>OY728125.1:746195031-747495011 GCA_963277665.1 Viscum album
GGTTACTTTTCTTCTTCAAATAATAATGTTTCAATGATGGAAAACATCACCTTGAAATTGTTATACTTGATCACTTTGCAGTTTTTCAATTTTAATATTGGTCTCAATTGATTACATTGGACATTGGCTGGTCAATTAGTGCTTGGATCCTCAATTTTTTAATAGTGGACTCCTCTGAAGGATTTTTGTATTTGAGACTTTGTAGAGAGGACTTGAGACGATGATGATATTGGTGTGGGCCTTACATTTGAGGCTATTTTTTCCTTGAAACTGTGATGAGTGGCTGTCATGGTTTCTATTTCAGGTATGATGGGAGTTATTTACTGTCCAAAGGAGTAGATGTTACTATCCAGTTCTAGAGAAGAATACATTGCTTTCCGTTTCATTTAGGTAGTAGGCACTTGGTTTATACCAGGTATCCTCTTTGGAATTGGTTATGATTCCCATAGATTTCCTTTAGGATTGACTAAAATTTGTTACTCGACTCTGGTTCTGGATGCTTCATGGAAAATTGGGGCTCAAAGTGATATTTTTTGTAGACTATGTGCTTCTTGTTCACTTCATTTGATGTACTTGAATGATTGTTTATTTCTTTTTTATCTGGATACTTTGATGTTAATGCTACACTTGTTATGTTTCTAATGGATCATCTTTTACCCCAAGGATCTAGTTTTCTCTATTTCAGGCACTACAACAACATCTATTTACATGATCTTCAGAAAACTAAACAGTTTCGGCTTATCTGTTGTGTTATTTTTCTTGAATTTGTTGATCGACTCTAGTTCTAGATGCTTCATGGAAAATTGGGGCTCAAAGTGTTATTTTTTTTAGACTGTGTTCTGCTTGTTCACTTCATTTGATGTACTCGAATGACTGTTTATTTCTCTTTTATCTGGAGACTCTGATGTTAATGCTACACTTGTTAAGCTCCTAATGGATCGTCTATTGCCCCAAGGATCTCGTTTTCTCTGTTTCAGGCACTACAACAACATCTGTTTACATGATCTTTAGAAAACTGAATAGTTTCCACTTTTCTATTGTAAGGTTCCCTAATCACTCTTATTTTGTGTTCTTTTTCTTTACAGGTTCTGAGGAAAACACCAATGTTTTAACCCGAATAAGACAGTTTAATGCATGGAGCGGATGAGATCTGTGTTGATGTGAACCTCCTTTGCATGTTTGTTTTCTATTAAAAGTTATTCTTGAGTCTTAGCACATTGAAATCTTATACTTGGGGGGTTTTCACAATGTTTTTCTCCTGGATGTTCTTTAGATGCTGGTGGATCCGATTCGGCTTTTCAGGTGACATGACTATGGGTGGCGGCAGGTCCATGATTATGAGGGGTTTTATTCCACATGGTTTAAATTTCGGTGAATTTTAGGAAGAATTCACGCCATTTCAAATAGGTCTCTTGCAATGTGAGTCTTTTGATGTATTTTTGATGTCTCTCAAATAACATATTTCATCCCACATATTCCATGTAATCCAAATAAACTATTTAACAGACTATTGTTTGTCTTTTCCATTGCTATTGAAAATTACTTCTTATGCCAAACATTTCCTAATAATGTTTTGGTTTGTTAACTTTGGAACAACCATGGTTCATGCAGATATTTTTCAATAATTGGAGTTGGAGTTTTCACACTTTTCCCGAGGCAGGGATGAGTTGCTGGTGCTTTCTTTTTCCTAGGGTGGCATGGATGAGATGGAGATGGCTTGCTGGTCCTGGGGAATAGCTGTTGTTGGCTCGCTGGTCCCGAGGCACTCGCTGGTTCTTAGTGTGGCATGGATGCGTATAGGATACTGGCTCACTGGCATGGGGGGGGGGAGCTGTTGTGGGTTGGTGGGGTGTGTGATGGATCCTTTGGGTGGATGAATTTTGTATTGTGTATTGATTCATTTGTATTAAATTTCATCATTAATATAATTAATTTTTTTTTCAAAATTTGATCTTGTGTGAAAATATCATATGTGATAAATTAATAAATACAATACAAAAGTTTACTATAAATTAAAATTTATAATTCTTATTCAAATATAATTTATAAATATATATTATATGTTGGTAATATTATTACCAACAGAAATTTTTTTTATTATAACTTCTTGCTAAACAGTTTAACCAACATATATTTTATCTATCGCAAAAACATTTAGCGACATAGTTTTTACTGACAGTTTAGTGATAGGGACATATCCGTTGGTAAAAAAATTTACCAACAGATAATGTACTTTTACCAACATATATTCTCCTGTTGGAAAAAGTGAATTATATTGGGGAGGAGCAGTTCAACGTACTTTTTCTGGCTTGTATGTAATGTTTGAAGCCTATGAGCATTGAATTCATCTAAGGCCTACGGACCATGTAATACTTATGCCTAAGATCCTTGTAAGGGTTCCACCTCACCACTTGAAAGGTTTATTATCAAAATCAATAAAAAAATGAAGGCCTTCGGGCCATTGGAGAGAAGAAATATTGTGGTCATGTAAAAGATGTTTTCAAGAAAGATGTTGTGTTTTATGTTTTAAGCAATTTTATAATGTTACTAATCCCCAAAGACACTAGACCTCTTGATCTTCTATGATGTATCAAGTGAAGTTTTATGTAATAAATTATGTTTAAGATTGTAGTAAAGAGTAGGGTTGTTGTAATTGGTATTAGAGGATAGGTTTAGTTATTTTTGGGATTAAGATTTGAAAACCCTAGTGAAATCCTTAGTGATAAGACTAGGTATAATAAAAACATTCCTAACTTTTGGTGGGTATTGAATAAGTGGTTTATCAAGAAAATATATCCCTATCTGGATATGAGTAGGTAGAGGCGGCTCTGACACATATGTATCTAGGGGTAAAACCTGAGAACGCCTCTTTGAGCTAGACTCGAATGATAACTGGTGCACAAAAATGGGCCTTGTTGGACTCTTGGTTATGACACTACCTGGGGATATACTTTGATAAATTCAAAAGCTTAGTATGAACCATTATTAATGGAATAAAAAAAATTCCCCTAAGAATATATGTTGGGAAGTAGATCATGGACAACATAGATTGAAGCCTATAAATTCATAAGTTAAGGAACTAAAAGTAATTTATAAGTAATCCATTTTTTTGTATTTGGATTGTCCTTTATGTGTTACCCCTAACTTTCCTTTAATTACATCCAATGGTTGGTAATAGGGGGACCTGAGCAAACAACCATTGTGAATATCAATTTGACGACTATTCTAATGAGATGCCCAATCCAATGGGAGTGGGAATCACTAACTTTGTTATGATACTCTCTCAGTTAAATCATGTTTTGAATAGAAAATAGGGGTCAAGAGAAATATTTAACCCCCCTAATAATGAACAAGTTGCAATCAAGATCTTTATGAGATAAAACCTCCTAATTTTAATGGATCATATGATCCCTCAATTGCTGAACAATGGATCAACTCCATTGAAAAGATATTCTCCATCCTTCAATGTTTCGAAAAAGAGAAGGTTCTTCTATATGCTTATCATATGGAGGGTGAATCTGATCAATGGTGGACACTGATCAAAAATATAAAGCCTGAGGAAGAGATTGAGGTGTTGGAAAGGATGGATTTCCAAAAAATGTTTTTCGATAAATATTTTATGTGCACACTATGACTTAAGATAGAAAGGTAATTTCTTGCCCTCAATCTAAAAAAAGATGAATCTGTCAGAGTGTACATATAAAACTTCACAAGGCTTGCACGATACTCCTTTGGCTTTGTCGTTACCTCCAAATACAAGGTTGACCGCTTATTTGGTGGGCTAAAACCTATCCTACAGAAACCCCTAGTGATCTGTGACTTCGATAGCTATGAGGAAATTGTCTGTTGTGACCTCGAAGATGAAATGGAGATTGGTAAATCTCAGGGGTATCATGGGGATAAGAATCATAAGGTGGACTTAAATTATGTTGGTCCGATGGATAAATCCAACAGTGTTAAGAAACTCCAGCACCCCACTTGACAATGGTGCAAAAAGAAGCACCCCAGAAATTGCATGAAGGGGGTGAGGAAATGATTTAGGTTTGAAAGAGAAGGGAACCGATCTATTATCTACTGACAATAAAAACTTATGGCTATGATAGAGGATATGAACACTTCATTCAACCCTCAACTCATTGTTCATTGCTTCAACTACAAATAACCAAGGCACTTTGCAAACAAGTTCCCTAAGAAAAGGGTTTTCTAAGGCAACCAACAACCTCCAAGGTAGCAAGGGAAAGCTTTTTCCATCACTACCACCAAAGTGAACCCCGAAAATGAAGTGGTGACAGGTACGATAGTTATTCATTCAATAATAGTGAATGTACTTTTTTATTATGGTTCTCCAGATTATTTTATATCATGAATGTTTAAAATAATAATCCCAACACCACCACAAATCATGGAAGTAAAGATTTCAGTGAGAATGGAAAATGGGGAAATCATTACATCACATGAATATAACTCCTCCCCTATCATAATTTGTAGATTTAACATCCCAAAAAACATCTTCATACTCCTCTAGTGGAATTTGATGAAATTCTTGGCTTGGATTGGCTTTCCTTATATAGATCCAAATTTAAATTTTGTGAGAGGGAAATCACTCTATATATGGTGAATTGACCCCCAATTCTATACAAGTGCAAGGAGGAGGATTAATATTCCTTACCAACACCATCTCAAGTGTGGATATTACATCCCTATAAGCATGTGTATGTTACTCGAATAATTGAGTCTAAGGAAGAAACCATCCTTGAAGACATGGCTATTGTGAGGGAATTCACTGAAGTGTTTCTAGAGGAATTTCATAGTCTTCCTCCTTGAAGAGATGTTGAATTCTCAATTGATCTTATACTTGGGGCATTACCAATATTCAATACTCTATATTGAATGGATGTTGTGGATCTCGAGGACCTGAAGAAACAACTATAGGTGAATCTGGATAAAGGGTTTATACGCCCAAGTGCTTCACCATGGGGTGCACTAGTCCTCTTCATCAAGAATAAGGATGGTCAATGCGCCTTTTCATTGATTATCTTGAGCTCAAAAAATCACTATAAAGAACGGGTATCCTCTGTCTCGAATTGATGAATTTTTCGATCAGCTACATGCAGTAAAATACTTCTCCAAGGTGGATTTGAGGTCGAGATATTACCAAGTAAGGGTGAAGAAGGAGGATATCCACAATACTACTTTCTATACAAGGTACGAACACTAGGAATTCATAGTAGTGCCTTTTAGACACACTAATGCTCCAGAAAGTTTCATGGAGTTGATGAATAGTCTTTAGAGATTACCTCAAAAAAAATTGGTAGTATTTATAGATGATATTCTATTATACTTTAAAACCAAGGAGTATCATGAGGAGAATCTAAGAACTGCACTAGAGATGTTGCGAAAGTAGAAGATCTATGAAAATTACAACAAGTGTGAGTTCTGGTTGAATGTAGTATCATTCATGGGTTATATCATCATAAGCAATGAGATATCTATAGATACTTCCAAGACATCTACAATTGAGGGATGGATAAGGCCATCATTGGTAACATATATCCATAGCTTCCTAGGGTTTTTTTGGATATTATCACCAATTTGTGAGAAATTTCCCATGATTGTCAAACCCTCTTACCAAGCTAACTCAGAAGGGATTCAAGTTTTCTTGGAGTGATGAATGCGAAGGGAGATTCAAGGATCTAAAAAAAGGCTTATCACTGTGACCATGCTCACACTCCCCACAAGTGGAGAACTATTTGTGGTATTTAGTGATGCTTTGAAGAAGGTCTTGGGCTGTGTGTTGATGAAAAATGACAAAGTCATTGCCTATGATTTAAGTAAATTGGTAGTTCATGAGAAAAACTATCCAAAACATGATCTGAAGTTGGCTGTAGTAATCTTCGCTTTAAAAATTTGGTGAAATTACCTCTTTGGGTAGAAGTATGAAATATACACAGATCAAAAAAGCCTCAAGTATATTTTCACACAGAAAGAGTTGAATATGTACCAAGGAAGATGGCTAGAGTTTATCAAAAACTATGATTGTTCAATCCATTACCACTCTAGGAAAGCAAACAAGGTGGAGGATTCTCTATATATAAAGTACCCAATATTCTTTCATTGATGGGAATTGAAAAGGATCCAATATTCTTATATTTTATGAAGATGAACATGGGAATCATAAAGAAGGGAACATCATAAATCCTTTTACAAATGATTGTTCAATCATCTCTTTTGGAAAGGTTAAAGGATGATCAAAAGGATGATGTTGGAATTCAGAAGAAAGTGGAAACTATCAGAAAATGGAAATCATTAGAGTTCAATGTTAATGAAGAAGGAATTGTGAGATTTGGGTCAAGACTATGTGTTCCCTCAAATCCATAGTTAAAGAATGAACTTTTGGATGATGCAAATAGTTATAATTTCTCCATTCAACCAAAAATACAAGTATGTATCGAGATATCTGAGAGTATTATTGGTGGGATAACATGAAGAAGGAGATCACGGAGTATACATCAAAGTGCCTAGTATGTCATCAAGTGAAGTCTGAGAGGCAGAATTATAAGGGGATGAAGCAACCATTAACCATAATATCATGTAAATGGGAGAACATCACTATATAATTTGTCACCAGACTTCTAAATACATACAATGGAAACAATGTTATCTGGGTCATTGTGGATTCTCTTATAAATATTGCACACTTCATTGAAATTCAAGAGGATTTCTCATTGGATCAACATGCACAGATATATATCATAGAAGAGGTAAGGCTACATGGAGTACCACAATATATTATATCTAATCAAGATCCAAGATTCCCCTCTAAGTTTTGGAAAAGTCTTCAACATGCTTTGAATATTGAGCTTAACATTAGTACGGATTATCATCCTCAAACTAATGACCAATCTGAGTGGACTATCCAAAAACATGAGGAAAAGTTGAGAACATTCTCAATGCACTTAAAATGAGGATGGGATCAAAATATTCCTCTACTTTAGTTCTCTTACAATAATAGTTTTCACTAAAGCATCCAAATGACTCCTTATGAATCCCTTTATGGGAATAGGTGCAGAACACCGACATGTTGGGATGATGTTTGGGAGAAAAAACTCATAACTCCAAAATGGTCAAAGATACGGTAGAGAAGGTTAAGACCATCCAACAACACGTTAAAGTTGCTCAGAGTCGACAAAAGATTTATGTTGATAATCATTTAAGAGACCTAGAGTTTGATGTAGGAGACATGGTATTCCTCTTTATATCACTGTGGAAGAGATTTATGAGATTTGGGAAGAAGGGAAAGCTTAGTCCAAGGTACATTAGCCATTTTGAGATCCTTGGTCGCATTGGAGTAGTGGCCAATCGACTATCACTCCCACCAAACCTATCTCAAGTACATGATACATTCTATGTATAACTTTGGAGGAAGTACATACATAACCCATCTAATTTACACAATCCAGAGGATGTACCATTAGATAAAGACCTCTTCTATAAAGAGAAGATGGTGAAGATCTTAGATTGTAGGGGAAACGTTTTATGAAATAAGACAATTCCCCTAATCAAAGTGTTGTGGTAAATCCACAAGTTTGAATAAGAAATGTGGGAATCAGAGGAAGTTATTAAGTAGAGATACCTTCATCTGTTTTAGTGTGGGGAAAGGAAATTTTGAGGGTAAAATTTTTTAAGGGGGGAACATTGTAACGACCCAAACATTTATTAATGAAAATTCTTATTTATCTACTTAAATGTATTATTATGTAAAATGGTTATATAAATTATTAACTACCTTGGTTTTATGTTTTTTTATTTCAAAATACCGTTAAGAATTGTTACTGTTGCTAATAAAGATATTGGACAGTGATCACATTATTAGTATAAATATAGGGCTTTAAAAATCCAATTTACTCAGACAAAGGAAGCGATGGCCTCATCCAGTAGAATTTCTCTATACGAAGACCATTTGTTGGAGCTTGTAAAGGAGGTAGTGTCACTGAGATTTTCTCTTGACCAAGCCCAAGCTGAGATTCAACATGTTAAGTTTGACCGGAACCGCCAACGGGAGAAGTGGAAGTTTATAGAGATTACCACCGGAGCGATGTTATCTAAGCCACCCTAAGAGTCTATCCCCATCTCACACCTTACCCTTAGGTCTTATACATGTGTTATAATGGGTTATGTAACAAGACCCTAGCACTATGACTATGCACATTATTTTTTTATAGAGAATATACATTCATTTAATTATTGTTACTTTGAAAATAGTTTTCAAAGAAAAAAACGTATTTTTAGTTAATATTCAATTAAGAAATATATTTTGACGAATTAAAGTATTTTTTTATTTAAATAAAATTTTAATAAAATATTATTATTACCAAATTAATTTTTATTAAATATAAATGATCGTATATTTTTTATGAATACAATTGTAATTTTTTTAAGGCTTGAAAACTATTTTTGTCAAAAACCCATGAATTTTGTATAAATATTGGTCTTTATTTTAAAAGTAAAAATTCACATATTTAGAAAATTATTTAGAAAAAATTAATATTAATTTTGGAATCAAGACATCAAAATTATCCAACGGTAAATTTTTTATAATTTTCTGAGACAGTCAAATTTTTGGGTAAAATTAAATACCATTTAAATATATAATGTGCTTTATGACATCATAATGAACCAATTGTGATGTAATAAAATACTATAAATTTGATGTTAGTCAAATATATTTTTCACCTTTAAAATAATGTGATTTTATTTTTGTTTTATTTTTTTACAAAGCTTTAGTGGACCCTCCAATGCTTATAAAACATTTTAACTTTTTAAATTTTTTTCCATGAGAGTGTGACTCACCTCCACATAAGAAATCCCAATAATTTAATAAGTTCAGACATTGGTATTATAAAATAATTTTTTCTACTCCCCTTTGGAAAAAATCATTAGTTGGTTTGTGGTTTTGATTAGTTTAATGTGTGGTGGCCAAAACCTAAATAATAAATAATTATATCTCTTTTCATATATAAACCCACCAAAGATCCCACTTACTCCTCACTCAAAGCCTTTTTAGCTTGACTAATATATTTCCTTCTCTCTCTAGAATCCTCCCAAGGTGCCCCAAGCTCTCAATAATCCTCTCTTAATCCCCTCCCATGACTTTGGGATCACACTTCCGTGTAAGGGTTTTCTTCCTCTCTTATTTTTTTCCATGTTTCTTTTTGTTTCTATACCCTTTTATTTTCAATTAAAAATGTTCAGGTATGATTTTTCACCTCCGCCATACTTCCCTCCTTATTTTTGAATGATGAGAGACCTCTTTATCTCTCATTAATTCCTCTCAGGTACACCTATTACCATGCAGAAATTCTTTAAGGAATTTCTCTCTTATCATTTACATTCAAACAATTATTTTGTATTATGTATCCAAATTCCATTACATATGTCGGGACATGTATCTATATAAACCCCTTATTTTCTATTTCATGTAAATTTTATGATACACCCCTTTATCTCTCATCAACCATTTTTTTGAATTCTTATGTCGCACTGTTATGCTGTCAAAATTGCACCGTGATTTTCCAAGCCAAAGTCATTGTGTAGTGAATACCGTTCCCATTTCTCTATCAAGGGTATTCAACTTTATGCACAATTAATTATTGATTATATATTTTTATGTATTAATTCCACATTCCTTTATCGTGGAATAAATTATGATGTTTAATGAACCCATGTTATATGATCCATGTGGCACATTTATACATGAAATGAAATGATTAAGAAGGGTGTGCCCTGATAGCGCTCTAATGCATTGGGTAAAGTTTAGTATCATGATACATCAAGTGAAATGAGGGTTTACTCATGATAATTCATGTTCAATGAGGGTTTACTCATGATCCATGTGTAATGAGCCTTGGATCATGCTAATATCATGTTAAATGTTGTTGTCACATTTCCATGTTACGATAATCATGTTATATCAAGCCTTTATGTTCATGTTTATCTTATATTTCACTGATATTGTTTTTACCTAAAATGTATTGTATTCTTCGTTTTATACCCTTTTTACTTTCTTACTGGGCTTTATAGCTGACCCTTTTCTTATGCATGTCCTAATTTTATCCCATGTAATGCTAAATACGAATGAATGTAGTGGTCATGTAAAAGAAGTTTTCAATAAAGATGTTGTGTTGTAGGTTTTAATCTATAATGTAGTGTTCTTAATCCCCAAAGACACTAGACCTCTCAATCTACTATGATGTATCAATTGAAGGTTTTATGTAATAAATCAGGTTTAAGTGTGTAATCGTGAGTAGGGTTGTTATAAGGAGTATCTTCATAATGGTACAATCCTAACCCAAGAGGCCACCCGATAGGCCCTTTAGCTCACAAAGCCCCACCAATCACCCAACAAGTGGTGTTTAGTGGTTCAGAAAAATATAGAACTAACCACCCTCTTCAATTGTTTTGAGATTTTATCCCCAAAATGAAACAACCAGTCCCTCCTTTATCATAGGTAGGTGGATTAAGAGGCCATAGATAGCCACATCCATAAGACACATGGGTCCTTCCAAAGGGATCCTGCTAGTAGTCACCACTGCCAATGATGCACGACAATGAACCAATAACATGATGAGGGTGTCATCCTCAGCAGTTCATCCAAGGTCATCCTAACCTGGGCACACAAGACGACCCTCTAGGGGAAGAAACCAGACAATAGGGAGTAGGGCCAAACCTATGTCTCATTTGTAGATTCCGAACAATCAAATTTGGTGTCAAACTGTGAGCGATAATATACACTCACCCACCTTAATTCAGCTAGCCAGCAGACTCGGCAAGCAACGTCCAAGGAAGCCCATCATTCAAATCTGATGGCACACCACAAGCAAGGATATAGACCTTTAGAAACCAATCATTCCTACCAATAAACTTGTCTAGACACACCAAGTAATGCTCACCAACTAAATAAGGAGGCACACAAAAAGCGGGAACAAACACATTCCCACACCCATAAATCTCTCTAGTCGAATTCAACGACAAACAATGAGCAGAAATAAATCCCTACCCACATCCATCAAGACTATCAGAAGACTCACCTGCATGTTTTCAAATAATCCTTCTAGGAAAGTTTTGTGGTAAACCACAAGTAGGTGCAAACAACTACCTTAATTCATCAATCCTTCTAGTATCCTCATATTAAAGTACATAGATAATTCAATTAAAAAATAAAAAAAACAATAGGGGTAATACTCAACTCTCTGACCCCACACATGAGTATTATAAGTATCAAATAGAAAGAAAGGGAGGATATGAGTAGGAACATAACCTGATTTACATACATAATGGATATATATCCATGTTCCATTCGATGAAGTCACCATGCATATCCTAATAATGGTGAAAGGGAATACACAAATATATTCCCACATCCTACAGACCTTCTAGGACATCATAAAGGCAACAATAGTAGTGACAGAGGTATGGACACATAGCTCTATCCCCACTAAGAGGGTGTCCTGTCGTCATATCACTCCAGATCAGACACGCACCTCTACCCCCATCCAATAGGATCGTAGGGAAAACTCCCCTATAATATATGAGAAACCAAATCAAGAACATACACCTATTATAAAAGGATATAATCGGCCCATCCCAATTTCCACTTTTAGGTAGGAAGAAACCCCTATCCATGAAAACCACTTCCCCTAGCAGGTGGTCCTAGTCGCTCTCAAGAAGGCATCCACAAATAAGCCTCTTTAGAGAGAAATGAAAAATGAAGAGCTGGTCTATGATCTCACACTACTAAATTATGGATTTCTTGAAGCACTCAAATTATTATTTGTGGAAGTTCAAGATCTTACTCTCCCATTACCAAAATTAGCTGAGCAGTCTTGATATCCTATCACTTGAATTGATTCATGACAACCCTCTGTGTGGACATAAGATCAAAGATAAAGAGTTTATTTACCTTGCTGTAATCCACCATGGTAGTCCTCCATGTGATGGAGTTCTATGTGAATTTTCTCTCTGCATTAGTGTTTCACTTTGTCAAAATGGTTCTCCCTTTGGAAATTTAGTGAAGATAAATTCCTCTTACTATGAGGAAAATGGGAAAACAAGGTCAGTTATGTATGATTCCTTATCATTGATAGGTGAAATTATTTCTCAATCAGAAGACATCCTATGATTATTTTCATTATTTTAACCACCCTTAGGTTATTTTCCTTCCAATATGATAGAGTAAGTCCATACCGATCTTGTTTTTTATGATAAAATAGTGGGAAAACATTCACTTTGGTTGGAACAAGTTGACAAAACTCTAGAAAAATTCAACAAAGACACACTAAACATGAAGAAACAATTAGAAAAAGATGAAATAGAAGTCATGTTTTGGCCTTTATCCACCCCTCAATACAGTATTATAGAGGTTTTGTTGAAAGATTATTTGCACAAAATATGCCTCAATATATGGAAAACTCTTTTTCTCATGAGAGAAAAATTATTACCCTACATTGAGTATAGAATTTTCATTAAGGTAATAGAAGGTATGAAATGACAAATTGACTTAGTGACTCTCCTAGCTACAAAACATCTATAGAAATAGTGAGTATCCCTTAAATATTCATGCCTCATCACATTAAAGAGTTTTCAAAAGCTGATCACAAATTCCCATTTTTCTATTCATATCAGATTATGGGGTTGATACTGAGTGTTACATTTAACCGCACTCCCCAACCAAAAAATCTCATCAAAAGTGGTATCATGAAATTTCATATATTTAATTCAAGCTTCAATAAATAGAATCTGTTCCCAATTGAGGATATGCTAAAAAAAGGCCCCAACCAACTCTCACTGATGTCAGGTCAGAAGAGAGAAGGCTATTGAGATAATTTTGTGTCAGGAATCTAACAATACTGATCAATCCTCTTTATTAGGGTATGTCAGTCATCATATTGAAATAATGTTAGAAATAACATAATTATATTCCGAATTGGTTGATTCAGGTTCATACCAAATGATTCACCCAGCACATGTTTGGAAAAAACTTTATAAAATCTAAAGTGCAGTCGCATTAATAACAACCATGGTAGTTTTAGAGAAAACCTATCATGTAGGGATGGGGTATTTTTTAACACAATCTTTGAGGTCAATAAACCAAGCCCAGAGAGATGTGAAATTCGAATAAGAATATCCCCATACCTCAGGTTTGGGGATTTTTTCTCCTCAACAACTTCCTCCTTAGTGAATATAAATCTTCTCCCAATTGGGGGAAACACCACAGAGTGGATCCTCCCATTTCTTCCCATAATGTGACCCTATATACTCATTGGGAACATGCACAACTAAACTGTCTGTATATTCCCATTAGATTATTGTTTTTCAAAAAACTCATAGAGAACCAATAAATGAAAGGAAAAGACAATGTGGATAGAGTAGGAAATGGTTGTCTCAAAAAATCACTGATGAAAGGCTTATAAGGAAGTGAACATCAATTAATGTCATCAATGTCTCCCTTGTGGATCATACAGAACATGAGACCAATTTAGAAGAAGATATAGAGGAAGAATTTTCCATTCAAAATATTGTGCATGTATAAATTATTAAAGGAGGTGTTCATACCTATAAACAGAGGCTTACCCTAAATCTGGGCATTCCCCCAATCACTATACCATTACCTCCTAAAAAGTTATCTAATAAGAAAAATTATAAGTGTGATATAGTGCATCAACTACACATTGGAGAGTTCAATCCCCATTCACTTTAATTAATATTTGACCAACAAGAGTAATATATAAAATAATTGAGGAGACTCAATGAAGAACTACTCTAAGTCAGCCTTCCTTCTTTATATATTCTACAAGAAGATCCTTATCTTGCACTCTCATTTTTCATACCACATCAAAGAGGGTTTTCCACAACAACTAAAATAGATCTAGATAATCCACTCAACATGGGATACCAACCACTAATAAACTTTGATCCCATGGTAGCATATCATGATTTCCCACTATTAGTTTCATAACTAGAATGGGTCTAGGTGCATCTTTACTAACCTACCCCTATAGGTTACCCGTGGCAGATACCAGTGGTGCTGCCACAGATGGCCCTACCGGCTATGGCCCCTATCCAATCTCCTGATCATCCATATATTACTCAAGGTCTCATAAATACCATTGAGTTTCTAATAGATATATCTGAATCTATGTAGGAATAGAGTGCACTAGTGAAACCAGATAAGAATCCTTACCCTAAATAGGTGGATCTTAATCTTCCACCGTCAAACTTCATGAATCCTACATTCCCAATTTTCAGTGGATCAGGAGACCTATAGTAGAATTTGATTCATTAAATAACTCATTGTGATACCATGATGGGGACCCATAAATAATAAGAGGTAGTGAAACTCAATTTCTTCATATATTCTCTAAAGGGACCATCCTTTGTATGGTACACTAGCTTTCCATCTCGGTCAATTATAAGGTGAGAAGATCTCTTTTGAAAGTTTCTCTTCCAATTTAACTTGACATTAAAGAATACAACAGTCCTAGACCTCTCAAACATCAAACAATGGGAGAATGAGAGCGACTCATATTTCATTGCTTAGTGTAAAGGATATACATATTCCTTAAACCTACAAAATCCTCAAGAAGACTTGTTTCCCATATGTATAGTGAATCTTTATGATGAGTTACGCACACCACTCATCCCTTTGAAATACACTGGAGAGTTTAGGGTCCTCTCTGAGATTTATAAAAGTGTGTAAGTATTCATCGCATAGACCAATGTGAATTTCCATGTAATTTCATCTGTTTAGGGAAAGAGAATGAGGAAAGTAGAGGTCGCTACTATTATACTTAAGCAGGCCCCTTCACCCACTCCCACTTCAAATCCTGCATTGTATCATATGGCTATGCCCCCTGAGAATCAATAATAACACCCTCTTTATTAGTATGATAAAATGTAGAAGATGTGAAAATAGTTTAAGATGATGAAAAACAAGGTCTATTATTTTTGAAGTGACCAAGTCCCTAGCTACTTCATCTCGACATTGGAAAACAACTTGATCAAGTTAGCAAAGACCAATAAGCCTAGTAAGAATGGTGACAAATATACCCTAAACTATATCCCCTTACAATATCTAGGAGTTTTTTATTTTCAAATACATCCTGCAAAATATGGTGGACTCTGGGAATGTAAATCTAGACAGGCCACATACTCAAGTAGCATGTGTCTCTACCACTAATCCAAAGTAGAAAAATGAATGAAATAAAGTTAATAGAAAGACTAAACATAATTTCACTAATTGTATGGTTAGTGATATGATCAAAAAAACTCATCATATCCTCTAATAATAGTTGAAATAGACAATTGTTCCCCCAACCACTTCTATAACAACACAACCAACTCTATTGGTAGTTGGGTCCTATGAAATCTATTATTCTAAAAAATGATATGGACTGGAGATAAAGAAGTGAAAATAGGAAGATAAGACCGTACCAATTATGAATTTGTATTTAACATTAGCATACTTCATTCCTACAGTCCTAGAAGAAAGGGAACTTCCCCACCAAATGGTACAACAAGATTCAACCTGCAAGATGGAATCAACATTAGATGATGGTTTGATCTTTGATTCCATTAATGTTATTCATTTAATGGATCCCTTCTTAGATGGTGAGTGTGATTATGAAACTTATTTCCCTATAATTTATTTGGGAATAGGGGGAAGAGGTCATTAGATTTGAGGATACAGGGACGTGGTTGTTCCAAGAGTCACTACTCTAAACATTTCCCTTTTCAAACCATCTATGAAATCGAATCTCATGGGAGAGATCTCCAGAAATCCCAACAATAGAAAAGATGTTACCCTACACATGAAAGGTTCTTCCCTGACATGGTCATCTTGGAAGATCGGTTAGAGGATACTTCATTGCCTAATCAACTTCGACGTGAAGGAAGACCTAGTCAACTCATCCACTAGGAACAGAAGCATCTTCAGCTCATGTTCTATGGGATGATCCATCAACATTAAGTAATTTTAATTTTAAATCACCTAAAAAAGAGAATCCTCATACTGGGAATCATAAAACATTGGAACATAAGTATGATGTTTTGAAGCAATTGTACCCAGTTCCTGCCAAGTTTTCAATCCTAAATGCTCTAATTCTATCAAAAGACCTCTAGGAAGAACTCATAAAGGCCTTGTCATGCCCTTGGGAATTTGAATTCTAGGTTTCTGCTATAGAACTATATCATGCAGAGAATGATCTCGCAGAATCCCACACTATCATCTCTTTTATAGGTCAGGCTGAGGATGCCATTGTACAGGGAAATGTCATAATCTTTTATATATCTAGCAGGATAAAAGACATTAATATCCAACGAGCCTTCATTAACAATGAATCAGTATTCAACCTCATTCCAATCTGAAAACTTCATCAACTGGGTTTTAATGAATCTCACTTTTCCCCCTTCACTTTAATGTTACATGGTTACGAAAAGAATGAGAAAAATCATATTAGTGAAATAAAACTCAAGAATATATTCAAGAACCTCATGTATGACTCCAAATTCATGGTTTTTAGGTAGGATACAACCTTCAACATTTTTCTGGGAATACCTTGGCTAAAACAGCATGTGGTTATCCCCTCATCATACCACCAATGCCTCAAATATTGTATTAATGTTTAAATTGGGACATTTAATGGTGAAAAGTCCCCATTAAAGTAATGTTATTCATAGTAAATTGATGCAGGATTCTACCAGAGTGAAGGGAAATAGATCATGACGGACATGGTTGCTTGAATAAATGCTCCAAATGGTATATAGATGATTATGGATAACCCTTTAATCCAGATTAGAATATCTTATGTTCTTCCCGTCAATCAAATCAAAGGTTTAGGCTTGAATTTGAGCATGAATACAGAAACATTCATAATTTCTATCATGAAAACTGAGTCATATTGTGCTTGATAAGTTTTTAACACTATGAATAGTAATGAAATATTGGATGAAAATTTCTTTGTTCCATTCCTTGACTGTCAAAAAATACCAATTCCATCAGTTCAGCTTGAAGAAGTTGTCATGTCAATAAGAGAAAATTAGTATTCTCATTCTTTATCCGTAGTCTCCACTTAAAAGCTCCAAAAAGGAATCGCACCACAAATTGAGCCCAAAAAAGTTTCTTCATCTCCAAAATATCCAAATTTCAATTCTTCCCCTAACTATGATAAACTTTCTTCATCACCTAATTCCTAGGTAGAGGTGGAAGAGTAAATTAATGGGGAATATAAAGAAGAGGAAGACTTCATGGACTCCCCTCCAACATTTGAGGAAGGTGTATCCACCACTATTGATGAACATAGAGAAATAAATCTAGGAAGAGATGAATATCCATGATCTACTTTGATCAGTGTAGTTATGAATCCTGAATAATAGAAGGTATATACATCCTTCCTGAAGAAAAAACGGGATTTGTTTGCCTATAATTTCATAGAGATGCCAGGACTCGATCCTAAGGTGTCCAATCATCACTTGGGTTGTCTAGAAGGCCACCAAGGATAAAAATAGGTAGCCAGATAGACACACCCAACTCACACCTTCAAAATTAACACTAAAGTGGATAAAATCATCAAGGTTGACTTTATACAAGAGGTAAAATATCCAAAATTACTATCCAATAATTTAACTATGAATAAGAAAAATGTTAAAATTATTTTTCAATGAATTAAAAGATATCAACCATCATTGTTTGAAAGATGACTTCCTAGTTCCAATCACAGAATACCTAATTAATGAAACAATTTTTTATCAAGATTTATCCTTCATAGATGACTATTTGGATTAAAATAAAATTTAGATGTCCCCAAAAGATAAAGAATCCACCACCTCCAGGTCCTCTTAGAGAGTATTTTTCTATTGGTTAATTCTCTTTGTATTGAAGAAGATCAGCACCACATATCAACGTGTAATGCAGTGCATCTTCTAATATGTTTAGAGAAGTTTTTTGAATGCTACATTGTTAATATAGTGGTTAAGTCTCGGAAACATTTTGACCACTTGGATGACCTAGATACCATCTTCAACAAGCTACGATAACATATCCTGAAAATGAACCCATTAAAATTCGATTTTGGTGTAACCTTGGGAAAATTTTTGGCTTAGTTTTACTCCATGATGGAATTAATGTTGACCCTGAAAAAACAGAATTTATCCTTATCATGTCACCTCCTCATAACCTTAAATTGTTGAGAGTAATTCAATAACACTTTTCCTAAATCCATTTCTTCATAGAAAACCTTTCAGGAAAGTGTCTACCCTTCACTAATGTTATGAAGAATGGGTTCACATGTCTGTGGAATGATGACTATCCAAAATAATTTTACAACCTCAAGAAATACCTCTTAGGGACTCCAATATTAATGGTACCTATTGAGGTAAATCCAATCATTCTATATGTAATTTCCCTAGAGAGATCACTAGGTTCCTTTCTTTTACCAAATAAGGATGTTGGGAATGAAAGCAACCTTTATTATCTTATTCAAACCATGCTCGATGTTGAGACTCTTAATTTATATATCAAGAAGAGTTTCTTGGAATTAATCTTCATAGTTAAAAAATTGATTTATTACCTATAGCACCATGATGTTCAATTGGTCTCTTGCAATAACCCGCTAAAATATATCTTCAGTCATCCTATGTTGACATGACATATGGAATGGTGGGAGGTTATTCTGCAACAATTTGATATACAATACATGCTTCATAAATTAGTGAATGGACAAGCCTTGTAATATTTCCTTAAAGAACACCCACTTATAGAAAAAACTTCATTGAATACTGAATTTCTAGATGAAGATATATTATATGTTCATGGTGGCC
Organism: Viscum album; assembly: GCA_963277665.1. Lineage (NCBI taxonomy): Eukaryota > Viridiplantae > Streptophyta > Magnoliopsida > Santalales > Viscaceae > Viscum > Viscum album. The sequence continues at coordinate 746,213,905 of OY728125.1, forward strand.
CTCAAACAAGGGGAAATTATTGAAACAGAACATCTCGGAGCCTAATAGGGAGGATAATGGAAGCATATAATCTCAACAATGTCGAGTTAGGGATCATGTTTATTTCCCCCAATGAGTGCAGTTTTAATTTACTCCTTCCTGTTATCATAAGATTGTACTAACAATGAGGGAGAATATCAAGCCCTCATTGTTGGCCTAGAACTGGAACTCCAAATACTAGTGGACCACCTAGAAGTGAAAGTCGATTCAATGTTGGTAATAAAACATAACAATGGGGATTACTCCATAATAAAAGAATTGTTAATCCCCATACATTACTCTATTCAAGGGTTAATGGAAGAGTTTCCCTTATATACAACATTGATTCATGTCATGTGATCACATAGTATTTGGGTAGATGCATTGGAAAATGAAGATACAACACTAGCATATCCAAACTCGGACAAAACAATCATCAGTATTTCCCATAGAAAAATGGTATCACCTTTTGATCAAGTTGGAATAGAAGAGATCAATTAATTTAGTCATATCCATAATCTATATGGTCCCACCATTGGGTGGATGATTTCCATCATGACTACCATCGAGATGGTGTACTCTCACTAAATAGAGCTAGGAATGATAAAATTTGATGGAGAGAAATCATCTTTACACTTTATGATGACCCAAATCACCATAAATTTATCTATAAATGAGGCTTTAATATAGTTCTTATCATATGTATTGATGGACAAGATACCACGAATATCTTGAAATAAGTACACTTGGGATCTTGCGGTGCTCACCATTCAGGATACAAACTTTCCAACCAAATCTGAAGGCTTGGATACTTTTGGCCTTTGATGATATGGGATTGTATAGAATTCACCAAGAAATTTCATTACTCCCAAGTGCATACAAACTACATCCATCAATCACTAGATTTTCTACATAAATCTAAATACTCCTTGCTATTTTTCATATGGGGAATAGATGTTGTTGAGACATACCCTCCAGCTGTGTCCAAGTAGTTCAAATATATCCTAACTACTATTAACTTATTCTCCAAATGGGATGAGGAAATATACCTTAATGAATTCAAGGGGAAAGAATCATCAGCTTCATTAAGGACAACATCATTACCATATTTGTTGTCCCTTAAATAATACTATCAGACAATATCACCAATTTCTATTTTTTTGAGGTGCAGAAGCTATATCAGTAGTACATTAGCCAATCCAACCATTCATCTTGTTGTCATACAGTGTCTCATGGATAGATATTGTCCTTAAGTAAGACCATTTCAAGCATAATTTACAATATGGTAAATATTGATAAAAAGTATTGTCCTATGGATATCTTGAATGCCTTTTGGGCCTACTAGACTACAACCCATGCTGATACACGGGTGATTCCATAATAACTGGTATATAGAATAGTAGTAGTCCTTCCCATTGAGGATTAATTTCCATTGCTCTGTGTTGTAATCTATGATAAACTATCCATAGATGAGTGATCCCAGAAATGACTAGATGAATTGGAGTGATGGGATGACAAAATATTTCACAACTTTCATCACTTTTAAGTCTATCAAAATCAGATAGTGAAAAAATTTAACAAGAAGATCCACCTTTGTTCATTACTCTATGCAGAATTGGTACTAGTCCTTAAGACTCCAATGATACCAGGAAATAAGACACCAAAGTTTGAACCAAGGTAGACTGAACCTGACTCCATATATGAGGTACACTCTAATAGAGAATATTTCTTAAACTCAATGGGTGTAGAGATCATTAAAAACCCAACCCATTAAAGATTCCTAAAAAAATATTTCATGTAATCACATGATGTTTGTATCTATTTCAATATGTTAAACTATGTAGTTGGTATTTTTCACATGATCTTAAAAAGAATGATATAACATTTTAGATGTAAAATGTTAAACTATTTATTTTTTATTTTTCACATGACCTTAAAAGGCATGACATAACATATGTTCATCACGATGTTAAACTATATAGAATTTTCATCCTGGTCACACAATGATAAACTGCATGACATCTGGTCCCAGTCGTATGACATAAAACTGCAAGACACTATTCATCCTCACCGCATGACATTAAACTACACGGTTTTATCCCTCTAATTTGACATTAAGAAACCCACAAAATACAACAAGCTGATACACTCCTTATGGTCCCTTAAATATGGGCCTCTATCTTAGGAGTAAGTCCTAATCACATCCCTCTAACCCCTCAGCGGTTCAAGATGCCCTCTTGGCCAGAAATGAGGAAGAAAGTATGGGTAGATCTCATTGGTAATCCCTACTCACATCATGCCACACTATAGTGACACTTGGGCCCCCTTTATAGGTATATTCCCCAAAATTATCACTTCCTTACCACATGACATAAAATTATATGGTTTACATCCTCATTGTATGACGATAAACAGCACAATATTTTCAATAACTACATATGGCATGATTCTTATCCTAATGAGATACGTAGTGATTATTGGATCACCCATATAGAGTCCATCTATAAGGAAAAAATACCTCTTTTCCCTATGTATGAATCATACCTTTACAGGGAACTTTTCCAGAACATATGGTTTGATTATCATTATAATAAGATGTATAGTTACACCTATACCTCATGTCTTGGGCCCATCTATCATTATAGAAAATTTTAAAGCCCCATTATCCCCACATAAAAACCTGATTGATGTGGGAAAATATTTTTAAGAACTATGTGTGGCTTGATTCTTGATTGATAAAGATACATTGTGATTCTCATGTCTTATCCCCTGGTTTAGTGGAAATATTCCTTTCCATATTGGGTGACCCACTTCTTTACCACAAGTCATTAAATTGAATGATCATCAACCTCATTGTGTGGAAATAAACTATACAATATTTCTGTAAATACATGTGGATTGACACTCATTCCAATGAGATATGTAGTGATTCTCGGATCTCCAATCTCGGGTCCAGTTGCAACAAAAAAATACCCCACTCCCTATATACAAGTCAAGACTGCATAGGGAACCTTTCAAGAACTACATGTGGATTGATTCCTTCTATCACAGAATATATAGTGACAGCCAAATTTTCATCCTTGGGCCCAGCCGCAACATTTCTTCTCCTTCATGTCGATTCATCATTGTCCCCACTACATGACATTAAACATTATGATATTTCATAACTACTTAAGGCTTGATTCTCATTAAAATAAGACAATTAGCAACACCTGGATCTCTCATACTGGTCCATCCACTACAAAATCTAAATATCCTTATCCTTCCCTTGTATTACCTTTGTGTGATGGAAGAAACAATTGCCACTCTTTGTTTCTCACACTGAGCATAGCTCACGTGGGATTAGTAGTTTTGGTAAAATAATTACCTTCATGAATAAGGAATATAAATTCCCATTGGGGATATCATGATCCTAGTAACAAGACCTTAAAAGGTACACCATATGTCCTATTTTCATGATAATAAACTATATGACTTCATCAAGAACTATATATGGATTGATTTTAATTCCAATGAGATATCTAGTGATATATGGATCTTTAATTTTGGACCTAGTTGTAAAAAAATGTGGGAAATTAATCCCCTCTCCTATGTACTATTCATATCTACATGAGAGGATCCAATATGGGTTCTCACCCTATGCGGGAGATCGTATTAAAAAAACCCCCCTATTTTTTCCTCCATGCATGAATTCAATCAGTGTGAGGGGTATTTATTTTAGAACTATGTGTGGATTGATTCATGCTTTAATAAGATACATAGTAATTACTGGGTTCTATACCTTGATCCATCTATAATCATGTTGAGTAACCATCTACCTAGATGTCCTTACCAGATGTCATTAAATTGCATGGCTAATATCCATGCCACATGACTTTAAATTGCATGTTACCTCAAGAACTATGTGTGGCTTGATTCTCATTGTAGTGAGATGCATATTGAAACCTAGGCCTCATTTCCTAATCCTATCCATGGGTAAAATAAAAAAAATTACTATTCTATGTATAAATAATGATCTATACATGATCTCCTAATTCAGGTCCCCTTATTAGGGGGTCCACCAAGTAAATAGAGATGTAACCCTTCTACATATGAGTCTGATATATGCAAGGGACTCCACACATCATGTCAAATATCAGTCCTAATGATTAATTTATTCTTGAAAATATCTCTTCTACATGTTATACTCTTAATCATATACAATTTTTGATCTTCATAATATTTTTCCATCTTCCAATGATAGAATGTATAATACCTAAGGACTCCCTTTCCTACCTATGTAGTAACATGCCCCAGCCAAAAGGGAGGATCTTAAACATTGGGAAGGTGTTATGTGAACAAATTAAAAAGGTGAAATGATATTCCATATGGATTACTAGGAATGGGGATATTAGTTATTGGATGTAGAACTAGGTTGGTGTTCCCCTTGTCTTCTTGGGCTTCCATACTCCTGGCATTTCATTTTCACAATAAAGTTGCCTTCCAATCTTTATTCATGCCACCCCAAACTCGCATCAATGAGAATTATTTAGTAGCATCCATATTTTTGGAATTCTTATTAAACTGGTGTACATTGGTGTCTCATCAGGGATGTTCTCCTCCAAGGAATTCTGAATGTCTCTCCAGACAAGGGCCGACATGGGTGTCTTTAAGTTCCTTTGGTGTAAAGAGCTTCTAATCAAATTAATCTTACTTTTAGGGTGTTTATTGAACAATTATATTCTGAAGGATGACCAGATCAAGAACAAAGCTATTAGTGTTGTCTCCAAGTGCTTATGGTTTCAGTGTTCCAAGGAGGAATCAATTAACCATCTATTTTTATGACGATTGGGCTTAGGCAGTGTGGTGTGGATTTGGAAATATCATAGTCTTTGCTATGAAGGATGACACTAGTGAAAAATTTCTTTATACTTAGTTCCTTGGGATATAGGCCAATGCATTTGAGGGTAAAGCAAGAACCATCTTGATCTTTTTTGGTTACTAGACAATTTGGAATGCTAGAAATAAGGCAAGGGATGAAAGTTCTTCAAGACCATGTTTAGATTTGAAAACTCACGTAGGGTGATTAGTAGTGGATTTGGAAAGTATCTTGAAGTGATGGGATAATGAATCATCTATGAGGATGATCATTAATGGAAGGAGATCTACCCCTAGCTCTTTGATACCTTCACCAGGAAGTTGGATTTGATAGAACTCTCCTGGTAACGACATCAAACTCAATATTGATGGATCTTGCGGTCTTGGTATCATGATAGGGGTGGTGTTTTCCATGACCCCCTTGGTTTAGTTATCATTTATTTTAATAAATACTATGTGTATGGTGATTTAATCATTTCTGATGCCAAGCCGATGCTCAATAGGCTGCATATTTTTCTTTAACGGGAATATTACCCTCAATGAAATTGAAACTAACTCCTCAGTTATTTGTAACTCCTTAAAGGCAAGGCATGAATGTCCATGGTCCATTGTTTATCTTATTTGTAGATGCATGAATTACATTGGTCTGACCAACTTGAACCACAGTTGTCATGAGGGAAACTTTATAGCAGACTTCCTTGTATCCAAAGGCTACCCCGATGACCCCCTCATGTTTTAGTCCTCCTTGGGTTCCCTGTCTCAAGAGTGTGTTGACTTTTTTCGGGAAGATTCCCTTAGCCTACATTATTTTATGCCTCCTTGATTTTTTCTCTTGGTTTCATTTCCCTTTTCCTTTTCTCCATTATTAATAAAAACATTCTTATTCTAATAGTAACACACCCCAGTTTTCTATGCATAAAGTCTCCTGCAAAACAAGTTTTTCATCTAGAGGATGTCACTATTTGACTATAATATAACACACCCCAGTTGTATTTTCATAATATATCCCACAAAATGGGTTTTTCAACCAATGGTGAATCCTCCCTCAGTAGAATACTCTTCTTTCCTCATAAGATTTGATGACATTATGTTGGAACCAATTATCCATTTTCAGTATGTGATCATTTCTCACATATTTTTCCCATATCCTTTATCTGGATCTGAGAACCCCTAAGACCGCGGTTTACAATTTCCTACCTCATGTTTTAAATATACTAGAATGACTTTGGTTAAGTATTCCACAAATCGCCCATCATTTTTATAATGATATGTTCCTATCCATATGACCAAAAACTACAAACACCATGTTCTCAATGTTTGGTTCAGACCCATGTAGGAAACCTTTCCCCCAAATTCTTGGAAAATTTTGACTTGAAATGCTCCTTCCATACTTAGGTAAATTCTTTCCATGAAATGAGAATCTATTCTTGGGGAAATATGAATATCCATAAGCTTCCTTTTTTCATCAGTAATAGAATTTCATAATTCCTAAGAACTCATTTTACTAACTATACAATATCACGCTCTAGTTGGATGTGCATAAATTCTCCCACAAAATGGTTTTTTTCAGCTAAGGATGCCACTATTTGACTATTAAGTAACACTCTCTAGCTAGATTCATAAAAAATAAACCAAAAAATGGGTCTGTCAACTAGTGATAACTTCTTCTTTAGGAGAGACCTCCTCTATCACCCTGAGTCTTTTCCACATACCACTTTTCAAATATAGAGATCCCCAGATTACAACTTACAACATTCACCCCCTCAAACCTGAAAGTGATAGTGCATTCTCAAACCTATTACTGTGAAATGGGATAATTATTAACCTTTTGACCAAAGATATATACCTTAAATTATATCCCCCCATGTCCTTGTTGAACAAATTTAAACCGCATAGCATAATGTATTTATTGTAAAACACTAAACTCCATGGAATAACATCCTAGTCATAAAACATTAAACTATATAGTAACATTCTTTCTATAATATGTTAAACTACATGTTTAATGTCCTGGTTGTATTAAATTAAACTACATTATTCTTCAACCCTTGTCAAAAAGGGTCCTTCCCCCACCCCTTACATTAGTTATTTAACAAAATATAGGCTTCTTTGCACAAACTAAATTCATGTAGGAGTCGTTTCCCATTCATGACCAATGCCAATACCGATGTTATCTTCATCATCAAACATCTTCCCTTGGTAAACCACCCATCATGGTCCTGATAAATCCTAATCTCCATAAACTTCCTTCACCATCATCAATTGAATGTCATAACTCCTAAGAACTTATTTTTCAAACTATGTTGTAACGTGGAACAGTTGGCTTCGCATAAGTCGTTCAAAACGTTTCAGGGCCTTTTAGCCAAAGGATTCCACTACTTAACTATGTATTAACATGCCCCAGATGGATTTGAATAAAATATCCCACATGACGGGTTTTCCAACTAGTGGTAACTTTTTTCCTAGGAGAGACCTCCTTTATTTTTGAATATCATGTTTTAGATTCGAGAACCAAAAATTTACAGCTCAAAATTCTTTATAGGATATCTAAAGAATGTCAGAAAATTCTTGTCCAACATTCCTTGTTTGGGTAATATTTCCAAACTCATGGTCAACACTATTCGACCTAAAACAACATTCTTATTAGTCCGAGTTTCGTGACATTAAAATTTCCACAAAAATAGACATAGTGCTCGCTAGATTGAAAACTTGAAAAGGGAACACTAGAAAAAAGTTTAGCCTCATCTTATTAGACCTACACTCTATATGGTTTTGGAAATAATCAAGTGATGAAAATAAGTAGTCACAAAACTTGTTAGGATGATAACCCAAAAAGGGTGTTCTATAAAAAAATCATGTCTCAGCCACTAAGTATTCCTTATATCGTACTTGGGAAAAAATTAGGGTGATGACACAAAAAAATGAATTTTATAAGGTTGTTCATATAACCATAGAAACAGTCAAATTATGCTCGCTAGTCCCCATGGATTGGGAAAAAATTAGAATGCTCTATCATCCTTTTAATTGTAATTATAACACGATGACATACAACTAAATGATTCATTATCAGTGTTTTATGACAATTATAATGAGGAAAAATAAAATGAAAGAACAAGAAAGATCACATCCATCCAATTCCCTATGGAAATCCTTGAATTATTTGAGGTAACCTGAGATATCAATTTCTGGATTAAGTAGATCCATCATTTCATGATACATGGAGTCAAGTCTCGCAGCATCCTCACCAGTAGGGGTATCCAAGGTGCATTTCTAAGAACCAAAATTGGATCTTCCATCAATCCCCTTTTCAAAATTCTTAGTATACATAGAATAGTCAGACTCTCTAGATTTAGGGTCCGCATAATCACCCTCATTAGACTGTCTAAGATCCCTATCATCCCCTTCTAGAGAAATAATGGGACCAACATTGACTGTTGCAATGTCCTCCGATGTAGGAAATAAATCTGAAATATCATGAGAATATGATAGACATAAATAGAACATGACACCTAATGGAGTGCATCTAAAATTACCATGTCCCTATCCCCTCTATGTAGGTATCAAGTTAGATGTGGTTGAATCTCTTAATGCTTTATCTGTCAAAATGATAGATTTTTCAACATGGGTATGTGCCTCCCCTAGGGTATCCTCCTCAATCATTAAAGGTCTAGTGTGAGATCCTTAAAAGTATGAAAGTGATGAATATTATATAAAATTAAATCACGCTCATAAGATTATGTTGAACAAGTAATGATCTCGATTTACAACACAAATAATTACTACAGCATATATGTCGAGACAACTTTATCTCCCTCTTTAGTTTCCTCTATTGAGTTGGAGAAGGGCCTATATCAGTCTATTTAGAAATATACACTTTAGTTTAAGGTCAAGGAACTCCTCCCGCAATTTCCTCCATCATAATCCTCTGACTCGGGGAAAATTCCTATGGATCAGAAGACATGGCCTCTACATTGATGGGGGTTCCCATGGGCCCATACCTCGGTGACCCAAGAAACTTTGTTATTATTTTTCTTCTTCTTCTTCTTCCCATTTGAGATGTTAAATAATTCCCCTAAATATTAATAAAAATGGATGAAGTAGAATAAAAGAGAATGGAGAAAAGATAAATACATCACCATGGTCAAGGTAGTCATTCTATTCCTCTTCAGGATGACAAGCTACCTCACAATAAATCCTCAATCCAGCATATCCGACACTCACTTTGTTGCTGGGATCTAATAATTATTTCCATATATTCAAGCCTCCAACTCTTGAATATACCTCCCCACCATGGTTAAATCATTTTTGGGTTGAAGATCAGAGAGTGACCAGATATCTCCCAACTCTAGGATGTGCATGCTGGCCAAGAGAAATTTCCATGTTCCCTGGTATCACAAGTTATGCCCTACTGATATTGGATCGGTAAGGGTCACATGTAATTTGGATCTAATGTGGCTAGCTATAAGAAATACATGACACCTTTTTACATTGAAGACTCTTCAGGACACTTTTCTATCACAAAAGAATGGGTGGCCAGAACATGAGCCTCCTCTAAATGGTGATGATTGGACTACCTCATCACAAAAGGTGTGGTTTTCTCAACCCTAATCTATATGGTGGTCTTTTCCCAAGATCACCTTGAAGGATCTAGAGCTTAATCACCATCAACTTTAGTTAAGTCGTTTCTACCATAAATTCCATGAACAAAATTTTTCATGTTCATGACCCAGTAGACACCTTTTTTCAATACCCTTTTAGGGTATGAAGATATCCATGCACTAGAATACCAGGCCTCCAGACCAATTGATGCATTCGACGGAGGTAGAATGATCGACATTTTGGACACCTACATGACCATCAGGATCCAAAAATATCGAGATACCATCAGATGTTTCTCAATCCAAACATGCATAGGGGGAAAGTCACTTGACTTGTGTAGAAATTTGAACTGGAGAGCAAATCAATATGGATAATAGGCCTCACATTTTATTTTTCTATCAACATGAGTCATTTGTAAGTTTTCTATGAATGATATCATATAGAACCTCAGTTCATTATTATTTACCTTGATGTCATCAGTATATGTCCCTATCAGTGGACATCTATATGGGAATAAGTTGAATTCTCATGACATGATCAACATCCTTACCACTTCATTATATGTCAAGCTCAGAATCTAGATCCCAAAAAACAGCCTGAACAAATGGGTGAAATTGGATATAATGGACTTTAAATGGGCTCATAACTTCATATGAACTAAATTTTTTTATTATCCACCACCATATTTCTTGAATTGGCCCTATAATTCTAAACTGAGACTTCCCGTTGTATGCACACAATAAGCACCGGTAAATTATTTTCAAAATAATGGAATCTAAACCCATGTGCCTCCCCTTTTCTCATTTGGTTGCAATAACAAAATTCATTGGCCTCACACCACCATTGGATTCACTGACTGAAGTTAGGTAAATGATTATCCACATTGTGAGGAATCTATCCAGGCAAGTCCTCACAACAACTGTATGATTGACCCTATAACCCCAACAGGTATATTGGCCCTTCTCTAGTGTAGGCGAAAATATTATAGGATCACCTCGATTCTCTGAACTGGTGAATATTTTAGGGAACCAAAAATTGAGACATTCTCCTTTTGGATTGATAAAATCCTTCATCCATGTTCTAGTATGGATTTTACCTCTGGGTTGAGGTTATTTATTCTGCAATTCCTTCACCGCCTTAAAAAGCTCATGGGACAATGGCGATGTCTCTTTAACATCATCCGACATTTTATTTTTTGGGATAAAATCATCGTACATATCCCTAAGAATGGGGTTTCCAAATATTTTATAGATTTCCCACAGGATAATTCCAACTTCACCATACATCAGGTGAATGGAATTTTTCTGAGGACATCATTAGCTCAGCAACTCAGGGATGATCTCTGAGTTCTTATAAACATAAGTTTTCCCTACCCAAATAGTCTTATTTATATAGACTTATTGTATATAATTTTTTAAATATATACAATTATGACACACCTAGTATGACCACATCCACTCAGGCCTGACTACCCCTCTAGAACAGAAATCCCAATCCTCCTCCCAGCCTTGCATTTGATTTGTCCATGAAGCGTAGAGAGTCAAGTCATGAAAATGAGGCTTCAATTCTTAAATATGTGGATTCATATATAGATTTAACATATTGTGATGTATGAAAAAACCTATTGGTATCATTCCTTTCTTAATATAAACACCCCTGGGTGAAATTTTGATGGATGGGAATTTGGTGTGCTTCACAAACTAGGACTTTAGTAAGTAAATCTGAGTCTTAGGAATAATGGAGTCCCTCAAAATTATTTGATAATACAAGGGTGGATAATATATTTTTGGGTAATTTCATTGATATGGTTCCAAATACTTTTCTAGATCCATAATATTAGGCTCAACCATGTCTTAGTAATCTGTCCCAATAGCCTTGATCATCTCTGATGCACGTGCATCAGCTTACTCCGGAGAACCCAACGGAGGAGCCATTGAAAACCAATAATAAGGAATAAAGTTCTCCCATTAAATTAAAATATTTACTTAGTGAAGTTAAAACTTTGACTTGGAATAATTAAAAATTTTGGAAAAGAAAAGGATTCATACAGGCCCTTCGACTAGGTGCCATGCGCTGCCCTCTCAACCAAGATTCTCATGCAAGCCCCTCAACTAGATGCCTCTCCTAGTATCCTAGTTGAGGCGAATACATGAATACTAGTTGATCAAGTTATTGTACCATAGGAGATTATTTGGGATACCCTCATGAAAGGAGAAGTGCAACAAGGATGTATGGATGACCTATGTGATGAGAGAATGAAAATCGCCAACATAGAATGGGATAAATCGATAAAGAGGCCAACAATATTTATAGACACCACTGGCCTATGCACCGAACCTGTGTCATGGATCTACACTGGGGACCTACACATTGGATGTGTGCACCAGGCCTACACCACTGACCTATACGTTTTCCCTGCATGGTTGAACAACACCACCTTTATAATCTTATCCCTAATCTACTTTAGAACTATACCCTCTTCTTTTGATCGGATCAATTCCTAAGGGTGAATTTTGTTGAAAAAAATCAATGGGGTTAATAGATTATGAAGATCTCCTTAAAAATTTTAAATAGATAAATATCCCCAAGAAGAATCAAAAGTACCTTCCCAATCCGGCCTTTACATAACCCCCCTACACATCAGTAGGATTTCGCAGCCCCATGCACGATACTGAAAGGTAGGCCACCCTGGCATGGGACACCGATGTTAGGTGATAGTTCCATGGACCTATTTGGAGATGATCCTTCGACCAGGTTCCCCTATTTTTCTATAAATATGACCCTAGGCCTACTCATTTTCAAAACTAGAAAATCATAATAAGTATGGAAGCTCTTCTCATGCATCCCCTTCACCAAGATCCTCCAAAACCCCTCAGGTATCTCTCCAAAACCTGATAGAATAAATAATTGATGGTTATAAGTGATATCTAAGTATATTTATGGTATAAAACACAAGATAAGTGAATTAGTACCCCTTCTCCCTTGGTGAACAAACACCTAAGTTAGGCCCCTTCCCTAATTAGGGACCTTTAAAAGACCCTTCCATATACACCTAAGGAGACCCATGGTGCCTAGTATAAAGCCTCTCCCAAGTGTTGTTTCTTAGGTGGACCATTATACAAGGAATATTCAGCTTGTGCAGTCTTATACCCCCTACATGAAGCTCATATAGCTCCTCCTGATCCCTACGTGAATCACCTTTTCTTGTCAAAATAGGACATATGCAAGCCTCCTTGGAGCCCTCTTCCAAGCCACCAATGGTAGGGTATCTCTTCATTTCACTTTCATGTCTGAGAGGGCCCAAATTGAAACCTAAAACAAATCCTCCATACCTAAAAACCCATGTAAAGTGGAACACTGGTGTGTTTCCCTTTTTAGAATGTATTTATATGGTCAAAGGTTTCCCGCACCTTTCTTACTTGATGGGTAGGTTCTTAAGGGTACATGTGAGTATGAATTCCTATGGTCATGAGGACCCTAACCCTAGGGTTAGTGTTAATGATCTCTTATTTTTTGAAATGATTGTTTAGGCCTTTCTCTTCCCTCGTCGTCTCTAAGACTGGGTACCTCCAGTTTCAGGAAGGCAGGTTGAGATTCACACTTGCCTTTCACTTCAACAGGGAATGAGATCCTCCTCCCGAAACCAATTTTAGGGCATCCCCTTGGAGTAATCCCATAGACATTCTTACAGGACCTCTACTTCTTAAATATTTCTTCCATATCCATACCCATGGTTTTTATCTAGATAGATCACCAAATTTTACTATCCTATCTATTAAAATAAGAGGTGATATATGCACTTAAAATCCATTTAACTATCTCTTTGGGTCTAGGGTAAAATGACTGGAGGGAAGTTTCATCACCCCAGCCTCTTCTACCAATGGAAGAGGGATTGTATGGTTTTTTGGATCTTTCACTGCCTTTTGTTTATCAAATTCAATAATGACTGATCATAACTCATTTGGGCTTAGATTATATCCATGATCATGACATCCACACAGTCATATGCATGTTTGTGCAGAGAATATTCTTTTATAACTTCATCCCAAATTATTTTAGAGGGTCTCCATAGGCATGGGTTCTCAAGGCCATGTATCCAACCTCAGGGAAAATAAAATTGTGTATTTTCCAATATTTACCACTTTCTCTTGTTTCTCACACTGAACATTACTCACGCGGGCTTAGAGGTTGGTTGTGATCAAGAAATCCGCACGATACTCAACATTTGGGAATCATTCCAAGTATAATTCCAAACTAAAACCAAGGGAATCATCCTTAGGAATCAGCCCCTAAATCCAATTCATAGGCCTCCCACTTGGTATAAGTCCCAATTATATCACCATACTCATCCATAGGCCTCCTCATTAGGTGTAATCCCCGAACAAGCCTCCAAATCACCATGAGTCGAGACATCCATCATGGTCCCTTTCAGAGGGCATACTTTTCAGGAATAATCCCCGACTAAAGCAAACAATGGAATCCTTTTTAGGAACAATACCCAACTTAATCCTCTCAAAGGTCCATACTGTAACACCCCGAGATTTTATGAAAAATATTCTTTTTAATTTCATTAATGTCTTGTGTTGCATGCTACACCAAAAGGAGCTTTCACAACATGCATCCTTGACTTTCCTTGCATTACACACAATCACGACCTTCCTCGATAGCGTGTGTAGTACACAATAACAAGTTTCACTAAACAACAATATGCTATTAAAATATTATTAAAACTAACCGTTATGAATAGTAATAAACACTTTTTGAAATTTTGTAAATTTTATTTTTCAAAATGGACTTCATTTTTGGATTTGGAATATCGAAATTAGCTTAGGGTGAAATTTTGGTACTTTTCAGATAACTTTCATTTTCTGATGAATAGTGAAAACTACTAAATTTTAATTAAAAACAACCTTTTTAATCGAAATAATTAATAGTGATAAATTATTAATTTGAGTGGTTTTAAAGTATATTTAGAATATATTTTTAAAATTTAATACAATATTGGTCATTGGATGTAATTTCACATTTAAACCAGACATAAAAGAGTGTCAATCTTTTGATAGTTATTATCTCTTAAGAACGCGCTATTTGTTTTGACGACGGGAATTAATTTTTAAATTAAGTAATGAAACTGATATGTTTTGAATTTGGTAAAATATACATCATTTTTGAGTTCATAATATCAAATATAACTTAGGCCTAATTTTTGGTATTTTTCTAGAAACTTTCATTTTTTGATGAATAGTGAAACCACTAAGTGGTAGTTAAAAAAACTGAATTTTTCATAAAACTTAATTTTACCGCTTCTGTGAGTGTAATTTCGAAAATCCGAGAGACACGGTTAATATCAAGGACTAAAATGTTGTTCAATGAGATGAAAATAATTTTTGGTGAATAGTAACTTTTTACTTTTTTTACCACGGTTAAAAGTAAATAGGGTAATTAAGGGTAAAAATGATATTATTATTACCCTAACACATGTCCAAATTCTATTGGATAAATTTAATTCGACCAAAACAACCTTAGGAATAAAATATGACCATTTAGGCCAACTTGGAATAGATTAGGACATTTATAATTAATTTATTTAAAGAAGGGTTAAAATATTTAAAATCAAAGTTTAATAAGTATATAATTTTTAATATTGGGTTATACATAAGATAAATTCGACTATAAATATTCATTAGAATGATAAAAATATTTCCTACATAATGATATTTTATTTGTAATTTTTAGACTTTAAATAAGTTAATTTATTTATGACACAACGATGATGCAATAATTATCTTATTAATGAAATATTGATATAATTGATGTTATAAATACCCAAATAAATGTTATTTGAGACTTTTTATTAATTACACTAATTTTCTAGGTTAATATGACATGTTAGTACTGATTTAATTAACTTTTTTCGAACTAATAATTCTGTTATGATTTTCACAAAAATCAATTACTAAATAGTGTCAAAATTGACATAAAATAGTTTTTAAAACAAATATTATATTATTGATTGTTATTTTATTCCTAAAGATCTAAGGTGTTGGGAAAAAATCCCTCAAGGTAACTTTGCAGTATTTTTGGGTTTTTTTGTGTTTGTTGACAAAGCAGGTTTTCATGGATATTTGTCGAGTTCCCAAGAAGTTGTTGACAATCCTTGTTAACAAAGAACGATGAAAAAGGAAAGGACGATCTGGAGGCAGTACAAAAGAGTAGTACAAGGTGGCGCCGTTTCCCATTGTCTGCCAAATTTTTGGGGTCCAAAATTTGGAGTTTGGTGAGCATCGCGAAAATAGGATTTCCATGAAGAGCATAATTTAATAGGGCCAAGGCATGAATTTCGCGAAGATAGGATGCATGGTTTGGAAATCGCGAAGACCAGAAGAATGGAGGCGGTGAGTCTTCGCGATTACGTCAATCTTCGCAAACGGTGGAGGCTAAAGCGCATCATGGCGGTGAAGGGATTTGCGAGTATGTTGACGGTAATGCTTCGCGACTACATCAAGCTCCGTGAATGGAAACTTTCCGTGGTGCTTCTCGATTTGGACAGAATTCCGGCTGAAACTTTGGAGCTTCGTGATTTGAGATGACGTGGCGTTGACTTCGCGAAGAAGGGATGAGGGTCGGTGGAATCGCTTATAAATAGAGGTCGACCCCCTCGAGAGAAAGAGAGAGAATTTTTAGAGAAGATCATTCGCTCTCGATTTGCGAAGGTGGTTCGCGGAGCCAGTGTGCTTCGCGAAAGAGGTGCTTCACGGCATCTATTGTAGCTCCGCGAAACCTGCGAGCTCCGCATTGGCTTACTAAGCTTCGTGAGGGCCATTTCTTTGCGACAACTTGAGCATCACGAGAGTACTTCGCGAGAGTGCTTCGCGAGAGAGCTTCACGAAAAGGCAGGAGCTTCGCGAAGGCTTGTTTGAGCTTCGTGAAATTGGGAGCTTCATGAAGTTGGGTTCTTTGTGAAGGTACTTTCCAAAGGTAGTTGTCCAGTGGTCAGAGGAAAAGTGCTATTCATCAGTGGATGAAAGTTGGACTTCAACAGAGCATCTATCAAGAGTTGAAGATGCATTATTTCATGCGAATGAAGAGACCTACAAGTCTATAAACTGTGATTGGATTCCCTTCTAGAGCAGTGAGCTTAAGAAGAGGAAGAAGGTGATCCTCTCCACCGACAGTGAGCCAGAGAGAGAGAAACAGGGAGTGACCCTTGGGAAAGCAATGAGCTGACCATAAACCTTGTAAGGGTAGTGAGCCTGGGCATAGAAGTGATCTAGCCCGAACCATTGTATCCACAGCTAGTGAAGTATAGTGGAATTTGGTATGACCGGCAACCTGTCGGCGTATGGTCCTTGGACGTAGCCCTTAGCGGTGAACCAAGTAAAATTGTTGTGTCCTGTGCTTGCTTTACCTTCTGTTTATATTATGCAACAAGAAAAGAGAGAATAGTGTTTTTCTTAACAGCGAAACAAGATCAGAACGGGCTTTAATTTTAAATTAGTCATACCCTGATTCACCCACCCTCTCAGGGTATTCAGCCTTGTGGACCTAAAAATTGGTATCAGAGGGAAAGGTTTACAGTTGTTCTTCTCTCAAATGGAGGTTACTAATCATAGAGGGATTCTGATCTTTGACGGATGTAATTTTCAGATATGGAAGAATCGAATGCCACACTATTTCTGATCTTTGGGAATGGATGTGTTTTCAGCAGCTACGCATGGAATCACAACTGATATTACTATTGGTGCATTATCAGAAGCAGAACATAAAGAGTTGGATGCTGATTCCAAAGCAATCAATGCCTTAGGGGGATCCCTTTCCAATCCCATATATACAAAGGTGATGTCATTCAAAACGTCACATGCCATGTGGGAAAAGATTTTGAATATTTATGAAGGGGATACAAAAGTCAGAGAGGCAAAGCTGCAAGTGTTGTGGAACAAGTATGAAGATCTGAGAATGAACCCGAATGAGTCTGTTGATGCATTCTTTGACAGGGTAAATGCTGTGGTTGAAGACATGCGGGGCCTTGGAGAAATTATCGAAGATATAAAAATTGTGAAGCGCATATTGATAAAACTTCCACCTTAGTTCAATTCGAAGGTTTCTGTTTTGGAAGATAAAGACCTAAAAGATCTGACATTGGATAACCTGCACAGCACTCTTGTTGCATATGAAATGAGAAACGATGATAACGAGACTGTGGAAAAGGGGAAATCCAAAGAGGTGGCATTCAAGGCCATGAATAAACTCACCATTGACGATTTTAATGAGTAAGAAGAGATAGATGAGGTGATTTCATTCCTTTCTTCAAATCTTCAAAGAGGAAGAGGAAAGTTTAAAGGTAAACTTCCACTACCATGCTTTCGATGTGGAAAGGTTGGTCATCTTGCGGCAAGATGCCCCAAGAAATTTCAAGATAACGATGATTATGATGATGAAGTTGAAATTCCCAAGAAGAAATCCTCAGCCTATGTGAAAGGGAAGAAGTAGTTCAAGAGAAATTTCTTCAAGAGGAAGAATCTTCTTTCCCACGAAATAGACAGTTCAGATGAGTCTGAGGATAAAGAGGTTGAGGAGTTTGAAAATTGTAAAGATCATAGACAAAATGCTATGGCAGCGGTCGTTGGTAGTTCTCAGGAAAAGGAAGAAACTGACTTTAGAGAAGAGGAAGAAGAAGTTGAAGGAAGAGTTGATATGGAAGCCGAATTGGAAGCAGATCTTGAAGAGATAGATGTTTGGAGAGACAAAACGAAGAAAGCCAATAAAGTGGTTCGTGATACCAAACTCTATATGCAACAACATGATAAAGAAAAGTCAGAACTGTTAGAAGAAATTGAAAGACTAAAATCCTCAACACCAGAGAGCTCAAAAAATATTGTTGAGAATAAGGTTATAATTGAGGAACAAAAGAAGGAAATTGATTGTTTGACTAACACAGGAAAAGATCAGGTCAGACGTATCAAAGAGATTGAAGAAGAAGTGGTTAGTCTGCGACAAAAAATGAAGGATCAAGAAAAAATCTTGACCCCCAATGTGATATCAGAAAAGAAGGCCATTCATAAGACAGAGAAGATGAAAGAGGAGGCTCGTAGTTCAGCAGGAGTGAAGCAGCAAGAAAGCTCAAATGATAAGGTTGATTCAGGGCTTGATAAGAAACAAAAATCGGTGTCAGTTAATGTCAGACCGCAAGCACCCGTCCCGAATTTGAAGGTTGATTTAGGCACAAAACTTAATCAGAATATTCATAGATCCCAAAGGGAAAATCGTAGTGCTGAGGTATCACGAAGGAATGTATCCTATATCAGGTGTTATTGCTGTGGGAAAATGGGACATTCACAGTATGTGTGTTCTATAGCCAAGAGATATAGAAGGGAACAAGAACAGAGATGGTAGCCAAACAGAGAACGGTTTTCCAGAACATATTTTGAAGGACACTATTTTTGGTGTGGAGGATTTGGGCACATGGCTAGGTACTGTACTTAGATCATTCAGAGAAATGTGCCAAAGCAGAATCAAAACGTTCCCAAGCAGCAGGTCAATAAACCGACATGTGAGTTAAAAACGCAGAATAGATTTGCGGCTTTGCAAGATGAGGCAGGTCCATCATACTCTGAGAAAGAACAGAAGTCTCAATCCATGCCGAGTGTGAATGAAAAAGTATGGACCAAAAAGAAGAAAAATGAGAAGGTCGTGGTAGTGGAGATTGCCCTTAAGGCATCAGATCGATCTGGTGTTTGGATCCTTGACAGTGGTTGCACATCCCACATGACGGGTAATAAGGATCTTGTTAGAGGCATCAAATATGACAAAGAAGGAGTTGTCAAATTTAGAAATGATGAAGGCCTGAAGATTGTTGGCTCAGGGAAAGCCAAGTTTGGGGGCAAAGAGATGAGACGTGCTGATGTCTTGGTAGTAGAGGGTCTCAGTCATAACTTACTCAGTGTCAGTCAAATATGTGACTCTGGGCACTCTATCCGATTTACCGAGAAGATGTGTGTTGTGAATGGAAAAGATGGAGCAACTGTTCTGTGGGGAAAAAGGTCAAAGGGCAATCTCTACCTTGTAGGTGGGGAAGAAGATACATGTCTTTTATCCAGAGAAGAAGAAAACCAGTTGTGGCATAAGCTACTTGGTCATCTATGCCAACCATCTATGGAGGATCTCATAAAGTGTGATTCTGCTAGAGACCTTCCCAAGATATCATGTGATCGCACTCATACGTGTGATGCTTGCCAACAAGGGAAGATCATCAGAAAGACATACAGGCCAAAGGAACAGAAATCAACTAGAGTGCTCGAACTGGTTCATGCTGATGTATGTGGACCTATCTCACCACGAGCTATAAATGGGCATATGTACTATGTCCTTTTCATTGATGACTATATCAGAATAGCCTGGGTATTCATCATTAACCATAAGATAGAGGTGTTCAATTGCATAAAGTAGTATAGGAGGGAATCAGAAAAGATGTTTGGGCAGAAAATTCTGAAGTTTCGTACTGATAACGGTACAGAATTCACAAACAGTCAATTTAAAAACTATCTCGAGAAACATGGGATAATGCATCAAGTTTCATCGGTAAGAACTCCCCAACAGAATGGAGTGGTTTAAAGGAGAAATTGGATCATCAACAACATGTCTAGAACAATGCTTATTGACAAAGACCTACCAGAGAAATTTTGGAATGAAGCAGTGTTGACATCGGTCTATGTTTCAAACAGGTCTCTGTTGTGTCCGAAGCAAGGGAAGACTCTATATGAACTTTGGTATGGAAAGAAGCCAACGTTGAAATACTTTCGAATATTTGGAATTAAGTGTTTCATTCTCAACAAAGAAAATCATAGGAAGTTTGAGGCACGAGGAGTTGAGGGGATATTCCTTGGGTACTCAGGGAAAAGTAAAGCGTATAAATGCTTCAACAAGAGGCTGGGAAAAATTGTTGAGAGCAATGATGTCACTATAGTTGAAAATGAACAGAATACTCAACGATCCAGTGAACAGTTCCTGGATGAATGTGATGATGAGGTAAGTAAACCAGGGGGAGCAGAAGTGGAAGAAGCTGATTTAGAAGAAGATACTGATGATGAAGAAGAAAGTGTCAAGTCTGTGTCTGCGAGGAAGCCAAAGAGTCGAGGTGAAATTGATAGGTAGAATATCATTGGTGATCAAACAGCTCTAGTTCAGACTCGAAGAATGAAATCATCACAGCAAACATCGTTTTTATCTCAAGTGGAGGCGAAATGATTTTCCGATGCAGCTGAAGATGAAAACTGGGTTCAGGCTATGAACGAAGAGCTTGATCAGATTCAGAAGAACCAGACATGGGAGATTGTTTCGAGGCCAGCAGACAAGAATGAAATCGGGACTAAATGGGTCTATCTCAACAAGATGAATGAAGATGGCATAGTGATTCGGAACAAAGAACGACTAGTGTGCAAGGGGTACTCCCAGATCGAGGGAATAGATGTCGATGAGACATTTGCACCGGTTGCAAGGCTGGAGAAAATCAGATTATTTTTGGCCATAGCAGTGCAATGAAAGTTCAAAGTGTTCCAGATGGATGTCAAATCCACATTCTTGAATGGGGTTCTATAAGAGGAGGTGTATATTGAGAATCCATATGGTTTTCTCATTCATGAGGATGAGAACAAAGTTTGCAGGCTGAAGAAGTCATTGTATGGGCTGAAACAAGCACCAAGGGCATGATACTCAAGGCTTGATCAATACTTGAAGAAGCTTGGTTTTCAGCGTGGAGGAGTTGATTAAAATCTCTATTTCAGTAATGACAGTAATCAAAAGATGATGGTGTTGGTTTATGTCTATGACATAATATTTGGCGGATCAGATGAAGCTCAGTGTAGACAGTTTTCCGAATTCATGAAAAATGAGTTTGAAATGTCAATGATTGGAGAGCTAACGTTTTTCCTTGGTCTACAGGTGACACAAGGAAGGAATGGAACATTCATTTCTCAATCTAAATATGCCAAGGAGGTCCTGAGAAGGTTTGGAATGGAAAATTACAAGGAGATGAAGACTACGGTTGCCACCCGGATGAAACTATCGAAAGATGAATATGGAAAGGCAGTTAATATCACAGAATACAGGAAAATTATTGGAAGTTTGTTGTACTTGACTGCAACAAGGACTGATATTGTTTTTGCTACATGCCAAGCAGCGAGATATCAGAGCAATCCCAATGAAATACACATGCTTGCAGTGAAAATAATACTTCGGTATATCCAGGGCACAGTGGATTTCGGCTTGACATATACTGAAAAATCTCAGACAGAGTTATTGGGATATACTGATGCATACTGGGCCGGTTCAGCAGATGATAGAAAATCAACGTCAGGTGGTGCATTCTATCTTGGTGGATTGTGTATTTCTTGGCTAAGCAAGAAGCAAGATTGCATTTCATTGAGCACCGCAGAAGCTGAGTATATTGCGGCCACTCAAACATGCACACAATTATTGTGGATGAAGCAGCAGCTTGAAGATATGGGATTTGAAGTGAAGTCTCCGATCAGAATCAAGTGTGACAACTCAAGTGCTATAAATCTTAGAAAAAATCCCGTCCATCATTCAAGGAAAAAGCACATTGAGATTATGTGTCATTTTATCAAGGAGAAGGTTGAGCAGGGAATCGTGAAGTTGGAGGTGCCTACAGTGCTACAGGTTGCAGACATTCTGACCAAGGCCTTACCCAGGGAAGCTTTTGAGAGGCATCGACTGGATCTGGGAGTTCAGTCGATTCCCCGCACTTCAAATAGTGTGGATGTGGGACCTCCACCCCCTCTCCCCGAGGTATGATGTCTTTTCCCTAATGTGATGATTTGTGTTCTCTACTCTGTTACAGGCTACAAAGGAGCGACCTTTAGGTTCGTTGAAAAAGGGGGAGAAAATAGTGTTTGTTAAAGGGGGAGAAAATAGTGATTGGGAGACAGTGTGGCTATTTGAGAAATCATGACAGATACGGGGAGAAGCTGACAGGTGGAGTAGCCAGAAAGGGGGAGCAATGAGAAAGGGGGAGAGCGTTTCAAATCTGACGATGCTAGAAGTGATCGGTCAAAGCATAGATATCACGATAGCTGAGGATCGTGATAAAAGTAGAACAGTGATGTTGGAATGGTGTGAAAAGGTGTCCAACTATCACCAATTGGGATCAGTGTGGTTCAACAATTGACAATTGGTATCAATTTATGAATTGGTATCAGGTTGTAATCGATAATTGGTGTTTGACATGAAGTGATTCATTGATGAACTTTTATTACTACTCTTGTTTCTCACGCCGAGCATTGCTCATGTGGGCTTAGAGTATGTGTTAAGTGAATCCTTGAACACTATCAGAATCACAAGAGGCGAATGGTGGTAGAAACTGGATTTAGACTCAGTGAGGTATCAACGTCCAGAAAATCATTCTGAGAAGAGTTATGAAGAATTGTCAACAAACCCAAAGGGGGAGATTGTTGGGAAAAAATCCCTCAAGGTAACTTTGCAGTATTTTTGGGTTGTTTGTGTTTGTTGACAAAGCAGATTTTCATGGATATTTGTCAAGTTCCCAAGAAGTTGTTGACAATCCTTGTTAACAATGAATGATGACAAAGGAAAGGACGATCTGGAGGCGGTACAAAAGAGCAGTACAAGGTGGCGCTGTTTCCCAGTGTTTGCCAAATTTTTGGGGTCCAAAATTTGGAGTTTGGTGAGCATCGCGAAAATAGGATTTCCATGAAGAGCCTAATTTAATATGGCAAAGGCATGAATTTTGCGAAGATAGGATGCATGGTTTGGAAATCGCGAAGACCAGAAGAATGGAGGCGGTGAGTCTTCGCGATTACGTCAAGTTTCGTGAATGGCAGAGGCTGAAGCACATCGCGGTGGTGAAGGGATTTGCGAGTGAGATTCACGGAGAAGGCGCGAAGGAATGTTGACGGTAATGCTTCGCGACTACGTCAAGCTCCGCGAACGGAAACTTGCCGTGGTTCTTCACGATTTGGACAGAATTCTGGCTGAAACATTGGAGCTTCACGATTTGAGATGACGTGGCATTGACTTCGTGCGGAAGGGACGAGGGTCGGTGGAATCACCTATAAATAGAGGCCGACCCCCTCGAGAGAAGAAGAAAGAATTTTCAGAGAAGATCATTCGCTCTCGATTTGCGAAGGTGGTTCGCGGAGCCAGTGTGCTTCGCGAAAGAGGTGCTTCACGGCGGCTATTGTAGCTCTGCGAAACCTGCGAGCTCCGTGTTGGCTTACTAAGCTTCGCGAGGGCCATTGCTTTGCGACGGCTTGAGCATCGCGAGAGTACTTCGCGAGAGTGCTTCGCGAGAGAGCTTCACGAAAAGGCAGGAGCTTCGCGAAGGCTTGTTTGAGCTTCGTGAAATTGGGAGCTTCGCGAAGTAGGGTGCTTTGTGAAGGTACTTTCCAAAGGTAGTTTCATAGTGGTCAGAGGAAAAGTTCTATTCATCAGTGGATGAAAGTTGGACTTCAACAGAGCATCTATCAACAGTTGAAGATGCATTATTTCATGGAAATGAAGAGACCTACAAGTCTATAAAATGTGATTGGATTCCCTTCTAGAGAAGTGAGCTTAAGAAGAGGAAGAACGTGATCCTCTCCACTGGCAGTGAGCCAGAGAGATAGAAATAGGGAGTAACCCTTTGGAAAGCAGTGAGCTAACCCTAAACCTTGTAAGGGCAGTGATCCTGGGCATAGAAGTGATCTAGCCTGAACCATTGTATCCACAACTAGTGAAGTATAGTGGAATTTGGTACAACAAAAAACCTGTCGGCGTATGCTCCTTAGACATAGCCCTTAGCGGTGAACCAAGTAAAATTGTTGTGTCCTGTTCTTGCTTTACCTTCTATTTATATTGGGCAACATGAAAAGAGAGAATAGTGTTTTTCTTAATAGTGAAACAAGATCAGAACGGGCTTTAATTTTAAATTAGTCATACCCTGATTCACCCCCCTCTCAGGGTATTCAGCCTTGTGGATCTAACATAAGGTTAGGCCAATATATTTATATCATGATAGTTGAATCATTAATGGACCACTTGGGGGTCTCTTGGATGTATATGGTAAGATTATTAACTATATAATATAAAAATACAAAGTGACATGGTTAATGTCAATCTAATTAACTAAGAGTTAAAACTAAAAGATAATGTTAATATAATGACCTAAACTTGTATAAATTCTATTGGATGAGAGGATTTCGACCCATCCCCACCTTAGCTTCTAAATATATCAATTTTGAGCTATTAAAAACCGAATTTGACTTTATAATAAAATAATAGTTTTAGTTATTCCAAAGGTGCCCCTCTCCTCCCTTATAAAAGGGAACCTCCTCACTCTCTTCCTCAAACCACTTTGAGCCTTCAAGCTCGGCAAAACCCTACCAAATTCTCTTCTACACTTCCCTAGAAACATCCTAGAGGTCCTGGTCTCCATCAAAGACAAATTTTAGTGCCCTAAGAGGAGGACTCAAAGAGGCGCTTCAAAGAAGAGGTAATGTCCGTTATCGATTCTTTCAACTTTATTTCTTCTTCCACTTCTTCTTCTTAGGTTGTTTAATTATGAAGTAATAACATCAGTATCACTAATATACTGATATGTTATTATAATTATGAATCAACCCTATTTCACCATCTATCCATCCTACGGAAAACGAAATCACCGCGCGTGCGTACGTACGGAATACCGTCTCCACGTCGTGGTGTAATCTATTTTCCACCACCACCTTACTTGGATGGGTATAATGGTGTAAATAATAACTATATATGATTATTGTAAAGTGATATTGATTCTAAAATATTATACATACACTCCAATACAATTCCACGATCATGAGAACGATATCATCGCGCGTGCGTACGTACGGACTACCGTCTCCACGACGCGATGAGATTCATTCTCCACGTTAACCATTCATGAATGATTAGAAAGTATATATAATAAGTAATCATGAAATATATGAAATAATAATGATACTGGATGTATGTGTATATATATGTATGTCATCTACTTAATTCCATTCAACTCAATAAGGAAACAAAAACAACGTTCATGCGTACGTACGACCTACCGTCTCCATGAACGGTGTATTTCATTCCATTTACTGATCTATTATATATATGTATATTCGGAATATATATTATATATAAATAATGTGTTATATTCTAGAATTAAGTAATCATGATCTAAGTAATCATATGAATAATTACAAGTCAAAACACGGACGACAAATGAAGCGATTTTACCCAAAACGCTCTTTAACATGGAACGGGTAATATAAAGTCATAAGTGAACCATATATAATATCATAACAATGAGTATGATTCTGGAATAAGTCAATGACATTATTTAAATCATTATACAGGAGGTTCGGACACTTACGAAGAAAATCAGACCTAAGGTAAGGGAAGTATCACAATCTCATTTTTATCCGAGATTGTTTATACTTTGGAATTTACTGGGGTGTATTTTATCATCCACATCCATGTTTCCTCAATATGTAATATTATTTCCATCCACCTACAATTTTTTAAATCCAATTTTACCCTTCAGTGAGTTTTTAGTAAAATATTTGAAAGGAATCTTTTGTCGTTTTTCATACGAGGTACTTTTTGACTTTTCCGACAAAAGTACGAGAAGATTTTTTTTTAACTTATACGGCATGAATGGATTTTTAAAATTTATTTCCAAGAAGCTTCCATTACAAGTTTTCAATTTTATTTTTAATCAACTTCTTTTAGTTTAAAATTTTATTAAATGTTAAGAAAGGAAAATGTTTTTGAAGTAGAAAGGATATTTTCCTCAAGAATGGTGTTGAAGTGTTTTATCAAAATTATTTTCCATCTAAGATAATATAGGGTTCTGTTTCTATCTATATTATTACATTGATTTGATTATGTTGTGATGGAATTATTTTTATGAATTCATTTATCGTATAAGAATTGTTTTATGATGTCATGTTTTTTAAGAATCCCATTTTTATTACATGGGTTATGCAATGATGTATGATTTATGTTTTTGTGGCACACATAAGAATGGTATCATTATGAGATAGGTGGGACCTATCTATCCCTCCAATGCATTGGGTAAAGATTTTATATCTCATGAGATAGACATGGCTGGAATGGCAGGTTAAACCGGTTCTGTGAAACAGGACTGAAACGAGGAATGAACTCGGTTCAGAAATGGACTTTGTCCACTAAGATAGTCTTGGCAATGAGTCTTGACTAATAAGAAATGATTCTCTATGATTATGTGTGTATGCCACAAAGTTTCATGTTTTAAGTTATGATTATTGGAATTATATTTCACTACTATGATTTATCCCATGTTATGATATTATGATCTATTTTTCAGGTTAAGATTTCCAAAATGTTATGTTCTTATGAATATGATGTGATTGATATTTCTTTTATTTACCCTTACTGAGCATTTGAGCTCTCCCTTTTATGTTTTCTTTTCCCCAGGATATAAAGAAAGGTTTTAGGTAAAAATAGGAAGATCTTTATGGGAGATGTTGAAAATATTTCACCACGATTAGAAGATTATTTTCTGAGTTTCCAAAGACACTAAACTATTACGTTCCTTATGTGTGTGTTTTTGTTATGTACTAAGTATTCTGCAAAAGTAAATTAATGTCCATGTACATTAAGCTTCGGGTCTCTACAGTTGGTATCAGAGGAAAGGATTAGTCAACCTTTGGAAACTAGGATGCGAGAACTTTAGTGAGATTCGTAGAGATATTTCTAAGGTATGTCTAGGAATGTCCCTAAGGTTATGTATAAGCATAGGTTATAGAACTAGAATTACTGTAACCTAGGATTTTAGATATTGAAGTTACTCCCCCTTTATTATATTGTTTTCCCTAGCATGATTTTTGCCTCTCACACTATTCTTTATGGGTTTTAGACGATGGCTGGAACCCAAAGGAACCGTGTTGATCAATGTAATGGACAATGTAATGATTGTCCTCCTGAACAAACAAATGTTATGGTAGATGGAGTGCAAAATCTTATTTCTATACTTACACTAGCTATGAATCATTCTGGACTTCCAAATGAGCAGAGAAGGGAACAATATTCTATTGAGTCCTTCATGAAGAAACGTCCACCTTCTTTCAGTGGGTCTTCTGATCAACTTGTTGCTGAACAATGGATCAGTACTACTGAAAAGATATTTTCAGTTCTTCAATGTTCTGAACATGATAAAGTCATCTTAGCAGTGTATCGTTTGGAAGGTGATGTTGATCAATGGTGGAATCTTATCAAGAATACGAGACCAAGAGATGAAATTGAGTCCATGGAATGGGATGAGTTCAAGAACAAATTTTTCAATAAGTACTTCCCTCGTATTCTTCGAACAAAGATAGAGAAGGAGTTTCTTGAACTAAATCAAAAAAGATGATGAATCTGTTGGTATATACGAAGCGAATTCTACAAGGCTTGCAAGGTATGCATCTAGATTTATCATCCAACCTGAAAGTAAAGTTGATCAATTCCTCAGTGGCTTAAAACCAAATCTTCAAAAGTCATTAGCCATAAGAGACTTCAGTAGCTATGAAGAAATTGTGCTTTGTGCTATCAAGGTAGAAATGGAAGTTGGTTGCACTTATCCATCTCATAGTTTTGACAAGAAACGAATGTTGGAGTTCAAGGATAAATCTCAGAATAATGGTGAAAAGAATATGACTGTTTCCTTATGCTAAAAGTGTGGAAAGAAGTATGGTGGAGATTGTCTTATAGGGACTAGAAAATGTTTTAAGTGTGGAAAAGAAGGTCATCGAGCAGCTGATTGTCGAAGTAATGTAAAAAGGGTTTCTAATGATGTGAATAAAGAAAAGACTGCAGAGAATGCACCACCAACACTTCAATGCTTCAAGTGCAAGGAAATGGGGCATTATGCTAATAAATGCCCTAATCCAAGGGTTAGTGATGATCAATATGAGCAACCACTTAAGGAAAAGGACAAAGGAAAGTCACATGCGATCACTATTGGCGATGTTGAATATGACAATGATGTGGTGAAATGATTAAGTGTTTATGTAATGGGATTCCAAAATAATGTTGTATATAGTATCATGGAATATTGGAATATTTATTTATTGGTCTATTGTGGTTTTCAATTATTTTATTTTACCAGTAACCATGGAAATTGATTGAGATATTTTTGAAAAAAAAGATGATATGCGCATAATGAAGGGAAAAAGAGAAAATGAAATGTTTGATGGTATTCATGAGCTCATGATTGATATAAGGACTAAGTGGTATCTTGGTTTGAGTATATAGAATTTTGAGGATTTTGGTATGTGGAAAGTGTTAACTTTTAACTGCATTCATGTTTTCACTAAGGTTCAATGGGTATTCATTTTTCAAGAGAATACATGATTAAGGCCTTCGAATGTTTGGAATATGACCAACAAGACATATCTCATGATATATGGGGATCAACGATGGTATTAACATGCTAGTTGTATGAACCCTTTGGTAATCATTTTCACAATAATATGAGATTGGACGGTAGTATTTTGGATAAGCCTAAAGATTGGAATGGATTATGTTGGACATAAGTTAGTATTGTTTAAGGATAGAAGTTTTTTCGATATTATTTATGGGTTGTTATAGTAATATAGCTTTAGAAAAAGGACAACCTGCAGGACGGGCGACAGCCCATCGCGTCGGACAAGGCTGTGAGAATCGAACCCACAACCGAAGTGCGACTGGCCTTTATCGCCTACCACTGGCCTACAAGAAGTCCCTGTTTAGTAGAAACTAGTTTTATTACATTAAGCAGTATAATATAAGAAGTATAATTCCATTTTAGGAACCATATATGATTAAACTCACTATAGATGGACTTATGTATTTTTTTTGATAACTTTTCTAACCTTTTGTTTGTGACAGATGGAATGACCCATCATTCTATCACATGGTATGTTAACACATCATGAATGACAAATTCAACTTCATTTAATTAAGAGATGAAGTGTAAATTGTCCAAATAACGACCAACGGTGAGACTATACCAAAATCACGAAAGTATTTCTTCTAATTCCAATTTCATCATCTTTAGGGAAATGATCTTGAAAACCAAAAATGTTGTCCTAGTGCTCTTATATCTGATGAATCAAATGGTACCTTGGATCGTCACAAATTTATGCCTTTGTGATTGCTAGCTTTTCCATAGCCATGTTCTCTACCACTCTCCATCAGAACATGATGGTTAGATTTCTCTTCCATATCCATATTTTCACCTATGTGGAAACCCAGTGATTAGTTTATTTGGGTAACCGTTATGGTTCATACTTTTGTTTTTAAATATTGGTTTTGGTATTCCTTTTTACGATGTGGGTTTCTATTAAAGAAACTTTCGAGTAGTAAACCATTTATAACCCCAACGAATTTCGAGGACGAAATTCATTTTAAGGGGGGTAGAATGTAACACCCCGAGATTTTATGAAAAATTTTCTTTTTAATTTCCTTAATTTCTTGTGTTGTACGCTACACCAAAAGGAGCTTTCACAACACTAATCCTTGACTTTCCTTGCATTACACGCAATCACGACCTTCCTCGATAGCATGTGTAGTACGCAATAACGAGTTTCACTAAACAACAATATACTATTAAAATATTATTAAAACTAGCCGTTATGAATAGTAATAACAACTTTTTGAAATTTTTAAATTTTATTTTTCAAAATGGACTTCATTTTTGGATTCTAAATATCGAAATTAGATTAGGGTGAAATTTTGGTACTTTTCGGATAACTTTCATTTTCTGATGAATAGTGAAAATTAAAAAATTTTAATTAAAAACAACCTTTTTAATCGAAATAATTATTAGTGATAAATTATTAATTTGAGTGGTTTTAAAGTATATTTAGAATATATTTTTACAATTTAATACAATGTTGGTCATTGGATGTAATTTTACATTTAAACCAGACATAAACAAGTGTCAATCTTTTGACAGTTATTATCTCTTAAGAACACCCTATTTGTTTTGACGACGGGAAATAATTTTTAAATTAATTAATTCAACTAATATGTTTTGAATTTGGTAAAATATACATCATTCTTGAGTTCATAATATCAAATATAACTTAGGCCTAATTTTTGGTATTTTTTTGGAAACTTTCATTTTTTGATGAATAGTGAAACCACTAAGTGGTAGTTAAAAAAAACTGAATTTTTCATAAAAATTAATTTTACCGCTTCTGTGAGTGGAATTTCGAAAATCTGAGATACACAGTTAATATCAAGGACTAAAATGTGGTTCAATGAGATGAAAATAATTTTTGGTGAATAGTAACTTTTTACTTTTTTTACCACGGTTAAAAGTAAATAGGGTAACTAAGGGTAAAAATGATACTATTATTACCCTAAAACATGTCCTAATTCTATTATATAAGTTTAATTCGACCAACAACAACCTTAGGAATAACATATGACCATTTAGGCCCACTTGGATTAGATAAGGACATTTATTATTAATTTATTTAACGAAGGGTTAAAATAGTTAAAATCAAAGTTTAATAAGTATATAATTTTTAATATTGGGTTATACATAAGATAAATTCGACTATAAATATTTATTAGAAATATAAAAAGATTTCCTACATAATGATATTTTATTTGTAATTTTTATACTTTAAATAAGTTAATTTATTTATGACACAAAGATGATGCAATAATTATCTTATTATTGAAATATTGACATAATTGGTGTTATAAATACACAAATAAATGTAATTTGAGACTTTTTATGAATTCCACTAATTTTCTAGATTAATATGACATGTTAGTACTGATTTAATTAACTTTGTTCGAACTAATAATTCTGTTATTATTTTCACAAAAATCAATTACTAAATAGTGTAAAAATTGACATAAAAGAGTTTTTAAAACAAATATTATATTATTGATTGTTATTTTATTCCTAAAAATCTAAGGTTAGGCCAATATATTTATATCATGATAGTTGTATCATTAATGGACCACTTGGGGGTCGTTTGAATGTATATGGTAAGATTATTAACTATATAATATAAAAATACAAAGTGACATGGTAAATGTCAATCTAATTAACGAAGCGTTAAAAATAAAGGATAAGGTTAATATAATGATCTAAACTTGTCTAAATTCTATTGGATGAGAGGATTTAGACCCATCCCCACCTTAGCTTCGAAATATATCAATTTGGAGCTATTAAAAACCGAATTTGACTTTATAATAAAATAATAGTTTTAGTTATTCCAAAGGTACCCATCTCCTCCCTTATAAAAGGGCACCTCCTCCCTCTCTTCCTCACACCACTTTGAGCCTTAAAGCTCGGCCAACCACTGCCAAATTCTCTTCTCCACTTTCCTAGAAACATCCTAGAGGTCCTGGTCTTCTTCAAAGACCAATTTTAGTGCCCTAAGAGGAGGACTCAAAGAGGCGCTTCAAAGAAGAGGTAATGTCTGTTACCGATTCTTTCAACATTATTTCTTCTTCCACTTCTTCTTCTTAGGTTTTTTCATTATGAAGTAATAACATAAGTATCACTCATATACTGATATGTTATTATAAGTATGAAACAACCCTATTTCACCATCTATCCATCCTACAGAAAATAAAATCACCACGCGTGCGTACGTACGGAATACCGTCTCCACGCCGTGGTGTAATCTATTTTCCACCACCACCTTACTTGGATGGGTATAATGGTGTAAATAATAACTATATATGATTATTGTAAAGTTATATTGATTATTAAATAGTATACGTACACTCCAATACAATTTCACGATCATGAGAGCGATATCATCGCGCGTGCGTACGTACGGACTACCGTCTCCCCGATGCGATGAGATTCATTCTCCACGTTAACCATTCATGAATGATTATAAATTATATATAATAAGTAATCATGAAATATATGACATAATAATGATACTGGATTTATGTGTATATATACGTATGTCATCTACTTAATTCCATTCAACTCAATAAGGAAATGAAAACAGCGTTCATGCGTACGTACGACCTACCGTCTCCATGAACGGTGTATTTCTTTCCATTTACTGATCTATTATATATATGTATATTCTGAATATATATTATATATAAATCATGTTTTAGATTCTATAATTAAGTAATCATGATCTAAGTAATCATATGAATAATTACAAGTCAAAACACAGACGACAAATGAAACGATTTTACCCAAAATGCTCTTTAACATGGAACGGGTAATATAAAGTCATACGTGAACCATATATAATATCATAACAATGATTATGATTCTGGAATAAGTCAATGACATTATTTAAATCATTATACAGGATGTTTGGACACTTACGAAGAAAATCAGACCTAAGGTAAGGGAAATATCACAATCTCATTTTTATCCGAGATTGTTTATACTTTGGAATTTACTGGGGTGTATTTTATCATCCACATCCATGTTTCCTAAATATGTAATATTATTTCCATCCACCTACAATTTTTTAAATCCAATTTTACCCTTCAGTTAGTTTTTAGTAAAAGATATGAAAGGAATCTTTTGTCGTTTTTCGTACGAGGTACTTTTTGACTTTTCCGACAAAAGTACGAGAAGAATGTTTTTTTTAACTTATACGGCATGAATGGATATTTAAATCATTATTTCCAAGAAGCTTACTTTACAAGTTTTTAAGTTTATTCTTAATTAACTTCTTTTAGTTTAACATTTTATGACATGTTAAGAAAGGAAAAAAAATTTCAAGTAGAAAGGATATTTTCCTCAAGAATGGAGTTCAAGTGTTTTATCAAAATTATTTTCCATCTAAGATAATATAGTGTTATGTTTCTATACCTATTATTACATTGATTTGATTATGTTGTGATGGAATTATTTTTATGAATTCCTTTATCGTATATGAATTGTTTTATGATGTCATGTTGTTTAAGAATCCCATTTTTATTACATGGGTTATGCAATGATGTATGATTTATGCTTTTGTGGAACACATAAGAATGGTATAATTAGGAGATGGGTGGGACCTATATCTCCCTCCAATGCATTGGGTAATGATTTTATATCTCATGAGATAGACATGGCTGGAACGGAAGGTTAAACCGGTTCAGTGAAACAGGACTGAAACGAGGAATGAACTCGGTTCAGAAATGGACTTTATCCACTAAGATAGTCTTGGAAATGAGTCTTGACTAATAATAAATGATTATTTATGATTATGTGTGTATTCCACAAAGTTTCATGTTTTATTTTATGATTATTGGAATTTCATTTCACTACTATGATTTATCCCATGTTATGATATTATGATCTCTTTTATAGGTTAAGATTTCCAAAATGTTATGTTCTTATGAATATGATGTGATTGATATTTCTTTTGTTTACCCTTACTGAGCATTTGAGCCCACCCTTTTATGTTTTCTTATCCCCAGGATATAAAGAAAGGTTTTAGGTAAAAAAAAGGAAGATCTTTATGGGAGATGTTGAAGATCTTTCACCAAGATTAGAAGATTATATTCTGAGTTTCCAAATACACTAAACTATTACGGTCCTTATGTGTGTGTTTTTGTTATGTAATAAGTATTCCGAAAAAGTAATTTAATGTCCATGTACGTTAAGCTTCGGGTCTCTACACATACTCCCCCATGATACAAACCTGAGGTACCCCATAGGTGTGGGTCCTCATAATAAAACTATGTGACATTTGATTATCGTCTAAATGGGATACATAGGAATCCTTATTAAGGTCCAAACCCAACACCCAAAATCAACTCTATTCACTCTAGGACACATTCCCAGTAGGGTCTTATTTCATCTTGGAATCCATATCCCTTCCAGGTTCCTAAAGAGGCTCCTGCACAATTCTCACACCATACTTCAGCTATGCACCTTTCACCAAGACATCCTTGATGCATGATGTTAAAATGCACGGTTCTATACTTATCATGCAACTCTAAAAGGTATCTTGTGTCCTATTAAGTGGCACTAAATTATGTGGGTTTTGATTCCCTTCACAATGATATGTAGGAATCCCAATCCAAAGTTTCAATCCTAGCATAAAAAAAACTCCCATCTCCCAAGATGACGATACACTCTAGAGTTCCAAACTGTGTGGCTAAAAACTAACAACATCATAATAACGAGCAAAGAATATCTAATCAGTACATAAGAGGATACCATTAATAGAGAACCTCGAATACATGAAAATATATCCATTTATGAAGAACCTCTGATACATACAAATGATTCTATGTTCCATACATTCTAATAATTGATTATTCATTCAAGGGATACCCACATCATACTTGGGAATTAATAAAGGATTTAAAAACATATCTTAAATATTTAAGAGATTCTTAGAGTAGGAAACAATTACCCCCTAAAGGGTTGAAGAGAATAACCTTTAATCCTCTAGACCAATGTGAGTTCTTAAGAATAATTGGTCATACTCTTGAATGAGCACCTTCCTTTGGGAATCAGGTCCCTCATGGATATAGAATCATTGGGTGTTTCCATTTCCATGAATAAACCCCATTGGAAAGTGCATGAATGGGATATGGATATGTATTTGGTTTAAATTTTGTTCCACTAACACCACAAAACATCATTCTATTCATATACAACATTCAGTGATGAAAAAATGACACATAGTTGATTGATGATCCTTATATGTAGATCAGTGAGGTTGAACAAATTTAATTTACATGCCCCTATTTACATTATGCATGTACAAAAAAAGAGGGTAATATGATATTCAAATGATATCTAGTAAAAAGGTTGGTTAATTGAGTTTAATGAAATCAGTATATAAAAAAATATCATTGTAATTGATCCTCATGTTTTATAGGTCAGGATCCATATAAGGGTAGTGAGAGTGAAATAAAAAAGTGATAAATTTTAGAAGAATTATATTCCCTGATTCAACCCCCTATTAGGGTAAACTCACACTAAGACCCTATTGAGGGACTAACAATTGGTATTAAAGGGAGGTTCATTTTTTGTAATTGTTATTTCTATGAGTTTATCTTATGTTTTTTTAAGAGAAATAAAATACACAGTTAAGGCTCTAGTGTTCAATGTAAAGAACATAAAATAATGGAAAATTTAGTTTGTTTCCTCCATAAAAGATTCACTTGGAGTTCCATGAGACTTTTTGGAGGAAGGAATTGTTCTTCTGAGCTGATATAGATTTTTCTTTGAAATGGATCAAAGACACATTGATATTTTTGCCTCAATCAACAAGTAATTATTGGTTGATATTTGAGAAGACATGTACAAGGAGGTTTCACATGGAAAGTTCTCCAAAAATATATTAGTTAAATTGGAATAACACTGTGTAAAAATAATGAAGAATTTAATATCCAAAGGCATGAATTGTAATAAGGATATCAAAATAAAGAATCATATTACCAAGGTAAAAAATTATGAATATATTGTTATATCTAATTATAACATTGGTTTGGATAAATAATGTGTTGTATTAGACTTTATAATGGATCTAAGAACAATTAATGATTCTAGTAGTGAAAATGCGAGAACATCTGGTTACCATGCTAGGAGGTGTTCATGAAATGACCAAGAAGAAATCCCAATTCTATCAAAAATTGTGGAATAGTGGGTATTCATAAATTAAATTTATTATTTAATGATTAAACATTTGGTCTTAAAAAGGCTAATGAAATAAGAAGTGTACATTAATTACATCATAAATAAAATGGGAAAAATATGTAGAAACAAATTTACATGATTGAAGTGTTTTCCCAAGAAATTTTGATGCAAATTCCCATGTATAATGAATTTATTTCAAACATAATTCCATTTAATACTCAACTTTAAGAAATAAGAAAAATTGGGTGATTGCTACTTCAAGTATAATGGTGATGGATGCATATTTGAAAAAAATGATATGAATATTTGATATCTTTAGGAGAGGATAAAAACCTCAAATGAATATATTAAAATCCCTTAAAAGGGAAAATCATCAAGAAGAATAAATCCATATCTGAAATTTGGAGGAAAATATAAATTCCAGGTTAAATATTTAAGAGGTGATCCATAATATAAAGAGGCACCAAAGTGATACTATTGTGAAATACTTGGGTACATCATGGGTATCATTTAAAAGATAAAAATCTCAAGTATGAGAGAATAAATATAGAAACCCAATCATTTTATACATATTGTTACATTATTTTTAATATAAATATCCAATAAATACAACCCAAGGACTATGAGGCCTGGTGTCTTTGGAAGACTGGGTTCATAATACATAAAAAAGAAATGAAAATAAAAAAAATTATATTATTATAGTTAATTAGATCCTACAATACATTTTACCACCTAAAACTACTTAGGATAGCATGGTAAATATATAAAATATATAGTTCGTATATAAATTCTAGAAAGGGAATAAAATTTATAACAAAGAATAACATGTGAGTCAAATGAAATAATAACATATCATAAAATATTGGGCTTATGAATAATTACATGTGAGAATAACATAAAGAAAATGGTATCATAATATCTTGTAAACATAATAAATTGTAAGCAAGATAAAACAAGACATAAGTTAAGGATAACTGCCATGACAACATCACATGGTGGATAGAGTCCCATCATGGATTAGGTTTACTCCCTAATCCCATACAGACTATCTAATGAGAAAAAAACATTACCCAATTCATTAGAGAAATATATGTGCATAATCATCATAACATGTACATTCTTGTATGTTCTATAAAAGTAAATAAATATTAAGTCATAAACATAATAATTTCCCTTGGAAAGAAATGGGTTTTATAATCTTGACTCATATCATAATCAAAGGATATTTAATAAATATTACAAAGAGATGAAGGAATTAAATATTTTATATATTTATATCTGATTAAATAATCATAGGTCTCAAAATATGGTGTTCATTTAGAAATATAATCATGAGAAAGAGTGGAGAATTGGGTATATAAATGAACTTTCAAAACGGTGTTTTTTAGGAATCTGTTAAAGAATTTTGGAGGAAGAGTAAGTATGTAATTTTCTATGTAAACTAGGGGTAAATAATAATGGTTATACCTAAAATATTCTTTTATATAATGAAATCGTTAATGGTAAGAAATACTTTAATGATAATTACATACAACTATTAGGGGATAGAAAAGTTCCCCTTAATCAGGTTTGATTTTAAAGAAGGCATTTGAGAAATAAACTTAAGGAATGTATTACCCCATTAAAGGAAGGGATAATAAGATATGTATATATATATAAGAGAAATATATTCAGAATATATAATTATTCCATGACAACAATGGGATAGATAATGTTATTTATAAAGCTAAAGGTCATAACCTAAAGAAAAATGGTGGTTTGGAGAGATCCCTTACCATAGGTTGCAAAACCGTTTTGTAGTTGAACTTAATGTATTATATAATAAAATTAGATTAATTAATTACATAATTTATATCCTTTTACATATATATTTTATTTACTATAATTCTATTATTCTCATTCATAACCATTTTAATGAGATATAATGTTTAATTTATTTATCATAAGGGCATTCATTTCATGGTTCCAAAGTCAAATAACTTGTGGATAATTATTAATTTTCTTTTAAAATGGGACTAAAAATATAGAAGTGAAATTAAATGTTATTCATGTAATTATAGAAATTAAAATGGTCCCAAATATCCTTTTTTCCAACATAGGCATGATTCACTTAGTAAAAACTTTAATGTTATGTGGTTAGTTCATTTTGGTCTCTTTTCTGACCATAACAAACTCGATCCATTTTATTCAATTAAATGATTGTTAATACATTAAAAACATTAAATAAGTTATAATATATATATTATAAGCATATTTAAACACAATATTGTTTTTATAACCAACTTTTAAGGCATTTAATAAAAATGAAGTACATTTTTCATGGAGGCGATGAACCAACCATATTGTAAACAACGTTTTTATTTTAGAATCTGAATAAAGGAGGGTAGAAAATGGATATCCCTAAATAATAATAAAAAATAATTCTATTTAGTTTAATTTTTTTATTATTTTTAGGTGGATTCATATCATATGTTGGTGGTAGAAGAAGAATAAAATTAAAATAAATTTAGTTTAGTGTTTACCTACCCCTTTGGTTGTATACTTTTAAGGTACCCCTTAGGTATCCTTGGAATGCACTTTAAATGAGAATAGAAAAAATAATAAGTGGGGGAGAGTATTTTGGATGGAATTGGGAAGAAATTTAGAAATATCCATGGCTTATAATTTGGGACAATAAGGGGTGATGAGGGTGGTATTCATAAGGGGGGAGGGGTGTTTTTGAATAATATATTCATTAGTTTATTATTTTGCATAAATTCTACAAAAATTATTGATTCTATAAAATATATACAGTTAATGGTGTATTTTCGTTCTAATTAATGGGTCATTACATCATCTATGACTAAAAAATCCATGTATTTAGCTTATAATGTTATATATCATATTGTGTCATATTTCACTATTCAACAAAAAATGCAACTATTTTAGAAAAATTCCAAAAAATAACTCTAATGGTTTTTGAATGTCTAGATTCCAAAAAATAAATAAATTGTATAAAAATAATATTATAAATATGAGAAATTTTATATTTAAATAAAGTACTCATTTATTTGAAAAATACCAATTTTAATATTATGATTAATTTTCCGACCCTTTGAAAATTACTTATAGTCACAAAAAATTATCTTATCAATATAATAAAAAATATTAATTTATAATTGTGTTTTATGAAAATAAAATTTATTTTAAATCATTATATTTTTTATAAAAATAAAATTAAAGAAATTATGTTTTACAAAAATATAAACACTTATTTTATCATTTAAAACATTTATTTAAATATATCATGAAATAATTATGTTGTATTCTAATTTTATAATATGCCTTAATATTATTTTACATTTAAATGGGTTAGGTTACTATTCTAATATTCATTTTACTATTCCTAATAGTCATATTTCTATTCCAATAGTCTGATTACTATTCTAATGATCTTATTTATAACGGTCGTATGGGCTCTCTACTTTATATAAATACCACATATTTCATTCATTCTTCATTAAATTATATTTTCTCTCAATGATATATATATAAATTATAATTTTAAAAATAAATATTACATTACTAATATTCTCCATTATTTCTACATTATTGTTCATGAGTGTAATTATTCTAGGGGAATGAGTAGATCCAAATTTTACTATTATTTTTATCTTGTTTTCTACTTTTTATCCCTTTGTAATTCTTGATATTCTTATATAAATATTTATTCTCTAAATTTAATATATAAATTAATATAATAAAATATAGTTGGTTTTATAATATGGTGTGTGTGCATTATATAATATTATTTTACTAAATATGACATGATTATATATTCATAAGGGAAATTATATTGATAAGATTATAGGTCATTATATTCTTCCCACCCCCAATAAATTTCACCCTTTAGATTTTATTTTACATACTAAAGTGAATATAGGTGAGGTTACTTCTTCTCCATGGCTGCCTCTAGTTCCCATGTCACCTCCACGTACTTATAGTTTCACCATAGTACTTTGACTAGGTGAGTTTTCATGTCGCGTAGAACTTTATCTCCATATTACAAAATATTCACTAGTTTCTCATCATATGAGAGATCATTTTCTAGATGTACCAACTCTAAATTTAGTACATGTGAGAGATCTGGTATGAAATTCATTAAGAGGGATATGTGGAATAAATCTTGTACTTAAGATAGGTTTGGTGGGAGTTATTATTGATATGTCAAAGCTCAGATGCGATCAAGAATCTCAAAGGGGCGATGTACCTTGGACTTAGATTTCCCATATTCCCAAAAATAATGACTCTCTTCCATGGGGATATATAAAGGAATACCTTTTCTCCAACCACAAACTCTAGTCCTCATCGATGATTGTCATTATAGCTCTTATGTCGACTTTGAGAATCCCAGATGTGTTGTTTAATGGTCTTGACATTTTATAAAAATTCCTTGACTATTTCAAGACTCATTAGCTTGTGTTCACCAAATTCTCCTAGAACGTATGTTTTCTAAATATCTTCCTATAAATGGCTTCATATGGATCTATATAGATTATTGAGTGGAAACTATTTATAATTTCCTCAACCCCAGTAGTCTGAAGCTAGTGTCTTATTTATTACATGAACATAAATACAAAGGGTCAAATATCAAAGGGACAATCGATTTAATAGTTTTAGAGATACATACATAATAACCATTTTACATTGTTAATAGAAAATAAAACATAATATATAACAAAATCAAATGAACTTCATCCTATAAAACTCATTCAAATATCTCTCCTTCATATCCCAGGGAAAGGAAAAAAATAAGGGTGATCTCAAATGGTCGGTATGGGTTAAGTACAGAAGAATCTATCATGAATTAATAAATAATAATCAATATGTCAAGGTAAATAAATAAAAATAAATTCTATTTAAATAACTTTACCTCATTAATAGACAAGTCATAATCAATATGGAATGGAAAATAACTAAAAATACATTCCATTTAATCAATAAACTCAGAATGAAATGTATTAGAGGATAATATCATTGCGAAAGTGTCATGGATAATAATAACTGAATTCTTAATGAAGTGAATACTTAATTATTAGATTTCATGATCTCAGGAATCATGAATCCTCAACTATTAATACCTTTCACAAGAAAGATTAAATACTATAGATAGAAACCTTCTTAATTTAGCCAACATATTTGTATCATAAGACCTACCGATGCATCAAGGGGCTATATTATACTGGGCCCCACCCATCAGTGTGGGTCCAAAGAATTCATCATATATATAATGATTTATTTAATCCATTAATAAATATTTATTATCATCATATATCCATATTTTCATGAACCATCCTAGGTACCCTTGCAACATAATAACCAAGACGACTCTGACATAGCCTGAAGGGTATTTATTATCCCCACGAGTTGGTGACTAGCACCTGGAATCATAAAAATTGAAGGTGGGAATGGTTTTTCCACTAACCAAGCTGAAGTAAAAGAATGAAGACAATATACATATCAAAAGAAACTACACTATGATTAATGTACCAAACTAAAATAAGGAATAACAAGCAAAAATTACTACAACCCAAGTACCAAAACATAGG
This sequence comes from Viscum album, assembly GCA_963277665.1. NCBI lineage: Eukaryota > Viridiplantae > Streptophyta > Magnoliopsida > Santalales > Viscaceae > Viscum > Viscum album. Next base: position 746,255,581 of record OY728125.1, read on the forward strand.
GAATAACCCAACTCCCTAAGAAAACAACTCACCAATCCCAAGGTTCAATAGCTGGATCCTTTTCCAAAATATCATTTCTCCTTGCTCAAACTTGGAAGGAGATATTCTAAAAACACCAAAATTCACATTTATGATTTGATCTAAAAACCATGTAGGGTCTCACCAAGGATTCCATAATAGATTCCAATAAAAGATTAACCAAAGTAATGTTTTCAAATTTTAAAATAAACTGGTTTTTCACTTCAAAGAATATTTAAAACAATCATTCTATATAGTTCAAATGATGGAAAAATTATTTAAGCATAGTCTTTACTTTTCAAGTGATGTAATATTTCTAAAACAATTGCTTAAATAAAACAATTTTATATAAAATAGTATATATAAATTTTGAAGATGTAAATCTGTTTAACAACATTAGAATACATTTATATCAGAAATATTGACAAGTGAGCAACATGGTCATCTACTAAATAGGTTAATAGGTTCTAGGTTATAGTACTTTGCACTCTCTATGTGATCATGGCAAAATGTGTATACACACATCACTATGACACTGGTCAAAGGTGACTCATCACCATCCCATCGGGGATGTGACATAATGAAATTATATTTTATAATGTTGTATAATTATAAAGTGTGACCAAATAACTCAAAAACTACCTAAAGTTTTCATGTTATCTTATAAAATAAATGATGGAAAATTTATTCTCATACTTATTAAAATACAATTAAATCACATTCTTCAATTTAAATTTCAATTTTCCATTTTATACCGAAATAGGTTCTGATAAAAAACATTACTCTTTAACAAGATTAATCAATTGGGTTTATATCAATAAAAATTACACCATTTTCACAATTTAACAAATTCCATCAGTTCAGTTTCAGTAAATAAAATTCAAAAAATCTACAAAAAACCATTTCTATCCATTTGTAAACCCACCCCAATTCATCAAAATTGGAGGGTTTTCTTAATTTCTTCCCAAAACCATTTCAAATATCCTAATTCATTAGAATTGAGTTTTAATAAATCTAATTGAAATAAATTTCAAAAAATATAATTCAAATAAAAAATTGAAATAAATCAATTAATTTAAGGTTTATAAATTTAGTCAACTGGAATGGAATCACCTACTTTTTTTTCGAAACTCAACACCTGAAACGAAACCTGCCAATGAGAACAAAGATGAAGAAGACCTCAAAACTCAACCTCGAAACAAGATAAAACAACACGGACATTAGATCCATCAATTTTATGATGATATAATTAACAAAAAGGAGGAGAAAGAAAGGAAGGGATGAAGAGCAAGGAGAATACTTTCCCAAGAATCCACACAGCAAGTGCAGTGACGATCGAATGCCGAATGAAAGGATTCTGAAGGTTTGGAGGGCTACAATATTGCCTGGGTAAGGCCTTAGGTCAAGATAAATAAAACTAGAGAGTATGAAAGATGAAATTTTTGTCAGGATGCCTACATATAACCGACACGCGGGGTATTACATGACATGTAATCCCATTATATGTCATGAAATAATTAAATTCTCTAATAACTAAAATTTTATATCGCTTAGAATTAAAACCCAATCTTTAAATCACTTAAGACATTTAAATAATCTCCATGACATGTAAATTTCATGCTATGAACCATTCATGTTATGCACCTAGTGACCATTTCACGTCATGTAGCATAGTTACACAATATATAACCCTCCTATAGCCTGTATAAATGATTAGTTAAAGATAATAGTCTAAAAAAATGTGACTTTACCAATATATGTATCCTCCTAATTCAGTATTAACCATACCCAATCAATGAAAAATGAAAATTCATTACAAGGTTTAAGACTTACCTATCAGTTCAGTAATGGGATGATACACATATTGAGTAAAGGATATAGATTTATCAGTATTTCCCTATTTAATCAAATTCCTTTCAAATTAAAAACCGTATGGAAAAATGTTATAGGGTTTAGTAAATAAACATATCAATCATTAAATAATATTTATATTTCAAAAAAATTTAATTTCTAATGAAAACTTATCATAATAAAGTGATTGTTTTAAGAGAAAGTTAACAAACCCAAAAGAAAGTGAGATTATACAATAAATTTTTACCACTTTGTAATTTTCAAGTCAAATCCCATTCGATAAAATAATGAAAATTTAATATTTAATATAATGAATAATTAATGAATCATGATATTACATGTGAAATTTATTATATACACTATATAAAATAAATTAGTTTTATAACATTATAATATGCCTCAATGAAGGGAAATTGAGATGACTTCCCTTACCTAATGCTTCTTTTTGGTTGAATGTTATTTAAACTCCTATATAGTGGTTTTAAAAAATTAACTTATTAAAAAACAATATTAATATTTATAATATCATATATTATCCATTTATACCATCTTATCACCCTATATTTAATAATCATTCATTATTTTCATTATTTCAGGTGTTAATTACTTTGTTTTATCATACATTCTTTATTTTGAAATTTCCAGTTCTTATGAATATTATATAGTTAAATCATATCCAAAATAATAATCATTAAATTAATTACCATATTTATATATAAATTATACATTTAATACTACACATGAAATATGGTTTTGATAAATTAAGTGTGTTGTGATCATGGAGATGCTAGTTTGTACGTACGCATGAGTAACATTTCCATTTTTCAATGATCATTATGGAAATGAGGTAAGTGATATTTTATCTTTAAAGAATGATAATAATATCATAAATAAAATATTATTTATTTAAATATATTTATATATATCATCTATTTGGTGTAGTTATGAAAATAGAGTCACATCATTTCATGAAGGTGGTAGTCCACATGTACATGAATGATGTTATCATCTTTCATTGAGTGAAAATGTAAGAATGATATATTATCTTTAATAATGATAAATATTTCATAAATATTATAATTATTTAATTTATATCACATATATTAATTAAATTTACAATTATCACCTTTCATGTAATGTTTTAGTGAAATATGAATCACATCGCTTCGCGAGGCGGTAGTCTATCGTATACACGAGTGATGTTATCATATCTCCTATAAAATGGAAAGTAAAAAAGTTATAAATAATATAATTAATCTAGAGTATAATTATGTTATAAATATAATATATATATTTATATAAATTATATTCATCAACAAACCCAACCATGAGAGGTGGTAATGGAAAAATGAATGACATTGGTTCATTAGACGGTAGTCCACTGTACATAAGAATAATAATTTCGTAACTCATTTAATGGAAGTTGGGGTGGTTGTAGGTAATTAACATAACCTAAAAATATATTATTTTATTGAATATAATTATTTTATTATATTATCATATTTTAATAATAATTTAAATAGTAGGAGGAAGAAATAAATTAAAAACCCTCATTGAAGAACATTACCTCTTCTTTGGGTAACCTCCTTAGGTTTTCACCAAAATCTTTCCTAGGTTGGATTTATGCCCAAAATAATGATTCTAGGATGATGGGATAAAAGTTTGGAATTTATTTGTGTAGGTCTTGTCCAAACCAAAGTGGTTGTAATGTTTGAATAAAATAGGATAGGGGTGGCCTTTTATAAGTGAGGTGAGTGGCACACTTCTAATTTTTGAAAAGAATACGGTGTACCCTTGTTTTTCACTGGAAAAAAGGGTCCAAAATTGAGTATTATCGAGAATTAGACATTATAGGGTTAAACTATGGCCAGAAATATATATTTTATATAATGTTTTAGTTCAATTTAACACTTAACTTTTTATTTTAACCCCTTGTAAATCCATTTTTACCATAACCACAGAAATTAATATTTACTATTTTCACTATTCCTTTTGATAAAAAATTATGTTGAACTAATTATAAAATAAAAATTATTCTGATTAAAAATATTGAATCCATTTTTTCAAATTAAATTCAAAAAATTGGGAAAATATAATTTATAATTAATCTCGTAGACGTAATGAGAAAGCGGGATTTCAAAAAGAAAATGTTCAAAAGTTTACAAAATTTTCATATCAAAATTAAATATGAAAATGATTAAAATGACCTAAATTTTATTAATAATATATTATTTAAATAATTTTACTTTAAATAAAATTATAAATATAATTAAACTTTATAAATAATTTTTAAAAAAGGATGTTTTCAATTAAAATTTAGTATTTTCAGTATTCATAAAAAATGGATCCTTTCAGAAAAATCATAAAAATTAAAAATAAGATAATTGTAATATGTTGATTTAAAAAATTAATTTTATTTTTTCAAATAAAATTTATGAAACTGTGAAAAATTAATTTAGATTATGTTCGCAAAGGACAAAAAAACCATCCTTTTAAAAAAATAGTTTTTTCAAGAAACTTTTTTTTATTTTAAATGATTCTTATTTTATTTCTAATCAATATATTTTCATAATTTTCATAATTTATTTATAAATATTTATAACCATAAACATAACATCGTGGTTATAATTTTCATGGTTAAATAATATTTTAAAAGATTATTTTCGTTTAAACACAGTTTTTCATTCATTACAAGCTATTAACAAAATTAAATTAATTCTAAAATAAATATATTATAAATTCTTGGGGTGTTACATTATTCCCTCTTACAAAAATTTCAACTTTAAAATGTTTTTGATATTTCCTCATAAATATATGAGGGTAGTTATTCTTCATAATATCCTCTAGTTCCCACATTGCTTCCTTTATTCATTGATTTATCCAAAATACCTTTACCAGTCAAGTTTTTTGATTCATCAATACTTATTATATAGTATCAAGAATATGGATGGGTTACTCATATTAATATAGATCATGTTCCAATTATATTTTATCAGAGTTGAGCATATGCATTGGGTCTAACATGTAATCTCTTTATGATGATATATGAAACACATCATGTACTTTTGAGAGAATTAGTTTCATTTTCAAACAATAAGAAAAACTCCACTTATTTAAAGTATTTCAAAGTGTCTTATGTACCTAGGACTTAGTTACTCTTTCTTACCAAACCTTATAACACCCTTACATAGAGGTACTTTCAATAAAACATGATCTCCCACTTGGAATTCCATATTTTTCCTTTGATTATCAGCATAACTATTTTGATTACATTTAGTTTCTTTAATGTGAACCTGAATAGCCTTTAACTTTGTTGTTGTCTCTTCAACAAGTTCTAGTCCTATGAGTTTCCTTTCACCAACCACATCTCAAAAAGTTTTAGTATGAAATATCTTTCCAGATAATGCTTCATACAGTGTCATTTCAGTACATGAATGGAAATTATTGTTATCAGAAAACTCTACCAAAGGTAAATGCTGATCCCACATACCTTGAAATTCACATGATCGTAACCTCAACATGTATTAAATTTTTTGAATAGTGTTTTTAGAATATAAATTAGTTTTATTATGGTATTTGGTTCTCAAATTAAGATTAGTATCAAGATCTATCAAAATAATATTCCTGAATTTTGATCTAAATGGGGATCTCGAACAGAAACAATTAAAAGAGGTGTGTCATGAAATATTGAAACCTAATTAATATATATACTTATGAGGTTCTCAGTAGTTAAATATTCTATTATAGAAAGGAAATGTATAGATTTGGTTAGGAGATCAATGATAACCCAAATTTCATTATTCCTTCTAGAAGTCTTTAGTAATCCTATGACAAAGTCCATGGTAATGTCATCCCATTTCCACACGAGAATAGATAGAGGTTTCATGAATCCTCTAGTTTGTCATCTTATATCTTTAACTTGTTGAAAAAACAAATATTCTGGACACCTAATTACCAATTTCTCGCTTCATGTTATCCCACCAAAAAATTCTCTCACATACCTATACATATTTATGCTACCATAGTGTATAGATAAATTAGATCTATGAGTTTCATAAAACAATTACCTTTTTGTATTTGGCATATATGGAACACATGATCATTTTCTAAATTTCAGAACACCATCTTCACAAATGAATTCTTCTAATTTCCTATCATTCGCAACATTAATTTTCTTCTAAAAGTTATCATCATTAGATTGCTAATTTTTTATCTTTTATAATAAAAATGGTTTCGCAATCATTTAAAAAATGAGTTATGTATCACCTTCATTAATAATTCCCATATCTATATTTTTAAGATCCATAAACATAAGATCTATATCAATCCTCATTTGGATCACAACTCAATGATCTTTTCTACTTAATGTATCTACTACCTTATTTGCATTCCCTAGGTGGTAGTGTATAGATAAATCATAATCCTTCAGTATCTCGATCCATAAACATTGTATCCTATTAATATATTTCTATGAAAATATATAATTTAGGATTTTATGATCCATTTATATCTCACATATTTCACTATATAGATAATGTATCCATATCCTCAAAGAAAATATTACAACTACAAACTGAATATCATGGTTTGGATAGTTCGGTTCAAGATTATTCAATTTTCTTGATGTATATACTATATCTTTATTATTTTTCATTAGGTTATAACTAATTTCACTGTTTGAGGAATCATTATATATCACAAACCCTTCATTTATAAATGTTAGAGTCCAAATCAGAGCATTGAATAATCTCCTCTTTAGTTCATCAAAACATTATTCGCATTACTTTGTCCAATCAAACTTAAGATCTTTACATGTACGTTTGGTTAACGGGTTATCCAATTGGAAATATTTATGAAAAAATAATTTATGGTAACCTACCAAACCAATGAAACTACATACCTCAGTTATTTTCATTGGTATATTCTATTTTCGGACTACCTTTATCTTCATAGGCTCAACTAAGATTTCATCCTTAATTATAATATAGCCAAGAAAAGAAACTTATTAAATCAAAAAACCACGCTTACTAAATTTCCCATATAACAATTTCCTTATAGGAGTCTAATTAATAATTTGTAGGTGATTCTAATGGTTATCATAGATTTTATAATACAACAAAATATAATTAATTAATAGCATGAAAAAATAATAAGGATATTCCTTGAATACTCTATTCATTATATCAATAAAAATAGAGGATGCATTATTCAATCCTAATATAATTATTTTAAACTCGTAATTTCCATACCTCATTCAAAAATCTATCTTTATAGTGTCTTTCTTCTTTAATCAAAATTGATGATACAGAGAATGAAGGTTAATCTTTGAAAAATATTGGTCTCTATGAAGTGGATCTAATAAGTTATCAATGCAAGGAAAAATATACTTATTCTTTATCGTAATAGCATTGATTTCCTTATAATCAATGTACAACCTCATGGATCCATCTTTATTATTAACGAAGATAACAGGGGTCCCCATAGAAAAATACTAGGGTAAATAAATTCCTTATCATCTAATTCCTCTAGTTGTTTCATCAAATCCACTAATTCCATAGTGTCCATTATATAGGGAGTCTTTGATATTCAAATTGAACCAGGGATTAAATCAATATAAAAATCAACTTCATGATCTAGTGTATGTCTAGGTAATTCATCAGGAAATAAATCAATGTATTCTTATATAATAGGTACATCCTCAATTTTAAAATTACCTTCTCCATACATAGATTTTTTTTTCTCTTCTTACCCAGGAATATTATTCTATAAAGCTATTGATGGTGGATCTAGATATGAATCATATGATAAAGTATTTTCTCTAAAGATAAGGAATAATACATATTCGTCATGAATCATAATTTTCTTACTCTTTTTGATGTCACATAAAACTATTCCATCATATGATGAAAACGTTTGAGAGATGAGTTCCCTTTAGATAATTGGCTTAAGACCTTCAAATAATTGGATAATATTGAACTCTTTGTTGTGTATGTAATCCATAGTATACTTGTCTAACCTTATAACATTATCCTTATACTCAACATCACATTCTTCTTCCTTTTTCTTTAATATAAGGAATTTTCTCATCATTTCACCTTGCTGCTCATTAGGGAAATATATTTTGATGAATTTATCCTTAAAAATATTTATATTCTATGATTTCTATTTACTCTTCATTTATAGTATATTTGATCAATGACCACCATTGATTGGCATCACCATTGAGACAATATGCTTCATGTGTAACCTTTTACTTTTCAACGCTTCCAAATTCCATAAATATATTCTTCATAGACTTGATATATTTCTTGGATACCATTAAATATTTAGTCCCACCAAATGATGGGGGATTATATCGCATACAGAAATCTAACATAGGATAATCTCACTGTGGAATACGTTTCTCCATTTGAGCAAGATTATTTGTCATAACCTAATTAAGTAGTCCTAATATAGCCAAAATTTTATCAGTTCTAATACCAGCTATATTGGCTTCCTCGGTAAGGAAATATATACATTGTCCAAGAGTATTGATACCTTTCTTCCTTCCAGATTCTATTTTTAAATAATGTCATATACTTTATTATTTTATAAAATTATCAATTTTAGATCATAATTTATAATTTCAAATATTTTGTAACAATTATCACAAATTAAAATATATTTATTGTTAATCTTAGAATCATAAACATTGATTATTTAAGTATATATTTATTTTCAAATCCATTATAATGGTTTATAAATAAAATGTGAACTATCCAAATGATATCCCCCAAGATTTTCAAATCAGGTTCACAGTAAGGCCAATTTTCATGTACCAGGTGGTGATTGGGTCTAAACCAATGTGTCATTTCTAAATATATTACCCCTAGGTACCTCTATGCTAGAATCATGTACACCTATAGTATCTAAACTGGGATTTATTTCTTAGAAAACCCAAAAAATCTATTCCTTATTATAACTTTTACATGTTCTTCTATATTAATCCTAAAAGTGTATCATGGGGTTTGGTTCCCTAATTTATGTCTTCCTTAACCTAGTTCCCAAGGATTCTACTAAAATTTTTCTAATGAAAACTATAGAATCTTTGATCCCTATAGCACATATATGATACATGTTTATTACATTGGCATACATATAAAGTTTCAAATCCTGAATAACTGGTCAATTTAGTAGTCTTAGAGAACTAGATACATACATGATACTCATTTTTCATTGGGAATAGAAAATAACACATAATATATAACAAAAATGATCTTCATCATTGAAAACTCATTTAAATATCTATTCATCATATCATGGGGAAAGGAAATAAAATAAGGGTGGACTCAAATTCTCAATAAGGTTTAAGTAAAGTGGAAGCTATCAGGAATCGATAACGAATAATCAATATGATAAGGTAAATAATTGAACACCCATTACATTTAAATAACTTTACTATATGAATAGATAAGTCACAATCAATATGGCAAGGTAAATAATTTAAAACACATTCAATTTAATCAATATCCTGAGAATGAAATGCATACAAAGATAATATCATTGTGGTAATATAATGAATAATAATAACTGAATTATTAATAAAGGAAATTATTAATTATTGGATTTTGGGATCTCAGTTTTCATGATACCTCAACTATAGAAACCATTTATAAGACAGTTTAAATACTACAGGTTGAAAACCCCTTTTAATTTGGCCAATTTATCATAATATCTATCGATGCATCGATGAGCAATCTTATATCAAGCCCCACCCATGACTGCAAGTACAAATAATTACTCATATATCAAATAATTGATTTAATCCATGAATCAATATTTCTTATCATCAAATATCTGTTTTAAGTAAAGTATATGGATTTATCAATATTTCCCAAGTTAATGAAATACCTTTCAAAGTAAACATCATATGAAAAAATAGTATACGATCTAATAATTAAACATATCCATCATTACATTATATGGATATTTAATATAAATGTAATTTCTAATGAAAATTAATCACAAGAAAGTGGTTGTTTTAAGATAAAGTTAACAATCACAAAAGGATGTGAGATTGTACAATAACTTTTTACCACTTGGTAATTTTCAAGTCAAATCCACTTGGATGAAATTATTCAAATTGAAACCTTTAATATCATTAATTATTAAGGAATAATTAATTTTATTTAAAAGATATTATATACACTATTTAAAATAAATTAGGTATATAACATTATAATATTCCTCAATGAATGGAAATTGAGACGAAGTCTCTTACCACATACTTCCTTTTAGTTGAACATGATTTAACCTCCTATATAGTGGTTTTAAACATGATATTAATGTATTAAATAACCATATTATTATTTATAAAATCATATATTATCCTTTTATAATATCATATTATATATTCACTAATAATCTTTCATTATTTTCATTGTTTCAACTGTTAATTGTTTTGTTTTCTCATTCATGATTTGTTATGAAAGTTATGGTTCTTGTGAATATTATATAGTTCTATAATATCAATAATAATTAGAATTAAATAATTATAATATTTATATATCAGTTATAATTTTCGTACAAATTATGAAATATTGTTTTGAGAAATTAAGTATGTTACAATCATGGAGACTCTAGGTCGTATATACGCATGAGTAACATTTCCATTTTTTAAAGATAATTATAAAAAGTTGGTAAGTAATATTTTATATTTATATAATGATAATAATATCATAAATATCATATTATTTCTTCAAATTTACTTATATATATTTTCCATGTGATTTTGGGAAGAAAAGAGAGTCACATTATTTGGTAAAGGCGATAGTCCACACGTACATGAATGACGTTGTCATCTTTCATTGAATGAAAAAAATAAAAATGATATATTATCTTTTATAATGATAAATATGTCATTAATATCATAATTATTTCATTTATATCTCATATATTCATTAAATTTATCTTTATCACCTTCCATGTAAAGTGTTAGTGAAAGAGGAATCACATTGCTTCGTGAGGCGGTAGTCTGCCATACACATGAACGACGTTATTGTAACTCATAAATAATGTAAAGTTAAAAAATTTATATATTATATAATGAATAAATAGTTATAATTATGTTATAAATATAAAATATATACTTTATATCCATTATTATACCCATCAGTGATAGGTAGTAATTGAAAAACGAATTATATCGGTTTGCGAACTGGTAGTCTGTCATACACGCGAATGATGATTTCCTAACCCATTTTATGGAAGTGGGAGTGGTTTTAGGTCATGAAATTAACATCAAAATTCCATTATATTGAATATAATAATCTTATTATATCATTATAGTTTAATTATAATTTAATGATTTGAGGAAGAAATAATATAAAAACTCTCATTGAAAAATGTTAACTCTTATTCGTGTAACCTCCTTTGGTTTGCACTAAAATCATTCCAAGGTTGGATTTATACCAAAAATAAGGATCATACGATTAGGGTATGGAAGTTTTAATGTTATTTGGGTAAGTATTTTCTGAAACAAAATGTTTTTAATTTATGAATAAGAGATAAGAGGGGTGTCCTTTTATAAGTGAGGTGAGTGGAACACTTGTAATTTTTTAAAATAAAAAGGTGTACCCTAATTTTTCACATTGAAAAAGGGTAAAAAAATGGATTATTATAGAATCTTAGAAATTATAAGGTCTAAATATGTCCATAAAATATATGTTAGACAAGTTTTAAGGCCAATTGGACCCTTATCTTTTTAGATTAAACCCCAGGTAAATCCATTTTTACCTTAACCATAGAAATTAATGTTTACTATTTTCACAATTCATTTTGCTCAAAAATTAAGTAAAACATATTATAAAAAATATATTATTCTGATTAAAAAAATAGAATCCATTTTTTCAAATTAAGTTCACAGAATTGGTAAATTTTGATTTAAAATTAATCCTCCAAACATGATGAGAAAGCGGGTTTTCAAAGAGAAAATGTTCAAACGTTTATAATGTTTTTATATCAAAATTAAATATGAAAATAATTCAAATGACCTAAATTGGATTAATGGATATAAAATTTAACTAATTTTACTCTAAAACTAATTAAAAACATAATTTAACTTTATAAATAATTTAAACAAAAAGGTAGTTTTCAATTAAAATTTAGTATTTTTCACTATTAATCAAAAAATGAAACATTTCAGAAAAATACCAAAAAAATCAACCTATGATAACACTACTATAAAACTAGAGTTTAACAGTGTTGGTATTTATCAATTCTTGAAAAAAACACTAATAAATGGTATCTTTATCAACGCTAAAGAAAGAGCTGATAAAATTAACCCTTTATTAGTGCTTTTTTTAGTGCTGATAAAGATGCCCTTTTTCAGTGCTTTATTTTTAGAACTGATAAAGTGTAATCTTTCTCAGTGATTTATTTTTAGAATTAATAACGGTCACCCTTTCTCATTGCTATATTTTTTCACTCATAAAAGATTCTTTTATGAGTGTTTTTTTAGCAATGATAAAAGTTCGAATAAATAAAATGAAATAACTAAATAAATAAATAATAATAATGATTTTATTAAAAATATATTGCAAATTTTATTAATTAAATAATTATTGATAAAAATAAATAAATTGATTATAAAATATATAAATTATAAATACTAATAAATATTATATATTAAATATATAGATATGTAAAATGAAAATTAAACAAATTAAAAATAAAAATAAGTATATTGAGAAAAATATTAAACATTTTATCAATTATATGTTTATTGATAATGTCAATAAATAGAATATATGTATTAATATATATAAATATGATTTATATATTATGAAATATTTATTCCCTATATTTAGTGAATAATTGTTTATAATTAAAAATTAATATGAATTAAAAATAATGACTAATTGCATAAAGTAATGGACATATAATTGAATGTTGTTTGATTTTTAAATATAAAATAGATCAAATTTGTTTTATATTTATTTCACATATACATAATTAATAAATTTTTATAAACAATGTACACACCCAAAACATATCAATTTTTTCAATATTATTAAAGTGTACTTATTTTTAATTTTTTGAATTTCACTCATTTTTAACATGCATGCACTTAAAATTAGATATTCATTAATAATGTCAAAAAATATTTGTAAAAAATGTTAATAAATAAATATATTTAAAAATGTAAAAACTATATTTATAAAATTCTATAATTATAATTATAAATAAATAAATATTTTTTAAAAGTATTTATATAATTATAAACAAATAATTATATATATAAATAATTATTAAATTTATAATAAATTTACTTAAATAATGAATATATTTACTATATTTATATTTATATATATGTATTATATATATATAAATATATAAATATATATAAGGATATAAATATTATTTTTAAAAAATATTTATATAATTATAAATAATTAATTATATTTTTAAATAATTTTAAAATTAAAATAAATATATTTAAATAAGGAATATATTTGCTATATTTATATTTATATATATTGAGTAAGTATATTTATATATATATTTGTTTATTTATAATTATAATTATAAATCCTTTAATAGTGCTTAAGTAGTAAGCGATGATATGAGACTTTATCAGCACTAAAGAATGTGATGATAAAAGTCATATTTATCAGCACTATAACTTTAGCACTGATAAATATGGATTTTATTAGTGTTTTTTTAGTGCTGATAAAGTCTTAACTTTTTCAGCACTAAAAAGAACTAATAAATATGCCTTTTGTGAGTGCTTAAATAATAAGCGCTGATAAAAGGACTCTTTATCAACACTTTTTCAAAAGTGATGATAAAAGTGTCCCGATCTAATAAAAAAACCTAACCTATTGCAAACCCATCGCAATATCAGAATCTTTCTATGGAATCCACCCATTGTTGGTTCTCCTCCTCAATGAATCGAATCTTGAATCACACAAACCCACTCAAATCACACAAACCCACTGCCTCTAGTTGCTAAAACATCGTTTGAAATCTAGTGTTCGGTTGCAGTTATGGTTTTTGAAGAAAACATCAAGATCTAGATCCTAAGGTTTCATATTTTCTTCATCCTAGTGAGTTTGGTATGTGTTTTTTTATAGATTATGGTTTTCTTTCTGTATTTTTCATTCAAGATCTGGATCTGAGGGTTTCTGATTTTCCTTTGTAGGTTCTGATTTTCTTTCTACATTTGTCATCTGGTTATTGTATACATTTTTTCTTTTTTTTATGATCCATTGTTTTCTTGAATATTATTTTGGATATCCTGTTTTTTCTTTTTTAAATTGTCTTTCTGAATCAATTTCCTTCATTTTCTACAATTATACCCCATCTTTCTTCACTGTTTTGAATCAAATTACTTTCTAGGTTACAAGAAAATTGATTTAGAAAACCAATTATGATTTTGATGATGGTGTGAAGTAGCAACAAAATATTATTTTATGAAATTCATATAAGGGAATTTATTTATTTTAATTCTATTTTAATATTCTGATGTAAGGTTTTTTCCTTAAAATTTTATTTTCATAAAATTGTGTTGTTTTATTTTAAGATAAATCTTAGTGAGGGTGATACCATATTTATTTATTTTCAATGGATCTATATTTTCAAAATTAGTACGGCGTTGTATTTATTTTACTATATTGTGATATTCTACTGTAAGATTGACATATATTTTTATCAATTTAAATTTATTTTATAAAGATATTTATACATATATATATATGTGTGTGTGTGTGTAAATATATATCTTTATATCTATTTATATGCATTTTCGGAAATTATAATATAAGTGTGATTTTATTATTATTTATTCATAAATTATGGTTCTATATTTCCAAATAAGGAATTGATTATATTTATTTTCATTAAAAAATACATTTAAATGTGAATTTGTTTTATAATTATGTGTATTATAAATTCCATGGTATATATATTTGTGTGTATAAATGTGTATGGGATAGACGTTTCAAGTTTTGGTGTGTTTTTCACCTTTGTTTCTAATATATCTTATTGATGTGTATTATTACATTATGCCAACTTCTTTATGGATCTCCCTAGGATCTCAAGGATGGGTCCATGAGTATTAGATGGCCTCCCTATAATCCTTAGGTTTCTATATCATTTGTTCCAACAAAAAGAATGGATGTTATCAAATTCTATATATTAGAAATTTTATTTAGATATTCATCATTTTAGGTCTATATATATATATATTATGTCTATATATATATTTTAGGTCTATATATACATTTAATTAATAGTAATATAATTTATACTTAAATAACCAATACAATATTATAAACTCATGTTACTTTCAAAATAATAAAATTGGGTAACTATATATACATTTTTTTGAAACAATTAAACTTTCCAAAATTTAAATAATTATATTTTATACACAATTACCCAAAACAATGATTATTTATAATTAAGATAATTTAAAATTTATTTTTGTTAGTATTTTTTTATTTTCATTATAAAAAATAATATTATAAATATATATATATATATAATATTATATTATATATTTAAATAAATTTTAATATGCTAAATAATATACATATATATAGTTATATTTTCCTTTAAAAAAATATATAGTTATATTTAAATAAACTTACTAATATAATACGTATATATATATATCATATATATGTATATAATATTTAGGTAGATTCACTTTATTTATCTATGTATCAAATGAGGAGTGTCCTCTATTTTATAATTTTTGATGGGGGAAGGCGTGAACCCCTTTCAGGTTTATTACCTATTAAGGTAAGTGTGAACAATGTACACACTTACATCAACCTATTTTTTCAATCATATACAACCCTATCATTTTCTTATAAAATAAAACCTATTAAGAAAACCAAGTTTTATAAAAAAACAATATAAAAAATCCCCAACTAATTACTTTTTTAAATTTTTATTTGGATCCTTATGGATAAATTAGAGGTTAAAATGAAATTAATGCATCATTAACTTTGCCTCTACATCAAATAAAATAAATTAATTTTAGAAACATACACATTTCAGCTGAAATTACATTGTAGAAACCCAATACCCTTGGGCTGCGTAGCACTACAGTTGTATATTCTGACTCTTCCATCCCCACCCTCTCCATTACTTTCCTACCCTTCACTCTATTATTTCTTTGGTTGTGTAGATCTTTTCTCTGGAAGGATTTATTGGTAATGGAGGTGTCGAGCTTATAAATAGTTCGAATGGTGTAATTCTCACAAATGAGAGGCATTCCCCCTTTTAGAGAACATAATGAATTACAATTTTCATCTTTATCAGCTCCATCCCCCGAATAGTTATTATTACATTTTGTTGTCTTGGGACTCATCCCTCATTTCTTTTATGTTTCTTATAATAATATAATAATTATTCATCCCATGGATGACTACTTCTTAGAGTATTTCAAGAAACATAGGTTCATGTCCATAAGATATGGAGGATGTGTGTCTAACAATAAAATGCAATGATAAATGTTCAAGAGATGAGCTGATGAGGATGACAATTGTACTTCATTATGTTCTGTAAAAGGTACAATGCCTCCCATTTATGAAAATTACACCATTTACACTAGTTATAACTCAAATCCTCTATTTCCATCAACTCTTTTTAGATAAAATCTCTACACAACCATAGAAATTATAGAGTGAAGGGAAATAAAGAAATGGATTGGGTGGAGACAGAAGAATCAGAATATGCAATTATAGTGTTGTGCAGCCAGACGGTCTTGGGTTGCTATAGTTTAATTTTATTTTATGAGTTTATGTTACTGAAATTAATTTATTTGATTTTATGTGGAGGCATAGTTAATTATTAATTAATTTCATTTTTATTCTTGAATTTCTCCACAAGGATCTGAATAAAACCTTAATAAAAAACATGATTTTTAATAGGTCTTATTTTATTAAAAAAATGATAAGGTTTTATAAGATTGTAAAAAGAGGTCAATTGAGGTGGCACTTCATTCACACTTATTGAAATGATTTATAATTCATTATAGATGTCTAGGATTTATCCACACCTCAAGTTGACGCACAATGTGACCGCTATGACTCAATGAGTCCCTCATCAATTTAAAATTTATAGTTTAGTTTAAAAAATGTCACTCACTAGAAAAAAAATTAAACATGATCATATTTTCTAGATAATTTAGGAAATCTATTCACAATGCCTTTTGATGTATAGAAATCGGTCTTGCATCCAACTGATGCACTATGTGATCGTTATGGGTTAAATTGTGTGTTTCCAGTTTAAAATGACATTTTAGTAAAAAAACAAGTGACATTCTCAAAACCAAAAAAAAATTCATTCATATTGTTTTAATAAATTATTAAAATGATCCATGAGTGATTTGAGACATTTATGAATCAGTTGTACCTCAATCCAATGCAAGGTATGATCGATATGACTCCAAGTGCAAATTTTTATTTAAAAATGACATCAATTTTAATAAAAAGGACAACTGACCTACTCAAAAGAAAAAAAATGAATTAATATTATTTTTATACTTTATTTTAATGATCCATAAGTCATTTTTTATGTCTATTAATTAGTTTTACCTCAATCTGACGCATGGTGTTCCCGGTATGTCTCAATGCGTCCGATACGAGTTTAAAATCGATAGTTTAGTTCAAAAAATTTCACTCAATGAAAACCAATTAAAATCACTCAGATTTTATTTATAATTTAGTAAATTTATTCATAATTAATTTTTTTCATGTATTAATAGGTATCACATAAAACCTAGACACAGTGTGATCGGTATGAGTCAAAGTGCATGTTTCTAGTTTAAAATTCCATTTTATTAAAAAATAAAAGTGACATACTCAAAACAAAGTAAACACATTAATATTGTTTTTATACTTTATTAAAACGATCCATAATCCATTTATGATGTTTAATAATTATACTCACCTCAATCCTACATACTTTTTGACCGATATGACTCAAAGTGTGTCTTTTTATTTAAAATTGACATCAATTTTAGTAAAAAGGAAAACTGACCTACTCAAAATTGAGAAAACGCATTTGGATTATTTTGATACTATAGGAAAATGATCCATAAGTCATTTGTTTATGTTTAGGAATAATCATCACCTCAATATGATACATGATGTGTCCGTTATAACTCAATGTGTCTGTTATTAGTTTAAAATCAACATTTTAGTTCAAAAAGTGTCACTCACTGAAAACTGAGAAAACACACTCAGATTGTCTTTATAATTTACGAAAATGATTCATAAGTCATTTTTGACATGTAATAATTGGTATCACATAAAACCAACACACTATGTGACTACTATAAGTCAAAGTATGTGTTTCCAGTTTAAAATGACATTTTAATAAAAAAGGCAAGTGGCATACTGAAAACCAAGAAAACACATTCTGATTGTTTTAATAGATTAGGAAAATAATACATAAGTAAATTGAGAGGTTTAAGAATCATATTCACCTCAATACCATGTATTTTGTTACCAATATGACTTTGAGTTATTTTTTTAATATATAAGTATTGTTTTAGTTGAAAATGTGCATCACATCATCAAAACTGAGCAAACGAGCCTAGATTGTTTTCTCTTCATTTAAATTCTATATTCAGACCATATTTTATTATTTTTTGGTGTTTTTATGATAAATTGTTTTGTTACATCACATTACACTAGGGGGAAGTGTGCTATAATAGCATACTATAGTATGCCCCTTTATCAGTTCTTTTTTAGCACTGATAAAAAACCTGGGCTTTTAATCTCGCTCCAGTAGTTAGTGGTTCTCAAGCAATGATAAATTCCATTTTTAGCATTGTTAAAGGCCTATTTTGTAGTATTCTAATTTTGATATTATTATTTCAAAAATTAATTTTGTTTTTTAAAATATATTTTTTTAAAGATTTAAAAACTAATTTTAAATTATGTGTGCAAAGCATGACTAAACCATCCTCTAGAAAAAATAAAATTTTCATAGGAAAATTATTTTTCTTTTAAATGATTATTATTTTATTTCTAATAAATATATGAACATAATTTTGATAACTTATTTAGTATTATTCAAACCCTACAACTTAATGTATGTGTTATAGTGGTCACATTTAAATAATATTTCAATAGAGTATTTTCGGTTAAACCCGGTGTTGTGTGCATCGCAAGCTATTAATGGAATTAAATTTATTCTAAAATAAATATATTGTAAAGTATTGAGTTGTTACACTATTATTGTATAATTTCTATACCATAGAAATATGAATATACCATACTTCTTTGAATTCCATCAAGCATTCTCTCGACATTTCTTCAATTGTAGGGATAGTCCACTCGGATTGCCCGCCATTTTGGGGGTGATAAGTTGTACTGATGTTCAATATAGTGTTTATAGAATATTAGAGAATATTCTAGAACTTGTAGGAAAATATAGAATATTGATCATATAAAATAATAATGTTGTTCCAAGTACCCTTAACACTTCTCTAATATATATCCTTGCATGTCGATCAAGAGAGAAGTTCTCTCGAATAGTGATAAAATAAGAAGTATTTTTAAGAAAGTCCACCATAACTCAAATAGTATTAATTCATCCAGATGTATTTGAAATAATAGTGAAAAAATCCATGGTTATTGTAAGAGGACAAGATTTTGTGAATTTCTTTTAAATATATTTAATATTTTCTATATTTTACATTACATGAAACACTAAGTTTAGCTTGCGTTACATGCAACACTAAGTCTAAACCAAACATGATGTACTATTTTAATACTATTATTTAATATTATAGTTAATAAATAGTTTTTTGAATGATGGTTATGAATATAATTAGATAAATTTTTAAAATATGGTTTAAAAATTTTTATTTAATGATTTTTTTGGTGACTAATTAATTATAAATGAAAATTAAAACCTTTTGAAAATAGAAGGAAATCTTCTTCCGAAAACTTGTTTTTATGAAATAGTGTATTTTATATCAATAAATTAACAAAACAATCTTTGGTAAATAATTTTATTTAAATTTATATATTATATATTAAATGAAATGTTTAACATTCATCTTATATGTATTCTAAATAAGAGGTAATAATAAATCTAATTTAACTCTTAAAACTGTATTTTTCTAAAAAACGGTTTTGTCACCTTTTTATGGAACACATATTTTAAATATATATTTTTCTAATTTTAGAAAAATAATTTTATAAAATAAATATCATTTTTTAAAAAATAATATCAAAATTATCTTAGGGGTAATTTTTGAGATTTTTCTAAAAAGTTTTATTTTTTGACAAATAGTGAAAAATAATGATTTTTAATTGAAAACTGTCTTTTTATTTAATTTATTTATAAAACTAAATTATACATTAAATTGTTTTTAAAGAATAATTATTTTAATTATACATATATTAATCCAATTTAGGTCATTTTAATAAATTTTATATTGAAATTGGAAATAAAAACTTTGTAAACTTTTGATCATTTTCCCTTTAAAAACTTGCTTTCTCATCACGCCTGTGGGATTAATATTAAATTATTTTTTCCACCTCTATGAATGTAATTTGAAAAAACAGAATCAATATTTTAACTCATAAAATTTTATATTAGCTAATAAGGTCAAATTAATTTATTTCCAAAATGAATAGTGAATGCAGTAAAAAATTGATTATCATTGTTAATGTAATAATGGGTTTATCAAGGGGTTAAAATAAGATTATAAGGGATTAAATTGACCTAACAATTTATCCAAAACCAATAATATGTCCATAATTCAAACCATGTGACCTTATTTTTAATTTATATGATTTTTGG
Organism: Viscum album; assembly: GCA_963277665.1. Taxonomy (NCBI): domain Eukaryota; kingdom Viridiplantae; phylum Streptophyta; class Magnoliopsida; order Santalales; family Viscaceae; genus Viscum; species Viscum album. The sequence goes on from OY728125.1 coordinate 746,276,263, forward strand.
GACACTTGTTCATGAAAGTGACCTATGTAACAAGTTAAGTAAAGAAAGACAAAAAAGGAACCTTCCTTGATTTTAATAACTATAAAGACTTAGGATAGAAAAAATAACATAATATGTTCAGTTATAGATATTGTTTTTAAATATAAATGAGTAATTTTATCATGATAATTTATTTTAATTTTTTTAATATGGAGTAATTACTTAAATATTTAAAAAACACCAAGATAATAATTATTTAGTTAATAATTAAATAAAATAAATGACACTAGAAATATTAAAAGTGAATTAAATTTAATTAACTATTGTGTTAATTATTTTTTTAGATTAATATATCATGTTACACAGGTTATAACATAATATATTCTAATTCCATCAATGTCTTGATATTTTAAATACAATTTAAATGAATAATTTCAAAATTAACATTAATATTATTTTATGATAAATTATATTTTATTAAATGATTAGAAATTAAAAAATAACTTTTATTATTCCAATTTATATTTAAATTATGATAAATATCAACTATGTTCCATTCATGTAGCAATTTTTCTATTATAATGACTATATTGATCGTAAAATTGGTAAAAACTCAGTTAGCGCGGTTAAGGTTAAAGTAGTGTTTTTACACGTTACATATGATTATGTTAAAATTAATTTCCAAAACACATAGTATTTATATTTTAGAAATTATATATAATATTTATAATAACTATTTCTTAATTATCTAGTAATTATCACTCTAATTTGGTATTAAAGGATAAATTACTAATGTTAGAAAACTAGTTACCGTAGTGAAAACCCAAAATGGTAAAAATAGGGATACTTAGAAGTTAATGAATTAAATGTTTAAAAAAGTGTTTAATTGTGCGGTGGAGGTTTTTATATACCATATCATCCCTTCAAACCTTTAATTATCTAATATTTGTGACTTTAGATAAGATTGAACTCCCAATAGAGAATACTTTTGAGTATTTTCAAGAGTGTCACTCATCCTCAACTATAAAATGGTAACCACTATCTTCAGTTCTTCACACCTATAAACCCATTTGAATCAACCAAAATTTAACCAAATCCCTTCAAAAATTACCTACCATTATCCTAGAAACCTTATTTTGGACATAAATCCAATGAATCAAGGCTTTATTACAAACCTAATGACGATACCCAAAGAAGAGGTAATGTTCATAAACAAGCTTTTTCATTTTATTTCTTCCTCCACCACCTTCGATTATTATTATAGAATTATTATATAATAGACACATTATATTTTTTTATTAATTTTTATACCTATAACTACACAAACTTTCATCAAGTGGGTTACAAAATCATTATCCTTGTGTACGACAAACTACCGCATCGCGAACTGATGTTGTTCATTCTTCCATTACCACCTTTCAAGGTTGGTAATAATGATGTATTTATAGTTTATATTATATATATATATATATATATATTATTTATGATTTTATTATTCTTTTTTAATTATTATATAACACATACCTTCATGCTTTCCATTTTTTTGAATATATGATGACTTCATTCGTGTGTACAGTGGACTACCGTCTCGTGAAGCGATGTAATTCTATCATGCATTGCATGGAATGTAATAAGGATTGGTTTAATAAAAATACTTAATATATATGTCCTAAAAAATATACTATAATTAGAATATATATATATATATATATCATTTATTTTTCTTTCTTTAAATATGGTAAGAAATTAGAAACAACATTCATGTGTACATACGACCTATCATCTTCATGAACGGTGTATTTAATTTCCTGTCACTAAATATTATGGATTAATATAAATAAATATATACGGAATATATATGATATTTATATAATTTTTTAAATTCTAGAGATGATGAAACCATGATCTAAGTAAGAGGACCAAAAATAAAAATTCAAAACATATACAAAAAATAAAGTGGTTATTACTCAAAATGTAAATTTAACATGTAATTGTTAATAAACAGGTAATAAAAAGACATTAGAAAATAATATATGGTATATTATATGTAATTATGATTCTATAATATATTTATAATAAACTTATATTTATTATACATGATATTTTAATGATTATGAAGTTAGTCAAGACTTAAGGTAAGGGGAATTTTAGTCTCACTTTTATTGTTGAGAGACTTATGCCACATTCACCACTTATTTATTTTGTACGGTGTATATAATACCCTATGAAATGATTTATCATAAATCTAAAATATTTAATGATAATTAATTTTTCTATTGATGTTATTATTTCATGGGGATTATGATTCAAAATATACTCTAGCAGTAATGGATTTCCATCTAATTTTTTTTTTGTGAGACACATTCTATATCCAACAACTCTTTCTTTTGTATGGTGTATATACTTCTCATGAATGTATTTTATTATAATTATACTTAAAATTATTGTTATTTTCAAATACATTTGAGTATTTATCTTCCATGGGGTTTACGATTCAAAAGTTACAGAAACTATAAGGTGTTTTATCTCAATTTTCCTTATTTAAGATGTACTTTATGTTGTGAACCTATATCCTTTCATGATGTGTATATATAGCCACATTGAAATGTAATATAATGAAATTATTTATTATCATTATATTTTAAGTTCCATTTTATATTATTTTTTCATGGCTATTATGATTCAATGTTACCAAAGTGGTAAAGATTTTATGTTACAATCTCATCATTTACCAAGATTGTTTATGATTAAGTCTCCAATGTTGAAATCTTATTATCTACCTATAAATAATTCTCATGAATTTTCTTATTCTTTTTTTATTCATGATATCTTCAAGTAATGGTACTATTTTCCATTATTTTGAACTTAAGATAATAAAGAAATTTTTTTATAAAATCTGACCTTATTTTTCTCTTTGTTTGGAAATATATTTTATTCCAAAACCATGTTTTCTAAAAAAGTTGGAAAAAACATTAAATGATATTTTAAAATCATTTTATTGGAAAAGTATTTTTAAAATGTTTTATGTTTTAAAAAGTATTCTAAATTATTTTCAAATATTACATTATAATTTTTAATGGATATTTTCAATAATAAAGGATTTCAGAAATTATTTATGTTTAAAAGGTGTTTTAAATGATTTTCGAAGCTTAATTTATAAGTTTTAAAGGTTATTTTTAAAGAAAAGGGTTTTTAAAAGAAATTATGTCATAAAATCAATTTTTTTATCAAGAAATGTTTTAAATGATATTTCAGAATAATTTTCCTTCTAATATTTCATCTGTTGATGATATATGTGTAATACTAGGGATATGATACAAGGATACCATTATTATTCTTTCTCTAAATAGATTAAGTTTATGATGAAAAGTTTTTTATCAAACTTGTTTCCCTTCAATTGGTTATACTATGATTAAATTCTTATGAAGTCTAATTCTTTTCAGAGGTTATTCTATGATGAAATTATTGTGAAACCTGCCTCTTCTCTATAGGTTATGATATGATGAAATATTTATGATACTCATTTCATTTCATCTGTTATGATATGATGAATGTTTATGATCTTTTGGAACACATAAATATGTTTTTCATTATATGAGGGGTGGGACCTATATCTCCTTCCAGTGTGTTGGGTAAATATTTTTATCTCATGAGATAGATAGGGATAGAATGGGGAGTGAACTCGGTTTAGTAAGCCGGGGATAGAATGTGGAATGACACCAATTCAGTAAGATAGGTCTAGAATGGGGAGTGAACTTGGTTTATTAATACAGGGTTCGACAAGGAGTGAACCTAGATCAGTAAGGGACTTTCTACACTATAATGATTTTTGGAGTGAACCTTGATTAATATGGAAATGATTTTCTATGATTATGTGTATTCCAAAAATCTATGTCTTATGCCAATGTAATGATCTCATGGTTCATTTTCTTTGATTATCTTATTATTCTTGTCTTATGAACAACCAATATTTATTCCAAGACTTGAGATTATGAACTTTGATATGCAGGGTATGACTTTCAAATGTTATGATCGTGTTCTCTTACCCCTATGTTAATATTATTCTTATGTATCTCCCTTAGTTACTCTTACAGTGTATTTGAGCTCACCCTTTCTTATTTTCCCTTTCCCCAGGCCATGAAGAATGGTTTTATATAGGTTATATCTATGAATCATTCTAAATGGGAAGATCTCTATGGGAAATATTGAAGATATTTAACTAGATTTTAAGATTGTCTTCCATGTTTCCAAAGTAACTAAAATATTACATTCCTCAAACATGTGTTTGTGTAATCTAATGAATATTCATCTAAAATGGATATAATATACATTTATGATATGTTTGGGTCACTATATTTAGTATCTATGGAAAGGATTAGTTAACCTTTGGAAACTAAGATGAGAAAACTTTAGTGAGATCCCTAGGGATATTTCTAATGATATATCTAATTATGTCTCTAAGGATTAGTATAATTATGTGTTAAAGTATATAATTTTTTTTGGAATTTTTTTAAAGGATATAGTGATTGGTTTCATGAAAATACATACTTATATGGATAATAAAAATAAATTTAGAATTAGAACATATATACCTAGGGGTAACAACCTAGAAAACACTATATTGATTTAGACTCAATTAGGAACTGGTGCATAAAAACGAACCTTGTTGCACACCTAGTTCAACACTCCTCAGGGATATTGTTTTTATATTCACAAACTCTTTACAAACCATCGTGAAGGATTTAAATAGATGATGAATATGAATGACCTAGGATAAACCTAAGGTTTCGTAGATTAAAAAAAAGGCGACTTGATTTATCCCTCTTAAATGAATTTTCAAACTATATGATTCTCCATTATGATTTCTCACATTATAATTTCTTGTATTAGAAAATGGCTGAAACCAAAAGGAACTTGTATAGAATTGAATTTGATGGATGAGTTGTTGATGAGAAACCAAATGGGATGATGACTATAGTAAATAGTGTTGGGATGATTCCAAATCAGTTTTCATAGAACGTTCCACTCTTATACTCACCAAAGAAGATAAGGAAATATTTCACTGAGAGATTGGATGATGGTAACCATGGACAAAAGAAGAATCATTTTTCTATGTTTTGATAATGTGGGAAGAAATTCTCAAGTGGATTTATTAGAGGAACAGAAATATGTTTTTACTATGGAAAATAAGGACACAAATTAAGTGAATACAAAGGAAAAATTAATAGTTTTATTAATGAAATGGATGGAAATATTGGTCTCCCTAAGGTAATATCAATGGATGAATGATTTAAATGTGGAATGTATGGGAATTGTGAAAATTTATTTCCTAAGGGGGGATCTTATGAAGAGAATCAGCAAGGTGATATGAGTAATTCTTATATTGTTGATGATGAAGAAACTGCAGATGACATGTGAAATAAAAGAGGTATTAAGGAATAAGATGATGAATCCTAGAAAATTGTTTGAGATAGAAGTGGGATAAATGAATTATTTATATATTGGAATTCAAAGATTATGTTATAAAAATAATGAAATATATAATTATTTGTTGATTCCCACCAAATAAGAATTGAAAAATCATGAAAGAAGGAATACCTAAATATGAGTATTATTTCCCTACAAAAGAAAAGGAAGAAGATGAAGGGTGAGACTTGCAAGTCAATTAATCCTCTAAAAGACTTACGATTGTGTGACCATTTCTTGGTCATTTTAAGGCTCCATTCATGGCGTATAACCCATGATAAGTCCCATAGAGTCCCCTTCGTCATCACTTTCTACTCTTTCAAAGACCCCCCCCCCCCCAAACCGAATGAGTGCCCCTAACCCCCATAATATTCCATTGGAAAGTGCCTAAAAAACCACCCAAAATCCTTCAAAAATAAAGAGGGATTGGATTCAAAGAGATATATCCTTATTGGTCACAAATATCATGAACCAAACCATCATTGGGGAGCATAAAATCACTTGATGATATTCAAGACAACTCACAAGACCACCAAGCCTTATACACATCAAACGAAAGAGACAAAGAAGAGGATAGGAGAGGGGTTATAGGTTGATAAGAGACATGAAGCACACATGCCGAGCGATCCACAAGATACCACAAGTCCCCATTTACATGTCCACATCACCTCACACAAACCCTCTGGTTTTTCAGGCTCACCATGAGGAAGTCCTCAGATATATCCAGACAACCCCACAGTGCTCTAATGACAGACATATGGACTTTCCCATGACATGCTTGCGCAATCCTCATATGAACCATATTTTTCACTTATAGAATCATCCAAAAATAGAGTAAGAAATCATATATATTACCCATAAAAACTCACAAGACCTCTGAACCATTGTTGTATAAAATGATGGAGATAAATGGGATGAGGTGAGAGGGGTTTGTGGTCACTGAAAGATATGTGGTGCGCCCTTGAAGACATGCGAAGCACCTCGAGTCCCTGACGACCTTTCTAGTGCATCTCATGAAGTCCCTTTGTATTGTTAGCCTCACCACATGGGATTCCTTAGGAGTTTCCAGATAACTCCATGGAGTTATAAGGACATATGGATAGATTTGTCCACAAAATGATCACTAATCCCCATGAGACCCATGTTGGTCACACGATGCATCACTGAAAAATAGAATAAGTACCCTTGACAGCACACATGAAATCTCTCATGACTCCCAACCTTTGTCACATAAAACAAAGGGGATGAAAATGGGGGAGGTTAGAGGTACACACGGTCATTGAAAGGCATGTGTCGTACCCAGGGAACCTGCAGTGCTATCCCGCGAGACCCCAAGAAAAGTTACCCGAGGTCTCGTGAGTGTCTTCCAATAGGCACTCAGATCTTGTGAGGACCTTTGGACATGTCAACGTGACAATAGGGAGGTCCTTAGACACATCCTCATGGTCAAAAATGTATTCAATAATCAGAAAATAATTTTATAAAGGAAGAATTGATGTAGGAGACTCGTGATCGCTAAAAATGAGGCAACACGCTTAGAACAGTCCATGATAGAGACTCGCAAAACCATGTGTCACCAGGACCCTTCTCTAGATCTATCCTGGAGTCACACAATATATTCTACATGAACCGGCGAGTATAAGGGTTGGATATTCCTAAAACATCCCCACCCCAACATTAAGAAAGGGTTGGATCCTTGACTCCCAGACTCTGTAGGACTTGGCTCTTGACTTCTATGGACATCTCAGAGACATCATGTGACTGGCCAACTTTCTGTCAGGTAATATACTGACAGGAAGCAATATTAGACATGTGCAAGGCATAAATCACTTTGTGTGACCATTCATAGATCATGTGAAGTGCCTATAGTGGTTTATCCAAAGGATATCCTACAAGACCATTGGATCATATAAGATTCAAGATAACTAACACTAAAAAAACTGAGGTATTCACAATATAATAGTGATAAAAAAGATTAAACGTGGAAGGATTATGAAAAATACATGCTTGATTCCCCCCATGTGTTTTTCATGTTTAATCCAAAGACACATGACTGCACCAAGACATGTTGCCCAGATCTCGTGACACTCCTTCGGCAAGCCACCTAGGACATGAAAAATACTCTATACATACCAAGATGAGTCGCATGGATCTCTTTCAGACACCAATTTGATCTTTCAGACCCCATGGGTCCATCACTCCGGAATTCTTATGTCCCTCAGACACATCGCATGACTCATATGATGGCGCCTGCTCATGTTAGTTGAGTCTCTCAAAATCACCTGGACACGACAGAAAATCCCTCACTACATTCTCTGGGAAGGTCAACTAAGGATCATGATGCCCTCCATATATGTTATCAAGGTCTCATGATGTCTCAAATAGTTGAAATCCAAGACACATGACACCTCTCTTACTATGACACATTGGATCTTGTGACACCCTCTATAATTTTCAAGCCAGATCATGTGATGACCTCCAGGATATGCCACATAGGCTCTTGTGACACCCTCCATACATGTTAAGCTATGTCATGCGATGGATCCCAGGATATGCCACACTATCTCTTGAGGAACCCCCTATATGTATCAATCAAGGTCATGTGATGGCTCTCAGAATATTCCAATTGGGTCATATGAAACCCTCTAGATAAAAAGTTCATGACCCCAGGACGTCCCAGGACTCGATGATATAACCCATCCTTAGTGTGTAAGCCCAAACTGATAGGGCAACCCTAGTGTGAAAGCCCCGACATATAATGAACTATGAGAACTTTGGTTAATTATATAACCAGGATATGTAGGAAGCCTTCCTATGGCTCGAGATCTATACCAAATACCCCAAGGATTGTTCTAATATACAAGTCCCATATCCATACCCCATGAGGTTGTTGATATTATCCCCCTTGTTTCTCACCCCGATCATTGCTCACGTGTGCTTAGGGGGATGCAATAAACACCTCACTCACATCATAAATTTCTACCATTCAGGGAAACCATAGTGTGTAAGCCCTAGAATAAAGGGAACTGTGACGAATCTAGTTCCTACCATACTCAGGATACATAGGCTGCCTCTCCTTGAGGTTTGAGCTCTATAATGATTATCTAGGGAGATCCCAATATCTAAGTCCATTACTCAAAGAAATAATATTGGTTACTTGTTATCCCTTGTTTCTCACATCGATCATGGATCATGTGAGCTCAGAGAGTTGTGGTAATAATATCATTTTCTCCAAGAGTATCTATAATGAAACGGGTAACCCCAATATATAAGTCCTAAAGATATGAACTACAAAAACTCTAATTCTCTCTATACCCATGATATGTAGGTTGCCCTTGTTTCGGGTTTGATCTTGAATTTTTTGTACCAAAAATAAGTCTCTCTGCATGACATTAAACTACAGGGTTTAAACAAACTATGTGGGTTTTTATTCCTATAATAACTAGGATATGTAGGATGCCCCATACTAGCTCAATCCCATCCTCAGAATATTAATTACCTCCTCATATGGACGTGTGTCCGGAAGCACTTGGTTATATGGATTCATCATATAAAAAACATCCTATTAGCAAAATATTCCCAGCCTAGTTGGTGAGGACTCGACAAGTGCATCCAAGAGACCCAAGTTCAAAACAGGCAGAGAGATATTTCTGGGCACTGTAGCAGGCACTGTAGCAGGTACCGTAGAAGTTGGGACTATTCATCGGATTGGGCTCTCGGGATACCGGTTTGGGCCTCAGGTCCTTTAAGGCCTTCGTACCACCTCAAGGCCTTCGGGCCATCTCAAGGCCTTCGGGCCACCTCAAGGCCTTCGAGCCACCTAAAATTGGGCTTAACAACTAGGCAGACTCTACAAGGAGTAGACTCTAGATGAGGATTCAAAGTAGGAGCATTCATTAGAGCAGAAAATTTAGTGGGTTTTTCAGAAAGAGAGGGTTTGGAATTTGTCATTGGGACTAGCTTGTGCTTGCACGGGAAGCCTAGTAGAACTATTCATGTGAAGGTGGAGAGCTAATATCATGATGAAGAAGCTGGGGAGGAGCAGTTCCATGTAGTTGTAGCTTGTATTTTTTCTAAGACCTACGGGTCATGTAATCTCTATTACTATGAGCCTTGTAAGGGTTCCTCTACATCCCTTTAAAGGGGGGTTATCAAAAATCAATAAAAAATAAGGCTTTTGGGCTATTCTAGAAACCTCTTATTACTATTGAATGATGAAGAACCTCAGATACATACAAATGGACTCACCCAAGAGATCCTAGTCATTTTGCATATAAAAGGGAATTAACCTATAGTCGTTTAATTAGGGTAACTGGTCATGTATCTAGATTAGGAAGAGATTCATGAACATATCTTAAATCTATAAGAGAATCCCAAAGTAGGAAATAATCCCCCCCCAAAGGGTGTGGTGAGCCCAAACTCCCATCCTCTCGACCAATAGAAGTCTCCAAGAGTCGTTGGGCCTAGAAACCTGGATGACCTCCGGCCTTTGGAAAGAAGGACTGTACCCAGCTATGGATAAGGGAACTGTTGGGAGTTTTTAGGGAAGACAGAACAAATGGAAGACCCGATGCACATGATTGAGTGAGGCTATAAAATAGCTCTCAATCAAACCATCCCTATAGGTCCCATTTAATTTTCCCCATCCAAAACTTGATGAAACAAAAATGGTGAACTTGATTTGAATCCTTCTAATAAAAAAACAATTGGGTTATAATTCGTCGATCCATGTTGCTTGCCCCCAATATTTAAATGGTACTAACAGGATAAACATGAACCTCTTGGGCCACATTTTTTTTAAATTCATATATACAAATAGAGAAGTAAGACCAACATAAATTGGAATTCTTGTAAGTCCGTCCTCGTGCTAACAATTCCACGTGAGTAGGATGGATGGAATGGGAAAACGGGACAATTGTGTTAACCATACATATCTAGTTGATCATTTTTATTCCTAAGATATAGCACTAATCGAAAAACTTGTTCATTCTTGTCTGTATGATTACAGCATCCCAACCCAAGAGAATTTATTCATCCTCTAGCAATCGTTCTGGTACCTCATCTACTGTTGTGACCCCCACGGGTCATCAAGAAATATCGCCTACCATAAAGATTCAATATCAGGTAGTGAATACGATGACCCGAGAGTACCACTGACATGGTATGATCCTGACCATGGAATCTTCCCATGATATCCTTCAATCTTGACAATCGATGATCCCACATCACCCGGAAAAGGCTGATGCTATGCCGGTAGCCCCCATCTCTATGGCCAACCACTTCGGGATCATATCCTCAGAGCATGATAACTTCCACCTTCCATAACTAATGAAGGTGGACCATGAATCTAAATATGGATCCCTTCTAGTTTAGGTTTCACAAAGGAGGGAACCTGCTAACCTTTATCATCAGCATCATCTCATTAGTGCCCATCAGTCGCCTGTTGGGGGTACCGTCTGACACACAACTACCTATGATGCCCATGCACAGGCTCCAAGGAGGACTCGTCAGAGGCGGAGGGCAATGGAAATTCAAGAGAGGGCTCATATTCCCACTTTTATCAACGATTCCTATCGGTATACTCTAGAATGACCCAACAAGCATGCTCATATTCATGCAAACTCAGAAAAAGTCTAAAAGTATATTATTGAAGCCATCTTCGAGAGGGATCATATCCCTACTCCTACCAAATATGTCTGCCAGCATACTCTACCAGGGAACATAAAGCAAGATCATACCCCTACTCTCTCAGAACAAGTTTGTGATAATATTCCCACAACAAGCATAGGGGAGTGCCATAATCCTACCCTTGTGCATGAATCCCATCGGCATACTTCAATAGAACAAGGAGGACAGAGGTGGGGGAATATCCCTTCTTCAATCGAAGATATATTTCCATAGATAATGGAGACATAAAATGTTTAGTCTTATATACTTGTACAAACTTTTCTAAAATGAAAATATATATTATCAACGGATGAAGAGCTCCATCATCATATTCTGTCACTGTTACAAATAAACAGGCAGTCAGATACTCCTATCCTTTTAGATAGTATAACTCAAAACACTGATCCTCATGATCATGTGGTTCTACTAGAGAAATCTCACATTCTTGCTTCTACAAGGGAGAATTATCAGAATATTTCAATGAAGGGAGAGGCATCATACCGGGCCCATATTCCCATTCCAACTGAGGAAAACCAAGTGATAGCGGCACACACCTCAAAATAGGGGCACATTCCTATAAAAAAAGCCTGGTGGTATACTCCAAAGGCCTACGATTTGGAATATATCCCTTTTTTGGATGAGGCTAACCAAGTGGAAGTGTAACAAGCCTCGATACATGCTCATATTCATATCAGTGAATATGTCTATCATAGTGTAGAATATCATAGAGGTAAGGCATATATTCCTACTTCCGCTGATGAATGAGTGCACCATCATAGTTTTAAGGAAATATAGGAGGAGGCTCATATCCCTTCTCCCATTCTAGAGGTCAGTCGGCATATTCCGGTGGGGAATGTATATTTGTACCAAGCTCATACTCTCGTTCCAACTAGGGCTCACCATGTGAGAGTGGAAAGTGACTTGGGGCATGCTCATACTTCTTCCAAGAAAGACTAGTGGCATATCCCAAAGGCTCAAGATCGGGCTCATACTCCCGTATTGACTAACTATCACCATGTGAGAGTGGCACGCGCCTAGGACATGATCATATCCCTACCAATAATAACACAGATTATCTACATATTCCAATAGCTTCTTGGCAATGGGCCCATACTCCCACAACACTCAACGGTTATATACAAATTCTTGAAACCACCATACAGTAAGATTATACCCTTGTACAACCATGAAAGGTAGGTCGGTATACTCTATCCACAACGTATAACATGGATTATATTCCTAACCTTCTCAATGTCAGTGTCCTTAAGGTTGTTCAAGACACATTCTCGACACCAGAAGGTTCCTTTTTCTCTTCTATCAAAGAGGAAGTAGAAGGCATTCATTACCAAGATGGTCCTCCTCATGGTAGTGTGGAGATGGATTGCAGGGAATTTACTCCTGACATTCACTGTGGTCAACCTCCCCATGACGATATCTCCCAGGGGAAAGGCAATCAACTATTTGTCTAGATACCTCTATATAGAGAGGTGAACCAAACCCTGACACCTTCAAACAAAGAGGTGCTCTAGAAACCGGGGTCAAATTTATATGGTTCCCCATCAACTTCGAGAAGCACTTCATTCCCATCAGCAGACGACCATCAGTTCCATCTTCTATAGTTTGTCTGAATGGAGGAAATTAAGTCTAATGAGGAAGAGGTTGACATTGATATATGTAGAGAGTTAGCTAGAGAGAACCTCCCCATCATGTTTTTCTCCTCTCTACTACCAACTATGAGATCCCAAATGGGTTAAAAAAAAGACTGAATTCTTTATTTATCCTAGAATATGTGGTCTACTCGTCAATGACTGAAGGATCAATATCTACATTATCCAAGATATTATTTTTACCTTCAGACAATTAGGATACTATATTTCTAGCTTGACCTAGTTGTTATCTCCATGGTATGGGATCCAAACTCTGAAAAGCACGGTGAAAATCTACAACATGCTTTCCGTCATTACATCGTGATGCTTCGACAGCGGATCTATGAAGCTACTATAGAAATCCACATTAGAGGATGGGGATAGTATAGAAAATTACACTTTTTTTCTTTGTTGGAGTACCATATACCTTTAAATATGAAATTCTACAATGTTATAGGCACTGGAGAAATTAGGGGACAAGGTAAAGCTCGGTCTAGTTGGTCACTAAAATGGAATGCCCCAACTTCAATGGTACATAGACTCCAAGGATGGGGAGGGAGGATAGCCAAAAAGATTCCAAATTGGGCCCCTCAAGATAATAGGAGGATTTACCGAACACAAAGTTCGAAGTTGCAATCACCCGAACAATGTCCCATAAAGAACGATCCTCCTCATGGGTTACCATCACACCCCACTCCTATACGAGCATAGTTGTTCCACATCATGAATACCATAATAGAAAATACCATAGGGTCCATCTAGAAGAGGACTCAACCCCCCAGACTAGGAGAATATCTACCACTCTCCACCCCTCGGGTCGTCAATTCCTGAAAGGATTCAGTACATACCTTTAGCAGCCGTAGGCGAACCCCAGCCCGCTGGGCTTGGGGAATTTATATATTAATCACCATCACCATGATTATTGTACCCTAAAAGGACCCTAGAGACATCAACAGTAATTCTAGAGCATCCAAATCCCACTTGGATGGGAGAATTTATACCTTCATGTCTGTCCTATGAATCATCATGTCCCCAAATAGACCCATTGGATCCTCAACAACATGACCAATTAGTACCAATGGTGGCCCTGAATGACCCACACCCCACAGGGATGGGGGAATTTTCATCACCACCAACACCCCATAGGGAATTTTTATTTTCTATTTTGGTAAGAATAAATCAATGGTTATCATCATACCAGTTCCCCTCACCATAAAGAAATACTCTATTGATTGGGACCCACTCGACAATCATGACTATAAACTCCCTCAAAGTCACTGTTCATAAACCAAGAGGAGAGTAACATATGGAGAAGGCAGTCAGACCTCGCTAAGGTTGCAAGACAGAATGGTCCAAGAAGAACAAGGGTTAAAATAACAACTCTGATGGAGGCTGTGAAGAATCGGATTATGAATTGGAAATCAATTGCACAACCACCATTTCCTAAAATGCCTCTGTTAATGTCGTCACTATCGACATAGAAGATATTGATCAAGATGTAGATGTAGAGGGATGCAACATGGAACATGTACCCTAGGAGCAGGGTGATTTTGATGCACCAAATGAGGTTGTACGCACCCATAACAAAAGTATCCAAAATTTGGCACCTCTAAATAACGAGATACCGCCTCCTGGGTGGAATATTGGAAAAAATAGAGGGAAAGATAAGACCACATCTTAGTTTTCATCCATGGAAGAAAACTTTTCACAATATGAGACTGAAATATGAGCTCTCTGACAACTCAATGAGGATATTCTCATGGGAAAAATTCCCACTGGGTATCATCTCTAGCTAGTGGAAAATATTCTCCTTTCCATGGATGATTCATAGGAAATAGAAGTATTTAAATATCAGGTTGGTAACAGATATAGACATCCGATCTACATAAATAAGGAATCCAAAAATGATTGGTACTTCCCTCCATTGTGGAAATATCCTCTCCCTCACTAGGGTAGCCCTTAAGTCATGGGATGAATCGAGGATTAGAGAGAGATGAAAATGGGACCACCTCATATATCCCCACCCACTCCTTGTGGATGGGAGGCATCTCAAACAACAATTCTATCAAAGATACTTACCACTATTTAATCATTAGTGACTTTAATGGAAGCTATGGAAGGGCAACATGCACCCATATATCCAGAAAGGAATCCATATCCCAAATGGGTGGATGATACTCCACCTCCACCAAACTTCATAAATCCCACCTTCTATACCTTTGATGGAGGAGGAAATCCTGAACAACATCTCACACACTTTTTATCCCAGTGTGGGTTGATGTTGGGCCCTCGAGCTCAACAATATGAAAAAAGATTAGGTGTTTCATATAGACACTGAGAGGGTTAGCCTTTTTTTGGTATAATAGTCTGTCAGTGGGATCTATTTCAAGATGGGAAGACCATCATCCTAGGTTCCTTTATCAGTTAAGTTTAACACTAAGGAAGACAATGATAATTGGCCAGATAAACTACAAGAAACATGAGAATGAGAGGGTGTCTTATTTCATATCAAGTTGTAAAGGTTTAACATATTTGATCTTAATCCTTCTCTCATAAGAGAAAATTTTTGAACTCTGTGCTGAAAATATTACGAATGAGTTGCAGACACCCATAATCCCTATGAAATATCCAGGTGGGTTCTGAGAGTTTGTCGAAACAACAAAATATATTGAATAGGATATTCAGAGAACACGATTCATGTACCAACTCATGTTCGCAACATAAGGGAAGAATCCAAGTAGATTAGAAGTTGCAGTTTTCACTCTCAAGACTGTAGTGGTGTTTATCCAAGCACCCAGGCAAGCTCTAAACCACCCATCACCTTCTGTCGAGCAGTGGAAACCATAGAATCTCCCTCATTCAGAAGTACAAATAAATAAGGGTCAACCATGATTTAAATAATGGATGAAAAAAATATACTACTTTAAAAATGAAAAATTCCCCAGTTATTTCTTGGAATCTGTGGATAATGAACTACTCACACTTCCACAGTCTAAGAGGCGTGATGAAATCAACCTCACTAACTGTCTCGATTACTACATTTCCCATAGAAGGCTGGGTCATAATATATCAAATTGCTTCATATTCAAGGATGTCCTTAAATTCATGGTTAAATATATAAAGGTGATTCTTAACAATTAAACAAAGTAGGTTTCTTGTATAATATTCCTCTAATCATAAGAATAGAACGATTGTCAAAACGTTCCGGCCAGGCAGCCACAAAATTTTGATAACTGGATAAATCAAAAAATAATTGATCGACCTTATGGTGTTCTAAAGGCGTAATTCCTCAAACTCACAATAGCTCCACCAAATAAGAAAAATGTGTTGGATGTCCCTCACAAGGGTGGGAATGACCATTGAAAGCAGGAATAGGTAGAGGATGTCACGCCCCGACCTTTCCGTAATTTCTATTTTATTTTATTATTTTCTTGGTTTTAAAAATTTCTGTCGAGGTTCGGGTTGAACACCGAACAAAATTTTTTATGTTTTATCGAAAATGTGTGTTTTTGAATTGACGTCGTGGAGCGCACGGGTAGAGCGTGTTTCACAAACCCAGTGCGGCTTCGCGCCATGCAGCGGCACTGTCCGCCGGTCTTCAGAAAAAAAAATTACACGAATAAGATTTTGTTTATTTATTTATTTATTGTGGTTATGGATAATAATTTTAATTATTTTTTTATAATTAAGGGTATTATTATTATTATTATTATTATTAATATTATTATTTTATTATTTATTTACTTGTACTTTTATTTTATTATTTCTTTTTATATATTCTTCTTTTTCTTTTTTTATTCCACGCGGCTGTCCCCCATGCTTTCCTTCTTCTTCTTCTTTTTCCTCCTCCCCTTATTCTTCCCATAGCAGCGTGCCTCCTTGCTGTTACGCCTCCTGTGTGGCTCCCTCCCGCCTAGTTCGTTCCCCAGCCACAGCGGCCCCTGCCTTCTTTGGCTCCCTCACACCCTGCCTTGCCTACGCCTTCCGCCAAACCAGTCTGCTCCCTCCCGGATCCCCACACACTACCAGCCTTAGTGTGACGCCCCTAGCTTCAGAGCACCAGCAACACCCCCTCGCACCCCTCTGAACTGCACCGTCGCATGGTACCCACTCCTGCTCCCGCACACAATAGTTCCTCATGTCCGCTGCACTGCACCGCTGCACGGTGCCCTCTCCTACTCCCGCTGGCCCCCCTCCTACTACGCGCAGCCTGCAGCCATATCCCTTCTTCCATCGCCGCTTACCTCTCTGCATCCCAGCCACCCTCGGCTCCCTACCTTCCTCCTTCTCGTTGTAGTGCCCCATCCCGCCGGC
This sequence comes from Viscum album, assembly GCA_963277665.1. Lineage (NCBI taxonomy): Eukaryota > Viridiplantae > Streptophyta > Magnoliopsida > Santalales > Viscaceae > Viscum > Viscum album. Next base: position 746,293,335 of record OY728125.1, read on the forward strand.
CTCCCTCCTCTTACGCGCAACCTGCAGCCGCAACCCTTCTTCCCAGCATCGCTGACCACTCCGCGTCCCAACCACCCTCCAGATCTGGATTCCTGCTCGCACCCCCCTTATTCTCCACGCGCACTAGCAGCAGCACCTCTTCCGCCGGTGCGACCCTGCATAGCAGGCTGTTCGGCCTCCAACGCACCCACCTTCTGCACTTGAGCACAACTAGTAGCAGGTGCCCCTCTTTCAGCCACTCTCAGACGCGACCCAGCACTCCCCTCCAGCCGCACCTCCTGCAGGACCCCCTCCCTATTCTCTTCGTGTGGCACAAACTTCTCCGAGTTGCACCCAGTCTGGTGACCCCCCCTTAAAACAGCCAATCTCCAGCAGCTCCCCCCTGCCGGCGTGCCTAGTCTCCAGTACAAACCCCACCTTCTGCCCGGTGTGCGCACAACTCTGGTCGAGCCTCCATCCGACTCATGCTCACCCCTCAGCCTGCCCTGCACCGTGTCGCGCACCCCGCCTCATACCGCCGCGTTCCCTCCCTGCTGGCCAGGCCCCTCACCAGCCTCGCAGTGGACTCCCCCATGCTTCTTCACCCTCCGGAACGCCCCCGCTTCTCACCCACTATCTGGCCAGCCCCCACCGGTGCGACGTGCACGTTTTCCCGACCTGCAATCCTTCTTTCCAGTGTGTGTCGCTGCCTTACGACTGTCGCATGGCCCCCTTTGTCGTCCCTCGGTCATCGCGTGATGCATCTCAACCCCCAGCTTCTTCTACCAGGTCTTTAGTCAGCCGCACGAGTCTTTGCACCGTAGTTGACGACGTTGGTGACCTTTCTAGTGCACCGTGACACAGCACCCGACCATTCACCCTTTCGTGCGACCCTGTTGGTCAAGCACGGCTCCGGGACGAGGTGACGTTTGGTATGCTTCTTCATTGGTTTATTGTGAGTTTGTGTTTCTATTTATTTTTGCGGGTGTTGCAGCACATCGACGATGTATTTTCGCGGTACTGTAGGCGACGTCGGCTTGCGCGTGCTTACGCGCCTGTGCGAGGCGCAACGCACCAACGTGTTCGAGCTGTGAGTTGTGTTAGGTCCCCCAATGCACTTACATTTAGATTTAGAATTTATTAATTGATTTTTGTTTTATAAATTTTTAATGAATTAGAAATAATATTAGATAATAAATTTTTACATGATTATTTGGTGTGAAAAGAGCCGTTTATTTTATACCGAACACTTGAAACATTTTATTGACGAGCGGACACCCAGTATTGAAAGAATTCCCATTTGTAATTTAAACATAATTCAATGAATTTTCAATGTACTACTAGTTGTAATGATATATGCTTTCTTCTGAACAATGGTTTTGGGTTTTCTCGAGAAATGAGGTTTTTCTTTAAAATTTGTGAAGGCCCGTTTGGAACTTTAATAAAATAAATTATTTTGGAAAACCCACTCAGGGGTGATCTTTGGCGTGCATTGATTGTGTGATATATATGGGATGTTACTGCGTTATGACTGCTTGATTTTCATTTTCGACGCACCCCTGTGTATTGCATGTGTTGACATGGGAACCTGGCATGGTGAGTGAATCTTCTGAGAATGATTGCTGCGCTAGTCTAGATTACACACTGGCTAGTGGCCCCATTGTAGGGGAATACTGAGTTATTGCTGTTATGGGGATTGGGCCCCTCGGTTAGGCCATGTAGGGTTATGCCGGGCGTTAGGGAGTTATGACGTCATCGATTTAGGGCATGCCTTTAGGATGAGTCAGATGTATAGTACGTTCTGGATTGTTCACGATCTCCTAGGTTCGACCCATGTTTCCTTTAGTGTTTATTTGTATTTGGCAGACGATTTAGAGGTCTAGTTTGTTTTTTGGCCCATGTGTGCCACTTTTTCCATTGCCCTTGGTGTGTGTTGTGTATTATGTGTGGTTTCCCCATTTTGTCTAACAACTGAAGTTTGGTCTTCTAAATGGTTCGTAGAAAATGTTTTAAAAAGAAATATACATAATCCTTTCAGTCATTAAACTTGTTTTCAAATTAAAAATGGCAATGGACTGATACTTGTTTTAGAAATTAAAGTGTGTGTGTGTGTGAAAACAAATATTTTTGTATATTTAGTTCAAACCTGTAATTGGAAAATTCTTCATTTAAAGGTAGTGCATTGGGAATAGTTTGTTGGGCATGCCTACTAAGTTTTAATACTCAAGCCTATAGTGTTTTCCTGTTTTTAGTTTTGTTGCAGGCTGGCTCGAGCTTGCTCGTTGTGGGCGAGAGTTGGTTGTGGTCTGGTGAGTGACTCTTGGAGTCGCGATGAGTTTTTGGTCGAGACAAGGTTAATATGTTTTGTTGGATGCTCTTTCTTTTCAGTGTCATTTATTTACTTCATGTTTTATTTCATTCCGCTTCTCTATTTATTTTTATTGGGCGAAATCGTTCCCACTTGTTCCCTGTTGATGCCCTGATGCTTGTCGCCATCTCGGGACGATCGGGAACGCCTCTCGGGTCATGTCGCGGACCGGCTCGTGTGACCAGTTTAGGGTCGACCTGGGTTGGTTCATGGAAAAATGGTATCAGAGTAGGTCATCTCCAAAGTGGACCTTGTTTTTCAGAGTGCCCATTGCTATCTGGGATTTTCATGGTAGAAGGTGTATGGTTATCGGGACTCGAGTCATACGGACGAGAAGGACGTCATGAACCCTTGCTTGTTCCAAACCTCGGGTTACCATGGGTTGTTTGAGTTGTCGATGTCTTTTGATTCTTATGTTTTGTTTGGTATTGGGAAATGAAATGAGAGTTGGGAAAGTGACCTCCGTGAGCTCGCATGGTCTGGAAAGCCATGTGGAGCTAGATACTTTACCCTAGAATGCTCTCAGTGATGGTGGTGTGACTGGCGTATGTCCGCCAACCATATGGTCGAGTGACCCATCATCACTAGTTTCCCTCTAGTGTATTGTCTGGATTTTCCTTATTTCTGAAAAAAAAATTGTTTTGAAAAGTGTTATTTTTGTATTTGAAATGACAAGGACCATGTTTGACCCATCTTCCTGTTTTCTTATTCCTTAGTGTTCTCCCCCACGAAGGTTCGATGGATGCCCTAGGTGCAACTTCAGGTGGTGCATCCTTATAAAATCCTCCAGTTGATCATCCCAAAGACTACGTCCTCGAGTTTTCGGAAGTTGAACCCTCCCCGTTTTTATTGGAAGACAGATCCTCTTGAGGCAGAGGAGTGGTTATAGAAGATTGAGAGGAAGTTCAGTTTCATTGGGTTGCCTGAGTCTTTAAAGGTGAATTTGGATACCTTTATGCTTGAAGGTCCAACCTGGAAATGGTGGAAGTCCGTGTCTCAAAATAAACCTCGAAAATATCTCACTTGGGAGTTCTTCAAGTCTCCATTCATCCAACAGTACTTCTCTGAAGTGACACGGGTGAGGAAGAGGATGGAGTTTTGCGGTCTCCAGCAAGGTGTCGGATCAGTGTTGGAATTCTTTCACCGTTTCCTAGACCTGGCTCCGTATGAACCAGGGTATGTTGGAAATGATCCCATAAAAGCTCAACATTTTGAGCTTGGATTATGTCCTGAGCTACATTTGAAGGTGGGATAATTCAACGTGATCACTTTCCCTGATGTGGTGAGACAGGCTTTCCTCGTCGAAGCTGAGTTAGCAAGAGGACATGAGGTGACGAATCCTCCTCCGAATTTGGGATGTAGTGCAGAAGATAGCGATAAGAAGAATGGGAAGCGACATGATGGTGGTTGAACTATTAGAGGAAGAAAGAGGCCTTCAGACCTTCAGTCGTCTTCCTCACAGCTCAATGCCTTGATCTGTCACCAGTGCGGTAAGCGGGGGCACAAGAGGCCGATGTGCCCGAATGCTCCGAAACCCTGCCACACCTATGGACGTCTGTGCCACTTACTGCGATACTGTCGAGGTGTTTTCAAGAAGCGCGCTAAAACCAGACCTAGCTCGTTGAAGGTCACCTCAGCCCGTCTGCGGGAGTAGGATGGTGTTTGGAGATTAGTTTGGGGTTTTCTCTTTATAGTGTTACCTGGATGGAGAAGTCATCACCTGTACCATTTTGTGGTGTTTCTTTTCTTTCAGTTGTATGAATGGTTGTGACTGAACCTCTTTGAAACATTTGTTCTAATGGATGTGTGTTTGGTAAAAATTTTGTTCGTGTGTTATGATTGGGAATTTTTAAAGCCTAACTGCGAGGCAGGAGATGCTTCAATCATCAGAGCTCCAGCCGTAGGTCCCATAGTGAAGCTGGCACGTAGTCAGGTGAACCCCAGTGGTGAATAAGGGCCTTGGTTTAATCTTCATCCTTAGTTTGGTATGGTTTGTGTTCTTCCGAGGTGTGGCATCGTTGGAGTGACAGTGACTGTAGTTTCGATGCTCTACCCATAGGGCCTTTCCCTTCTCCCCCTCGTGGTGGGGGGTTTTTGGACAGTGTGGATAATATTCAAGCTCGGTTAGCCTCATCAGTCCTTATGGTGGGGAGTCCGTTCGGGCCTCCTCGTGTCAGTATTAGAGTTTTGTTTCGGGTTTCGTTTTGGTGGCATTTAAATTGTTCGTGTTTTCAGGATAAGTTGCACGTTATGAGAGTTTGCTGTTTGTGTGGATCGTTCAACTGGAGGTGCTTATAATTTTGGGGTTGAGTGACACGTACAAAGTTTCTTCTTGGGTTTAGGTCTTGTTGTGGCTTCCCAGGGATGGAAAGCATTATGGTGGGGAGAATTGTCACGCCCCGACCTTCCTGTAATTTCTATTTTATTTTATTATTTTCTTGGTTTTAAATATTTCTGTCGAGGTTCGGGTTGAACACCGAAATTTTTTTTTATGTTTTATCGAAAATGCGTGTTTTTGAATTGACGTCGTGGAGCGCATGGGTGGAGCGTGTTACGAAAAAATAGCGCGGCTTCACGCCATGCAGCGGCACTGTCCGCCGGTCTTCAGAAAAAAAAATTAAACGAATAAGATTTTGTTTTTTTATTTATTTATTGCGGTTATGGCTCATAATTTTAATTATTATTTTTTTATAATTAAGGTTATTATTATTATTATTATTATTATTATTTTATTATTTATTTACTTGTACTTTTATTTTATTCTTTCTTTTTATATATTCTTCTTTCTCTTTTTTTTTTAATTCCACGTGGCTGTCCCCCACGCTTTCCTTCTTCTTCTTTTTCCTCCTCCCCTTCTTCTTCCCTTAGCAGCGCGCCTCCTTGCTGTTCTGCCTCCTGTGCGGCTCCCTCCCACCTGGTTCGTTTCCCAGCCACAGCGGCCTTTGCGTTATTCGGCTCCCTCACACCCTGCCTCGCCTACGCCTTCCGCCAAACCAGCTGGCTCCCCATGCACTGCCAGCCTTAGTGCAACGCCCCCTGGCTTTAGCGCTCCAGCAGCGCCCCCTCGCACCCCCCCGCACTGCACCACTGCACGGTACCCACTCCTACTTCCGCACAAAACAGTTCCTCCTGTCCACCGCACTGCACCGCTGCACGGTGCCCTCTCCTGCTCCCGCTGGCCTCCCTCCTACTACGCGCAGCCTGCAGCCGTATCCCTTCTTCCAGCGCCGCTTACCTCTATGCATCCTAGCCACCCTCGACCGCATCCCTTACTCCTTCTCATTGCAGTGCCCCATCCCGCTGGCCTCCCTCCTCCTACGCGCAACCTACAGCCGCAACCCTTCTTCCCAGCGCCGCTGACCACTCCGCGTCCCAGCCACCCTCCAGATCTGGATTCCTGCTCGTACCCCCCTTAATCTCCTCGTGCACCAGCAGCAACACCTCTTCTGCCGGTACGCCCCTACATAGCAGGTTGTTCGACCTCCGATGCACCCACCTTCTGCACCATAGCACAACCAATAGCTGGTTCCCCTCCTTCAGCCACTCCCATATGTGACCCAGTGCTCCCCTCCAGCTGCGCCTCCTGTAGGACCCCCCCCCCCCTCTTCTCTTCGTGCGACACGAACTTCTCCCGGTTACACCCAGTCTGGTGACCCCCCCTTGCAACAACCCGTCTCCAGCTGCTCCCCCCTACTGGCTTGCCTAGTCTCCAGTCCAGACCCCCCCTTCTGCTCGGTGTGTGCATAACTCTGGTCGAGCCTCTGTCCGGCTCATGCTCACCCCTCGGCCTGCCCTGCACCGTGTCGCGCGCCCCGCCTCATACCGCCGCGTGCCCTCCCTGCTGGCCAGGCCCCTCACCAGCCTCGCAGCTGACTCCCCCATGCATCTGCACCCTCCCCCCCCCCCCCCCCCCCCGCTTCTCACCCGCTATCTGGCCAGCCCCCACCGGTGCGGCGTGCACGTTTTCCCGGCCTGTGATCCTTCTTTCCAGTGCGCGTCGCTTCCTTACGACTGTCGCGTGACCCCCTTTGTCTTCCCTCGATCATCGCGTGACGCATCGCAACCCCCAACTGCTTCGACCAGGTCTTTCATCAGCTGCACGAGTCTTTGTGCCGCCGTTGATGACGTTGGTGACCTTTCCAATGCACTGCGGCACCGCACCCAACCATTCACCCTTTCGTGCAACCCTGTTGGTCAAGCGCGGCTCAGCGACGAGGTGATGTTTTTTTATTCTTCTTCATTGGTTTATTGTGAGTTTGTGTTTTTATTTATTTTTGTGGGTGATGCAACACATCGACGATGTATTTTCGCAGTACTGCAGGCGACGTCGGCTTGTGCGGGCTTACGCGCCTGTGCGAGGCGCAACGCGCCAACGTGTTCGAGCTGTGAGTTGAGGTAGGTCCCCCACTGCACTTACTATTATATTTAGAATTTATTAATTGCTTATTGTTTTATTAATTTTTAATGAATTACAAATAATATAAGATAATAAATTTTTAAATGATTATTTGGTGTGAAAAGAGCCGTTTATTTTATACCGAACACTTGAAACATTTTATTGATGAGTGGACACCCAGTATTGAAATAATGCCCATTTGGAATTTAAACATAATTCAAGTAATTTCAAATTTATTTCTAGTTTTAAAGATATATGCTTTCTTCTGAACAATGGTTTTGGGTTTTCTCTAGAAATGTGGTTTTTCTTTAAAATTTGTGAAGGCCCATTGGGCACTTTAATAAAATAAATTATTTTGGAAAACCCACTCAGGGGTGATCTTTTGGGTGTGTTGATTTCATGATCCATATGTGATGTTAGTGCATTGTGACTGCTTGATTTATATTGTGGATGCACCCCTGTGTAATGCATGTGTTGACATGGGAACCTGGCATAGTGAGTGAATCTTCTGAGAACGATTGCTGCACTAGTTTAGATTACGCACTGGCTAGTGGCCACATAGAAGGGGAATACTGAGGTATTGCTGCTATGGGTATTGGGCCCCTCGGTTAGGCCATGCAGGGCTATGCCGGGCATTAGGGCGTTATGACGTCATCGAGTTAGGGCATTCCTTCAGGATGAGTCATATGTATAGTACGTTCTGGATTTTTCACGATCTCCTAGGTTCGACCCATGTTTCCTTTAGTGTTTATTTGTATTTGGTAGATGATTGAGAGGTATAGTTTGGTTGCTGGCCCATGTGTGCCACTTTTTCTATTTCCCTTGGTGTGTGTTGTGTATTATGTGTGGTTTCCCCATTTTGGATAACAAATGAAGTTTGGTCTTCTAAATGGTTTGCAGAAAATGTTTTAAAAAGAAATATACATAATCCTTTCAGACATTAAACTTGTTTTCAAATTAAAAAGGGCAATGGACTGATACTTGTTTTATAAATTAAAGTGTGTGTGTGTGTGAAAACAAATATTTTTGTATATTTAGTTCAAACCTGTAATTGGTAAATTCATCATTTAAAGGTAGTGCATTGGGAATAGTTTTTTGGGCACGCCTACTGAGTTTTAATACTCACGCCTATAGTGATTTCCTGTTTTTAGTCTTGTTGCAGGCTGGCTCGAGCTTGCTCGCTGTGGGCGAGAGTTGGTTGTGGTCTGGTGAGAAACTCTCGGAGTCGCGAGGATTTTTTGGTCGAGACAAGGTTAGTTTGTTTTTTTGGATGCTCTTTCTTTTCAGTGTCATTTATTTACTTCATGTTTTATTTCTTTCCGCTGCTCTATTTATTTTTATTGGGCGAAATCGTTCCCACTTGCTCCCTGTAGATTCCCTGGTGCTTGTCGCTAGCCCGGGACGATCGGGAATGCCTCTCGGGTCATGTCGCGGACCGGCTCGTGTGACCAGTTTAGGGTCGACCCGGGTTGGTTCGTGACAAAATGGTATCAGAGAAGGTCGGCTACTGAGCGGACCTTGTTTTTCAGATTGCCCATTGCTATCTGGGATTTTCATGGTAGAAGGTGTATGGTTATTGGGACTCGAGGCATACGGACGAGAAGGACGACATGAACCCTTTCTTGTTCCGAACCTTGGGTTACCATGGGATGTTTGAGTTGTTGATGTCTTTTGATTCTTATGTTTTGTTTGGTATTGGGAAATGAAATGAGAGTTGGGCAAGTGACCTCCGTGAGCTCGCATGGTCTGGCAATCCATGTGGAGCTAGAGACTTTACCCTAGAATACTCTCAGTGATGGTGGTGTGACTGGCATATGTCCACCAACCATATGGTTGAGTCACCCATCATCACTAGTTTCCCTCTAGTGTATCGTCTGGATTTTCTTTATTTTCGAAAAAAAATTGTTTTGAAAAGTGTTATTTTAGTATTTGAAATGACAAGGAACATATTTGACCCATCTTCATATTTTCTTATTCCTTAGTGTTCGCCCCCACGATGGTTAGTTGGATGCCCGAGGTGCAACTTCGGGTGGTGCATCCTTAGAAAATCTTCCAGTTGATCATCCCAAAGACTACGCCCTCGAGTTTTCGGAAGATGAACCCTCCCCTCAATTATGGGCAGACAGATCCTCTTGAGGCAGAGGAGTGGTTACAGAAGATTGAGAGGAAGTTCAGTTTCATTGGGTTTCCTGAGTCGTTAAAGGTGAATTTGGCTACCTTTATGCTTGAAGGTCCATCCTAGAAATGGTGGAAGTCCGTGTCTCAAAATAAACCTCGAAAATATCTCACTTGGGAGTCCTTCAAGTCTCCATTCATCCAACAGTACTTCTCTGAAGTGACAAGGGTGAGGAAGAGGATGGAGTTTTGCGGTCTCCACTAAGGTGTCGGATGAGTGTTGGAATTCTTTCACCGTTTCCTAGACCTGGCTCCATATGAACCGGGTATGTTGGAAATGATCCCGTGAAAGCTCGGCATTTTGAGCTTGGATTATGTCCTGAGCTGCAGTCGAAGGTGGGAGAATTCAACGTGATCCCTTTCCCTGATGTGGTGAGACAAGCTTTCCTCGTCGAAGCTGAGTTAGCAAGAGGACATGAGGTGACGAATCCTCCTCCGACTCTGGGATGTAGTGCAGAAGATAACGATAAGAATAATGAGAAGCGACATGATTGTGGTTGAACTATTAGAGGAAGCAAGAGGCCTTCAGACCTTCAGTCGTCTTCCTCACAGCACAATGCCTTGATCTGTCACCAGTGCGGTAAGTGGGGGCACAAGAGGCCGATGTACCCGAATGCTCCGAAACCCTGCCACACCTATGGACGTCTGGGACACTTACATCGATATTGTCGAGGTGTTTTCAAGAAGCACGCTAAAACCAGACCTAGCTCGTTGAAGGTCACCTCAGCCCGTCCGCAAGAGTAGGATGGTGTTTGGAGATTAGTTTGGGGTTTTCTCTTTATAGTGTTTCCTCGATGTAGTAGTCGTCACCTGTACCGTTTTGTGGTGTTTCTTTTCTTTCAGTTGCAAGAATGGTTGTGGCTGAACCTCTTTGAAACCATTGTTCTAATGGATGTGTGTTTGGTAAAATTCTTGTTCGTGTGTTATGATTGGGAATTTTTAAAGCCTGACTATGAGGCAGGAGATGCTTCAATCATCAGAGCTCCAGCCATAGGTCCCAGAGTGAAGCTGACACGTATTTAGGTGAACCCCAGTGGTGAAGAAGGGACTTGGTTTAATCTTCATACTTAGTTTATATGGGTTGTGTTCTTCCGAGGTGTGGCATCGTTGGAGTTACGGTGACTGTAGTTTCGATGCTCTACCCATAGGCCCCTTCCCTTATCTCCCTCGTGGTGGGGGGTTTTTGGATCGTGTGGAAAATATTCAAGCTCGGTTAGCCTCGTCAGTCCTTATGTTGGGGAGTCCGTTCGGGCCTCCTCGTGTCAGTATTAGAGTTTTGTTTTGGGTTTTGTTTTGGTGGCATTTAAATTGTTTGTGTTTTCAGGATAAGTTGCACATTATGAGAGTTTGCTTTTTGTGTGGATCGATCAACTGGAGGCGCTTATAATTTTGGGGGTGAGTGACACATGAAAAGTTTCTTCTTGAGTGTAGGTCTTGTTTTGGCTTCCCGGGGATGGAAATAATTATGGTGGGGAGAATTGTCACGCCCCAACCATTCCGTAATTTCTATTTTATTTTATTATTTTCTTGGTTTTAAAAATTTCTATCGAGGTTCAGGTTGAACACCGAACAAAATTTTTTATGTTTTATAAAAAATGCGTGTTTTTGAATTGACGTCATGGAGCGCATGGGTGGAGCGCATTTCGCAAACCCAGCGTGGCTTCGCGCCATGCAGCGACACTGTCCGCCGGTCTTCAGAAAAAAAAATTAAATGAATAATATTTTTTTTTAATTATTTATTGTGGTTATGGCTCATAATTTTAATTATTATTTTTTTATAAATAAGGTTATTATTATTATTATTATTATTATTATTATTAGTATTTTATTATTTATTTAGTTGTACTTTTATTTTATTCTTTCTTTTTATATATTCTTCTTTCTCTTTCTTTTTATTCCACGCGGCTGTCCGCCATGGTTTCCTTCTTCTTCTTTTTCCTCCTCCCCTTCTTCTTCCCATAGCAGCGCACCTCCTTGCTGTTCTGCCTCCTGTGCGGCTCCCTCCCGCCTAGTTTGTTCCACAGCCACAACGGCCCCTGCGTTCTTCGGCTCCCTCACACCCAGCCTCGCCTACGCCTTCCGCCAAACCAGCTGGCTCCCCACGCAATGCCAGCCTTAGTGTGATGCCCCCGGGCTTCAGCGCTCCAGTAGCACCCCCTCGCACCCCTCCGCACTGCACCGCTGCATGATACCCACTCCTACTCCCACACACAACAGTTCCTCCTGTCCGCCGCACTGCACCGCTGCACGCTGCCCTCCCCTGCTCCCGTTGGCCTCCCTCCTACTACGCGCAGCCTGCAGCCGTATCCCTTCTTCTAGTGACGCTTACCTCTCTGCATCTCAGCCACCCTCGGCCGCCTCCCTTCCTCCTTCTCATTGCAGTTCCCCATCCCTCCGACCTCCCTCCTCCTATGCACAACCGACATCTGCATCCCTTCTTCCCAGCGCTGCTGACCACTCCGCGTCCCATCCACCCTCCAGATCTGGATTCCTGCTCGCACCCCCTTATTCTCCTCGTGCACCAGCAGCAGCACCTCTTCCGCCGGTGCGCCCCTGCATAGCAGGCTGTTCAGCCTCCGACGCACCCACCTACTACACCAGAGCACAACCAGTAGCTGGTTCCCCTCCTTCAGCCACTCCCAAACGCGACCCAACGCTCCCCTCCAGCTGTGCCTCCTACAGGACCCCCTCCCTCTTCTCTTCGTGCGCCACGAACTTCTCCCGGTTGCACCCAGTCTGGTGACCCCCCTTGCAACATCTCGTCTCCAGCTGCTCCCCCCTGCCAGCGTGCCTAGTCTCAAGTCCAGACCCCCTCTTCTGCCAGGTGTGTGCATAACTCTGGTCGAGCCTCCGTCCGACTCATGCTCACCCCTCGGCCTGCCCTGCACCGTGTCACACACCCCGCCTCATACTGCCGCGTGCCCTCCCTGCTATCCAGGCCCCTCACCAGCCTCGCAGCCGACTCCCCCATGCATATGTACCCTCCGGCGTGCCCCTGCTTCTCACCCGCTATCTGGCCAGCCCCCTGCCGGTGCGACGTGCACGTTTTCCCGGCCTGCGATCCTTCTTTCAAGTGCGCGTCACTTCCTTATGACTATCGCGCGACCCCCTTTGTCATCCCTTGATCATCGTGAGATGCATCGCAACCCCCAGCTGCTTCGACCAGGTCTGTCGTCAGCCGCACGAGTCTTTGCACTGCCGTTGACGATGTTGGTGACCTTTCCAGTGCACCGTGGCACTGCACCCGACCATTCACCCTTTCATGTGACCATGTTGGTCAAGCACGGCTCAGCGACGAGGTGACGTTTTTTATGCTTCTTCATTGGTTTATTGTGAGTTTGTGTTTCTATTTATTTTTGCGGGTGTTACAGCACATCGACGATGTATTTTCACGGTACTGTAGGCGACGTCGGCCTGCGCGGGCTTACACGCCTGTGCGAGGTGCAACACGCCAACGTGTTCGAGCTGTGAGTTGAGGTAGGTCCCCCACTGCACTTACCATTAGATTTAGAATTTATTAATTGCTTTTTGTTTTATTAATTTTTAATGAATTACAAATAATATAATATAATAAATTTTTAAATGATTATTTGGTGTGAAAAGAGCCGTTTATTTTATACCGAACACTTGAAACATTTTATTGACGAGTGGACACCCAGTATTGAAATAATGCCCATTTGTACTTTAAACATAATTCAAGTAATTTCAAATGTATTTCTAGTTTTAAAGATATATGCTTTCTTATGAACAATGGTTTTGGGTTTTCTTGAGAAATGTGGTTTTTCTTTAAAATTTGTGAAGGCCCGTTTGGCACTTTAATAAAATAAATTATTTTGGAAAACCCACTCAGGGGTGATCTTTGGCGTGTGTTGATTGCGTGATCTGTATGTGATGTTAGTGCATTGTGACTTCTTGATTTACATTGTGGACGCACCCCTATGTATTGCATGTGTTGACATGGGGACCTGGCATAGTGAGTGAATCTTCTAAGAACGATTGCTGCACTAGTTTAGATTACGCACTGGCTAGTGTCCCCATAGAAGGGGAATACTGAGTTATTTCTACTATGGGTATTGGACCCCTCGGTTAGGCCATGCAGGGCTATGCCGGGCGTTAGGGCGTTATGACGTCATCGAGTTAGGGCATGCCTTCAGGATGAGTCAGATGTATAGTACATTCTGGATTGTTCACGATCTCCTAGGTTCGACCCATGTTTCCTTTAGTGTTTATTTGTATTTGGAAGACAATTGAGAGGTCTAGTTTGGTTGCTGGCCCATGTGTGCCACTTTTTCCATTTCCCTTGGTGTGTGTTGTGTATTATGTGTGGTTTCCCCATTTTGGATAACAACTGAAGTTTGGTCTTCTAAATTGTTCGCACGAAATGTTTTAAAAAGAAATATACATAATCTTTTCAGACATTAAACTTGTTTTCAAATTGAAAAGGGCAATGGACTGATACTTTTTTTAGAAATTAAAGTGTGTGTGTGTGTGAAAACAAATATTTTTGTATATTTAGTTCAAACCTGTAATTGGTAAATTCTTCATTTAAAGGTAGTGCATTGGGAATAGTTTTTTGGGCACGCCTACTGAGTTTTAATACTCACGCCTATAGTTTTTTCTTGTTTTTAGTTTTGTTGCAGGCTGGCTCGAGCTTGTTTGCCATGGGCGAGAGTTGGTTGTGGTCTGGTGAGAAACTCTCGGAGTCGCGAGGAGTTTTTGGCCGAGACAAGGTTAGTGTGTTTTTTTGGCTGATCCTTCTTTTCAGTGTCATTTATTTACTTCATGTTTTATTTCTTTCCGCTGCTCTATTTATTTTTATTGGGTGAAATCATTCCCACTTGCTCCCTTTTGATGCCCTGGTGCTTGTCGCCAGCCCGGGAGGATCGGGAACGCCTCTCGGGTCATGTCGCGGACTGGCTCGTGTGACCAGTTTAGGGTCGACCCGGGTTGGTTCGTGACAGGATGAAGAAACATATTCTACTCCAAAGTAAGCTCTAACACTGGAAGATTTCTTCCCTACAACATCGGTAGAACAGGCACCGCCCCACCAAACAGAATCCTCATCATATGAATAATTAATATTTGGTTATTTCAACACAATAAACTTGAAAACCGCTTTATCTGATGATGATTATTCCCTTGAATATGGTTTTCCCACATATAACTAAGGAATGAGAGTCTGTCTGCATCGGATCTGAGGATATAGGGGATAGCACAGACATATTTGGACTCAATATTCCATTCATATACCCATGGATGATATATATGTATCTGAGAATCAGGGGGATGTTCTCCAGTATGCCCAGAAGATGCAAGGAGTTTCCCTAGAGCCCTCCAACAGTCACCTCTAACCAATGGTATTGCATGGCCGCTTAGAGGGGGTTCAACCTCATTAACCTAGGCAACAGGGAAGACCAATGCAACCTATTCCACTAAAATTGGATACTGCCTTCACCATTTTGAAATATCTAGGTCCATATACCTTAGATGATTCATCCCCTATCTAAGATATCAATCTTCAATGATTTTATTCTTTCAAAATAACTCATGGAGGCACTCATTGAAGCCCTCAGGAGCCCATATGAATTTACGACAAAAGTCGCAGCTACCAAGGTCTATCGAGGGGAGAATATTTCCTATAATGTCACTATCTCATTCACTGATCAAGATTAGGAGGAGGTCATATAAGGTCACATCAAGCCCTTATATATTTTTTGGGATGAATCAATAATGTCAATGTACAAAGGTTTCTGATCTATAATGGATCTGGGATCAATCTCATCCTAGTCCAAACTTTCCGATGTTTGGGCTATGGTGAAGGGTACTTTTCATCTATAAAGCTGACCATCAAGGGGTATGATAAGCATGAGAAAAGGCCCCTCAAGATGATCAATATCGAGGTCCTATTTAGGGAACTCACATATCATACCAATTTTATGGTTATCCAACATAAAATTACATATAATGTTCTTCTTAGAAGGCCCTGGCTCCATAGCCACTTGGCAATGCCATCAACATTCCATCAATATATGAAGTTCCCCATCAATGGAAAGGTTGGAATACTACATGGTGACAGTTCCCCCTTCGAGACTTGTAGATACACATATGTTGAAGAATATTTCTACAATAAGGGAGGTAATCAACCAGTGGGAAATGATGATATATAGGTTTTAGCTCCTATCGGATTAGGGATCGCCCCTACAAATCCTTGGAGCATGCTCAATGGTAATTATGGGCTCCCTATAAACATGGTCGAAATAGAGGATCCAACTCCAGAGGTCCAATCCCCTCCTGTCCTTAGTGACGACCAACTTCGGCATCTCTCTATAGCAACTCAAATGGAAAGGAATGATGATGTTACTTCTCATGGCCTCCCTCACCCTGTTAGTGATGGAGAGGCCCCCAAGTTTCCATCCTCACCTAAAGATGTCTCCATAGACTAAGAAATGGAGGAAGATGAGAAAGATCTTAGGAATTCTCCTCCATCATTCTAGTAAGGTGTTTTTAACACCATAGATGAGATCAGGCAGATAAACCTGGGGACAGAAGAAGACTCATGGTCTATGCTAATTAGTGTCACCAAGACCCTTGAAGAGCATGAGATATACTTTTCATTTCTAAATAAGCACCGATATGTGTTTTCCTAGAACTATTCATAAATTCCTAGACTAGATCCAAATGTGGATATGTACCATCTTAGACTCTATGATGAGCATCAATGCTTTAAGAAAACAACTAAGAGAATTCACTCCTCTCATTCCATCAATGTAGAGTTGTAATTTTACAAATTGATCAAATCCAACTTCATCTGAGAAGTGAAATATCGGATATGTCTTTCCATCATCATCCCCATCAAGAAGAAGAATGAGCATATTAGGGTCTGTGTTGACTTCAAGGACCTTAATCTACATTTCTCGAATGACGATTTCCCATTTCTGATCACGGAACTCTTGATCAATGCATCCATTGGATTCCTAGCCATTTCCATCATGGATGGTTTCTCAAGGTACAACCAGATCAAAATGGCCCCTAAGGATGAAAAATTTATCCATAAGCCCCCAAGATTTCTATATATAGCTAAATATTCCTAATCATGTTCTATGTGTGGGATGGATTTCATGGGGCCATATCCCCTAGCCACAACTAAGTAGTTCAAGTACATCCTTACTTCTACCAACTTCTTTTCCAAATGGGATAAGGTGATACCCCTCAAGAAGGTCGGAATGAATAATATCATAAACTTTTTAAAATCCCATTTCATCACCAGGTTTGGATTCCATCACACAATATTAATGGACAATGGAACCAACTTCTGTTCCACAGAGCTGAAGAATCCTTACTAAGAGTACAAAATCAAGCCCAATCACTCATCTCTCTATCATTAAATGTTAAACATACAGATATATTCCTTCAATAAGACTCTTTTGAACATATTGCAGAAGATTTTGAATAAGTATAAAAAGTTTTTTCTATATAAACACCTCCTTTAATTATTGTACTATCATACCACCACACATACTACTACACAAGAAAATCTATACTCACTAGTGTACGGGACCGAGACAATGTTACCCATTGAAGTTCATCTTCTCCCTCTCTGAATATCCATTTGCAGAAAACTCTCAGATGATGAATAGTCTCAAAACGACTGGATGAGTTGGAATGGTTAGATGAGAAAAGGTTGCACACACTACACAACCTTAAGGTCCACTAGAACTAGATAGCATGAGCCTTCAATAAAAATTTTCTCCTCTATAAATTTCTCCAAGGAGAGCTGTTGTTGGCCCTCAAAACCCTAATGATACCAAGGAAGAAGCCCCATAAATTAGATCCTGAGTGGGAAGGACATTACATCCTACATAAGGTCTATAATAATGGAGCTTATTCACTGGACACCATGGATGGGGATCATTTCATACCACCCACCAATGTAATATTTCTCAAGAAATACTTTTCATAACTACCATAAATTGGGAATCCACATCATATCAATCCTCGTTATTCATTATAACCACATAATGTTTAACTGTATAGAGTTCATACTAACCACAAGACATTGAAATGTACATAATTCATTTTTATCACAAAACATTAAACTGCATGGCCAATGTCTTTTCTGGATGACATAAAAATGCACAGATCCATAACTCCCATTCCCGTTCACATTGGTTAATCCATCAACCTTGTCCCATGACATTAAACTGAATAATTCACTAATAAATAAGTATGGATTGATTCTCATTTTCAATGAGATGCGTAGGGATTCCATGATCCTACATCTTGGTCCATCCACTACATCATATAAAATTCCCTTTTTATACCCCTCTCTTGTCTATGCAATTTAGGGAAACCCATGACACTCCTTGTTTCTCACACCAAGAATTACTCACGCGAGCTTAGTAATTGCGGAAAGGGATTTCCCTCAAAAGCATGGCATAGAGGTTTGTAACAGATCCACTACTTTCCTGAATGAAATAATAAAAATGGTTTACTATGATTCCTAGCCTCATGATGTTAAAATGAACAATCTATGTCCTTACCGCATGATGTTAAACTCTATGGTTCCCCAAGAACTATGTGTGGTTTTATTCTCATACTCATGTGATATGTAACAATACCAGGAATTACACTCCTGGTCCCAACCACAATGTTCCTACCAATTCATGTCAGTCCACCTTCGTCCTTACCATATGACATTAAAATTCATGCAATTATAAGAACTATATGTAGCTTTATTCTTTCCCATACAGGATATATAGTGACACATGGATCTCCAATCATAGACCAAGCTACAAATTTCAAAAGAGATAATACCCACCTCTGTGTATGGTTCAGACCTGTGTACAGTATTTCCTTTCCCAGAACTACGTGTGTTGTGATTCTCATCCTCATGAGGTACATAGTGACACCTAGAAACTTCTTCTTACAACCCAACTATAGGTATAACCCTTTTTTGGCCCATTGGCCTGAGTTTCCCAGAAAGGTGTGTGGTGTGTATGAGACCTCTTTGTTTCTCATACATGTTGGGTTGGTTTATGGCACCACACTGTGTATCTCCACATTATAATCCCCATATTACGGTTTGGATGACATGACCCTAAAATGTCCGCATATCTCCCTAAAACACAACATTAAACTGTGCTGCATCATCCTAGCCGCATGACAATAAACTACATCGCAACCTTCTTCCTCAACGCAAGGCATTAAAATTCACGACCATCTAGAAATACGTGTGGATTGGTTATCATTTTCATGAGACATGTAGTGATGCCCAAGTTCCTTTATTTGGTCTCAGCCGCAACATTTACACTTTTCATGTTGGTTTATATGTCCCTCCCGCATGATGTTAAACTGCATAGAAATACATCCTTACTGCATGACATTAAACTGCATGGAAAACTTCTTGGTTTTATTACATTAAAACTACATGACAAACATCCCCACTACATGATGATAAACTATGCAGACCATCAACCATTTTTTATTACTTATCAAAGGACCACTAGAGAATTACTTTGGTCAACCATTGTACAGGGTGATTCTACCATCTTTTAAAATCACCTCAATCCATGTGACACACTTCATGTCTTGTATGCCTCATATTGTCGCAATCCTTTAATTGACCTTAAAAATGGGTACAATGGTCTCTCGGTTTTCCATGACACTAACAAAAAATGGATTTTGACCCACCAATCGGATAAATCTTATTCCAATATAAAGGGCCTTTTGATTCTTGTGAGTCTGACGTCGCCATGGAGGAACCTAGCACCCCATTTTGTTTTAGTTTATCCCTATAATGATTTTCCCATATCATTTCTCATGATATGAGGAACTCTATACAAGGTTTACAACATTTTTTCCCCCACTTGAAAATATGTTGGAATGATCTTGACTCTGGGTATCTTAATTAGGCTCCTTTGTAACATCTCTCATGCTAGGTCTATTCTCTTTATGAACATAAACTACCTGTGACTTGGTCAAATCTGTAAGACCTTAAACTCTATCCAATAATGGGCCAAATATCAATACCTAAAAACCTCTAGAAAAGAGACGCATAACTCATTAGGCCAAAAAACCCCATAAAGGGTAACCTGATAAAAAGTCAAGTATCCTCCTACTAAACTCCTCATTCTCAAATTTTATGGGAAAATTAGGGTGTAAACATAACAGGAATAAATCTCATAGGGTCTATAACCCTGTAAAAATCCAATATATGTTCATTGGACCCACTGGTCCAGGAAAAAGTTAGGGCAATGTTTGTCACATCTCCTCACCATGAGAATATGTTTGTTAGGTGATGACATAAATTTTAGGGTACTTGAACCCTCCTAGGGCTTTACATCTTACACAAAACAAACATCTTGAGTTGGGGTGTATTTAACCACCATAACCCTTCATATCCCATGTAATGGATATCTAGATTCAAGGGCCCTTTGTTTAACTATGCATACATGCATATAGCTCCTTCATATGCGCCTATGGTCGTCAACCAAATGTGTCACTCTGAAAAAGGACATTCTAATTCTTATGAACACTGACATAATCATGATAGCACTCAATATCTCATCATGTCTAAACCACTCCTTATATGACGGTCCCATATTATTCTCCCGACTCGAGCACTCTAGGTTGTGATTTACCATCCCCGTACTATACTATCCAAGAAGATTCGATGTACTCAATATTACATCACCGTGTTTATTACCCATTCTGAAGGCCAGAATGCGGCACTCCATCATCGAACCTTTGGAAGCCTATGCCTCATGATTTGAAACCATAGGTTGTTGAGATCGAGCTTCACATTGAAGATCTAAGTTCCCCTGGGGTTCCAGAACCCTTCTTAGATTGTTTTCATCCCATATCCAAATTCATCATATAGATGTTTTATTCCTAGTAAATCTTTTATAGCCCTTTGAAAAAAGTGGATATCATCTTTCTCTTGGCATGATATCGACACATAATATCCCTAACCTACCAACTAAAGACATCTTCTCCTTTACAGAAAGGAGAATCAATCCCTGTGATCCTTTAAAACACCGTGGAAGAATCTGGAATATCATAATGTCATGGGACATACTCAGCATGTCTACACCACTGTTGAGTCAATAAGGTTTTCCTTATGACTTTTCCATTCCTTCTTATTTTGAAAATAAAAAACACCTTACTTTTAGGAAAATTGCTTTCTTAAGGAAAATCGATTTTATAGGAAAAATTATCCTTATCTTATTTTCATCCATATTTTTCTTAAGTATGAGATTCAGATTCATTTCTATTTTCTCGGAATCATTGAAACTTTGATATGAAGAATTCTGTTTTAGGATTCGGATTCTGGATAAAAACTATAAGGAAGTTTCATTCCGAATTCCGAATATGAACTCTGACTAAGTTCTATTCCAGATTCAGGATACGAATTATTATGAAGTTAGAAAACGAATTCTCAATACGAATTCTAATGATTAATTCTCATTAAGAATTCTGAAGAAGAATTCTCATTATGAATTCCAATGAAGAATTCTCATTACGAATTCCAATGAAGAATTCTCATTACGAATTCTGATGACGAATTCTCATTACGAATTCTGATAACGAATTATCATTCCGAATCCTGATGATGAATTCTAATTATGAATTCCGATGACGAATTCCCATTCCGAATTCTCATTCCGAATTCACCTATTAAACAGAATCTGATTATCTTTGTTTTATACACTCTGAATTAATTCATACTCCGAAAAATATTTTGGTTAGACTACGAACTTTTATTCTACTTACATTTCTATAATCTGTCTACTCTTTATTATTTCCATTACACTCCGAATCTTCACTCCGAAGCTTTCATTCCGAACTTTTGAGTTAGAATTAAAACGATGTCGTACATTCTGTTACACTTGTTTTGTTATAAAACGATGTCATCTATTTTGTTATAAACTAACCGTTGTCTAAGTGACACGTGTACAGGTCCCTCCGATCTTTAAGGAAAATATGACCGTTGGAGAAGGATCCGACCTTACCTATATATAGGAGCTTATTTGAAAGAGCTGAAAACAGATGACAGATGAACAACTTGGTTTTGTACATACATGCTGTTGAAGTGATATCTAGAGAGAGAGGCTCTTATTAACTCTCAAAGCTTCGTGCGACTCCGAATGTTGGTGATTACATTTGAGGGCTTCCGGGGATAGGAAGACAGAGGTTCTGACTACCTTGAAGTTCGAGGGCTTCCTTGCTAAGGAAGACAGAGGTCGCCAACTACCTTGAAGTTGAGGGCTTGCGGGGATGGCAAGACAGAGACTCCGATCTTCGTATCGAGGGCTTACCCTAGTGTGGGTAAGACAGACTTGCTTGAAAGTATAAATCAAGGGACCCTTTATCCAAGGCTGTTGGATACCCTTCTCTTTGGGTTAAAAGACTTATATCTTGTTACTTGTAGTTTAACTACTTGTTTATATTCCGCTGCATTTTTTATTATAAGGAAAGTATAACTTTCTTATACTTCCTTATTTGTACTCTGTTTCATTTAGATTCTATACGCTTTAAGGTAGAATCTCATATTGTAATCTTTTGGTAAGGTTCAATTTCCGGAACCCACGTTCGGAATCTCTTTCCAGGTTTGCATTTGGAGTTAGAGGTGTTGTGAATTTTCTTAGTTTAACTTTGTTAAACATAGCCCTTTCCTTCTCTTAAGGAAAACATAGTTATTCTTAACTAACTTTAAAGGTTCCAAAGGAATTTTTAAAGTGTACAATTCACCCCCCCTCTTGTATATTGAGCATCTACATCACTATTTCGATCCTACAATTGGTATCAAAGGAGGTCTCTGAAATACTTATACTTACAAATAAGTTTTTCTTGCTCACATTTTCATTTCGAACTTGTCCATTCCGAACTTTGTTATTATGAATCTTTTGCTACT
This sequence comes from Viscum album, assembly GCA_963277665.1. Classification (NCBI taxonomy): domain Eukaryota; kingdom Viridiplantae; phylum Streptophyta; class Magnoliopsida; order Santalales; family Viscaceae; genus Viscum; species Viscum album. Next base: position 746,315,166 of record OY728125.1, read on the forward strand.
AACAGGTTTGTGTGCCGAAGATTATTTCTAGTATGGCAAGAATTAATGTTGGTTCGATTGATAATCTGAATCCTACAAGACCACCTATATTTGATGGTAATGATTATGAGTACTGGAGAGATCGAATGAAGACTTTTGTTATCAAAACTGGAGTAGATAATTTTGTTATGCTTACTGGTGATTATAAAATTCCTGACAAGGAAGTTAGAACTTTCACTAACCAGGAAAAGCAAGAATATCAACTTAATTATAAGGTACGTAATACTCTACTGTGCTCAATGACCAGGAATATATATAGCCAAATTTCTTCTTGTGAAGCAGCTAACTGTATCTGGAAGAAGTTAGAGGTTACACACTTTGGGACTTCTAAAGTAATTGAGACTAGAAGAGCTATGCTTAGAGCTGAATATCATGGCTTCAACTTTCCTTATGGAGAACCAATCTGTAAAGTGCAACAGAGATTCATGACTATAGTCAACAACCTACAATCTATGGGAGAGAAAGGTTTATATGATGAAGCTCTTGTGGATAAAATAATTGATATTATGCCCAATGAGTGGGAATCCAAAAGAACAGCTATAGATGAGAACAGGAAGGTCACTCGGATCTCTCTTGATGAGCTTTTTGGAACTCTTCTACAACATGAAACCAGAATGAAGAGAGATGCTGATAACATCAAGAAGAAAAATGGAAATGGTACTGTTGCTTTTACTACAACCTCAAATCAGATGAAATCTAAGAATCCTGAGAGAGTAACCAGATCCAAGTCTAGGAAAGTTATTTTCCAATCCGAATCTAGTGAGAGTGAAGTCTCAGAAAATGAACTAGAAAATCTTTCTCGAAGGATGAACAAGATAGCCAATCAGAGAAATTTCCAATCCAAGTATAATAAAATGGAAAGTAAAGATAAGAAATATGGAGAAGTTACTTGTTATGAATGCAAAAGAGCTGGACATATTAGACCAGATTGCCCTATTCTCAAAAAGAAAGAATGAAAAGAAAGGCATTCAGACAGGAACATAAAAAGGTATTACAAAGCTAAAGCTAAGAAAGTTTTGAAAGCTAATGACACCTGGAGTGCCAGTGTTGGTGACTCTTCAGATGAATCTTCTGATTATGAATCTTCAGGACAGAAGAATCTTGGTCTTATAGCCAGATTACCTATTGATAATCATTGTTTTATGGCTAAGGTACGAAATGCTGAATCATTGACCAATGTTTCTTTAAATTCTAATGATTGTAAGTATTATAACTCTTCTGATGAAGAATCATCTTCTGATGAGGAAAATATGTTACCTACTTATGAAGAAGTCTCTAGGTTTGCTGAACTTCTTGAGATTGAGAATTCCAAACTCAATAAGAAACTTGATAAGGAAAATTCTAGGAATTCTATTCTTACAAAAGAGATATCAGATCTTTCTAAATATCTTGATAAGAAAAATGCTTATTTTGAAAGTATTTCAAAAAATCTTGAGGAAGTAAGTTCTGAGAAAAACAAACTTTCTAAAGAATTAGAAAAAGTAATTTCTAAGAAAAATGTTTTCGAGCCTAACTCTAGTTCAAAAACTAATGATTTTGAGGATAAAAACTTGGTTGTAAAACTCAAGTCCGAAATTTTTTCCTTAAAGAAGTGTTTATCAAACTTTACCCATGGTAAGGAAAATTTTGATAAGATGTATTCCCAAATACGACCTTTAAGAAATAAATCTGGATTTGGTTATACCCATGCAAAACCTATTTTCAGTAACAATTATTTTGTTCCTCAAAGTGCCCCATTTTTTACAAAGTGTCAATGTGGTGGTCACTGGGCAAAGAATTGTTCCTTAAACAAAACCCAATCTCTAGGATTTCACAAAGCATACTTTTCTAAGAAGATGTGGGTACCTAAAATTTTATTGTCTGGAAATCTCGGATCCAAACAAGTTTGGATTTCGAAAATATAATTTTCTAATTGATTTCAGGAAAACAAAGAGAGTACCAACAACAATACATGGTACATGGATAGTGGATGTTCCCAGCACATGACTGGTAACAAAATCGTTTTTGAAAAGATTATCAAAACAAAAGGAGGAAAGGTAACTTTCAGAGATAATGCTAAGGGATAGATTGTTGGTATTGGTAATATTGTTCTTCTTGGTAAAAACTTGATTTCAAATGTTCTTTTTGTTAAAGGTCTTAAGCACAACCTCATTAGCATAAGTTAGTTATGTGATGAAGGTTACCTTGTGAATTTTAGGAATGATAAGTGTTTAGTTCACAGTTACAAGGAATAATTTATTCTCTCAGCCAACAGGCAAGAGAATGTTTACACCTTAAACTTAGAAGACCTCAGAATCTAAGATTTACCTTGCCTAAGTGCAATGGAAGACCACTCCGGGTTATGGAATAGAAGACTAGGTCATTGTAATCTTAGGAACCTATGTAAACTCTCTAAGACGAAACTAGTTAAGGATCTACCGGAGCTTAGATTTGATTCTTCTAAAGTTTGTGATCCTTTTCAATATGGAAAGCAACATAAATCTAGTTTTAAATCAATCAGTGAAGTCTCAACAACCAATGCATTACATTTAGTGCACATGGATCTTTTTGGTCCAACACAAACTGGAAGTATTGGAGGCAAACACTATGTGTTTATTCTAGTTGATGATTACACTAGATTTACTTGGGTCTATTTTCTAGCAAAGAAGTCTGAAGCTTTTTCATATTTCAAAAGTTTTAGAGCTCAAGTTAAAAATGAGAAAATCCTTCCATTGAAAACTATTCATAGTGATCATGGAGGAGAATTTCAAAATTCAGATTTTGAAACTTTTTGTAGTAAAAAAGGTATTACTCACAATTTTTCAGCACCTAGAACTCCTCAACAGAATGGTGTAGTTGAAAGAAGAAATATAATTCTTCAAGAGATAACTAGAACCATGTTGAGTGAATATTCTATTGCTAGACATTTCTGGGCTGAAGCTGTAAGTACTGCTTGCTATACTATAAATCGAATTTTGATTAGACCTTTTCTTAATAAAACTCCTTATGAGTTATGGAATTGTAGAAAACCTAGACTATCCTACTTCAAGGTTTTTGGTTGCAAGGTATTCATTTTTAATACTAAAGATAACTTACATAAATTCGCACCAAAATCTGATGAAGGTATTTTCTTAGGATATTCCACAACTTCTAAGGCTTATAGAGTTTTTAATAAAAATACTTGTACTGTTGAAGAAACAGTACATGTAAAATTTGATGAGTCAGATCCTTTTGTTTTTAAACCATCCCTACCTTCTTCCTTGGATGTGTTTTCAAAAACTGATTGTCAACCTTTGATAGAAGAACCTTCTGATAAGGAAATTGTTCAAGAAGATACTTCTGAAACATTTACCCCAGAAGACTTTCTACCCTATGTTGATGAACAGGTTTTACAAAACCCAAATCAGGTGTTTCTTAAGAATCATCCTAGTGATAGTATCATTGGTGATGTAAATCAACCTGTAAGGACTAGAAGTTCCTTAAGAAATGAAGTAGAACATCTAGCATTTCTTTCCCAATTAGAACCTAAAAGCACTGATGAAGCTTTAGGTGATGATGATTGGATTAAAGCCATGCAAGATGAACTAAATGAATTCGAAAGGAACAAAGTCTGGACCTTGGTTGAAAGACCTAACGAAACATCTGTTATTGGAGTAAAATGGGTTTTCAGAAATAAATGTGATGAAAATGGAGTCATAGTAAGAAATAAGGATAGACTTGTTGCTAAAGGATATAATCAATAAGAGGGAATAGACTATGAAGAAACCTATGCTCCAGTAGCTAGACTTGAATCTATCCGTATTCTACTTGATTTTGCAGCATTCTTTAATTTCAAACTTTTCCAAATGGATGTGAAATGTGATTTTCTTAACGGTTATGTTCAAGAGGAAGTCTTTGTTGAACAACCTCCTGGATTTGAAGATACAAAACATCCGGATCATGTTTTTAGACTTACCAAAGCTTTGTATGGTCTTAAACAAGCCCCACGAGCATGGTATGATAGACTTACTGGATTTTTTCTTCAAAATAACTATGTTAAGGGAAATGCAGATCCAACCCTTTTTATAAAGAAAGATATGAGAAATGTTTTGATCGTTCAAATTTATGTTGATGACATTATATTTGGTTCAACTCAGCAATCTTTGACTGACTCCTTTGCAAGTCTAATGAAATCTGAGTTTGAAATGAGTATGATGGGTGAGTTAACATTTTTCCTTGGTTTTCAAATTTCTCAAAAACCATAAGGAACTTACATATCTCAACATAAGTATATTAAAGATCTTCTTAAAAAGTATGGTTATGACAACACTAAGAGTATAAGTACTCCCATTGGTACCTCAAACTCTTTAGATCTTGATGAAGCTGGGAAACCAGTAGATCAAACAGCTTTTAGAGGTATGATAGGAAGTTTACTTTACTTAACAGCTAGTCGACTAGACTTAATGTTTTCAGTATTCTTATGTGCAAGATATCAATCCAATCCTAAGGAATCTCACTTAAAGGAAGTAAAAAGAATTTTTCGCTACCTTAAGGGAACCATGAATCTAGGATTATTTTATACTTCTGGAAATGATTTTGTTCTAAAAAGATTTTCTGATGCTGACTTTGGTGGATGTAGAATGGATAGAAAAAGTACATCCGTAACTTGTCATTTCTTAGGAGATTCATTAGTTTCTTGTTCCTGCAAGAAGGAACATTCTGTAGCACTCTCCACTGCTGAAGCTGAATATGTAGCAGCTGGAAGTTGTTGTGCTCAAGTGTTGTGGATGCAACACACACTCACAGACTATGGCTTGAGTTTTACCAAAACTCAAATTTTGTGTGATAACACAAGTGCCATTGCCCTTAGTAAAAACCCTGCACATCATTCCCGTGCAAAACACATAGATATTAGGAATCACTTTCTTAGGGATCACACACATAAAGGAGATATTATTTTTCAATTTATCGGAACGAAAGATCAACTTGCTGATATTTTCACAAAATCTTTGACTTATGATAGATTTGAATACATTAAACAGAAGTTAGGAATGATAACCGTAAGGTAATTCTCATAAATTAACTTTCTGTTGAAGAAATCTCCTTACAGCAATAAACTCCTTTTCATAGGGGGAGTACATCTGATTGTTAGATTAACAAAGTTTTTCAAAATTTGTTTTCAAACTTTTCGGAACTAAAATTCCGGAATGGAATTCTCGGAACTAAAATTTTACAGAATACTTATGGAATGGAAGTGTTCGTATTAAAAATTTCCAGAATGGAAAATTTCGTACTGGTATTTTCATAATGGGATTTTCGTACCGAATCTTTAATAATAAGTTTTTCGTTTTCATTTTTTTTCAAAATTTCCGTACTGATTTTTTTGTAATGAGTGTTCCTTAATGAGTTTTTTTTCGTACTGAGCTTATTTTCCATAGTAATGTTTTTGTGAATTCTGTCTTCTCATAATAAAGTTTTTTTTGGTCATTTTTATATTACCCATTACGAATAATCCTCCTAAGCCAATCCGAAAGGTATGATTTCCTTACTTCAGTTTTCGTAGTCATATTTTACTTGTTTGGATTTTACTTTTCTTAATTCTCTGTTTTAATAAAAAATAATAATAATAAACCTCAAAAAGATCGGATTCATGTTTTCTAGAGAATTAGTTTTCAACCGTTAGATCTGATCTCAGCTTATCACAACCGTTAGATCAACCGAGGAAGTTGAACTGTCATCTCATTGCCTATATAAAGGGGACCCGAATACTCGTCCCACATCGGTTCTCAAGCTCTCGCGTCCCGAATCTCTGCCTCTCTGTTTTAAGGCCGTTCCGAACTTCAGTTGTCTCCGTTCTGATCTTCTCAAAGGTTTTCAAATCCGAATGTCTGTGGAAGTAGCTTCTCAAGATATGTCTTCATCTAAGTCGATCTCGAAGTGGTTAGTTTATAGAGAGAGGCTGGTTCATCCGGATTTCTTCAACAAGTATTATTCTCTTATTTCTAAGAATATCAAGCTTAATGGTTGGGAATATGTTGCAGTTTCAAAACCCGGGAACCAAGATGAAGTGTATTCAGACTTACTTGTTGAATTTTATGAGACAGTTTCTTTTCTTCAGGAAGATGGAAAGTACAAATTGTCTTTTAAGTCTTATGGGAAGACTTATAAACTTTCATATGCCAAGGCAGCCGGCTTGGTAGGCCTAAAGAATGAAGGTGAAGCTGAGTTTGTTTCTCAGGTATTGTCGGATTCTAAAGGTAGCTTCGACAAGGAAAAAGCTTTAGAAACTCTCGGATTGGCAGATGACAAGGCTCCGAAGATTTCTAGTTTATCTACAAATTTCCGGATTCTAGAGCTATGGGTACAAGGTCTTATCGTACCAAGGAAAGGTGACAAAGATAGCTTGAAGAAGAGTGAAATCTACATCCTAGATTTTCTGATAAATCTGAGGAAGTTTAACTTGATGAAGCACATTCTTATCACTCTTGAAAATTTGAAGAAAGGAAATCTGAGAGCTCAGAATATCATGTATCCAGCAATCCTCTCAAATTTGATAGTTAGGTTCCTAGAGTCTTTCAAGGAGGCTTGAAAATCTAAGCCAAGAGTTTTCAAGATTATGCTGGTGAGCGATGGTACTCTTAAGAGAATTGTTGTAGCTTTTGACAAGGAGTCTAGACAGTTTATTGATTTACCTGCTCAAGGAGAAGCAGTTCCGAAAGATGCTGATCCGGAATCCTCTAAGACAGTAAGGAAGAGAAAGCTGAAAGAAGTGGAAGTAGAAGCAGAGAATCCTAAGACTATGTAAGTTCATTCCACACCTCCAAAACCAAAGAAGAAGAAATCCTATCCTGATGAAGTTGTTGCGAAGTGGAGAGCAGATAAAGAGAAAAGGAAAGAAGGGGATCCACAATTCAGTTTGGACCCTGTAGAGGCTAAGGCCTTGAAGGAAAGAACTACTGATGAGCTTGAAAAACAAGTAAAGGAAAAGAAGCTCAAGAAGAAGATGTCTGAGGCTGAGGTAGCTCAGACTTTGTTGAAATTCAATGAGATGGTTTCAGCAACTATTCGTGTTCCGAGATCTTTCTCCTTGGAATCTCTACCTGAGACTCCAGGAAGAAATTTCGTTGATCCGGAAGAATCTATTGCTAATAATACTGAGGAAGTAGAGTAAGTTGAGCAAGTGGAACAAGAAGAATATGGTTCTGAAGGAAGTGGTGAAACCAGAGATGTGCTGAAACAAGTAGATAATTACAAGGGGACACCTTCGGAACACTTATCACTCTGAACTTCAGAAGCTGAATCATCGAAGCTAGTTACTCCAGCAATGGAAGAAGAGAAAGGAGAAGAAGAAGATAATTATCATGGAGAAGAAGAACATCTTTTACTTGATGTTTCTCAGAAGGAAAACGTAGGGGTTCGTGTTCAGGAAGTTGCTGATGAGGAAGATAATGTTGTTCAAGTTTCTGATAGTGAGAAGAGAACTCCGGAACATGATTCAATTCCGAAAAAAGACAAGGGAAAGCAAATTCTTGCTGATACTCCGAGCTTAGAAGTGAGAAAGAGAAAGTAAGTTGGTAGTTCTTCGAAAAGAAAGCTTGACCTTATTGAAGAAGAAAATTCTCCAAGCAAAGTTTTAGATTCGGAGTCATCCTCTGTGGGGCATGACTTTGTTGTCCAGTCTTTAAAGAAGTTGGTGGGATCCATCCCGACCTTCTCAAGTATTGATTCAAGATGCCAGATGCTCCAACATGCTTTGAATCAGAAAACAGACTCCGTGTCTATGGTCATGGACAAGTGCGTTGAGATTGAGGCTCAGTTCAAAACCTTTTTTGTTGGCTACGAAGCTCATAGAAAATCTTGCAAGAAGATGAAAAACTGGTCGAAGAAGACTGTTGAAGAGATGAGGTTATTTGATGAGTTTCAAGACAATGTCAAGGATGCCTTTGATACTGAGGACAAGAAGATAAATGACCTGACTTCATCCTTTGAAGAGAAGCTGACAGATGAAAAGAACTTCCGGATTCAACAAGTCAGAAATCTGAATGGGAAGTTAAATTCTGTTTCTCAGAACTGGAAATTTGAAAGAGATCATCGGATTGAGTTTGAAGAGAAGATGAAGGATCAGGAAGAAAAGATCAAAGATCAGGAAGAAAAACTTCAAGCCCAGGAAGAAAGAATTGAAGCTCAAAGTACAAGAATAGTGGTCTTAGAGAAGCAATCTGAAGAAGATCATAAAGACCTGAAGAATATCAAGACTATTCTTAAGGGGCTCATGTCAAAGGAAAAAGATCCGAAATAACTGAATCCGATCTTTTTGTTGTATCTAATTTTATTTGTTCCCGAGATTTCAAACTTAGTGAAATTTGTGCTTGTCGTTCCTTTTTCTACTAATGTTTCAGGTATTTTGTTATTTTTTTTCCATTCCCTTGATTTATTTTTGAAAATCACAAAGGGGGAGAAGGAAAAGATCCTTAAGAAAAAGAAGAAACTTTATCTAAAGGGGAGAAGGAAAAGATCCTTAAGAAAAAGAAGAAATTTTATCTTAGGGGGAGTTTTTTCATCAAATAAGACTTTATTTTTCGTAATGAAATTTCACTCTGGAAATCTAGAATACGATCCTTAGTGTTTCAAAGCCTAAGGGGGAGTTAGTCGTATTCATCAATTTCCTTAAAGCCAAGGGAGATAAGCCTTAATTTTTTTCTTTCTTCTTAGAATTTCTTTTTTGTAAGGATATTTGTGCTTTCCAAAAAGGGGGAGATTGTTGAGTCAATAATGTTTTCCTTATGACTTTTCAATTCCTTCTTATTTTGAAAATCACAAACACCTTACTTTTAAGAAAATTGCTTTCTTAAGGAAAATCGCTTTTATAGGAAAAATTATCCTTATCTTATTTTCATCCATATTTTTCTTAAGTATGAGATTCGGATTCATTTCTATTTTCTCAGAATCGTTGAAACATTGATATGAAGCATTCTGTTTCAGGATTCGGATTCTGGATAAGAACTATAAGGAAGTTTCATTCCGAATTTCGAATATGAACTCTGACTAAGTTCTATTCCAGATTCAGGATATGAATTCTTATGAAGTTCGAAAACGAATTCTCAATATGAATTCTAATGATTAATTCTCATTACAAATTATGAAGAAGAATTCTCATTACGAATTCCAATGAAGAATTCTCATTACGAATTCCAATGAAGAATTCTTATTACGAATTCTGATGACGAATTCTCATTACGAATTCTGATAATGAATTATCATTCCGAATCCTGATGATGAATTCTCATTACGAATTCTGATGACGAATTCCCATTCTGAATTCTCATTCCGAATTCACCTATTAAACAGAATATGATTATCTTTGTTTTATACACTCTGAATTAATTCAGACTCCGAAAAATATTTTGGTTAGACTACGAACTTTTATTCTGCTTATATTTCTATAATCTGTCTACTCTTTATTATTTCCATTACACTCCGAATCTTCACTCCGAAGCTTTCATTCTGAACTTTTGAGTTAGAATTAAAACGATGTCGTACATTCTGTTACACTTGTTTTGTTATAAAACGATGTCGTCTATTTTGTTATAAACTAACCGTTGTCTAAGTGACACGTGTACAGGTCCCTCCGATCTTTAAGGAAAATATGACCGTTGGAGAAGGAGCCGACCATACCTATAAATAGGAGCTTATTTGAAAGAGCTGAAAACAGATGACAGATGAACAACTTGGTTTTGTGCATACATGCTGTTGAAGTGATATCTAGAGAGAGTGGCTCTTATTAACTCTCAAAGCTTCGTGCGACTCCGAATGTTGGTGATTACATTCGAGGGCTTCCAGGGATAGGAAGACAGTGGTTCTGACTACCTTGAAGTTCGAGGGCTTCCTTGCTGAGGAAGACAGAGGTCGCCAACTACCTTGAAGTTGAGGTCTTGCAGGGATAGCAAGACAGAGACTCCGATCTTCGTATCGAGGGCTTACCCTGGTGTGTGTAAGACAAACTTTCTTGAAAGTATAAATCAAGGGACCCTTTATCCAAGGATGTTGGATACCCTTCTCTTTGGGTTAAAAGACTTATATCTTGTTACTTGTAGTTTAACTACTTGTTTATATTCCGCTGCATTTTGTATTATAAGGAAAGTATAACTTTCTTATACTTCCTTATTTGTACTCTGTTTCATTTAGATTTTATACTCTTTAAAGTAGAATCTCATATTTTAATATTTTGTTAAGGTTCAATTTCTGGAACCATATTTCCAGAACCCACGTTCGGAATCTCTTTCCAGGTTTGCATTTGGAGTTAGAGGTGTTGTGAATTTGCTTAGTTTAACTTTGTTAAACTTATCCCTTTCCTTCACTTAAGGAAAACATAGTTATTCTTAACTAACTTTAAAGGTTCCAAAGGAATTTTTAAAGTGTAAAATTCACCCTCCCCCCTCTTGTATATTGAGCATCTACATCACTATTTCGATCCTACAACCACCTCATACTCATGGACTCTAACTTTCAGGTTACGATTTATATCATCTGTACTCTAACTATTCAGGTGGGATTAGTATCCCTAGTATTCCAACCACATCAATATTACCACCATAAATATTCTAATGCCCATGGAAAAGATACCTGGCTTCAAGGACTCTTTTCTTGACTATTTATACATGCTCATAGCTTCTGCATACGTACCTATGTCCATCAACAAACAATACCACACTAAAAAAAGGGAATTCTGATCCTCATGTTCCTCAGCAACACCATGGTACGATCCATCACCTCAAAGTGTTTTGGGTCATTCCCAGCATGTCTTCACCGTATCCCATGATCAGATGGTCCGATTTAAAAGACCTTAAACTAAATCAATAGATGGTTCAATTTAAAAGACATTAATCTAATGTAATAGATAGTTTGAGCTAAAATACCTTAACTAAAGAAATAGAAGTTATGATCTAAAAGACCTTAAACTAAAGAAACATACGGTCAGAGCTAAAAGAACATAAACTAAAGAAAATGTTGGTCTAAGATAAATGACCCTAAACTAAATCACGTGTAAATTTTTGTGAGGTCCACTACATGGCCCTATCACGCTCGAGCTAATTTCTACATATATGAAAAGAACACATTCTTTAGGAAATATCTCTTACCCAGGTTATCCCCCTACAGATCAATCATTCATTATCATACGATGCAAATAAAGGGATGGGAATCAATGACAACTTCCAAAACAACGGAATATCATAATATCCTACATATCATATAAAGTTCAACAAACTCGTCCATCGATACTATATAAAAGGAGGAATCTTTACATATTAGAGCATATTCTATTAATATAAGAGCCAATGTATGATTGAAAAATTCTATTACCATTATAGAACCTACTCATATGATTCTTTAAGATCAGAAATTCTTTTCTCTAGTAAAGTCACTAATTGGCATAGTTGATTAACATATTCAGTCTCTGCCTTTGTAGCATGATGCAGATCCTTCGCTTTAGAAACATCATCAAGCTTAACTTTCTCCACAGCATTCAAGAGACTTTTCTACTCTATCATGGTCTTTTACAATATATATAATTCATACTAAAACTGAGATAGATTTTTCTAAAGACGGTCAATTTCAGACTAGAGATTACCCATTTGAGCCTTCCCAGTGTTAATTGTATCCCGGTGAGCAGCATCTTCCATCGCTCGTTGGGTAGCTTCATTCACAGCCACTCTCTAGAAATGCTTCACTAAGGAGGAAGCCTATATTACTTTTACCATCCAATAAATGTCCCTATTCTGTTCCAGTATGGATATTACATCCTTCACTTGAGAATAAAGAGTGGAATAGTCAATGCCTTTGTATCCAAGGTTGGGAAACACGAATCATAGATGACCCATTCAGTATTTCAACTCATCCAGTAGGGTTTTTGACACTAAAATATATATCACTCTACACATATGTCACTGCATTGATTGATATGGTGATGCAGATCCAGGTCCATGATCTAATTTTTCTTGGGGATGGGAACGTATTCTGGAACAATATCACTTAGAGATAGGGTTTTTCCAATAGTCTTCAATGATGAAGGAATAAAACTAGCCTTTTAATTGGTATATTCAATTGGAGGAACTCCCAGAGGGGAAAGCACCAAAGATTATAATCTTCTAGGTGAGGGTGTTATGATAAGAGATGAAAGGGTGTGTCGGTTATAGGATAAATCATGTTGTTCTGCCAAATATTAGTATGTGTGACTAAGGTTAGAAATATACCTATTTTAGCTTTATTACTGACATCATCCACTACATCAGCTTCGTCTGTAGGAGAAGATGAAACTGCCTCTTACGATGAATGATTTTTCACTACCTTTGGCACCTTTTCTGTAAAAGATCATTTCTCACCACCTTTAAGGATTTCAAGAGAAAAAGGTGATGCTAGGAGGTATGAAGTGAGTAAAAAAGGGTTTGTCCTTTGATAAAGCCTTTACTATCTTCAAAGCTAGCCACCGCAGTAGTTAACCCAAAATAAGAATAACTTCCTACATAAACACCCTTCAATAATTCATCCATCTGCATTGGATTGGATGTAACACTAGCTGAAATGTCTGCGACAAGCAATGAACATATTTGAATGGGCCCCCATACTATGTCTGCTCCTTGATGGATTGGATCTAGTATCATTGGATCCACTAGAACCACCAAATTCTCACCTTCATCCTTAGTAATAGGATTGTACTCTTCTAAAAAATCTTGGTGGGGACCTACATGTTCTCAACAAATCATGAATGCACTTCTAGAATAATTTAAGATAAATAGGGGAATCGATTACCCTACTTATTTGGGGGTTCTGGAGGAGAATGTTCTAATAATGCAGATTTCTTCTTTTTCTTTTTCTTCTTTTTTTCTAAAGAAGGGACTCTAGAAGGTGTTAATGTTAGAGCCTTCACCTCATAAGTGTAAATCACCACCGTCATTTGAGCATGTCAACTTGGGGACCCTTAGTCACCAGCTCCTTAGTCACCAGCAAATTCCTCCCCTACAACCATACTATGGAAATTATATTCAAGGGATGGCAAGGTCAGGTGATCTTCAGCAACCTACTCTTGAATCTATGTAGATAAATGATTTCAGCATAGTGTAAAGGACATTATGGCATCATAAAAGACACAATAGACCTGGACCGAATGCTTCCTCTATAATAGGGTAACCTTGTTCATCCATATCAATTTGAAGCATTCCCAGAAGATCCATTTGGTGGACTGAGGGGGAATTAAATATATGACCCCGGGGACTCACCAAGATCACATCAATTCCCCCGATGAGGTCCCTAACTTTCTTGGGATTCTCCTCAAAGTTAATGCCATGAGGCGCACTGACAAAAGTGAATCCATCCAAAAGAACTTTTAAAAGTTTCAGTATTCCCCAAAGAGCAGCTTCAGAATACATCACCTTTCAGATCACCCATTGTCAATATGCAGTGGGGAACATCAATTCACGCACATCCCTTGTATCCATGGTAGTAGATGTCTCTAATGTAATAGTTAAACGTTTGACTTACTTGTGAGGTGCCTCCAGAGCTTCCGACCTCTTAGAAGCCAACTTTTTTCTAAGCCTGGGAATGTATTCAACTAATAGGGGACAACATAACTCACTCACCAAAGTTGATAATTTCCTTTTGGGATATGAACGAATCCAAACATTCACATAGATTTGGGATACGTAGATTGTCGCATCTTGAGGAGGAAGGCATATTTCTACACCACTATCTTCTCTAGTGAACATCATCCAAAATTAGAGATCTACCATTGCATGATCCTCGACTCTAACATGGACAGAGCTAGGATATCTTGATTGGATTCACATAAATTAGTGGCTACACCAACATGGTGAATACCATTCTCAAATGATGTCCCTATAAATATGGGTAAAAAGATCCCCCTCACAAAGTGACACCATATAAGCACGTTCTCTAAGGATGGACTTACCTTCTTTGGAAAAAAATTTATATTAGCACGGGACTATATACCCTAAAGGAGAAATTCTCATAATGTTTCAAAAACTCCTTGATTTCCAAGTATTTCAATACAACAGGTCTTACCTCATTAATACACTATAGGTACGATATGAAGTCAGTGTTGGGGATTTCATGAATGTTTAGATATTCCTAACCGCCCAAATGAGCCCCCATCCAACCCCATAATAATTGGAAGGGGACTGTGATTCTATAAGTGGATTCTCCATTATAACATGATATAGGAGGCAGAAAATCTTAGACAACAGAGGGATATCTAATCTAACATGCCCTTCCCAGGGAATCTTGGTTGCCATCATAAAATTGGAGACTCATACTCCCCCTTTCTCTTTTATTGGGAGTAAGTACCCACTCAAGTACATGGAAAAGAATCCAGCCATTTGGAATAACCATTCCACACAAGGGAAACCCTCCCTTCCCTAGTCTCTGAAATTCCCACCTTCAAACGTGGGCCAATAATCACCTGATGCACTATGAGAATCCTTCATGAGCCAATATTTCAACTTCCTGGACTCTAGTTTAGGTTCAGACTTCTTAATAAAGTACTCTTCCCATGTCTTGAAAGTAATTTTTTCCCTAGAAAGAACCCCCTTCGGATGGAACTTCTCATCTAGATTGATTAGTTCTCAGGTTAAAGGGAGAGTCTTGGTCACATCATCCCAAGCGGATTGAGGGGGAAAAATTCATCATAAATTCCACCGAGTATAGGAACACCACAAATATGTTCTATGTACTAAATATTGATTCCGACTTCACTATGTATGAGGTAGAATGTGTTTGTATCTGGGATCTAATGGTTGAACAGCTCCACCATCAAATTCTTGTTGTAATATGTTGACATCTTCGATATCCAAACAACTTCATACATCCCAATTTTCATTATCTATCTATGAATTTTTTTGCATAAATGTATGTAGATGACCATCCTCACAGGCTCATTTGGAGATAAAGTTCCCCCCTAGAGAAATGTTAGCTCAGAGAGTATTTTGAGCCCTCCGGATCTAGGAAGATGGTATGAATGATGACTTCAACAAAAATATGGAAGCATCATTAGTAAGACCAAACCCAGAAAGGGGAAAGAAGTCTAACAAGGAATATTTTGAGAATTTTGATCCCATAAACTTCATCAGACTCTATTGATATAAACCAAATGAATGGTGTAATGTAGGATCTATGCTTGCTACCATATCCTCACAATGGGCAATTTCTACTCTTTCCTCCCTCTTCAATGTCTTGTTAGCAGGGTGATGAGAACTGGAATCCATCTAAAAATAAGTAAGTGTCATATTTCATACAAAGATAACATAAAATCTTTTCAATAATAAATTCATAAAGGTCATGATGGTGTCATGTACACCACATCATTAAGATAATGGTTCACGAACTTCCTGACCTCTAGATGACTTGCGAGGTGCATAAACCCTATAGGGCATCGTGAGAATTGCATGACCTCCCAGGAGACTTGTGATCACGTGACTAGAATATGGTCATGATATTTGAAAATTGTTGAATGATCAGGTTAAATAATCTCATGAAACTACTTGAGGCAACCATGGCCCTCAAATCCAAAGTTTGAGGAGTTGCCAAAAAATAGTTCGCGGTTGAGGAAGTCAAGTGTCTGAGCAGAAAATAGCCTTGCAAAAGAGATTTGGCATAATGGAATCATGGCACAAACATAAGAATAGGGCCTGTGATTAGAGTTTGCAGCACGATCACGCAATGAGAGAAACAATAGGAGTGATCTGGAGAAGGAGGCATTCAGTGGAGTGAATTTTCCTCCACCACTCCCTCTCCCATATATAGGTAGTTCATGGAATACCAAAAATCCTCTAGTTGAAAAAACATCACCTGAAGCACTGGTTTATGACATTATCAAAGGTTCGGGCGGGCATTAGTTTTTCCTTAGAACTGAGTCCTTTTCCCCATGTACGCTACTCCTGAGGGGTGTATTTGTTGATGCCCACTAAATAAGCATTCTCAAAATCATAAAAGAAGCAATACCTGAATATGGGTATTATTTCCCCAAAAATGAAAATGAATAAAATGAAGATCAAGAATTGTAGGTCGCTTAAGCCTCTAATATTCTTGCAGTTACGCAACCATTTCAAGGTCACACGAAGGATCCACACATGGCGTATAACTCACAGGAAGTCCCACAGAGTCCCCTTCGGCAAGCCTGATTTCTCTTATGAAGGCTCCCTAACAATCGAATGATCACCCCCAAGACACATAGTTTTCCCCAGGAAAGTACTTCAGAAACTACCGAAAATCCTTCAACAATAAAGAGGGATGAGATTCAAATAGAGAGATACTTAGTGGTGAAAAATATCATGTGCCAAACCATCATTCATAATCATAAAATCCCTTGATGATATTAAATCCAACTCACAAGACCATCAAAACTTTGTCACATCAATTGAAAGAGATAAAGAGGAGGAGGTGAGAGGGGTTCAAGGTTGCTGAGAGACATGTGAAAGGCACCCTGAGTGATCCAAGATATTTCATGATTCCCCGGTGACATATCTTCCTTGCCTCTCACAAACCCTATGGTTTGTCATCCTCACCGTGTGAAAGTCCTCAGACATGTCTAGGAAACTCCACGACACTCTAAGGATAGGCTGATAGAATTTCCCATGAAATTCTTGCAAACTCCTAATATGAACCATATTTTTATTGTGAGGAATCACCCAAAAATTGATTAAAAATCATAAATATTACTCATATAAACTCACAAGACCTCTGAACCACTGTTGGATAAAATGAGGGAGATAAGGGGGAGGATGTTAGAGGGGTTCACAGTTTCTAAAAGACATGTGGTGTGTTCCTGAATACATGAGACACACTGTGATCCCCTGAAGAAATGTCTGGTTCATCTCGCAAAGTCTATTTGGCTTGTTAGCCTCACCGAATGGGATTCCTCGAGAGTTTCCAGATGGCTCTATGGAATTCTAAGGAGAAAAGGATTGATTATTCCATTAAATGATCAGGCATCCCTATGAGACCCATGTTGGTCACGTGATGCATCACCAAAATATAGAAGAAATGACCTTGAAATCACACATTCAATCTCACATTAATCTAAAACTTTTTTACATAAAACAAAGGGGATGAAAAAAGGGGAGGCGAGAGGTGATCATGGTTGCTGAAAGGCATACGACGCACCCAGGGAAGCCATAGTGATATCCCAAGAAACCCCAATAAAAGTTACTTGAGGTCTCGGGAGTGTCTTATAATAGGCACATAGATCTCACGAAAACATTTGGACATGTCAATGTTACCATAGGGAGGTCCTTCGACATGTCTACATGATCAAAAAGGTCTTCATTAATCAGAAAATAATCTGATAAAGGAATCATTGATGGAGGAGACTCACGATCACTGAAAATCAAGTGATGCACTCGAAGTAGTCCATGGTGGAGACTTGTAAAACCCCATGACACCGGGCCCCTTTTCCAACTCCAGCCTAAACTCGTTCCAGATACACCACACGAATAGGAGAGTGTCAGGGGTGGAGATGCCTATAAATTCCCCACCCCAATATGAATAAAGAGTTGGATTCTTGATGCACAGACTCTGCAACATTCTTCTCTTGACTTCTAAGGACTTCTCAAAGCGATCTCATGACCAACCAACTTTCCATCAAATAATATACTGGTGGGAATCCGGAGTAGTCATGAGCTAGACATAAATCACCTTGTGTGACCATTCAAAGATCACGCAAAGGGTCTATGGTGGGTTATGTGAAGGATATCCTGCAAGCCCATTGGATCATGCAAGATTCAAGATAACTAAAACTGAACAAAACTAAGGTATTTGTAATAAATGGATGAGAACCAAGAGCGAAGGTGGAAGGATTAAGAGAAAGACATGATCGTTGTCCCTCATTTGTTTTTCGTATCTCATCCAAAAACACACAATAGAACTTGGACATTTCACCCAGATATAAAGAAACTCATTCAGAATTCCACATGGGACATGTGGAATACTCTAGACATACCAGGATGAGTCACACGACTCTCCCATGGACACCAATTTGATCTTATGAACCCCTTGGGTCCATCAACCAGTACTTGAGATGTTTCTCAGACACAACACCTAACTCATATTTTGGTTCCCGATCATGTAATATGAGTCTCATAAAAGAACCTGGACATGAAAGCCAAGACCTTGTGGCATTCTTTTGGCAAGTCATCTAAGACTCACGATGCCCTCCAAACATGTTTGTTAGGTGATACCTCTCAGACTATGCCACATTACCTCTTGTGAAGCCCTCTATATGTATCAAGATAAGTCATGTGATGTATCTCAGGATATTCCAGAATGGATCTTCTGACACCATTTATACGTTTCAAGCTAGGTCATGTGATGGCTCCCAAGATATTCCACACAAGCTTTTGTGACACCCTCCATACATGTCAATCCAGTTCATGTGATGGATCCCAGGATATGCCAACTGGTCATACGACACCCTCTAGAAAAGAGGTCAATGTCCTTGGGGAATCCTATGACTCTATGATATAACCCATCCTTGGTGTATAAGCCCCAACTGACAGGGCATCCTCAGTGTGTAATCCCTGACATATAATAAAATACGAGAAATCTAATTCCTACCATAATTAGGATACGTAGGATTCCTTCCTAAGGACCGATCTCTATACCAAATACCCCCATGGAATATTCTAATACAAAAGTCCCATATCTATATTCCATGAGGATAATCATCTACACCCACTTGTTTCTGACCCAGATCATAGATCACATGAGCTTAGGGGGGTTCAATGAACACCACACCGGCATCATAAATCTCTACCATCTAGGGAAACCTCAATGTGCAAGCCCCGATATAAATGTAACTATGAAAAATCTGATTTTTTTCATACTCAAGATATGTAGGCTACCTCTCCCCGAGGCTTGAGCTCCATATTGATCATCCAGGGCGATCCAACTATATAAGTCCCTTACTCAAAGCAATAACATTGGTTACTTGCTATCCCTTGTTTCTCAGACTGAGCATGGCTCATGGAAGCTTAGGGAGTTGTGGTAATCATTCAATTTTTACCACAAGTCTCTATAATGACAAGGGAAACCCCAATATATAATTCCTAAAGATATAAACTATAGAAACTCTAGTTCTCTCTATACCTGAGATATGTTGGACACCCTTGTTTTGGGTTTAAGCTTGAATATTAAGTCATGGACAGAAGTTATTTTTCATGATGTCAAACTTCATAGTTTAAATGAACTATGTGGGTTTTGATTTCAATAATAGCTAGGATATATAGGACGCCCCATATTGGCTCATTCCCATCCTTGAAATATTAATTGCCTCCTCATATGGAAGTGTGTCCTGAAACACTTAGTTATATGGATTTCGTATATGACCAATCGCCTTTTACCGTATAATGATGAAGAACCTCAGATACATATAGATAGACTAACTTGAGAGATCTCATTCTTTTTCATATAAAATATAATAAACCTATAGTCATTTTGTTAGGGTAACCGGTCTTGTATTGAGATTAGAAAAAGATTGACAAGCATATCTTCAATATAAAAGAGAGTCTTGGAGTAGGAAATAATTCCCCCCAAAATGGTTAAATGAGCCTGACCTCACATCCTCTCAACCAATGCAAGTTCTGAAGATTCACTTGGCCTAGAAACCCAGATGACCACAGACCTTTGGAAAGTATGTATGTACCCAGCTATAGATAAGGGAACCATTGGGAGTTTATGGGGAAGATGGAACAAATGGTAGACCCAGTGTGCTTGATTGAGTGAGGCCATAACATACCCCTCAATCAAACCATCTAGGGAGATCCCATTCCATGTTCCCCATCCAAAACCTGATGAAGCAGTATTGTTTAGTATATGTTTTTCATTAAGGATCAGAAAGGATATGTTGAATGATTTTGAAAGACTATAAAAGTGATGTGATGCCAAGGTGATATTTTGATTATGTGAAGGTAATCCTTAATATGTTCCTAATGTTGAGAAAATGGTGTTTAGTTTGTATAAAGAGACAATTGGTATGGAAAATGAAAATCAGATAGTGTTGATGACCTTAGAACTGATACATGATTTGTTGATAAAGTGGTTTATGTTATCATTTATGGAGTTTAAAACATTATTGGATATATGGAATATATTAAATAATTTGTGTTTTTATTCAAGTAATGTGGAAGCATGTATGTTTTCAATTAGGTTTTACGGTAATTCAGGATATTACCATGTTTCTAGAGAATACATGATGAAGGTATTCACATGTTTGGAATGTAACAGTCAAGTGCTACTCTATGATATATAGAGGATTAATGTTAATTTGATTTTGATAAATTTAGTAACCTTGTTTATAAATTTTTAATGATAGAAGGGTTACAAGGTTAACCATTTTTGGAATTTTTTATATTAAACATTGGATAAGGTTTTCTAGATTAACATATTAATTCACTATATGAATATTTAACCATATTTGATAACTTGTGTCAACCATTTTGTTGTAATGATAACTAAAGGTAGATGGAATTAATTTTCATTCTATCTATAGATATTAGGATTTTTTAGTGCTTTAGGAATAAAAAATTCAACTTCATTTCTTAGAGTAAGAGATAAAGGGGAAATTTATCAAGGCATAATCAAAGGGTGAAATTATGAATATAAAATGGAATTAAATCAAGTAAGTATATAATCTTGTGAAAAATATTCAACTTTAGGTCAAGTATATTGAAATAAAATTTTGTCCTATTATCATCATTTTTTATGATATCAATGACATTTTCCTTCCTATTTGTGTAATGGTTTTTTGGTTTTTAACTTTCTCTTGATCTCCCACTTTCTTGTTATTAATGATATTTATCACTCTCTATAATTATTTATGGTTTTCTTCCATGTAAAAATATTCAATTCCCACTTATGTTCTCCTACATGGAAACCTAGTTATGAGTTACTTTGGGTAACTATTATGTTTACAAATTTCCCTTTTTAAGGGAATTTTTATTATTCATCTATAAGATTCTGGTTTCTATGAAGGAATTTTCAAATTTTCAATATTTGATAACTGAGACATATTTGGAGGGATAAATTCATTTTAAGGGGGTATAATGTAACACCCTAATATTTTTTGAATTTCTTCTTCAAATATATTTAATATTTTTTATATTTTACATTACATGAAACACTAATTTTAGCTTTTATTGCACGTAAAATCAAGTTTAAACTAAATATTATATACTATTTAAACATTATTATTTAATATGATAGTTATCAACTAGCCGTTAGAATAGAGGGTATGAATAGGATTAACAAAATTATGAAAATATTGTTTAAAATGTTTATATAATGATTTATTTGGTGGCTAATTAATTATAAATTAAAATAAAACTCTTTTGAAAATGAAAGAAAATATTTTTTAGAAAAACTATTTTATGCACATAAGTGTGATTTATATCAATAAATTAACCAGATAACTTTATGTTAATTACTTTAATGAAATATATAAATAATATATTAAATAAAATGTTTAATATTCATATTATATGTTTTCTAGAGAATAGATAAGAATAAATCCAATTTTACGCTTAAAATTTATTTTTCTAAAAAGCAATTTTGTCACCTTTTTATGGTGCAATTATTTAAAAAAATGACACTTTTAGAAAATTAACTTGATAAAATAAATATAATTTTCTAAATTGGAATATCAATATTAAATAAGGGTGAACTTTTGGGATTTTTCTAAAAAGATTCATTTTTTGATGTATATTGAAAAATATTGAATTTTATCTGAAAATTCCCTTTTAATTAAATTTATTTACAAATTTAAATTATATTTTAAATTCTTTTTAAAGTATAATTAGTTAAATTATACCTATATTAATCCAATTTATGTAATTTTAATTAATTTAATATTGAAATTGGATATAAAAACATTGTAAACTTTTGATCATTTCGCTTTAAAAACCCGTTTTCTCATCATGTTTGTGAGATTAAATTAAAATTTATTTTTATGCTTTTGTGAATAAAATTTAGATAAATTGATTAAATATTTGGAATACTAGTAATTTATATTATCTAATAACTCCAAATTATTTTTTTACCAAAATGAATAGTGAACGCTGTAAAAAAATAATTAATGTGATTAAGGTAAAAATGAGTTTATCAGGGGTTAAACTAAGAAGATAAGGGGTTAAAATGACCTTAAAATTTTTCCAACAGCCATTGGATGGAAATATTTTGACCCATATTATATTAAGTTCTATTTTTATGAGTTTCGGGATAATTTTCTTGGAAAGTGGCCTATATAATAAGGCGGGTGAAGAAAATGAAAAAAAGGAACCTTCCTAACTTTTAATATCTATAAATCTTTGGGATAGGGAAAAAACATCATATGTTAGGATATAAATATTATTTTTAAACATAAATGAGTTTTTTATGATGATAATATTTTTAATTTTTTTGATATGTAATGATTATTAAATGCTTAAGAAATTCCAACACATTAATTATTTAGTTAACAATAAAAAAATAAATGATACTAAATATATTAAAAGTGAATTAAATTGGATGAATTATCATGTTACATTATTTTTTTAGATTAATATTTCATGTTACACATTTGATAACCTAATATATTAAAATTAAATAATTGTATTTATTTTTTAAATGTAATTTAAATGAATAATTCCAAAATTGACATTAATGTTATTTTATGATAAATTATATTTTATCAGATGATTTAAAATTATTGAAAATACTATATTATTCCAAGATATTTTTAAATTAAAATAAATATCAACTATGTTACATTAGTGTAGCAATTATTCTATTATAATGACTATATTGATAGTTAAAAAGTAAAAACTCGGTTAGCATAGTTATGGTTAAAGTAGTGTTTTTGCAAGTTACATATGCTTATGTTAAAATTAATTTCAAACTTACAAAGATTTATATTTTATAAATTATATATAAAATTTATAATCATTAGGTATAAATCATATATTGAATCCCACTCTAATTTAGTCTTAAATTATAAATTACCAAGGTTATAGAACTAGTTACCGTAGTGAAAAACCAAAATGGTAAAAATAGGGATACTTAGAAGTTAAAGAATAAAATGCTTAAAAAATGTGTTTCATTGTGTTTTGAATGTGTTTATTGACCATATAATACCTCCAAGCATTTAATTATCATATTTTTATCCAATTTAGGTATTATTGACCTCCCAATAGTGAATACTTTTGAGTATTTACAAGAATGCCACTCTTTTTCAACTATAAAAGGGAACCCACTCTCCTCGCTTATTCACACATGTCAAGACATTTTTCCTGACCGATATATACCCAAATAACTTCTAAACATAAATAAACTCATCCTAGAATCATTATTTTGGTTATAAATCTATCCAATTAATGATTTAGTGCAAACCTAAGGAGGACAACCGAAGAAGATGTAACGTTCATCAACAAGTGTTTTTCATTTTATTTATTCCTCCACCCCCTTCAATTATTATTATACCATGATTATATAATAACCTAATTATATTAAATATATTTATAGGTTTTTATTTTAAGGTTATGACTTAAAATCACACACACTTACATCAAATGGTTTACGAAATCATTGTCCGTGTGTATGGTGGACTACCACCTCACGAACCGATTTCGTTTGTTCTTCCATTACCACCTTTAAAGATGGGTCATAATGATGTATTTATAATTTATATATGATATGTATGGTATTTATGATGTTATTATGTTTATTTAATTATTATATAACACATGTCTTCCTGCTTTCCATTTTTTGGAATATGATAATGTCGTTTGGGTGTATGGTGGAATACCACCTTACGAAGCGATCTGATTCGTTCACACATTATATGGAATGTATTAAGAACGGGTTTAATAAAAATATCTGATATATATAAATAATAATAATTATATTATAAAAATAATTATATATATATATATATCATTTACTTTTCTTTCTTTCAATACAATAAGAAAATGGAAATAGTGTTCATACATACGGACGACATACCGTCTCTATGAACGGTGTATTTCATTTCATATCACTAAATACTATGGATTACTCTAAATACATATAAACTGAATATATATGATATTTATATCATGTTTTACATTCTGTATATTACTAAATCGTGATCTAAGTAAGAGTCCCAAAAATAATAAGTCAAAACATATATGAAAAATAAAGCGGTTATTACCCGAAACATAACTTTAACATGGAATTTTTAATAAACGAGTAATAGAAGGTCATTATAAAATTATATATGGTATGAGATATATAATTTTTATTATTTAATATATGTTTAATAAACTTATATTTATTTTATAGGAGGGTTTAATGGGTTGAGTGGAAATCAAGACTTAAGGTGAGTGGAATTCTAGTCTCACTTTTATTTCTAAGAGACTTATGGGACATTCACTATTTATTTATTTTGTGTGGTGTATATACTACCCTATGACATGATATATCATGAATATACCTCATTTCATGATAACTAATATTTTCCTTGATCTTATTTTTTCAGCATGGTTATGATTCAAAAGTTACTCAAGCAGTAAGGGATTTCTGCCATAATTTTCACTTTTACGAGACGTATGCTATATTCATCACCTCTTTCTTATATGTTGTGTATATAATGCCCATAAATTTATTTTATTATTATTATACTTAAATTATTTTTATTTACATATCCATTTTAGTATATCTCTTTCATGGAGTTTAAAATTCCAAAGTTACCAAAATGCTAAGGGGTTTTGTCTCAATTTTCCTTCTTTGAGATGTACATTATATTATGCACATATATTCTTTAATGAGGTGTATATATATCCACTTTGAAATGTAATATAATGAAATTATTTATTCTTATGATATTTTAATTTTAATTTTATGTTATTACTTCATGGGTATTATGATTTAATGTTACCTAAGTGGTAAAGATTTTATGTTACAATCATATCATTTTTCAGGATTATTTATGATTAAGTATCTATTATTGAAATTTCATGATATGCCTATAAATAATTTACATGGATTTTATTCTAATTTTGTTATTCATGATATCGTTAAGTAATTTTACCATTTCCCCACTCATTGACACATAATATAATTAAGAGAAAAATTAGAAAATTTGACTTAATTTTTCTCTTCACTCAGAAATTTATTTTATTCCAAAACCATGTTTTCTAAAAGAAACATTTTAAATATATTTTAATATAATTTTTAAGGAAAATTATTTTTAAAATGTTTTATATTTTAAAAATTATTTAAAATTATTTTCAAATCTTCCATTAAAAGTTAAAAAGGATATTTTCAAATAAAAATATTTCAATAAAATGTTTAAAAAGTGTTTTAAATAATCCTAAAATCTTAATTTATAAGTTTTCAAGGTTATTTTCAAATAAAATTGTTTTGAAAATGTTTTATATTTTAAAAATCATTTTGAAAATCAGAAATGATATTTTCCTCAATAAATATTTTAAATGATCTTTCAAAATTATTTTCCATCTATGTTTTCATCATTTGATATTACCCATGCCTTACTAGGGATATAATCCAAGGATAAAATTATTATTCTTTCTATGTATGGTTTATTTTTATGATGAAAAGTTTTTTATGAAACCCTTTTCTCTTCCATGGGTTATACCATGATAAAATTATTATGAACTTGGCTTCATTTCAGGGGTTTTGCTATGATGAAATTACTATAAAACCTAACTCTTTTCCAAAAGTTATGATATGATGAAATTTTTAGGATTCCCATTACATTTCATGGGTCATAATATGATTATTTTTTATGATGTTATGGAACAAATAAATATGGTTTTTATTATGTGATGGGTGGTACCTATATATCTCTATAATGCATTGGATAAAGATTTATATCTCATGATATAGAATGTGCTAGAATTGGGAGTGAACCTAGTTCAATAAGATAGAGATGGAACGGGGAGTCAAACTGGTTTAGTAAGATAGGGCTGGAATAGGGAGTGAACCTCATTCAGAAAGACAGTTCCAGAATAGGGAGTGAACCCAGTTTAGTAAGGGACTTTGTCCACTATGATGGTCTTGGGATTGAACCTTGACTAATACATAAATGATTTTATATGATTATGTTTATTCCATAAATCTATGTCTTATTAAAAATTGATGCTCTTATGGTTCATGTCTTTTATTATCTTATGATTCATGTCTTATGAACTTCTAATATTTACTCCATGACTCAAGATTATGATCTTTGATGTGAAGGGTATGGTTTTCAAATGTTATGCTCATGTTTTCATGACCTTATGTTCATGTAATGATTAAATATCTCCCTTGTTTACCCTTACTGAGAATCTGAGCACGCCATTTCTTATGTTTCTTTTCCCTAAGTTATGAAGAAAGTTTTTATGTAGGGTATGACTATAAATAGTACTAAATGGAAAGATTTTTGTGGGAAACATTGAATATCTTTCACCAAATTAAAATATTGTGTTACATGTTTCCAAAGGTGCTAAACTATTAATGTTCTCAGGCATGGTTTTTTTTAATGTGATTAGAATTTATCTAGAAAGTATGTTAATTCCATGTATGGTAAGCATGGGTCGCTATAGTGATGTTTTCTCATTTCCATGTAGGTATGGGTAATGATTTCATCAACCCATTATACTTTTGACATTAAACTTTCACTTAATAACATAGAAGACATTCTTATCTATATTATGTGATCTCATTATTCATATTATCCCACTAATATTTCTCTTAGATATCTTGATACATATCCATTTCCTAGATAGTTGAGAAGGTTGAGACGTGTGCATTATTCAATAACTCCTTCTTTGTCCCAAGAATTTATAATACACATAGTTATGACCCAAATCATAAAACTCCTTCTTTATTAATTTTAAACTCTGAGTATTTCTATTTTCTTATTGATTCTAACTTATTTTGCATTTCTACATAATTTCTTTGAGTATCCATTATCTTATTTAGAAGGGTTGGTTGAAAAATAATTTGAAAAGGGAATGATGATATTACTTCATTAATGATACCCATATCTATCCTTTGTAAGTCTAGGAAGATTGTATCCTTATCAATTCTCATAATTGATAAGGTTTCCATATCATTTTTACTTAGACCATCTTCCACATTATTTGATTTTTCATGATGGTAGTGGATTGAGCAGTCATAGTATTTGATCATATCTAACCATATTTATTATATCATATTAATATAATTCTATGTGTATATATATTTGAGTCTCTTATGATAATAGGTCAATTACATCCTCCACTGTGGAACAGAACACAAGGAATAAAATCTCAGGAAACTTACAGGCTTAAGGACTTAACCCCGCAACCTACCCCTCACCCCAAACCCTTACCACCCCACCCCAAACTATAGGGATTTGAGTCTATTATGATCTGTATTTATTTTATAAATCTCCCTATATATATTAATCTATTATATTTCTAATGTTAAGATCACTTTATCCAACTCCAGATCATGTGTTGGATAGTTCTTCCCATGTAGTTTCAACTACCTTGTGGCTTAGGCTATCATTTTAATATTTTTCATCTGTACAAAACCTAATCCATTATTTTAATAATCAATGTATACCACAAAAAAATCCCTACTTGTGGGTTTTGTATGTACCAGTGCAGTGTTAAGACTCTTTTTCAATTCCTTGAAGCTCTATTCACATTCATTGGCCTAAAAAATATTACTCTCTTTCGAGTTAGCTTGGTTAATGTGTTTGAAAAATATGATAGGTTTCTCAAAAAATAATTGATAATACCTAGTTAATATTAAGAAACTACATATCTCCATTATAGATACTGATCTAGTCCACTCCTCAATTTTTATTTATCTTAAAAGGGTCCATATATGTCCCTTTATTGGTGATAGCATGCCCTAATAATGGTACTTCATCCATCCAAAACTCACATTTTCCATACATTTCTTATATATTATCCTTTCATAATGTCTTTATAATGATATTAAAATACTCCTCATGATCCAACTTGATTTTGGTGTATATTAGAATATCATCTTTAAAGACTAGCGCAAATTTTTTAAGGTAATCTCTAAAGACTCTATTATTTAATTCCATGAATATTATTGGAGCATTAGTGGGTCCTAAGAGCATAAATATGAACTTATAGAGTTCATACCTCATTCTAAAGGAAGTATTGGGAATATCTTCCTTCTTAAACTTTAATTAGTGATATCTTGACTGAAGGTTCACCTTAGAGAAATACTAGACCCCACAAAATTGATCAAAAAATCCATCTATCCATGGTAGGGGATACTTTTTCTTTATCTTTATTTTTTTAGTTTATGAAAATCAATGTAAAGGCACATTGAACCATCCATATTCTCGACTAATAGGACTAGGTAACCCCATGATGAAGCATTTGGGTATATGAGACCCTTTTCTAGATTCTCTTGTAACTACTTCTTCAATTCTTCCAAATTAATTGAGGCTATTCTGTAAGGTCTTTTATATATGGGTAGAGATCTAGGTATAAGTTTTATTGAGAACTCAACCTCTTATTCAAGAGTAATACTAAGAAACTATTTAAGGAATAAATTAGTATAATCCCTCACAACAGGCATGTCTTGAGTAAGATTCTCTCCTTTGTCTCAATCATTTGGGATATATATTCTTTCTCATAAGGAAATAATATCCACACTTTAAAAGAATATTCCAAAGTAGATTCATCCTCATCCTTACACTGGAAAAAAATTAGAGGATAACATGGGATATGAAGAGTGATCTCTATCCCCCAATATTTGATGTTATATTTATATAAAGATAACCAATCCATGCCTAATATAGCATCAAACTCTACTAAAATAAGTAGTAAAATATTTTATAGGAGTTTGATTCTGCAAACATTGACTAGGGAGGAGTTATATACTTGGGATTTAATAGTTTCTCCATTTTTTGTTCATAAAGATAACTCAAAACCATGTTTTTAGGTGGAATTTAAATAGTTATGCAAAAATTTAAATATATTAAAGAATTTTTTGAACTAGAATAAAGTATTATGTTCACTGTTATTAAATGAATAACTAGTGTACTTTTCACTACATCGTTATCGAGATCTACCTTGGTAGTAATGGTTTCATATTTTATTCCATTATCTCTAGTCCATAAAGGTTGTTGTCATTAATTATCTCCAACAACCCTTGGATTAGGGCATCGGTTCACATAATGCTTTCATTCATTGAAGTTGAAGCACTATAATGTAGGTTGAGTGTTGATCTAAACCTTTTTTATTCTATTTTATTAGTGGGACTATTCATCTTTATTCATAATTTATTAGTATTATGCCTTTATTTTATATATTTTAATCATCTCTTGGTTCCTCTAAGACCATTTCTAAGATTATTATTACAACATTTTATACATGAGGGAAGTTGGGTTTTTGTTCCTCCATGAAATTTATCTATTTATCCTCCCAAATAAAACTCAATTTTATTCTTTTTATCTCCAGGCCTATGAGACCACTGAGTGTATCCAATATCTATATTGACCTTAAGGATACAATGGACAATATCCTCATAGTTTTCAAATTCTAGAATTAAAAAAATAATAATTTTGTAGATTCGGCTATAACCCATTAAATAAATGATCCAACTTACTTATGGTGTTGACGAAAAATATAAAGGTGTATCGTGAAAGTGTTGTAAATTTTTCCTTGAAATCCTTGATATAATCATCTTCATTTTACTTTAATCCAAGTAAATAACTCTCTATTTTAAGATAAATGTTTTTAGGAAAATGTTTTTTGAAAAATATTTTCATGAATACTTCCTATTCCATGGAATCAATTTCTTCTTTGTAATTCATGTTCTTGATCTGTATCAACTACTGACCGGCTTATCTATCAAGAAGATATACATTCAACATGAATTTCTCGTATTCCAAGCATTGGAGGATGGATAATATCTTCCTAATGGGTTTAAACCATTTTTCCATGATGAGGGGATCATAAGACCCACTAAAGGTAGGTTCATTTTTCATGTAAAGGACTCGACCACAATATTTAATTTCTTAGGATAAGGATGGAATTCCACAAAATTAAAGTTACTATTTATAACTTGAGTCATTTAAGCTAGTACTTACATGATGTTCTCAGCTACCACTCCCATACGGTTAGGCATTTCATTATGGAAATCATCGCATTGCCTATCACATCGGTTGTTGGCATGGTTCCTCTTATTTCCCTCCATTAACTAAAATAATAAAAGGATGAGAATACTAAAAAATGTAAAAATGGAAACTATGAACATATAAGTAATAAATTATAAATGACACATATATATTGATATATTAGTTTTTTGGTTTCAATCTAGGTTATTCATGGTAATGTCTCCTATTATGATTTTAACATAACAATCTATTCAAGTCATTCATAATTGTTCATAAAGAGTTTGTAAATTTCCCAAAGCCTCTACCCTGGGAGTGCCAAACCATGTGTTCAACAAATCCTCTTTGTCATGTTCTAGGTGAAGATCGAGTTGATACTAAATATTCTCTTTTTAGGGTTATTACTCCTAGGTAAAACTATTCTGGATACACATCCACTATCCAGACATAGATATAATTGCATGGAAACCTATCACTCTATACTTCACTAAAATTTTAGGATGTTTTCCTATATTTATACTTATCACTAGGTTTTTCACTAAAGTATTCTAGTCCTAATTAAAAAAAATAACTATACCCTTCTATTATACCAACTATATTGAACCATTCCTTTTACACATACTGCTACATGTTTTTAACATAAATATCTAATAAATACAACCCAAGGATCATGAGGCCTAGTGTATTTCAAAGAATATGTTCATAATAAATCAAAAAGAAACTAAAAAAGGTCATATTTATTTTATTCTCATTAATGATCTCTTAAAATCCATTTGAGATCCTAAAACTCCATAGGATGGCCTATGGAATACATAAAATAAATGGGTGAGCTATAAAGAGTAGTAAGAGAATAAACATGATAAAGAATCACAATATATGAGTTAAAATGAAAAAATGATATCATAAAAGATAAGACTCATGAATAATCACATTGGATAATAATATAAAGAACATGGTATCATAATATAGTGGAAACATAGGGAATTTTTAGCAACATAAAACATGACATAAGCATAAGTTAAGGCTAATTGTTGAGACAACATCACATGGCAGACATAGTCCTGTCATGGATTAGGATTACTCCCTAATCTCATACACATCGTATCATGAGACAAAAATATTACCTACTGAATTGGATATCTATCTAGTTACATCCATTATAACATGTTTATGTTTATGTTTTCTATAAAAGGAAATCAATCATAAAGCATAAACATAAGAATTACCCATGGAAAGAAATGGTTTTCATAATCTTGCCACATATCATAATCAAAGGAGATTTCATAAAGGTTCCAAATAGAAGAAAGAATTAAATTTTTTTGACATTAGTATCTAATTAAATAATTATAGGTCTCAATATATGTTGTTCATTTGGGAAAAATGTTATGATAAATGGTGCAGAATTAGGTATATAAATGAACTTTCAAAAAAGTGTCTTAAAGAATCAGTTAAAGGATTTTGGAGAAAGAGTAAGTATTGAAATTTATTTGAAAAATATAAGTAAAATAGAATGGTTATTCATAAAATATTCATTTATTTAATGAAATATTTTACTGGAATAAAAATTTTAAATAATCATTGCATAAAAGGATTAAAGGATAGAAAATTTTCCTTTAATGGGGTTTGATTTTAAAGATGGCATTTGATAAATAAACTTAAGGAATGAATTAGCCTATTAAAGTAAGGGATAATGATCTAGTAATATATTTAAGAGACATATATATAGAATCTATAATCATTCCATAAAATAAATGAGATAGATAAAGTGATTTAGATAGATAAAGTTCATAACCCAAAGAAAAAGGGTGGTTCAGTGAGATTCCATACCTAAGGTTCTAAAATTATTTTGAACTTGCACTTAATATCCTATATAATAAAACTATATTCATTAATTAATTAATTAATAAAATTTTAAATATATATTTTATTTACAATAATTATATTATTTTTATTTATAAACATTTCAATGAGATATAATTTTTAATTTCATTGTTTTGAAGGCGTTCGTTTCATAGTTCCAAAATCAGATCACTTATGGATAATTATTAATGTTCTTGTCAAACAGGTCTAAAAATATAAAAGTAAAATGAAATAGTATTCATGTTCTTATATGAAATAAAATGTTCCCAAATATCATTTTGTGTTCTGACATAGGGATGATTCAATTAGTATAAATGTTAACAATATGTGGTTAGTTCATTTAGGATGTTTTATCGACTATTGAAAACTAGATTCATTTTATTTTATTAAATGATTATTAAAAACTAAATAACATAAATAAGTCATTTTGTACTTATTATAATAATATTTAACCATATTATTTTTTCTAAAACTATTCTTGATGGTGGTGTAGAAAAATGAAGTACATTGTTCATGGAGGCGGTGAACCAACCATATTGTAAAGAATGTTTTTGGTTTTGAATCTAAAAAAGGGAGGGAATAAGATGGATATTCAACCATAATAATAAAACATAAGTATATTTAGTATACTTATGTTACTATAATTGGGTTTATGGATATAATATTGGGGTGCTAGAAGAATAATAAAATTAAAATAATTTTAGTTTAGGGATAACCACGTTCATTGGATTTCTCCTTTTATGTTAACCTTTAAGGATCCATGGAATGGTATTTGGATGATACCAATAGCACTATAACATTGGGGAGAGGATTATAATGGTAATTATACAAATATTTGGTATGATACAATTCTTATAAGTTTTGATGATATTGTTTTTAGGTCATAATATACAAAGTAACACAAGAGGGGGGTGAATTGTGTCTTTTCAAAAATCTTCCACAATTATGGATTTTGATGCCCACTGTTATTTATGTGAACATGCAATGTTTTTCTTATGTATAAAAATATGAAGCTGATAAAAAAATAAAGAACACAACTTTGTATGGTGGTCTGGGGAATGAAGATCCCCTAGTTCACCCTACCAATCACTCTCTCTACGATCTTGTTAAATTTCACTACAATGGTCCTCTATCACAAGACCATAAGTTTACAAATGAGTGTCGAAAGTTGAAACATTTACAATAAGAATAACAAAAAATACTATTGGTTCTATAACAGAGAACTGGTTATCCACATATTAGATCCATAATATGATACTCCACCACAACTGAGTACGATTAGTTGAAACACCAATAAATCAAAAGAGTTTGATTTGAAAGGCTCGGGTTGTTCTTCACAGTTGCAGCAGTAAGAAACTGAAAAATGGTGTATCTTATTCCTTAGAAAAGAATATCTTCAACAACGAATTAGTCTCAAATTATCCTTGTTGCAAAAATATCTTCAATAAGGTAGCAACTAAACAACAATAGAAATATTACAAAAGTAAAAGATTGAACATGTATATCTCCAAAGTGTAGCTTCTTTCAGAATCAATCATTCATTGTAGAAGAACTATAAAAGATAATTTACATAATATATTAGCCCATGTGAATCACTTATCACACACACACACACACACACACATACATACATATATATATATATAATTTTTATGAGATACTATGAATGAATATATAGAACAAAAAACATTCTTCGGTATTTCAGATCCAAAAGAATAGCCTGATTGATCACGGAAATTAAAATTCCAAATGAATAGGGAGTCATAACTTCCCACAAAAATAGGAGAGATTTTATCTAATGAACATGGTTCTTTGAAAAAATAAAAATTATCCTCGAATCATTCTTTAATTATGACTTTACCATTGCAGTAATCTCATATTGAAAATTCGGATTGAAAAACTTCATCATTGAGAACACAACATAGGGTTGATATGCATAACATAGGGTTCTTTTTCATAGTGTAGGGCTCATTCGCGTAGTGTATGGTTCCTTCCAAGTTATGGTTTCTTAACCATACTTCAATCTTCATATAATGTAGGGAAAAAAGTATCATAGGTATGATAATCCATACATTTATCCTTATCAGCATAAAATCCTGAACATAGCATTGATTAACCATACATTTAACTTTTCCACATGTAGGGTATGAACAGTAAATACAGACTCCAATGTAAGGTTGTTGATCTATACATTTGATGATTCTATAAATGTAATTATGTTGATCCAAATACAAAATATTTAGCATAGGGTAGGGTTGATACCATACGCAAGCGTTTCACTTCTCAGCACAACGTATGGTTGATACCATATGCAAGCGTTTCACTTATCGGAATAATGTAGGATTTGAAACAGTGTTTCCAGAGTAATTATCATAATTTCAAATTAATTTAACTCGTATATAAATTCCTAAAAACTCATTCAAGAAAACTTCATAAGAAAACAAATAAGGGTATTTGTGAACATAAAAATCATCATAAATTATAAAGTATTGTTGAGACAATACATTCCCAACAATCTCTCCCTTTTTTATGATCACAAAAACCATAACATAATCCATAACAAAATTTAAATAAAATTTAATATTTTTAAAAATAAAAATATAGATATAGAAAATATTTTGATATTTCAATTTCACAGTATTATTTCAATAAATAAAATAGATACCTATAAATTATATATTTTCTCTGATGAAATGTTGCGGTTTGAAAATAATATCCCCCATCTCCCCATAGTCTTCATTGAAATTATCCATTGATTTTCATTAAAATATTCAACATTTACTATACTATTCTCCCCCTTTTGTGATATAAAAAAAGAGAGTTTTAAATAATAAATGATATAAACCATGTTTAATATAGCACTGAACTGTAATGAAAAGTTACAAATATTGGAAAAATAAAAATAAGTCTAGTATTAGTAGTTTAAACATTGAACTATAATAAAAGATACTAAAAACACAATAAGAAAGTAAATTGAAATTAAAATGAATTAAAATATTTTTAAAAAATAAAGTACAATCCTCATTCAATGAATGGGTCTTCAAAATGAAGGGCTTTGATTTGAATCGGTAGGGACAGAGGGTTCATCAATATGAGGAATGGATTGAACTACAGTTTTAATATGAAGATACTTCAAAAGTAGGCTTTGGGGATTATTGTTGAATATTTATGACCATTGTTGAATAATCTTATTCAAATAATTTCCAAACATTAAATTCTAAATCAAATTAACCTTTAAAAATTCATTCACATCTTCTTATGAATTAATGACCGCAATTATCTTGTCCTTAATTTTATTAAGCAATGATCCCAGTCAGGATTTACTCAAAGTTAGTTAACTAATCAGATTTCTTTTATTTTTTAATAGCACATGTAAAGGGGTACTATCACACTAAAGAGTGTGTACTCTATCATTGAACTCAACCAGTATAGAGGTAATAGCTTCAAACATTCTGACCCGTTTTGATGATGTCTGTTGAGTGGAGGTTTACGCTTGACTAATTGCGCTAAGATAATGAAATTATCTCCCTATAATTAGCATAAACTCATCAAACTCTAATTTATTAATAGATTCATCTCTTAACAAATTTAACTCTATAGGAATCTTACTGATAATCTATTTAAGGTCTCCAATAGAAATTAGATTCTCTTTGAATTCCCTTAAATGAATCTTTTGAGCTTCAAACTCAGATCTTGGCACTAAAAAATCCTTGTATTCATAAAATTTCTTTTTCTCAGCCTTCAACTATTCTATGAGAAAAAAATTATAAGCCCTCAATAGATTGATCTTTATAACTAAGGCTCCATCCTGAGAATCAAAAGATTTAGAAGATGGAGTTATAGGACCATGAATAGCTTCCCTTTGTCTAACTTCTACTAAGTACAAACTTGGATCTTCATTACCAACTGATCTATTTCCTAAGGCAGATCCTCCAGAAACATTAGAATCATGAATAGCTTGAGTTTGAGTTTTAGGAATAGATTCCCTGATATGCTCTTGACTATGTTCCTCTTGCACAACTTGATCATCCACTGGATTCTCTTTCCCAGCTACTCCTGGTGCTTCTTCCACAGTCTCTATAATGACAACTATAATTATTATTTTATAAAAAAGAGATTATTATAGCCTTAAAGTGAATTCTTCATCAGGCCTCGGTGTTATAGAGCCAACTAAAGGAATTATCATTTTATCCCCTTGAGATGCTTCCAATAACTTCTATTGTTGTTCTGCACCAACCGGAATAATACTATTTTAAGAATTTCTTCATACAAATCCAAGATTCTTAACATTTCTAGAATTCATAGTATTATTGTGGTGACATGTTTTTCCAAAAAACATATTGATAATTTTTCCTTTAATTTGTAGTAAAAAAAGAAATAATATGTCTATAGGGATAATATCTTATCTTCCTATCCATGTAGCCGGAATGGTTTGGATATTTTATTATAAATCGATAAAAATTAAAATTTATGTGATTTAGAAACAAAAACATGATATACATGTTAGAATGTAGAACTTTTTATAGCTCGAAAGTCCTAAGAAAAATTCCAGATTGAATAAACTTCATCAAAACTCGATGATCAGGAGTAATTTCTTTTTCCATTACCTTCTTGAGAGTTCTTATTCCAAAAATGAAACCATCACATCCTCTGATTATTTTTCTCCATTACCAATATTTCTCAAATCAAACTAAAACTCCCCCTCATGGGACAACATAACATCTCAACCATTTCCACAAAAGACAAAGAAAACTCAAAATCATTAATCATAGAGATAATGGAATCTTCTTCGAATCCAAGAATAAAAGAATAATTTCTACAAAATTCCTCTAATTCATTTTCATAAACCATAGGCATGTTATCTTCTCCAAAATCAAAAACCAAACCTTAAAATTTCATTTCTTCCTTGAGAAAAATATTCATAGAATCTAAATAACCAAAATCAGTTACGATTCCCTAGAGTACTTTGTAGGCTTTCTAGAAAGCATAAGTATTGTTTTCCAACTCAACATCTATAGATCTTTGAGAGATTATCGTCTCCAAAGATTTTGAGATTGAAGGGATTGAAGGTTTAGGGTTTCAGAAAATTGGAATCGAAAGAAGCTCTATAAATTGAAAGGACGTGTAGGAGAGGAGAAATATAGTTGGAGAAGGAAAACAGTTTGATCGTGCTGATTGAGAATGTACTCATTAATTTTAATTTTTTTAAATAAAAGTAAAATAAAATTGAAATGAAATTATAAATTAAAATGTAATAGAATAAAACATATTAAATAAATCTTACTAAAATAAAAATATAGAGACTGGAAATAAATTAATAAACAATCACTTCAAATAAAATATTCCTAACTCCCCTTAATAAAATCAAAACTAGCACTAGGAAGTGGTTTAGTAAAAATATTAGCTAATTGATATTTGGTATTAACAAATTCTAAAGATATATCCTTTTTAAAAACATTATCTCTTAGAAAATGATGTCGTATATTAGTGTGCTTAGTCCTAGAATGACTTATAGAATTTTTTGAATTATTTATTGCACTGTTATTATCACATAAAATGGGTATAATATTAAAGTTTAGTCTAAAGTCTACTAGAGTGTTTTTCATCCATAATACTTGTGTTTAGTAACTACCAGTAGATACATATTATACCTCAGCTATTGATAGAGAAACTATTTGTTGTTTCTTACTAGACCATGAAACTAAATATTTCCCTAAAAATGACAGGTTATTAAGGTGTGTTTCTATATAATCTAAAACCTCTGAATTCAGTATCTTAATATGAAATTAAATTAAAAACATAAGTTTTGGGGTAGATAATAGATTGAAAAACAGTTCCTTTTAAATATCTAAAAATACTTTTAACATTAGTAAAATGGGAATCTTTTAGATTTGATTGAAATCTAGCACAAAGACATATAGAAAACATAATGTTTTGTATTCTAGCAGTAATATATAACAAACTTTCAATCATAACTCTATATAAATTATTTTCAACTAGTTTTCTGGCTTCATCCAAATCAAGTTTTATATTGGTACACATAGGAGTTGTATATGTCTTATTGTTCTCAGGTCCAAAACTTTTTCAACAAATCAATAATATGGTTACTTTGATTTAAAAAATTTCCAAAAATATTTTTGGTAAATATTAAATCCTAAAAAGAAATTCAGTTCTCACATCATACTCATTTAAAATTCTTTTTGTATTAAATTTGAAAAATCATGAAAAATGTTTTTATTATTTAAACCAAAAATAACATCATCAACATATATTTGAATTAATAAAATATTAGAACAAATAGTTTTCTTGAAAAAATGTTGGATCTTCCAATCCAAAAATAAATCCATTTTTCAAAAGAAATAACTTAACCTTTGATACCAATATCTAGGTTCTTATTTAAGGCCATAGAGAGATTTAGTATGTTTAAAAACAAAGTTTGGTTTTTGAGAATTTTCAAAAATAGGGGGTTTTTCAACAAAAACTTCCTCCATTAAATATCCATTTAAAAAGGTAGACTTAACATCCATCATATATAATTTAAAATTCATATGAGATGCATAATCTAAAATAACTCTAATAGATTCTAAAACAGATATAGGTTAAAAGTTATCATCATAATCTATTCCTTCTTCCTTATTATATCCTTTAGATACTAATCTGGATTTATTTTGGGATATGATCCCTTGATCATCCTGTTTATTTCTAAAGACCCACTTAGTTCCTATAATTAGATAATGGGTTGGTCTCTCTACTAGTTCCCAAACTTCATTCTTTTTAACTTATTTAGCTCTTCGAGAATTTATAATATCCAAATCTCATCTTCTAAGGCTAATTCAATAGTCTTAGGTTCTAATTAATATATAAAGGAAAACAATTAAGTTATGCTTCCTATATTTCTTTTAGTACTAATTTCTTTGTCTATGTCTCCTATAACAATTTCATGACTATAGATCTTTAATGTTCTAGACTATCTAGGAAATACACTTTCAAGTTCTTCAGTATAATGTTTTTCTCAATTGGATTGTGTTTTTTTAATATCATTTTCAAAATAATTTTTAATGGTTTAAAGTCTCATGTTATCAAAAGAGTCAGTGAATTCATCAGTTTGATCGTTCTCTTTAATAAAATGGCCAGTTTCATCAAACTTCACCTTAATTGATTCTTTAATAATTTTTTTCTTTTTATTAAACACTATATAAGCTTTAGAGGTAGCATAATATCCCAAAAATATTCCTTTATCATCTTTTGGATCAAACTTACCAAGGTTGTTCTTAGTATTCAAGATATACACCTTGTATCCAAAAATTTTAAAGTACTTTACTTTAGGTTTTCTGTTATTCCAAAGTTCATAAGGTGTCTTTTTGAAAATAGGCCTTATTAAAACTAAATTAATGATATAGAAAGATGTTCTTAGAGGTTCTACCCAAATATAGGTAGGAATATTGTATTCATCCATCATAGTTTTTTCCATTTCTTGATTCCTCATTTCAACAATTCTATTTTGTTGAGGTGTTCTTGATATAGAGAATGTGTGTTTAATACCCAAATTTGAGAAAAAATAATTGAATTATGATTCTCAAATTCTCCACCATGATCAATTCTTAATGAAATTATTTTAAAACCTTTTTCATTTTGAACAACTTTACAAAAAACTTTCAAAAATAGTGAAAAAATCACTTTTGGGTTTTAGAAAATAAACCCAAGTAAATCTAGAATAATAATCTACTTAAATATAAACATATAATTTTCTATCCAAAACTTTCTACTATTGATGGTCCAAAAAAATCCATATAGATAAGCTCTAAAGGTTTATATGTAGAAATTTTTTTAATATATTTGAATGAATATTTGTCATACATACCAATTTGGCATGAATCACAGAATCTATCATTTTCAAGCTTAAGAATAGGAAAATTAGAAACTAATTGTTTCATGGATAATTTATATAAAGCATATATATTATAGTATCTAAGTCTTCAGTACCAAATCCACAATTCATTTGTCATAGCAATTAAACAATACACTTTCTATTTACATAAGGAATTTAAATCCAATGTATAAACATTATCAGTTATAGGTGCTCTAAATTTGAGCAACATATCTCTAAACCAAGAGTATGAATTGTTAGAAAAATCAACAAAAAATACATCATCACATAGTTGAGAGATAGGTATCAGGTTGTGATTTAGCCTTTGTATATATAGTAATGTATTTATTGAGATAGTATTTGGATCTACAACAGTTGCAGCTCCAACAATTTTTCCTTTGGAATTGTCACTAAAAGTGACTAATCATTCGTTCATTTTATTTAGTGTGTGAAATTTTATTGAATCTCCACTCATATGCCTAGAACAACCACCTTCCATATACCAAATGGATTTTCTTTTTTGTGACTTATTTCATGCAAAAGTAATTAAACAAATTTTTGTTTTGGTACCTATATCTTCTTGGTTCCAGTAGTGTTAGAAAGAAATTATTTGGGAATCCAGATCTGTTTTATTTCTCCATAATTTATATCACTTGATTTAGAAAAAATGTTAGAAATAAATTCTCTTTTAATACCACTAATTTGAGTATTTTTCAAATATAAATTATTAGTGAAAATAACTTTTGTTCGACAATGAAAACAGGTAGTTTTTTTAGAATTTGGCACAAAATAGTTTTTATACAATTTTGATTTCTAACCATTGATTCCTATTATAAATATTTTCTTTTTAACGATATTATTTCCAACAATTTCATTTAAAATATTTTCTCCTATAGTAAAAACAAGAGAACCACTCTTATATGATTCTATTTCATCATGTAATTCCTTGATTTTATTTTCATGATTGATATTGTTTTAAATAGAGGAATTGAATTTTTCAAGTAGATCTTGGTGTTGTTTTATCATGGTATCACATTTACCTAAAATAACATTATGAATGTTTATTAAATAATTATTCTTATTTATAAAAGAATAATATTTTTCTTCTAACATAGAATAGTGAGAATCCAATTTATCATTTGAGAAACTATTTGTATCAGAATCAATAGAGTAATAAGTTTGCGCCTTTTCCTTTCCATCCATAAAACACATATTTTCTTTTAGATTTGATTGCTCCTTCTCTGAATCAGACATTGAAGGGATTATGAAGTCCTCAGATACACTCCATGTAGATTTAATTTTTCTTTTTCTCTTTTTCTCATAATCAACATTTTTATGATATCTCTTTTTTGGACTTTTTCTTTTATCTTTTAAGTGAGGATAATCGGGTCTGATATGACCTAATTTCTTGCATTCATAACATTGAACTTCTCTTGGTTATTTTTAATCCTTTTTGGAGGATTTTTTGAATCCTGTTTTCTTCTTGTAAAATTTCTAAACTTTCTTTATAGTTGATCCAATTCCATTTCAGAATCTGTTGAATCTGAATTCTTTTCTTCTTTGTTTTTATACTATGATTCTAAGATGTCACTTTTAGAGAAGTATTTTATTTCTTTGTTATAATATTATGATCTTCAAATTCATCATGTATTTATTCTTCATACATCATTAGTGTTCCAATTAGTTCTTTCATTGTCATATCTTTGACAGGTGATGATTAAAGAATTGCAGCAGATATGTCATTCAATTTAAAAGGTAGAACTCCTAGTACTTTCAAAGCTTGATCAGATTGGTTGATGGGTTCACTTATAGTTGTAATATTGTTGATAATTTTTTTAATCCTTCCATTCATCTATGTGATTATTTCACCATAAAAAATTCTTAATGTTTTTAATTTTAGCTTAGTTTTAGCATATATCATTTTTCTGAAAATATATGTTCCTTTATAAGAAACTGTAATAGTTTTTCACATTTCATAGGAAGTTGGACATTGTGATACACAATTTAATTCATCTGGTCCAAGACCACAAATAATAGCATTAATTTCTTTAGAATTGATATCATACTTGGATTTTGTTGCAGGAACCCATGTTTTTGGTTTCTTAGGAGTTTCATATGGTGTAATGATCATTGATTACAATTTAGAATCCAAGATTTTTTAGATAGATAATCATTCAATATTTCTATAATCCATAATTTTCACCATTAAAATATAGAGCATGTACCATTGACATTACTTCTCTAGGATCATCCATTCAAATCTTTGTATATACTTTTTACTTTTAGATTGCTATAGCTTTATCCAAAATCACTCCTCAAATACCAATTGTTGGGTCGGAATATTCAAATTAACAAAAGAGAGGGTGAATTTTTTCTTTTCCAAAATTCTTGATTTTGACACCCACAATAATTTATCCAGATATACAGTGTTTTTATTCTGTATGAAAATATGTATCTGATAAACAGAAATAAAGAAAAAATATTTTTATAGTGTTTCGGGGCATAAAGATCCCCTAGTTCACTCTACCAATCACTCTCTCTGTGAGATTTGCAAATTTCACTAGAATGGTCCTCTTATCACAACACCATAAATTTACAACTGATTGAAGACAATTGAAATCCTTACAATATGACTAATAAAAAAGACTTCCGATTCTATAAGAGATAATCAGTTATCCATAGCTTAGATCAAGAACTTGATACTCCACCATAACTAAGTACAAGCAGTTGAAAATATATTAAATCAAAATATTTTGATTTGAAAGGTTCGGGTTGTTCTTCACAGTTATAGCAGCAAGCAATTGACAAATGATGGATCTTATTCTTCATAAAATAATATCTTCAAGAATAAATTAGTCTGAATTGATCCTTATTGAACAAAGATCTTCAATAAGGTAGAAACAAAATAAAATTAGTAATCTTACAATAATAAAATATTGAACATGTATATCTCCAAGGTGTAGATTCTTTCAGAATTGATGGATCATTGTAGTAGTACTGTAAAAGATAATTTAAATAATATAGTCACATATGTGAATTAATTATCACACACACACATATATATTTTTAAATACATACCCTAAAAGAATATATAGAACAGAAAGCATTATTTGACATTCCAGATAAAAAATAATTTCCTTATTGATCATGGAAATTCAAATTCCAAATTACCAGGGGAGTTGTTTGTTCCCATAGAAATGGGATTGATTTTGTCCAATGAAAATGGTTCTTTGAAATAATAAAAATCATCCTTGAATCGGTCTTTAATTATGACTTGACCATTACAGCAATCTCCGATTGAAAACATGGCTTCAAAAACTTTGTTGTTGAGAACACAACATAGGGTTTATATGCATATCATAGATTTACTTTGCATAGCATAGGTTTTATTCGCGTAGCATAGGGATCCTACCAACATATGATTTTTTAATAATACATTCATATTCACATAATATAGGGAACAAAATTAGAACAGGTATGATAATACATACGTTTATCCTTATTAGCATAAAATTCATAACATAGAATTGATTAACCACACATTCAACTTTTCCACACATATGGTATGAATAATAAATCTAAAATCCAACATAAGGTTGTTGATCCATGCATTTGAAAATTCTATGAACGTAAGGATGTTGATCCAAACATAAAATATTTAATGTAGCATAGGTTTGATACCATACACAAGAATTTCACTTCTCATTGTAATGTACAGTTGATACCATAAGCAAGCGTTTTACTTCTCAACGTAACAGAGGGTTTGAAACAGTGTTTCGAGAGTAATTCTCATAATTTCAAATTACTTTAACCCATATATAAATTCTTGAAAACTCATTCAAGAAAACTTTATTAGAAAAAAAGGGTATTTGTGAACAAAAAAATCATCATAAATTATAGAGTATAGTTGAGACAATACATTCCCAACAAATGGGTAGTGAGGTGTGTTATTTATAAGGGGAGAAGTGGGGTGTTTTTGAATATTATATTCATTAGTTTATTATTTTGGCTCAAGACCACCAATATTATTCATTCTTGTGACTATATATTATAAATGGTGCATTTGTGTTTGAAATAATGGGTTCTTACATCATCCATGGCTCAAAAATTCAGGTATTTAGCTTATAATGTTAAATATTGTATTTTGTTGTATTTCACTATTCACAAAACAATTCAACTATTTTTGAAAAATAAAAAATATATATAGAAAATATTTGACTTATATATTTAAAAAATCAAATCTATTTTATGAAAATAAAATTTCGTTTAATTCATTATGTTTGTTATAAAAATTAAAATAAAACATTGTGTTTTATAAAAATATAAGCACT
This sequence comes from Viscum album, assembly GCA_963277665.1. Classification (NCBI taxonomy): domain Eukaryota; kingdom Viridiplantae; phylum Streptophyta; class Magnoliopsida; order Santalales; family Viscaceae; genus Viscum; species Viscum album. The sequence continues at coordinate 746,359,387 of OY728125.1, forward strand.
TATTTTATCATTTAAAACATATGTTTACTTGTATCATGATATAAATTTGGAATATTGTCATTTTATAAGATACTTAAATATTATTTTACATTTCCATATGTGAGGATTCTATTCTAACATCCATTTTACTATTCCTAATGGTCAAATTACAATTCTAATGGTCAAATTACTATTCCAACCGTCAAATTTGTAATAGTCATATGAGTTCCATGCTTTCTATAAATAACACGTATTTTATTCATTCATCATTCACTTCTATTTTCTATCAATATTATATATATATATATTCTCATTTTCAAAATTCAAAATTTCATTACTAATATTCTACTTCATTTCTATGGTGTTGTTTGTGAGTGTGATTATTCTGGGAGATTACAAAAATCCAAAATTTTCTATTATTGTTATCTTATTTCCTATTTTTTACCATTGTAATACTTTCAATTCTTTTGGCCATATTTATTTTCTAAATATAATTTTTAAATTAATATAATAAAATATAGTTGGTTTTATCATGTTGTGTGTGTGAATTATATAATATTATTTTACAAAATGTGAAATGAATATATATTTAGAAGGGAATTTCCATTAATAGTATTTCAGTTTTTTATAAGAACTATATCAGTTACAACATCTTAATCAAGGGGATACCACATGAGGTATGATTCTTATGTTAAATTCTTTATTTGATCTAACCTCAATCGCATGGAATGTTATTATAGTTAGAGAAATCCATAGATGTTTAAATATTCCATGAGTATAAATTTCACTCTTTTGACATAAAAACAAATAGTTTATCCATGAAAAAGCATGTTAAGAGAGAAAAAAAGGTTCAATGTATTGGAAAATAAAAATTATCCTCAATAAAGGGATTATCATTCATCAAGATAGGGATACTCACACCAAATCTCTTAGAAGAAAAAATATAAATTTGGAAAAAAATAAAAGGAGTTGTTCCACCTATAAAAGTGGTGGAAGTAAAGAATAACCCACATAGTAAGAAGGAATCCAACATATCACTCATGTACATCAAGGAAGAGAGGTTTCTAAGTGGTGTTTCACAAACCACTAAAAAATATGAATATGTAATGGAGAATAAATTCAGAGGTGGGATAACTCAAGAATATACTTTTCCAAGTTTGAGTGATTGAATAATTATTGAAAATTCCAAGTCAATGAAGGATTCCAATGCTCACATACAAAAAGAGATGTGTCGGAGAGTTAGAACACAAAGGAAATAATTTATAGATATTTTGAGTTTGCTGACTACAAATGATGAAGTAGAGATTGAAGAGATGATGGAATTCCTTTATAGAAATCTAAAAAGGGGGAAAGGAAAGATGAAAGTAAAATAGTTAGTTTATCCAAACCAACCCCACTCCTCAACTTGAGGAACATTGAGGTTACCCTATCCCAATATTATTTATCATTCCTAACTTTTTTTTATAATAGTAGACTTAAGGGGGTGATATGATCCATCGGGTGAGTGTGCTAAAAAAGAACATGTTATGGAGATGAAAAAAAATCTGATAAAGTTGAATCTAGTGGTATCATACTACTAAAGAATAATACCAAGTGGGAAGTGGAAACATAAATTTTATTTTAATATATTTGTTTTTATCTAACATATGGTTTGGTGTTAGGTATCATTTGGTAAATTTCAGGATATCCAAAATTTTCAAAGATATAAGAGATATTCCCACAAGTGGAACCCCCAATTTGATTGAAAACATATTGGTGTCAAGTGGTAAAATTCTCGGGGGTTGTGATCAAAATTCAAAAGGGTGTTAAGCCTTATCTGAATATGTTTTATGATTGTGAATAACTAAAATTCATGGTGTAATATCCCAACCAGACTCACTCTATACCTAGTAGCCAAACCATTTCAAAACATGACCTCAGGCTTGCCTCCCCATATGCTAAAGTATGCCCGTTTGTAGTGGGGGTCAAAGGTGGTATTATAGGGAGACTATACCCCCCATATCAGAGTGAAAAATAAAATATAAAATAACCAAATACCATATATAATAGTAAATAAATAGTGTATTCATAAATAAATAGACATCCAACATGAATATTTGAAATGTAGTAAAGGCCCAAATAGCTATGTTGTACATATAACAATCCACCCACTCGGATGGTCAAATATACATACCAGAATAAATGAAATAAAACAACAAGGGATCTACTGCATCTTCGAGCTAAACCTTGTCCAATATAATAAAACCATCTGAGATATCTTATTAGACTATGTTATCATGGGCCTAATACCAACCTATTCCTACAACCAAGTGAATGTATGCTCAGGTCTCAAAGTGTAGTGGTGGGCTGAGTAAGGTGTGAGTAAAACTTGTTAGGCTACCACTGAAGGTGTCTAAAAAATCTAGTTTGATTATATAGTGAACTCAATAGTATAATGAAATGGGTAATCAATTTATAGATAATTTCTAAACATCAAATAAACCTATGAACCCTCAGGCTCTGATTAGATGCCTGAGGTTAACAAAAACTACTTTGACATGATGCTAGATATCTCAGTCAAGTGTGGGGATGCTCCTACTCAGAATGGATCACCCATTTTGGGCATATTATCTTTCTAGGATGAATCATCCAAATTATACCTCATGTAACCATGTGTCTCAACCCCCAAACATCAAGTTGTGGATCCTCATACTCAATAAGGATCACCCATGTGGTTAGAGGATTCTCCTACCATGATGAATCACCCATATCATTTATCAAGTAACCAAGAAACCAATGTGATCCATGTGTATATACCCATGATAGAGTAAATTGTGTCTTCCAATTTCACATGCCTCCAAGGGGAATTTAACCATATCAATAGACACCAAACTTGTTATCACCACTTACGTCTTACCATAGTGTTTGTCACCAAGGAGAAAGTAACCATCTCACTGGACACTAGACTTGCTAGTGCCACTTATGTCGTCCCATGGCGCACATCTCCAAAGGTAAAGTAACCATCTCACTAGAATGTGGACTCTATAGAGTTACTTATGTCTTCACATGGTGTTCATCACTAAAGGGAAAGTAGTCATCTCACTAGAATCTAGAATTTCAAGCACCACTTGCATCTTCCCATGGTGCACATCACCAAACGGAAAGTATCCATGTCATATCTATTGGTAGATTATCCTATCTAGGATGAATCAACAGTATCATGTCTCACCAGATAGTGAATTAAACCCTCATGTAATGCCTCGAACCCAATTACCCAGAGTCAGTGCATTATTTAAATACATTGGCATGATTACAAGGAATCGAGTCCCGAAGGACCGATCAGTTTAGTAGTCTTGGAAAATAGAATACATAAATGAATGTTAAATTACATTATAAAATGAAAAACAACAACAACATTCTCTCTATTGACCACTTTCATATCCCTTAGACTATCCCTACAGGTCAGTCATAATATATTTTTTTCGTATCCTGGGAAAAATAAAACATAGAAAGGGGTGAGCTTAGATGCTTATTAATGATAAAAATATAGCGAAAACATTCATAAATAAGCATAAATATTTAAGGTAGTGTATAAAACTGAAACAAAAGCCTTTTAAACTTAAAATTCAGTATAATATGGTAAAGATAAATCAAATAATACCATTTACTTATTCACATGGATATTCTACTAGTCGAATAATCACATGTAATATCAATAGTCAATTTCATAATGATGGAATGCATAATGTCAGACTTCATAACCACATAGTCAAGGCCTTGTGCCAAGACTACAAATAAGATTTTGTTAAGGCCTTGTGCCAAGACACTAGTTTGTCTCATGGGACCTACTGATGCATCGAGGAGCTATAGTGGGCTCAACCCCTCACTTACTAAGTCCAATGCATTCCTTATATGAAAAGGTTGAAACATAACATAAACATTCTTATTAAAACTAGCATACGAAATGTCAATAATTAATCCATAAACCATGAATGGTATAAAATAACACACCCACAGTGAAACATATCAAAAAACCATAAATAAAATATGGAAGATTTGTATCATAATAAATCAACTTCAAACAAGTTTAAAATCCATAAAAGTATGTTGACATAGATGAAAATGATTTGTAAACCTCCTTGAGAGAAATATCCCTTTTTCATGAAAACATTTAAAAGTCGCGTAATTTAGAAAAGAAGACATTTAAAGACATTTTTGAATAAAAGTGTCCCATACCACTTTGAAACTTTTGAAAGTAATTAACATTTTAAAAACATTCATGGACATATAAATAATTCCTTAAAAATTATTTTGAAAACATGGACATTAATGAGAATGATTTAGAAGAATAAATATTTATACAATTTAAAATGTTGATATAGTTAAAGAGTTACTTACATAAAACCTTAAAATATTCCTTTTAAAAATATTTTTATGAAACACAGATGTGGATGATAAGGAGTTCATAGTAGATACTCACATAAAAACAACCTCAGATAATGAAGAGATTGTAGAATTAACCATTACCTTGTACTTTCATTTGGCCAAGGGTACGTTTAACCTTATGTATAATGACCATAGTATATTATTAAATTATAGGAGAACCATATTAATATTTATTATATCATAAATGATTCATTTATGACTTTATAATATCCATTTAATAATTATTTCCATGTTAAATTTACATTTGGGGTAATAATCGCTTTCTTTATCATACGTGTTTTAACTTGTTATTCTTGATCATATCACTTAGATCAATATTTAAATACATACAGAATATAAAACATGATTTATATATCATATATATATAATATAAATATGTATAATATATAGATATATGAAATGTAAAACACCATTTATGGAGACGGTAGACAGTACGTACGCATAAATGTTGTTTCCATTTTCATATCATATTGAACGAAAGTAAGTGAATAAGATATATGTAAGTATATATATATATATCCAGTAGAATTATTATTTCATATATTAAATACTTGTTAATAATATATATTTTTATAATCATCGTTGAATGGTGAACGTGGGAATGAATCTCATCGCGTCGTGGAGACGGTAATCCGTACATACGCACGAGAAAAAATATCATTATATTGATGGTGAAATCATCTTTAATTGGATGTTATATCATATATACAGAATAATTAACATGTTATATTTATTATTTACATCATTTATACTCATTATTATACCCATACAAATAATTAAGTGTTGGAATAACAAACTACACCATGACGTGGAGATGGTAAGTCGTATGTACGCATGTATGGTGACTTTGTCATTTTTAGGATGGATAGAATAATGAATATAATCATACCATATTTATAATAATATCAAAATATGTATAAGGTACTGGATTTATTATTTTTTTATGGAAACAACAAAGAAAGAGGAAGTGGAAGAAGAAAAGAACTTGAAAGAGGGTGGTGAAATTATTACCTCTTCTTCGGGTGTTTCCTTTTGAGTTGATCAAAAGGGATCCTTAGGTTGTCTTTATGATAAAAGTATGGACTATAGATTGATTTTAGGGAATTTGAGAGGATATTTGGGCAGGTTTTGGCCAATACAAATGGCTTGGGAGGTATGATTTTGAGAGAAGGGGAAGTGCCCATTTATAAGAGGGGTGAGGGTCACTTTAGGAAAAGATTAAAATATTAATTTATTATACAATCATATTTGGTTTATAATGGATATAAATGAATTTATTTCGATCCTTAGGTGTTTAGGGGTCTAAATAATCTCATCCAATATGTTTTAGACAAATTTAGGTTACCATTTCAACCTTATCTTTTAGATTTAACTCTTAATTAAATACTTTAACCTTTACTGTGTCTTCTTGCATTCTTACACGATATGGTTTATAAACTTATGCTAAACTTCCAAAAGAACTTTAATTAGTTCATTAATTAAATATATAATATTATTTAATCCCTTTGGCCGAAACTTTTATTTTTAGGAATATTATATCAACCAATAATATAGTATTTGTTTTTAAAATTAATTTGTGTCAATTTTTACACTATTTGGTATTTTGATTTTGTGAAAGTCATAACAACCTTATCACTTCGAAAACAATTATCTAATCAACCCTAACATTTAATATTAACATATAAAATTAGTTTATTGCATCAAAAATTTTAAATTATATTTTTTTTAATATTTATTATATAAACTATTTTAATATTTCATTAAGAAAGTAATTACAACATCATCATTGTGTAATAAATAAATTTATTTATTTAATCTCTAAAAATTATAAATAAAGTACCATGATGTAGGAAATATTTTTATCTTTTTAATAAATATTTTTAGTCGAATTTATCTTATTTATATTCCTATATTAAAAATGTTTTAGTTAATAAACTTTGAATTTATGACTTTTAACTCTTCTTTAAATAAAATAAAAATAAATGTCCTAATCTAATCCAAGTGGACATAAAGGATCATATTTTATTCCTAAGTTTGGTTCTGGTCGAAATAAACTTATCCAATAGAATTAGTACATGTGTTATGGTAATTATAATATCATTTTTACCTTTAATTACCCTATTTACTTTTAACCGTGGTAAGTAAAAGTCAAAAGTTACAATTCACAAAAAATTATTTTCATCTTATTGAACCATATTTTAATTACTTATGTCAACTTTGTTTCTTTTATTTTTTAATTTCAACTCACAGAAGCAGTAAAATCATGTTTTATACAAATTTTCAAATGCTCCTAGAAGTTGGGTAAAAATCGTTAAAAAGTTCTATAAAATTTTATACATCTAATTTTATTCTAAAATGACTCCAATGAATTGAATTGAACTTATATAGTTATTATATATCTATTTTGACTTAAAATAAATTTAAATAAAATAAATAATTATTTAAATTAAAATTCAATTTTTAATAATAACGCAGTGTTTTTCACTATTCATCAAAAATTGAAACTTTTCAGAAAAATACAAAAAAAATTCCCTAATCCAATTTCGATATTATGAATTAAAAAATGAATTCTATTTTACCAAATTAAAATCATTAAAGTTGTATTTATTAATTTAAAATTAATTCCCATTGTCAAAACCAAAAAATAGGTTTTTAAAAAGTAAAAATTGTCAAAAGATTGACATGTGTTTATGTCAAATTTAAATGTGAAGTTACTTATAATGGTCTAAATTTTATTAAATAATAAATATATAATCTAATTATACTTTAAAACCTTTCAGGTGAATAATTTACCACAATTAATTATTTCGATTAAAAAAGGTGTTTTCAATTAAAACATAGTATTTTTCAGTATTCATCAAAATATGAAAGTTATCAGAAAAGTACCAAAAAAATATCCAAACTAAATTTTTTATATACCTCTTGTAAAGAAGAATTTAATTTCATTAAATTGAATATATAAAAGTGTCAAATATTGGTTTTGAAAAGGATCCACCATTAAAATGCGGTAAAATTGCATTTTTTTTAAAAGCTTCTTTTATCTAAAAAAAATGTATTTTTTCTTATATTATGTCTAAGAAACACATAATATGTATGTTAAAATTATATATATTATGTAAGATTCAAAATGTAGTTAATACTATTCATAACCGCTTTTTGAACGACTAGTTTAGTAAGTAGTGGTGCACTCGAACTCGGTGTTGCGTGTAGCACAAGCTATTGAATTTCTTTAATGAGATAATGTACTATGAAATCTTAGGGTGTTACATTCTCCCCTCCTTTAATAAATTTATTCCTCGCACTTTTAAATTTTTCTTCGAAAATGAAAGGTTAAAAATAGGAAAATACCTCTATGGAAAACCCACATCAGAAATTGGGTTAATAGAATTTAGTCTTAATAAGAGGGAAAGGGAATGAAAAAATCACCAAAAAATTATGATCTTGATTAGAAGAACATTGGAGGAAATTAAAGACACATAATTGGAAGAAAAAATAAATATTTATTGAGATTTATTGAGGCCATCAATCACAAAAAAGTGTAAAATTGAGGGCCTCAAAGCCATCAATCTATGATGATTTAAAATATCGTTAGTTCAACAAAACATAAGGTATTAGGATAACAAATTTTTTGTTTTAAGATCCCTTCCCTGAAGTTTAAGAATTATATTATTCATAGAATAAGAGGAAAAAAATATACTTGAAAAGTAGAGTTTCGTCCTTCAATTAATTCTTACCCCAAACTCATCTTTCACTCGAAAAGATAATAGAATTCAAAAATATTCTATTTATCCTAATCATATAGGGTTCCAAAAATAATGAATTTATAATTAATTTTTCAGATTATTTAAAAAAACTATGTTATACTAACCAATACATCATGTATCCAGTGGTAGATGATCCACCCTGGTCGCCATTCGGTTGCAGGTTCAATTCTCGCGGCCTTGCCGGAAGCGACGTGTTGTCACCCGACCTCCGGGTTGTCCTTTTTATGACAATCCAAAAATTATATCAAGAAATCATTTAACCTTTACAATAGTATCCAATGTCAAACATAATCGATTCCAACCTTTAGACTTATCTAAAATACTTCTATCCAAACTCACAGTCCAAATTTTATAAGGAAGGTAAACAAAATGAAGATCCCTTTTTCCATGTAATAACATGTGAATACCGTCATCATGTATTATTTTAAAAGAATATAACACCCTAAAATACCATAAAACCTTATTGATTACATTCATTTTCCCTTATTCCTTATAGAATACTAGATATACTCCTTCTGTCCAAAAATGTTGTGAACTCCAAAAATGATGGAATATACAAATCATTAATCAGTTTCAAGGTAGTCAAGAATATCCAATATAATTTATCCAAATCAATCATATATTATTCCAAAATCACTACCTCAGTATCAGAACCATATTATGGTTTATCTTTCTATCAACCATATATTTTCCAAAAAAAAATCTGTTATTGAGTCACTTTTCTTGCTTCCGTACAATCTCAAATACTTAATGAAATATTACTGCAGTGCTATCCTTTTATACTTTATAATTATTATAACATGTACATCATTAATACAATACTAAAATGACACAATACATTAATAAAAACATAATAAATATAATCATTCCTCCTCATCTTTTGTAGTATCATGACATGATTATTATCCAATAGCAGCATTTAGGGTATACTCTGGTGATTTTGAAATTGCTTTGCATAGTGTCCCAACTCTTGAAGATGAAGCATTTTACATTTGAAAACCTTTTCTTACCCTTGAAATCACGTACTTGGTTTCCTTTTTCTCCAAACTTATAAAAAACTCCCATTCCCTTCAAGAATTTACCAAGGTGATTCTTTCCATAGTTATCACATATGGGAAAATGTTTCTTTCCCCTCTTCCCTTTATCCATATTTCTATCTTCCATCCTTTTCTTCTCTTGCTTCCCTTCAAATACATTGGACTTAGAGAATTATTTAATTATCTTATTAACACATGATGATATTTTTTCATATGATGAAAATACATGGGATACTATTTCCCTTTAAAATGTTGTCTTAATACCATGAAAGATATGATCCTTCTTAATCTTTCGATTGTGCGTATTGCTGGAATTATAATTCCTTCTACTAGGTGTCATTTCTAAACAATGAAATACACTAGGTTAGTTTATGAATCGCAATGCATAATTATAAACTTGTAAAGTACCTAACGTAAATTGAAAACATTATGCATCTAATCTATAATCATAAAATGTTTTCTTTGAGGAAGTATTTACTCCTAAATATTTCATAATGGTTGTTAATGAAAATGTTAATTATCCTAAGCATATCCCTCAGGAGTGTCGTAACAAAGAGTGTAGCAAGGCTCATAGTCATGTACCAGGATACCTCGGGTTAAGCTCGAAACTCCTTGTCAAAGTTTTCACTTCTTGGTACATCTGTTCCAGAGTTTCCTCTACCTTCTTGTATCCAACCAGGGATTTATTGCTTGGAAAATACACAAAATCTCTAAATTATCAAAATTCTAGGAAGTTCTTCTATACTAATCCTCAAATTCTATCTTAGGGTAATGTTATTTAATCATATTTTATCTAAATATATTTCCAAGGTTGTTGCTAAACTTCATATGATACCAAATATAATGCCCTGATCCCAGTTACCCAGAGTCGATGAATTATTTTAATACATTGGCATGATTACAAGGAATCAAGTCCCAAAGGACCGATCAGTTTAGAAGTATTAGAAAATAGATTACATAAAAGAATGTTACATTACATTATAAAATGAAAAAAAAAACAAAAACATTGTCTCCATTGACCACATTCATATCCCTTAGACTATCCCTACAGGTCATTCAAAATATACTTATTCGTATCTTGGGAAAAATAAAACATAGAAAGGGGTGAGCTCAGATTCTCAGTAAGGATAAAAATATAGTGAAAACTTTAATAAATAAGAATAAATATTTAAAGAAATGTATAAAACTAAAACAAAAGCCTTTTAAACATAAACTTCAGTATAATATGGAAAATATAAATCAAATAATGTCATTTACTTATTCACATGGATATTCTACTAGCCGAATAATCACAAGTAATATCAATATCTAATTTCATAATGATGGAATGCATAATGACAGACATCATAACCACATATCCAAGTCCTTGTGCCAAGACTACAAATAATATTTAGTCAAGGCCTTATGTCAAGACACTAGTTTGTCTAATGAGACCTACCGATGCATCAAGGAGCTATAGCGGGATCCACCCGTCACTTACTAAGTCCAATGCATTACTCATATGAAAAGGTTGAAACAAATCATAAACATTCGTATTAAAACTAGCTTACAAAATTTCAATACATTATCCATAAATCATGAATGGTATAAAAATAACACATCCATAGTGAAACATATCACAAAACCTTCAATACAATATGGAAGATTTTTATCATAATAAATCAACTTCAAACAAGTTTAAAATCCATCAAAGGATGTTGACGTAGATGAAAATGATTTGTAAACCTCTTTGAGAGAAATATCCATTTTTTATGAAAACATTTAAAAGTCACAAAATTTATAAAGGAAGACATTTAAAGACATTTTTGAATCAAAGTGTCCCATACCACTTTGAAACTTATGGAAGTAATTAACATTTTAAAAACATTCATTTCCATATAAATAAATCCTTAAAACCCATTTTGAAAACATGGACATTAATGAGAATGATTTAGAAGAATAAATATTTAAACCATTTAAAATGATGATATAGTTAAAGTGTCCCTTACATAAAACCATAAAATATTCCTTTTGAAAATATTTTTATGAAACATGGATGTGGATGATAAAGAGGTCCCAGTAGATACTCACATAAAAATAACCTTGGATAATGAAGAGATTGTAGAATTATCCCTTACCTCGCACTTTCCTTTGGTAGAGGGTACATTTAACCTCCTGTATAATGACCATAGTATGTTATTAAATTATACCCGAACCATATTAATATTTTTTATATCATATATGATTCATTTATGACTTTATTCTATCCATTTAATAATGATTTCCAAGTTAAATTAACATTTCGAGTAATAATTGCTTTCCTTATCGTGCGTGTTTCAACTTGTCATTATTGATCATGTCACTTAGATCATTATTTAAATACTTCCATAGTATAAAACATTATTTATATATCATATATATATAGAATATAAATATGTATAATATATAGATATATTAAATGGAAAACACCATTTACAGAGACAGTAGGCCGTACATACCCATAAACGTTGTTTCCGTTTTCGTATCGTATTGAATGGAAATAAGTCAATAAAATATATGTTTGTACATAAATAAATATATATATATCCAGTAGAATTATTATTTCATATAATAAATACTTATTAATAATGTATATTTTTATAATAATCGTTGAATGGTGAATGTGGGAATGAATCTCATCGCGTCATGGAGGCGGTAATCCGTACGTACGCATGAGCGACAATATCATTATATTGATGGTGAAAACATATGTAATTGGATGTTATATCATATATACATAATCATTAAAATGTTATATTTATTATTTACATAATTTATACTCATTATTATACCCATCCAAATAATTAAGTGTTTGAATAACAAACTAGACCACGACGTGGAGACGATAACCCGTACGTACACACGTATGGTGACATTGTCATTTATAGGATGGATAGAATAATGAATATGGTTGTACCATATTTATAATAACATCACAATATGTATAGGTTACTAGATTTATTATTTTTTTATGGAAACAAAAAATAAATAGGAAGTGTAAGAAGAAAAGTACTTGAAAGAGGGTGGTGAAATTATTACCTCTTCTTCGGGTGTTTCCTTTTGAGTTGATCAAAAGGGATCCTTCAGTTGGATTTCGGATGAAATTAAGGACTCTAGTTTGATGTGAGGTATGTTTTAAGGATATTTGGGAAGGGTTTGGCCAAACCAAATGGATTTGGAGGTATGATTTTGAGAGAAGGGGAAGTGCCCTTTTAAAAGAGGGGTGAGGGTCACTTTAGGAAATGATTAAAATATTAATTTATTATACAATCATATTCAGTTTATAATGGATAAAAATGAATTTAGTTAAAGACTAGGTGGTTATGGGCCAAAATACGCTCATCTAATAGGTTTTAGACAAATTTAGGTTACCATTTTAACCTTGTCTTTTATATTTAACTCTTAGTTTAATAGTTTAACTATTACACTATCTTCTGGTATTCTTACACTATATGGTTAATAAACATACTCTAAACATCCTAGATAACCTCAAGTGGTTTATAATGGCATATAAAATATTATTTAAACCCTTTTTCCTAGCCTTATATTTTTTGGAATACTATATCAAACAATAATATAATAATTGTTTTTAAAATTAATTAATGTCAGTTTTGACACTATTTGGTATTTTGTTTTTGTGAAAGTCATAAAAACCTTATCACTTCGAAAACAATTTATCTAATAAACTCAAACATGTCATATTAACCTAGAAATTTTTTTGATGGGATCAAAACTTTTAAATTATTTTTTTATATTTATTATATAAACTATATTAATATTTCATTAAGAAGGTAATTAATGCATCATCATTGTGTCATTAATAAATTTAATTATTTAATCTCTAAAAATTACAAATAAAATAACATGATGTAGGAAATAATTTTAGCTGTATAACTTTTTATGTCCCGCTTCTAATGAAGAATTTTATTTAATTAAATTGAATATATAAAAGTGTCAAATATTGGTTTTAAAAAGGGTTCTCCATTAAAATTAGGTATTTTTTTTTTTTTGAAAAATACTTTTTTTTTCTGAAAAAATGCATTTTTTCTTATATTATGTCTAAAAAACACATAATATTGATGTTAAAATTATATAGAATATATAAGATTTAAAATGCAGTTAATACTATTCATAACCGCTTTTTGAATGACTAGTTTAGTAAGTTGTGGTGCGCTCAAAGTCAGTGTTGCGTGTAGAACAAGCTATTGAATTATTTTAATGAAATAACAAACTATGAAATCTTGGGGTGTTACACCTTGAGAACCATGTTAATCAAAATCTAGTATGACATGGAAATTTTTCATCTATATCAATTAGTGGATTCTTCTATGTAGTTTGAATCCCTGATGGTATGTATCAAGTAATCAAACATCAATTAAGTTTATTAGAATACATATTGTTTAATTCATCCAATTACTAAATGACAATCCATTTATTCTCAATTAGTGGATTCTCCTTAACCAACTATCCATGGCGAGTCCAATACATTCAACCAATGATAATCTGGGAAAATTACCTTCATCATATCTCCCTTTAATGGCACACATTCATCAGTAAAATATTCCCTCTCAATATTTCAACCCATTATCTCTTCATAATTTGATAAATATAAGTGGAATCTATCACAATTAATGATTCTTAAAATGGTGAAGGGATGATATCTAAGGGGCTTGTGAAATCCAAAACCATAATTCATTTCACTTTCCTCATAAGGGATTTTAGGGTAAGGATTTATGAGGATTATAGATTTATTCTACCAATTAAAATCCTCTAAAAATTTTCCCAGGAGAAACTCATGCTGTGAAACTTGGTTTCATGTCATAAATTTTCAAGGAAAAGGCCTTTACTGGTCTTGCCCATCTTATGTCATGACATAAAATAATGCGTCATGTCATGAATTATTAGGCCTATCCCTCTGACTCTATTTCCACATCATGGAATTTCTTGGGCCAACCCATGAAGCCTATTAACATCATTAATACCTTATCCATGATGTGAATGGGGTTTTAAAACCCATTTTAGCAGTCCTAGAACCCTGGCTACTCCCCTTTCATCCTTTGGACCCTCAGGTCATCACCCAAGACATTAAAACCATTAAAAAATATCATTTTGGAATTCTTGAACACTCATAACCTCATTTAAATTTACAATTCTCCTAAAATACAATCCACTAATAAAGAAAAAATAAAATTCTTGTTGAAATTATTGTAACACCCCAGGTAAATAAAGAGTATGAAATTTTCCCATTTATCCATATTTTTGAATAAAATATTAATATTACTTTAAAGGGGACGCTATGCTCGATGGTGTACCCAACACGCAACAACAAGTTCCTTGGGAATCTTATGTTGCACTCTAATAATAAAATAATATTATTTTAAATGGTAGTTAACACAAAGCCATCGTATTGGCGGGAATGAATAGAAATAACTAAAATATGATTATATATGTTTGTTAAATGTTTTTACTTTTATCCAATAAATTTTAGAGGATTAAAATACAAATGAATCCAATCTTAAGCATTGAATACACTGGTATTTTTAAAAGATTGTTTTACTACCTTTTGATGGAAAACCATTTTTAAATCAAACTTTTGACAATTTTATAAGCACTATTTTTCAATATAAACATATTATTTATGACTGGGACATTGATATTTACCTTTGGTTAATTTTTGGTATTTTTCTGACAATGTTCATTTTTCAATGAATAGTGAAAAATACTGCATTTTAAATCAAAACTACTTTTTCATATAATTTAATTATATGATTATATTATATTTTTAATTTGTTTTAAATTTTAATTAGAATATATTTTTACCATTTAATACAATTATGGTCATTGGGATTAATTTCACTTTGGAATTGGGCATAAACAAGTGCCAAAATTTTCATTAATATTGTTTCAAAAAAAACCCGCTATTTGTTTTGACAACGGGAATTATTTTTAAATTAATTATTTCAATTTATGTGTTTGGAATTTGGTAAAATGGATTACATATTTAGAATCAGAAGCTCCAAATTATGTAATTAAGACTCTTTTATTTTTGAACATTATGAACAGTAACGACGGTAATTATCTTTAATTGTCTTGATTAATGAGTAATCAGGTAGTTAAAGATAATAAAATAATATCATAATAACAAAAAATGACCACAAAATGTGTCCTAAGGCTACATGTTGTCTCATGGCCGACCATGGGATGCCTTGTTCCAAACTTGGGGGCCCCATGGAATCACTTTTGGGAGAAAGTGACTTTTTATCTTTTTATTTTTAAAGAATGTTAAATGTGACGAAGAATGTATCACCTAAGTAAAATATTTTTAATTTTGTCTACATAAATGATCGTTTGGACTATAAATATTCATTATAAATCTAAAAATATTTCATACATCATGATATTTTGTTTATAATTTTTAGACATTAAATTTATTAAAATATTTATGACATCATGATGATGCAGCGATTACCTCATTAATAATGGATTTAAATAAAATGAAATGATAATGTGAAATCTATGACCTAAACATGTCCAAAACCTATTGGATGGGTGTATTTAGAACCCTTATCACCTTAACCTAGAATTATATCAATGTGGGACCTTTTGAATCCGAAAATCATTTTCAAATAAAGTAACATTTCTTTACTTTCGAAGAGTGCCCCTCCTCTCCTCTTATAAAAGGCCCCCACCTCTACCTCCTTACCCACACTCCCAAAGCCTTTGGCTCGGCCAAACCCTTCCCATTTTGTCTCTTCACATCCCTCTCTTACTCCTTGAAGCCTCACTTTGGGCAGAAGTCTTCCCAAGGAAGCCTTTGAGCTCAAACCGAAGGGAGTTACCCGATTTTATGGTAATGTCTTCACTTGAGTCCTTTTGTTTTATTTTTCTTCTACAACCCCCTAAACTCTTTTTATTCATTTATTTTGTAACAAATAAAGTATCTTAAATATACTAGGTTGTTTTTATAATAAGGATTCGAGATACACTTACACACACCTACATCTAATGGTTAAAGAACATACTGTTTCTGTGGATGGTGAATTTCTGCCTCACGAAACGATGATTGTTCAACATTTTTGTAACACCTTTAAATGTGGCCATTAAGATGAAAATATATTTATATATGATATATAATATGTTTATGTTTTACTTAAGCTTCTGTATTTTTCATTTATGGCATACCTTTATGGTTTCCATTATGGGTCAACGCGATATCTTCATTTAAGGATGTGCAGACTACTTCCCCCTCAAAGTGATTTGATTCATTAATACCATATATGGTATGTATAAAGTATATATTTAATGATATTATATATGATACCATATTGGAATTAAAATACTATTATGTATAATTATGTTTTAATTCCATTAAATATGAAATAGAAATGGAAGTAGCGTTCATGCGTACGTACGGCTTACCGTCTCCATGAACGATACATCTCATTTCTTATCTCAAAATGTTATGTACTATTATAAGTACATATATATAATGGATATATATGTAATATAATACATCTAAATTATGGATATCATTCTGTAATTGTAACATATATATATATATCTCATTTTGTTTTAATTCCATTAATATGACAAAAAAATGAAAGTAGCGTTCATGCGTACGTACGGCCTACCGTCTCCATGAACGGTGCTTTTAATTTTTTAACTCCAAATGCTATTGAATAGTATAAAATGAATATATACTGGATATATATGATATTTAAAACATAAATACTATTCTGGGTATGATGTACCTATAACTACATGGAAAATTATTTTCCAACAAGTTCAGTTTTTGACTCATGTACCAAACATCGACAAAAACGTCTGATATAAACTCATATTATTAACCAATTTTTATAACATTAAAATATGTGATATGAACTGAATAATAATATTTATAGGAGGTCCTTAATAAATTATAAATTGACCAAAGTTTATTATTCAGGAATATAAAAAAACGAAGTAGACAAGTTGGACTTGAGGTAAGGGATCCTACTCCTCTCTTTCTTTTTATGTACACCCTTTTATGTCATTCATTTTAAGAACATATTTATTGTGATTGGGATGTTCTTTTATATTAATATTACTTTAATTTTTATGTTCATATTATGATAGACCCTATTTCCTCTCATCAATATATTTTGGAAGTTTTAAGTGGTGTCGTTAGGCTGACGAGGTTTCGTAAGGGATTTTTCATCTCACTTTTATTCCCGTGAGATTTACGCTACATTTGCCACAATTTCCGTTGAGTGGTGTATGTACTGCCCATTATTATACACTATGTGTAGTATAATTTCATTTATGGTTATTCACATCTTCATTTTATGACCCTTCTTTCATGGGGTGTACGTTTTGAAAGTTTCCCAAATCGGTAAGGGAACCTTTCACCCTCCTCTTTTTAAAAGACATCTCTTGTTATGTCTTTTAATTTACATCTTTTTATGTTGGGATATGTTCTTTTATATCCTTATTGATGTAAATTTTATGTCAAAGTGATGATATTCCATTTTTATCTCTCATCAACTCATTTTCTGAATTTTGAAGTGATGCCGTTAGGCTGTCAAATTTTACCAAGGGAACTTTTTAACCCAATTTCGATTTCTTTGGGTTCAACATGTAGTTATTGAATATGTCATCCTTTGAATATGTGTGAATGACCTTTTATTGTTTTAAACTTAATATCCACTTATATTGGGTGTATTTATATTTTTCACACATAATTTTGAGATTGATTTATCCTTAATTTAAGGATACCTTCTTTATAAGGGATTTCATCACATTTGACATTTCTATTGAGACTTCATTGTTGTTATGCACCAATTCACTCTTATATGGTGTATATAATGTCCTTTGGAATATTATATCATGAATCCATTTATACTCATGATATTATAAAGTTCTAACTAAATTTTATTCTTCAATTATTGTATTCAAGTGTCTCTAATTTTGGTAAAACCCCTTTAACCAAAATATCGCTTTAAATGTTTTAATTATTTGTTCTTATTAATATCCATGTTTTCAAAATGGTTTTAAGGATTTATTTATATGGATATCAATGGTTTAAAATTTTAAAAGCTTCAAGGTGGTATGGGACACTTTGATTCAAAAATCTCTTTATTAAATGTTTTAAATGGTTTTAGAAATGGTTTCTTTTTGAATGGATTCATTATTTCAATATACTAAAATGTTATATTGTGATTGAAATGTGGAAATGTTATGTTTACTTTATGCATGTTTTATGTGATACGTTTATGTTATGGTTCTTGTGAATTGTTATGAAAATGGGTAGTTCTTTGATAAGCTAAGGGCGGGTGAGCCCGATATAGCTCTCCAATGCATTGGGTAATGCGAAGGTGTGAAACGTTAAGGTTTCTCCGAAGAGATTTATGGAATATACTGTGGTGGGTATTCCAAACGTAACCAAGAGGGTACTCCCTACGTAAGAGTGTTATGAATGCCTCAAGTTACCTTTTATGTCTTATGATTTCTATGATTTATTCATGATTTGATGAGGTATGTTAATGTGCCTATGTTTTATGGGTAAAGTATGATTTCATTCTTATGTATATATGAACTCATGTTTCCTTTCCATATTTTTATAACCCTTACTGAGCTTTTTATGCTCATCCCAAGTTTTTTTTGAAATGTTTTTCATAGGTCAAGGGAAAGGTACATGATATGATGATAGTGTCAAGGAAGTGTCAAGAAAGAATCCATGTTTTATTTTAAATATGTTTCCATTGATGGAAAAAAATGAATACTATCTTTTGTGTAACTACCTTGTTTAAATGTAGAATGTAATGTAAGTTTTATGATTTAATTCTCTAAAACTCTAAACCTGAAAATATCCTCAATGTGTAATCTTGTAATAACTCAAGATTAAGTAAGGTTTAAGGCTGGGGCCTTATAATTATCAATTGTACAAACACAGGTTTTTACACGTGAAGTATAAGTGGTATAATTTGTTCAAGTTTTAATATAATTTTTATCAGTTTCCTCATCAAATTGTATGATCCTAAAAAAATTTATTTAATGTTTTTACAGTAATGGTTTGGTGAGAAAGTATTATTTAGACCAATAGTTGTGTGTTAAGAGATAAAAAAGCTAAAATTACTATGGATTTTCATTGATATTAATGACTGGCATGGACAACCTTGGTGTTGAATAAAAAAATATTATTTCTTACATCAATCCCATGATTTGGAGGCTTGGTGGATTTGTTGATATCCAAAATTCTAAGTGGGAGTCTCACTAAATGAATTTATTAAAGACTACAACTGTTATGGATATTAACTTATGGTAGTTTTTTGTAGTTGGGAATTCCAACCATATATTGGTTTTAAGGAATTTTTTGTATCAACATGTTGTTGATTCTAAATGATTAAGGTGCATTGAAATAGGTTAGATGACATAATATGTGTAATTACTCCCTATCCTCATCGAGTGAGGTAAATCCTATGAGGAATCCCTCTTGGAATTTGAAAATAGCGGGGGAGCTGAGATTTATTAGAGTTTATTCCCACATATAAAGGTGTAGAAATATTTGAATATGAAATTATGTTTTTATCCCCAACATTTTATAGAATGGTAAGTTCCCTTGGACATTCATTTACAATAAGGGGGATTAGAAAATATTGGACACATGTTTTGGATATTGTCAACAAAATACAAAGGGTGAAATTTTTAGGAATCATAAATGATTGTGTTGGATCTATTTTCAATAAGGAAGAAGATGGACAAGGTGAAATTTTAAAAATTATCTTAAATTATATTCATGTTAGATCTATTGATAACATTGAATATAGAGATGGAACTAGTTTTAAGGCTATCCATAAGTGAGAAAGAATTATACAAGGATCCAACATGGTCAAGATAAGGACTAGAGATATGGTGATGGAATATTGGTGAAAAGAAGGTGAATAAGTTACCAAACATGGGAAACACCATTCCATTGTTATTGTGTGTGGTTTATATGAAGAAGAAGGCAGGTGAGACCATGATATGTTCTATAGAATTAGTATAGAAGAATATTCCCAATATGGGAATATTAGAATGGGGCATTCCATAGTGGTCACCTTAGTGGAATTCCAGATCACGTTTCCAACATGTTGAATCCCATATATAGTGGGAAGTTATTTTTGTGGCCACGTAATTCATAAACGATCTTTTAAATCAGCACAGTCAACTGAAGGCTGACCACACCATAGCACAATTTTTAATGAGTCAAGCACATGAAGAGTTTTTCTTCATGTCCTAGATAAGTGATCATAATGGTCGAGATGTTTTTCTACATTGAATATCTAAAGTTGTCAACACAACCAAGAAAAACTTACTACTCCATAGTGATGGGAATGGTGTCCTAAGAGTCTACCTGTGATCCTTGGGAAGGAATATTATGGTCATCATGATGGCTACAGGGATATTATTTTCTTTGAATAATGAAAGGGGTTTAATATGATTCTATAGGAGAAGAAAAACAAACTAATAGGACATGGATCTAGGAATTTTTAAGGGCTTGTTATCCTTGAGATACAAATACTACACTATAATGTTCTAAGTCAAGCCATTTTGGTGTTAATTTTGGTAGGGGACACACCAAATATGATGTATTTGATTCTAAAGATGCTTGAATGGATCATTAATGCTTTATGAACCATGTGTATTAGTCTTATACCATATTAAAATCTTGATTTGAAAGTGATTACAACATTCATATAGTGAATTAATTGATAATTAAATTTAAAATGATGATGGTTGACCATGAGGTGTCTATGGAAGAATACATTATAGAAATCATAGAGTAAAATCATGGATAATTATGTGTGGGTATTATTATCCATAATTATGCTGACAATTGTTCGATTGTTGGGCACATAGACTCCCTATTTTAAGATATGAGATAGACTCAAAGTAGGTTTGATAGAGACATATAAATATTGAAGATATAATTCTTGGAGTTAGGTGTTCTAAGCGAGAGTCTCTAAGAAAGAAGGAATTGGAACTTGTTGAAGTCTTTGTAGTAAAATATGATTAAATTTATATGCAACATCAATGAGAAGAGTAATTCTTGTTTCATTCTAAAATAAGAGGTGTTTCATTGAGGAGGTATTCAAAAATCATGAAGGATATACTTGATGAGACTATAAAATAGCATATATCTAAACTTGAGTATGCATACTAAGAAAGTGAAGCTGGTGGAGGGACATGTATGTCCATAAACTCTATGGATTTCTTCCTAGAGTATAGAGTAAAGTATAATAAGGGTATTGAGCTGGTTATGATTCTTGGACAATAATGATTTGACCCTAAACATTATAAGTTAGTGAGACTGACTAAGGAATAACCTTGTCCAAATCCCATTTAAAGAGCAGTGCACTTTATAGTGATTTGGTACATCACACATCATCGATGCATGCTCCTTGGATGTATCCTAGTATGGGTGAACTAAGAAAATTCTCACATCCCTATTTACTTTTGGCCTGTTGACCAAAAGTGTTTAATATAATAATCACATGATATCTGATAAAATTTTTGGTCATGTGAGTTGAATCGGATCAACGTAGAAGAAAATAACATATAAAGTGACTCTAAAGGTTGAGAGTTAAAGATATATTTAAGGAAAATGATATTTAAAAGAAAAATTGATAAATTTATTAAACATTTCATAACCTCATTCACCCCCACCACAAGGTAATATCACACTTAGACCTTATTGAGGGACAAACATTTAGTGGTGGTGTTCCTAGAATCTTCTCCATAAACATTTTATTTTAAAAAAATATAGTGAATTTAGTAGAAAAAATAGAAAATATTTACACAATTAAGAGATTTAAAAGGAATTTGATCTTTATACTAACCACGTCCACCTCTTGTGAAATTTTTTATAATGAGAGAGTGAATTTCAATAAAATATTCAACTATTTATCATTTATTTGAATCGTCCTATTATTCTAAAATATTCGAGTCTTTTAGTGATTTGATAGAAATTTCATTTTCTTGGTCTCCTTTTATTTTAAGAATAGGAACTCTTCTCATTTCATAGTTAATGATAGTACTATATATTTCATCGATGGTGAATTTATCTAGATATCTATAGTGTAAATATGATATATTTTTATCAAATTTATTTTTGAGTATTCTCATCAATATTTTTACAACAATAGATTCATTAATATTTTCTACAAGTCCTATAATAGTGTTCACAATCATATTTACTCTGGTAAATACTATAGTAGCAATTTCATCATCCTACATTCTGACACCTTCAAACTAATATTGACTAATTTGCAGCTCTACTTCTTACGTCTTTTCATTTTAATCATAAATTCTATGATGTTTATTCTATATAGTATCTTCAATTATTCATCCCATGACCTTGGTCAACTTATTTAGTGATAGAGATGATAATATATCTTTTTTTACTTCCAATAATTTCAATACTTATTTAGTTAGTTACTGGTAACATTGAGTTTTCATCTAGAAAATTGAATCCAAATTGAACGGAATAAAAACAAAAATACCTAGAGAAATAATGTAAGGTATAATTATCACTTTCCAAGAGTGAAACCCTTTTTCATCATAGATTATGATGAATTTACTATTAAAAATTATATTGGTCCATATCATGAAATTGAGATATTGGAGAGTAAACCTAGGCTCTAATGTTAATGTATGGATCAAATGAAGTGTGATACATATTGAGAGGGTGGGGGTTTGGGTGGGTGAATCAGTGTGTATATGAATTTTAAATACCTTCCTCTCTTAATATTTTTAAGAACCTCTTTCAAGATACTCATTGAAAATATAACTAAATGAAAAGTTAGTTAATAATGATTTCCCCCTTATAGATTAATATGTCCCTAGTGACATGTGGTTATTATCCCACATGCACCATCCCATCATTATTATCAAAATGAACTCAAGAAAGGGTATAACTTGAACACATAAAATATAAAAAACCATCCAGTTACAATCTTGAATAAATAGATATTAGAATAATACTTCTGAAGAGTGATCATCGATGATCATATGAGCCTCTACACATACTCTATATGATGATATTCCTCCTCCTTACATAGATATCTCCATCTATTGCTCTTAGTTATTCCTTTTTATTTACACTCAATACAATAGCATTTCAGTTAAACTTCTTAAAATTATCTCATACTCTATTACCTAATGTATTTTTATTTATATTCACCAAATAATACATAATTGTTTTTCTATATTTAGTTATAGAAAACTACTTTGGTTTCTGATGGCTTGGATTGACTCATTCAAATTCATAATCTTCGAGTCATAGGTTATTTCAAAACTTCCTAAAGTTTCATATGAAGACTCGGCTTGTTTCCTATTTATGGTATTCAAAATATCACAAGATTTATCATTATTAAAATATTCCACAAAATTTATACTAATTAATTTTCTTTGATATTTCTATATAAGAATGGATTTATATGGCTTGTGACGCAACATTAATTCTAGAGCATAGAACACCCTCAACGTCTGCTTATTCATTATGTTCATCCTCCTTGATCTCCACCTGGTTCATGATAATTTTTTTGATAATTATGTTTAATCCATGAAGAACATCACACTTGAATCATATGAGCTGTTTCTTCTTTTATTTCTTCAGAATATAAATTCTTTAATCTCACCTTTTCACTCACCAGTATCATAAAAAATTCACTAAGTGTTAAATAATTACGATTAATTGGAAAATTATTAAATTTAAATATTTTTCATTTTTTCTTGTTATGTATTAAATTATTATTATGTAAATTAAATATTTATAATAAATCTTAACAGAGATGAAGCTTTATGATCAAGGACTTATGATTAGATCAACACTTTATGATGAAGCTTTATGATCCATGGGTAAAGACTTATGATTATGACTGATTTTTTTATTCCTCGACTCAAAACATTATTGTTACTTAGATATTTATACTAAAGCTTTACATTTAGGATCAAAGGCTTACAATTAGGGACTTTTCCATTTTTAAATTTTTAACTCCAGGTTTCAAAATCTCTTTAGATAGCTTATGGGCTTCTTATATAAACTTCTAACCAATATCAATAACTTTGAAACATCATCCAATGGGTATTTTTTGTTTTTTTAAAGATAAACATGCCATGGATTAATTATTTATATAATTATATTATCCATCTTTCATTCAGTATAGTTTTCAATATTAAAAAAATAGCTCTCAAGTCTATACATAGTATCTCCTCAACAAGATTTTCAAAAAGGTTATAGAGAGTTATTTGTCATCTCCAACACATGTAATGACTCTATGATGATCATCACGTCAATATTAAAACTAAAATATGTATCAAAAAAATAAAACATAGTCATTTGGGGTTCAAAATAAATATCATATCGAGAAGATAATTTATTATCCTATAGAAGTGGGTGTCTAACATTCCCAAAGGTTTCCTCTAGTGAAAAATCAAATAGCGGAGGTTTTGAGTTGAGGATGATATATTCTCAACAAAAATTTCAATAAATTTTATTTACTAGTGATAAAATATAATTCTCGAGGTGAATAAAATATCAAAAACAAGAGTAGGTTTCCTATGATGGGGCTAAAATTGGTAAAAAAAATCATCCGATGCTCTTTAATTTGTATTCTACATTTCATGTGGTTGTGGAGCGCTTGGTAAAACATAAATAGATCCACTTATATTAACTATAAATAGAGGTTGAAATAAAATTAGGGGAATGAAAATAATAATATTTGGAATTTGGTTAAAATTGGG
This sequence comes from Viscum album, assembly GCA_963277665.1. Lineage (NCBI taxonomy): Eukaryota > Viridiplantae > Streptophyta > Magnoliopsida > Santalales > Viscaceae > Viscum > Viscum album. Next base: position 746,384,372 of record OY728125.1, read on the forward strand.
AACACCTGATTCAGACCCCCTCTTAGGTGTCTATACACCAATTCCTTTGGTGTCACAAAGCTAATGATTTATCAGAATTGATAAATACTATTTTAGGTGATACTATAAGTAATTTAAATCAAGGTGGATTTTAATATGTCATTACAATTACTAAAAACATTAGAAGGCATGTATTTTTATACCTAATCAAGCAAAAGTGTGGATACTTTGAAATATTTAAACTATTTAATAATTAAATATAAAAACAACTTGGTAAAATAATTAAAACACTTCATTATGGTAAATGTGTAGAATATTTTAATCAATAATTTCATGATTATCTAGGAGATTGTGGTATGGTATCAAAACACACTCTGCCTAGTACAACAAAGTTAAAAAATGTTTTTAAAAGAAGAAATTGAACTATGTTAGACATGGTGTGATAAATGATTAGTTATACATACCTTCCAATTTCATTTTGAATTTATACTCTAAAAACGTTTTCATTTAAATTATATCATGTTACATCAAAGTCTATTTAAAGGATAACCCATGATATGTGGATTAGGTGGTGTCCCAATTTATTGTTCATGGGTATTTAGTGTTTCGATGCTTATATAAGATGTATTACCTCATATAAAATTAATCCCAAATCATATAAATTTCCATATACTGGTTATCCTAAAGAGAAAGTGGGTTATTTATTATTTAATCCATTAGGGAAAAAAGTTTTTTTTTCTTGATATACTATCTTTCTTGAAAGGGAATTTATTTCCCAAAGAATTAGTTTATAAGGTTCAAAATCAACATTATGGTTTTAATCTTTATATGGATGAGATCGAAAAAAAAATGGTAGTAAAAAATGTATTAATAGTGTATACAAAATAACCATAAAGTATGAAAGAATTCATTGAGAACCTAGGATATATGGATTTCTCATTTTCAATCAAGATGATTTAATGGTCATAGAATATGATCTATCATCTTACCAAGAGGCCATCATGAGTTCCAAATATGATAAATGGTTAAATTAAATGGAACATAAAATTGAATCCATATAAAATAATCATGTTTTGAATTTATTAAATCTATATAAAGGGTAAATACCTATTGGGTTCAAGTGAGTATTTCATAAGAATAATATCGTAGATGGTAGAGTTCATATCTACATAGATTTCTTAGTATATAATGGTTTATATATCTTCATGTTAATGAGTATGAATAATTATTTTCTCAAGTGTATATAATAAAATCCATTGGAATTATTATATCCATAGGAGTTTTTTATTATGGTAAGATATTTAAAATATATGTTAAATCCACATTCATTAATAGTAATTTGTTTAAGGATATATATATAAACTAAAGGTTTTGATGATACAATAAATGTTTTATGATCTGTATGCTACAATATTCCATAATATTCTCAATGTTGGAAAATTAATTTTGATAAAACTATCAATGAGATTAAATTTATAAAATATAAATATAAAAATTATGTATATAAAAAAGTTAATGGGATCATGGTTATTTCTTTGGTTTTGTTTGCATATGGAATATTTTTCATTGGAAATCACATCCCAATGTTATAATTAAAGAAAAATTAGTTGGGATATTTCTTATGAAAATAGAATCTTAGTGAAACTATTCACATACTAGGTACATAGATTTATAGAGATAGATCTAGATGAATGTTTTTTATCAATGAATCTGCACACATTAGTAATTTTTTAAAAAAATTGACAAGTTGATATGATTTTTTAGAGTTTTTAATATAACCACATTTAAGGGATTGGTGGGAAATAAAACAATGAAAAATAAAAGGGCTAAATTAACGATAATCATAATACCAACCACAAAACCACGTTGAGGAATAAAAAAACAACCCATACTAAGATTAAAAACACCAAAAAAATCAAGTCTATGGAACCAAAATGTGTCATAAATATAATGTTAGACTAGCTAAGGTGACCGACGTGAGCCACATTCCTTGGGATCGACATTTTGGATCCTTTGAAACACCACAAGAACCACCTACCTTCACTATCAATGGATGCTTATTACTTAAAACAATCATTGTCATAAGTCGTATAACTCCATATAACGTAAAAAACAAAAATAATCTGACAATCAAATACCAAATACACTACTAGACACTAAAAATATTGGAATGACCTCACTGTAGAAACCACTGCATACCGATCACTCCATCTCCTCCATAGAGTACTCCTGAAGAGACCACAAAATAAAACAGCTGGCAGAGCCCAACCCTAACCACTATTACATAGATTCATCTCATTAAGAGGATCATAATATAGTGAATACTCTACAATAACTGAATATACAACAAAATCAAACCCTAACAAGAATATTTTTGAAAAATATATTAGAAACACATTACCGATGTACCTTCATGAGAGAAAGAAAGAGAAGTAGGGGAGTTATTAAAAAAGAACCATCAATACAGAGAGTTCGAAAACAATGAGTAACCCATAGACACTAAAAGGTGGATTAGAACAAAAATAGAAACCATTAGACATAAAAACTAGGTATGATCAATAAAAAATCAAATAAAGAGACGTCTACACTGAAAAGTGGTAACTTTCACCAAACACTATCTATGAAATAGTCCAAAAATGCATAAAACATCAATGTTCTTGGTTGAAAAAGGGGTCATTCATAGTGTGTAAAGTATGAATATTAGAGGTAAGAGGATAAATAAGTGAATTACTAGACTAATGAGACTAGAAAATATCTACAAACTAAGAAATACTACCATGAATCAAATAAGGAGTTTACAAGTCACACTCATAATAATCTCTTTTAAACACAACTACCATAATAGTCCCAAAAATCTATAAACACCATAATTCTTGAACAATTATGGGGTTTTTTATGGTGTTTCAATATTTAGAATAGATTTAGATTGTTAACAAAGACAACAACTATTATATTTAATAAAACAAAACCCTAAAACCACAAAATGATGAGATAATAAAAAGTAAAAAATCCTCACAATAAGAATATAGAGAAAGTAATGGAAATGTGGAGAAGTAGTTGAGATGGAAATGAAAAACCTAGGGAAGGTTCCATGGAAACCCTAGAACTATGAGTTAGATGAAATGGAAAGGGGAGATCAGAGAGAAAGTGGTTATAAAATGGTTTAACCTTGAAATCTATAAAAAGGGTGATTTACAAAATGTTAACGGATAGATTATTTCAAAGAAAAGTGTCCATTGACTTTTATATAATAAGAATTCATGTGTAAGACTTCGAATCCTCTAGAATTTAAATTATAAATTTATGTTATATTGTGTACACATACTAGTGTATCTTATGATTTATGTACGATGAGTTGATACCAATCAAATCCTAGTGAAATTAATTAGTTAGTCATAAATAATATCTTTAGGTACTTCATGTGAATAAGGAATGTAATCTAAGTCTTTAATGATTAATAATAATATACTATAAAGGTTTATATTGATGCTAGTTTCCACATTATAAAATCTGACATTATATTTCTATCAATACTTTTATTTTTCTTGAATGGTGGAGTGGTTGGAATGAATAGTTCTAAAAAATTAATTGTTGTTTATTTTGCAATAGAAGATGAATATATCACAGAATCTAATATTAATAATGAATGTATTTGGATAAATAAGTCCATTTGAAAACTAAGGTAAGTAATATTACATAAATTAAACTATATTATGATAATAGTATATCAATTTCACAAACTAAGGAACCCATGTCTCTCAAAATATTTAAACATGTTATTCATCAATTTAATCTCATTTGAGAGATTATTGAATGAGATGATATTAATATGTATTGATTTACTACAGATGATAATATTATAGACCCTTTAATAGAGACCCTTATGAGAGTATATAATGATACCCACACCAATTCTCTTGGTATTAGATACATGGATGTATGTCTTTATTGAAAGTGGGATATTTTTAGTCTTTGTTCCCTAAATTAATTCAAATGTTGTTGAATTAGGGATATGTTGTATCATGTAATGTATATTAATGAAAATACTTTATCATTGATTTATGCGTTTCAAAATAAGGAAGATGATATGATAACTTCCCCATTGAATATATATATTACCAATTTCTCAATGATTGATAGTTATAATATTGGGTTTTGAGGATATGTTATAACTAGTTTGAGTAGGATAACTAGTTTAGATTTACAACTAATCATTCATCGGATATAATTTGGTTAACATTTATTCACATTGGACTAATTAATGTATGCCTCATGCATCATATATATATATATATATATATATATATGTCATCTGTGTTATTTAATTGAACATTTCTTTGGATTATTTGACTTGAGGCTATCAAATTGGTTCCTTGTGAGATTTAATATTTTAATACCTCTATAAATTCATTTGAGAATTTGGATTGATATAAGGTAATTTTTATGACACTAATCAAAAGGATGGATTTGATTAACTGATGTAGGATGTGTCAACCCACTTGATGAGTTTTGACTTCAAGGAACTCATTTGAGTTTTTTTTAAGTAAGTGTATGGTCATTCCAAGATAATCACATGTGATATAATTATAATATTTAGTTAACTCTATAATTTATAAAAATACATAGGCTATATGATATTGACATTATCTGTATCTAACGATTAATATTGATTCAAAGGATATAAGAACACTTCTAATGGACTTACAGTGGATTAAATCACACTTAACCCCTTTATAATTAATGTATCTATGATATTTTTTCAGATACCTATCTAAAATTATGATTATTAATGAGGCTCATGATCAATGAAAACTTTACAATGGTCCCTTGGGGTCTCATTTAAAATAATTATAATTGGTATTTTTAGACTAATGTTAGTAGTTCATGCGTAAATAATTTTATGTTTATTATAAACATAAATAAGATTTATATTTTGTGCATCTGAAATGATTAATTATATAATAGTTATATAACTAAATGATTAATGCGGTGTTATAATATAAAAAATAAGTTATTCATATTATTAAAACATAAACATGAGGAAATGAAAATTCCCAAATGATGTTTTTGGATTGGGCTTGAAGTAATGGGATTTAATAGAATATAACATCTGTAAAATTCATAATCCCACCTATAGAGACCATTTATGAACTGCCTATATAACTTTTAACTCATTTAAAGGCTCATTAATTCACCTCCCATTGTTATTTTAAGATTAAAACCACTTTTGGAGGCTATTTAGTTTACTAAATGTCCATTGATGTATTTTTATTATATGTCAATTGGTTTTTGATGAATTTTGATACCCTTGAAGACATTAAATATGAAAATTGATATAAATATAAAGGAGGAGGGGTGTAGTCTTCATCCCATTGAGAGAAATAAATTGTGGTTCTTAGAGTTCTTCAATTTCCTTCTCCCAAGAGGGAGTCTTATGGTGTTTGTATCCTGAGAAAATCCATATGTTTTCTTCATCTAAGTGGTTCTCTAGTTCTATTATCTTTTCTTGTTCGATCTTTTAGATTTTAGGAGTGACTATCATCACTTATATAAGAACAAGATCTCACTAAGGTGTTAGTGATTAACATCATCATTGGATACAAAGGGATGATTCAATTGGATAATTAAATTTTGATACAAATATTCCAAACATTTTTAAAGATGTAATTTTTTATCTTATTGTTTTTTTTTTCATTTACTTATTATGATATTTGTGGGTTTTATCACTAATTTTGTACTGAGGGTCAGTAATGTTATTAAAACCCCATAGTGGTATCAAATACATAACCAATAATTGATAAATACATAAAATAAATATTAGAGTGTTGGATAATCTTATGATATATTCAATTAATATAAAATTACATTAACACTCACATGAAACATTGATTTAATGATTGATTTTATAATCACTCTATTTATGGGTAATTCTGCATAATGGGTTTCCAATTGAACCCTATGTGAAATATCATATTCTTTGTGATCCGTTACACTAGACCCCTAATAATTCTAGATATTTGTTTCTTTCTAAAATTTATGTTGAAACAAAAAACATTCTATGTAATGTTATTAAAGTATTAAACATTTTTTGAGATGAAAATGTAATTTTATTATTTAATTAATATTTATAATAAAAATTGCGTATGAATATGATATATACTATTCAATTTCTATGAATATAATCATTTATTGTATATATGTGATACATATTATAATATTGGTTGAAAAAATATAAAATCTTTCATTAAATAAGTTTTCTTCCAATATGAATCATATTCATCATGATCTTGATCGATCAAAAATATGGTTCCTTTATAGTTGAGCATCAATTATCTCTCTTATGTTAGGAAAAACGGTAATAAATATATTAATATGAATGTTGGGTGACACTTGACTCGGTAAACCAATCAGAATTTTACCTAGTGGTATAATGTTTAAAACCTTCATAAGATTAATTGATGAAGATATTGTTCATTCAAAAAATAAATTTGTTTTAGATACAATTAACAAGAGTGTTTTACTTAAATAAACATGGTTTAAGATACAATCTTATATAAGTTAAGTCATGTATAAATAATTTTCTTATCCCATTAAATTTATAATAGTAAAGGTTGATATATTAGTAGGATTATATTCAACAAAAGAACTCATTGAATAATAATATATAGGATAATAATAATTACCCATATTTTTTATAGATGTTCATGGAATTTAATACAAACTCAAATTTATCTATGATATAAACCCTTGACAAGTAAAATTTTAATTGTAATAATTTAATCAATAAGTATTTAAATTTGAGAATATTTCTCAAATAAAAGGATAAATTGTACATTCTAGAGCAGCCTACACCATATGGGAAAATTTCTTCCACCACATAAGAGAGAAAATATGCTTATGAAAATCATCATAAGGATGCATATGACATGATATATCTTGTGTTATCAACCATCATTTCCAAGATTTAAAATAAATACATGAAATCATTCAGTTTTATTGAATTATTTAAGAAAAAATAAAATATTCATATATGTGAATAACTACGTATTAAAAAGGTTAATATCTATAACTCCTGATGTCAACTATTAGACACCATATGTGCATAACATATTTGAGATAATGTAAAACTTCTTAAAGAACATAAGAAATTAGTTGAGGGAGATGTAATCGTACATGTTGGGAAAGTAGATAAAGTTAGTTCATTTTATTTTTGGACAGAGAATTTAATTAATCCATTTGTTTTAATTTTATTTATTGAATTGTATTTTCATATACCATAAATAAACCAAAATTTTGTTTCTGTATCTTACCTAAAAAGTGAATACTTTTCATTTGTAATAAAGAAAAACTATTATTCTACTTCTATAAATGAAATTGTTTATGGATCATATAACATGTTTAATGGATTATTCATTTTAGAACATTAAAATATTATCTATAATATATATAATAAGAAGGTAGTAATTAATGTTTTAAAATACACTTATTTTTGGAATTGTTTCCAAAGACATATAAATAAGAATAACATCCAATTACTCTATAATGATGGATTACTTAATTAAAATGACTATGAATTGTTTGAAATATGTGATTCATTTTTATAATTAAAAATGACCAAATAAATTTTTTTGGTTAAATTTTAATGAGGTATTGATTTATTATAACCCATACATAATAATTTATATGGTATTATAAGTAAAGTAGCTCAAGGTGATTTTCAGTACTCCATTACCAGTACAAATGAATTAAGCATATATGGGATTGTGTATCTTATGAAACACAAGTATTAATATTTTTAAATATTTAAAGTTTTAAATAATAAACTAAAAACTCACCTTGGAAAAAGTATTAAAATACATCAATATGATCAGGGGGAATATCTGAGTAAAAAATTTCATGACTATATAAAAGATTGTGGTATAATATCAAAACACACTCCCCTTGGTACACCAAAATTAAATAGTGTATATAAATGGAGAAGTTAGACTCTAATAGGAAAGGTTTAATCAATTATGAGTCATATATACCTTCTTATTTACTTTTTTATTGATTCTCTAGAAACTATTTCATTTACACTAAAATTTATTCCATTAATGTCTTTCTAAAAAACACCACATGAGATATGGAATATTAATTGTTGCAATTTCTCTTTCCTTCGTATTTTGGGTTTCGATTCATATGCATGGAATATGAAATCATGTAAAATTGAACCTAAATATGATAAGTGTCAATTTATTGGTTATCCTAAAGTGACAATATGTTATTATTTCTATAATCTAGTAGAGCGAAATGTTTTTCTTTCTTGATAATTAATCTTTATTGGGAAAAAATTTATTTCCAAAATAATTAGTGGGAGTGGATTTGAACTTTATGAATTTCAAGATGAATGAGATTATGTTGATATTGAGATAGATAAATTTGAAAAACAATGGGTTATAGAAAATAAATCTACTTATTATATGTAAGAACCATGAATGTACGGTAAATTACATTAAAAATATAAGAGATATAGATTTATTGTTTCTAAAAAAAGTGATGATACAATTATAGAATGGGACTCAAAATCTTACTAAGAGGCTATAATGTGTTTTAACTCTAATAAATTGTTAAAAAAATTGAATATGAAATGGAATATATATAAACTAGTTAGGTATAGAACTCAGTATATGTACCCAAAGGGGTAAAACCCATTGAGTGAAAATGGTTTTTCTCAAGAAGAATGACATGGATGATATAGTGTATATCTACCAATCTTTCTTGGTAGTTAATTTTTAAAAAAATATTTATGGTATTGACTATGAAAAAACCTTTTATATAGTGTTTATGGTGATATCCACTAGGATTATTTAAGCCACAACCCAGTATTATGATTATGAAATATATAAAATGGATGTAAAAACCATATTATTTTATAAGAATTTGTTCAATGATTCAAATATATGATATAATTTGATGGTTTTGAGGATCCATATTATGATTTTATAATTTATTAGTAGTAATTATCATTTTATAGGTTGATATAGGATTGGAGATATTGGAGTATTCATTTAAATGAATCTATCAATGAGTTTGACTTTATCAAAAATAAATATGATCCTTGCATATATAAATTGGTTAGTGGGAGAATGATAATTTTTTTGGGGTTGTGTGTTGTTGACATACATCGAATTAGAATTGAAATCCAAATTTTCAATTTGTAAATTATCTTTGGGACATTTCTTCTAAATAAAGGACATTGGTGAAGCAATGTATATACTAGGTAAAAATATCTCTAGAGACAGATCTAAAAAAATAATAGTCTTGGTAAAAACAATATTGGTAAAGTGATAAAAATGATTAACATAGAAACATATATGGGTTATTTACAAATGTTACGTGATAATATTATTTTAAATACACATTTTATTTTAAATTTTGAATGAATAGAATGCCTGAGTAGGATTCTTTATGCTTCGGTAGCTGGATCAATCAGGTATGCTATGTTGTTAACTTATACCAATGTTTCTTATATATTAATTATGACATGTTGATCCTAATAAAATCCTATTAATATCATTGGGTGGATATAAATAATATAGTTTAGTACTTGATAATAACTAAGGATGTATTATTTATATTTCCCTTTATCATAATCAACCCATAATTATAGGATTTATGACAAGGCTTATATTCCCATGATCTTTTAGGTTTATATTTTTATAGAAATAAGTAAACCATTAAATAATATAGGAAATATTGACACATAGTTTCCATTTTTTTCAAAAAAACCATATTCTGAAGTTCGCAGTCTTGTTTCATTCATGACACACTCGCTTAGTTAAAGGATAATTTGATTTATTCGGAACTAGACTTCATAATAGTTATTACTCATACTTAGACCCTTCAAAAAACATTTAAAAAATGATATAATCCTAAAAATTTCATTAATGGATATAAAAATAATGTAAATGCATTATCATAGTGAAAAATATGAAAACATATAAAAATGATTACCTTTTTCACAATAAATCTTTGAATGCATAAATATAACATATCCACATGAGAAAGTAAATCTTTTCTCAAAAAAAACCTTTTAATACCATTATAATCATATAAAATCATGAATTAAACATGATTTATACGTGATAATATGAAAACATTCCTTGAGAAACCAACCATTCACCCCGAACAGTTTATAAAATTTTATTTTCACATGAAAACAAAATATTTCCAAAAAATATTTTTCAAGCCTAAAATAAGTATCTTGGAGAATCATATTCATAACCCTCTTCACTCATGTAAAACATATGTTGCAAATAATGGATTCCTATTTAATTATATACGAGTTACCTACTAGGTTATCTCATTTATTTATTTATTCCCCTTCGAAGAATAATCATTACCCAATGTATTAAAGAGCTATATCGGGCCCACTCATCATCATGAGCTATATCAGTCTAACTCATAACCATATGTAATTATCAAATACCATTTCATGAATAAAATATTTTTATTCTTTAAATTTTCATAATAAACCCATGAAAAACTCATTAAAACCCATAGGAAAACTACATTCTATTTTCAAATAATCATAAGGATAAATATCCTTTTTATTTAAAAACACTACAAATTAAAGAATTACACTAATCAAATCAATAATATCTACTTTGAAAAACCATGTTAACTTATAGATAAATCTTTATAATAAATAAAATATTTGATGGTGGGAAAAGGTGTCTATGATGTATATGTTAAAAAACATTCTTTTTATACTTTTGTAGAAAAGGTGGAAAATAACCCATTAAAAATATTGATTTTAAACCTTTGTAATGAAATTAAAATATAGTCAAAAATAAAACTTATATACCATTTATTCATAAATAAGAACATTCTAAAATCATTTAAAATTACATAGATATGTAGGAATAAGATTTTAAAACACTTAAAACAATGTTTTAAAAGAAAAATCCCTTACCTTCACTCATAAATGATTTTGTTTGTATGTCTACCATATGGATTAATAAAATTATATTAGTTTTATAATTTATTAATAACTTTTTTCATTTTCATTATGTTTTCATTATTCACTTTATTTCATTTTTATTTCATTTTATTTAGTTACTAAAATGGTTTAGTTCACATTGGATGTTTTGGGGTCATTCGGTTTATAACTTCAAAACAACATTGGTGCATTGACCATTGTCAAATGGTTTATGGTTAAATTTCCTCCAGAATCTTAAAAATATTATAAAAATCATATTAAAATACTAAATACACTATTAAAAATAACCATGTAATGTGATCATGAAAAATGAATCATATCATTTAATGGAGACAATAGTCCATACATGTGTATGAATAGAATTTTTATTTTTTTGGGTAGAAAAAAATATTTTATAAAATATTTTACTTTTTTGGAATGATAAATATGTTATAAATATTTTATATATTAAATATTATTATCCTTATGACCAACCTTGTAATGTGGAAATGAAAAAAATAATCACATCACTTTGTGGACATAGTATTCCACACGTACCCACAAGTGAATTATTAATTTACAATGGATAGAAAATGTAAGAAGTTAAGTGATATATTGTGTTTAAATAATAATAATAATTTCATAAATATAATATATATCAATTTGATACATCATTTTAACCATCCATATAATCTGGTGATGAAAAATAAAATACATCACTTTGTATAGGCGATAGTCCACATGTACACACAAGCAATGTTTCCATTTCCCATTCGATGGAAAAGGAGATGAAAAAGAATAAATAAATAATCATAATAAAATTTATTTATATTTAATATACTTATTTTATTATTTAGTTATGTTTTATTAATATTTTAAGGAGGTGGAAGTAGAAATAATTATGACACACTCGGTGAATAATTATACCTCTTCTTTGGAAAGCTTCCTTGAATTACACCTTAAGACTTCTTAGGTTGGACTTTTGGTGATACCAAGACAACTAGGATATGGTTAGATATATTGGGGAGATATATGGTAGGTATTTTATGAGATAGAGTACTCAAAAGGCGTGATGAAGATAGGATTAGAGGATCCGTTTTATAAGTAAGGGGAGTGGTAGACCTATAATTTTTCTAAAATTTTAAATATTATAAATGTATTAATCTTGGTAAAGTGCCTCAAAACATATCTAAATTTTAAGATAATGTGATAATTTTTGAAATAACATCATCCAATAAGAATTAATATAATATATTTTGGCCATATCACTTAGTTTTTACCTTAATTAACCTGATTTACCCTTTACCACGGTGACACATTTGTTTAATGGATAATATTCATAATGACAAAAAAATGAAATTGAAATCATTACTAATTTTCAAACACTAGTTTAAAAATATTTAATCCATTTTTTAAATTCAATTTTTAGTATTGGTATAAATTAATTTTAATATAATTTTGTAAAACATAATGGAAAATATTTTTTAGAAAATTGTGTTTTTAAGCATAAAAATGAACTTATACCAAAATAAAATATAATATTGATTACTATGGAATTATTTAAGAATATTTATAATTTAATGGATCTTATTTTATTTTAATAAAAATTCAAAAAATAATTGGACTTTTAAATTATTATCTTTAATGAAAATAAATGGTAGTTTTGAAAAAATAAGTATTTTTTCACTATTCACTCAAAAATCAATATTTTTAGAAAAATCCCAAAAAATAATCCTAATCCTATTATGGAATTATTATTTCAAAAATTAATTACATTTTTTCAAATAAAAATTCTAAAAATTGTAGAAATTAATTATAATATTTTCACACAAAATGCAATAAACCCCATTTTTGAATAAAATGTATTTTTGGGGCATAAAATGACTTTATTCTCACTTATTTATTAATAAACATAAATAAATGAATATTAATTCATTAAATTGTATATATAATCTAATTATTTAACTATAATAATTTATTAATAGTGATTAATCTAATATAATGTGATGAAAAAAATACATTACACATATACACAATTGGAATATGAAATATTTGTGATGATTCATTTGCAATGAGGTCCCATAGAAAATGAATCATAGATAAAAAGAGTATCGAAAAAAATATTTTTTCAACAGGTCTTCATAAACAACTTTTTTGCGATAGGGGACTCACCTATCACAAAAAGGTTTTACTCATTATATATATGTCAGCATTTGAAGTGGGATTGGTCAGCCGTCGTAAATAATTATTTACAATGGTATTGATCTCTCTTAAAAATAATATAAAAATTTAAAAAATAAATAAAAATAAAAATAAAAAACATCACAATAATATAAAAAAAATCAATATATAAAATTGTAAATATCGTAATTGATAACAGTATTAAAAAAATATTTTCATTCAAATGTTTATCATAATAAATGTGTCAAAAAAATACATAAATCACTAAGGAAGGGGAGGGTCATATATAGGTGGTGGTGGATAAAAATTTATCCATATATCATGCACCAAACATCACATGTACTCCCTCCTCTATTGTTGTTGCTGCTCATGCACTCGACGTTTCTCCTACTGCTTCTCATGTTGTTGATGAAACTCATCCTACTCTATACATAGGGTCTCTATGACCACATCTTGAGCTCGTAGATTCTCCTCATGCTCTAAAGATTATGATGATGACTCTCCATGATATCCCCTCGATCTAGATGCTGACAATTCAATAGTACCATAATAGCTTTCTAGCATCAATTGAGAAATGATACCAACAACTCGGCTTTTCTCGAAAGCATATTGAGTTTCCTACATCCATGTTGCGTCATCAAATCCTACTGCACTAGTGTCCTGACCCTTAGTCATAGCCTGAATCTCATCATGGGTGTGATAAGTCATGAACTCATTTGACTCCTTCAAATTCAATTTGAAATTAAAATTTTTATAATATTATTTTTAGTTAATTTTAAAACATAAAAAATTGTAATGACCATAATCTGGTGTTGTCAACCACCAGTAATATATCCAATGATAGGATCAGTGTACATCTTATTATAAACATATAACTTCATAATATTGGGCTACTCAGCTACCTATTTGAATAAAAAAATAAATAGTTTACATTTATAGTTATATAAATTATTAAATAAAAATATTTACCAGATGTCGTTGATGAGTACTAAACATATGACGACCAACTCTATGCATGACCTCCTGTCTCCCCCAGTTCTGTCAACCTAATGATAATATCCTTTGAAAACTATCAATCATCTAGTATGATCGCAATCCATCCCAAACCTAAGAGTAAATGTGATGAAGTCAATGCTTTTAGCAAGACTGATCAAAATTTGTGACTCCAACTTTATTTATAGCTCTCTTCCTTATACTGTAAAAACTGATGATGATACTCATGTATACAGGCATGTCAGACCTCCCAGATATAGGTCCTAATACTATCATCAATGGAATACCATAAACACTACAAATAATTAATAATAACATGTTAATGATTAAATAAATTTCAAAATAACTATTATGTATTTACATAACATCTAATGGTCGAACATGCGATGCCAAAAATAAATGGGAATGTGATCCTGAATCATTCATGATCCAGAAAAATAATTCTATAGAATATCACACCCATGTATAACAACTATATGTGAAAAATTGTGTGAAAATAGTTTAAACAATTAAACAATTATTACATAAATAAATTAGTGAAAATTAATGATAACAAAAATTAACTAAATTATACAATTGAACAAACCGTTGCATGTATGGATCAAAATCAAGATGTGGACTTCACTCTGTAATAGGGTTGGGAATTATCAATATCAAAAGACCATGAACCCTCTGAGATGACAAACCACCTGAAACCTAAGGGTCTAATGAAAAAGTATCAAACACATCACCATGAAGTATAGCCTCCTCAAGGCTACAGAACATCTCATCAAAAGTATCATCAGCAATCTAAAACATGAAAAGAATGTTTTCAATAAATAATTGAATATGGGTACTATATATATTTATTATGATTATAACCAACATATAATTGTGTTATTCTTCATCTCCATCATCATCTTCATATATAAAGTTGTCAATATCTTCATCTTCCTACTCGATATCATCAATTTCAATAGGTGTTACATTTTCATTATCACTTGTTAATTCAAATTCATTTGTTATATCAACACTATCATTGTCACTATTGGCCTGTAACTATGGGGTTTCATCATCGATATTCATGTCTCTTCATTAAAAAGATGCATTTGGAGATGTCTCTTGAAAAAATTCAATTCCTTACACTTCAACAGAACCACATTCACTTTTCATAAACTAATTTTCATGGTATTTCATTTTTATAATGATCCACCAATCAATTAACTTTCTTGAAGAATCTTAATAATTTGAATAATAAATTTGATGTGCTTGATGAGCCAATAAAAATTCTTTATTTACTGCAAGAATGATTTTATATTAAGGTCAATAATTACATGGTGTGAAAGAACATTCAATCCTCTATTAGTATCAAAATAATGATATATAAACATCATTACATAATTTTATCTCAAATAACACTGTTCAATTATTTCATCCAACATGCCATAAAATTCAACTTCATTTTCTCTATTATAATATCCTCTCAATATCCAATATTAATTGATATTTTATTCACCATATGCATGTATATGAAATCGAAAACCATTAACCACATATTAATTATAAGATTTATCCATTTTTATAATGGATTACACAATGTACACAATCTATTATCAATTTTATCATTATATTGTGATATCTGAAAAAATTAAAAACATTTAGAAATATAACAAATAATAAATTGATTTCATGTATTAAATAATAAATTACTTTACTATTTTTTAATACCAGTGGGAAAAATTATGTTGTTGACATTTTTCAGGGGCAGTTGGTATAATTTGTGGAAACTATTTCTTAATATAATAATCATATAATCAATAAATAAAATATTATTAATTTATTTTTTAAAAAATAAAGAATAAGTGATTGTATAACTCTCTATACAAATCATTTAATTTATTCATATTTTAGAAAAACATATATATGATCCCCATGATGTTTATCATATGAAATCCATCATTCATGAACTCCACCAAATACAAGTTCAAGTGGATTAAAAACAGATAATTGAATGTTCATTTCATCATCAATATTTCCCTCATTATGGATCATTCGGTTATGTTTTTAAGGATATTTAGGTTGGAAATAATGGGAGAAAAAAAAGAAATTTCCTTTTAAAAATAAGCATCTACAATTGACCCTTCAATTGATGCTTTGTTACGTACCTTTATTCAATTTATGCATGCATATCTCATATGGGAACATCCATTGAAACTATACCAGCCCTCCACATTTTTATTTATGTGTAAAATGTAATATAAAATGTTCCATTGAATCAAATAAATCAAGCGGAAATTTTTTCTATGTAACGCCCCGACCCTAGTTACCCAGAGTCGGTGCATTATTACATAACATTGGCATGATCACAAGAAAGATCAAATCTCGAAAGACCGATTGGTTTAGTAGCCTTGGAAACACTAGATATATTCATAAGTTTTACATTACATCATAAAATAAAAAACTACTACAACAATATAATGTCTCCATAATCCACACTCATATCCCCACATAATATCCCTGCAGGTCATTCATAATTTACTTCTTCACTTCCTAGGAAAAATAAAACATAGAAAAGGGGTGAGCTCAAATTCCCAGTAAGGATAACAATATAGCGGGAACTTTCATAAATGAGAATAAACATTTAAGGCAATGTATAACTAAAACAACAGCCTTTCAAACTTGAACTTTCAACATTGTATGGCATAAATAAAATGAAATAATGCCATTTACTCATTCACATGGATATTCTACTAATCGAATAATCACATGCAAAATCACTAACCACTTTCATAATGTTGGAATGCATAATGCCAGACTATCATAACCACATAGCCAAGGCCTCGTGCCAAGACTACAAATAAGATTTTGTCAAGGCCTTGTGCCAAGACACTAGTTTGTCTCGTGCGACCTACCGATGCATCGAGGAGCTATAGCGGGCTCCACCCGTCACATATTAAGTCCAATTCATTCCCATATGAAAAGGTTTAAACATAACATAAACATTCGTATTAAAACTAGCATATGAAATGTTATAAACTATGAATGGTATAAAAATAGCACATCCACAGTCAAACATATCACAAAACCTTCAATACAATATAGAAGTTTTGTATCATAATAAATCAACTTCAAATAAGCGTAAAATCCATCAAAGGATGTTGACATATATGAAATCAAAACACTTTTTAGAGAAATATATCTTTCTATTTTTGAAATCATTTAAGAGCCATATAAAATAAAACATTTTCTTGAAAATAGTCTTATAAGCTTGTAAGGAAATCTTTGAATATTTTATAACGGCAGAAAATAACCGCACCCGCCGTATAAGTTAAAAAAAACATTCTTACCTTAATTCTGTCGAAAAGGTTAAAAAGGACCTTGTTTTGAAAACGACAGAAAGATTCCTCTTATAAAAAGTAAAACAAGGGTATAAATGACTTTAACCCATATTCTTGTAAAAATGTTTTGAAATACATTTTTAAGAAACATGGATGTGGATGATAACGAGATCCCAGTAGATTATTACGTATAAACAACCTCGGATAATGAAGAGATTGTGAAATAACCCTTACCTTGTACTTTTCCTTGGTTGGGGTAGGTTAACCTCCTGTATAATGGTGAAATAATTGTTATTAAATTATACAGGAATCATATACATTAATATGATATCATATATGATCTTTTAATATTTATTTGATAATAATATCTTAGTATTATTGTTGTTTCGGGTGTTAACTTACTTGTTTTCTTTTATATGTTTTGTTACGTAAGACATGTTTATAAAGGATAGGTTGTATATTATTCATATCCAGAATGATATCAAGTCCTTAAACATTATTTTTTAAATCATCAAATGATAATTATACTTAAATGGATGCGGTGGAGAATGAATCTCATCGCGTTCGTGGAGACGGTAGTCCGTACGTACGCACGAGCGACAATATCATTATTTTAAAATAATATATAAATGGATGGTATATCATATATACAGAATCATTAACATGTTATATTTATTATTTACATGAGTTACATATCATTATTATACCCATCCAAATAATAATATATTGAATAACAATTACACCACGACGTGGAGACGGTAAGCCGTACGTACGCACGTATGGTGACATGTTATTCAAAGGGTGGATAGAATACTGAATATGGTTGTACCATATTTATAATAACATCACAGTATTTATATGATACTGGAGTCATTATTTTAGAATGGTAACAACAAAGGAAGAAGAAGTGGAAGAAGAAATGAACTTGGAAAAGGGTGGTGAAATCATTACCTCTTCTTCCTGTTCTTCCTTTTGATTTGATCAAAAGGGCTCCTTAGGTTGTCTTTATGATCAAACTAAGGCCTATAGGTTGTAGTGAGGGAAGTTGGGAGAGTATTTGGGCAGAGTTTGGCCGAACCAAAAGGCTTTGAAGGTGTGAAGAAATTGGAAGGCGGAGTGCCCTTTTATAAGAGGGGTGAGGGGAACCTTTGGAAAAGCTAGAAATATTAATTTATAATAAATTAATATTCGGTTTCTAATGGCTCAAAAGTTGATTATTTAAATTTTAAGGTGGGTATAGGTCGAAAACAACTCAATCAATAGAATTTAGACAGGTTTGGGTACTTATATTAACCTTATCTTTAAGTATTAACTCTAAGCTAATTAGTTTCACTTTTACAATGTCTCTTTGTATTTTTATATAATATGGTTAATAAACATACTATATACGTCCAAGTGACCCCCAAGTGGTCCATTAATGATGAAACTATCATGATATAAGTCTCTTGGCCGAACCTTAGTTTTTAGGAATTTAATATCAATTAATAATATAATATTGGTTTTAAGAACTCTTTTATGTCAATTTTGACAATATTCAATAGTTGATTTTTGTGAAACATATAAAAGATTGATTACTTCGAACAAAGTAAATTAAATCAATACTAGTATATCATATTATCCTATAAAATTATTTTAATTCATTAAAAGTTTCATATTATATTTATTTGGGTATTTATAATATCATTATTTTAATTTTTCACTATTATAGTAATTAATTCATCATCATTGTGTCATAAATATATTAAATTATATAATGTCTAAAAATTATAAATAAAATATCACTATGTAGGAAATCGTTTTTTCTTTCTAATTAATATTTATAATAAAAAATCCAACTTATATAACCCTATGTAAAAATTGTTTTTCTAAAAGATATATGCTTGTGTCATTTTTGTATTCATTTTAACTTAATTAAAATAAAGTGTCCCTACCACCTACAAGTGGCACCATGGGGTCCCAAAATCGACCCAAAGATGACTATGGTCGAACATGTATCAACCAATAAGTCTAGGACACGTTTTAGGGTAATTTATTATTATTATAATATTATTGTTTAACCCTTATTTACCAGATTTACCCTTAACCATGGTAAATAAAATATTTACCACAGTAATTATTCAAAATGTCTAAAAATAAAAGTTACCTATTTACACAATTTGAACATCCTGATTCCAAATATGGAATCCATTTTTCTAAATTCAAAACATAGAAGTGGAAGAAATTAATTTAAAATTAATTCCCGCTGTCAAAACAAAAAGCGTGTTTTTAAGAGATAATAACTATCAAAAGATTGACACTTGTTTATGTTCGGTTTAATTGTAAAATTATGTCCAATGACCAAAATTATATTAAATGGTAAAAATATATTCTAAATATACTTTAAAACCACTCAAATTCATAATTTATCACTATTAATTATTTTGATTAAAAAAAAATTTTTATTAAAATTTAGTAATTTTCACTATTCATCAAAATATTAAAGTTATCTGAAAAGTACAAAAATTTCATCTTAGGCTAAATTAGATATTCCGAATCCAAAAATTAAGTCCATTTTGAAATATAAGATATATATATAATTTCAAAAGTAGGTATTACTATTCATAACAGCTAGTTTGATTAGTTGTTAGAACTCGGTGTTGCGTATAACACACGCTATCGCATTATTCAAAGAGAAGCGTACCGTAGAAGCTTGGGGTGTTACATTCTCCCCTCCTTCAAATAATTTCGTCCTCAAAATTTCTAGAATACTACCGCATGAAAAGACTCGGGTGGTTCTTCATCATAAGTTCCTCGGGTTCCCACGTTGCCTCTTCCATATTATGGTTTCTCCACAAAACTTTTACCAGACGCGTCGTCCGGTTTCTCAGTACTTGTTCCCTCGTATCAAGAATCCTGACAGGCTCTTCACAATAGGAAAGATCGGGTTCCATTTCTAATTCCTCATAGGTGAGTACATGCGTTGGGTCAGTCATGTATTTCCTCAACAGAGATACGTGGAACACATCATGAACTTTGGAGAGACTTGCCGGCATTGCCAATCGGTAAGCTACAGCCCCAATTCGTTCTAGAATTTCGAAAGGTCCGATGTACCTGGGACTCAATTTACCTTTCTTACCAAAATGTATGACTCCCTTCCATGGAGATAACTTTAGGAAAACATGATCACCGACTTGAAATTCCAAATCCTTCCTTCGATTATCGGCATAGCTCTTCTACCTACTTTGAGCTGCTTTGATGTGATTTTGGATTACTTTCACCTTTTCCACTATTTCCTCCACCAGTTCTAGGCCTACAAGTTTTCTTTCACCAACGTCATCCCAACAGTTTGGTGTACGACATCTCTTTCCGTATAACGCTTCATATGGTGCAATCTGAATACTCGAATGGAAGCTATTGTTATAGGAAAATTCTACCAGTGGTAAATATTGATCCCACATACCCTGAAAATCAAGTGAGCAAGATCTCAACATGTCTTCTAAGGTCTGAATAGTCTGTTCTGATTGTCCGTCTGTCTGAGGGTGGTAAGCAGTGCTCAAATGAAGTTCAGTATCCAGGGATTTCTGAAGACTTTTCCAAAATCTTGAAGTAAAACGGGGATCACGATCAGAAACAATCGATAGGGGTACTCCATGAAGTCTCACAACTTCATTAATATATAGTCTTGCTAGACGTTCCAGGGGTAGATCTTCTCTTATAGCAAGAAAATGTGCTGACTTGGTAATATGATCAACAATAACCCATATTGCATTGTTCCTTCTAGGAGTCTTTGGTAGCCCCATGACAAAGTCCATCGTAATATTGTCCCATTTCCACTCCGGTATGGGAAGAGGTTGCATGACTCCTCCAGGTTGTTGCCTTCAATCTTTCACTTGTTGACAAACCATACATCTTGACACAAAATCAGCAATCTCCCTCTTCATGTTGTCCCACCAAAAATGTTCCTTCCAATCTCTATACATTTTGGTGCTCCCAGGGTGTATAGAGAAATTGGAACTATGAGCAACATCCAGTAATTCCCTTTTTAGATTAGGTAAATCTGGAACACAAAGTCTCTTCCCGAATTTCAAAATTCCATCTTCATACACAAATTCTCTCAATCTCCCATCATTCACAGCTTTAATCTTCTTTTGAAATTCTCCATCATCGGTCTGAGAACTCTTAATCCTTTCTAGTAAAGATGGTTTGGCAACCATTTGAAAAAGCATTGATGTTTCACCTTCCCTGGTTATTCCCATGTCCATCTTCACTAGATCCATGAAAATTGGATCCCTTTCAATTCTCATCATGTTCAAAACTCCATGGTCTTTTCTTCTCAAAGCATCTGCCACCTTGTTTGCTTTCCCCGGGTGGTAGTGTATCGTGAAATCATAATCCTTGAGTAATTCAAGCCATCTCCTTTGCCTCATGTTGAGTTCTTTTTGTGAGAAAATATACTTCAAACTCTTGAGATCAGTATAAATCTCACATTTTTCACCATAGAGGTAGTGCCTCCATATCTTCAAAGAAAAGATCACAGCTGCTAACTCGAGATCATGAGTAGGATAGTTTTGTTCATGAATTTTCAACTGTCGTGATGCATAGGCAATAACTCTATCATTCTGCATAAGGACACAACCAAGTCCTTTCTTTGATGCATCACTATAAATAATGAACCCATCATTTCCCGATGGTAGAGTCAATATAGGAGCATTGAATAATCCTCTCTTCAGTTCTTCGAAAAATTATTCACACTCTTTTGTCCAAACAAATTTAACCCCTTTACGTGTGAGCTTCGTTAATGGGTTAGCCAATCAGGAAAAATTCTGGACGAAACGTCGATAATAACCTGCCAAACCAATAAAACTATATACCTCAGTTATACTCGTAGGTGTTGTCCATTCTTGGATTGCCTTGGTCTTAGAAGGATCAACAGAGATTCCATCTTTAGAGACAATATGGCCAAGAAAAGAAATCTCCTGAAGCCAGAATTCACACTTGCTAAACATCCCATATAATTCATGCCTCCTCAGAGTCTTCAAGATAATGCGCAAGTGATTTTCATGATCTTCGTAGGTTTTGGAGTATACCAAGATATCATCAATAAATACCACCACAAATTCATCGAGATACTCCTTGAAAACTCTATTCATCAGATCCATGAATACAGATGGTGCATTAGTCAATCCAAACGGCATTACAGTAAACTCATAATGCCCGTACCTGGTTCGAAATACTATTTTCGGAATGTCTTCCTTCTTCACACACAACTGATGGTATCCAGATCGAAGGTAAATCTTTGAAAAGTATTGAGCTCCATGTAGTTGGTCAAATAAATCATCAATACGAGGTAGGGGATACTTGTTCTTTATCGTTATAGCATTGATCTCCCTGTAGTCGATACATAACCTCGTAGATCCATCTTTCTTTTTAACAAAAAGAACAGGGGATCCCCATGGAGAAACACTAGGGTGAATAAATCCCTTATTACTCAATTCCTGTAGTTGTTTATTTAGTTCAACTAATTCTACAGTGGCCATTCTATAAGGGGTCTTCGATATAGGCCTTGATCCAGGAATCAAATCAATGGAAAACTCAACTTCTCATTCTAGAGGATGTCCAGGTAAATCTTCCGGAAATACATCTACAAATTCTTTTACAACAGGTACATCCTCTATTTGACATTACTTTCCTCACCGACAGTTATTTCATTCTCTTCCTCCCCAATAATTGAATTAAGTTGAGTTACTGGGGGTGGATCTAAATAAGAATTAGGTGGTGACGATTCTGCTCTAAAGATAAGGTGTTCCTTATCATTATCATCAAGAATCGTAACCACTTTCTTCTTACAATAAATCTTCGCATCATAGTCCGAAAGCCAATCCATACCGAGGATTATATCAAACTCAATCATAGGTATGACGATGAGATCTGCAGATAAAGAACATTTATGTGCTCTAATGGGGATTGATTCACAAAAAATTGTTGCAATGGTACTTCCCTTAGGAGTTTTAACTGACAACTCCCTTATTAAATCAAATTGGAAATATCTAATTTTCTTAGCAAACTGGGAAGAAATGAAACAATGTGATGATCCAGAATCAAATAATGCATTTTCTAAACATGAGGAAACCATTAAATTACCTGCCACCACATCTTTCGGAGCTTCTACCTCAGCAGTAGTGATAGCATAAGCCTGGCCTTGATCCCTTGGCCTTTTCTGAGGTAAGATCTCCTGACGCTTAGGACATGCATTTGCATAATGCCCCATCTCCCTGCAATTGTAGCACTGAACGTTGGTAGCTTCCTTCTTCCCCTTGCAATCACGGGCTTGGTGGCCTTTTTCACCACACTTGTAACAGACTCCCATTCCCTTCAAGCAAGTACCAGGATGTTTCTTCCCACATTTACCACAAGATGGATATTCAACCTTTCCCTTATTCCCCTTATTTCCATTCCCCGATTGATCAGCAGGTCTCTTCTTCTCTTGCTTTGCTTTAAAGTCATAAGACTTAGAGAATTCCTTTTCGGTCTTGATAGCACATGAGACAATGTCTTCGTACGATGAAAAGGATTGTGAGACTAATGCTCGATGGAGAAATGGTTTTAACCCATCAAAGAAACGATCAATATTACTTCTTGGGTTTCGAATATAATCTCCAGCATACCTCGCTAACCTTGTAAAGTTACCCTCACACTTTGTGACATTCTCATCCTCCTTTTGTCTCAGACTCATAAATTGCCTTTCCATATCTGCTCGATGGTCGTGAGGAAAGTATTTTTCTAAAAACAGATCTTTGAACACCCTCCATTCCATATTTGATACTTCATCATCTTCCTTCATGTTTTGAATCAATTACCACTATTGATCAGCATCTCCAGTGAGGCAGTAAACTGCCATTATAACTTTTTCCCTTTCACTGCTCCCCAAAGCCTGAAACATTTTCTCTAGGGAATTTATCGATTGCTCAGCTACTAAGGGATTTGTACCCCCATTGAACGTTGGTGGTTGTTGCCTCATGAATCGATCTAACATTGATCCTCCACGTTGTGGATCAGGGTGCTCCATACGGGTAAGGTTATTATTCATAACCTGAGTGAGTTGTCCCAGTATGGTGATTAGCTGATCGGCACCAGTTGCATCACCAGCTCCACTATAATTATCTTGAGCAGGTGGGAAATCCCTATATGGAGTGCGTGCATTGATACAGTTTCCATTTCTTCCACTAGGTGCCATTTCTAAACAATGGCATAAACTAGATCAGTTTATGAATCAAAATACATAATCCCATACTTATAAAACACTTAACATAAATTGAACTACTTATGGATATAATCCATAATCATAAAAATGTTTTCTTTGAGGAATTATATACTCATAAACCCTTCATAATGATTTGTAAAGAAAATGAGAGTTATCCTAAGCATATCCCCCGGGAGTGTCGTAACCAAGAGTGCAGCAAGGCCCGTTGCCGTGCAACAGTTCCCGTTCGAGTCTAGCTCAAAGAGGTGTTTTCGGGTTTTACCCCTAGGTACATCTGTTCCAGAGCCGCCTCTACCTGCTCGTATCCAGACAGGGATGTGTTGCTCGGAAAACTCAAAAAATCCCTACAATACCAAAATTCTAGGAAGTTCTTCTATACTAGTCCTCAAAGTTCATCTTAGGTCTATGTTCTCTAATCAGAGTTTATCTAAATCTAGCTTCCAAGGTTTTTACTAAACTTCCTCTGATACCAACTGTAACGCCCCGACCCTAGTTACCCAGAGTCGGTGCATTATTACATAACATTGGCATGATCACAATAAAGATCAAATATCGAAAGACCGATTGGTTTAGTAGCCTTGGAAACACTAGATATATTCATAAGTTTTATATTACATCATAAAATGAAAAACTACTACAACAACATAATGTCTCCATAATCCACACTCATATCCCCACATAATATCCCTGCAGGTCATTCATAATTTACTTCTTCGCTTCCTGGGAAAAATAAAACATATAAAAGGGGTGAGCTCAAATGCCCAATAAGGATAACAATATAGCGGAAACTTTCATAAATGAGAATAAACATTTAAGGCAATGTATAACTAAAACAAAAGCCTTTCAAACTTGAACTTTCAACATTGTATGGCATAAATAAAAGGAAATAATGCCATTTACTCATTCACATGGATATTCTACTAATCGAATAATCACATGAAAAATCACTAACCACTTTCATAATGTTGGAATGCATAATGCCAGACTATCATAACCACATAGCCAAGGCCTCATGCCAAGACTACAAATAAGATTTTGTCAAGGCCTTGTGCCAAGACACTAGTTTGTCTCATGAGACCTACCGATGCATCGAAGAGCTATAGCGGGCTCCACCCGTCACATATTAAGTCCAATGCATTCCCATATGAAAAGGTTTAAACATAACATAAACATTCGTATTAAAACTAGCATACAAAATGTTATAAACTATGAATGGTATAAAAATAGTACATCCACTGTCAAACATATCACAAAACCTTCAATACAATATAGAAGTTTTGTATCATAATAAATCAACTTCAAATAAGCGTAAAATTCATCAAAGGATGTTGACATAGATGAAATCAAAACACTTTTTAGAGAAATATCTCTTTCTATTTTTGAAATCATTTAAGATCCATATAAAATAAATCATTTTCTTGAAAATATTCTTATAAGCTTGTAAGGAAAGCTTTGAATATTTTATAACGGCGGAAAATAACCGCACCCGCCGTATAAGTTAAAAAAAACATTCTTACCTTAATTCTGTCGAAAAGGTTAAAAAGGAACTTGTTTTGAAAACGACAGAAAGATTCCCCTTATAAAAAGTAAAACAAGGGTATAAATGACTTTAACCCATATTCTTGTAAAAATGTTTTGAAATACATTTTGAAGAAACATGGATGTGGATGATAACGAGATCCCAGTAGATTATTACGTATAAACAACCTCGGATAATGAAGAGATTGTGAAATAACCCATAGCTTGTACTTTTCCTTGGTTGGGGTAGGTTAACCTCCTGTATAATGGTGAAATAATTGTTATTAAATTATACAGGAATCATATACATTAATATGATATCATATATGATCTTTTAATATTGATTTGATAATAATATCTTAGTATTATCGTTGTTTCGGGCGTTAACTTACTTGTTTTCTTTTATATGTTTTGTTACGTAAGACATGTTTATAAAGGATAGGTTGTATATTATTCATATCCAGAATGATATCAAGTCCTTAAACATTATTTTTTAAATCATCAAATGATAATTATACTTGAATGGATACGATGGAGAATGAATCTCATCGCGTTCGTGGAGACGGTAGTCCGTACGTACGCACGAGCGACAATATCATTATTTTAAAATAATATATAAATGGATGGTATATCATATATACAGAATCATTAACATGTTATATTTATTATTTACATGAGTTACATATCATTATTATACCCATCCAAATAATAATATATTGAATAACAATTACACCACGACATGGAGACGGTAAGCCGTACGTACGCACGTATGGTGACATGTTATTCAAAGGGTGGATAGAATACTGAATATGGTTGTACCATATATATAATAACATCAAAGTATATATATGATACTGGATTCATTATTTTAGAATGGTAACAACAAAGGAAGAAGAAGTGGAAGAAGAAATGAACTTGGAAAAGGGTGGTGAAATCATTACCTCTTCTTCGGGTTCTTCCTTTTGATTTGATCAAAAGGGCTCCTTAGGTTGTCTTTCTGATCAAACTAAGGCCTATAGGTTGTAGTGAGGGAAGTTGGGAGAGTATTTGGGAAGAGTTTTTCTGAACCAAAAGTCTTTGAAGGTGTGAAGAAATGAGAAGGAGGAGTGCCCTTTTATAAGAGGGGTGAGGGGCACCTTTGGAAAAGCTAGAAATATTAATTTATAATAAATTAATATTCGGTTTCTAATGGCTCCAAAGTTGATTATTTAAATGTTAAGGTGGGGATAGGTCGAAAACAACTCAACAATAGAATTTAGACAGGTTTGGGTACTTATATTAACCTTATCTTTAAGTATTAACTCTATGCTAATTAGTTTCACTTTTACAATGTCTCTTTGTATTTTTATATAATATGGTTAATAAACTTACTATATACATCCAAGTGACCCCCAAGTGGTCCATTAATTATGAACCTATCATGATATAAGTCTCTTGGCCGAACCTTAGTTTTTAGGAATTTAATATCAATTAATAATATAATATTGGTTTTAAGAACTCTTTTATGTCAATTTTGACACTATTCAATAGTTGATTTTTGTGAATCTCATAACAGATTGATTACTTATAACAAAGAAAATTAAATCAATCCTTATATATCATATTATCCTATAAAATTATTTTAATTCATTAAAAGTTTCATATTATATTTATTTGGGTATTTATAATATCAATTATTTTAATTTTTCACTATTATATTAATTAATTCATCATCATTGTGTCATAACTAAATTAAATTATTTAATGTCTAAAAATTATAAATAAAATATCACTATGTAGGAAATCGTTTTATCTTTCTAATGAATATTTATAATCTAAAATCCAACATATATAACCCTATATAAAAAGTGTTTTTCTAAAACATATATGCTTGTGTCATTTTTGTATTCATTTTGACTTAATTAAAATAAAGTGTCCCTATCACCTACAAGTGGCACCATGGGGTCCCAAAATCGACCCAAAGATGCCTATGGTCGAACATGTATCAAAAAATAAGGCTAGGACACGTTTTAGGGTAATTTAGTATTATTATAATATTATTTTTTAACCCTTATTTACCAGATTTACTCTTAACCATGGTAAATAAAATATTTACCACAATAATTATTCAAAATGTATAAAAATAAAAGTTACCTATTTACACAATTTGAACATCCTGATTCCAAATATGGAATCCATTTTTCTAAATTCAAAACACAGAAGTGGCAGAAATTAATTTAAAATTAATTCCAGCTGTCAAAACAAAAAGCGTGTTTTTAAGAGATAATAACTATCAAAAGATTGACACTTGTTTATGTTCGGTTTAATTGTAAAATTATTTCCAATGACCAAAATTATATTAAATGGTAAAAATATATTCTAAATATACTTTAAAACCACTCAAATTCATAATTTATCACTATTAATTATTTTGATTAAAAAAGTTGTTTTTAATTAAAATTTAGTAATTTTCATTATTCATCAAAATATTAAAGTTATCCGAAAAGTACCAAAATTTCATCTTAGGGTAAATTAGATATTCCGAATCCAAAAATTAAGGCCATTTTGAAATATATGATATATATATAATTTCAAAAAGTAGGTATTACTATTCATAACGGCTAGTTTGATTGGTTGTTAGAACTTGGTGTTGCGTACAACACACGCTATCGCATTATTCAAAGAGAAGCGTACCGTAGAAGCTTGGGGTGTTACATTCTAGTTTATCTAAAATTAAAACAACATCTTATTAAAGTCTTCTAAGTGCATCATAGTATGGTGTTGCTGCATAAATTCCTCAGAAGAAATTTTATATTTATATTAGCACATCCCAAATCAAATAATTCAAAAACTTATAAATGAAATTAGTATAATTCTTTCCAATATAACATGATAATCATGAATGTTTAATCTGGTAATATGATTGTTTCTGACACATCTAACCAAATTTGATACATAATAATCTAGTAGCCTTAAATCTATAATCCACTAAATATAATAAAAAATTATCTTTGGAAATTGTATAAGACTCTTTTGGATTAATTGACTTATGATAGCTTTCATTTTCAAAAAACTCAAGTTATGGTTGTCTGCAAATTTGGTCAAGATCTAATCATGCCTTTATATTATCCTTGGTCTTACCAGGTGTGTCCAAAACTATATAAAATATATTATCAAAATATTTCTTCTCAATATACATGACATCCAACATGTGGAGGACCAAAAAATAAAACCAATATGGGATATCTCAAAAAATACTTCATTTAATCCAATTGTGATATTTCCCAAAGCCATCCATTTTTTGTTGGTTTATAGTTGGTTTAAATGTATTAGGAGGTATTGAATAGAAAATTTATTTTAAATCAAAACCCGGTATAATTGATAGAGTTCCATGTATTTCAGTTTTACATTTTGTGAAATTATTTTTATTCCTTAAAAAAGGATGATCAATAGGAAAAACTATGTAATGCTAGTAAACAAAATAAGTTTTTCTACCATTGACGAGCATAAATGCTTTATTGTCACTCATACAGTACATACATGATTTTGGAAATTATGAACTCCATCTAGATAATATTTAATATGCTGGGAAGTCACTAATTGTCCACATTAATATATCTTTAATTAGAAATTTTGTTTCGAAACAACATCATATATACTGACACCATTACTCCACAATACATTTTACTCATCAATCAATGGATTCAAATAAACATCAATATTCCTTTTTGGATGTCCTAAAATTCATAATGTAAAAAATATATATGATTCATTCATCACGATCTAAGGATTTAATTTTTATGGAGTTATAAAGATGGTCCAATAAGAATATTGACTACCATATGATCCAAATGTATAAAAACATTAGTAGAAAGAATCAATCACGCGTTATGGGATTCTGAAACAAAAAAAAATAGGCGCATGGTCAAAATGTTTTCATGAATCACCATCACAAGGATGATTTAATATTTTAACAATTGAAATATTGGATTTTTTTTCATGACATCAATTAATTTGTGTTTTGAGACATAAATAAACGCAACAATCTAACTTTAAGTAGGAAATACCTCAAATGTTTAACGTAAACCAATCTCGACTTCCCTTGTTAACCCTTATTGTACCTCATTTGTCCACATGTATGACAACTAACTAATGAATCATTTTACCTATAATGTAAGATGAAGTCATTTCAAAATACATGAATCTTCTATTAACCAAGACCCAAATTATGAATCAACCTCTTACTATGATAAAAATGGGTAAGAAACACATTTACTTTAGGTAATAGTGATTTAACCAAAGACAATATCTGATCAAAATAGATATTTGAAATTACATTAATTGATTTAACAGCCATAAATTTTGTAACTGCTTATAATATTTTTATCTTTCAATCAAGATATATGGAATATTCATCATGCTTCAACAACTCATAAAATCAAGAAGGTTCTAACTGATGAGATAAACCAATATCATTCTGAGTTTCCACTTGTTTAAAATACGGGTTATAAACCTCATGTACTAAAGTTTGAAATTGTGATGTATTTGGAACCATATTATTAGTATCTTATCTTGATTTATTTTCACCATGTTGATACTAAAACAAATAATATTTCTGAAAACCAAAACATAATAGATGACCCCTAATTTTTTCAAATGTTTATAATATTTTTAGATCACACTTCATAAATGGACACTTAATTGTCCCTTATGAAACAAAATATGTTATAGATGTTGCAATTGATAAAAAATTTCAATTCCCTCAATATATATAGGATTTATACCAGAATCATTTGGATTACTATGATGATTTACCCAATTATTATTTTTTAATAAATATTGTAGTCTACTACCTTATTATATGTTTTTCTAAAAAATAAAAAATAACAATATTACTTATGATTAATCTGGTATAAGATACTATCCAAAAAAAGAGAATCAAAAAATTAGAAATTAATTGGAAGTATTATCAATTTTATCTAATTCTTGCCAGTTTTTTATAATTCCACAAATTACTACTAATTTTCTCTAATTAATTTTATTTTTTTAATTACCATTAATTAACATTAAGGGAAATAAAAGGTCAAACTAGGGGTGTGAGTGAATCATGGAGTTGAGAGGATGAAGGCGATCATGGATTGAATGAATTACAATGACCCTATGTTCAGACCGTTTGGAGGAGAGGTAGTCATGGGTAAACCTACATGTTTACCCACGGCTGCCTCTCCATTAAACAGTTGAATGTAGAGTGATTGTGTAGAAATTCACTGTTTCATTTTCACCCATACACCACTATGCTAAACTTTTTTTGTATTAAAAATTATAAAAATAATAACAAATTTTACTTCATGTTTTATTCAATTATTTTGTGTTTATCACTGTTAAAAAGGGGAATATTTATTTTTTTGATAATTTCATTGTAGGTGGGGGTTATTTGGAGGGCCCACAATGAATTCCAAAAAAATGGGCCAAACTGAGCAGGATCCAAGCATACCGGTGGACTAAACCGCATAATTATTCTAAACCATGCATTAAAATGGGATGAGATTTTGTAGGATTGTCTAAATTTTAATTTTATATAATTATTATTAATACATCCAAGCCCAATTTTTATTTTAAGTGACCCAAATGACCTGATCTGTCCAGCACACTGAATTTTCTTGAAGTCAAAAGTTGTGTGATGTGATATGTCCATATCTCAAGCTGTAGGTGTCCAAATGAATCCAAACATTTGGTGTAGATATTCAATAGGTGGGGAAAACATTTTAGTTTTTTCTAAAGTTAGATAAGTCTTTCTACCCACTGAAAACAATGGACCAAGTGGTTTTACACAATCTGTGCTCCCAAACCACCTTCCACTTTGCCTATAAAATGATACATTGGGCACCTCATATGTAAGTTTGGCCAGGATGAAAAGATCTTGTATTTTAGAGACCCAAAGTATTCATCTCCTTATCGAATTTTTTTTTTGAGACCCCTATCCTCATAGGGGGTCAAGGATGAAGGTGAAGTTATGCCCGACCCTCCTCATCCTCTCGATAGCGAGCTAAACGGTGGACGATCATTTTGAGGGAGATACATGTACCTGGGAAGGAGTTCTAGAACTTGTTATTTTACAAGTTATGTGTAATTTTTGTGTTAAATATTTCACTTCTATTTAATTTGGATGTGATTATCCACTGAATATATATCTTTGGTTCTAATTAAGTGAAACACTATTTATTTCAACACCGATTGGGTTGATATTTCAAGTGGGAATCGTGGGTTGTTTTGATTAGGCAAGAAAAGAATCCTATTTCTCTCACATAGACATAATATTTTAGTATTCTTTGTTAGACCTTTTTATATTCTTTAAAACTAAGCCTTGACAACATGATTGTTACGTCAAGGGGTGATTCTTTGAACATTATTTTAAGAGGAAAGAGGGAAGTTGAGATATTAACAACCCTGAACCAAAGAATTATATTAAACCATATAAAATTTTTTGAACAATTATCTGTCCAAGATGTGTAGTGAAATTGAAATGATATTCTTATCTCACAATTCTCAAACACCACCTTTATTTATCAACTATTAAACTCTTTAAATCATGTTATTTTCTTAAAACTGTTTTCAAAACCACCCCCTCTGTTGTTCTTTTTTATTAAAAATACATACTATAAACCACCGATGCTTCTTGAGATATGACCTAGGGTCTACCCTATATTATAAATAAACCTTAAAAACATAATCAATTTTATATTTCATGACAACACGTTCAATTTTTGTTTCCATTTCTGGGGAGCAATTTTGTTTTTAGTGTGTGTTTTTTATAAAAGTATTTTGTATTTTGTAATTATTTGTTATTTTTTCTTCATTCATTTTTTAGTTGATTTAAAAAATAATCTTTTTATATTCCTTCTTCATGATGCGATCTTCATCATAGGAAATACTTTTATTTTAACACGAACCAATGAGGATCTTACGTTAGTGACATCGAGATACACAATAGAACCCTTTGAAGGAGGACACAAAAAACATCGACACAATTATTGATCATTCTTCTTCTTATAAAACCCACATTAAAAATGAATTAAACTTTTATAACATGTTTGAAAACAACCAAAAATTAAAATAAATAACCTCACCTGATGTTGATATCTAACCCACTTATATTCAAATTCAAGGTGAGGCACCCAATTTTAAAATTAAATCCGATTTAATTCAATTATTATCAATATTACATGGACTCACAGGGGAGGATTCACACAATAATTTAAAATAATTTCATATTGTGTGTTCAATATTAAAACCTAATAATGTTTATTAAGAACAAGTTAAGATTAGGGAATTCCCATTTTCATTAGAATACATTACAAAATATTGGTTGTAGTATGTTAATTCGCCAATTAGAGGTTGGGTGGACATAAAAAGCCTTTTTATTAAAAAATAATTCTCAGCCTTTAGAACTATAACAATAAGGAAATAAATATGTTGGATAAGAAAATATCAAGGGGAAACACTTCATGAATACTAGGAAAGATTTAAAAGTCATTTTTCAAGTTTCCCATACCACCAAATAAGTAATGAAATTTTAATTTGGTATTTTTGTGAAGGTTTAATTACTATTGATTTAAATATGATTGATAATACTATAGGTGGTACACTAGTTGATAAGACACCAATTTCTACAAGAACCATAATTGAGAACATGGTGCAGAACACTCAACAATTTGGTTTAAGATCCAATGTACACATTCGAGGTGCCCATGAGGTGAAAAGTATTGAATTCGAGAAGAAGTTGGACATTATGTTCCAAGAGGTAAGTACCCTTATTAGACAAATTTCTCTCTCCTAAGGGAAATCCCAATATCCTCCTCCCATCCATTATGGTATATGTTCTTCTGAAACCGACTACTCTGACCAATTCCCCCAACTAAGAGAAACTTCTGAGAGTTGTGAGATGATATTTCCAGGTCACCCCTATAACCAACCATTTAGGAAAGAACCATACTATCCATCCAAACCTGGGTGGAATGATAACCAATACTATAGTAAAGTTGGTATTCAAACCAACCTCAATAACCATAGAAACAACCTAGGTAGAGTAGTCAACCACCACCACGTGGAAATCTTCAACCACAACAAAGGCCTTTCCAACAACCCCCTCGAAAGCCCAACCTAGCCTAGAGGACATGATGAAACAAATTGATGCTAACAATTTATAATTATAAAAAACCACCCAAGCTTCCATACAATACTTAAAACCCCGATTAGTCCAACTAGATAACTTTGTGGGAGAAATCCAAAGTCATGGGTCAGATAAACTACCCTATCAACCACTTTTCAATCCTAGGGATAAGGTAAATGTTAGTTCCATAACCCTTAGGGGTGGAACTCATCTTAAAAGCCAAATGACCCATACAATAGATTCATCCCCCAATAATAAAACTACCATCCCAACCACTATAAATGGTCCAAATATTGGAAGTCCTTTTCCTGAGAGAAGCTCTTACAAAGGAAAGAGTGTGTATGTTGATGTGTCACCTAGACCAACCATTCCTCGTCCATTTCCCCAAAGGGTCACCCAACCAAGAAAACAAAAGTAAAATTAACTTGATAAAGAAATATTTGAAACTGTAAAAAAAGTACAGGTCAACATTCCTTTGATTGATGTCATGATGAAAATTCCAAGATTTGCTAAGTTTCTATAGGAGATGTGTACACATAAAAGGTGACTTTAAGGTGATGATAAGGTGATATTGGGGAGGAATTTCTCATCATTGATAGATCCATCACTTCCCAAAAAATGCAACGATCTGGGAATATTCCCAATTCTGTGCACTATAAGAGAGTATTCATTTTCCAATTCTATTCTTGATTTAGGTGCTTCTAAAAATGTGATGCCTCACTCTATTTACTATTCATTGTAGGTTAAAGAACTAAAAGTCACATGAATAATTGTTCAAATGGAAAATTGGAGTACTTGACACCCCTCTGGTGTGTTAGAGTATGTTCTTGTGACGCTATAAAATTTAATATTTCCTGCTAATTTTTATATGCTAAAAATAGAAGATGATGGGATGAATGGACTTACACCAATTATATTGGGGAGACATTTATTGAAAACTACCAAAACCATAATTAATGTCCACAATGTTACATTATCTATGGAGTTTGATGGATGCATTGTCCACTTCTAACATCCTTGATGCTATGAAGTACCCCTCAGATTAACATTCCTCTCTCTTTTCTAACTCTATAGATGTACTCCCATCCCCTAAAAACACTTCCTTTTAGTCAAATGATCTCCTTTCTGAGTTTTCATCATTGATTGAAATGTTAGGTAATGAATCATGCATTGACTGTTGTACCTGTCTAGAAAAATGTCATGTATGTTTGTTAATTGATGATTTCTTGAACACTGAGGATCACATGGTCATCGATGATATTGGTAAGCTTATAAAATCTCATTATTCATCTGAGGATGATTCCATTGAGTAGATAGATGATATTAGTGACCTCTCTCTTTCACACACACTCCCATCAATCTAAAATCCACCTAAATTGGAACTAAAATAACTACCTAAAGATTTAAAATATTCATATCTTGAGAATGAAAAC
Source organism: Viscum album (assembly GCA_963277665.1). Taxonomy (NCBI): domain Eukaryota; kingdom Viridiplantae; phylum Streptophyta; class Magnoliopsida; order Santalales; family Viscaceae; genus Viscum; species Viscum album. The sequence goes on from OY728125.1 coordinate 746,420,142, forward strand.
AAGTTTCCTATCATCATTTCTAGTTCACTCCCTAATGAGCATGAATTGTGACTGTTTGAATTTTTTATGGAGTATAAACATGTTTTAGGATGGACACTTGCTGGAATTATTGGAATTGGGCCATCAATTTGCACACATCATATATTGTTAAATAATTTGGCTAAACAAGTGAGGTAATCAAAAATTCAACTGTACCCAGACCTCTTAGATATTGTTAAAAAGGAGGTAACAAAATTATTTGCTACTATAATCATTTAACCCATCTCTGACATCCAATGGGTTAGTCCAATACAAGTGGTTCCTAAATAACCAGTCTAACGATAATTAAAAATGAAAACAATGAATTGGTTCCAACTCATGTGTAGAATAGTTGGCGAGTCTATATAGACTATCACTGAATAAACCAACACACTAGGAAGAACCATTTCTCATTGTCATTCATTAACCAAATTCTAGAGAGGCTAACAGGGAAGTCCCATTACTATTTTCCTGATGGGTATTCTGGAAACTTCTATATCTATATTTCCATAAGGATTAGTAAAAGACAACCTTTACTTTCCCCTTTGGCACATTTTAATATAGGAGGATGCCATTTGGTATATGCAATTCTTTGGGAACTTTCCAGTGATACATGGTTAGTATTTTTTCATATTACCTAGTAAATTGTATGTAAGTTTTCATAGATGATTTCACTGTTTATGGATCCTCTTTTGATTAATTTTTGAGTAGTCTCAGTTCCATACTACGTCTCTGTATTGAAAATAATGTCATATTAAATTATGGAAAATTCAATTTCATGGTGCGACAAGGTATTGTTTTGTAAAATGTCATTTCTAGGGATGGTATCCAATTAGATAAATCAAAATTGGATGTCATTTCTTCCCTAACATTTCCTAAAAATATTCAGGATTTTCGGTCTTTTTTAGGTCATGTTGGATATTATAGTTATTTCATTTGTGACTTTAGTAAAATTGCATTCCCCCTCTCCTAATTTCTCCAAAAGGAAAAGTAATTAATTTTAGATAAATAATGTTAGGAAGATGTTATCAAATTAAAATGCAGTCTCACATCACCCCTAGTAATCCAACCAACTTAGTGGGATTTACCATTTGAGATTATGTGTGATGCCTTTAACTATGTCGTTGGGGAATTCTTATCACCAAGGGTCAATAAAGCTCCACATTTCATTGTCTATGCCTCACGTACTATGGATCCTAGCCAAGAAAACTACACCAAAACTGAAAAGGAATTTATTTCTATTGTGTTTGACTTGGATAAATTTAGGTCATACCTTCTAGGGTCCAAAGTCATTATGTTCCCAGACCCTTCAACCCTCTGGGATCTACTTAAGAAATCATATGTCAAACCACATCTCATTATCTAGATTCTCCTCCTTCTGGAAATCAATCTAGAAATTAGAGATAAAAAATGAGTAGAGAATGTGGTGGCTGACCATATCTGTAAGATCCTCCCATCCTCAGACATTGAATCATACCCCTATATTCTCATAAATTACATGTTTCCTGATGATAAACTATACCAAGTGGAAGATTTTATTCCTTGGTATATTGAAATTGTAAATTATTTGGTAGCAACTTGCATTCTTGCTGATTTAAACAAAAACTAGGCTGACTGTCTAAAACGTGAGTCCCATTGATACATTTTGGATGACCCCTACCTTTAGCGAAAATATAGTGATAATTTCCTCAAGAATTTTGTTCTCGATAGTGATTTTTAGTCTGTTCTTAGTTTCTACTACACTCTTGCTTGTGGGGGCCACTTTGGTCCCCAATGGACTGCTCGCAATGTCCTTGATTCTGGTCTCTTTTGGCCAACAGTTTTTCAGGATGCCCATGATTTCTGTAAATATTGTACTCACTATAAAAGAATGGGCAATGTATATAAAATAAATGAAATTCCACAACAATCATTTCTCTTCCATGACATTTTCGATGTTTAAGGCATTGACATTATGGGACCATTCCCCAATTAATTTGAGAACCTTTACATTCTTTTAGCAGTAGATTATGTTTCAAAATGGGTAGAGTAACGAGATATAAGGAATGATGATTCCAAGACTATTGTGGAATTTTTGAGAAACAAAATTTTTTGTAGGTTCGGATTACCTCGGTTCATCATTAGTGACGAGGGTTCTCATTTCTACAACGGAACAATGAAATATCTTTTGCGTCGGTATGGGTTCAGGCATCAAGTGTCTATTACTTATCACTCATAGACCAATGGTCACGAAAAGGTGTCTAATATGGAGTTCAAATATATTCTTGAACAAATGGTTCAACCCAATAGAAAATAATGGAGTCTTAGATTCGATGATTCATTATGAGCTTATCATACTGCTTTCAAAACCCCCATTGGCATGTCACCATATCAGCTAGTGTTTGGAAAGAGTTGTCACCTCCCTGTTGAGATAGTGCCCTGGGACTACTAGGCCATTAAAAAATGAAATTATAATCTTTCTGGTTCATGTTCTCAAATTAAGTTGTAGATTCAGGAGTTGGAGGAAATGAGTAGATATTCATATGAGAACTCCAAGATTTATAAGGAGAAAACCAAGGTTTTCCACAACCATATTATCCTTAATCGTCAGCTCCACATTGGGAAGATGGTCCTCCTTTACAATACAAGGCTAAAGTTGCTTCTAGGTAAGCTTCATTACCACTGGTTTGGTTTATACACTGTTACTAATTCTTATCTATTTGCTGTTGTTTAGGTTCAAAATGAAGAAACTAAAAAAACCTTTACTGTCAATGGGTAGCAACTTAAGCACTTCCATGAATCCCTTATGGAGTCCCCAGTGGAGGAACTCTAACTTCAAGAAGTGTTCTACCAATAATAATTACTAGGTTTTATCCTTCTTTACCACATTCTCTTTTTTTACATTGAGGACACTACATGATCTAGGTATGGGGGGATGAGCACATTCCTGGGTTAGTTAGAAATTTTTATCATCTTTCTTCTTTTTCTCTTTTTGTCTTGCGTGATTGTATTATCACTTTTACCCATTTTCCCCACTCATTTTGGTGCCAGGATGTTAATTTTTAATTCCCAATTTATCATGGAAAATGATGCCTGATTAATCATGGAAGTTATTAAAAATGCATGAGGAATTTCTCTATTTCATATTGTTTTAAAATTCAAAAAAAATCTGATGAAATGTGCATTTTAGAAACATTTATTTACTATGGTGTGACTTTGTCTTGAAATATGGTAGTTTTTCAATTATATAAATGGTTGTATAATTTTGAAACCTTTGATAAGAATGGTACCCTTTGTATTAATAGTTTAAGGGAAAATTGTTTCACTTAATCTCTCCACACATATTTGCACCCAACCATGAATTGTGAAAAATTATTACTTAATATAAGGTAAATATAAGTTAGGTTAATTTTTATCTACCTTCAAAAATGATTTTACCATATGTTCATTCTTTATCTGATCTATTTCATTATTGTACTAGATTGACCTGTGCATGTGTACCTATTATCTTATTGTTGTACGCCCTAAAAAACCCAAAAATACAAAAAAAACATTTAGGGGAGTTATGAAATGTAAAACATATATGGATATCTAGGTCGGGAGATTATGGTTTAACGTTTGGGAATGCTTAAGTGAGTGGGTCTTAAAATTTTATTGCAAAGGATGTAGGGAAGGTTCGGTGGAAAGGATCATGTAAGTAGACAATTTTTAAAATAACTTATATTTACTCGATAGAAAGTGGAAGGAATATCATGAAATGGTTGTCACAAAAACATGTGGATAATTAGTGACATGATTAAATTTTGAATTATTTTCTTATATTGGTATCATTAAACTCTTGAAATTTCATCTGGATACATTTTTTTGAGACGTCTTTTTCCATGATCACTGAGAATAACTCCTCTTTGTGATTTTTGCTTTGATCACATTTATAGTTAGAATTAAATGTTAATTTAATGTTAAATATTTATAAGGTTGGAAATATATACATGCATAATTTTTTTAAATATTAATTTTCCCAAGAGTTCAAATTTTTAGGTGTAGGGTTGTGATCATGTAGTGATTCACTGTTTCATTTTCACCCTTACACCACTATGCTAAAATAGTTTTGTATTGAAATTGATAAAAATAATAACAAATTTCACTTCATCTTTTATTCAATTATTTTGGTTTTATCACTATTGAAAAGGTAAATATTACTTTTTTTGAAAATTACATTGTAGGTGGAGGTGATTGGGAGGGCCCATAAAGAAGTCTATGAAAAATGGACCAAACTGCACAAGATCCAAGCATACCAGTGAAATAAACCACATACTTATATTAAACCATACATTAAAATAGGATGATATTTTGTGGTCTGGTACAAATTTAAATGGGATGAAACTCTTATTAAGACATCTAATCCCAATTAATCCATTAAGTGGCCCAACCGACCTAATCTATCCAGCACACTGAATCTGCATGAAGTCAAAATTTGTGTGATATGATCTATCCATATCTTGATCTTTAGGTGTCCAAATGAATCCAAAATTTCAGTGGAGATATTCAAGAGGTGGGGAAATATCTTTTTAGTTTTTTCCAAATCGATGTAAGGCTTTCTACTCACCAAAAAATGGGGCCAAGTGGTTTTACACAATCTGTGTTCCCAAAACCACCTTCTAATTTGCATATAAAATGATACCTTGGGAACCTCATTTGTCGGTTCAGACAAGAGGCAATGATCTAGTATTTTGGTGACCCAAATTAGTCTTCTCTTCATCCAAGAATTTATGGATACCCTTATACTTATATGGGGATCAAGGATGAAGGCGAAGATCCACCGGAGCCTCCTCCTCCTCTCAATGGAAAGCTAAACGATGGACAATCATTTCGAGGGAGCTATATGTACTTGGGAGGAAGTTTTGGCACTTGTTCTTACTGTTTTTGTATAATGTTTGTGTTAAATATTTCACTTATTTTTAATTTGTATGTTCTTATCCTCTGAATATATTTCTTTTATTCAAATTAAGTGAAATACTTTTTATTTCAACAATGAATGGGTTGAGATTTAAAGTGGGAATATTGGGTTATTCTGATTGGACAAGACAAGAATTATATTTATCTCACACATACATAAGATTTAATTATGCTTTGTTATCCCTTTTTCTATGTTTTATAACCAACACTTAAAAACACGATTGTTGTGTCAAGGGGTGATTTTTTTAGCATTGTTTTAAGAGGAAAGAGGGAAGTTGAGATCTTGAAAACCCTCAATAAAAGGATTACATTAAACCATATAAAATGTTTAGAACAATTAACTATCCAATATGTTTAATGAACTTGAAATTATATCCTTCTCTTATAATTCGAAAACACCACCTTTATTTATCAACTATTAAACTCTTTAAATCAAGTCATTTTCTTAAAACTATTTTCAAAACCACCACTTCTTTTGTTATTTTTTTATTAAAAATATACACTATAACCCACCCATTATCCTTGATAGATAACCTAGGGTCTTCCCTACACTATAAATCAACATTAAAAACTTAATCAATTTGACGTGTCGTGACGATGTGTTCAAGTGGCAGTGGAATTATATCACTCAATAATCACCTTCATCCCCTCTACTCTATACTTCCCTTGAGGGAAGCCGGGAATAGAGGGGATGGAGGTGATGATAGAGGGAAATAATTTCAGCACCAATGGGTTCAAACCGATTGGAGAAGATACATTCATGGATAAACCTATGAGTGATGGAAGAGGAATCAGATGAGAGAGATAACAATGACACTCTTATTATATTATTTCTCTTTTTCGATTAAATTTATCATCATGAGGAAATAATATTTTATGATAATCATGCATTTACATTATAATTATTAGTAAAACATTATTTTCTCACAAAAAGAGATTGAACCAAAAAGGGAAAAAAACTCACTAATCATGTCGTTGTTATCTCTCACATATGATTCATCTTCCAACACTTGCAATATTACTCATGATTGTTTCTCATCTAAATGGTATGAACTTAGGGGCACCATAATTCTTTCACTCTATCATTTTCTTTATACCCTCTACTCCATGCTTCCCTCATACCCCTTGGTCAACCTTCAATTACTAATTCTGGTTAATTTAAGTTAATTGTTGTTAATTTTGGTTAATTATGGTTAGTTGTGGTTAATTGTGGTTAGTTGTGGTTATTTTTTGTTAATTTTGGTTATTTATGGTAATTACCACTCATTTTCAGTAATTTTTACTAATTACCACTCATTATCAGTGATTTTTATGAACTAATTCTCATTACTAGTATTTTTTACTAACTACAACTCATTATCATAATTTTTTACTAATTACCGATCATTATCGGTATTTTTTACTAATTATTTCTCATTACCGATATTTTTTACTAATTACCACTCATTACTCCTAATTTTTACAAATTACCTCTCATTATAGGTAATTTGTAATAATTACTATTCATTATAAGTATTTTTTACTAATTACCGCTCACTTCCAGTATTTTTTACTAAAGACTTACCATTAAAGCTATTTTTTACTAATTATTGATCATTATTACTAATTTTTACTAATTACCACTTATTTTCACTAATTTTTCAAATTAACGATCATTATTGGTAATTTTTATTAATTACTTCTCATTACCAGTAATTTTTACTAATTACTGGTCATTTTCTTTACTTTTTACTAATTACTGCTAATATTTACTAATTAACGCTCATTACCACTAAATTTTACTAATTCTCACTCACTTATGAAAATTTTTACTAATTCATACTCATATTTGCTAATTTTTACTAACTACTGCTCATTTCAGCTAATTTATACTAACTACTACTCATTAATGCTAATTTTTACTCACTACAGCTCATTTCCACTAATTTTTACCATCACTCATTACTGATAATTGTTACTCACTACCGCTCATTTCTTCTAATTCTTAATAACACACATTTTCGCTGATTTTTACTAATTTCCTCTCATTTTTTCTAATTTTTACTAATTGCCTCTAGTTTCTGCTAATTTAATTACCCCTTCTTTTCACTAATTTTTACAAATTACTTCTCTTTTATGCTAATTTTTTCTAATTCCCACTCATTTCGTCTAATTTATGCTAATTCTTATCATTACCATTCATTTCTACTAATTATCTTTATTTTCTACTAATTACCAATCATTTCTAATAATTAATGCTGATTTTAAATAATTACCTTTTATTTTAAATAATTGCCACAAATTTTTATTTATTACCACTAATTTGTATTGATAACCACTAATTTTAACTATTTTTTTATAATTATTATTATTTACCATTAATTACTAAAAAATAGTGTTAATTACTACTAATTGCTAATTATTGTTAATTATTAAAAATTACTATAAAATATTATACTTATTACTAAGATCTATGAATTATTACTAAGTTATGTTAATTAGTATTATTTATCTATCAATTATTTGTAGTTACTACTAAGCACAACAACGTACTTATAATTAAAACTAACTACAGCTAATTAAAACTAATTAATTCTAATTAAAAATAATTGCTAACAATTAAAACTAAATACTTCTAATTAAAAATAATTACTTCTACTTAAAACTAATTACTACTAATTAAAATTATTTACTTCTAATTAAAACTAATTACTACTAATTAATAGTTGTTGGTCGGAGTGCCTAACTCAAGAGGGGTGGTGAATTTAGAACCCAATAAAAATTTCGATTCAAAATATATTAAAATAGATTTCCCTAATTAATTTAAAATCAAACCAGCTAACCAAAACACCATTTCATTATAAGTTTGAATCTTTCAAAATATTTCTTAAAAGATTGATTAGGTCTCAGATAAAATAGTATACAATATTACTTAATCATTTGAAAATAATAATTAAGGTTCTCTATCAAAGTATTATTTTTGTATAGTTTAAAATAATTTTCATTTTTAAAAATATATATTCAAAATAAAACATGCAGTGGATTTTTGAATACAAGAGGTTCACTCTCAAGCTGAGACATAGTCCTCTTCACTTGGTGATCACCCGCTACTAAGCATTTTATATAACTAAACAATTTTATCCACAGCCTGGATCGGGTTTTCTAATAGTATACAACTATCCAGACTACACATGGCATCTTCCACTGTTATCGGTGGGAGTAAAAAATATAAAAAGTCTCACAGGACCTCTTAGAAACTTTTTGTGGGAATATAAATGATAAAAAGGGATTTGAGAAGATATCAGTGTATCTTCTAGTTTATAGAAGGAGACAGTGTGGGTGAAATAAATGGACCATCACACATTGATCGTAATGTAGAAAGAAATAAACGAACTGAGAAATATAAAAGTATTAAGGGATAGAGATGATCATTTTGTTATGTAATAAAACTCGTGACTTCTTGAAAGCATTTTGAAAATGTATCTCAAGTTGGGCTCTTGAAACTTTAGTAAAATAGATTATCGTGGACACTTCTGTTCTTGAATATAGGAAGGCAGAAAATGTGTATTGAGATTTTTATTCCACAGTTGAGTAGGATGGGATATAACAGGTAAGTTCTTACAGTCACATTTATTTTTATATACGATTATATTATCGTGTATTTCCTCTACTTCTTTACACTGCACACCCTACATGAGGGGATTTTTCTTCACTTTTATCAACAACAGCATGAGTATCCACAAGAGAATCCAGATATTCTGCATCCTTATACTTAGGGTTCACACATTTTTTAATGCATTATATCAAACATTTAAGTGATAATCATTAAAATATGTATGGAATTAAATTCCATAATATAGATATTAGATAATTAATTCAAAAAGGTAAATTAAGAAATTGTGTTGGTGACTCATGAACGATGACTTATTGTCTGGCGATGTCTTTTCTAGGGGTGTCTTGGACAAACAGTGTCTCATTCTAGAGTGTAATGGCTCGAACCCACCTGGTCCATTACTTTTCCAAATTCTGGTGTTTGGAGTATCCTGGGGACTATCGGTGACTATTAATAAGTTTTCCAAATTTCAAGTTTAATGAACGGTGGAACCGATGGGAGTCAGTGACACCGAAGGGCGTAGGTGCCACTGATGGGCATTCAGTGGCCCTGGTGGTCATCAGTGGCACTGGTGGTCATTGGTGACACTGATGGGTTGTTTGTAGCACTAATCGGTATTTGTGTCAGGGCAACGGTTCCAGGTCAATGGTGCTAGGCTGAAAGTGTCAGGGCGACGGTGTTAGGGCGATGGTGCGAGGGCGACAGTGTCGGGGTGACGGTGCCTGGGAAACGGTGCCCGGGCAACGGTGCCTGGGCGACGGTGCCTGGGAGACGGTTCCTGGGTGACGGTTCCAGGGTGACATTTTGAGGGCGATGGTTTCTAGGAAACGGTGCCAAGGCGATGGTGCCAGGTCGACAGTGACTCACCTAATAGTGAGTCATTCTCAATTTTCCAGGACATTCCAATTTTGTCCCTCTTACGTTTTTTTCTCCATTTAAAGGAAATATATTAACTCAGAGCCATTATCTCCACCATCTCCAAGGAGAATTATCAAATCTCAATTAAATCCCAACTTGTGTTATCACCCAACCGCGTGGTCGAGCCATTATCCGACTTTTAAGTACTTTGAAATCGTCTCCCTGATTTTAGGATCTGGCCTCTTCTTAAGCCGAGATCCTCTCTTCCTTCTTCTTTTCGATTCACTTAGTGCACCTGGAGACTTCTTTCAGAGAGGAATCATGCACCCGTGTTGGATCCCTTCTTGCTTAGCCTTGGAGTCCTCAGAGTTCTTCCTCTATAAGTCATGCATCCCCAGTTCATAGAGCGAGGAGAAAACTTCAATCGTTGATCATCCAAGTAGGATTTTTTCCTTCATCTCTCTTATGTGTGCATCATGCAGGGTGGGTATGATGGTGTTCCCTTAGGAAATAGATGAAACCAACTTTAACAAAGACAATGAACTGAATTTTAAAGAATAAATGGATGGGAATGATTATGTTTATGTTTTTGTGTTTTACCTTTGTTTTATGTTGTGAATTGCATGGACCCATGTCCACTGAAAATCATGGCTAGTGGTGGTCCGTTCATGAGCACTAATAATGATCTGTTTTTTTGGATAACCTTGTGATTCAATGTATGTAATATTTAAAATGTTCAATCACGTAAACTTGGTTGATTAAATGGATTCCCGATGAATAAGAGACCATGTGTGATCTCCCCAGTTAACCAAATGGAAAGAAGTTACTTAATGAATGGTGTGGATAAATATTAAAACTCATTTACTCTGTTCTAGTGATATTCATAGTGGTTTTGTTTGATTCCTTGTGGGATGGAGTGGAGGGGGATGGAATGTTCTAGTTGAGAATTTGTTGGCTTGTAAATTTGAGGTTGTGTGGAGCTGGTATGTGGGGGCTTGTTTTGGTTCCAATACATCGAGGGATCTCGCAGATCCCTTTTATTGTTGTGACTTTACAGAAGAATTGGGTGTGAATGGGGGGATTTATTTTTTAGAAATGGGTTGTGTTCTGGTTGTGACTATTACATATTTGTGCATGTAGGGATAGTAGCGAGAGTGGTGGTGTATGGGATGGTTTTCTGTTTCGAAACCCTTAGGTTAGGATAAGTTATTGATTACCAGTATGTATAATATTTAGTTCTTGGGTTTCTTATATTCACCCCACCCTTGTTGAGAACTTCATGTCAAACACCCCCATTCTATTGGGGAGGGTGTTTTTTCAAACATTCTTATGAGTGGCTGGTTATTAGCTTCTTTATGATCCCTCTCCCAAGTAGCCCAAGACTCTCTGGGCATGCTGTGATGACCTAAGGTTCACTATGGCCCAAGACTCTTTGGGAAAGGTGTCTTGTGGTGGTTGGACTAGGCATGTGCAGGCAGGTTTGTTTCCTAAGTTTCTTTAAGATGAGGCCCAGGTTTCTTCAGGTGTGGTTGCGGTTGTTGTGGTCCAAGTGTTTTTGTGTGGGATGGGTGAGTGTTGTGGTACATGTGTCTACAGGCGGGATATGTGATTTTCGTGGCCCATATGGCTGTTTTTTGGGGCATTAGTGGGACTGGATTAGGATATATGGGGGAGGCTTGACGCGTAGGATGTTATAAATAACCAGTGGGAAAGCAATGTGGGGTACCCAAATTTTGATGTTCTATTTCTATTATTTAACTTAGTTTTCGTTATTTGGGGAGTGTTCCTTGGTGAGCTTGGGTGGGTAGCTTTCCTTGTTAGGTGTTTTGGTTACCTTTACTTTCTCACGGGGCATTAAAATGCCTCCCCACTTGTGCACGAGAGATTTTGGTTTTCACTACTGAGTATACTTATAAACATACCCTATGTATATAAAATTGCTTTCAAGTTTCTAGGAGGACTTGGAGGACCATGTCAGACCTTACTAGCTCGGACTTCAGGGTAGTTTTCATTGCTGCTTTTCTTTTCTTTTGGTACTTCCTTTCAGAGTTTTCTTGTACCTTGTATCACTTTATTTTGAACATGCATATGAGAATGGGATTTTGGATTTACTTTTACTTTTAGCCTTTGGGGTTGTTTAGGATTTTCAATATTATCTCTCAGTCTTGTTATATAGAAAAAGGGTGATGAATTCCATATTATGTGAGATTACATATCCTTGGTGTTATTCACCATTTCAGGGCCTATTGAAGGTGGGGATCGGGGTTCACTATCTCTCCTTCAACTTGAAGAATGAAGCGTCTGGTAGTTTTTTGTCCCTTCCCTCATCTTGGGGAAGGTGGGTTGTGACAGAATCATACTAAAGGAGATGTTTGGGAGATAATATGGATTTTGGGGTTAGGCATAGTGAGGATTGCATGGGGTGGTAGGGAAACAGTGTTTGGAAATCCTGGTGTGTGAAATAGGCCAGGAAGACCGGGTAGGACACTGGATTTTAGGGCCCCCCGTGATCTGATGTAAAGACTCTAGACCTACTGAACAACCAGGTGAGGCTATGTTGATTGTAGGTTAGAGACCCTAGGAAAGGTACATGCATTATAATGACTCTTGTTCTTGTGTGTCTTAGGTGTTTTGGGAATTTAAAATAAATAAAAATTTTAACAAAAATTTAAAAGGAATATTCTACAATACTCGGCCTTAGGCATTCCTTGTTTAACATGTAGCTATGGAACCCAGACAACATCCATGAGTAGTGCGGGAAATCAAGGCCCAAGAGGCTGATCTGGTCGATCATTGGAGAATTGACCGAGAGTAAGAGGATGCGAAGTGGAAGAAGACTCTACGTTCTTTCCAGCGACAAACCCTCGGGAAGTATGAGGGCAGTGTTTCTGACTTGGAGATAGAGGGATATCTTGAAGATATGGTGATCACCTTTACCTTGATCCATGCTCCGATAGAGTATCAAGTTCTGTAAGAAGTCATTCAGATGAGGGGAGCAGTGCATCAGTGGTGGATGCTCTACCTCAGAGAAAGTATGGAGACTGAGGTTTTGTGGACTGAATTAGAGAAGGAGTTTCGGGCATAATTCACTTATTCTATGATGAAATATAAAAAGAGGCAAGAGATTCTCTCTATATAGAAAGGGAGTATGTGGATAAGGGATTTGGGGATCATGTTCAATTATCTCCTTCGTTTCTCTCTAGACCTCTTCCTGGATGAGGAGTTGTGGGCAAGAAGCTTAGAAGAGGCAGTCCGACCTTCCCTTCAGTATGCTATTACTCCCTTCACTATAATGATGTACTTGATGGTTTATAAGAAGGTTGAGGTTGTAGAGAGGATTTACATTCTGGGAGGTGTGCCATGTGAGGGGATCCAGTTGAGATCATTGCAGGTTAAGGTCATTAGCAGCATGCCTCTAGCATTAGGGCCTTCTAGGTTTCAGCCAGTGGGGAGTGGGTCCTATCAGTTCCCCTTTCGATCTATCAGTCCTCACCCTTTCTCTGCAAGCCTAGGACTGAGGTTCTTTATCTGTGGCAGCTTTTTTCATCTTCAGAATCAATTCCCAGATCGAGTGAAGTACAGTGGAGGTGGGAAAGTTCAGCACCCACCTCAGTATCAGCAGTTTCCAGCCAGACCTTTTCAGCAACAGCAGTAGGGGAAGTGAGTTTCCGCTCATCTGAGAGTAGATGTTGTAGGAGGAGGTCGACCTCATGGTGATCCTCAGGTACCTTGACCATGGCATGGTAGGGTAGGTAGTCAATAGTTGAGAGGCATATGAGCTAGGCGTGGGAATTTGTACGCCAAAGAGGCAACTGTTCCAGCAGGGTCGGAGGTCATTCGAGGAATGATCAGTTTGTTTAGCACTATTGCCTATTCCTTATTTGATTCAGGATATTTTCACTCCTTTGTTTCACCCATTATAGCCTATTCCTTGGACCTAAACATAGAGAGACTCTCTATACTCATGGTTCTGAGTATGCCAGTTAGAGATCAGACCAGCCTATTTGATGTTTTTCGAGGATGCAGACTGATGTTAGGGCTGCATCAGTCCAGTGGGGATCTCTTTCTACTGCAAATACAGCCATATTATTTAATCCTAGGAATAAACTAGCTATTTTCTATGCACTCTATTCTCGACTGCTTCTGGAGAAGGGTCGTGTTCTTAGATATGGGTGGTCAGCGTGTAGCTTTCATCGGTGAGGGGGGTTTCCAAGAGAGAAACCGATGTGTGGAGCCCCTTCTTTCTGTGATAGCTGAGCTATTAGTGGAATTAGTAGACTCAGAGATGGTGGGATTTCTGGAGATTGTTATTGAGTTTCTGGACCTCTTACTTGAAGAGTTTGTGTCATACCCATCTTTTCTAATTTATTATTTTTTTTTGCGTCGGGTAGTTCAGGTTCAAACCTGACATAATATTTTTGAGATCGTTGTGTTTTGGTCTTGTTTGCATCTAGCGCAACACAGTCGAAGTTGCACGGCCTCACTTGGGTTTCCGCGCGGCCCCGCCCGGTTAACTGCACGCCTTGCCGATGTTTAATTAATGAAAGAAAAAAAATTGAAATAACAATTGTTTTAATAACAATAATCATAATAATGTCATTTGAGATTATTATTATTATTATTATTATTATTATTATTATTATTATTTTTATTTTAGTTTATTACAATTATTATTATTTTGGTTTTGAGTTTTGTTTTAATTTTTTATTTAGTTTCATTTTTTTATTGAATTTTGTTTTAAGTTTTTATTTAGTTTTATTGTTGAGTTTTCTTTTTTTTTTTTGGCTTTCTTACCCTCCCTCCTACCCCTTCTCGTCACGCTGAACCCCCTCCCACCCCAAAACCCTATGCGGTGCTTCCCCCCCTGCTGCAACCCTTGGCCAATTTCCCTCCTTCCCATGTCACCCCAACTGGAGCGCGTCCCACCCCTGCTCCCTCTCCAACCCGCACGCCGCCTCCCTCTCCTCATGTCCGGCGGCCGCCCCCTCTTCGGCTTGAGCTGCTGCACGAACCCCCGCCTCGCCCCTCGCCGGCCCTCCTCGACCTACCGACCTCCCATCCCCGGCGACCGAACACCCCCTTGGACGAGCCTTGCCATGCCGTGACACCCTCTCCCTATGGTATACCCTCTTCTCATCTTTTCTAGTGTTTTGGCCCTTGTATTTTTTTGGGGTTTTTTTTTCTACGGGTTTAGGTTCTGATTTTAGGGTTTGATCTTATTTTGTATTGGTTCAATTACATGATTTATGGTTCACCTTTGGTTCGTTTATGGTGCGCTTTAGGTGCGGTTGAAGAATTCAATAAATTTCTAGGTTAATTCTTGATGTTTTGGTTCAATTGTTTTTTTAGGATCGATTTGGTTTTGTTTGAGTTGCGGTTGAAGTGCGGCGGTCGTTGCACACCACAGTTGTGAAGTCTGTGATGACAAGGTAGGTGGTTCCATGCCTTGACATCCTCTAGATAATTTAATTTGGTTGTTTAGTTAATTTAATATGTTATATGATTTAATTGCGTGATGTGATCTATGTTTAAAATGGTTTGGCATGCTCGTTTGAGGAAATCTAATTTCCAAAATAGTATGGTCTTGTTGTTTACATGTTTGTTGTTGTATAAATGGTTGGTCATGCTTTGCAGGTTCTGCGAAATGCATTTAAAAAAAATTGACATGTATGCGTTTTGAAAATTTTTCTTTCTTTAGAAATGATCATGTTCTGCATTTCTACCTTATTGGGGTAAATCCTAAAATTGTTTAATCAATTGTTATATGGTGCATGTGAGTTTTTAGAATAGTTGAGTGTGAAATTGATTTTAAAATGGCCTTTGCACGTAAAAATATGTGTTGTTTTGGTGAAATGTTTTCAAGTTGGGTTCTAGGTGAAGATGGTCCAGATAATTGTGTAGTTGCTGTGAAACTAGTTTTAAGGATAATTTATTAAGCAAGTGGTTTGAAAGACTCTCTTGTTTACAATTTGGTGTGTTTATTTGTGTCGACCCTTGTTGTGTTCTTTAAATAATGCTTTCTAAGTTGTTCGAATTGTTTATGTTCTTTAACTGTTTCCAAATGG
The DNA here is from genome assembly GCA_963277665.1 of Viscum album. Taxonomy (NCBI): domain Eukaryota; kingdom Viridiplantae; phylum Streptophyta; class Magnoliopsida; order Santalales; family Viscaceae; genus Viscum; species Viscum album. The sequence goes on from OY728125.1 coordinate 746,435,610, forward strand.
GGATTTTGTGAAATGATTACGTAATGACAGATGTATTTTTGAAAAGGTATTTTGGTGTGCGTGAGTTTTTGAAATGTTTTTTGGGTATGAAAATGGTGACTTTTGTGTGCAACATCTTGTTTGAAATATACTATGTGAATGCGAAACTTGATTGATGACAAGGTAAAACCCTTGGTATCTAGGTGGGCGGAATAGAACTAGTGCGCTAGTGAACCGGATGGGTATCGTCCCGGTTTCACTTAGCTAGATTGACGATTGCAAAACTAACTAAACATATGATATCTGAGGGTCGTGGCCTTCTAATCCACGTGTTTTGAGGGTTGTGGTCTTCTAAGCCACATTTTATGAGGGTCATGGCCTTCTAAGCCACGTTTCACCGAGACACGAGGTTCTAGGGTCCCACTCGAGCTAGATGATCCTTAGGGGATTTACCCATAGTGCTCTACCATCTCTGGCATGATGCCTTCCGTCAGCATATGGAGGACCACTTGAGTATGAGTGTGTGTGTGTGTGTGTGTGTGTGAGTATGTGTGTGTGTGTGTGTGTGTGCCCATAATGAACCTTCCTCTTACTCTTTAAAATCGTGTTTGTGAAATGAGTTCTTTTTAGTGTTTTCCTTTAGCATTTGGTTTGTAAATGTTTTCTTTAAAAGCATTTCGATAGTATAACTTGAATAAGCACATTAAATTGTCCTTTTGATGTTGTGGCATGGAACCTTTTTATTGGGTGACGTCCTATTGGTCCTTTCGCTCACACCCTGCATACACCTTCGGGTGTATGTAGACTTTGTTTCTTGTGTATTCCAGGTTATGGCATCGTGCTCAGCGATGGTGGTTCGAGTTGTTAGTGGCCTTCTCATGCAGGTTGGTGTTGTGGCATGCAGATGCTATACCACTCTTGTCGGTTGGAGGTTTGAGTTATAGTTTTAGTCTCCTTTGTTGTCGTTTATTTTTGGACGTTAGTTCTAGTTTTAAACCTTTAAATTTTGATTTTAGTTTAATGGTATCTTTAGTTGTTGATTCCTAGTCTCATTTTTATTATCTTGTTAGTGTTTACGTATACCATTTTGGGTAAACAGTTCCCACATGTTACTCTTGATACCCGGGCACTTGTGTCAGCCCGTGGGGATCGAGAACGCCGTTTGGGCCTTGCCGCGGACCGGGTTGGGGTGTTGTGTCATGCAGATGCTATACCACTCTTGTCGGTTGGAGGTTTGAGTTATATTTTTCGTCTCTTTTTTGTCGTTTATTTTTAGATGTTAGTTCTAGTTGTAAACCTTTAAATTTTTATTTTAGTTTAATGGTCTCTTTGGTTGTCGATTCCTAGTCTCATTTTTATTATCTTGTTAGTGTTTGCGTATACCATTTCGGGTAAACCGTTCCCACAGGTTACTCTTGATACTCAGGTACTTGTGCCAGCCCGTGGGGATCGGGAACACCCTTCGGGCCTTACCGCGGACCGGGTCGGGTGCCGGGTCGGATGGTGACCCGGCCTGGTTCGTGAAAAAATGGTATCAGAGGGAAAGGTTTTCTCTCTTGAGTCGTGATCTTTTGGGATAGAGTCATGGTGGACTTGAGTTAAGGTTGTCGGGACTTGGTGTCCTTGTTACGAGTAAGGTGCCTGGCCATCACACCTCGTGGCGGGAATCAAGTTACTAAAGTATGTTGAGGTTTGTCTGAGTTTTTGGTCCTTGCGGATGATCGTGTTTAAGGGAAATGAAAAGGGAGTAAGGTCAGTGGTCTTAGTGAGTTCTCAGGGTCTGTCAAGCCTTGTAGAGCCGGGGACACTGTCCTAAAATACTCTCTGTGGCCAACGGTGTGACTGGCGTATGGCCGCCAACCATATGCTCCAATCACCCGCTGACACTAGTTTCCTCCTATATTGTTTCTCGTCTCTTTGTTTTGGATTTGTGGAAATATGGTTTTTAAGAAAAAATGTTTTGGTCCTGGAAAATGTTTTCAAATGAAGCGCTTTGAAAATGAAATGGTGTGTGAGGTTTGAAACGTGTGGGTTGGATGTTTTGGATTTGAAAAAAAATGGAAAGTTTTGGTTTTGATCCTTGGCGCTCTCATCGGAAACCACATGCATGAGTGTATACGAAAAGGGAAATGGTTAATGGCACAAGCGAATGAGTGCTTGGATAGATATGAGGTGGGTGCCGGTGTGGTATGAGAACATGCATGTCTGAGGCCCATGGGACACCATTGGTGTTTGTGCAACCCACATGTTTTGTTTATTTTCAAGAAGTTTTGTTAAATGAAAAATTTGGTGTTTTAAATAAGCGGTGATTGTGTGGTGTGTCATTGTATTTTTGAGAGGTTGGATGTGAGGTGTTTCGAGCCGAGGATCCCTTCTGGTTGGTTTGTGTTTTGTGTTTGAATTATTATTTGTAAGTTGGTATACAAGCATGTAGCTAGTTAATTCTTTTGAAAAGTACATCGGGGAGCCCTTGCAGTGATTTCCCCTGCATGTTTGGTGTTCACTTGTGGTTTTTCTTGACCGTTGGACCAGTTTTGTTTGGTCCATGGTTTTCTTTCTTGTCTAGTGTATGCCCCCCATAAAGCGTTGGCATGTGATTGAAGTATGGCCATAGGCAATTCGCTGTTGGATGGCCCTCCAGTTGATCAGAGGAATCTCTTCTTGAATTCTAGAATTGAACCCACCTCTCATTTTTACAACTATGAGGATCCTCTCGCAGCGGGATGACAGATGCGATGGGAGTTGAAGAGATTTTTTTGGTCTTTTGAGAGTCTTGACTCGTCGGGTATGAAGTTTGACACTGTCATGTTTGAAGGTTCCCCTGGAAATGAAGAAATGAATTCCAGCGGGGAAGGGTGAAGGCAGTTCAGAATTTTTAGTGTTAAGCAGTGTCTTGAAGGTCTTTGTAGTGTTTACATCGGCTGCAAGGGACATGTTCGATGACTTCTTGTAGCGTGAGATCCCTTTGATAGTCAACAGTGGTTTAGAAGTGGTAAAGGAGACTCCGGTGGGAAAAAGGTGGAAGCCACCCTAAGTTGTTAGTGTGGTCTATTTTTCAAAATGACCTCTGGTCTTTGGTTTGTTTCGTTTAAGGAAAGGTTCGTGTTAGGCTACTAGTTTGGTATACCCTATCGTATGAGGATTCTATGGTTGTTCGCAGGAATCACGTGTTGTTCAAGACACAGTTTAAAGTCTTTCTCAGTGCAATGTTTCTCTCTACAACAATGGTCATGTTCAGGTGACGATTGGTGGTGTCGTGTGCTCATTCAGTGTGACAAAGGGTGAGGCACATGCACCATTTCAGCTATTGTGTTGGTAAATGTTCAGTGTATGACCATTTGGATGTCGTAATGTGTTGTGTTTGCTGGTGTTGTTTCAGTTGTAGTGTGGTTGCGTGTGACACTAAAAGGAGGAGCTCCGCTCGGGAGTCTTCCATACCTGACTGTGAGGCAGGAGATGCTTCAAACATCAGGGCTCCAGCCATAGCCCTCAGAGTGAAGCTGGCGCGTGGTCAGGAACCAAGAGAGTGTATGGGACCCCGACATTGTTCTGTCATCTGTGTTGAAAGTCAAAGCAGTTTAAATCATTTCCTGCAGTTTCTCCATTCCAAACGAACCGTTTGGGCGTGTAAGGATTTCGTGACTATGCGGAGGCATGTCCGCCTCGATGCCGTGAAGTATTGGGGGTAGCGTCCCATCGGATTTAATCGCTTTAGTGGTCTTTATGAGAGTGTTGGGGAAATTAGTCCCAAAATTGTATAATGCTCATCCCGGGATGTGGAAGTGTTGGTCGGGTCTTAGGTTGTGGTTTTGACGCCCGGGTGGTTGGGGCCCTCCCTCCCCACCCCTTGTGGTGGGGTGTTTTGCCACCATCAAGAATTTTTCAATGTTTTGTATCCTCTGTTGGTTCTAATGGTGGTGAGACCCACGATGAGTCTCGAACAAAGGTCTATGAAATAAATTGGTGTTGGCCTTTCCTTAATGGTGGGGAGTCTGCCCGGACCTCCCCATGTTGGTTTTCTAGCCTCATCTTGGGAGTTGGAGGATTCTAAATGGTGGGGAGACTCACATTGGGTCTCACACGAATGTCTCTAGAATGAATCAGTGTTGGACGTTTTTTTTTGCGGGGAGTCCGTTCGAACCTCTTCGTGTCGGTTTTCCAGACTCGTTTCGAGCGTCAGTGACATCCTAATGGTGGGGAGCCCCTTGGGCCTCCCCATGTTGATCTTTTTCTTCTGTTTTTAAATATGACTTGGTGATAAGTGATAAGAATGTTTCGTGGACGTGGTTTGACCTTATTAGTTTATTTTATCCAAGTGGTGTGGTTTCGGTTTCAGAGTGCTTGAGGTGTTTCGGCTTGGGAAGTTGGTTCATGTGGGTTCAAGAGTTCATTTTCTAAAACAATCAGCTGGAGGTGTTGTAGCTCTTTGGGGCGGGTGACACATGTCGGAAAATCTTTTTATGTGGTTCTTGATGTTGTCTTTGAGTCACTTTCTCTGAGCACGATACTTTTTCCTCTCCTTGCTAGATGTTTGTGGAGATCCGCTTTGAACCTTAAGGGAGTGTGGTTTTCTGTTTTGGGGTTTCATCCTAATTGTGGCTTTCTGGGGATGGAAAGCTTTATGGTGGTGAGAATTGTCACACCCATCTTTTCTAATTTATTATTATTTTTTTATTTATTTTATTTGCGTCGGGTAGTTCAGGTTCAAACCTGACATAAGATTTTTGAGTTTGTTGTGTTTTGGTCTTGTTTGCATCCAGCGCAACGCGGTCGAAGATGCGTGGACTCACCTGGGTCACTGTGCGGCCCTGCCTGGCTAACCACACGCCTTGCTGATGTTTAATTAATGAAAGAAAAAAATTGAAATAACAGTTGTTTTAATAACAATAATCATAATAATCTCATTTGAGATTATTATTATTATTATTATTATTATTATTATTATTATTGTTATTTTTATTTTAGTTTATTAAAATTATTATTATTTTGGTTTTGAGTTTTGTTTTAATTTTTTATTTAGTTTCATTTTTTTATTGAATTTTGTTTTAAGTTTTTATTTAGTTTTATTGTTGAGTTTTCTTTTTTTTCTTTTTTTTGGCTTTTGGACCCTCCCTCCTACCCCTTCTCTTCGCGCTGAACCCCCTCCCCCCCCCCAAAACCCTATGCGGCGCTTCCCCCCCTGCTGAAACCCTTGGCTGCTTGCCCTCCTTCCCATGTCACCCCAACTGGAGCGTGTCGCACCCCTGCTCCCTCTCCAACCCGCACGCTGCCTCCCTCTCCTCCTATCCAGCGGCAGCCCCCTCTTCGGCTCGAGCCGCTGCACAAACCCCTGCCTCACCCCTGTCCGACCCTCCTCGATCTTCTGACCTCCCATCCCCGGCGACCGAACACCCCCTTGGTCGAGCCTTGTCGTGTCGTGACACCCTCTCCCTATGGTATACCCTCTTCTCATCTTTTCTAGTGTTTTGGCCCTTGTATTTTTTGGGGGGGTTTTTCCTACGGGTTTAGGTTCTGATTTTAGGGTTTGATCTTATTTCGTATTAGTTCAATTTCATGATTTATGGTTCACCTTTGGTTCGTTTATGGTGCACTTTAGGTGTGGTTGAAGAATTCAATAAATTTCTGGGTTAATTCTTGATGTTTTGGTTCAATTGTTTGTTTAGGAACGATTTGGTTTTGTTTGAGTTGTGGTTGACGTGCGACGGTCGTTGCGCACCACAGTTGTGAAGTTTACGATGACAAGGTAGGTGGTTCCATGCCTTGATATCCTTTGGATAATTTAATTTGGTTTTTTAGTTAATTTAATATGTTATATGATTTAATTGCGTGATGTGATCTATGTTTAAAATGGTGTGGCATGCTCGTTTGATGAAATCGAATTTCCAAAATAGTATGGTCTTGTTGTTTACATGTTTGTTGTTGTATAAATGGTTGGTCATTCTTTGCAGGTTGTGTGAAATGCGTTTAAAAAAATTGACATGTATGCATTTTGAAAATCTCACTTTCTTTAGAAATGATCATGTTTTGCATTTCGACCTTATTGGGGTAAATCCTAAAATTGTTTAATCAATTTTTTTATGGTGCAGGTGACGTTTTAGAATATTTGAGTGAGAAATTGATTTTAAAATGGCCTTTGCATGTAAAAATATGTGTTGTTTTGGTGCAATGTTTTCAAGCTGGGTTCTAGGTGCAGATGGTCCAGATAATTGTGTAGTTGCTGTGAAACTAGTTTTAAGGATAATTTATTAAGCAAGTGGTTTGAACGACTCTCTTATTTTCAATTTGGGGTGTTTATTTGTGTCGACCCTTGTTGTGTTCTTTAAATAATTCTTTCTAAGTTGTGCGAATTGTTTATGTTCTTTGACTGTTGCCAAAAGGGGATTTTGCGAAATGATTACGTAATGACAGATGTAATTTTGAAAAGGTATTTTGGTGTGCGTGAGTTTTTGAAATGTTGTTTGGGTATGAAAATGGTGACTTTTGTGTGAAATATCTTGTTTGAAATATACTACGTGAATGCGAAACTTGATTGATCACAAGGTAAAACCCTGGGTATCTAGGTGGGCGGACTAGAACTAGTGTGCTAGTGAACCGGATGGGTATCGTCCCTGTTTCACTTAGCTGGATTGATGATTGAAACACTAACTAAACATATGATATCTGAGGGTCATGGCCTTCTAAGCCACATGTTCTGAGGGTTTTGGTCTTCTAAGCCACATTTTCTGAGGTTCGTGGCCTTCTAAGCCACGTTTCACCGAGACACAAGGTTCTAGGGTCCCACTCGAGATAAATGATCCTTAGGGGATTTACCCATAGTGCTCTACCATCTATGGCGTGGTGCCTTCCGTCGGCATATGGAGGACCACTTGAGTATGAGTGTGTGTTTGTGTGTGTGTGTGTTTGTGAGTGTGTGTGTGTGTGCCCATAATAAACCTTCCTCTTCCTCATTAAAATCATGTTTGTGAAATGAGTTCTTTTTAGTGTTTTCCTTTAGCATTTGGTTTGTAAATGTTTTCTTTAAAATCATTTCGAAAGTATAACTTGAATAAGAACATTAAATTGTCCTTTTGATGTTGTGGCATGGAACCTTTTTATTGGGTGACGTCCAACTAGGACTTTCGCTCACACCCTGCATACACCTTCGGGTGTATGTAGACTTTGTTTCTTGTGTATTCCAGGTTGTGGCATCGTGCTCAGTGATGGTGGTTCGAGTTGTTAGTGGACTTCTCATGCAGGTTGGTGTTGTGGCGTGCGGATGCTATACTACTCTTGTCGGTTAGAGGTTTGAGTTATTGTTTTAGTCTCTTTTGTTGTCGTTTTTTTGGACGTTAGTTCTAGATGTAAACCCTTAAATTTTTATTTTAGTTTAATGGTCTCTTTGGTTGTCGATTCCTAGTCTCATTTTTATTATATTGTTAGTGTTTGCGTATACCATTTCGGGTAAACCGTTCCCACAGGTTACTCTTGATACTCGGGCACTTGTGCCAGCCCGTGGGGATCAGGAACGCCCTTCGGGCCTTGCCGCGGACCGGGTCGGGGTGTTGTGGCGTGCGGATGCCATACCACTCTTGTCGGTTGGAGTTTTGAGTTATAGTTTTATTTTCTTTTGTTTTCGTTTATTTTTGGACGTTAGTTATAGTTGTAAACCTTTAAATTTTGATTTTAGTTTAATGGTCTCTTTGGTTGTCGATTCCTAGTCTCATTTTTATTATCTTGTTAGTGTTTACGTATACCATTTCGGGTAAACCATTCTCACAGGTTACTCTTGATACCCGGGCACTTATGCCAGCCCGTGGGGATCGGGAATGCCCTTTGGGCCTTGCCGCAGACCAAGTCGGGCGCTAGGTAAGATGGTGACTCGGCCTGGTTCGTGACAGTTTGTGACCCTACCCCTCCTACGTGATGTTGAGTTTGGGATAGACTTACAACCCCATGCCCGTCAGATTTCAATGGATCCTTATCAGATGGTGCCTTCTGAGTTGCAGAGGTTGCAGATTCAGGTTGATGACTTGATGAATAAGGGTTTTATCTGACTAAGAGCATCACCATGGGGTGCTTTAGTCTTTTTCGCGAAGAAGGCAGATTGTGGTCTCATGCTGTGTATAGACTACCGAAGTCTGAATCAGGTGACGGTCAAGAACTGTTACCCTATCCCGAGGATCAATGACCTTTTTGACCAGTTAAAGGTATAAGGTTGGTTCTCTAATATCGACATGTGGTTGGGATATCACCAATTGAGGGTGAAGGAGGGAGACATCTAGAAGACTGATTTCAGATGAAGTTATAGACACTTGGAGTTTGTTGTCATGTCGTTCGGCATTACGAACACACCGACCATGTTCGTGGGGCTCATGAACTCTGTTTTCTATGAGTATCTAGACTGGGTTTTAGTTGTGTTCATCGATGGTATCCTGATCTACTCAAGATCAAAGGAGGATCATGTTGAGCCTCTAAGGATAGTTTTAGAAGTCCTCGAACACCACCATATCTATGGGAAGTTGTCCAACTACAAGATCTGGACATGAGAGGTACACTTCCTTGGACACGTGGTGTCCTAGTAGAGAATAGTAGTGGACCCATCGAAGGTCTAATTGGTTGTTTCTTGTTCATCACCCAAGAACTAGGCATAGGTTTGTAGTTTCCTGGGTTTGGAAGGTTACTACCAGAGGTTTGTACCTGAATTCTCTTGAGTTGCATCACCTTTGATATCCTTGACCAAAAAAGGCCAAGATTTTTTATTGAGCGAGATGTTCTAGGATGCTTTCAGTTACCTGAAGGGGAAGCTGGTTAGTGCCCCAGTGTTGAGGTTTCCAAAATAAGGGGTAACATTTGAAGTGTTCTGTTATGCCTCCAGTCTAGGTTTGGGGTTTGTTCTGATGCAGCAGTAGGGAGTGGTATCTTATGGGTTTAGGTAGTTACATCCTCATGAATGTAAATAAGCCACCCATTATCTAAAGCTTGAAATAGTTTTGTTTACATTGAAGTTATGGATGCATACCTCATCGGGGAATGCTTCATGGTCTACACAGATCACAAGAGCATGAAGTATGTCTTCTCCCAGTGAGACATGAACATGAAAAAGCAAAGTTGGATGGAGTTTCTTCAGGACTATGACTTAGAGATCTCCTACACCTCAGAAAAGGGGAATGTGGTGGCCAATGTCTTGAGTAGTAAGTCACAGAAGGATGTGGTTCAGGAGTCAGCAGATGCTTGGAAAGAAATAGAGGAGTTGTCTTCCTTGAAACTTGATGAAACTATAGAGGATGGTAGGGGATGTCTATTTCAGATGACAGTGTATTCTTCCTTGGTATGGAAAGTGGAGGAGTCACAGTGGGGAGACATAGAGGTTGAAGTGATTCATGATCGTGTTATCCAGGGTGATGCTCCGAAAGGATGGTTAGAGGATGGTCAGAATCAGGTGTTGTTTCGTGGAAAGTTATTTGTCCCGGTGTCTATGCATGAGAGAGTTTATAGTGAGTTCTATAACTCACCCCAAGCGGTACACCCAAAATTTTCCAAGATGTACTGAGGATTGAGGGGTCAGTTTTGGTGGCTCGGGGTGAAGCGGGAAGTGGCGGAGTTTGTGGAAAATTACCTCGTGTGTCAACAGGTGAAGGCTGAGCACTATGTTCCTGAGAGGAAGTGGGATGAAATCTTGATGGATTTCATCACAGGACTACCCAAATATAACGGAGGTTGTGATTACATCTAGTTAGTGGTGGATCAGTTGACGAAATGGCTCACTTCTTAGTGATTAAGGAGTTGAGCATAGTGGATTCCATGGCACAGAAGTATGTGGGTGAAGTTGTGCGGCTGCACAGAGTTCCTAGAACCATCATTTTGGATCGGGATACATGCTTTAATTCATGATAATGGAGGGTATTACAGCATTCTTTTGGCACCCATCTATTCCTTATCGCTACTTTCCACCCTCAAACGGATGAGGAGTCAAAGAGGACCATCCAGACGTTGAAGGATATATTGTGGGAATGTGTTATAGACTTTGAAGGATCGTGGGTACGACACTTTAATCTGGTAGAGTATGCCTACAATAATATCTATCACTATATCATTGGCATGACACTATTTGAATCATTGTGTGGGAGACCATGTCATTCACCCATGTGTTATATAGAGGTTAGGGAGGCATGTGTTCTTGGCCTGGAGGTAGTGAAGGGAACAACGGAGAAGGTCCAGCTTGTGCATGAGAGGATGAAGATGGACCATGAACAAAATAATTCGTATGTAAATTATATGAGGATACCCTTGGAGTTTGAGGTTGGGTACCATGTGTTCTTAAAGGTCTCCCCTTGGCATGGGTACTAGAGGTTCGGCAAGGGGAGTAAGCTGTCTCCTAGGTTCATCAGACCCTTTGAGGTGTTGAGACGAGTCAGTGAGGTGGTGTATTAGCTGGCACTACCAATTCCACTGGAGAGGGTCTACAATGTCTTTCATATATCTCAATAATGTCAGTATCTACATGATGAATCCCACGTCCTCGACTGGGGGGAGATGGATATCGATGACGATGCGACATTCATGGAGCGACCGGTGAGGATCGAGGACCTTCAGAAGAAGGTGCTTTATGGAAGAACCATTCCCTTGGTTCGTGTGTTATGGAGGCACAATGACCTTGGGGTGATTACTTGGGAAAGGGAGTCACAGATGTGTGCCTAGTACCCAGAGCTATGTTGAGTTTTGATTTTGTGTTTGTTTTGTACTTGGCTGTGATATAATGCTTGACCTTGTTAACTATGAGATGGATTGTTTTCCTTATTCTCTGAATGTGTGTGAAAATTCCTAACTATGGGAGGGGAGGACCTGATCCCTAATCAAGACATGTTAAGGTGGATGTGATTAAACCTGTGTAGGTGAGTCAGTGCCACCCAAAGCGGATAGTATCATGACATGGGAAAAGTGACTCTTTAATTTGTGAGTCTTGATGGTGTGACCTTTATATGTTTTTGTGGTAACTTGGGGGAGAAGATCGGTAGTGTATTCATAGCTTTTCAGAATATAGATGAGGGGGAGTTGTTCCTAGATATCAGGTTTGTTTTGGATTTTAAAACAAATTTATGGTGGTTTTCCCCTGAGAGGTATATTATGAGATGGTTGTTCATACCCCTCTCATTCCTTTAGGTTTACTATTGAATTATATAGGGTGATAATAGTTTGAGAGGTTTATGATGTAATAGCCTGGACCCTGGCACTGTCATTCATAGTACCAACCAACATTGGTGCCAGGGCGACGGTGCTAGGGCGACAATGTTAGGGTGATCGTGTCAAGGCGACAGTTCCAGGGCGAAGGTGCTAGGGCGACGGTGCCATGGAAATGGTGCACGGGTGATGGTGACTCACCTAATGGTGATTCATTTTTAGTTTTTCTAGGAATTTCCAGTTTTTCCCTTTTACATGATTTTCTCTGTTTAAAAGAAATCTATTAACTCACATATGTTATAACTACCATCTCTGAGGAGAATTATTAAATCTACATTATATCCTAACAAGTGAAACCACCCAACCACATGGTCAATCCATGATCCAACTTTTAAGTACTAAGATATTGTCTCCCTGATTTTAGGATCTGACCTCTTCTTAAGCCGAGATCCTCTCTTCCTTTTCCTTTCGGTTCTCTTAGTGTGCCTGGAAACTTCCTTTAGAGACGAATCATGTGCCCATGCTGGAGCCCTTCCAACTCAGCCTTGGAGTCCTCAGAGTTCTTTCTCTGTAAGTTGTGCATCCCTAGTTCTTAGTGCGAGGAGAAAACTTAAATTGTTGATCATCCAAGTTGGGTTTTTTTCTTCATCTCTCTTATTTGTGCATCTTGCGGGGCAGGTATGATGGTGTTTCCTCAGGACGTAGATGAAACCAACATTAACAAAGATAATGAACTGGCTTTTAAAGAATGAAGGGATGTGAATAGTGATGTTGACGTTTCTATGTTTTACCTTTATTTTATGTTGTGAATTGCATGGACCCATGTCCACTCAAAATTGGGGTCTTTGGTGGTCCTTTATTGTTCACTAATGAAGCTTTTTTTTCAAGATAACCTTGTGATTCAATGGATGTAATATGGAAGGTGGTTAATAATGTAAACTTGGTTGATTAAATGGATACCCGATGAATAAGATCCCCTATGTGATCACCCTGGTTAACCAAATGGAAAGAAGGTACTTAATGAATGGTGTGGCCAAATCTGGAAACTCCCTTCATCTGTTCTAGTGATATGAATAGTGGTTCTGTTTGATGCCTTGTGGGGTGTCGTAGAGGGAGGGTGGAATGTTCTAGTTGATAAGTTGTTGGATTGTAAATTTGAGGCCCTTTGGAGCCGGTATGTTGGGTCTTGGTTTGGTTCCAGTACTTTGAGGGATCTCATGGATCCCTTTTGTTGTTGTGACTTTACAAGAGAACCAGGTGTGAATGCTTAAAATCATGCTTGGTCATTTTTCCTTTAGTTGTTGTTTTGGGTTGTGGTTATGACTGTTAGTATCCCAGTAGTGGAGGAATGTTTTAAAAGGAATCACTTGAACATGATAACGAGAACGGGTACAGTGTTAGGGATTTGTTTTTCAGAAATGGGTTGTGTTATGGTTGTAGTTTTTGTGTATTTGTGTATATAGATATAGTAGTGAGAGTGGTGGTGTACGGGCCGATTTTCTATTTCTGAACCCTTAGGTTTGGATGAGTGCTTGATTACCTATATGTATAAGATTTAGTTCTTGTGTTTCTTATATGCACCCCACCCTTGTTGAGAACTTCGTATTGAACACCCCCACTCCATGGAGGAGGGTGTTTTTTCCAACATTCTTATGAGTGGTTGGTTATTATCTCATTTTTTCTCCCTCTTCTAGGTATCCCAGGACTCTCTGGTTAGGCTGTGATGGCCTAAGGTTCACTATGGACTAAGACTCTTGGGGAAGGGTGTGTTGTGGTGGTTGGACCAAGTGTGTGCGGGCAGGTTTGTTTCACAAGTGTCTTCGGGATGAGGCATAGGTTTCTCCAGGCTTAGCAGTGGTTGTTGTAGCCGATGTGTCTGCGGGCAGGATGTGTGGATGTTATGACCTAGGTGTCTGTGGGTGGGATGAGTGGTTTTTGTGGCCCAGGTGTCTGCAGGCAATATTTTTGGTTGTGGTGGCACAGGTGTCTACAGGTGGGATACGTGATTGTGGTGGCCCATATGGTTGTTGTTGAGGGTGGAAGTGGGACTATAGTGGGATATATGGGGTAGTTCTGATGCATAGGATTTTCTAAATAACCACTAGGAAATAAGTGCAGGGTATCCAAATATCAATGTGTTATTTCTATTATTTAACCTAGTTTACATTATTTGGGGAGCATACCTTGGTGAGGCTGGGCGGGTAGTTTTCTTGGTTTGTTATTTTGGTTACCTTTACATTATCATGGGGAATTAGAATGAATCCCACTTGTATATGAGAGATTTTGGGTTTTCCTATTGAGTATACCTATATACTCACCCTATGTATATAAAACTATTTTCAGGTTTCCAGAAGAACTTGGGGGACCGTGTCCGACTTTACTAGCTCAGACATTAAAACAGTTTTCATTGTTTCTTTTCTTCTTTTTTGGTACTTCCTTTTAGAGTTTTCTTATACCTTATATAACTTTATTTTGAACATGCATATGATAATGGGAATTTGTGTTTACTTTTACTTTAATCCTTCACTGTTGTTTGGGATTTGACATCTTATCTTCTGATCTTGTTCCATAAAAAAGGTAATGTCTTCCATATTACATTAGATTCCATACCATTGGTTCTAGTCACCACTCCAGAGCCTATTGAAGGCGGGACTTAGGAGTCATTATCTCTCCTTCAACTTGAATAAGGAAGGGTATGGTAGTTTTATATCCCTTCCCTCATCGTGGTGAAGTTGGTTCATGACATGGAGGTATGTCAAGATGTCAGCATGAAATTTTGTACTTAGCCAAATTTATACATTGGCAGTGATTAATCCTTCTAGAGATGACTCCTATGAAAGCAGGCCAGGCTGGTGGTGTATCATACTTTGTTAAAATTCTATTTTGAAAGTATGACATCCTAATAGTGATTCATTTCAGTACTTTTCCCATTTTCCATGTTGGCGGTGTGTTGTGTCAATGGTGACTCGTAGGAGATGGCATTGTTATATGGTTGGTGGTGAGTCACCCTTGGTGGTGTGATATGGTTGGAGTTGATTCATCCTTGGTGGTGTCTCATACATAGAAATTTTCATCACTTATCTCAGATTATAAGATACTTACAGAAAATATGAAACATATCAATATCATTATAAGACTGATTTAGTGATTATTAAAACAATGAGGTTAAAAATATCCTCATTTTTTATGATCACAAATCATGGCATCAAAGGTAAACAATTAATGGAATTAAATGTAAGATGAAAACATTATATTAAATAGAAATTATAATAGTGTTCATATATATCAGTGTGGTATTAAAGAAATAGAGTAAATATTATTAAATAAGGATTACTATAATAGGTATAAATAAATCAGAAATAAATGTCAGACTTTTCTCCTTCTCCCCCTTTTAGGATTATGAAAAAGGTAAAACATAATAAAAATAAAAATAGTAAAGGTAGTAAAAAAATGTAATACAAAGAATAGAAGAATAAAGAATTAATAAAGAGAATTAATAGTCAACAAAAGGTTGAAATCATAAAGTTATTACAAAAATTTCCCATCAAAACAGAATGTCTAATCCAACAACATTGTCAAGGCTAGGTAGAAGGGTACATAAGAGTTTTTCCGTTTTCCTTGGATTTCTCCTTATCTAAGACAATAGGTGCAATAGGGTTTGAGGATCTCTAGGCACAGTAGTTGGAACACCATTTGGGATTCCAGCTATAGCTTGAGGTGGTCAAGGCTCTCTAAAAATAATCAGCCTGAGTTGTCTCATAGCTTGTGCAAAAGGAAGAGGGAAGGATTGGAATTTAGTAGGAAGAGGTGCAAATGGTTCCCTAGTAACTCCTAGTTTAAAATATTCATATGGAATAATATGAATTGATTCATAACACACAATAGTTGTTCCATGCACATGGAGAAAAAATTTCATAAAATTTATGAAATTTATTATTATTTGACCAACTCTCTCCATAGAAATGAAGAAATATTCTTTCTCTTCCATAAACTGATTAAGCATTGGAGTCATCTACTTCAACTATCTGACATGATCCTTAAAGACTTGGGTAACATGTGTATTCCTCAAATTATCATCCCAATACTTGAAATTGGCATCCATGATATGTTTGATATAAATTATTAACAAATAATATTTGATAGCTTTTATAATTTTCTCTCTATCTAAATTGATATCATTGGAATAACTCATTATAATAATGTGAAAATATTCAATACTCTTCTAAACTTCCTCAAAATTTTCTAAGGAATGATAAGTTCCCCACTTGAAGGTCCAATAGTCAGAGTAGTAACTTATTCTTGAACCATGATTATGATCATATCAGCATCAAATTGAAGTATAATAGAGGTAGAAGTATATGAAGATATATTCTCAAGAGTTTTAATTATTCCATAAAAAAAATCTATAAAAGTAGACTTTAAATCTTCAAGGATAGATTTTTCTGATTCCATCTCATTACTTATCCTCTTATTATTAATTTCAATCTCTTGAATGTGATACATCATATTTAGCTGAGTATGTTGGAATACTAATTCACATATATATTGGGAATCATTTTCACTTAACTTTTTAAGGAGTGGTACTTAATCCTTCAATAACTTGTCAAAAATTGATAACAAGTCTTCCCTAAAATAATCTAGGTCACTTCTTGTGACTAAATCAACTGGGACAGTAGTGACTAGAGTAGTAAGTGTAGGTTCCATGATAGAAGTATATTTTTCTAACAGACCAGCAACATCTATTTGATGTACCATTAATCCATTAGGATCTATCTCATCTCCTAGATCATGTCCACCATCCTTTGGTGGACTCACAACTTTATTTAATAAATTACCCCATTTTTCTAACATCAGTTCGATCCATCTCTCTAAAATCTTATCAACAAAGGTTTTAGCAACAATAGGTATTTCTCTAGTTGGTATGATAGCAAGGATCTCAACAATTTGAGAATCTATACTCTGTGCAGTATTAGCTAACTCATCAACAATAGGTTCTTTTTCTATCTTAACATCATCTTTCTGAACAACAATGGCTGATTCAATTTCCTTATTATTATCAATATAAGGCTTATCTAAAATAGCAACAATATATTAACCACTGGCAGGCTCTTTGTCCATCTAAACATCAACAATAACTAATTCAAATTCCAAATTCCTATCAACAGAAGGATCATCAAATGAAGATACATCAACTAATTGTACATCATCATCATCTTGATCACTAGAAACAAGCTCTTTCTTCATTTATTTATCTATATATTAATCAATAGAAGTAATCACTAACATTTTCTCAGCCTTAGTTGAATCAAAAATATTCTTATTAATAATAACAAACTCATCACTTGGATATTTCTCCCCTCAATAGATACATCCTATTCCTTAATGTTGGGTTCAACTCTAATGGAAAGTCGGGTCTATTTAGTGATACATGAAGAGAAGAAAGTCGATTTGAAGGTATTTAAACATCTGTCCTTATAATACAGCTATTTGAACAATTAGAATTAGAATCATCATAATCATCATATTCAGTATCACCATTAATACCATTTCTAGCATCTCTATTTCCACTACCATTACCATTATCATCCCCATCATCTTATTCTTCCTCCTTATCATTATCTTATTTTTAACTGCTTTTAAATTGTTCCTCTCTTGGAACTTTATTTTCTTATTCATTAGTTTTTACTAATTTTTCTCTTTTGAGAATCCTCTTAGGTGGGGTAGGAGATCTATAAATAATAGGTGGTGATTTGGGAGATATATCGGGGTCACTCCCCTCATCAAATGAAAAACAATTCTCCTCTTATTTTGAGGAAACAACCTCTTCGTCATCCTCATTTTAATAATCAACAACCTCATCAAGTTCTAGATTAGGGTCAACAAGATCCCTTGGCCCGAATGGATGATCCACAGGGTTAAAATCCATATACAGTTTCTCAAAATCACCTACCCACTACTTCTTCCATGGGTTCTAGCTGATTCTTATTCTTGAACAAATTGCTTTAGAAATACAAAAAATACTACAGTCTATGATAACCTATTCATCATCTGAAACTAACCCTTTTTATTTTAACAAGGCTGAAATGAAATTTGGGTAAATCATGAAATTGGATCTTGAAGTAGGCTTGATCATTTCAGAAAAGTGAACCATAAGGTATCTACATAAATTAATATTATTTCTTCTTTTCATAATATATATTAAATAGACATCCTGATACCTTAAGATGGAAAAGTAAACTTTTATAGGGCATAACATGTGTTGTATAAACTTAAAGAGTATTCTGCATTCCCCATCCAACTAAGAAACTACTGGTCTTCTGGTTATTCCATCACTAGCTAGTTTTGTTAAATCATCTTCATACACAAAAACACCATTGTCTTTAGGTATAGTCCCTTGATAATCATCACAAACTTCTTCATGGGGTACCTTCAAACATTCAGCACCTTTATTCAAATAAAACCTTATTATGTGTCCTTCAAAATGAATTCTTATCCATTCAGAACTATCTTGGTAAAAAAACGTTACATGATGATAAATCTCATAAACTAGATTAGGATATAATGGTATCTTGTTTGAAGAGAACAAATCCAACCAACCTTGATTTTGGAGTACATTGAGCACCAAAGACTTACTTGACACTAACCAGTTCACTTAAACTTCTTTTTTAGCTACAAAAAATCTTATTGACAGTTATGGGTTAATTGATTCTACAGTAGTAAGAACACTCGGCTCACCCTTTTGTTTCTTATTAGGTCCCAACTTAGATGGTGAAGACTCAAAAGGATGCTTCACTCTTGCCATGTGGATCATTCTAGTAAGATCGATCAAAGGTATAGATAAATGTTGAAGGTTTGGATAAGAAGGGTTTTACTGGGATAGATAGAGAATATAAGTTCACAAGCTATAAAGTGTATTGGAACTAGACAAGCAAATAATTCATATCATTTAGGATTTAGGTATTTGAAAAATCAAAATCAAAATAATACTTGAAAATATAATTCATAATTTAATAAAATATTTGTATCATGTTATATATATAAAATAAATTGTAACAATAAAAATCTAGTGGTTTATAGAACTTAGAATAAATGAAAACTCACAAAGGCATGAATAATTAAACGGTGTGACAAATCAACAATGTGATGTTTCACAACAGTGAGATGATCACAATGATGAGTGAGTCAATTACAACAATGTATCACCCAATGGTCTATCACCTAACAGTGTGTCACCCAAAAGTGTGTCACCCGACACAAAAATAAATTTAATCAAAGTTGATAATTCCTAATTCATGTTTGATATAGTTAATTATTCTGTAATTTAATGGATTAGTAAAAATTTCATCTAAATAATATTTTTTACCAATAAATTCAAGAGTGATATCACCCTTTTGAAAATAATCTCTCAAAAAGTGATGTCTTATATCAATGTGCTTTGTCCAAGAATGTGACACTCGATTCTTAGAAATATTTATAGCACTTGTGTTGTCACAATTTATGGGGACATTTCAGAATTGATATCCATCGTGTATTGAAGTGTGTTTCATCTACAAAATTTATGCACAACAACTACCAATAACTATGTATTCATATTTAGCTATAGACAATGCAACATAATTTTATTTCTTACTACACCATAAAACTAGAGACTTGCCCCAAAAGTGACATGTTTCATAGGTTCTTTTTTATCTAACTTACACCCACCAACATTAGCATCATAATAACTAAATAGATCAAATGTTTGTCCTCTAGGGTAAAACAATCCTAAATTTGTTGTATACGTGAGGTATTTGAAAATTATTTTCACATTATTTAAGTGTGACTCTGTATTTTATTGAGAAAGAGCACACATACATACGCTAAACATAATATAAAGTTAGAAAATAGTTATGTAGAGAATAATTTCAATCACACCTCTATAACTAGTTTGATCCACTAGTTTCTCAATTTCAGCGAGATCTA
The DNA here is from genome assembly GCA_963277665.1 of Viscum album. Classification (NCBI taxonomy): domain Eukaryota; kingdom Viridiplantae; phylum Streptophyta; class Magnoliopsida; order Santalales; family Viscaceae; genus Viscum; species Viscum album. The sequence continues at coordinate 746,454,708 of OY728125.1, forward strand.
ACTTGCAGGTGGTACTCATAAGAGTATATCTACTCTTAGTGTTATAAAAGTTAAAACAATTTAAAATATATCTTGTATATTTACATTAATTTAAAATAATTCCTTCTTTATTTTAAAAGACTTTATGTAACACCCCAATATTTCATAGTAAGTTATCTTCTTTAATGTAATTCAATAGCTTGCGCTACACGCAACACCAAGTTTGAGCACACCACGACTTACCAAACTAGCCATTCAAAAAGAGGTTATGAATAGTATTAACAAAAAATTGAATTTTATATACTCCATTTAATATTAGAATCCATATTATGTGTTTTTTTAGACATAATATAAGAAAAAGTTCAATTTTTCAGATAAAAGAAGTATTTTTCCAAAAATGCAATTTTACTACCTTTTAATAGAGAACCCTTTTTAAAAACAATATTTCACACTTTTTTATATTACATTTGACAAAATAAACTTCTCCTTTAGAATTGGGACATAAAAATTTAGTTTGGATAAAATTTTGGGGTTTTTTCTGATAACTTTCATATTTTGATGAATAGTGAAAAATACTAAATTTTAATAGAAAACCACTTTTTTAATTAAAATAATTTACAGTGTTAAATTATACATTTTAATGGTTTTTATGTATAATTAGATTATATTTTTACCATTTAACCTAATTTTGGTTATTGGAAGTAATTTCACTTTAAATTGGACACAAACAAATGCCAAACTTTTGATAGTTATTATTTCTTAAAAACACGCTCTTTGTTTTGACAATGGGAATTAATTTTAAATTAATTTATGCCACTTCTGTGTTTTGAATTTGGAAAAATTGATTCCATATTTGGAATCAAGAGGTACAGATTGTGTAAATAGGTAACTTTTATTTTTAGACATTATGAATATTTACTTAGTAAATATTTTATTTGTCATGGTTAAAGGGGTAAATCCGGTAAATAAGGGTAAAAGATAATATTACAATAATATTAAATTACCCTAAAATGTGTCCTATTACTATTCTTTGATACATATCCGACCATGGGAATCCTTGAGTCGATTGTGGGACCCCATAGAGCCACTTGATAGTGATAATGACACTTTATATTAATTATTTTAAAGTAAAGACAAAAATGACCTAACCATATATCTTTTAGTAAAACAATTTTTACAAGGGGTTATATAAGTTATCTTTTCAACTATAAATATTCATTATAAAGCTAAAAATATTTCCTACATCATGGTTTTTTTATAATTTTTAAACTTCAAATAAATAAAATTACTTATGACACAATAATAATGTAGTTTTTACCTCATTAATAAATGATTTAAATAAATAAGATTATAAAAAAATTAAACAATATCGAAAACCTATAAAATTCTTATTGGATGATTTTATTTCTAATATTAGTCATATTATCTTCTACTTTAATGAGTTTTGGACCTTTATAAACCGAAAATCATTATATAATAAAATAATATTTTCAAACATTCCTAAAGAGCCCCTCCTCCCCCTCACTTCTAACTCATCTCTAACACCTCTCAAGACCCTTGGATCGTCCAACCTCTTCCCAAATAAGATCATTACATTCCATTATTCCTCTTATAATCCTTACCTTAGGCAGAAGGCACTTCAAGTAAGCCTTTTGATTCAAACCAAAGAGAGTTACCCGATTTAAAGGTAACAACTCCTCTTAAGTTCTTTTCTTTTATTTTACTTCTCTAACCCACTAAAATCTCTTTATTCCTTTATTTTATAACGACACCAGTATCATAAATATACTAGTTTTTTGTTATTATAATTATTTTAACTACATTTATACACACCTCCATCTAATGAGTATAGAACATAATGTTTCTGTGGATGGAAAACTACTGCCTCACGAAACGATGATTGTTCAATCTTCTACTACCACTTCTTATGGCGGCCATTATGATTGAACTATAATTATATATGATATTTATGATATTTATTTTATCTATAATCTTTTTTAATTCTCTTTTATAGTATACCATTATTCTTTTCATGTTGTAGATATACGATAATTTCATTTGAGGAAATGCGGACTACCTCCCCCTCAATGTGATATGACTCGTTCATTCCACACATGGAACCTATAAAGGATGTTTTTAATGAAATTAAGTAACATATATAAAATATTATATTATACTGGAATAATAAAATGCCTATGTATAATTTTTTTTCTTTCCTTTTAAAATAAAAAAATTGATGTAGCGTTCGTGCGTACGTTTGGATTACCCTCTCCCCGAACGCGATGAGATTCATTCTCCATCGTAACCATTCAAGATTAATTTTAATTTGATTATTAAAAATAATATTTAATAACATAATATATTTATGTATATTAATCAAATACATCATATCCATAACAAATAATACTTACGTAACAAAACATATAAATGAAAATGAATCAATTAACACCCGAAACAAAGATATTACTAAAATATTATTAACAAATAAATATTAAAAGATCATATATGATATAATATTTATGTATTTAGTTCTTTTATAATTTAATAACAATGATTTAACTCTTATACAGGAGGTTAATTTACCCTCGGCCAAGGAAAAGTACAAGGTTAGGTGTTTCTTATCTCACTTTTATTCCCGTGATATTTCCATTGTTTTCCATTTATTTATTGCATGTGATGTATTTTGTGCTACCATTTTATATATATTATCATGATTCTATTTATATTCATGGTATTTTGTGATTCATTTGGTGGTTATTAACTTTTTTTCATGCGACTCGATTGATTACAACATGGTAAGGGGTTTTCATCTCACTTCTTATTCTTGTGAGATTCATGCTATATTGACACTATTTCCTTTTGTGTAGTGTATGTACTTCCCATGATTTTATTCGTTGTGTAATATAATTTAATTTATGGGTATTTACATCTTCTTTGTATCATACTTCTTTCAGGGGGTGTAAGTTTCGTAAGTTATCAAATCGGTAATGGAATTTCAAAATTCAATTTCCACTCATTCGGTTTTACACAGACTTCATTGATTACTTTACTCCAAGATTATGTGAGAAATCACTATTTATTTAATTATTTAGTAATTTCCACTCCCCTTTGTGTGGATATAGGTTTGATACACATAATAACTCCATTGATAAATTCTCATGTCATCGATATAAACTTGATAAGAGTAATTTTAACTCAATTTCAATTCATTGAGTTAAATATCCAAGTCATTTGTGTTGTTTTTACAAGAATATGTGTGAATGTCCTATAATTGATTTAAACTAAATATCCAATCATATTGAGTGTATTTATATTTTTCACACATAATTATGTCATTGATTTATCCTTAACCAAAGGATACGGTCTTTATAAAGGAATTCATCTCAACTTACATTCCATTGATACTTCTTTGTTGTTATGTGCGAATTCACTTTTATTTGGTGTATATAATTTACTTTGATATAGTATATCATGATTCCATTTATTCTCATGACATTATAAAGTTTTTATTACCTCAATTATTTGTATTCAAGTGTCTCTCATTTGGTTAGGAACTCTAACTAACATATTGTTTTAAATGTTTTAAATATTTATGCTTCTAAGTATTTCTCATTAATGTCCATATTTTAAAAATGGGTTTTAAGTATTTATTTATATGGACGTAAATGTTTTGAAATTAAAATTACTTTTAAAAGTTTCAAAGTGGTATGGGACACTTTGATTCAAAAATCTCTTTTAAACGACTTCTTTGATAAACAGTGCGATATTTAAATGTTTTCAAGAAAAAGGGGATATTTATCTCAAATAGTTTTAATAACTATTTTCATCTATGTCAATATCCTTCACTATATTTTATTCTTGATTGAGGTTGATTTATCATAATTCTATCATCTATATTGTATTGAATGAGTTATGTTTGACTGTGTATGTGCTATTTTGTTATGACATTCATGGTTTGTGGTTAAAATATTGATATTTTGTATACTAGTTTTCATACGAATGTTTAGATTATATTTCACCCTTTCATATGAGGAATGTATTGGACTTAGTAAGTTATGGTTGGAGCCCTCTATAGCTCCTTGATGCATCGGTAGGTCTCATTAGACAATTAGATGTGGAATTGGTCGAGGCATTTCCCAATTTGATATATGGTTTTGGCCGGGGCGTTAATCATTTTTAGACGTCTTGGCCGAGGACTTGACAAATTTTTTTAGAATGTCCCGCATTATAAATTCCCTCATTATGAAAATAATATTGATGGATCTTGTGGTTATTCAACTATTATAATACCCGTGACTATGTTTTATTATGGAATTATTTACTCAGCTCATATTCCTTCCATAAAGTATTCTTGTTTATTATTTGTAAAGGCATGTGTTTTCAAATATTAATCATGCATAATGTTTATGTTATCTTCCATTGTATTTCTTACTCTTACTGAGTGTTTGATCTCACCCCTTTCTTTTGTTTCATTTTCCCAGGATATGAAGAAGTTAGTTATGAGTGACTTGAAGGCTTATCTAGGAGGTTTGGATGTTTCTAATGGAATAAATTAGTGTTGTATTTATTTTCAAGTTGTAAAGTTGAACTTATGTATGTATCTTGTTTCCGAGAATACTAAACTGATCTGTCCATAGGGACTTGATTCCTTGGAATCATGCCAATGTATTAAAATAATGCAGCGGCTCCAAGTTTCTCGGGTTGGGGCATTACAGTTGGTATTAGAGGAAGTATAGTACAAACTTTGGAAGCTATATTTATAAGAAAAAAATTATTATTAGGAAACACTACCCTAAGATAGAAATTGAGTATTAATATATAAGAACATCCAAAAAAATATGGTAATGTAAATGTTATGTGGGTTTTCCAAGCAATACATCCCTGTCTGGATACGATCAGGTAGAGGCGGCTCTAGCACAGATGTACCTAGGAGTGAGAACTCTGACAAGGAGTTTCGGGTTTGACCCAGGGTATCATGTTACATGACAACAGGCCATGCTTCACTCTTGGTTATGACACTCGCGGGGGATATGCTTAGGATAATTCACATTTTCTTTACAAACTGATTTGAAAAATTTTAATATAAGATGAGAATAAATAATCTTGGTTAATCCTAAGGTGTTTTAGATTTAAAATAAGGTGTTATTATATTCTCTAAATTATTTTATGACTCACGTTATAATTTCTTGTGTTAGTCAATGGCTCGCTTCCAAGGAGGTCATAGTAACATTGAACATGATGTAAAAGGTGGGAATGGTGTTGTAAATGAGAAACAAAATGGAATATTCATATGTGTAAAAGATATCATGTTCATGCCAAATCAGTTTTCCAAAAATATGATCAACAACATATATATTAACCAACTCCCAGGCTCAACAAAGAAGAAAAATGTGGTGGATGATAAGAGCTCCAGCAGTGAAGACCATGGAGAAAAGAAATCTCAATTTCCATCATGCAGGAAATGTGGAAGGAGACACCTAGGAAAGTGTCTCAATGGAACAAATAAATTCTTTATGTGTGGGAAAGAAGGAAATAAAGTAAATAATTACTAAGAAAAAAATGAAAAGTACTATGGAAGAAAATAATAAAATCCCAAAAATCCATTTAAAGTAATTTTCTGTTAATGTAAGGGACCTGGACATTACCTTAGTGAATGCCCTATTCTATAGGATAACCTCTTGTTCAAGGAATAACCTATGTGGAAATAAATTAATGGAGAAATGTTTAAAAGTATTAGTACTCTTTGCTGATGGGATTACTTTGGAAGACTTTTTTTTGTATGAGTAACCCTGCAGTTTGTTATGTGAAAATGATATTTTAGGAATAATTATCTTTTCTATTGTTTATATATTTATAAATAACCATTTGGGTTTATATTATCCTTGAATTTGAGGCAATTACAAGTTATTAAATTTTGGGATAAAAATGAGAGGTATGAGATAACATTTGCGGTGAAATTATGTTATGGTTATTTTGAAGAATTTATATCATTTTTGGAATGTTATAAAATATAGTTTTTAAAAAATTACAACATGTAGACCGTGTGACAACCCATTGCGTCAGACAAAGCTGTGGGAATCAAACCCACAATCAGAGTGTGATTGGATTTATCGCCTACCACTGGACTACGTGAAGTCCCTGGTTAGTGTGGCTAATTCTTTTTAGTTAAATGATTTTATTGATCAATAATAATTTGATTTGGGATGTTATGTCTTATCAAATGGATATCCTTAGTATAGGTAAATGATTTGGTGATTAAGTGATAAATGCTATTTTGGAATATGTTCGCTCTATTGGGAATACTATATGCCTAAGGAAAATGGAATACTATGGGATTTCATTTGAGAAGTAATGGTGGATTTTTATCTATGTTTTTATTATGGATTTATAGCCATTTGGGTTATTTATGAAAATGATTAACCTATCATAGAGAATATGTGATTAGGTTAATTACTTTTAAGTATGTGATTTAAGAGTAGTCGATGTCATTTGGAGATAAAATTTAATGTGGAAGACTATGTAATCAAATTCTTCTAAGTTTTGGGTTTCAATATTATTTTGGATTATATTGAAGGATTTTAAGTACAACTGTTTATTTAAAGGTATTTTTTGAACTTTGGGTATTTTTTGGTTTAATTTTTGAAATTAATATTAGTATTTCTTTCTCTAAAGGATTATCCTTTTTGGGGATCATCTGATATTTTACTAACCATTTTGTTTTTGGATAATCTCTAAATACAAGGTAAATATATAGTTTATCCTTTGTGGATCATGTGATTCTCTAGAAGTTGATTCTAGCGCTTTAGGTGTGACCAAGTCATCTTGAATACTCATCGTTTGAAATAAAAAAGATGAGTTAGTGGTAGAAATTTATTAAATTATGAAACTCCACTTAAAAAGTAAGTATATATCTTTATGTTATTAGTCAATCTCATAAATAAATTCCTCATCTTTATGAAATGGAACTTAAAACAAAAACAATGTTGTCCGTTTACTTTTCTTATTGGGAAACTAATGATCATTTATCCCATCACAAGTTCGTGGCTTTCTTGTTGTTAACTTTCTCCTGATCATATTTTCTATCACTCTCCATAAGAACATGAAACTTAGTTTATCTTCCATATCCATGTTTTCCTACATGGAATCCTAGTATGGGTTATCTCGGGTGACCTTTGTACTTCTCTTTCTTTCTTTTAAAGTAATAGTTTTATTGACTCTTTTTCCAATGTGGGACTTTCAATGAAGTTCACTGGCCCAATTTTAAAAATTGCGACGATGAAATTTTTAAAAGGGGGGAATAATTTAACACCCCAAGATTTCATAGTAAGTTATCTTCTTTAAAGTAACTCAATAGGTTGCGCTACACGCAACACCGAGTTTGAGCGCACCATGACTTACCAAACTAGCCGTTCAAAAAGCGGCTATGAATAGTATTAACTGGATATTAAATTTTATATAATCCATATAATTTTAAAATCTATATTATGTGTTTTTTTAGACATAATATAAGAACAAATACAGTTTTTTAGATAAAAGAAGTATTTTTCAAAAAATGCAATTTTACTGCCTTTTAATGGCAAACCCTTTTTAAATAAAATATTTGACACTTTTTATATTAATTTTGACAAAATAAACTTCTTATTTAGAATTGGGACATAAAAATTTAGTTTGGATAAAATTTTGGTATTTTTCTGATAACTTTCATATTTTGATGAATAGTGAAAAATACTAAATTTTAATTGAAAACGACTTTTTTAATTAAAATAATTTATAATGTTAAATTATACATTTGAATTGTTTTGAAGTATAATTAGATTATATTTTTACCATTTAATCTAATTTTAGTCATTGGAAGTAATTTCACTTTTAAATTGGACGCAAACAAGTGTCAAACTTTTGATAGATATTATTTCTTAAAAACAGGCTCTTTGTTTTGACAACAAGAATTAATTTTAAATTAATTTCTACCACTTCTTTATTTTGAATTTGGAAAAATGGATTCCATATTTGAAATCATGAGGTTAAAATTTCATAAATAGTTAACTTTTATTTTTAGACATTATGAATATTTACTTCAGTAAATATTTTATTTACTGTGGTTAAAGGGATAAATCTGGTAAATAAGGAGAAACAAAAAATATTATAATAATATTAAATTACCCTAACATGTGTACTATTCCTATTGGATGATACATAACCTACCATGGGAATTCATGGGTCTATTTTGGGACCTCATGGAGCCACTTGATAGTGATAATGACTCTTTATATTAATTATTTTAAAGTAAAGACAAAAATGACATAACCATATATCTTTTAGTAAAAAAACATTTACATGGGGTTATATAAGTTATATTTTCGACTATAAATATTTATTTTAAATTCAAAAATATTTCCTAAATCATGGTATTTTTTTTATAATTTTTTAAAATCAAATAAATAATATTATTTATGAAACAATAAGGATGTTGTGTTTACCTCAATAATAAATGATTTAAACAAATAAGATTATACAAAACTAAAAAAATATCCAAAACATATCAAATTCTGCTTGGATGATTTTATTTAGAACATGAGTCATCTACTTTAATGAGTTTTAGACATATAGAAACCGAAAATCATTATATAATAAAATAATATTTTCAAACTTTTTTAAAGAGCCCCTTCTCTCCCTTATAAGAATCCCTCACTTATAACTCATCTCTCACACCTATCAAGACCCTTTTATTGTCCAAATTCTGACCAAATAATATCCTTACATCCCAATCTTCCTCTTAGAATCCTTACCTTAGGCATAAGGCACTTCAAGGAAGCCTTTTGATTCAAACCAACAAGAGTTACCCGATTTAAAGGTAACATCTCATCTTAAGTTCTTTTCTTTTATTTTACTTCTCCAACCCCCTAAAATATATTTATTCCTTTATTTTATAACAACAACAGTATCATAAATATACTAGGTTGTTTTTATGAGAATTATTTTAACTACACTTGCACACACCTCCATCTAATGGGTATAGAACATAATGTTTTTGTGGACGACGAACTACTGCCTCACGAAACGATGATTGTTCAATCTTCTAATACCACATCTTATGGTGGCCATTATGATGGAACTTTTATTATATATGATATTTACGATATTTATTTTATTATAAGCTTCTATAATTCTCTTTTATAGCATACCCTTATTATTTTCATTTTGTATATATATGATAATTTCATTTGAGGAAGTGTGGACTACCGCCCCCTCAAAGTGATATGACTCGTTCATACCATACATGGAACATATAAAGTATGGTGTTAATGAACATACGTAACATATATAAAATATTATATTATACTGGAATTATAAAATACCTATGTATAATTTGGTTCTCTTTCCTTTTAAAATAAAACAATGGAAGTAGCGTTCGTGCGTACGTACAGATTACCATCTCCACGAACGCAATGAGATTCATTCTCCATCATAAACATTCAAGAATATTTTTCCTTTAATTATTAAAAATAATATTTAATAACATAATATATTTCTTTATATGAATCAAATACATCTTATCCATAACAAACATGACTTATGTAACAAAACATATAAATGAAAATGAATAAACTAACACCTGAAACAATGATACAACTAAAATATTATTAACAAAGAAATATTAGAAGATAATATATGATATAATATTTATTTATGTATTTCTTGTATAATTTATTAACAATTATTTAACTATTATACAAGAGGTTAAAATACCCTCGACTAAGGAAAAGTACAAGGTAAGGAGTTTCTTATCTCACTTTTATTCCCGTGAGATTTACATTGTTCGCCACTTATTTATTGCTTGTGGTGTATTGTGTACTGAAATTTTATATATATTATCATTATTATATTTATATTCATGGTATTTTGTGATTAATTTTGTGGTTATTAAATTTTGATTGTGCGACTCGATTGATTACAACATGGTAAGGGGTTTTCATCTCACTTCTTATTCTCGTGAGATTTATGCTATATTGCCACTATTTCCTTTTGTGTAGTGTATGTACTACCCATGATTGTATTCTTTGTGTAATATAATTTAATTTATGGGTATTTACATATTATTTTTATGATACTTCTTTCATGGGGTGTATGTTTCATAAGTTACCAAATCAATAAGGGAATTTCAAAATTCAATTTCCACTCATTCGGTTTTATGCAAACTTCATTGATTACTGTACTCCAAAATTATGTGTAAAATAACTATTTATTTACTTATATATTAATTTCCACTCCCCTTTGTGTGGATATACTTTTGATACACATAATACCTCCATTGATAAATTCTCATGTCATCGCTATAAACTTTATATGAGTAATTTTAACTCAATTTCAATTCATTGAGTTAAACATCCAAGTCATTGGAGTTGTTTTTACAAGAATATGTGTGAATGTCCTATAATTGATTTACCCTAAATATCCAATCATATTGAGAGTATTTATATTTTTCACACATAATTATTTCATTGATTTATCCTTAACCAAAGGATACAGTCTTTATAAAGGAATTCATCTCAACTTACATTCCATTGAGACTTTTTTGTTGTTATGCGCCAATTCACTTTTATTTGGTGTATATACTATACTTTCATATAGTATATCATGATTCCCTTTATTATCAGGATATTATAATGTTTTTATTACCTCAATTATTTGTATTCAAGAATCTCTCATTTGGTTAGGAACTCTAACTAAAATATTGTTTTAAATGTTTTAAATATTTATTCTTCTAAATCTTTCTCATTAATGTCCATGTTTTAAAAAAGGTTTTAAGTATTTATTTATATGGACATAAATGTTTTGAAATTAAAATTCCTTTTGAAAGTTTCAAAGTGGTATGGGACACTTTGATTTAAAAATCTCTTTTATGCGACTTCTTTGATAAATAGCGTGACATTAAAATGTTTTCAAGAAAAACAGGATATTTTTCTCAAATAGTTTTAATAAATATTTTCATCTATGTTAATATCCTTGAGTGTATTTTATTATTGATTAAGGTTTATTTATCATAATACTATCATCCATATTTTATTTAATGTGTTATTTTTGACTGTGGATGTGCTATTTTTTATGCCATTCATGGTTTGTGGTTAAAAAAATGACATTTCGTATGCTAGTTTTAATACGAATGTTTAGATTATATTTCACCCATTCATATGAGGAATGTATTGGACTTAGTAAGTGGTGGGTGGAGCCCGCTATAGATCCCCGATTCATCGGTAGGTCTCATGAGACTTGTAGACGTGTAATTGGCTGAGGCCTTTCCCAATTTGATATTTGGTTTTGGACAATGCCTTAATCATTTTTAGATATCTTGGTCGAGGCCTTGAAAAAATATTTCAGAATGTCTGACATTATATATTCCCTCCATCCAATGACCCAATGGCCTTCATTTTTTATTTATTTTGATAATCCACCTTTCAAGGGGTGAGGTGGAACCCTTACAATGCCGGTAGGAATAAGTATTGCATGGAGCGTAGGCCTTAGAAGAATTCATTGCCAGTAGGCTTCAAAAATTACATTCAACCCAAACTAACTACGTGGAACTGCTCCTCTCCAGCAGCTTCATAGTGAAATTAGATCTCCATATTCTCATGGATGTTTAGCTAGTCTATCCCATGCATGCATAGGCTTTTCCTGATGGCAGGCGTCACACCCTCTCATTCTTGAAATCTATGTAGCTTATGCTCTTGTGAATGTTCCTTGCTCATCCTCCCTAAAGCTTGTTCCTTGTAGGTTTTCTGGTTTTCATTTGCACTTAAGGTGGCCCGAAGGCCCTGAGGTGGCCCGAAGGCCTTACTGGACTGAAGGCTTGGGTGGCCCGAAGGCCTTAGAGGACTCATAGACCAAATCGGTGGCCTGAAGTCCCAAACAGTGGAAAATTCCCAAAAGCTACAGTGCCAAATAGTGCCTTCCACAGTTCCCACTATAGTACTTCTATAGTACTGCTACAGTGCCCGTACATTATGCCTCCGCCTGGATTTGATCCCGGGTCTCCTGGATGCACTTAAGAGTCCTCACTAATAGGGATGAGGCTCATGTGCATTATATATTCCCTTATTATGAAAATAATATTGATGGATTATGTGGTTATTGGACTAGTTGAATACCCATGACTATGTTTTATTATGGCATTATTTACTCAGCTCATATTCCTTCCATAAATTATTCATGTTTATTATTTCTAAAGGCATTTGTTTTCAATTATTCACCATGAATAATGTTTATGTTATCTTCCACTGTATTGATTACTCTTACTGAGCATTTGAGCTCAACCCTTTCTTATGTTTCATTTTCCCAGGATATGAAAAAGTTAGTCATGAGTGACTTGCAGGCATATCTAGGAGGCTTGGATGTTTCTAATGGAATAAATTAGTGTTTTATTTATTTTCAAGTTGTAATGTTGAAATTATGTATGTATCTTGTTTCTAAGAATACTAAACTGATCAGTCCTTCAGGACTTGATTCCTTGTAATCATTCCAATGTATTAAAATAATGCATCGACTCCAGGTTTCTGGGGTCGGGGCGTTACATTTGAAATCCAAGAAAGTACATAAGTTCACCCATTAAACTCATTTCAAATTCATTTTGAATCATTTTAGAAAAACCAATATAAATAGAATTTCTTGAAGATCCAAAAATAATATCATCAACATAGATTTTTACAATGAAAACATCTTTTGAAATTAATTTTATAAAATGAGTAGGATCAGCTATATTTTTTGAAAAACCTTTTGAAATAAGAAAATTGTTGAGCCTATCATACCAAGATATTGGATCCGGTTTCAACCCATATAAATCTTTAGATAATTTGAGAACTTGTTTTAGAAAATGATAATTTTGAAAACCATCGGTTTTTTCAACAAAAACATCATCAAGTATAAAACCATTAAAGAATGCACTCTTAACATCCATTTCATAAAGTTTGAAATCTAAATGAGTTTCATTGGAAAGAAGGATTATAATGGATTCAAGTCTGTAAACTAGTGAAAAGATTTCTGCATAGTCTATTCCATCTTCTTGACTTGTGCAATAAGTCTTTCCTTGTTTCTAATTATTGTTCCTAACTCGTCTACCTTGTTTCTAAACACCCATTTAGTGTGTATAGTTATGTATTAGATAAAATAGTATATATTATTAATTAGTCCTTTGAAAATAATTTACTTTATTAAAATATTTTAAAAACACTAATTAAGGTTAACTATCAAAGTATTAATTTTATTTATAGTTTAAAAATAATAATTTTTTAAATAATAGATTCAAAATAAAATAAAATAAAATGCAGTGGAATTTTTAATACAATTGGATTAGTCTCAAACTAAAACTTAGTCCTCTCCACTTGGTGGTCACCCTCCACAAAGAAATTTATATAAATAAATATTTTGATTCACAACCTATATTGAGTTTTACAATAGTATACAACTATGCAGACCATGCATGGCCTCTTCCACTATTATTTGTAGGAGTAAAAAATATTAAAGGTCTCACATGACCTCTTCCATAGTTTCCATGGGAATATAAATTATAAAAATGGATTTGAGAAGATATCAGTGTATCTTCTAATTTGTAGTAAGAGATAGTATGTGTGAAATAAATAGAGTATCACACACTACTCATAATGTAAAAAGAAATAAACAAATTGAGAAATCTAAAAGTATTAAGGGATAGAGATGCTTGCTTTTTTATGTAGTATAGATCATGACTCCATTAAATAATCTTGAAAATATAGCTCGAGTCAAGCTCTTGAAACATCAGTAAAATAGAGTGTCATGGAAACTTCTATTCTTAACTACTGGAAGGCAGCAGATGTGTATTGAGTGTTAGATTCCTCAATCAAGTAGAGAATGGTGTATAAAGTATGTTCTTGCAATCAGGTTAATAGTTTTATGTGAATAGTTTGTCGTGTATTTTCTCTACTACTTCGCATAACACACCCTGCATGAGGGGAGTCTGCTTCACTTTTATTAGCAGTAACATGAGTATCCACGTGAGCATCTAGATATTTTTCAACCTCATACTCAGGGATGACACATTCTTTAATGCATTATGTCAAGAATTTAAGAGAAAATCATAAAAATGTAATTGAAATTAAATTACATAATATAGTCATTGGATAATTAATTCAAAAAGATAAAGTAATAAATAGTGATGGTGATTCATGAACGATGACTCATATTATGGAGGTGTATTGTTATAATGGAGTCTTAGGATGGTGATTTCTCGTTATGGTGGTATATCAAGATGGTAGTGTGAAATTTTTTACTTAGCCAATTTTCTTTACCAGAAGTGATTCATCCTTCTGGAAATGACTTCTAGGGTGGTAGGTCTGGCTAGAGGTGTCACATACTTTGTCAAAATTTCATTTTTGACGGTATGACATCCTGACTATGAGTCATTTGAGTACTTTTCCAAATTTTTATGCTATCGATGTGTTGTGTCAATAATGACTCATCAGAAATAGTGGTGTCATAGGGTTGGGGGTGAGTCATCTTTGGCGGTCTGATATGGTTAGCGGTGAGTCATCCTTCATAGTGTCCCATACATTGTAATTTTCATCCCCTGTCTCGGATTGTAAGATGCTTACAGAAAACATGAAAATTATTAATATCATTAGTAGCATGATTTAGTGATCATTAAAACAATGACGTAAAAAATAATACTAATTTATAATATATAATAAAATTAATTAATTAAAAATTTAAAACATTAAATAAATACCTCAAAATTAAATCTTTTATCAGATGCAAATCTGAAAGCTTTCTTCCTTGTAAAATTTAAAACTTTTGAAGGACGAAATTAAAAGGAGGGGAGGAGAGGAGCGGAGAGGAGAGTATATGGGATCTCAAAAAAGGAATGGGAGGAGGAAAATCAGGTGGGAGGAATATATATAGGTTTTATTAGTAGCGATGATACTATTTATGATGGGATTATGATCATAAATATTATTATGTTTGATGGGTCCCATCACAAATAGTACCCACCATAAATAACATAGTCAGTGATAAAAAATAATTTACAATGAAACCCATCACAAATACTATTCTTCCAACACATTATTTTTAATGATATTTAAATTCCCATCTCAAATAGTTATTATGATGAATAGTATTTACGATGGGAGAAAATACCCACTACAAATAACAGTTCTTGTTGTTTGGTGCACCTCCGCACCAAAGGTATTTACGATATAAAGTTTTTCCTGTAAAAAATAATTGTTTATTTAGGGTTATTTGCAATGGGATTCATTTTACATCACAAATAGTCCTACTGTAAGGACTATTTGTAATGATTTTTAGGCTCGTTGTGAATACACATTGTTCCCATAGTCATAGAAACAATTTTATGAAAAATATCTCCTTTATATTTATAATATTTTTTCATCATTTCCAACCAATTTATAATCAATATATGATATATTATACATTTATTAAGGAAAAATATTCTATATATGTTTCACAATATGGTTACTTCTATTTATACCCTCCAAAACAATGGCTAGATCATAATAGTCGCATTCAAATTATAGTATATTAGGGTTCATTTAAGATTGATGTTGTGTATATCACATGCTATAAAATATATTACTTAAAGAAAATAAATTCTAAGATCTTGTACTATTACATTCTACCATTTTAATGAAATTTCATCCTCATAATTTTATCTCATGTCCTATAAAAAGTGTTAAAAAATTTAAAAAAAATCCAAGGAGTGGAAGATAAAATATAAAATCTTGAAAGGAAAAAACCATTATGATATTTAAACATACCTTTTTTGAAAACCTACATCATAAAAATGGATAATAAAATATTATTTTGAAAAGAAGAAAAGCGAAATATTAAGGTTTCCTAGAGTAACACAGAATCGGGTTCCCAAATAAAGAGGATATTGGAAGGAAGTGAAAATATGTACCAAGAAAGAAGATCCATTTCAGTGATAACATTTAACTTTTATGAGAATAAAAGAAACCATAAACTGTTCAAAATTATCATAAAAGGATAACATTCTCATTTTCGAGATTCTTTTTTATAGTCGATGGATTATTTTACCATCCAGATAGAGAACATGAGAAAATATACTTAGTTGATTTTTTCCCATTCCATAAGCACATCTTCATCCTTTAGTTGTGCTTATAAAATTTTTCATCACTTCTATCACATCTTTTACTCTAAGAAATGAATATTGAATATGAATTTTCATGCCCAAAGTAATAAATTTACTTTTAATGGACTACAAGATCCACAAAAGAATGAAAAATTATTCCTCATACGTTTATCCATTAATCAAAACTAAAAATGGTTTACACATGTAATTATAATATCCAATATTAATAAACCATAATGTGAACAAATACTACATTAATCTTTAAATACTCAACAATAACACCCAATGTTCAACTTAAATCATTCAATAAATTACTAAACATAAAACACTTGAAAATATTCTCTTCTATGTTCAAAACTTAATGATCAGAATGATTTCTGATATCAATTTAACATTTATGTACAAATAACATTAATCACTCTTAAAGTCATATAAAAAAATGTATATACCCTAATCATATAATCTATAAAATATTCTAAATATTTATTCCTCAAATAAAATCCCATCTTATCCAAAAATATTTCTATTTACCTTAATCATATAAAGTTCCCAATATAGTGAACTTCTTAAAAAATAACTTCAATCACTTATTCACCAAATCACTTTTCAATCTCGTGGTTATCTATAAAATAAAACTCATGTTCCCAAAATGTAATAACCCTTTTATTCTAATCAACCATAATTATCTAAACATGAAAGATCATATTAAACAAAATAGTTATCAATTCATTTCAACTAATCTCTATAAAATATAATATCATTATTACTCAAATAACCATTTCTTTAAAACATAAGTTAAACTAAAGGTTTACATATACCTCAATCATGTATTAAAACTCAATAAATGTATCCAAGGTACTCCCATCACGTAAAACATCAAAATATTATTAATTATTTTAAACATATGATCTTTGATAAATTTATGAGCCCCTATATAAGATACCATTAAATCATCACTCTTGGAACCCTATATACAAACACTCCAATCATTTAACTTTCTTCAGAAACTATGTGGCAATATTTTCCATATTATTCCTTAATACTCACTTCTTATAATAAAAATATGAATTATTTCCTAAAATTCATCAATCTCAATCTAGTCATGTTTCCTACATTAATCATAAATAACTAAAACATTTGAAATGTAGATCTCCATTCATTCTAATCCAATTTGAAATGATTAATGCCACGTGGTCTACTTGGTTGAGTCTATATTTTCAAAATACCTAAAAACCTTTCCAAGTTCCTCTATTTAATTTATCCATGCATAGTTGTTGCATCTTTATTGAAATAGATACTGATATATATATTTAAATTTCTAAACAATCTTATGTTTTTAATATATATCTTTAAGACAGCATATCAAACTTGTTTACAATAATATTTTAGGATATAGTTTGACTTGATTTTTTTCAAATAAGTATTAGTGATTATAATAATAATAAAATTCAGATAAAAATAGAAATACTTAATATGATAAAAGTTCTTACTCCTTTCTATATAAGTGGAGGGTTTTAATCCCTTTTTTGAGTTGTCAATTGAAAAAACTTGATGAAGTCCCTTGTGGTATTTTCCAAAATAGGTATGATGTGATGGTTTTTTTTCAAAACATGGTCAAATGTATCCCAAGTAACTTCATGAAATATAATTATAGAAAATTATTGGGATACATTATATAGTGTTTTGAGGTAATTTGAATACTGGATAATGTTTTTAATCATATGAATAATATTTTTCAATTAAGGGGGGTTGTGTTTAACTTCTATCCATCATTCTTTACGAATAACTTTTACCTTGATGAAAGAAATTTTTGATTCAATAACCATTAATTTATAAATGAAATCATAGTGAAAAACTTAAAATTTTAATTATTATATTTTTTGAATTTCTTACACTAAGACACCCTTATTTTAGTCTAGGAATATTTTAATTTACCATTAGTTTAAACTAGGTTACTTTAAGTTTGATTCTTTTATACTACTTAACCTAATCCCAAAATAACCATAATTAATCTTAACATGATAAACACTAAGGTTATATAAGATTTATAACTTATGATCCCAAATAAAAATATTAACCCATAAATATTTCTCCTCAAAAAATATTCTAACTTCAAAAGTTATCTCAACCCTTTCCCTAATACTAACTATAATGCCCCTTATCACAATCATCCCATAATTACATGATTTATGACAAGGGTTTTACTTTATTACATTCCCATGATATTTTAGGTTTATAAATTTAGAGAATCAGGAAAACCATTACATTATATAGAAAATAATGACACACAATGTCTAGTTTTTCCATAAATAGGATTTTTATGCTCACAATCATGTTTCATTCATGACACACTTGCTTCATTCAAGGAAAATTTCCATTATTGGGATCTAGACTTCATAATAGTTCATACCCATCCATAGTCCCTATGAGAAATAATTAATAACATGGGATGAGAATAAAAACCCTAGTAAGGGATATAAAAATAATTAAAACCCGTTAGTCTAGTGAAAAGCATAAAAACACATGAAAACCTTTACCTTTTTCACAATAAAACTTTGAGCAAATAAATAAAATGAATCAACATGTGATAATCAAACTGTTCTCAAATAAAATATTCAAAACCCATTATCAACATATAAAATCATGAAGGAAACATGAGGTATATGATAACTCATGAAAATATTCCTTGAATAACCAACCATTCACCTTTAAAAGTTTATAAACTTTTCATTTCTCGTGAAATAAAAATATTTCAATAAAAAACTTTTGCAAGGATAAAATAGGTATCCTAGAGAATCATTTTCATAACCCATTTTCACTCATGTTAAACCTGTATAAAAAAACTGAGGCCCAATTAATTCCATAGGAGTAACATACCTAGTTATCTCCCTTATTTTTCATCATCAAAGACTAATCATTACTTAATGCATTGGAGAACTATATCAGGTTCACCCATCACCATGATCTATATCAAGTTAACCCCTCTTCATTTATATTGATAATATATTATATCCTAAATAAAAAAAATATAAACTTGCATTTTTTATCAATAAACCCCTTAAAAACTCATTTGTATCCCTAAGTAAAACACTTTCCATGTTTTTATAATCATAAGGAGAAATACCCTTTTTCTTCGAATGATCTTAAAATTAAAAAATGCACATAAGAGTATGAATAAGATATACTTTGAAAACCCATGTTAACTTATAGTAGAATATTGATAATTAATAACAACTGTGATAATGGGAATATTTAATCAGGCCATATAAGTTAAAAAACATTCTTTTTCCACTTTTGTAAAAAATGTGGAAAATAACCCATAGAGAAAACATTGAAAATGTAAATTCTTATAACACTGTATTTAAATTATAATATAGTATAAAATTAAAATTATAAAATATTTAATAATAAATAATAACATTATTAAAACATTTAAAATAATGTAAATATAGAGGAGAAAGAGTTTAAAACATTTAAAATAGTTTTTTAAAGGAAAATCCATTACCTTGAGTGTCAACTCATTTTATTTGTTTGTCTACCTTAATAAGTAATAAAATTATATTATTTTTATAATTTCATATAAAAAATTTCATTTTCATTTAATTATCATTATTCTCTTTTTTTAATTTTATTACCATACTTTATTTAGTTAATAAAATTATTATGTTCACGTTGGACGCTTTAGGGTAGTTCGGTTTATAACATCAACACAACATCAGTTAGTTGACCTGGTAAAATGGGTTATGGTAACATTACCTGAATAATCATAAACATGTTATAATTATCACATTTATACATTAAATACACTTTTAAAAGAAACCGTTCAAGTAGTTATTGAAAAATGAATTGTGTTGTTTCAAGGAGACAGTAGTCCATACGTATACATGAGTGGCGTTTTCAATTTCTAATGAGTGGAAAAGAAATAAATTATATAATATTTTAATTTTATATAATCATAAATATGTTATATATTCTATATTTATTTTTTATTTACATCCTTATAACAAACCTTGTAATTTGGAAATGAAAAATGAATCACATTGCTTCGTGGAGGAGGTATTCAACACGTACGCATGAGCAACATTATCAATTTGAAGAAAATGGAAAGTGTAAGAAGATTAGTAACATATTATCATTAAATAATCATAATTATTTCATAAATATAATATATATTCATTTGATCCATCATTTTAACCACTTATATACTCTGGTGATGAAAACAAAACACGTTGCTTCGTGGTGGTGGTGGTCTACATGTACACACGAGCGATATTTTCATTCCCCATATGGTGGGAAAAGAGATGAAAAAAGATTTTTACATAATCATAATAATATTATAGTATATTTACGACACATTTGTCATTATTTCATCATTGATAAATAATATTCTAAGGATGTGGAAGTAGAAATAAACATTAAATAATTGGTTAAGAATTATACATTTTATTTGGAAAACCCCCCTTGGATTTAACATTATGCCTTCCTAGGATGGTCTTTTGGTGGGACCTAAAACTATGTAACATGTATAGGGATTCTTTTTATATATATTTTTAGTTATTTTCTGAGATATAGGGCTCAAAATGTGTGAGGAAGAGATGATAGGAGGTTCCCTTTTATAAGTGGGGTGGTAGAACTGTAATTTTTCTAGACGCATAAATATTATAATATATTAATCACGGTAAAGTAGATAAAAATCTATATAAATTATAATATATGTCAATAAGGGTTTAAATTGCATCATCCAATAATAATTAAGATAATACGGTGTGGCTTTATCACATAGGTTTTACCTTAATTAACCTGATTTACCCTTTACTCTAGTGACACATTTTTACCATGGTTACAATTCATAATGAACAAAAATGAAATTGAAATCATTAATAAATTTAAAACTACAAATTAAAAATATGTAATCTATTTTTTAAATTTAATTTGTATAAGTGGTATAAATTACTTTTAATATAAGTGCGCAAAATTTAACAAAAAAATAGTATTTAGAAAATTCTGTTTTTAAGCATAAAAATGAACTCACAGAAAAATAAAATGTAATATTCATTCCTATGGAATTATTTATATTATGTTTAATTTAATGTATCTTGATTTAAATTAAATACAAATCAAAAAAAGGGCAACTCTTCTAAATTACTTAATTTAAAGAAAATAAATGACACTTTCAAAAATCATCATTTTTTCACTATTCATTAAAAATCAATATTTTCCAAACAAATACCAACAATTAATCCTAAAAATATTATGACCTTATAATTTCAAAAATTGGTTCCATTTTTTCAAATAAAATTATAAATTTGGTAGAAATTAATTATAATATTCGCACACAAAATGTAATAAAATACATTTTGGAAAAAAATGAATTTTTGAGGCATAAAATGAATTTATTCTCATTAATTGAAAAATAATAATAAATAAATTATTTTTAGTTAATTAAATTGGATATATAATCTAATCATTTCATTAAAATAATTTATCAATAGTGACTAATTTAATCAATTATGATAAAAAAAATTCATTGCACACAGTTTTATGACAAATATCTTTTTTCCTTCACAATATTTTTTATTCATTTACAAAAAATTGATAATAAATATATAATATAATATTAATTTATTAAGTAAATATATAATAATACGGTTCGTTTATGCTTGATGTTTCATATACCACACACTATTGTATATATTACTTTAAGAAAGTATATTATAAAATCATGAGATATTACATTATTAGTATTTTTTGTGAGAAAGATCTCATTATAAGGGGTTACACTGATGCTATTTTTTAAACTGTCAAAGATGTATTTAGATCTAAATCGGGATTTGTGTTTTTTTATTAGTGGTGGTAAGATGGGGATATTTTAATTAACTGATGGTTATTGATTCTATAATGTATACTAAATAATTTTCAATATCATATTTGGCTAAGGAATATTTATGGATAAAGTGGTTCATTACCAAACTATGGGTGGCCCAAAGAATTTTTCATCTGATTGAACTCTATTATGATAATAGTAGAGCAGTTGTACAAGATAAGAAACCCAGGTCTCACCGAATATCTAAAAATTTTATTCATCAATTTTATCTCATTTGATAGATTATTGATAAGGGATCTATTAAGACGTTTCATGTTCCTGTAGAGAATAATATTGTGGATCCTCACATAAATCCCCATATAAAATAAAATAATTAAATCCAAACTATTTTTCTTGGTATTTGATACATGGGTGACTGCTTTTAGTTTAAGTTGGAGATTGTTAGTGTTTTTGACTTAAATTTAGTAAAGTGTTGTTGGATTAGGTACATATTGTATCATGTGATGAATATTAAAGGAAATTCATTGTCGTTTATTTATATTTATGCATAGAACATGAGATATTATATGATAACAACCCACTAGAATATATGTTTTTCCAGGTTATCCTTAATTGATAATCATAATATTGGGTTATGTTGATATGTTAGGATCAATATGATTATTATAACTTATATAGAGATATAATCACTCCATCACAGGATATATTTTGGTATACTTGTATTTGGATTTACCCTCTTAAACTACACCACATGGACTGTCATATATATGTCATTGGTGTTACTCAAGTGATATACAATGTGGATCCTTTGACTTGAAGTTGTCAAATAGGTTCCATACATGTGAGTTTTTATACTTTTAAACGTATCTAAAGTCATTTTGGAATTTGGATTAATATAATGAAATTTGGTATAAAACTAATCAAGTAGTTGAAATTAATTAACAAAGAGAAGATGTGTCTGCCCATATGAGGGGTTATGATATCAAGGCACTCAATTGAGTTTTGGTAGAGTATGTAAATGTAAATGCGAAAATAATAACATGTGATATAATTATAATATTTAGTCAACATGATAGTTGATATAAATATATAAACCATGCAGGATTGATATTATCCATGTCTTATGCTTAATCTCGATGCCATGGACAAAGGAATGATTCTAATTGGCTTATGGTGGATTAAATCATACCAAAATCCTTTATAATTGGGGTAGATATAATTTGTTTCTAGATACCACCCTTAGTTTAGTATTATGAATGAGTCTCATGATCATTCCAAACTATAAAATGATCCATTAGTGTCACAGATAAGATAATTCTAATTAGTAATTTTGGACTAATATAATTAGTTCATGTGAAAATATGTTTATGTTTATATAAAAAAATATAAGATTCTTGTCTTGGGAATATCAAACATTTAATTAAATAATATTTATTTAATTAAATAATTAATGTGGTGTTATAAAAAAATAATGGGTTACTTATATTATTAAAACATAAACACAAGGAAATGACAAATCCTAAATGGGATTTGGGATTCAGCTTAGAACAATGGTCTCCAAGGTGAATTACAAGTGAAAATTTAATATTCCCACTTACAGAGACTATTTAAACAGATCATTTTCCACTTTTAACTCATTTAAAGTTTCATTAATTCACCTCCCAAAGTGGTCTGAGACTTATGCAACTTCTAGAGGCTATTTTATGATCCAAATGTCCTTTTGAGGTTATTTATTACACATCATTTGGTTTGCTAAGAATTTTTCTTCCTTGTAGGCCATTGAATTACCTTATTACTATAAATATAATAGGGGAGGGGTGTAGTGTTCATCCCATTTAGATAAAGAAAAGTTGGTGCTTATTGTTCTCTAGTTTCCCTCTATTGAGATGGAGTTCTCTTCTTTTCCACTTTTGAGAGGATTCCCTAGTTTTCCTTATCTTAGTGGTTGTCTAGTGTCTCTATATTTATGTATTCTACTCCTTACCTTTGGGGAGTGACTAACATCAATTGGATAGAAATCTGATCCCACCAAGGAATTGGTGACTAGAGTTATAAGTGGACACTGAAGGAGGACTAGATTCAATAATTCATGTTTGATATGAGTATTTCCAACCTTTTAAAAAATGTATTTTTAGTTTATTATATTATAATTTTCTTTTTATTTACATTATTTAAAGTTAGTGGATTTCATTACAGATTTCACTGTGTATTGAGGGTCACTGATGTCATTAAATCCCCACATAAACACCATGATGTGTTTTATGTTGAATCCCCATTTTTTAATATGCTGCTCTAAAACCATAGTCACATGTCATTTCCTTCAACATGGAAATGAATCATAACCAGTTCCTTATTCTTCCATAAGTATTTATAGAATCAACCCTAACCTGAAGTATAAAACCACAACATGATCAGATTCTCCATGTCATCTACATATTTCTAAAAAATTCATTATAAAACATGAGGAACACTCAATCCATTTTTCAAAACTCTTTACATGATATTTTCCCTAGTCATGAAAAAAATATTTCTTTGATGAACACCATGATGTGTTCATTTAATTTTTACCTCAAACAACTTTCAACACCAAACTCTACTCCAATCTCCTTTTATTACCTCAGCCATCACTTAACAATATTCTATAAACATTTCACCTTATCCAAAACACGTAAATTAATCTGACTATGAATTTGATTTATGTATTGAAACAAATAAAACAAAATATCACTAAGCATGATCTATCTCAACTTATTCAATCAATAATATTCCGTTTTACATCATAAACCCTCTAGGGTACAATAATATCCCCAAAAAACTTATTTATCAAAATAATACCCCTTTTGATTATTTATCAACTGATGAACATAAATCACTATCAAACTTATCAATGAATCGTTAATCAATCATAAAATACTACTTTAGAACACTCACTATATGAAATGATATTGATGAAATAATAATCACCGCTTTTTCTATAAGATTAACTCATATTCACTGCTAAATAACTCTCAAACTTCTCTTCTCAAATTTTCTCATATATACTTTACCTATATATGTGAAAAAACTATTCATGCACACATATTCAATAAGCATGTTATAATTGGTCACAAAAAAACCACACATGCATACACATACATAGGGATCTCACAGCTTTACACCCACACACAGAAATGCGTACACTGAATTCACAGCTTTACCCTTTTGAAAAAATCCTCCTAAATATATACTCCCCCTAAACAATATATTCTCCCATATAAGGTAAATATATATATTTTAATTTAGGCTTCTATATTTTTGCCTCTATTATAATAACCATCCAAAGAACCATTGAGAGATGGGGTGATAACACACACCATAGCCTTGGAATGGCGAAGACTAAATTTTGTTCTTTAACCTCCATGGATTAGTAGAAAAACCCCCATTCAACTAAAATAGCCTTTGATATATCACTTTATTCTTTAAATATCATTTCATTTTAGTTTCAGTTTTCTTATTATCAAATTCAAAAATATAACACATTGAAGACTCTTCCTTCTTGTTACACTTCAGTTTATCTTCCTTTTCAAAATTTTGATAATATTGTCCAAAAATTATAACTCATTCTTAAAATCTTTCCTTGTCCATCATTCCTTGATATTGTTACTCATAAAAACTCCAACAACCTTATTTAAAAATATACTTATTTTTTATCCATCTTGAACATAACAATCTCTAATGAATTTATATTAAAATCTTAGGTCTTCTTAAAAGGAAACTCTTACTTCAATGAATTCCTTATCTTATATGCCTTATGAAATCTTTATGGAATGTGTTGTAAAATATTTTTTTGTTAATATCGTGAGACACTCTTTGGAAACATAACCCCATTGGTCACATATTCTACAAACCTTATACAAGCTGTTAAAATGATCCTTTTACATGACACTTTATTAGAAAAAAACATTTTCTTGACTTATTTCATTTATAAGGGACTCCCCCATATGTGTGAGTTATATCTCTTTTTATGGGATACAATATACATCATCTAAACTCAAAAAATTTCCTCATGTTTCTATAGTATCCATAAAACTTTAAATGGAAATAAAAGGCCAATCATCCAATTGATTTACCAATCAATCCAGAAAAAACATTCTTGTGAAATTCAACCTTTTGAAATATTTTCAATTTTTTTTGTCAAACCGAAACTCTGGGAAGCTTTACGCATGTTCCTGATCATTTTAGATTTTTTTTCTAAAATTTTATCTTAACACGTAGATCTTTTTTTCTTCAAATATGACGTTCTAGAAAAAATAGAATTCTAAATTGTCCTTTTGTGTGTTTATTTCATCACTCTCCTCTTCTTTTGTTTGGATCCATCCTTTACTTCGACAATGTAAAGATCGTTCGTTCCCATTGGTTGATATCTTTTTTTTATAAACAATCCCCATGTCTCACTTCACCCATAACACACTTCTCTTCCATTAAAAATTCTCCCTCTACATGCATGAAATTTGAAAATGCATACCTGAATTTCGTATGTTTCTATTTTCCCATCAACTCCACTTTGAGAGATTCCTGAACTTTCTTCATCGAAAGACACTTACCTTCTAACTCTATAATATTTTTCAACATGATATCCACTTGAGATTCATATACCTCTTTATTAGAACTCTTTTCATCATCACTTTTTTAAACTTCTTCTCTATCATCTTTCCAGCTTGACATTGTAACATCTACTCTTGGAATGAATGTTTTCACATCTCTAAAACTATAATATATCTGACATGCTACCACCACTTGATGAAATACACGCTTTAAATAAATTATTCCTTTTTAATTTTATTAATGAATTCTTACCCAAAATTCTTTATTAAAATTCTCCACATGTAAAATTCTTAGACATCTTCCTTGGAATTTAATGGAGGAATGTTCTTCATAGTCACTTTAATCTTCCATTTTATATTTAATTTATTCTCCTATAAGATTTGAAAAACATGAAACAGAATTGTTAATGTGTCTATAACAAAAACACTTTAAAAGTAATTTACCATGATATTTACATTTTCCATTCTGAACACTTATTAAAAAGAGTGTAATGATCCTTTCAAACTTCACATAAATATTTTATTATATAACGAACATTCAACATATTCACCGACCTTCTTAAAAATATTTTCATTCTTCAAGGATTTATAAAATATTTCATTTTTTCTTCTTGAATGAAGCACCTTTCTTCATCTGGTATGTCACCAATACACTGTGAAATTAATCTAGTATAAATAAATTCAGATCATGTTCTTCAAGTAAAGAAACTTTTTCATCAAACCTATCTTGTGTGATACAAGGAATATTCTTAAAAATCATAAAAAAGTATAGTGTTTTTTGTAAAACCTCTAATGAAGTTTACAATATCATTAACTTTAGTAAACAAATCATCCACTGTATCTATTTTAAGCATAAAATTGTATTCAAATTGGGAACAACTTATTTTATTTTTTTTCTTCATTTAATCTAACAACCTCTTCATAAATATTCCATAACTTGTCCCAAATTTCCTTCACTTTCTTGATCTCTACATCTTTAACGAATTCCTTTTCTAAAATTGAGTCTATGATATGGTTCCTTAAGTGACTATAATTCTAAATGTTCTTTTTTTCATCGTACGTCATCACAACACCTTATGTGAAAGATTAATTACATTTTCCATAACATCCATACCCAATGATAATAGTCATAGAAGCATTCACATCTTTTTATGTTCACTATACTAATATTATCCATTAGATATATATATATATATATATGTATGTATGTATGTATGTATGTATGTATGTATGTATGTATGTATGTATGTATGTATGAGATTTAAATCATTTCAGGTTGGGCACCTGAACCTGACCCTCAGGTTGGGTTTTGGACGAAAATGCCACCATTATCCATTTTTTGGGTTTTCTTTACGTTGCCCTCCTATGGATATTCCCGTCAAATTTCCACTGGAAATTTCTAATGGAAATTTCCACTGGAAATTTCTAATGGAAATTTCCACTGGAAATTTCCTCTGATGTGACGGTAATCCATTGGCCAACCTACACTCAGGTTCAAAAGTGAACTCGAGACGATTTAAATCTGTATGCATGTATATGTATTCCCATGAGCTTGTAGTGAAAACATTTCTGCCGGACAAATCTAACAGTGTATCATCAACGATGGCCATCGCTGAATCATTGCCACCTCCTCTCGGCTTTTCTACTCATCCAATTTCATTTACTGACCTCTTCAAAGATGGTTTTAGACTCTTTATATTTTCTCATTATGGAGCTATGGGATCCCATATCACCATGAAAGAACCTTTCAGACATAAAGGTATGAATTCCATCTCTTTTGGCGGAGAGGTGTTTGATTCTCTTGCTTCCTGCTACCAATTCGCTATTGTGGGGGATGTTCTATGTCAACCACCCTATCCTCGCAACGATCAAAAGAACATTGGATTCTATCTGTTTCTCTGGCATTAATGTCAGCTTAATCGACTCTACCCATAATCTCTTCAATTTTGTTTCTAAAGATGAGTATTATCATTATTAGATTCATTATTCATGGACCATCAATGGTTTTCCAATAAAGATTCTGAATTTGTTCGTCGATTTACCCCCATCTTTTGAATCGCCAATCGTTCTAGTCTGGGTCTCTCCTAGCCATCTTCTGGTTCACCTGATGGATGAAAACACCCTCGTAGAGATCGGGAAAATTCCTGGACAACCCATAAAATCATACTTAACAACTCTGGCTGGTACGCCTCTGTCAGTAGCTAGAATATACATAGTGGTCGACGTCTCAAATCCATTACCAACCATGATCTGGATTGTTAATGGCAAAAAGGGATTCACGCAATCAATACTTTTTCAAACCTCCTGATTATTGATCATCTTGCTGTTTTCTTGTTCATTCTTCACAAAATTTTTTACTGAATAGGGCTGCGTTTAAATGTTCACCCCTAAAGTTTTTCCATCCCATGTAGAAATGATAAATCAAGCACTATTTTGATACCCCCCATCAAATTATAAAACCATGATCTGATGCCTCTGTTCAAAACCATGTTTCTACAGGGAAGGGAAAGTAAAAGGTTTTTGAGCCCTCTATATCATCCACAGACCCCTATTATAACCCCGTTCTTCCTATCTTGATTCCTATCCCCTCATCTTCCCTCCATAAAACTGAAAAAATGGATAGACCATCTATACATAAAGATCATAGAGATTGCGTAGCAACTAAAAATTTCTTTAATATCCTCAATTATCATCCTCTAGATGCTCTCCCCCAAGATGCTTTCCCCCTAGATGTCTCCCTTTTACATATCCTGGATTCCCCTAAGCAGATTAAAGATAACCTTGTTAAGGCTTCCAAAGACCATCTTCCATTGCAATTCAAAGATTTTGATATTGAGTCCTCTTCCAGAAGCAATGACGAGGTTTCCCCATCAGTGGATGCAACCTCCCCCCACTCTTCTAAACTTGCCAAGTCATCTAAACACAAAACTATGGAGCTAGATATTAATTCTAATCAGTATGGCCCCTGTACTAGATTATCTTCAAAGAAAGTTACTACTTCTAAAGACCCTACTATCCTTTCCAATGATAGGTAATCACTTAATATGTTAGAGGTCCTCAATCCTCTTTATGATTCCTATAGCGTAACCTTAAGAATGATCATCATCCCATTATCACTATCCTAAAACCTATGATGTCTATGGATAAGATTTTAGCTTTTTCTAACAAGCTTCACATCCCTCACTTTTCCTGCAATGAATCTAACAAAATTTGGATCTTTTAAGACACTTAGATTGTTCTCTCAATTATTTTCAATTACCCTCATTTTATTCATGCGAATGTCCTATGGAATTCTTTTGACTTTCCTCAACATTGGAGTATCATTTATGCTGAGTCTAACAGATATCAAATGATGCAACTTTGTTACCATGTCTCTCATATTTTTGTTGATTCCAAAGTTAATTGGATAATTGGAGGAGACTTCAATATCTTCCTAATAGCTGTAGAATGCTCCGGATAAGGTAATATCAACTTCTATACTGTGAAAGACTTTAGTGATTTCATTAATTCCAACTCCTTTATTTAACCCCCATTTGCTGAGAACCATTTCACTTGGTTCCTCTCTAGATCCAAAAGGGTCCTTCTGTGGAATTTAGATTGATATGTTGTGGAAGCGTCGGGAATCACAATGACAGAAACGAGATATGGAAAGAAAATGCAGAAGAAAGGAAAACACACGGGACACACAAATTTACATGGTTCGGGAATAATCCCAACATCCACGGAGAGGAAAAACTTCACTATTTCAGGAGCACAAATTAAAGAGTTTTTTTAGATAAAAAACCCTAGCTCGAAATGGGCTATATATGGAGGAGACGATCCACTGTTCCAAACAGGAAGTCTACGTCGCTACAGTGAAAGATGACCACCTTTGTCAAAAGTGCTACAGTGGCTGCCGACTGGATGTCAAAAGTGCAACAGTATAGTTGAATCTGAAGTCTTCACTGCTACAGTGTCTGTCGGTGTTGGTTGGTCATCTCTGCTATAGTGGTCAGAGATGCTACAGTGTTGAAAAATTTAGGCTGGGGGCTTTCGGCCCCCAAACCAGGGGCGCGTTTCCCCCTGAAACCCCCAATGAGCTCACCGTAGAGCTCGACTCGCGACAGTTGCGAGCCACAAGAATTCGGCCAAACCGGATTGGGCTACACCAATCCAACAGATACTTCACATCCTAAGACCTCTGAAATAGCATTGCGGATATACAGGTTCTATATTTAAACCATACCTCCTCATACCACTCTCTCATTCATCTTAAAAGATTCTCTATATCAGCTTACTCGCCTAAAAAATTTAAATTCCAATATATGTGGATCGGTCATCGTGATTTCATTTCCCTTATTTATCAAAATTGGGGCCTTCCTTCCCCATGGGGAGTTATTCACGGATTCTATAATAAGCTTAAAAACATTAAACTTTTTCTTAAGCAGCGGAACTGCCATATTTTTTGCAATATTTTAGATGCTATTTTAAATCTGGAGGAAAGGGTTAAAAGACTTCATATTGATTATGATACCAATCTCTCTAACATTAATCATGAAAACTTAACAAATCCAAGGCCTTCCTACTTAAATCCTTCTAGAATGAGGAGATTTTCTGGCAACAAAAATCTTGAATAAAATGGCTTAAGGATGGGGATCTCAAAACCAAATTCTTCCATACCCATGTGAAGAATCGATATAAAATCACCTCCATTAAATCCACAAAAAGGTGGATGAAACAGATTACCTAATTCCATCTGTGATATGACCTTTAACAAGTTTTCATCTCTTTATGAAGCTGTTCTTATTTATCCCACTCTTGAATCTACCATTCCCACTCTCATCTCCACTGAGGACAACGATTTTATCTCTAGGATGTATTCCATTAAAGTGGTTCAAAAGACTGTCTGGGATCTTAATTTAAGAGGAGCTCGGAGTCTTAATGGATTCTCCAGACCCTTCTACAAAAACTATTTGGAAATCCTAGGGAAAATACTCTTGAGTGTGGTTAATGACTTTTTTTCCGGAACCCCTATACCACTGGCTATCAAAACTTCTCATATTTTCATCATCCCTAAGAAAGAGAACCTGAAAATTTTTGAGGATTTTTACCCCATTTCTATATGAATTATTATTATCAAATTATTAACCCATGCCACTGCTTCTACACTCATCCCCTGCTTGAAATAATCATCTCAAAAGAGAAATCTGGTTTCATGCACAATATATTGTTCCATGACAACATCCTACTAAATGGAGAGATGATGCATTTCCTTAAGAAGTAGGGACAAGAACAACATCACATCAATAAAATGTCCTAGGTATTATATTGATTGATGATCTCTGAAAAGATTATACAATTAAGCATTGGAATATTCATGAAAACATGGACTGTCCCTCCGCTACCTTCATGAGTAGCAGATATGTCCTTTCTCATTCCAAAAACCCTTCCCCTTTTTTTGAAGGTGATTAGTTCTACCTCAGACAACCATGTATTTAATAAGGTTGTGTCTCATCCCCCCTCACTAATTTACTAAGATTTTTCATTTTATCTGCAAACAAGAATTTTTTAATGATGCTTTCAATATTTTTTTAGAATAAACAAATTTCAATCTAAATTTCTATGACCACTTTTAGTGTGTTTAAAATGGCCCTTCCAAATGATGAAATATTGGGCATGTTGGGAATTCACCTTCCTTTGAGGTTTAATTTCTATCACACTAAGGAAGAAAGTATAGACCATCTCTTTTTTCACTATGCTTATAGCGGTATGGTTTGGTCTCACTTTGCCACATATGTTATCCTTTTCCTTCATTACAATGACTCTCTTACTTTGGTTGCTTTCTATAGTAAATAGTGGATTCATTATAACATGAAATATTGGAGAGTGGTGTTTTTTTTACATCCTGCTATCATAATTTGGCGCATTTGGGCTGCCCAAAAAAATTAATGTATGATAATTGGAAATATAGTCCCAATTTCTTATTAGTCGATATTTATTTTGATTTACATTTGATATCTATTTCCCATCCTTTAAAAGATGACAACTATCTTGAAAAAGTAGACCTCACTTCCCTTTATATATGTTTAGTTGGCTTTAAGAAGCCCAATTTCACGATGGTGAGTTAGACTCCCCCACCGAAAGGCCTCTTGAAAATTAATATTGATGCTTCCCATTACTTTGATTCTACATGCATTTATTTCATTGTTAGAAACTGGCAGGGTAGTCTTTTTGCTACATCCATCAAGAAGGTTTCTACTAGAACTGTGTTAGAGGTAGAGGCTTCAGCTTGCCTCCATGCCTCCAAATAGGCCAAAAAATTCTTTACTGAAGCTGGACTATAGAAACAGACGCCCAGATCCTGGTTCTGATGCTTCAAAAGAAATTTACATCCCCTATTTAGATTGGATCTTCATTATAAAAAATTTGGAAGGCTTTTGATGATTTTCAAGTGCCTGGCCTCCTCTTTATGCCTACACAAGATAACATAGTGGATGATTCTTTTGCTAAGAACTGTAGAGCATCCAGTTTTAATACTAGATTCGATACCCTACGTCCTTCTGCAATAGACTAGTGGATTGATCATCCTCGACCAATGCTCAGTTCCCTTTATTCACCTGAATCATAAAGAGGAATTTTGGCACCCTTTCTCAATTGGAAGAGCTGGTGAAATCCATGCATTACCCATTAGAGATGAATTTTCAATGACCTTCATGTTGCTTCTAAGTTTTTCTTTTCTTTGTTTTGATGGTTGCGCCTTATTATACTACTAAAATGTGCTCTCATGTTGTCTTGTTAGTATTTTTTCTATCCAAGAAGCCCAGAACCTGGCCTACTCCCTTCGTGTATCTTTACCTCATCTAATCATTGTTATTTACCATAGACCATAAATGTGGGATTCGATAAAATTGGGAACTATTGAATCCTTTAATAAAAAATAGACATTTCCTTGATTCTAAAAGAGAGAGAAAATATAAATCGCAACTGAGATAAACATAGTTTACAATAGAAATATCCAAACTCCTTTTAATTGTTGGGGGAAAATATAGGCAGAGACTCATTTAAAATGAGTGACCTTAGAATGATATGGATTCATTGGGCGGTAAATCAGTGAAAAAAATTATGACTTCTTTGAACTCAACCTCTCTCACTAGTTAAAATGATTTATCAGCTTGCCATAACTCTCAAACATCAAGCATAAGAAATTATAAAAGTACACTTGATGTACAAGGTCCACCATAAAAAATGAATGACTACATCCTATTAATGATCCAAAATCACACATGTTCATACAGTCCACTAGAATCACCATGTGGAATACAGAGAGTAGTTGTCACGACCCCTCCCCACAAAGTGTATCCCTCCTGGGCCAAAAATGTGAGAAGGGAGATAAGGACCCCCCAAGTCCCGCCTTCAGTAGGCCCTGGGTTGGCGACTAGCACCGAGGGTATAATAAACACACAAATGGGAGACATTACCCTTTAAGAGAACACATGCGGAAAAGAGAGATAAGATAGACACCAACCAACTCCAACTCAGAACTGAAGTATAAAAGAAAACCCAAATGCACATATGTAATGTCATTCAAAAGTACTACAACTGAAAGGGAAAACTGCAAGTACCCAAAAGAAAGTAAAAACAACAGCGACCACAGGCCCGAACAGCTCGTGCAACCGCAAGCTAGTAATAACCAGCCTGATCTCCAACCTGCTCCAAGTGACCTGAAAAATAATTTATATATACGTAGGGTGAGTATAACAGTATACTCAGTAGGATCTTCCCCGAATACTCTTGTGAAAAATTAAAGAAAGAATGCTAAAGAACAGCGAACAACAAGTGTAACTAACTAGTCACCTAAACAGGTATACTATGTTCACAACCTCGCCATGGCTACTCTCACCAAGTAACACATACAAGAATATATCATATAATAAAGAATATCAAGGGTACCCCACTACTACTTCCTCACTGGTTTTCCGCTTTTCCCAAACGACATACGTCATGTGCATCTCTCTGCAAAGGCTTGCCCGTAGACACCTGGGCTAAGCACCACACCATCCTCACAACCAAAAGTAACCATGTAGTTCTTGAGAGCCACCATAGCTCGCATAACGTGTATCATACGTCGGGTATTATACCTCAAACCATTACAGCCAATACATCAAGTAAGGATGCTAAATCCATCACAACCTATACACGTTACACCTATAGTAGTCCATAGGATACTATATCTAAAATATATGTGTGTGAATAACCACAAGCCATTACAGCCCTCTACACACATATATGGGGAAAACTAACTGATGTGCCTAATTTCACTAGTATCTACCAAGAGAAGAGAGCGGGGTCAAAGGGGGTAGTTAGCCATTCACCCTCCCATCAGAATGTTGGGTAAAACACCCCCCAGAGCTCAGAATCCGTGGGGTGCCAGTTTCCCTTACTGACAGGGTGGAGTAGCATATAGAAACACAAAAATTATAGAATATATTATAACTCACTGCCACATTATGAGAATAACCTAGTCTTAGACACAACTGCAGCTAACGTCTCTCGGACTTCGGGCTGTCACTTCTAAGACTAGGTATCCTATAATCACACAACCATTTAAAGGGATTTATTAGATTACATCATTCCCTTTTTATCAATTCCATTGTACGTTAATTAATTCTTCAAACATTAATTAACCAAGAACAATTAAACATTTAATTCCATTAACATCACATCCAAAAAGCATTGTCCCATCAAACGTTCTCAACTTCATCATTAAGTTTCATCAACTCCAACCCCATGGGTTGACATCATTTATTCAAACATTCATTAAAAAATTACTTTCCCATATTCCCAGGCAGTCTAGAAAAGCATCCCATGCTACTAAACACAAGGGAGGTCAACACGGTGAGTAGATGTACCACCCGTCGAGTCTTTTCCGCCTATAGCAAGAGCGTAGACCCATTCTCCCTTGAGGGGCTAAACACAGAAAGCACGTGGCATAACTCGCGTGTCTTTCGGAAGAAGGGTAAGAAAGACCAGTTGCCTTGAGCAGTGGGGAAAAGTAAAGAAGATAAACAACCAAGAATCAACAAGCATCCAACAACCACATCCATCCCATTACATCATCCCTGGTGTCCTCCCTGACACCCATATGCATAAACCGATGCATCTCGCCACTCTAGGCGTCATCCACTGCCACAACCACAAAGCCTCCATGCCCCCACATATCACAACATCCATCCAGGATCACATCACAACACAAGAAGTAGGAAAAAAAATTAAACTTCACATCAAATTGGGCTCTTGGCCCTTTAACAAGGCATCCATCCTTCAAACAACAAGCACCAACAGATTTTGGTTTCCCAACCAACTGAATTAATCACGTACATCGGAATCAATTTGATTAACATCAATTTGGATCAACAACCACAACAACAACAACCAGATTCGTTTACATGCCCCTTTATCTTCAGCTAATTAATTATCAATTAATTCCGGCTTTACATTCTTTATCAATTTCATCAAGAACCCCATGCTAACAAGCAAGGCATATATATCACAATATCTAGCAAATCAAGAGGCAAACTGTTATCACGGTACAAAGCAACAACATGCGATCAAACCAATTCTTTTAATCCCGTTCAAGTATTTAATTAGGTCAATTCAATTGTGATCCAAAGGGCTAAAACATGCTAACTCTATGATTGCACATAACCAATTAGAGAAGCCGTGAATCCCCTACCTCAATGGTTTTGACGGAAACCACAACGGTCGAAGAATTACCAAGAAGACCGGGCCGATTCACCAAGGATCCTCCCTAGATCTCTTCTCCTAACACAACTAAGACCAAAGCTCGTCATAATCGACATCCACACACTTAGATCTACCCATAATAGGCGTAGATCTAAGATCCTGAGATAAGAGGATGAGTATATCTAAGAAACCAAACAAAAAGGATCACATACCTCGAGAAACTGACTTCGATTCGCGAAGAGAAGCCTCCGGATCACCTCCAAAATGCTTGGGAGTAGCTTTCTAACCTTCAAGGGAGAGTAATCCTGAGTTATGGATACTTAGGGGTTTAAACGAGGTGATTAAAGGAAAAACGAGTTAGATCCACAATTTTAGGATCTAACTTTAAGTGCCTGCACGGTTAGTCTGCACGGTTTAATAAACCGTGCTCTAACCAGCTTCTGACTCGTCAAACACTCCTCGCACGGTTAGTCCACACGGTTAGACAACCCATGTGCTAATCGTGCGTTAGCCACTACCTCCAAGACCAGCCTTGCACGGTTTTCCTGCACGGTTTAGGAACACCGTGTGAAAGCTATTACCCTTTAGCTTTCCTTAAAAGTCCACTCAAACACACCCCCAAGTCACCTTGACAGCCCGAAACACCTCCAACACCACATTTTCACAAAGGAATGGATCAGAGAGGTCCAGTCCATTACATCAGATACCTCTCAAAACATTCTCACCCTCGAGAATCCAAAACCCACCTAAAGAGAAAACGAAACATGGTCTGAACAACCACCCACCGAGATAACTCTCAAAAGAGAGCAAGACACCAAAGAAACAAAGGGTGCCATCTCATAAACATGAAAGTTTCATAACCACATCAGCTAAAACGATACATGGAAAGAGTTAAAAATCAAACAACTCTAGGTACTGAGCACATATATGTGATTCACGTTCCCAGGTACTCTCCTCCATGCCACCGTGTCACCACAAGACACAAACTAAGGGGATGGAATGCCCGCGCAACACCTTCTCCTTACGGTATTGGATCTCCACAGGTCTCTCCTCAAAGGTGACATCATCATCAACATCGATCTCTCCCCAATCGATGATTTGAGAGTGGTCATGAAGATAACGACGTAGCTATGATACATGGAAAACATCATGTATCCAACTCATCTGAGGGGGAAGTGATACTCGAAACGCCACAGCTCCAACATGTTCTAACACCTCGAAAGGACCAAAAAACCGGGGAGAAAGCTTATTTATACGTCTGAACCTTCGCTGCCCACGACGGGGAGTCACCTTCAGAAACACATGATCCCCAACATTAAACTCCAAGGGTCTCCTCCTTTGGTCAGCATATGATTTCTGAAGATCTTGCGCTTCCTTCATTCTCTCACGAATCACCTAAACCATCTCTGTAGTATTATTCACTAGTTTCGATCCAAGAATTACTAACTCTCCGACCCCAGTCCATCACAATGGAGAATGGCAAGGCCAACCATACAAGGCTTCAAACGGAGCCATACCAATGGTGGAGTGGAAACTATTATTGTAGGTAGACTCCACCAAGGGTAGGTTCCTCATCCATGAACCTACAAAATCAAGAACACAAGAGCATAACATGAATTCAAGAGTAAGGATGGTTCGCTCCGTCTGACCATCCGTTTGAGGATGAAAAGTAGTGCTAAGGCATAGCTGAGAATCGAAAGCATGTTGGAGACCTCTCCACACCCTGGGGGTAAAACGAGGACCTCGATCAGAAATGATTGTCCTAGGGACTCCATGAAGTCTCACCACCTCCTCCAGATACTGCCTTAACAAAACTTCCACTGAGCTTGACTCCTTGATTGCTATAAAGTGGGTTGATTTCGTTAAACGATCCACTACCACCCAAATAGAATCATGTCCTCCCGGAGCTCGAGGTAAACCAGTAACACAGTCCATTGAGATGTCCTCCCACTTCCACTGAGGAATCTCTAATGGCTGAAGAAGACCACCTGGAACACGATGTTCATCCTTCACCCTCTGGCAGACTAAACATCGAGACACAAACTTTGCAACCGCATGCTTCAGCCGAGGCCACCAAAAATGACTCCTCAAGGATTGATACATCTTTGTTACACCAGGATGTACTACTAAGGGTGAACTATGGAACTCTTGGAGAACTGTCTCACGCATCGTCAAGGGAACAAATATCCTTCCATGATACAACACTCATTGTTATTCATCTTCAGTCCAACCATCAGGGGCCTCACCACAAACAACTAGGTCTCTCCAGACCTCCACCTCAAGATCTCCTAACTGAGACTCTTCCACCTTCTGCATCAGGGATGACTGCACTGTCATCTGGAAAAGACAACCTCTACCTCCGAATTCTTCCATATCAAGATGCAAAGCTGACAGTTCTTCCATTACTCTCTAAGAATCACTAGATTCACGCACAACATCACTACGTGACTTTCGGCTCAGCGCATCAGCTACCACATTCTCATTTCCATGTGTATATGATATTTCAAAGTCGTATTCCTGCAATAAATCCATCCACTGATGCTGTCGTAAGATCAAGTCATGTTGGGAGAAAACATACCTTAAACTTTTATGATCGGTGAAAACCACGAAGCGCTCACCAATGAGGTAATGTCTCCACAACTTCAGAGAAAACACAAGGACTGCCAAATTGAGATCATGGGTGGCATAGTAGCGTTCATGGGGATGTAACTGCTGAGACCCATAAGAAACAACTGGCCTCTGCTGCATGAGAACACAGCCTAACCCTAGATGTGAATAATCGCAAAAAACATCAAACTGAACTCCTTCGGCTGGAAGACAAAGGACTGGAGCACTTACTAACTTCTCCTTTAGATACTCGAAAGCTGCCTGACACTGACCAGTCCATATGAAAGCCTAATCTTTCCTGGTCAAAGCTGTCAGAGGAGTCACAACCCATGAGAAATTGGCTACGAACCTCCTGTAGTAGCCTGCGAGACCAAGGAAAATTCGCACCTCTGACACTGTCTTGGGAGATACCCAAGACACAACTACTTAAATATTCGAGGGATCCATAGCTACTCCCTATTGGGACACCACATGCCCGAAGAAACAGAATTCTCGAGCCCAAAACTCACACTTCGACAACTTTTCGAACAACTGATGTCGACGAAGAACTCCCAAAATGGCTCGTAGATGCTCTGCATGCTCCTCTTTAGATGTGGAGTACACAAGGATGTCGTCGATAAAAACTACCACGAACTTGCCCAGGAACTCACGGAACACAACATTCATCAAATCCATGAACATAGATAGAGCATTAATCACACCAAACGGCATTACAACAAACTCATAATGGCCATGACGACAACAGAAAGTAGTCTTCGGGATATCCTCATCCTTCACACGCATATGATGATATCCTGACCGCAAGTCGATCTTTGAGAACCAACTTGTTCCCTTCAGTTGAACGAATAAGTGAACGATCCGCAGAAGAGGATATCGATTATTTATTTTCACTTTGTTTAAGTGACGATAATCGACACACAACCACAAACTGCTGTCGACCTTCTTCACGAACAGAACTAGTGCACCCCTTGGTGACACACTAGTTCGAACAAAACAACACTGCAACAGACCATCAAGATGTATACGTAGCTCTCGTAACTCAGAAGGGGCTATCTTATATGGAGACATAGAGATAGGAGAAGCTCATGGCTGTAGCTTTATCCCAAACTTGATCTCTCGTCGAGGGGGTAATGCTACAACCTCCTCTAGGAATACATCAGAGTACTCCTCTACGACCCTAGGAAACGCTAACTACCGAACCTCTGAAGAACTCAGCATCATATCAGCCATCATGGACGATAAGAATGAAATGTGCCTATGACCCATCTGAGGATCCCGCTCATCAACAAACACCACTTTCTCTCCATCCGCCCCGAGGAAAATGACCTTCTTCCTGAAGCAATCCACGATAGCCTGCACCGAATACAACCAATCCGTGATGAGGATGAAATCATATGGTTATATCTATAAACATAAGAAATCTCCCCAAGAGCGGTGTTTCCCCAAAACTAGCTCACAGTCTCTACATACTTCAAACAAGATAGCTCGACCTCCAACTAGGGTAGTCAACACCAAGGGCACTGGAAGCCTATCTACCTCAATTCCCAAAGCATGGACAAGGGTAGGTGATATGAAGGAGTGTGTTTCTCTTGAATCAAACAAGGAATACACCAAGGTAGAGAATAAGCAAAGGGTACCTCGAACGACGTCTAACTCGTCTGAAGCTGGCAAAGCTAGAGCATGAAGCTGACCACGACCTCCTCCACAACCTATCTAACCCTGATGAAGACCACCACCATGGCCGCACTCTGATCTCTGAGGATGAGGAGCGTCATGGTGTTGTCCGCTACCTGCCCCATCTACCCTCTCCTGATCTAAAGCTGGTGCAACTGGCTGCTATTGCCTCGGCTGGAACTGCCTCAAAG
The DNA here is from genome assembly GCA_963277665.1 of Viscum album. Taxonomy (NCBI): domain Eukaryota; kingdom Viridiplantae; phylum Streptophyta; class Magnoliopsida; order Santalales; family Viscaceae; genus Viscum; species Viscum album. The sequence goes on from OY728125.1 coordinate 746,495,424, forward strand.
GAGGAACCTGGAGCGTAGAGCCCGGTGCACAATGACTGCTCTGAAAGGTCGGGCACTCCTGCTACTGATGGCCATGACCACCACAAGAAAAACAAGCGCCTGATCTCTTGGCATAGGCCTGAGAGTTGCTGCCTCTGGAGAAATGAGATGTGAAGGGGTGGGACCTACCCTCAGCTGAATGGAAAATATTCTGCCCGGAAAACTAGGAACCCCGGACCACAGCCTTGATTAGTGAGGAATCATGCTGATTCCCCTCTCGTGATGATCTGGTCCTGGCCAAAGTCCTCTCAACAACCTCCTCCCTCACCAGAACCTCGAGATATGTCTTCATCATAAATGGGGTGACCTGGCGCTGGATCTCTGGACGCATAGCCTCCTCTAAATTCCTCGTCCTGACCTCCTCATCTGGTAACAGGTTCGAAGCATATCGTAAAAGGTTCCTGAAACGGATTCCAAGCTCTCGAACACTGGAGCTCCCCTATCGAAGGGTAAGAAGATCCTGGCGACTGGACGCCTTCGCAGTAAAAGAATGGAACTCGGCTCTAAAATTGTCTCAGAACTCCTCCCATGAGATTGATGACTCCTCACGATCCCCTAGGAACAACAACCACCACTGCCTTGCTGCTCCACGCACCATTATCACTACCAAGGACACCTAGTGCTCCTTCTGAGCATAGATCGAACTGAAGCCTATCTCGACCTCTTCCAACTAGTCATCCGTGACTGAATCTGAAACAGAGCCCTCATACTTCTGTAGACTCTAGCGCTGAAACTCTCAGAGTGTCTTCCTCCAAGTGTCGGTGTCGTCAACCTCTACCCTACGATGACCTGCCGGAACAGCCTGCTGGAAATCTTCTATGCAAACCTGACGAGGACGTCGACCTGGAGCCATACCTGCAAAATAACAAACACTTAGAGCTCCTAATCCGGGAATATGGAAGACTCAACATTTATTAATTAATTGTTTTCTTTTATTCGTTTTAGGTTAACCTATCCCAAGGTCTACCCATTCAAACATAGACACAAAGAATAATGATGCATGATCATTTCCTAGGTCTCTACCCTGCAACCAGTATCACCATGTTTAGTAGCTATTGTAAACTTAAAGGTCCATACATCAGATTATAGGGGTCCCTAAACGCCTATGTCTCATCCGGTCTCCATTGTTTACCTCACTTTCTAAACATGAATGAGACTGTTGCCCTACCAACCCATGCAACCTCACATGTTCCTAACTTCAAACTCCATCCTATCTCTCAACCAGACCTCTAACACCACTCTGTCACGACCCCCTCCCCACAAAGTGTACCCCTCCTAGGTCGACAATGTGAGAAGGGAGATAATTACCCCTGAGTCCCGCCTCCAGTTGGCCCCGGATTGATGACTAGCACCAGGGGTATAATAAACACACAAATGGGAGGCATTACCCTCTAAGAGAACACATGCGGAAGAGAGTGATAAGATAGACACCAACCAACTCCAACTTAGAACTTAAGTATAAAAGAAAACCCAAATGCACATATGTAATGTCATGAAAAAATAATACAACTGAAAGGGAAAACTGAAAGTACCCAAAAGAAAGTAAAAATAGCAACGACCACAAGCCCGAACAGCTCCTTCAACCGCAAGTTAGTAATAACCAGCCTGATCTTTAACCTGCTACAAGTGACCTGAAAAACAGTTTATATATACGTAGGGTGAGTATAACAGTATACTCAATAGGATCCTCCCTGAAGACTCTCGTGCAAAAGTAAAGAAAGCATGCTAAAGCATAGTGAACAATAAGTGAAACTAACTCGTCACCTAAACAGGTATACTATGTTCCCAACCTCTCCATGGATACTCTCACCAAGTAATGCATACAAGAATATATCATATAATAAAGAATATCAAGGGTACCCTGCTACTACTTCCCCACTGGTTTGCCGCTTTTCCCCAACGACATACGTCATGTGCATCTCTCTCCAAAGGCTTGCCCGTATACACCTGGGATAAGCTTCGCAATCTGCACCCCGTGCACCACAAAGGATTTCCCGTAAACACCTGGGCTAAGCACCACACCATCCTCACAACCAAAAGTAACCAGGTAGTTTCCAGGAGCCACCACAGCTCGCATAACATGTATAATACGTCGGGTATTATACCTCAAGCCATTACAACCCATACACCGAGTAAGGATCCTCAAGCCATCACAGCCTATACACGTTACACCTATAGTAGTCCATAGGATACTATATCCAGAATATATGTGTGTGAATAACCACAAGCCATTACAGCCCTCTACACACATATATGGGGAAAACTAACCGCTGTGCCTAATGAAACTAGTATCTACCAAGAGAAGAGAGCAGGGTCTAAGGGGGTAGTCAGCCATTCAGCCTCCCATCAGAATGTTGGGGAAAACACCTACCCAGGGCTCAGAATCCCCGGGGTGCCAGTTGCCCTTACTGAAAGGGTGGAGTAGCATATAGAAACACAAAAAGTACAGAATATATTATAACTCACTACCACACTATGGGAATAACCTAGTCTTAGACACAACTGCAGCTAACGTCTCTCGGACTCTGGGCTGCCAATTCTAAGACTAGGTATCCTACAAGCACACAACCATTTAAAGGGATTTATTAGATTACTTCATTCCATTTTTATCAATTCCACTGTACGTTAATTAATTCTCCAAACATTAATTAACCAAGAACAATTCCACATTTGATTCCATTAACATCACATCCAAAAACCACCATACCTTCAAAAGTTCTCAACCTCATCATTAAGTTTCAACAACTCCAACCCCATGGGTCAATATCATTTATTCAAACATTCATTATAGAATTACTTTCCCATATTCCTAGGCTTTCTAGAAAAGCATCCTATGACACTAAACACAAGGGGGCGCAACACGGTGAGTAGATGTACTACCCGTCGAGTCTTTGCCACCTATAGCAAGTGCCTAAACCCATTCTACCTTGAGAGGTTAAACACGGAAAGCACGTGGCATACCCCGCATGTCTTCGCCCCTTTCGAAAAAAGGGTAAGCAAGACCAGCTGCCTTGAGCAGTGGGGAAAAGTAAAGTAGATAAACAACCAAGAATCAACAAGCATCCAACAACCACATCCATCCCATTACATCATCACTGATGTCCTCTCTGACACCCATATGCATAAACCGATGCATCTCGCCACTCTAGGCGTCATCCTCTACCACAACCACAAAGCCTCCATGCCCCCACATATCACAATATCTATCCAGGATCACATCACAGCACAAGCAGCAGCACAAAAAATAATCTTCACATCAATTTGGGCTCTTGGCCTTTTAACAAGGCATCTAGACTTCCAACAACAAGCACCAACAGATTTCAGTTTCCCAACCAACTGAATTAATCGCGTACATCAGTATCAATTTGATTAACTTCAATTTGGATAAACAACCACAATAACAACAACCAGATTCGTTTACATAACCCTTTATCTTTAGCCAATTAATTATCAATTAATTCCGGCTTTAGGTTCTTTATCAATTTCATCAAGAACCCCATGCTAATAAGCAAGGAATAGATATCACAATATCTAGCAAATCAAGAGGGAAACTGTTATCATGGTACAAAGCAAAAACATGCGATCCAACCAATTCTTTTAATCCGGTTCAAGTATTTAATTAGGTCAATTCCATTGTGATCCAAAGGGATAAAACATGCTAACTCTACGATTGCACATAAACAATTAGAAAAGCCGTGAATCCCCTACCTCAATGATTTTGACGAAAACCACAATGGTCGAAGAACGCCCAAGAAGACCGAAACGATTCACCAATGATCCTCCCTAAATCTCTTCTCCTAACATAACCAAGACCAAAGCTCATCATAATCGACATCCACACACATAGATCTACCCATAACAGGCGTAGATCTAAGATCCTGAGAGAAGAGGAGTAGATCTAGGTAGATCTAAGGAACCAAACAAAAAGGATCACATACCTCGAGAAATCAGATTCGATTCACGAAGAGAAGCCTCCGAATCGCCTCCAAAACGCTTGGGAGAGGTTTTCTAACCTTGAAGAGAGAGTAATGCTGTGTTATGGCTGCTTAGGGGCTTAAACAAGATGATTAAGGGCAAAACGAGATAGATCCACAATTTTAGGATCTAACTTTAAGTTCCCGCATGGTTAGTCCGCACGGTTTAACAAACCGTGCATTAAATGTGCATTAGCTTCTACCTTGTCAAACACTCCTTGCACGGTTAGTCCGCATGGTTAGAAAACCTGTGTGCTAACCGTGCGTTAGACACTGCCTCCAAAAAAATCCTTGAACGGTTTGGCCGCACGGTTTAGGCAAACCGTGTGCCAACCATGCGAAAGCTATTTCCCTTTAGCTTTCCTTAGAAGTCCACCCAAATGCACCCCCAAGTCACCTTGACCTCCCCCAAGTCCCCTTGACCTCCCAGAACACCTCCAACACCACATTTTCACAAAGTAATGGACCGGAGAGGTTTGGGCCTTTACAGTAGTGCTTATCAATGAACTTTTAGTTAAAAGAACAAACAATATAGACCTCATGTACCAAGATTATAAGGATTCTGATTTTAATCTATCAAGCTGTAATGTTATCTTCTTTCTTCTACGAGGTAAGAATATCTTCTTCTTCCTTGATAATGCTTTTATCTCTTGAAAATATCCAGTTCTCCCTCACATCTTCCAATCAAAGAACATGTGTGGAACCCTCTACTTCTTCAACATATATCCAAGGTGTGATGATTCCCTCTTCAATCTCAAAAGTCAATGTGTACTCTTCTCACTCACTTCTCTCTCTGTTTTGAATATGCTTTTCTCTCCTATTTGAGATCTTGATATCCTATATAAGTTATAAGACTCATATAGACTTTTCAGGCATTCAAAGGATGTATAATTCATTACTTTAAAGAGAAACTTGACTAAACCATGGTTTGGTGCAAAGAACCATGATGCGTTTTCCCTTCAAATACTATGAAAATTTTGATTAGCCCAAACTATATTTTTAGAAATTTGAAAACAAAGATCAAACAACATGATGTGTTTTATCTTGACTCCCTCTTTTTTCAACAAGTTAGTCTAAAACCACTACCACACTCATTTCCATTAACTTAGTATTGAACTATGAAAATTTCTATCTACTTCCATGAGTGTTTTTTATATCAATAATGAAATTCTATGTAAAACTACAACGTGGATAACTTCCTCTGAGCATGCAATGATTTAGGAAGCTGCTTGAAGATTTGCTACAGTTGTTCCAGACTCTATTTGATGAACCCAAGAGACTCCCACCAACAAGAATGACTGACCCATGCTATCACGTTGGTGACAGTTGCTGCCACGATAAACATCGGTCCATATAAGTTAGATCATCACCTCAAAGACTGTGGTAGAAAGGAAGGTAATAGAGTTTCTGACCAGTTGGTTAATCCGTCATAGAAAGGCTCCTTACTCCAGCCCACTAATCATGGTCTGAAAAAACACGGGAGTTGGAGAATGTGCGTTGATTACCATATGATAAACAAGATAATAGTACCATACACATTTCCGATTCCTATAATAGAGGAACTTTTGGATGAGTTTCATGGGGATTTTTCCCCCAAACCCGATCTAAAATCTGGTTTCCACCGTATTCATGTGCGACAAAGAGATGTTTTCAAAACTGCATTTTGTATGTATGAGGGACATTATGAGTACCTACCTCGACATGCCATTTGGATTGATAAACACCCCAAAAACCTTCCAATCTACTATGAACTAAGTATTTAATCAATTTCTAAGGAGGTTCATCCTTGTATTCTATGATGATATCCTCGTGTATAAAATGACATGGCTCGACCATATCACCCATATCTGTACAAAATTCCGGATTTTTCATGAGCATCAATTTTAGGTTAATAAAAAAAGTGTTTCTTCACTCAACTTTCTGTGGAATATCTTGGACATATTATTTCTGGCGAAGAGGTATCAATGGACCCAAAAAAATAGAATGTATTGTGGGTTGGCCATATCCACAATATGTCAATGGCATTTGAGGTTTCTTGGGTCTCACTGTGTATTACCGCAAATTTATTGAAGGGTGTGGGAAAATTGCCAAACCACTTACCAAACCAACCAAAAAGGACAATTTTCATTTGAATATTGCAGCAGAATAAGCGTTTGAAGCATTAAAAACCACCATGGTTTCCACCCAACTTTTGTCTTTACCGGAATTTCAGAAACCATTTGACATCGAATGTGTTATAATGGAAACTCGTACCTTATAATGAGGTAGGGTTATCAATTTATAGATCACAAAAGGAATACAATGGGTTACACACACTGATGTGGGATACAAATGCTAAGAAACATTTAACTCTTAACACTCCCCCTCAAGCTGTGTCATATATATTTGTCATGGCCAATTTGTTACATAAAAATTGAACACGTGGTCCAGACACCCCTTTTGTTAGAAAATTTGCAAGTTGATCAGAAGTTTGAACATGATTGAACAAATATTCTTCTTCTCAAAGTTTTCTCGAACGAAATGAAAATCAACTTCAATATGCTTGGTCCTCTCACGAAAGACCAGATTTGTGGAAATCTTGATAGCAGTTTGATTGTCACACCAGATATGTGCTGGTTTCTTGATAAGATATATGATCTCCTGTAGAATTTTATGTGCTTAAATAATCTCTGCAGTTGCATATGCCATTACATGATATTCCGACTTTGTACTAGATTGGGAGATAACTGTCTGTTTCTTGCTTCGCCCTGAGATCAAATTTCCTCCAATAAATATGACAAAACAAGACGTAGATCTCCTAGAAGAGAGACATCCAGCATAATCTGCATCATAAAAGCCTCAATATCTGTATGCCCATGATTAGAATATAGAAGATCTAATCCCGGCTCGTTTTTCTCATATTTAACAACGAACATCCTCCCACTATGTTTTTGTTGGAGATTCCATAAACTGTGTCATTTTTCTAACCGCACAAGTAATATCGGGCTGAGTCATCGTCAGGTAGTTGAGTATTCCAACAAGTTGTTTACATATTTATGGTGACGAAAAAAATATCACTATCAGTATGAAGTGACCTTTCTCTATGTTTGAGAGGTGAGTCAACCAAGTCAGCTCAAGTCATGTAAGTCTTTTGCAGAAGATCAAGAACATACTTTCTCTGAGAGAGAATGATTCCTTTGTTGCATCTAGCGACCTCAATTTCCAGAAAATATCGTAGTGGACCCAAATCTTTTGTTTGAAAATTTTGTTAAAGAAAATCTTTGAGTCAATCAATTCTATCAACATCACTGCCATTAATAACAATGTCATCCACATAGACCACCAAAAGGATGCTTCCTGCTGCAGAGTGATGATAGAAAACAGAGGAATCCTTTATGCTTTGGGACAAGCCAAAGGTAAGTATAACAGTGAAAAAACGGCCGAACCAAGTACGTGGAGCCTGCTTGAGTCCATACAGCGATCAATGAAGGCGACAAACCTTGGAGTACTCCCCTGAGCAAACCTGGGTGGATGCTCCATATAAACCTCTTCATTAAAAAAACCATGAAGAAAACCATTTTTAACATCCAACTAATGGAGAGGCCAGTGAGAGGAGACAACAAGAGAGATAAGTAGGCGAACGAAGGTCATTTTAACCACCGGAGATAATGTTTCAAAATAATAAACTCCAAATGTCTGTGTATAACCATTGGTAACAAGGCGAGCCTTGATACGATTAAGAGAGCCATCGACATTGACGCGTACTGTATAGATCCATTTTCAACCAACCACCTGCTTATTCTAAAGAAGATGGACAAGATCTCTAGTATGATTGCGTCCAGAGCCTACAGTTCATCCTACATAGTCTATAACTGTTGGGAAAAAATCTCTCAAGGTATCATTGAAACATTTTTGAGGTGATTGTGTTTGTTAACAAAGTGGACATCTGTGTTGTGATTGTTGACAAAGAAAACCATGACATACAAATTTGTTGACAAAGGAGATTTCATGGTGGAATGTCGAGTTCAAGGGTTGTGGTTAGCAATCCATGTTTGATTCAATAATGTCAACAAAGGAATGGATGATCTGGAGGTGGTACAAAAAGAGCAGATACAAGGTGGCGCCATTTTCCAGTGTTTGCAAAATTTTTGGGCCTGAAAATCGACAAATAAAGAAAAGTGGTTTTTGGCAAAGGGACTTCGCGCATCGTTGACTTGAAGGAGAGGAAACTTGCGCACCCTATGTTTTTCAAGATCAGAACATCAAAATATGACAAAGGGATAAGGGGCGCTCAAGTTTTAGAGTTGGTCGCGCATGTGATTTGCGCGACAGATACTTGCGCGCCGAAACTTGCACGCCAAGGAGAGACTTGCGAGCCATCGCGCAGGGTGTCCAAATGCCTATAAATACAGGTCGACCCCTCCTCATTTGGTGTAGAGTTCAACACTTAGAAAAATCAGAGCTCACATCGCGCAGGTGTGGTGGTCGCACAAGTGGTGTGTGGTCGCGCAAGTATAAGTTGCACGCCAGGTGATAGTTGTGCGCCTAAGGTGGTTTGGGTGAGAAAGGAAGTGAATCATGCAAGTTTTGAGTTGTATAAGAAGGCGTCGCGCAAGTGGTTTGGTGACACTTGCGCGCCAGATTTTGAAGAAGCACAAAAGTTGTTGGTTGCGAGCCAATATTGCTTTGGGCGTAAAAGGGTGTGCGTCGTACAAGTTTGGAGCTGTAGAGGCTTGTGTCGCACAAGTGGTTGAGGAGGACTTGTGCACCAGTTTTGACTTGCACGCCGAGACTTGCGTGCCGGCTTAGAGAAGGATGCCAAGTAAGGTTGTTTCATGGAAGTGGTTCAGGGCTGCGTGGAAGCTAGAAGATTGCCCGATACCCTCGGTGAAAAGAGAGTTTCATCTATAGGTGAAAGTTGGACTTCAACAGTGCATCTACATACAATGGAGGATGCATTCATTAGTGATAATGAAGAGACCTACAGGTCTATAAACTGTGAGTGGATCCTTTCCAGAGTAGTGAGCAAAGGAAGAGGAATAAGCTGATCCTCTCCACCAGCAGTGCGCCAGAGAGAGAGAAACAGGGAGTGACCATTGGGAAAGCAGTGAGCTAACCCTAAACATTGTAAAGGAAGTGAGTTTGGGAATATAAGTGATCTTTCCCGAACCTTGTAAACAACAGTGTTCTTATAGTGGATTTGGTACATCGGCACATTGCTAGTGTATGCTCCTTGGACGTAGCCCATTGAGGGTGAACCAAGTAAAAATTGTTGTGTCCTGTGCATGCTTTAATTTCTGTTTATATTGTGCAATGGGAAAGAGAGAGAATATTGTTTTGATTAATAGTAAAACAAGATCAGAACGAGCTTTAATTTTAAATTAGTCATACCCTGATTCACCCCCCCTCTCGGGGTATTCAACATTGTGGACCTAACAATTGGTATCAGAGGAAAAGGTTGATATTAGTTCTTCTCTCAATATAAGTCACCAATAATAAATAGATTCCAATCTTCGACTGGAAGAATTTTCAGCTGTGGAATAATTGGATGCAACACTACTTCCGATATTTGGGAATGGTTGTATTCACAACAGAAACGCATGGCATAACAGCTGATATTAATAGTGGTGCATTATAAGAAGTTGAGCATAGAGAGTTGGATGCTGATGCCAAAGAAATCAATGCCTTAGGGGGATCCCTATCCAATCCTATATATACAAAGGTTATGTCTTGAAAAATGTCACATGCCATGTGGGAAAATTTATTGAATATATATGAAGGGGATACAAATGTCAGAGAGGCAAAGCTGCAAGTGTTGTGGAACAAGTATGAAGATCTGAGAATGAACCCGAATGAATCTGTTGATGCATTCTTTGACAGGGTAAATGTTGTAGTGGAGTACATGAGAGGTCTTGGAGAATTTATTGAAGATATAAAAATTGTGAAGTTCATCCTGAGAAAACTTCCACCTTGGTTCAATCCGAATGTTTCTGTTTTGGAAGATAAAAACCCGAAAGAGCTGACATAGGATAACCTGCACAACACCCTTGTTGCATATGAAATGAGAAATGATGATAACGATGCTGTGGAAAAGGGAAAATCCAAAGAGGTGGAATTTAAGGCCATGAAGAAACTCACCATTGAAGATTCTCAGGAGGATGAAGAAACAGATGAGGTAATGTCATTCCTCTCCTCAAATCTTCAAAGAGGAAAAGGAAAGTTCAAAGGGAAACTTCCACTTTCTTGCTTTAGATGTGGAAAATTTGGTCATCTTGCTGCATGGTGCTCCAAAAAGTTTCAAGAAGAAAATGATGAAGATGAATTTCAAATTCCCAAGAAGAGATCTTCAACCTATATGAAAGGGAAGAAGCAGTTCAAGAGAAATTTCTTCAAGAAGAAGAATCTTATTTCACAAGAAATAGACAGTTCAGATGAGTCTGAGGTTGAAGAGGTGGGGGAGATTGAAAATTGTAAAGATCGTGGAGAAAATGATATGGTGGAAGTCATAGGTAGTTCTTAAGAGAAGAAATAAATCGAAGGTGATGATGAAGAAGAAGAATTTAAAGGAAGAATAGATATGCAAGTGGAGTTAGAGGCTACTCTTGAGGAGATAGATGTTTAGAGAGCCAAAACAAATAAAGCTAACAATGTTGTTCATGATGCCAAACTCTACATGAAGAAATAGGAAGAAGAGAAGTCGGAGTTGATGGAAGAAATTGAGAAAATAAAGTTATCAACACCAGAGAACTCAGAATCAGTTAGTGAGTATAAGATCTATATTGAATAATAGAAAAGAGAGATCGATGTCTTGAATAGAAAAGTGAAAGATCAAGTCAAGTGTATCGATGAGCTTGAAGAAGAAGTGTTCAGTATATGATGGAAAATGAAGGATCAAGAAAAACTCTTGACCTCCAATGTGATATCAGAAAAGAAATTCATTTAAAATACATAAAATATGAAAGAGGAGACTAGTAGTTTAGCAGGAAAGAAGCAGCAATTGAGCTCAGATGTTAAGGCTAATTCAGGGATTAATCAGAAACAAAAATCTGTGAAAATTGAAGTCAGACCACAAGCACCCATCCTGAGATTGAAGGATTATTTGGGCACAAATAAAAATTATAATATTCAGAAATCTCAAGGGGAAACTCGTAGTGAAGTGACACAAAATAATGCTCCTTACATTAGGTGTTACTGGTGTGGAATGATGGGTCACTCACAAAATGTGTGTTATATAGCCAAGAGATATCTAAGGGCACAAGAACAACAGTGACAGTCAAACATAGCTATATATTATAGAACATCCTTTTAAGGTCATTGTTTTTGGTGTGGAGGATTTGGGAACATCTTTAGATATTTCATGTCAATCATACAAAGGAATGTGCCAAAGAAAAACAAGAGCAGTCGTAAGCAGCAAGTTAGGGAATCGTCAAGTGAGCTGAAAACACAAAATTGATTTTCAGCTCTACAGGAAGAATCAGGTCCATCACACTCTAAGGAAGATCAAATTCTCCAACCCACATCAAGTGTGAAGTTGAAGACATGGATCAAAAAGAAAAAGGATGAGAAGGCAGTAGTTGCAGAAATTACCCTTAAAGCTTCAGATCATTCAGGAGAATGGATCCTTGACAGTGGTTGCACATCCCAAATGATAGGAAACAAGGATCTCATTACAGGCATAAAATATGACAAAGAATGAGTTTTCAAGTTTGGGAACGATGAAGGGCTAAAGATTGTTGGTTTCAGAAAGGCTAAATTTGGGGGAAAAGAAATGAGATGTGCTGATGTCTTGGTAGTAGAGGGTATTAGTCATAACTTGTTCAGTTTCAGTCAACTATGTGACTTTGGGAACTCTATCTGATTTACCAAGAAGATGTGTGTTGTGAAAGGAAAAGATGGAGCAGTTGTTCTACAGGGAAAATGGACAAAGGGAAATCTTTACCTTGTAAGTGGGGAAGAAGATACGTGCCTTTTATCTAGAGAAGAAGAAAACCAGTTGTGGAATAAGCGACTTGGTCATCTATGTCAACCATCCATGGAAGATCTGGTAAAGTTTGATGCTGCTAGAGACCTTCCCAAACTATCACGTGATCGTACTCATACATGCGATGCATTCCAACAATGGAAGATCATCAGAAAGACATACAAGCCAAAGGAACATAAATCAACCAGAGTGCTCAAATTGGTGCAAACTGATGTATGTGGACCTATCTCACCACGAGCTATAAATGAGCAAAGGTACTATATCCTTTTCATTGATGATTATAGCAGAATGGTCAGGGTATTTGTCGTTCCCTATAATACATAGGTGTTCAGTTTCAAAAAGCAATATAAGAGGGAATCAGAAAGGATGCTTGGGAAGAAAATTCTGATGTTTCGTACTGATAACGGTACAAAATTCACAAACAGTCAAGTTGAAGACTATATCGAGAAACATGGGATAAGGCATCAAGTTTCATCAGTTAGAAATCCCCAACAGAATGAAGTGGTTGGAAGGAGAAATCAGATCATCAACAACATGGGCAGAACGATGCTTATTAAAAAGGACCTACCAGAGAAATTTTTGAAGGAATCAGTTTTGACATCGGTCAATGTTTCGAATAGGTCTATGTTGTGTCCGAAAGAAGGGAATACTCTATATGAAATATGGTACGAAAAGAAGCCAACATTGAAATACTTTCGAATCTTTGTAAGTAAGTTTTTCATTCTCAATAAAGAAAATCACAAGAAGTATGAGTCACGAGGAGATGAGGGGATGTACCTTGGATACTCAGGGAAAAGAAAATCATATAAATGCTTCAACAAAAGGATGGGAAATTTTTTTTGAGAGCAATGATGTCACTATAGTTGAAAATGAACAGAATACTCAACGACCCAGTGAATAGTTTCTGGATGAAAGTGATGAGGAGGTAAGCAACATAGGGGGAGTAGAAGTGGCAGAGGCTGACACATAAGATGATACTGATGATGAGTAAGAGGAAAAAAATCTGAATATGCTAAGAAGCCAAAGAGTTGAGTTGAAATTGATAGGAAAAATATCATTGGTGATCAGACAACTCCAGTTTAGACTCGAAGAATGAAATCATCACAGCAAACATCGTTTTTATCTCAGGTGGAGCCAAAATGTTTTTCAGATGCAGTTGAAGATGTGTACTGGGTTCAGACTATGAATGAAGAATTAGACTATATTGAGAAGAATCATACATGAGAGATTGTTTCAAGGCCAACAGATAAGAACATCATCAGGATTAAATGGGTCTATCGCAACAAGATGAATAAATATGGCACAGTGGTTTGAAACAAAACATGACTAGTGTGCAAAAGATACTCCTAAATAGAGGGAATTGATGTTGATGAGACATTTTCACCGGTTGCAAGGCTGGAGACAATCAGATTCTTCCTAGCCATTACAGTGCAACGAAAGATCAAAGTGTTCTAGATGGATGTCAAATCTGCATTCTTGAATGGGATTCTGGAAGAGGAAGTATATATTGAGCAGCCAGATGGTTTTCTCATTCATGAAGATGAGAACAAAGTTTTCAGACTGAAGAAGGCGTTGTATGGGCTGAAACAAGCACCAAGATCACAGTACTCAAGGCTTGATTAATACTTGAAGAAGCTTGGTTTCCAGTGTGGGGGAGTCGATTACAATCTCTATTTCAGAAATGATAGTAATAAAAGGATGATGGTGTTGGTTTATGTCGATGACATAATATTTGGTGGATCAGATGAAGATCAGTGCAGATAGTTTTCCGAATTCATGAAAAATGAGTTTGAAATGTCAATGATTGGAGAGCTAACGTTTTCCTTGGTCTACAGGTGACACAATGAAGGAATGGAACATTCATTTCTCAATCCAAATATGCCATGGAGGTTTTAAGAAGGTTTGGAATGAAGAATTACAAGGATATGAAGACTCCGGTTGTTACCCAGATGAAATTATCAAAAGATGAGGATGAAAAGACAGTTAATGTCACAGAATACAGGCAAATTATTGGATGTTTGCTGTACTTGACCGCAATAAGGCCTGAAATTGTTTCTGCCACATGCCAAGCAGCGAGATATCAGAGTAATCCCAAGGAAAGCCACATGCTTGCAGTGAAAAGAATACTTCGGTATATCAAGGGAACGATAGACTTCGGCTTGACATATAATGACAAATCTCAGACAGAGTTATTGGGATATACTGATGCAGACTGGGACAGTTCAACGGATGACATGAAATCAACGTCAGGAGGTGCATTCTATCTTGGTGGGCTATGTATTGCTTGGATAAGCAAGAAGCAAGATTGCATTTCATTGAGCACTACGGAAGCTGAGTATATTGCGGCCACTCAAGCTTGTACACAGTTATTGTGGATGAAGCAGCAACTTGAAGATATAAGAGTTGAATTAAAGTCTCCGATCAGAATCCAGTGTGATAAATCACGTGCTATCAATCTTAGAAAAAATCCATTTCATCACTCAAGGACAAAGTAATTTGAGATAAAGTATCATTTTATCAAGGAGAAGGTTGAGCAAGGAATCCTGAAGTTGGAGTATGTGCATACAAAGCTAAAAATTGCAGACATTCTGACAAAGGCCTACCCAAGGAAGCTTTTGAGAGACATCGATTAGCTCTGGGAGTTCAGTTGAATCCCTGCACTTGAAAGAGTGTGGATGTGGAACCCCCTCTCCCCGAGATCTGATGTGTTTTTCCCTAATGTGCTAATATGTGTTCTCTACTCTGTTACAGTCTTCAATGGAGTGACCTTTGGGTTCGTTGACAAAGGGGGACAAAATAGTGATTGTTCAAGGGGGAGAAAGTGTGACAATTTGATAAATCATAATTGATATGGGGAGAAGCTGACAGGTGGAGCAGCGAGATAGGGGGAGAGCAATGAGACAGGGAAAGATTATTAAATCTGACGATGATAGAAGTGATCGATCAAAGAATAGATATCACAAAAACTGAGGATCGTGATAAAATCAGAAGAGTGGTGTTGGAATGTGGTAAAAATATTTCCAAAAATTAGTATCAATTTGGTGTCAACAGTGTGTGTCAAAGTTGAAGTGATTCATTGATGAACTTTTCATTTACTCTTGTTTCTCACACCGAGCATTGCTCATGTGAGCTTAGAGTATGTATTGAGTAAATACTTGATCGCTATCAAAATCGCAATAGGAGAATGGTGGCTGAAGAATTTACGATGTATCTTTTTATGGAAGAGTTTTCAACAAACCCAAAGGGGTATATTGTTGGGAAAATTCCCTCAAGGTATCATTGAAGCATTTTTGAGGTGATTGTGTTTGTTGACAAAGTGGACATCTGTGTTGTGATTGTTGACAAAGCAAACCATGACATACAAATTTTTTAAAAAGGGGGATTTTATGGTGGCATGTAGAGTTCCAGGGCTGTGGTTAATGATCCATGTTTGATTCAAGAATGTCTACAAAGGAATGGATGATCTGTAGGCGGTACAAAAAGAGCAAATACAAGGTGGCGCCATTTTCCAGTGTTTGCCAAATATTTGGGCTTGAAAATAGACAAATAAAGAAAAGTGGTTTTTGGAAAAGGGACTTCTGCATTGTTGACTTGAAGGAGAGGAAACCTGCACGCCCTAAGTTTTTCAAGATCAGAACATCAAAATATGGCAAATGGATAAGGGGTTCTCAAGTTTTAGAGTTGGTCGTGCAAGTGATTTGCGCGACAGATACTTACGCGCTGAAACTTGTGCGCTGAGGGGAGACTTGCGCGCTATTGCGTAGGGTGTCCAAATTCCGATAAATACAGGTCGACCCCTCCTCATTTGGTGTAGAGTTCAAAACTTAGAAATATCAGAGCTCTCGTCGCGCAGGTGTGGTGGTCGTGCAAGTGGTGTGTTGTCTCGCAAGTATAAGTTGTGCGCCTAAGGTGGTTTGGGTGAGAAAGGAACTGAATCGTGCAAGTTTTTAGTTTTAGAAGAAGGTGTCGCGCAAGTGGATTGGTGACACTTGTGTGCCAGATTTTGAAGAAGTACGAAAGTTTTTATTTGCGAGCCAATATTGGTTTGGGCAGAAAAGGGTGTGTGTCACGCAAGTTTGGAGCTGCAGAAGCTTGTGTCGCGCAAGTGGTTGAGGAGGACTTGCACACCAGTTTTGACATGAGTGCCGAGACTTTCTCACCAGCATAGAGAAGGGCGCCATGTAAGGTTGTTTCATGGCAGTGGTTTAGGGCTGCATGGAAGTTGGAAGATTGTCAGATACCCTCGGTGCAAAGAGAGATTAATCTACAGGTGAAAGTTGTACTTAAAAAGAGCATCTACATACAATGGAGGATGCATTAATTAGTGATAATGAAGAGACCTACAGGTCTATAAACTGAGAGTGGATCCTTTCTAGAGCAGTGAGCAAAGGAAGAGGAGGAAGGTGATCCTCTCCACTGGCAGTGAGCCAGAGAGAGAGAAACAGGGAGTGTCCCTTGGGAAAGCAGTGAGCTAACCCTAAACATTGTAATGGTAGTGAGCCTGGGAATAGAAGTGATCTATCACGAACCTTGTAAACTGCAGTGTGTTTATAGTGGATTTGGTACATCGGCACATTACCGGTGTATGCTCCTTGGATGTAGCCCAGTGAGGGTGAACCAAGTAAAACTTTTTGTGTCTTGTGCATGCTTTACTTTCTGTTTATATTTTGCAACGGGAAAGAGATAGAAGAGTGTTTTTCTTAACAGTGAAACAAGATCAGAACGGGATTTAATTTTAAATTAGTCATACCCTGATTTACCCCCCCTCTCAGGGTATTTAGGCATGTGGACCTAACAGTAACTAGTTTGGATGAGATATGGTCTCAGCAACAGTGCGCAACGTAGAGTGAGAAACAAGTTTCTCTACAACTCGTGAGGTAGCCGTAGATAATTCTTGATAAGACTGATAGGAGTGTGAGACTTTGTGAATTACAATAGGCAACTCCGATGATGGAGGATTAGGAGCAGGTGAGTCGTCAGGTGTGGTAGCAACCTCAGGTGTCGGGGGTGACAGGTGTGCTTGATCAGTGAGTATATACTTGTCCAAATCAGGATTCAATATCACTAGGAAGAGGGGATTGAGGGGGATGTATCGAGAGAATATGGTAAAATTACTTCAGAATCAGGAATAAGAGATGGTGGCGGGAAATCGAGAATAAAAATAACCGAGGATTCAACAAAGGAAATATTGGTGAAGACAACATAACAACGCAAATCAAGAGAGAAACATCGATATCTGTGTTGGGTACGGAAATAGAAAAAAAAAGACTCATTTTAGAGCGCGTGCATAAAACTTGGTAATGGAGTGGCGAATATCCCGAACATATCACATACAACCAAAAATGTGGAGAGGCAGAGAATGAGGTGGTGATATTGGAAGTAAAGAATGAAATAGTGTCTCCCCCTGAAGAACAGACGATGAAAGTCTGTTGAGAAGATAAGTGACTGTGAGAATGGCATCACCCCAAAAAATGGTTGGAACATTCTTCTAAAATAAAAGTGCATGAGCAATTTCTAAGAAATGATGGTTCTTTCTTTCCCCAACAACATTTTGTTGAGGTGTATCGGGACAAGAAGTTTGATGGATTATGCCATGATCATCAAGAAAAGATTGGAAAGGTCCAGATAAATATTCACGACCATCAAAATGAAATCAATGAAGTTTAGCAGAAAAATGGTTTGTGATTTTTTAATAATAGGAATAGAACACAGGAAAGATTTCTGAATGATTCTGCAAAAAATAGACCTAAGTGATTCATGAAAAATCATCGATGAAACTAACAAAATATCGATAGCCTAGTTTGGATGGACTAGGTTTTGACCAAATGAAAAGGAGTGGAAGCAATGGGGGGTTGTGCGGGGAACATAGGTGACCCGATGATGCTTTGCGAAATGACATGACTCACAGTTAAATGGAGAAGGGGGACCCAACCCTAGAAAAAGCTTCTGAAGAATGCACTACTGGAAAATGGACCTATCCCCACGGTTTTCCACAAAAATGTGGGGATAGACCCCCTATACCCACAGTTTTGGAAAACCATGGGTATAGGTGACTTTTTAGGACCTATACCCACGATTTTCCAAAACCGTGGGTATAGGGGGTCTATCCCCACGGTTTTCCAAAACCGTGGGGATAGGTCCTGAAAAGTCACATATACCCAAGGTTTCCCAAAACCGTGGGTATAGGGGTACCTATCCCCACGGTTTTGGGGAAAACCGTGGGGATAGGTCTGGGCTAAAATACCTATACCCACGGTTATGAAAACCGTGGGTATATGTCACTTTTGTGTGCGCGGGAATTTTTTTTCCCCGCGGGAAGGAATTTTTTTTTGTGGGAACCCTATACCCACGGTTCTTCCCTCTATACCCATGGTTTTTATAACTATATTTAACTATATATATATATATATATAGGTGATGTTAAGGTAGTGGTTAGACGCGGTGTTTGTAGCTAATAGGTTGTGGGATCGAAACTCGGTGCCTGCATTATTTTAGGACCTATACCCACAGTTATGAAACTGTGGGTAAAAGCCGTTGACACCATGGAAATTGGCTATGTTTTAGTGACACGGTGGCAGGACACCTATACCCACGTTTTTGGAAAACCGTGGTTATAGGCTGGGGACCTATACCGACGTCGTTCCAGCCCACGGTTCCCAAAACCGTGGGTATAGGCTAAACCCACGGTTTTGGGGGCTATACCCACGGTTTTGAACCGTAGGTATAGGCCGTTTTTCCAGTAGTGATGGGGGGAGGTGGATGACCAAATTGATAATTAAGTTGGAGGGAATGGGCAGATGTGGCAGGGCAGACAAGAATGAGGGCTGAGTCAAGCACATACACTCCACCCTTAAGTCGTCCACTACCAAGCACCCGAGTCGTCGAATGATCATGAAATATAACTGAAACTGGTGAGAAGATGTCTTGACACTGTAAGTCAGCTATAAGTTTACTAATGGATAGTAAATTTAAAGGAAAACTGGGAATAAAGGCAACAACAAATAGTTTCAAGGCAAGAGTAATTGAGCAACTCCCATAACTAGCAATCTGCACTGTCTGACCATTGGCCACAGTAATATTACCTCCAGTCGACATCGATTTGTAGGACTGAAGAATACCTACATCCCCAGTGATGTGCTCTGAGGCACTACAGTCAAGAACACAATAGTTGGGCCGTTGGCATAAACATGTTGTTGGCCATGAGCAACAATTGTGTTTGATGATTCCATAGATTGGGTACTAAAAATGCACGTTGACAAGGTGCTCAAGGTGCACAAAAGGATCTGAGCGGTTATCGATGACGATTAATCATGGCATAGGAAGCCCAAATAGTAGGTTCTGAAAATTCACATATGATATATTTGAGTTCCAATTAGGTCACTGACAAAGGAGGGCCATGAATGGTGGAGGGGCGTCATTATTTAGTATGAGGCGGTGCATGGGGATTGCATCTGCAGTAGGTGTCGGTTGCAAGGGGCTGTTACCCAGGGAGGGGCGCTGTGAGGGGGATCTTCCCAGGAGGGGCCGCGAGGGGGCATATTACCCAGGAGGGGCGCCGTGATGGGACTCTACCCAGAAGGGGCACCGCGAGGGGGCTTGCTGCCCAGGAGGGGCGCCACGAGGGGGGTTCTGCCCAGAAGCGGTGTCGCGAGAGGGATGATGCCCAAGAGAGAGGGCGTCGCAGGGGGGCCTTCCACCCTAGAGATGCGCTGCGAGGGGGGGGTGCGCAGGAGGGAGGGCACCGTGAGGGGGGCTCCGCTCAAGAGGGAGGGATCCTTGATGGGGGGTTCCGCCTAGGAGATACACTTTGAGGGGGTGGGGGTGGGGGGGGTGACACGCCGGAGTGAGGGTGCCGCGAAGGGGGGCTCTGTCAGGGAGGGCCCATTTGGCAGGGAGGAGTGGCGTACAAGGGATTCCGGGATGCAGGAGGGATTTTAGGGAGCTCGGGGGGGAGGGTTGTAAAAAAAATCAACCTAACCCTGATACCTTGTTATAATGGAAACTCATACCTTACAATGAGGCATGGTGCTCAATTTATAGATCACGAAAGAAATAAAATATGTTACCTATACAGATGTGGAATACAAACATTAAGAAACATTTAACTCTTAACAGAATGTGATGCATTCGGGAGAGGGTTCAGAGTAGTCATCGTGAAAGATCACCTTCCAATTTCTTATTTCAGCAAGACTTTAACTGATGTAAACCTGTCAAAATCAGTATATGTGGAGGAGGTTATGACACTAGTTTTGATAGTGAACCACCAATCCCAATATATGGTTGTAAAACATTTAATTGTTCATACCAACCATAATGCACTCAAACACCTTCTTAGTCAATGTTACCATACCACTAACCAAAATAACTGGCAGGTAAAACTCTTGGGACTGGATTTTGAAATTTTTTATAAAATGGGAAAACCCAACCAGACAACCCATTCTTTGTCCATAATTTCCACTGGTGACAAGGATTTCTGCCATGAAGACAAGTGTTTGGGTACCACAGTTTCAGAACTTATTGGAGGGAAGTAGATACTGTCAAAACCGAAATATAGAAAGATCTATCCCTTAAGGTAATCCTTGATGCCTTGGGGAAACAATCCGAATCTTATCCCAACTATATGTTGTACAATGAGCTTCTATATAAAAAAGGTCGCTTAGTTATGTCCTGCATGCCCATCCTAATTTTGAAATTCTTATACTTCTATCACTATTTAGTTGTTGGAGGACATGTTGGTTACATCAAAACCTATAAGAGACTCGCAGTCAGACTCTTTTGGAAGGGAATTTCACAACATGTTATGAAATTTGTATGTGGATGTGATAATTTTCATCGATGAAAACATGAAGAAATATCCTCGACATGCCTCCTTTAGCCACTGCCCATACCGAAACCCGACGTGCTTGCTTAAGGTTGGTCAATCATCGGGACACCCACCGGGTCCCTCAAGTCCTAACATAGGAGATGCATCCTACACAAGAACCTCAATAGAAAATAGTAAAGGTAGGAATCCTACATGGTATCCTCCAACAACATGTAAGGAGAGTCATGCTACTCGGGATCCTTAGAACGGTACATAAGAAGGGGCGTCCTACATGGGACCCTTAACAACAATATAAGAAGCATAGACATCCTACATGAGGTCCTCAAAACGGTACATAAGAAGGGGAGTCCTATTGGGTACCCTCAACAACAGAGTACAAAGAAGAGACATCCTACATGGGATCCTCAAAATAGGTAAACAAGTAGCGGGATCCTCCAAGGGATTTCCTAGGTTGGCATGTGAGCCCTACATGGGATCCTCAAAATGGGTAATCAAGTAGAGGGATCCTAAAAGGTATTTCCTCAGTTGGCATGTGAGCAAAGGTATCCCACAGGGGACCTTCGGTAATAGGTAATAAGATAGAGACATCCTAGACGGGATCCTCCATGTCGAAATGTAAGCAGAGGAATCCTATAAGGGATCCTCGGGAACAACTAACCTCATGGTCTCCTAGGACAAAAGGGAACATCTTTCAAGGGAGATGTCCTTAATGGAAAAGTAAAAGGCATTGGTCACAAGAGATATCTCATGACACATATCAGATCAAGGAATCTCTCTTAGGAGACAATTGAATTCGATTACTGGAGGAAGAACCTCTCCGTTAAAAAAAAGCCTGAACCGTCATATAGGAGTCCTCAGAACACCTCAAGAGTTTAACCTTCACGATCTCTGAGAAAAGATACATAGAATTGACTACTCATGGGTCCAATTCTAACTCATGGGCGTAAATATACAGAAAACCCTAAAAATTGTAGCAATGGGCATGTACATGGCGTGTTTCCTCAGTACACGACGTGTACTCCCAAATCCCCACTTGGGTGTGTACTCTAGCTGAAAATGGAATGTCAAGCCCATGTACACGATGTGTACCCTTCACGAGGTACCTGCCCATGTACATCACATGGTCTGGCCATGTATAATGTTAGGCCATGTACCACTACACGGCGTGCAACCCACACGGCCGTATACTTTCCACGACCATGTGTCCCTACACGAGATGTCTGGCCGAGTGCTCGCCAACATGGTCGAGTCCTAGTACACAGAGTTTATACCCCATACATGGAATGTACTTCTAAAGGATCATCTTCCCCAAATAGGAATAACACATGACGTGTGTTCTTGAACCACCCGTCGTGTGATTGGGATTCCTAAATGGGAAAACCTTAAAATTTCCCGAAACCCCCGTTTGTCCCCCAAAAAACAACAGATAAACCCATAAGAGGTGATAAGAAAGTATATAAGGGGTTTGAAACTTGAAAATAGTAAACCTATGGGGATTTATGGAAAAACATAAAAATGGTCTACCTTTGGGTGGAATCCACCGAAGCATCGCTCATTTCCATGCTCCATGGCTGCACATGATGATCTGGCGTGTCCTGAGCTTCGTGGTGGTACCTCTCTTCCCATTTCCCTATTTCTCTCTCTCCCTCTCCCCTTTTATCTCTCGGTCGTGTGACGAAGGAGGAGCCCCCCCTGAGGAGTATGCGAGGATCCAGGGAGGAAAATAAGAAAGTGAAAAGAAAAGGAAAGAAATAAAAATAAAAGAAAAAGAAAAGAAAAAGGAAAGAAAAAGAAAAGGGGGCCCGACTTGGCCCTGATGCCCAAACTGAGTATGTCTTTCCTAGGAAAAAATCTTCATTCTGACCTCAAAAGTGGAGACAAAATCTCAATCCGACGCTCCTTTCAGAATATATGGTCGAATGAACCCGCATGAATAAATTAATATTTAATTAATTAAATATTAAAAATTAATTATTCTGCTAAAATTCGAACGACTCAGAATTTCTACAAACTTATGTCCTAAGGTAAACACCCTATTTCGGGACCGACAGAGTGTTCAGAAAAATTATCCAAGTTCTTCTGCTATTGAAAAAATGACCATTTTACCCCTTATAATTATCTGAAAGCAAAAATTCTAATTTATGCTCAAAATTCCAGTCCGAAAAAACAGGTTCGTTACACTTTTGTATCACAACCCCCATGAATGAAATCACTTCTAAGGATACATTAAATATTGTAGAATGATATGATATAGACTTGAACCCCCAAGGTCCTCTCTCAAGTAGGCCTTGAGTTTTTTATAATGAATGATAAAAACCACATCGGACCACAAGTCCTATGTGGGATGCAAACTCCAATACTCCCCCTAAATCTAGATGTACCTAGCTTGAACAAATAAAGAAAAAACAAAGCAAGAAACAAACTGCAAACACTCCCCCTCAAGCTGTACATACCCAACTTGATTACAAAACAAGATGAAATAAAACAAACAAGCTACGATCATAACTCCCCCTCCAGATCGCAACTCCCCCCTGCAGGATGATGGATGAATGAAGTTGTTGTGGATGCAGTAGATGAACCACATAGACCGGGCCGGTTGATGGAGCTCCAGGAATGACACACTAGTGGGTCCAGTCGATGATATGATGGGAAATCCATACTAGCACTAGGAAAGCCACCTTTGTGGGCCCAGAGACATGAGGTGGGGATTCCACAGAATTGTGGCGGGATCTGGCGACACCAAAGGGACCAAATCCAAGGCGGTCGAAGTGCTGCGCCATAGTGGAGGAAGCAAGAGGGCGTACCGACAGACATGGAGGCAGCTGCCGAGAGTCATCGGGAGATGCCAGCGACGGGAGGCGGGGATTCCACAGGAGGTACTGACGCGCGCAGAGGAGGCCGACTGGAGGTGCGGGACAGTGCCGTCGGGGAAGGAGGGAAACGCCGGAAGAGAGCCGCTGGAGAGCTGCGTGTGGGAGAGGTGCCGCTGGGGAGAAACGTCGGGTGGTGCATGTCCAACAGGAGCAGACAATAGGAGGCGCGCCAGGAGCTAGTGGAAGAAGTGGGCTGGGAGGCGTGGCGAGATCCCGTCGGGATCTGGAAGCACGACGGGAGGCACGACATAGGGTGGGGTCATTAGCCGTTGCGCGCAGTGAGAGTAGCTTGAAAGCCGTTCGGAGGGCGGGCCGAGAACCGCAACGGGAGGCACGACTAGAGTGACTGTGGAGGGGCCATCGCCATCGGAAGGCTGCACAGACGGAGCACGGGCGGAGGCGTCACATAGGGTGGTGGCGCAGCAAATGAACAAACGGAACTGGAGGGCCAACAAACACAATGGGGAGGGGATGCCGGGGAAGGAGGCACCGATAGGGGGGAGAGCCTCCAGATAGAACCTAGAGGGAGCCACATGAAAGGAGTCACGCGCAGGGAGGGGGGGTAATGGCAGACCTTTCTGGCCATGGAGACCGCCGCCACCCCCCCACAGAGGAATTATCGCCAAAAACCCTAGATGGGGAAATAAAAAATGGGAGGGAGGGTTCAAGATTAATTTCCTTCTGATACCTTGTAGAATGATAAAATGAGGTAGACCCGAACCCCCAAGGTCCTCTCTCAAAGTGGTCTTGAGGTTCTTTTATAATGAATGATAAAGACCACATCATACCATAAATATTATGTGCGATGTAGACTCCAACAAATATCATGAATATAAATAGATTCATGATATAACATATAAAATGGGTAGTATATACAACACATGAAAGAAACAAGTGGTGAAAATGACATGTCTCACGGAAATAAAAGTGAGATGAGAAACCCTTACCTAAAGGCTGTCTTGAAACGTAAGTGATCTGACCTCTTGTATAATAAATTTAAATTTATTATAAATATATAATTGAAGCATATTTATACCTATAATACCATATATAGTTTACTTATGTTATTACCCATTCATTAACAATCTTTCATAATTTTCATCATAGCATGTGTTAAATTCTTTGTTTTTATGTATGTTTCAGTTCGGTGGTTATGACCCTTACACTTTGATCATGATTTCATTATTTAGAGAATTCTAATAATGATATAAATATCCTATATATTCATTATATACATATTTATAACAGTTAATATAAATCGGTGTTGAAAATGCATTAAATTACTACGTGAAGATGATATTCCGTACGTACGCATGAATGGAGTTTCCATTTTTCGATATATTAAATGAAATAAAGGTAAATATTAATTCACATTTATAGAATAATTATTATAACATAAATATCATATATAAATATTAAATATATCAAATAACCAACCATGAATGATGATCTACATGGTGGCGATAGTCCGAATGTATGCATGAACGATACTTTAATCTCCTATTTGATTAAGAATAGGTGGTAAATGGTTGTTCCATCATTAACATTTAAGTAGATTTACTATTATATATTCATCAGTTTTGATGGACATAACATGATTAGAGGAAGTAGAAGAAGTGATAAAATTGGAAGAGTTTCAGTTAAGATCTATACATCTTCTTTGAGATACCCCCTCTAGATTGCGACTAAAGTCTAAGAGAATTGGTCTTAAGAGAATATCAAAAGATATAGGATAAAGATAATGGTTATAGGAAGGTTTTGGAGTAGGGATTTTCTAATAAAGATGTCTCAAATTGTGTGAATAAGGGAGGAGAATAGGTGCCCTATTATAAGTGAGAGGAGAGACAGAAAAAGAATTTCTTAAAATATTTCAATGATATAAGGTCAACTTAACCTATTTTAACCTAATATGGTAACAAAATTTTACTAGTTTTACTATTCACTATGATCAAATATCTAATTAACATGGAGTCTTCATCCCACATCAGACTTATGGTTGGATGTAGTCTTAATTATTCATTATAAAAGAACCTCAAGACATCTTTTAGAGAGTACCTTGGGGATTCAGGTTTCTCCTATTTTATCATTCAACATGGTATCAAAGGAGGTTTGCTAAACCCGAACCGTCCCTCCCATATTTTTTTTATTCCTCTCTAGGGTTTAGTGAAGTTTTCCCCAAAAGGGGGGCGACGACCTCCATGGCCAGCTCTGCCATCGACACTCCCCTCCCTCCTGATCGCCACTCGTCCCCCCTTGCCCGCTATCCCTCCTCCCTCCCCATTCGGTCTTCTCCTCCCGAAGCGCCTCCATTTTCTTCATCCGGTGACTCCTGACCCGCCCATCTCTTCGAACGCGGCTTCCCGGCTCCTACGACTCCATCAGCGGCTACGCTCGGCCGCACCTCTTCCGGCGACTCCCGGCTCCCGCCTCTCCCACATCACTCCCAACGCCTGATCTCGGCATCCCTCCACATCAGACGCAGCTCCACGCCTCCAGCCTGACCTCCACTCCAAGAGAACTTCCGACGGACCTCTGCAACATGAGCCCTCCCGTGACAGTTTCCACCGGATCCACCTCCCCACTGCGCATTGCCTCGACGGAAGTTGTGCCTCCCAATGTCCACAGATTCCAGGTGCCAACTCTCTCCCCCGACAGATCTACTGATGCCATCCTCTACCATCACGGCTCCATCCCCTCCTTCCCTGGCGTCTCCACCCTGCTGCGTGCGCCAGACCCGGCCCTCTCGACACCGTCGCGCCTCCAAATCCTGACAGGATCCAATCACGCATCTAGTTTCCCCGACTGAGAGGCGCCCTCCTCTTGTTGCTGCACACGAAGCCCTCAGCGACCCTTCTTACATAGAATCCCTGAGCCCCCTCTCTATGCGCCAGCTCCGATGACTCTGTTGTTGTCCAACGTCTCCACCCTGCATGACGCCTCCAGCATTGCTCCCACCATGTCGGCCTCCACCTGCAGCAGCCCCTTCCCCCTTTTCGGCCCTTGCCCTATGGATTTACTGGCGCTACGATGTTCGGCACCAACCCGCGGCCCTCTAGCGGCGTCCCTCCCAGCAACACACTCATAGCCGGAAACTCCTGACGTTGCTCGGTCCCCCTCCTCCCGCGCTGCTCTCCCTGCAGCAACCTCCCTTTTCCGGTGGAACCGTTTCTGCGTGCTCCTTGTCCTCCGGCACGCCCTCTCACTTCCTCCACCGTGGAGCAACACCTCGACCGCCTCGGACTGGTCCCTTTTGGCGTCGCCAGACCCTGCAATGATTCGACGGAATCCCAACCTTCCGTTGTCGGCCCCGCAAATTCGGCTTTCTCGGTGCTAGTGTGGCTTTCCTGGTGTATCATCGACCAACCCCGCTAGTGTGGATTTCATGGCGCTCCGTCATCCGGCCAGGTCTGTGTGGTTCCTATGCTGCACCCACGACATCTTCAATCCATCGATCATTCTGAGGGGGAGCTGCAATCTTGAGGGGGAGCTACGATCATTTCTTGTTTGTTTTTATTTCGTTTGGTTTTGCAATCAAGCTGGCTATGTTCAGCTTAAGGGGAAGTGTTTGCAACTTTTCTTGTTTGCTTTGTATTATCATTTCTTTTATCTCTTCTCTTTATGTGTCCAAGCTAGGTACACCTATCTTGATGAGGAGTGTTGAATTATGCATCCCACATCGGACTTATGGTCAGATGTGGTCTTAATTATTAATTATAAAAGAACCTCAAGGCCTCCTTTAGAGTGTTTTTTGGGGATTCGAGTTTCTACTATTTTATCATTCAACAATTATGATTATTTAAAATATGAAATCCATTTTACCAGAGTAAATTTTCATAAGTGGCCAAATTTAATTCTAAACAAGCGTGCAAACCGCCACAAAAACCCGTTTTAGAAGAATAATTCTTTAAGCATAAACCATAATTTACATACATTCCTTGTAAAAACCATCTAATGAATTTTGAAATATATGATTGATTATATAATATATACATTTCATTAAAACCATCAATCACTAGAGATTAATTTAGTTTAATAAGATAAAAACAAATTTTCTGAATAAATACAGTTTAAAAAAATGTGTTTTTAAGCCTAAAAATGATCTTATACCAAAATCAAGTATAATGATGATTCTAATGAAATTAATTAGATTATTCTATACTAAATGATACCTTTATTAATTTTAGATCAAATTAAAAATATAATGTTATTTTTAGTTTAAAAGAGATCTTAGTTTTTATAAAAATTTGTATTTTTCACTATTCATCTAAAAATAAATCTTTTTAGAAAAATCCTAAAAATTCATTCTAAGATAATATTTATTTGATTTCGAAAATAATGATAAATTTTTAAGTAAAACTTATAAAAATTTCAGAAATTTATTATAATTTCAGTGTGAAAAAATGCGATAAAAAACCATTTTTGAAGTATAAAATAACATTTTCTGAAAATTAGTAGTTGTTTATTCTACACTAATAAATACATTGTTACTATTTAACACCATTATAAATATTTTTTCATAATGTGATTATTACTATTCCTACCTATCAATTTAATGTGTAGGTTATAATGGTTTACCATATAGCAGTTCACATAGACTCGGAGTTGCGTGTTAGGAAAGATATCGAATACCTCAAGTTTATTTTAAAGGAAATATGTATAAAATCTTGGGGTGTTAATGGATTCACCTAGATAGTTTAATTTCCAATATTCAAGGTATTTTTATGCTTCCTGAATTTATAAGCTACTCACTTGATCATGACCCTCTCAGATCACGCTCCTCTCCTACTCACCTTAGAGGGATCTACTGACCATGCGGTAGTTCTATTTCTCTAAAATATGGACCCAACAAGAAGATTTTTTAGCTATGGTTAAAAAGAAATGGAATGGGCCAGTGCACGTGCATCCCTGGGATATGTTTCATAATAAGCTTAGACACGCCAATTTGGAACTTATGGAATTGTTTAACCTCCATGTTAATTCCATGACTAGTATGAAAAATATGGAAATTGATATTTCCACATTGGATTACAGGTTGCGAGATATTTGGGATGACTATTTTTTAATTTCTATCAATCCATTAATTCATCTTTAAATTATTTATAATTATTATAATACATTTAAAGAAGACCAAAATAGTATCACTATGATTCATTTATAAATAAACTACAATTATATCACATCATAATCATCCATTAATTATGGAATGTTCTTGGTCAAGTTGGTATAACAAAACAATGGTATAATGCTAGAAAATAATACCATAGATGTATATAACGGCTTATTTTCATATAATATATGATAAAAAAATAAATAATGAGTTTTTTTGGATCTATAATGGTAATAAGTTTATTTTAATTCATCAATTGAGAAAATAAAACTTTTGTTGGTTAACAATAAATAAAACATGATCACCATAAATTTCATTCTCATGGATTCTAAAAAAAGATAAAATGGAATGAAATTATACATTTATAAAATAAAATGTAACATATATTATATTACCTGAAATAATATGGGAAAAAATTACTTTGAAATAAGAATGAATTCCAACATCTCTATTACCAAACTAGTTCAAAATGATCGATATTACTAACACATGATGCTGAAAATAGGTAAAAACTAACTAGAATAAATAAATTGAATGATTATAAATGAATAGTATAAATGTTAAAAAGGAATGAATATTAATATTAATCAAGTTATTAATATAGTGATGTTTTATATAAATGATGATAGAGAATTGCCATGAAATTAAAGATAAAAACTAATGATATTTTTATTTAAATTCCCTTCTCCTTGACATATTTTAAATTATGCAACTACTTTCATCTATAAGGTGAAGATGATGCCTATTTGATATATTATATCAGGAATTATCATTTAATCATGGCATATGAAGTCCTATTTGAAGCCCTCACTTTCAGGGGTTTTGATTAAAATGTCACTCATGCCTAGCTGCTCTTTATCACAAATTTTAATTCCTCGTAACATGTTTATGTTATAATCCATGTTTTAAATTTTATGGTGTATTTTTATCCCATTAATGTATATATATAATATATATTTTTTATCCAATGGAAATACTAATATAAATTAGTTCCTTTTCTTCAAATGGATTTTGACAGAATTGTTACCCCAGAGAAAGGATGATTAATACGGAGGTTGAGACCATGGAGCTCAAGGATTCATAGAAGGAGAAGGATAAAATCATAGAGATGAAACTTTGTATTAATGATAATAAAGTTAAAACATATTGGATAAACAAACAAGACCAGATCTTAGCTCGTGGATATAATGAAATGAATTTCAATTTGGAGGGATACATCCAATCATGGTACAAGCTCACCACTCATTTTTAGGATCTTATCAAAGATGATTCAGATTCATAGATTCATTATCTTAAATGGGGCTTATATCAAGTATGTAATTCCAAAAATTTTATCCTTGTTTTCAATGACAACGATACCTCCTTTTGTGTTTAACTGCATTCGGCTTGAACATGTTTGGTTTCCAACTTGGACTTCTTTAATCTGGTTTGAATTTTGTTAGGGTTCACACTTTTCCCTTAAAAGTGTTTTTAGAAAATAAAAAATACGGATTTCTGGTGGTTAAAAAAAGTTATGATGGTTTATCTTGAAATAATTTTATGTAAGTTTGGTAAATTATACACATTGAATACATTGGAAGTTATTATCTTTATTATTTACATTTTTATAATATAAAACACATTTTTTAAATATTCCCTACTTTATAAAGTATGTTTCCCAT
This sequence comes from Viscum album, assembly GCA_963277665.1. Classification (NCBI taxonomy): domain Eukaryota; kingdom Viridiplantae; phylum Streptophyta; class Magnoliopsida; order Santalales; family Viscaceae; genus Viscum; species Viscum album. The sequence continues at coordinate 746,525,862 of OY728125.1, forward strand.
AAGGAATATTTATAACTCATAACACATGGCTTTGAGTTATAATGTTTCCCCATCAAATTTAAACTTCTAGGAGTATGTTATTCTTGCCTAACATTTTATTATTTAGTAAATTTAGTCACCCTTTATATAAAATGATTTTTTAATAATATATAATGGTTTATTACCTTTTTATAAGGTTTTTAACAAAGGTAACTTAAAATTATTAAAAAGCTTCACTTTATAATAATTTTTTTACCTTTCACCCCACATTTCCTAAATAAATATTTATGTCATTTTCAAGGATCGATTATTATTGATTCTTTATAAATGTAATTTTTTTTATAATATTTCACTTCAAAATTTCAAAATATACTTTTAAAAGTGAAAATTAATTTTGTATTTATCATCAATGTTAAAAATATTTTTTAAAGATCATTTGTGTTTTCACTAGAATTTTCCTTTTCATATTCAAAAGGACTTACACTTATTGGATTTATCTTACCTAATTTATCCTCTAATAAATATATATTTACAATTTTGGGGATTGAACCTGTGGTATCAAAAAATTCAAGTATAGATCCCTTCTTATGTGATATTGTTTGATGCATTCATTTCCAAGGTTCTTTTTCATCTATGTCAATATTATTCCGCATATTATTTTTTATATTGGGGATATATTATTTTTCGACCATCCAAATTCTTTCTCAAGATTCCTTATCAACAGTTTATTTTATTAGAAGAATGATCTGTCAATGTTTTTTTCTTTCTTATCCTGACAATATGTATAAGAATGGTTTTTCTTCCACTACCAGTCCTCTATGAATACCCTATTTCTAATTTCATTGATTGGTATTCTCATATATACCTATGAACTGATCAATTCAGTGAAATTATTGTCTAATAAATTTTCCATTTTATATTTGGATATAATTAAAGTAGGATTAATAAGAAAGTTATTCTATTGTCCGGGGAATGTTTTGAAATTTTTTATATTTTTTATCCCAACACGGTTGATCATTAGAAAATTTTATTATCCGTTATTCACTCATTACCTCATATGGTGAATACATTGGACTTATACAGGTGGCTGGTGGGTCTTGACATTATATATCCCCAGGATTAGTTGGTAGATATCATGAGAGAAACCTATTTAGGTATTTAGCACATGCATTCCCAATTCAAAAAGATGTATTGACCATGGTGTTAAAGAAAATAATGATGTATTTTATACAAACTTGATATAAATAATGATGTTTTTCGTAAGGAAATGATGGAATGATCAAGCTGTTTTATGTTATTATTTCCATCACCATGAATTTAGTATTTTTTTCAATTTTATTTACTAATTTTTACTACTATCCAATGATATATTATGTTCTTAATTTTAGTTTATGATGGAATGATCAAGCTGGTTGTCAATGTTTTTTTTTCTTATCCAATGATGGAAACTTGTTATGTTTTAACAAATTATAAGTATCATGGGGGAACAATCTCCATTTATTTGGAATTACTAGTAAATGATGTGTCTAAACTCTTTAATTCTATAAAAACAAAAATATAATTGTGATGTAAAAGATGAAATAATCATTATTGATTTTTTAATTAAGGTGGTTATATCAAGGATTTTATAGTTGGTATAAAAGAGAATATGTAATGTATTTTTATGGAATTTGGATTGGGGGTGTAGTTCTGAGTTTCACAAGAAGGCCTTCAATCACAATTGTTACCATTTTCTTCTCATCTTGAGTATCAACTGCATGTTTTTGGTGGCCTACCAGCTTCATCCACACAGAATTTAGCTCCCAGTGATTTTTACTTATTTGAGAAGCCTCATCATCTATAAGAAATTGTTGTCATAGCTACAAAACCGTGTAATGGGTTTTTCATTGAAGCACTATTTCTCAACATATATGGGATTATGAAATTAATTATTCTTGTAGAAAGGATTACTCATCCACTCCTCCTCTCTCATGTGATTGGATGAACACCTCTTACATTCCCATTTAGATCATGAGAGTGAAAGTCTCTACTACCTAAGAGACCAAAATAATGACGAAGTCAATGCATATGTGTGTTTAGTGCATCCATAGAAGTGTTGTATATCAAATATCACATGCTTCTCGAAGAAAACTGATGGGTGGTCCATTAGGATTCAATGGTTTCTCTTTCTAGCTTATATTCACACCCAAAAACCAAAATGTATACTCAAACAAGGCCACTCAAATAGATTCAATTTCTCCCCTCTATAACCATCAACATTGGGTGTGAGCCTTTGTAGTTTGGGACTTAACATCCATTGGTGATACTATAAAAATATGGGGAAATACATATCAATCATAGAATTAAGATTTAAAAAATAAAAGCATGTAAACTTACCCCTTTCAACTAGTATGATAAAACATGTGTTGGGAGTCATCACAATTGTTGAAACACATTAGAAATTTGTCTATTAGTCACCATTTATTTAGTTTTTACACAGGAGTTAACCATAAATGGTCCCTGTCATGTAATATCCACCTCATGGTTAGGGTGAAAGTGTAACCTTTGAGTAGGTTGGAACACTAGAAGGAGGTGTAGGGAAAGTCTCCATCAGCATTGACTTATGGATAAATTCTCCAGGTTTATTCAGTAGGGTAGAAAAATTTATGGCCTCTAATATCTCCTACAATACTCCCACCATTATGATACACCCTCTATAGTTGGAACACCCTCCATGGTTAGCATTGATATTTTGGTAGCATGAGTTTGACCCTCACCCTGGGAAATTGTACCAGGGTCATCAAGACTTTCCTTATCCCTTTCAGAAAGGTGAGACCCTATAATCAATAAACTAATATATTAACCTTGGTATGAACATGGATATCCACATGGAAAATGAGATGAACAAATGATAAATATATATACCCACTACTTTCGGAGGGAATGTGTTTGGATAAAGTTTTAACTCTATGATGGAATTTCACCTTTGATAGTGGGGGTCAACCCCAGATATTGGAAGTATTTGTTTTAGTATAGGGATAACAGAAAGGATGCCTTTATGTTATACTTTATTTATTGTTTCTTTCATAGGGGAAAAATGTTCCTCCACATTGTTCTCTTTAAGGCCATCCTTTTAGATTACATCCATAAGTTTCTTTGGGGATTCAATTATAATTGCATCTTCTTTTAATTCATTATCTTGTAAGTAAAATGAAATTATAGATATTAAGACACATTATTGGATTAAAAATTATAAATATAAAAATTGTAAATTTACCTCTACAGGATAAACAACATTATCCCATTCATCATCTATAGACTATTTGATCAACCCATCAAGGAATCCCTGATCTTTCATGTCTTTTACCCATTGAGTGACCAAAACCTTTAAATCGTTGGATCAAATCTACATGTTAATCTCCCAAATATGTTTCCACACTATAAAGGGATTATTCCAAACGTCAATGTTAGGAGAAGAATTTACATTTCAAATTAGGGGGATGTATATGTTTCTCTAAAGCAAGTAATACAAGTCCTAAGGTATTTTTATAGAGGCCTCAGTACGAAAAAACATCATGGACTTTTCAGTATATTTCCTGATGTTTTTCTACTAAATTCTTCCTCTATCATTAAGAAAACTCGGTTTTCTTTGGATAGAGACAATTCTTCTTAATCTTGATTATGGTAGAGGCTAATCTTTTTAAACTTCATGTAGACATCATTAATGGATCTTCCTAAGGAATCAATTCATCACTTTGTGGCACAAGAACCTAGTCCTTAGAAGGACATGAAGGATTAGGTGCCTCAATCATCCTATACTTCTTAGTAGACTTATTAATTATCAATTTTACATTTTACAAAGGAGATTTGATGGAAGTTCATTGAAATCCATTCAATAATATCTGAGGGTACAATGATATCCAAAAATAGAAATAGTAAGAGAATAACTAGACTAATGCATCCTCAGTTGATAGATTTTCCAAAAAAACCCGTAGTCTCTTAGGATATCATCATAGATATCTACCATGATACCATATTGTTTTTTATGTATTGTACATGAACTGGAGGCATAAATATTTTTAATCTAATTATTTAGAATAAACTTGAAATGTGGAAGGGTGAATAAGGTTTGCAAGCGATATCATACTAAACCCATTCCACAAATACATTGTCCCTCAATGATCTCATACTTGACTATATATTGTATGTTCCTTTATCATTATCAGTGATTGTGCAATTAGGATGTGGTCCATATAGAATGGATTTGAATTGTGCATCAATAATAAATATACATGGAGTTTATTCACTATTTTATGGTAATGGGATACTGTGTGAAATAGATTGAATAAATATAAAAAATGTACATCATGGGATCTGTAGTATATAAAATATACTGTAAGCATTAAAATTAGAATCTTTCCACTCGTAAAATATCTTGAGTGTCCCTAATGCACATAAAGTGAACTCACTTCTGTTAATATGTAATAATAATTGGTTGATCTAGGAGGATATTAGAGCATACAAACCTACAAGATCCATTGTTTCCAACTTGTCCACTAAGAAAAATGTACTCGACCTAGAACCACTATTAGAATCATTTAATGTGAGGATATACCCACTCAGGAATATGGATAAGAACCCTACGAGGTGATTATACACCAATACTATCTAGCTATCTTAGTATTATTATTTTTCATATTCTCTTTCATCAAGCTCCAACTAGTATGTCCCAACAAACCCCTCTTATTAATATAAGGACATCCTGATGAGAATTTTCATGAGAACCTTTTCCCATGGGGGACTATGAAAATAATCATCCAAGTATCAAATTTTATTTTGAAATGAGGAATATATTCTTTCTCTATGGAATCCTTATAAATTATCAATAGTAACCCCACTAATATAACACCCATTAAATTTCTCCCTTTGTAGCCTGAGGGGGGTTGAATTTGTCTTACATAGTCCTTGGGATTAGTTCCCCCATGTTCCTATAGATTTCACACAAACTAATTACCACCTCTATATGGGTAAGATGAATAATTTTAGTCCAAGGGATATAACGACTCATAATTTCAGGAATCAGATCATTATTCTTGTGGTCATATGTCAAGGAATCCTGAATGGAATTATAGATATAAATTTATTGAGTGGGATCACTAATTATATGTATTTCACCCATACCTAGTAATCCTACATCCAATTAGTCATAAATTCTCCTCCATGATACATGTCCAATTTTTCCTTAAAGACCCTGGTCAGATAAACAATGTAATGATGAAATATAGAGAAATGATAATGATTCTCATGTTCTATTACAAGTTGGATGTCTCTTAAAGAAATAATTTTTTTGATGAACCTTGCATGGTAAATTTATAATCCCTTTATGGATATTATCACCCTTCACTGATATATTTTCACCACCCAAAATTGTGTTCATTAAAATACATGGAATCGAGTGGTTCGTATCTAGACAAGGTATATCCACATTATTTTTATACTCATTCGAATACAGTGGCATGAAGTTTGTTTCCATGTACTCTTACCGATAATTCTTTACAATCTTCACCGATGTTGAAAATAAGGATTTTTATTGGATGTAGAGTACTTTCTTAGCATCAATAACCATAATCATAATGTATAAATTTCATTAAACTTCTGGGACTATTATCAAAGAGGTGTCCATCATTAGCCTACAAAAATAAAAAATAGTCTATCATTATATTGAATTAATCGAAATGGAAGGTTCTCCTAAAGAAAGAGATGGGTAACGTGTGAAATAATCATATAAATTTTTAAAAAAATTCAAGACCCTCTCCTAGGTTTCCCCACCTTGGTGGCCTCACCTAGAAGACCTCATAATGGATTCCTCCCTATAGTGGCCTTGCTAATCCCCCCCCCCCTAGGTTCCCTCACTAATTCCCCCTCACCATTTTGGCCTCTCTATAGAGCATCGCCTAGGGGAAAAAGTCTTGTCACTCCTATTGAAGTATCATAAAATGAAAAAAAAATGGAGGACGTCTGATGACTCACCCAAGTAGTGAGGGGAACACAACAATTTATAGGGAATTTGGTCATGTCACACAGTCTATCCAATAAAACATGCATAGGTGGAAAAGTGTGGTTTTGACCAACTACCTTAGAGGAAATATCATGAATACCTAATTAATTTTCACGATGCATTATGTATATATTAGAATAAACCAAAATCATTCAATTCGGATCCCAATCCAATAAGAGGAAGTTTTTAGACCTCCTTTTATATGAAAAAGGTGTGGGGAGAATAAGGATAATAACCCCAAGGTAATTTCCCATTTAATCCCCTAAGATCTCCCCTAGTCACCCCAGTTACCTTTCCCAGGTTATCTTACAGTTATTAATGATATCCTTATTTTTTCACTCATGTACACCACCTCTCTCACATAACCCCACTTCACCTAATGCTTTCTACAATTAGAAACCTTAGATATTCACATGGAGACATTATCTAAACATTTTGAAGGGTTAGAAAGCCTCTAAGATACACTTTTCCCAGGTCTCCAGAGACTCCTTTAGGTATCCCATGGAACACTAATACCTAAGGAACATAACATAAATAATGGAAGAGTAATTTAAAAGAGAAAAACTTCATGAGGACCACTTTGTATCAAGTATCCATACACTAGGGTGAAGGACCCACCTCGCCACATTCACATGGGTAAACCATTAACCAATGTGACTCATTTATGTAAGGGAGACCCCCCTATTAAGTTCAATCTATACTTGGGAAAACCTCCACTCAATATACTCTAAAATAATCAGACCCTGAACTAAGGTGAATCTTGACTAAGGAGACCCTCCACAAATGAGACCCTCCACTATGATGGACCTCCACTAAAGCAACAATCCACTAGGGAGGCCCTCTACTAGGGATACATCTACTTGAGTGACCCTTCCATAGGGAGTATATTTATTGGGGATACCATCCACTAGGGATACCCTATACTCGGGAAATCCATCACCCCATGTTAATTATTTTTGGAGAGCCTTAGAACCTATTAGGGTGATCCATACAATGGGACCTATACTAGGGAGACCACTATTCTTGTTTCCACACTAGAGTAAAGGCCATCTAAGGCCCCCTAAAAGGGAGAGTTTATTTTTTATTCATTATAACAAGATATCATGAATTACCAATCCCATAAACATGTAATCCCTTATCCTAGGGACCCTATTTTGATATTCCATCATCAAGGTCTTCTCGAAATCCACTAAATGCATGAAATCAATGCATCCAACCATGTTTCAACACCTTCCAATCATGAATTCCAAATATATATTTTTATTATATCTTTAATGGATTCCCTATAATATAGGGTCTCCATGGGTATTGTGATCCTATATTACCTTGATAACTTTTGTCCTAATCATATGGAAATTGATGTGAATCTTCCTAGCACATGAAACAACACCTATATGACCTAGGTCTATCATTAATCATCTTGGGAAGCTATTAGATGCATGGGTGAAATTAAGGATCAATAAAACCAATATGTTTCTATGATATACATATACACTAGAAGTATAATAACTAGGTTCATTACTTATATGTTCTACCCAAAAAAATACAGCGTCCACGCCATTTTATTTCTGATCAGCTGTGGCCAAAGCCATAGTAAAGGTCATTATAAATGATTGGAAACTTATATCCTTCTCTCCTATAGTAATACATAGTAAAGGTATTCTTTATTTGTGTAATCAATGATCAAACATATATTTTCAAATATTTTTAGGTATATATGTCCCAACATTATGATGTTAAAATGTATAGTGCATGTCATTGTTGTACGATGTTAAATTACATGAAAATGTCCTTACCTCATGAAATTAAACTGCATGGTATGTTCTTATGATATGACTAAAAAATTTCACTCAAACTACATCGACATTGATTCCTATTTTAATGAGTTGTGTATGAATCCACTCTGATGTTAAAACCCAACATCATCAATATACCATCTCCATTCTCATCATTCTATATTTTTCATGAGATCATTTATGTCTATCCTATTCCTTGAAAAATTATTATGAGTCTAGAAATCCCATTCATTAGAGACATATTCTTGATTCACCATTCTTTAATTGGGTCATATTATTGGTAGTATCACACCCCCACATAGTGGGAAGCATTCCTTCTAGGCAATATCATATCGTCCTCATCGGGTCATGTTCCTTGTAGGAACCATCCACACTAGGCCAAATCACTTATGATATCAACCCATATTTACTGGTCCATATACCTATAAGGAAATCTAGAATGGGACACTCATGCATTAGTCCCACACCATCCATTTCAATAAATCTTTCTCATAGTCTTCCTTAAATAATTACATTAAACTATGTGGATTGTCCATTGTCATAGAACCTTAAAAGGTAAGACATTCCCCATTAATGTGAATAAAATAATAGGTTTTCTAATTTTTATCACAAGGATATGTAGAAATAATCTTTCATGGGACCTATCCCAAAATCTCAAACATATAACACCTTCTTGGTTAATGATACACTCTAGAGTTCAAAGTTTTTGGCTATAAAACACAGTGACATATAGACCAACTTAGATAAGTAATAGTAATATAAAGGGAAAGAATCTCTGATTGAACCATACGGTGTCACTTATGGATACTCTTTAATATATAAAATTTTTCACATTAATGGGATGCCACTGATATATATATACATTCACATAAACTTGTTCCAATAAAAAATATCTATCATGGGAATAAGAAATCCCATTCATGGATTTAGGAAATATTTCGTAACATGACTTAAAAATAATAATAGAGTAATGGGATTCAAAACCAATCTACAAGAGAACTGGTAAGGAGGCACAAGAATCCAAACTACTCATATAAAGAAAACTATATTACCTCTCATGGATTGTAGTGGGGGACCCATTCCTCATCAAATAACAGACAATATATTAGGGAGGGCCTAAATATATAGATAAATGGTATGTAATAAGACTATTATACAAAAATTGATGTTTTAATAACTTTATCAGCAATATGGGGGAACCACACTTAATCAAGAATCATGTAGTAAGCGAGGGAGTAACTGAACTTAAGAACACTACTATCTCCATGATAGATCCCTTCATTGTATTAATAGTGATAAGGTGGATAACTTAATAATAATACGTCACATATAATCTCCTTTTCAAATAGAAGTGAAAAATCACATTCCATATGGAATTAAATATTGTAATTCAATGGAAAGACACTGATTCCCCATAAGAGAACATAATCCCAAGCTAACCATGTGGGTCATATAGGACTTCAGAACAACATGAGAGGGGATGGGTGAATCAGGGTGCCATCCTTTAATTTTAAATCCTTATACATTATTCCCATGATAGTGTGAACTAGTTAAACTTTTCTACTAGAATCATGAATTAATAAAACATTCACATGCATAGTTACAATACAAAAATTTTACTTGGTTCACCACTAAGGGATAGTTCAAGGAGAATATGCCAAAGTTTTGTTAGTCATACCTAAATCGAATAATCTTTAGTAGTTGAATAAAATAGATGTGAAGACATAATCACTCTATTCTAGGCACAATAGCATTATAAATATTTAGGGACAATACACTACCTCCCTCAGAACGCTTACATCGAATCCCCCTATATCACTACTTTTGGTGAAGTCTTACTCATTTTAATGACTTAGATTCCACTTTAGAATGCTGTAATTTAAGTATTTGTCCCTAACTAGAATTATATTATACATGTGTCGAAGTCCTAAGATTATTCACATGAATGAATTGTTTACTTAAACAAGATGTTCAAAAATGTTGTTCATGAAGATCCTTCACAAAGCTCACAACCTTCATGAAGCAAACTAACTTCATATATCAATACATCATCATGGAATATTCAATCATCACAAAATTCCTTTTTCTGAGATAGTTAAGAATTAGTAAAGACTAATACATAATTTTCATGATGCTCAAGCTCACAATGAAGACTTGATTTTCAAAGCTCTTAGACTTTGGGAATTATGAGAGATTCTTTACTCCAATTCTCTTCCTGTTGAATAAAGTGGGGGTATCATCCTATTTATAGGCTTAGCCTTTCAAGATTCTTCTATACCTCTAGTGGATTTTTCATGAGACACCAAAAACATCTTGATGATGCTCTCATATTCACGAAGCTCTAGTGAAATTTAATACATTCATGAGGCTTCTCGTAGCCATGAATATCTTATTCCTTTCATCACGCATTTATGATGCTCCACTTATCGTATTTATGGAGATGTTCTATTTTTCATTGTGCATTCCTGATGATCCACACCATTGATAAACTGAATATTTTTCAAATCCTAGTCTTTTTGAAAACCTATAATCATGAAACATATGCCTTTAACATATTTGAGAAGATTCAATTTAAGAAAAAAATATTTCATGAAGCTTTATCCAACCTTCAATACTATTTTTAGCTTGTAATCTATGATCATGTTCCTATCAAACTTCCCAATCAACCCGGTGTAGATTGAAAACAAAGACAAACTAGACTCCATTTTCAATATTGAAAATCCATGGTTTGAATAGGTTATGTATTTAAATTCCAATATGATGGTGTAACCTCATTACCTATAGGTTTTAAACCTCCTTGTACCTATTTTATCAATAAATGGAACCCCTCTACCCCAAAGTGGTGTCGCAGACATCACATAACCATCGTAATGTGGATTACCCTTCCAAAATTTTACCATACATGATGGAAAATTTGCATGTTGATTACTATTATCTATGGGACATAACCAAGTATTCACTAAAAATCATGGCACCTTGGTGTCTCTAACCTGTGGCGCAGTACTCATGTAAAAACCAACTCATTGTGCCATAAATCCAAAAATCACTGTGAGGTGACTATTCGAAAGATAACCATATGGAATCTTGACACAGATAATGCTCTTTCCTCTAACTAGACTTAAAACACTAAACAATTGTCTCATCTATCATTGGTATGCCTCAAATGGTCAATTTAATGTCTTAATTCTCAAATAAAATGATAAATATGGCGTTCACATGAAACCATGTCAGATCATTATATCACTTCCTTATGAATTCTATGTCATCATGCCTTCTCATAATTCTTTATATCCATTCATCAAATCACCACACCTAAATCATCACTGGTGTACCCAAATCAAATAATTACGGGCACTGGTTCCCTTATTTCATAAAACCATCCCATTCATCATAGATCAATTGAAAATGATGATGCTTGTGTATTAATGTTCAATTAAAGTATAAAAAATTGAGGGGAAACAAGGGATATTAACTCAGAATGATTTTTTGATCATTTTCTGTTGTGCGTGATATGATAATGAAAAAATAGATAAATAGTGTGGATTAAAGAATTATGGGACCATCCTTTGGTGTTTAATAATAGATCAAAAATCTCCCAAACATATAAATTGATAGGAAAATAGTAATAAAATGTAAATAAAAATCCTAACCTTGATTTTTGGATGTATTAATGATAAATACTACATCCATAATGAGTTTGATGTCAATCCACCATGTATGTTATATGGATCTCAGATTTCTTGATCCTCTCCTCTCATATCCTCTCAAATTAGGTTATGTTTTAAACACCAATTAGAGTAAATATATAAAATTATGTAATATATAGAATTGGGTTTTATGAAATAACATTGATTAACTTATTATTTACATAATTCAATTTATGAATCCATGAATGTGTGGGACCAAATTGAGGGTATCAAACTATGGAATACATAGACCCTCCATAATAGAAATTCCCTTGACATATCCAACACTTTTCATGTTGTAACCAGTTATCCTCCTTAAGGTAGCATGAAACCATCCTTTGATGGATCACACCCCGGACCAAAACACAAGGACTATGTCATGGATTAAGCCATTATTTTGTGCCACAAAATACCAAACTATGACATAAATAGTTATGTGGTAATATGTAAAAACCCTTTAGATGATAATATATATGTATATAAAAGTTATTTGAAGGCCAATGACAACATGATATAAAAATAAATTCAATTAACCACATTAACAACATTATTTAAAATATTCAAAAGGTTCAAATAGTGAAAAATAGGGCCACTGCAATATAATTATACTCTTCCAAATTGAGAATGTTTATTTGAATAACACATTTGGAAGGAGACGGTGATGTGATAAGGTAATGATTACTCACCTTTTTACTACTGAATTTTTGTAACATTATTGATTGGTTTAGAAATTTGTTTTGATTATGAATTTTGATAATGACTATGTGATGGAAAATGACACATGGTTCTATTTGATGAATGGAGGATGTCCATGTATCTATAAGGAAGTAGTAATTTAACTATAGTGGATGTAAAAAACGTATAAATTATCTAAACCATTCATCCATTCACTCCCATTCATTAATTAATACCATATTAGTCAATCATCTAGATTGTAGAGGAGCACTCCTAATCAGTGGGAAGATGTGTCAGTGCATCATCCTTAGGGAGATCTTTAAACCGTCTTAATCATTTTTATATTTAGTATTCTTGGAAATAAATAAATTTTAGGGATAAATGGGACATAATTATATTGTGTAATGTATTTTTATAAAACTCAGATTTTTGTAATCCATTATAACACCCCATGATTTTGTGAATTGTTTTTTAATTAATTCAATATTTTGATGTTTTTTATTTCACGAAAAACATAATATAGTTTTTTTATAAAAAAGAACATTGTTTGGATGGCGTTATACACACCACTAAGCCAAGCTTGTGCTACACGAAACACGTAGATTAGCCTTCAGTACAAGAAACACAATTTTTGTCTTGTATTACACACAATACCAAGTTCTTTTGATATCTAGTTTTCCATGCAAGTCCGAGTTTTACCAGACTTCAAGATACTATTAATATTAACATTAAAAAATTATTATAGTTAACACATAGCTATTGTATTGGAAGTTATGAATAATATTAATCAAAATTTTAAAATATTATTTACACATATATAAAATTAATCCTTTGGTTATCAATTATTATAAGTGAATCTAAGAACGACATTAAAATAAAGAAATTACTTTTCGAAGAATACTATTTTTCTATGTAAAAACAAAATTTTATCTAAAAAAATTAAATAAAAAACCTTTGATTAATTTTTTCAATAAAATTTATATATTATATATGTAATCAATATTTTGATACTTATTCAATATATTTGATAGGAATAATATAATAATAAATCCAATTTTGTGAATAAAAAATGTATTCTTTTAAAAGGTAACTTTACTGCCTTTTAATGGAGAACCCATTTTAAATATCATTTTGAAACTTTTATAATTTTTATTTGAAAAAATAAACTTCATTTTTGGAATCATAATATAAAAACTAGATTAGGGTTAGTTTTTGGTATTTTTCTATGAAACTTCATTTTTGATGAATTTTGAATAATACTGAATTTTATTTAGAAACTTCATTTTCATCTAATTTATTTATATTGTTAAATTATATTTTAATTAAAATTTAAAGTTTAATTAGATCAAATATACATAAAATAATAAAATTTAGGTAAATAGAGCCAATTTCACATTGAAATTGGAAATAAAATCACTTCAAACTTTTAATCATTTTTGCTAAACAAAATCTGATGTCACGACACATCTGTGAGATTAAATTTAAACTAATTTCTGCCACTTATGTGATTGGAATTTGAAAAACTATATTCCAAATTTGGAATCATAATAATTTATAACGTCTAATATGGTCAACGTAGTTTTTGACCAATAATATTATTGAAACTGATTAAACTTAATTACAGTGATTAAGAGAAACATTTGCATAAAAAAAGACTAAACCTTAAAATTAAGGCCCAAATAAACCTATAAAATTGTACAAAATAAATTTTCTAGTAATATTTTAATCTTATAATACATTTTATAGAATTAGGTTCATTATTATAGTCACTTTTCATTGGAAAAACGTGGTTGGAAATCCTTTTTCAAAAAGTTACTAGAATACCACTCATCCTCCTCTATAAAAAGAAACTCACCCATCACACTTATTAATAACTCTAAAGATCTTTTTATCACCCAAAATCTACTCAAATAAGATCCCAAAATACCCCCCTCATCCTCAAATTCTCCCTTTTGTCTGAAATTTAACCAAGTAATCCATTTGGTGTAAACCAAGATGGGTTACCTAGAAGAGAGGTAACATTTTTCCTCAAGAATCTTTGTTTCATTTTCATTCTACACCACTTAAAATATTCTTATTAAATGATTATATAATAACCAAATTATCATAAATATAATTATATGTTTATATTCTATGGTTTTTACCTACAATTGCACACAATTTCTTGTAATGGGTAACGAACTTACCGTTCTTGTATAGGGCGAACTGCAACTTCACAAAACGATGTTGTTCGTTGTTTCTTTACCACAACTCATGGGTGGAAATTAGGATGGAAAATATATTTTATATGATATGTATAATATATATGATGTATTTGTTATTTTTTAATTATTATATAAAACATAACTTCATGCTTTCCATTTTGTGTAAATCCCATAACTTTGTTTGTGGGAGTATGATATACCGCCTCCTCAAAGGGATTCTATTCATTCACAATTTACATGGAATTTATTAAGGATGGGTTTAGTGAACTTATATGATATATATGAAAAAATAATCCCACTATAATTTTGTCATATATATATATATATATTTCATATACTTTCTTTCTTTCAATATGAAAATAAAACGAAAACAACGTTCATTCATACGTACGACCTACCATCTCCATGAACGGTGTATTAATGTTCATAATTGTAACTTTTATAAATTATAATAAATATTTATATAATTAATATATATGATACTTATATCATGTTTTGTGTCATATAAATAATTAAATCATGATATAAGAAATAGTATCAAGAATTAAAAGTCAAAATATATACAAAAAACAAAGTCGTTATTACCTGAAGCGTAGCATTAACATGGAATAGTAAATAAATGGGTAATATAATGTCATAAAAAATAATATATTTTATTATATATGAGAATATTATTATTTAATATATGTATAATTAACTTTTATTTATTATATAGGATGTTTATATGAGTACGATGAAAGTCAATACTTAAGGTAAGGGTTTTCTCGTCTCACCTTTATTTTTCATGAGACACAATCCATATTCACCTATTATTTATTATATGTGAAGTGTGTAATTATCATGAATTAATTATATTCTTATTATAAATAAATTTATTTGTATTTAAATATCAATTTTACGTACTATATTTCATGGGGTTTATGTTTGAAAAGTTACCAAATCGATAAAGTAAATATATCTCTATTTGCCTTCATTGAGAAACATGCCATGTTATAAACCTATATTATTTTAAGAGGTGTATATATATATATTTGACATGTAATATCAGGAATATCCTTACTTTCATTATATTTTACGATTCAGGTAAATTTTATTTTCTTTCACGGGGAGTATGATTCAAGGTTACCTAGTGGTAGAAGTTTATCGAACCAATCTAATCGTTTGTCGGGATTGTTTTTTAATATAATTCCATTGATGAAATTTTATTTCCAATATCTCAAGAACAATCAAGAATTTCATCCTCATATAGTTATAAAAATATATATTTATCGTTTATTACGATTTTCCCACTCATTGGTACTTATCATTATTAATAAAGTGTTCTTAAGAAAATCCAACTTTATCACTCTCTTCGATAAAAAATCAGTTCTCTTTCAGAAAATGATTTCTAAAAATGTTTTAAAAAATTTATACTATTATTATATGATATTTAAAATAATTTTTATCCATTTTTTACCGTTTATGAAAATTGGGTTTTAAAAAGGAATCTTCTTATCATTTTCTGATCAAGGAACATTTTTAAACTTTTTATGGTGCAAAAGAAAAGTTTAGCATGTATGTACTTACCCACTATCATGTGATTCATTCCTTATATATTCCTTTAAAATATTATTTAAGAAAAAAAATTTCATAATATTTTAGGAATTCATTTTTTTCGATGGTTTTCCAATTAAAAGGTTTTCAAATATGTTTTATGTTTAAAAAATTATTTCAATGGATTTTCAGAGATTCCTTTATGTATTTTCAAAAGGTTTTTTTCGAAGAAAAGGATTTCAATGATTTCAAATATTCTTTTATACATTTTCATAGTATTTTTATGGTAAATAGTTATCAAACTGTTTTAAATATTTCTTTATATGTTTTGATATTATTTTAAATAAAATGCTTTTAAAAAGTTTTTCAAGATTCTTTTATAAGTTTTCAAGGAAACTTATTTCCAAAATGTTTTCAAGCATTATTTATAAGTTATCAAATAAAAAGGTTTTGAAAATGTTTTCAAGATCCCTTTATATTTTTTCAAGGAAAATAGTCTTCAAAATGTCCTAAATATTTCATTATAATTTTTTAAAGAAAAAGGTTTTCAAAAATTGTTTAATGATTTATTTATAAGTTTTTATAGAAAAATGTTTTTATATTTTTTAAAAGATTAATTTATATGTATTCATATTTATTTTCAATAAAATGGTTTTCAAAAGGTTTTATGTTTCAAAAAAAAATTAAATAAGAAATTATAAATTTCTCAAGAAATGTTTTTAAAAGGTATTTAAAAAGTATTTTCCTTCTAAGATGAAATCCGTTGATGTTAGTCTTTCTTGTCTATGAAATTATCAAAAGGTTCCATTCATATTATTTCTCAAAATGGTTTATGTTTTTATGGAATGATTTTTATGAACCATTTTCTCATTCATGGGATATATGTTGATGAAACCTATTTTTCCATTATGGGTTATATGTATATGAAAATTGTTTCTATTTCACAGGTTATATGTTTTTGAAACCCATTTATCTTTCACGATTTATAGGTTTATTAAAACCTCTTCTTTTAATTCATTATTCTTTGATGAAATGATTATGAAACCCGTCACTTTTCCATAGGATATGATATGATTACAAATTTATGATACCCATTTCATTTCACAGGTTATGATATGAGGGTTTATAATCTCGTGGAACACATATATATTATTTCATTATGAGATGTCTGGGACCTATATCTCCCTCCAATGAATTGGGTAAAGATTTATATCTCATGAGATTGACATGTTTGGAACGAGGAGTAAACTTGGTCAATAATGGATTTTTTTTGCTAAGATGGTCTTGGGAGTGAACCTTTACTACTAAGATGTTCATGGGAGTGAACCATGAGTACCAAGATGGTATGTGGAGTAAAATAATAATACTAATATGGGCTTGTAAGTGATTCCATGACTAATATGGAAATAATTTTATATGCCTATGTGTCTAACACAATTCCATGTATTATCCCTATGTTATGTTTCATGGATTATGTTATTTATTTCCTCATGATTAATATCTTATGAATTGTCTATATTTATTCTATGATTCATGTTAATTATCTTTGATATTCATGTTATAATCTTTTATTTTCATGATCTTGTTCTCATATGCTCATTCTCATGATTATACTTACATATCACCATTGTTTACCATTACTGAGCATTTGAGATCACCTGTTTTTATGTTTCCTTACCCTAAGTTATGAAGATATGTATTATGTGTCATATGTAAAATAAGGGTTATTATAATGAATAACGTAGTGGGATATAATGTAGTGCTATTGTGTACCAATGTTTATATTTCCATGTTTCCAAAGGCACTAGACTAATACAGTCTTTGTTGGATCTGAATCTACAGATTATACACAAGAGGGGGGTGAATTGTGTCTTTTGCAATTTTTCAATAACTCTTATTTTGAATGAGTTCTGTCATTTATAATTTATCATATTTGATCGTGCAGCGGAAAAATTAAAAACAAGAACACAAAGATGTATAGTGGTTCGGGGAACAGAAATCCCCTAGTCCACTCCACCAACGCTCTACTCCACGAGCTTGGTGATTTTCACTATCTGGTCCACTTTTCCACAGACCGATTCACAACTGAGTACAGGAAGTTGACACCTTTACAATCCATGGAATAACAAAGCCTTATGGTTCAAACACAAACCTACAATGATTACAACGAGAAGCTGGTTACTCAAGAATAAAAATAATTTCAGAAAGAAATTTCCGGTTTATCTTCACAATTGCATGTAGAATGCAATTGACAGCAGATGTATCGAAGTCTCTAGAAATATTTATCTTCAAGACGAAGCAGTTCTGAGTTGATCCAGTTGTAGTAGATATAGATATATAGTCACAACCTCAGCAGTAGTAGATCCACAGTAGATATTAGATGTAGAATAAGTGAATCTTCTATCGAGTTCCTTCTTCTTGAACAAACAAAGCTTTTACGATCCTGTTGAATCAGCAGATCAATCGTGAATAGTTGCAATCTCTGTTTCCCACCTTTTTCAATAATAGATCGATCACATCATCATCTTTTCTGGTGTTTTAGAGAGAGAATATATAATAAAGCATATCTTCTACACATTTAGATCCATAAAAGTCGCCTTTGGATTCACGATATTCAAAAATTTGAATTTACAGAGAAGTCGTAACTTCCCTTAAGACTCAACATAAAAATCTTCTTTTAATTCTATCTTAAATCCATTAATAAAACGGCTTTGAATCAGTCAAAGTCGTAATTTAAAAACGACTTTAAATCCGGCTTGAAATCCGCCCATAAATCAGCTTACTCATCGTTGTACATAAAAACCGTCTGCCGAAAATTCCGACGCCAAACGTAAGGTTGATGACGTGGCCTCCAAACATAGGGTTAATAACATAGTCTTCAAACATAGGGTTGACAATGTAAGTTTGATAACAAACTTAGGGTTGATCATCCATACTTTTTCTTCAACATTCAAACATATGGTAAAAGATATATACTTTTACTTGATCCATACTTTTCCAAGAATGTATGGTTGTTTACAAAAGTAAGGTTGATGAACCATACTTTTGAGAAATAAACATAACCTTAAGAATTTACTTACGGTTCTCCTTCCATACTTTGCTGATAAAAAAACGTAGGGTTCCTTCCTAACGTAAGGTTCTTCTTCCATACTTTGCTGAAAACGTATGGTTGGTTAACCATACTTTTCTCTTATCTCAAAAAGTATACAAGATTTTCATCCTTACGCTACATTTATCCACATAGGGTATGAACAATGATTCCAGAACATGCTAAAACAGATTCTGTGCTATATTTATCTATGTAAGATGTGAACAGTGTTTCCAAAATGCGCTAAAACAGATTCCGTGCTAAGTAATAAATTCTCGTTATTTCAAGAGTAAAATAAATTAATATGCTCCTGAAAAATACTAAGTAAAATCATTAGAAAATATCTAAGGGTATTTGTGAGCATAAAAATTATCATAAAGAGATAGAGTATTATTTTCAATAATCTCCCCCCTTTAAATAACATTAATACGCATTGTTGAAAACAATAATTTTCTCAACAATCTCCCCCTTTTTGATGATCACAAAACCCATAAAATAATTAAAATTAATTATAAAAACAAAATTAACTTTCAAAATTTGTTATAAATTTTTTAAATAAAAACTTCTCTACCAACAATATCCCCCTAAATATTGATGTTGTGTTTATCCAAATTCTCCCCCTTTTGTGATATCAAAAAGAATGAAAAATCATGTATTTTAACACGTTTAATATTGCACTGAACTGTTAGTAAATGCTATTACGAACTGTTTATCAATAATTAAATCTGGAGTACTGGCATATTAAAAATAAAATTACTAAAACAAATACGGAAAGATACAAATAAAAAATGAAGAAAATTTTCATTCAAAAACAGTAGTATATACATGACAATGATATACACAGGAATCAAGGTTTGGGTAAGATAGGCAACATGGTCTATCTCCTCTGAATTGCAGACTTGATTTCTATAAACTGTTCCCGAAGTCTCTTCATCATCCCATCTCCAAGCTTGATAATGAGATCTTGGTTCTCTTGAGTCATATGAATATCCTCAATTAAATTGACTCTGAAAAACTCATGCATCCTTTCCTCTTTTTCAACAAATACTAACAGCTTCTCCGATAACTGATCTAACAGAATTCTAATTGATGGCTCACTAGATGTCAGTTGATCCAATAAGAATTTCTGATTGTCCAGCAACACAGACAAGGGAGAACTGTTACATTGAAGATCTTGTATCCTTTCATTCATATTTCTCAACGCAGCTGTGATAGCCTGAAACCTTCTGATTAAATCAGGTGAAGAACTTGATCCACTAACTGCATTATTTGCAACTGATGCAAATTGGTTCTCCATAAACAACTTCCGACCTGATAAATCCAACTACATAACCATTTCAAATTTTAATTGAGTAACAGAATTCAGAATATCCTCTTTAAACATTTCAACTTCTTGCCTTGAAACTGTACACTCCTTCATCTTTTTAAACTTCAAATGTTCTAAGTCAAAAGCATTTCTAAGAGAAGAATTCTCATATTCCAACTGAGATACTTTTCTGTATAGTTCTTCAACTTCATCTTTTCATGAATCAGATGTACCCTGTGCTTGATTCACATTCTTAGGTTGATGCAGCAATACCAAAGGCAATGATTCAACATCAGATTTCTCTTTTTTCTTTGTCCTAAGAAGGTTGGTCCACAGATTTTTCCTTAGTGTTTTCAAACTCCTCCACAGAAAAATCCCCTTGAAGTACCTCTGTTTGAGTTTCAGAATCATGCTCATCACATTCATCTACATCTTTGTCTTCCAATGGAATTTTAAGAACAATATCTTCAGAAGTTTCCTTAGGTCTGGCCACTTCTTCACCAGGAACTGCCTCCATCTCCTATTACTATTGAAGTGCAACTTCAACGTCAGCAACAATCTGTTCCTGATTTTCCCTTTGAGCTTCTTCTTGAGATCCTTATTTCTCTACCGGAGCCATTCTCTCAGTAACATCTTCCATGGTTTTATCATCAACAGATTATTTCACAAAAGAATAAGAAAATAAAGGTTTTGTTTGATTTTTCAAAGCAATGGAAGTGACTTCCTCATTTACTGGTCTTTTTATTCTTGATTGAAGTCCCTCCTAGATTCTGTCTTCCACAACATCTGTCACTTCAAAGCGAATCCTTATTGCTACATTTCTGACTCTGGATTTAGCTTGTCCCTCCTTGGACTCAGCAGTTTGAGCCTGAGCACTCTCTGAGTCTTCCTCTGCTCTTACTGGCGAAAGTTTTTCTTTAATTATGCTCTAGAAATATCCAACTTTCCTCAAGGTTCCAACATTAAACATATTACTGTGATGACAGCTAACTCTTGCATCCACTAATCTCACCATGTATTTCTTAAACAACAGCTTAGAAATAAATCTACCAAAGGGATAGAAATTCATCCTGGCCTCGCTTTGACAGAAATAATTGAGATACCTTATCATGTATCCTGGAAAGTTTAACTTAATATCACTTAACAAAAGAAACATTATATACATATCAGGGAACAAAATCTTCTCCATTTCTGCCATCCATGGAGCTATTCCGGTCTGAATAAATTTTTACAAAATCTTCTGATCATGCTCCAAATCCTTAACAAACATTTTTTCTATTGTCTTGGTACCGAAAAGAAAAGCCATAATGTCTTTGGATTTATGCACAGAATCTCCTATATTCTTCAATTCAAAATGAAAAAGTCCCTCATGAGGGCAGTTGAGAATCTGACTAATCTCTACTGAAGAAATTGAGAAATCCCTATCCTCTATTTTAGCTATCATAATGTCTTCAGTATCTCCCAGACTAAACTGTATAGATTTGTAGAAGTATGTAAGTTCTACTTCATACAGAAATTCCGTATTTTCAATATTGAACATCTGTTCAAGATTCTGAAATGACAGTGCTTGCTTCAACAAAAGATTCATCTGAAATAACTAGTCAAGATCAATTACCTTACCCTGTATGATTTTTCTTCCTTCAGTGTGTTGTCTCTTGGAATCGCTTGGCTCGGCCTCACTTGCTATTTTAGTCCTTACCATTGCTGTGATATTCTCTGATGGTTTGAAGGTTAGTGTTTCAGAAGTTCGAAGGTTACGGTTTCAGAAGAGGAAGTGCGAATTTCGAATTTTGAAAGGGTTTTGATAGAAGTGAAAGGGTTTAGAAGTCGAAAAGGCTCTGACAGCCTTGATTCCCATGTAATCACTCATCATTACATATATTTAAAAATAAATAAATTTTTCATATGACGAAAGAAAGAAAAATAAACTTAAACAGTATTCAATAAACAAAATAAAATATACAAAAAATAAAAATAAAAAAAATATTTAAAATTAAATAAACCTAGATCCCCCTTAATAAAATCGAACCTTGCAGTGGGAAGAGGTTTACTAAAAATTTCTGCTAGTTGAATTTTAGTATTTATAAATTCTAAAAATATATCTTTTTTAATAACATGATCTCTTAAAAAGTGATGCCTTATATCAATGTGCTTAGTTCTAGAATGACTAATAGGATTTTTTGAAATATTAATTGCACTCGTATTATCACATAAAATAGGCGTATTATTAAAATTCAATCCAAAGTCCATAAGAGTTTTTTTCATCCACAACACTTGTGCACAACAAATGCCAGCAGAAACATATTATGCCTCAGCTGTTGACAGGGCAACTGAATGTTGTTTCTTACTAGACCATGATACTAAGGACTTTCCTAAAAAGTGACATGTACCTGATGTAATTTTTCTATCTAATATAAAACTTCCAAAGTCAGCATCTGAATATGAAATAAAATTAAAATCATAAGTTTTAGGATAAAGAAGAGATTGAAAAACAGTTCCTTTTAAATATCTAAAAATTCTTTTAACAGCAGTTAGATGTGATTCTTTAGGATTTGATTGAAATCTAGCACAAAGACATACTGAATACATTATATCTGGTCTGTTAGCAGTAAGATATAACAAGCTACCAATCACACCTCTATATAACTTATTGTCAACTGATTTCCCAGTTTCATCCAAATCAAGTTTTATATTAGTACACAAAGGAGTTGTAAATGTCTTTCTGTTCTCAAGTCCAAATTTCTTAAGTAAATCAGTAATGTATTTGCTTTGATTTAAAACATTTCCAAAATCGTTTTGAAATATTTGAAGACCCAAAAAGAAATTTAATTCTCCCATCATACTCATTTCAAATTCTTCTTGCATTAATTTTGAAAATTCATGACAAAGAGTTTTATTAGTTGATCCAAAGATTACATCATCAACATAAATTTGAACCAATAAAACTTTATTTTTCACAGTTTTCTTAAATAGTGTTAGATCTGCCATACCAACAGTAAAATCATTTTTCAAAAGAAAAGAACTTAATCTTTCATACCAAGCTATAGGTGCTTGTTTAAGGCCATAAAGAGCTTTAGTATGTTTAAAAACAGAATCAGGTTTTTGAGAGTTTTAAAAACCAGGAGTTCGCTCAACATAAACTTCCTCCATTAAATATCCATTTAAAAAGGAAGATTTGACATCCATCGGAAATAATTTAAAATTCATATAAGATGCATAGGCTAAAAGGATTCTAATGGCTTCTAACCTATCTACAGGTGCAAAAGACTCATCATAATATATTCCCTCTTCTTGATTATATCTTTTAGCTACTAATATTTCTTTATTTCTAGTTATTGTGCCTTGGTCATCCTGTTTATTTCTAAAAACCCATTTGGTTCCTATTATAGGATAATTCTTAGGACTTTCCACTAAATCCCAAACTTCATTTCTTTTAAACTAGTTTAATTCATCTTGCATTGCTATTACCTAGCTTTCATCATCTAAAGCTTCTTCTATAGTCTTGGGTTCTTGTTGAGATAGGAAGGCAGATAATTCCACTAGGTTTCCTAAGTTTCTTCTAGTTTGAACATCAGTTTCTAAGTTACCTATTACAGTTTCTAAAGGATGATTATTTAGGGTTCAAGACTGTCTAGGTAATATATTTAAAGGTTCTTCAGTATCAAGTTCCTCTGAAATGGAATGAATTTCTTTTATATCATTTTTAAAATAATTATTTAAATTCTCAAGTCTCATGCTATCATTAGAGTCAAGTTCATTCATTTGTTCTGTCCTTTTCTCAAAAGGATCAGATTCATCAAATTTCACATGAACTGATTCTTCAACAATCCTTGACTTCTTATTATAAACTCTATAATCTTTGGAGGTAGTAAAATATCCTAAGAAAATACCTTCATCAGATTTTGGATCGAACTTACCAAGATTATCCTTGGTGTTTAAGATATAAACCTTACATCCAAAAACTTTAAAGTAATTTACTTTAGGTTTTCTATTATTACATAGTTCATAGGGTGTCTTTTTCAAAATAGGTCTAATTAAAACTCTATTAATTATATAACAAGTTGTATTCACAGCTTCTGCCCAAAAATATATAGGTAGGATATATTCATTTAACATAGTTCTAGCCATTTCTTGAATTGTTCTATTTCTTCTTTCTGCAATCCCATTTTGTTGAGGTGTTCTGGGTACAGAAAAGGTGTGTTTAATACCCATATTTGAGAAAAAGGAATTAAATTCCAGATTCTCAAATTCTCCACCATGATCACTTATTAATGAGATTATATTGAAACCTTTTTCATTTTGAACAGATTTGCAGAAACATTCAAATAAAGTAAAATCTTCATTTTTAAATTTCAAAAAGAAAATCCATGTAAATATTGAATAGTCATCAACTAAAACATATACATATAATTTACCAGCTAAGCTTGCTACTCTTGAAGGTCCAAACAAATCCATATGAATAAGTTCTAGAGGTTTAGATGTAGCAACCTTATTAACAGATTTGAAGGATGATTTGTGTTGCTTTCCAAGTTGAGATGCATCACAAAATCTGTCACTTTCAAATTTGAGACAAGGTAAATCAGAAACTAAATGATTATTGGATAACTTTTGTAAAACATATACATTTCAATGACCAACTCTTCTATGCAAGATCCAGGATTCACTTACTTTAGCAGTCAAGCAGTTTACTTGTTGTTTACACAAGGAATTTAAATCCAAAGTATAGACATTTTCAGTTCTTGGTGCTTTAAATTTAAACAGTTTATCTTTAGAAATAGTACAACAATTGTTAGTAAAATCAACAGTATATCCATCATCCCAAAGTTGAGAGATACTTATCAGATTGTGTTTTAGTCCTTGTACATAAAGTACTTTGTTGATTGAGACTGTTTTTGGATCTCCAACAGTTCCAATGCCAATGATTTTTCCTTTGGCATTATCACCAAATGTGACAAGTCCTCCTTCCTTTTGAGTGAGTGAAGAAAAATTCAATGAGTTTCCACTCATATGTCTTGAGCAGTCACTGTCCATGTACCATATATCTTTTCTTCTCTGGTGACCTGCTACCTGCAAAGACATTCAAAAAAATTGCTTTGGTACCCATATTTTGTTGGGTCCAGGAGTGTTAGCTAGCAATGATATGGGTATCCAGATTTGCTTTGTTCTTTTAAAATTAGCTGAATCATATAATTCTCTTGAAACATAGGCTTTCTTAATACCAAATATTTGAGGTTGTCTTAAGAAATAGTTTTTAGCTACATGTCCATTTTCCCTACAAAAATTAGAATTAAGCTTTTTAGAGTCAGGAACAAAATAATTTTTATATATCTTTGGTTTTTCTCCATTGCTTCCAATTACAAATCTCTCCTTTTTAATGATAATTTTTCCAATAATTTCATTTAATGAATTTTCTCCTTTTGTAAAAACCAATGCAGCCTGTTTGTAAGATTCTACTTCATCCTACAGTGATTTTATTATTGATTCAAAATTAAAATAGTTAATGTTAATCAAATTGTATTTATCAGTTAATTATTTATGTTTTTTCAGCATTGTGTATCTTTCATCTAAAACGGATTTATGTATATTTTTTAGTGAGTTATGTTTCTTAAATAGTGATTCATATCGTTCTTCATGCATATTGTAGTAGGCTGCAAGTTTTTCATTTGCGTAGCTTGATTCAGAATGCGATTCAGAGGAGTAATATGAGTGTATATCATCAGTTTCTGACATGAAACACATGTTTTCCTTTAGATTGACTTCTTCTTTCTCTGAGCTTGATTTAGAAGAGCTACTAGAGTCTTCAGATACACTCCAAGTGGCTTTCATAGCTTTCTTGTCTTTCTGCTCAAAGTCATTTATTTCGAAGAATTTCTTCTTCTTTGCATCCTTCAATTGTGGGCAATCTGGTCTGATATGCCCCATATTTTTTCATTCATAACATCTCACTTCCTTATTATCTCCCTTAAAGTATTTTTTGAAGACTCTTTTCTTGTTGTAGAATTTTCTAAATTTTCTGGTTAGTTGAGCCAGTTCTTCATCTGAGTTGGATGAGTCAGAGATTTCTGATTTAGCTTTGACTTTTTTTCTCTTCATCTTTCTATTATTTTGTAGTGAAGTTACCTTCAAGGAAGTATCTTCTCTTTTGATAATCACTTTATGTTCATTAGCTTCATCTTTCATTTCATCTTCATACATCATCAGTGTACCAATCAACTCTCTCATAGTTAGATCTTTGACAGGTGTTTGTTGTTTGATTGCAGCAGAGATACCATTCCATCTAGTAGGAAGTACTCTCAGTACTTCTAATGCTTGATCAGCCTGCTTGATAGGTTCTCCTATAGAAGTTATGTTATTGACAATTTCTATCAATCTCCCATTCATTTGGGTAATGATCTCACCTTCAATCATTCTGAAAGTATCAAATTTCAGTTTTTCAGTTGCATATCTCATTTTCCTTACATTATCTATCCCTTTATATGCCACAACTATTGTTTGCCACATCTCATATGCTGTCAGGCACTGAGATACTCTGTTAAATTCATCTGGTCCTAGAACGTAGATAATTGCATTCATAGCCTTCAATTTCATATCGTACTCTACCTCTATAGCAGCACTCCATGCCTCGGGATTTTCAGTAATTTCATAAGGATTCAGAATCTTTGAATAAACTCTATATCCGAGGTTTTTCAGATATATTATCATGCACGATTTCCAGCAACCATAGTTGTCTCCATTAAAATATGGTGCTCTAACCATAGACATCCCTTCTCTTGTATTAGTCATGATGCTCTATTGTATAATCCTTAAATTCTTCTAGCTTTCTAAGGCTCTGTCAGAAGCTCCTCCTCTGATACCAGTTGTTGGATCTGAATCTACAGATTATACACAAGAGGGGGTGAATTGTGTCTTTTGAAATTTTTTCAATAACTCTTCTTTTGAATGAGTTCTGTCCTTTATACTTTATCAGATTTGATCGTGCATTGGAAAAAGTAAAAACAAGAACACAAAAATGTATAGTGGTTCGAGGAACAGAAATCCCCTAGTCTACTCCACCAACGCTCTACTCCACGAGCTTGGTGATTTTCACTATCTGGTCCTCTTTTCCACAGACCGATTCACAACTGAGTACAGCCAGTTGACACCTTTACAATCCAAGGAAAAGCAAAGTCTTCTGGTTCAAACATGAACCTACACAGCTTAGAACGAGAATCTGGTTACTCAAGAATAAAAATAATTTCAGAAATAAATTTCTGGTTGATCTTCACAATTGCAAGCAGAATGCAATTGACATCAGATGTATCAAAGACTCTAAAAATATTGATCTTCAAGACGAAGTAGTTATGAGTTGATCCATTTGTAGTGGATATAGAGATATAGTTCACAACCTCAGCAGTAGTAGATCCACAGTAGATATTAGATGTAGAAAGGTGAATCTTCTATCGAGTTCCTTCTTCTTGAACAAACAGAGCTTTTCGCTCCTATTGAATCAACAGATCAATTGTGAATAGTTGCAATCTTTATTTCCCACCTTTTTCAATAATAGATCGATCACACCATTATCTTTTCTGGTGTTTCAGAGAGAGCATATATAATAAAGCATATCTCCTGCACATTTAGATCCATAAAAGTCGCCTTCTGATTCTCGATATTCAAAAATGTGAATTTACAGAGAAGTCGTAACTTCCCGTAAGAATCGTCATAAAACTATCCTTTTAATTCGATCTTAAATCCATTAATAAAATGGCTTTGAATCAGTCAAATTCGTAATTTAAAAACGAAATTAAATCCGGCTTGAAATCTGCCTAGAAATTGGCTTACTGATCATTGTACATAAAAACCGTCTACCGAAAATTCCGACGCCAAACGTAAGGTTGATGACGTGGCCTCCAAACGTAGGGTTAATAACATAGTCTTCAAACATAGGTTTGACAATGTAAGGTTGATAAAAAACGTAGGGTTGATCATCCATACTTTATCTTCAACATTCAAACGTACGGTAAAAGATCCATACTTTTACTTGATCCATACTTTTCCAAGAACGTATGGTTGTTTACAAAAATAAGGTTGATGAACCATACTTCTAAGAAATAAACGTAACCTTAAGAATTTACGTACGGTTCTCCTTCTATACTTTGCTGATAACCAAAACGTAGGGTTCCTTCCTAATGTAAGTTTCTTCTTCCATACTTTGCTGAAAATGTATGGTTGTTTAACCATACTTTTCTCTTATCTCAAAAAGTATACATTTTTTTCATCCTTACGCTATGTTTATCCACGTAGGGTATGAACAATGATTCCAGAATGCGCTAAAACAAATTCCGCACTATATTTATCTATGTAAGATGTGAACAGTGCTTCCAGAACGCGCTAAAACAGATTCCGCGCTAAGTAATAAATTCTCGTTATTTCAAGATTAAAATAAATTAATAACCTCATGAAAAATACTAAGTAAAATCATTATAAAATAACTAAGGGTATTTGTGAGCATCAAAATTATCATAAAGAGAGAGGGTATTATTTTTAATAATCTCCCCCTTTAAATAACATTAATACGCATTGGTGAAAACAATACTTTTCTCAACAGTCATTGGGCGTTTGTTTGTGTGATGTATTAAATATTCTATAAAAATGATGTAATGATAATGTTTGAAGAGCAATGATATCTAGAGTTGGTATTATAGAAATAGTTTAGTTAAATTTAGAATCTAGGATGATAAAAACATAGTTAGATACCTAAGGACATGTCCAAGGATACATATGAGGATTAAGAAAAGTATAATAAAATGTTGTAGAATTTTATTAATGTATAGAGTGAGTGGTTTCCAAGAAATAAATCATTGTATGTATAATAAAAGTATATATGGATCTAGAGTATATGCACATAGGGGATTTTTTTTTGAAAAGGTGTAGTGGTCCTGACTCAAGCATAACCTAGTAAATGACAACGGGCCTTGATGCACACATGGTTTGACACTCCCAGGGGATATGCTTTGGGAATTCATAAGCACTTTACAAACAATCAATAAGGATTTAAATAGAACATGACTATGAATAACCTAGGATAAACCTAAGGTGTTATATATTAAATAAGAATGCATCATGATTTAGACATCTTATAAGTATTTTTTTTTATATTTTTTCATGATTATGTGGTTTTCTAGTATAATGACTATTGTTCAAACTATTCTTTATATTATTAGTGAATAACATAAACTAGAAAGAACTAGGTTAAAGTAGAATGTTTCATATGCGGATTTTATGGGAATTATAAAAAATCATGTCTTAAGCAGATATCCCATGAATAAAATCAAGAAAGTGGTACAATTATTAGAAATACTTCTGAAGATAAAGAGACCAAAAATGACATTTGAAAGGTATAAAATGTTCTAATAGTATTGTTTACACTAAACACAAGAATCATGATTAGATTAATGTTGAGAAACCTTATGATATGATTCATATTTCATATTCTAGGATAATGGGTATGAAGTAATAATATGATGAAGCCTGAGTAATGGTTTTAGAATTAATTTCGATGATTGAAGAGTATATGGTTTGGAATTCAAAGATATTGTTATTTGAAACATGAAATGTACGAGTATTTTTAGTAAAAGTTTTTCATTAAGGATTGAAAATGATATGTTGAATGGTGAAAAATAATTAGAAAAGTGATTTAATGGAAATTTTATATTTTTAAATAAGGGAAGGTAACGCTTAATGTTTTAAAGATGTTGAGATAATTCTGTTTATCTTGGATAAAGAGCTGATTGATTTGAATTAGATAGTATTTATGACCTCAGAACAAATAATGGATTTGTTGAGAAATTGGTCTATTTTATCATGGATGAACTTTAAATCTTATTAAATTTACATAATGTATACAATAATCTTTATAACAAGGAAGCATTCATGTTTTCCAAAAGGCATTATGGTAATTCGGGTTACTACCATGTTTATAGAGAATATACAATTAGGGTATTCACATGTTTGGAATGTGACAGCCAAGGGTTACATTGTGATATATGATGGATCAATGTTAAGATGACTTAGTTACCTTCTTCCCAAATTTTTAGATTTTCGTCTTTTGGAATGGTTATAAGGTTAAAAATACACTGAATATTTAAGTTAAACGTCAAATGAAGTTTTTTGAGATTAATGAATTATCTCACCATATGAGGATTTATGAATGTTGAATAACCCGTGTTAACATTTTTTTATGTTATTATAAACAAAGATATATGGAATGACTTATCTCTCTAACTCATGATCTGTTCATACTTTGGGAATGACAAATTTACCTTCATTTATTAGAGTAAGAGATGAAGCGGGAATCAAGAATGGTATAACCAAGGGGTGATATTGTGCATATGTAAAGGAATAAAATCAGTTAATAATATTTTCTTATGTTCTTATATAGTAAAAGAATTAATGAACTATAGGAAAATAATATTGAAAAATATTAATCCCAAAAACTTCATTTCTATTGAACTGATGGTCTTATAAATTATTATAGATTTATGGTTATAGGGCCCTTAACTTCCTATTTACCATTCACTTTCTGGTGATCAATGATCTTTATTAATCTCTATGATTTTTTATGATTTTCTTTCATGTACAATATCCCCTTCTCACCAATTTTATCCTATATGGAAACCTAGTAATGTGGATCCTTAGGTAACCATTATATTTCCAACTTTCCCTTTTTAAAAGAAGATTTAATATTCATTTTTATAATGTGTGTTTCTATGAAAGGAATATGCAAGTATAAAAATTTTTATAACCAAGAAGAATTTTGAGGGAAAAATTCATTTTAAGGGGGGTATAATGCAACACCCCAATATTTTTGAATTATTATTTTTGAATTAATTAAATATTTTTATAATGCAACACTGAATATAAATATTTTTATATAAAAGCACTATGTGTGACATGTATTATACAGAGCACCAAGTAATGCTTATGCTACATGAAACACTTAGTTTAGCATGTGGTACATGCAAAAATATGTTTGGATTGTATTAACCATAATACTAATTTCCTTCAATATCTTGTGTTACATGCACGATCATGTATTACCAGACTACAAGATAATGTTAATATTATCAGTAAAATATTATTATAGTTACCAGCCAGCCGTTGGAATGGAAGTTATAAATAAGATTATTTTTTTTGTAAATATTATTTACACATGTATGTAAAATGAATCCTTTTATTATCAATTACTATAATTGAATGTAAGAAATATTTGAAAATAAATAAATTACTTTTCTATGAAAACTATTTTTCTATGAACAAACACAATTTTATATCAATAAATAAATAAAAACTTTTGATTAATGTTTTAAATAAAATTTATATAATATATTTCCAATAAATATTTTGACACTCATGAAATATATTTGATAAGTATAAGATAAGAATAAATATTATTTTTTGAATAAAAAGATGTATTTTTCTAGAAGGTAATTTTAAGGCCTTTTAAGAGTGAACCCATTTAAATATGATTTTTGATACAATTATAATTTTTATTTGACCAAATAAGATTAATTTTTGAAATAAAAACATAAAAATAAGATTAGGGTGAATTTTTGGAATTTTTCTATGAAGTTTCATTTTTTGATGAATAGTGAATAATACTGAATTTTATTTCAAAATTTATTTTTTATCTAATTTATTTATATAGTTAAATTATATTTTTATAAAGTTTATTTAGATAAAATATACAAAAAATAATAAAATTTAGGTAATTATAGAATATTTCACATTGAAATTGGATATAAAATCACTTAAAAATTTTAAACATTTTCACCAAAAAACCCCGCTGTCACGACACATCCACAAAATTAAATTTAAATTAAAATTTTACAATTATGTGATTTGAATTTAAAAAAATGGATTACATATGTATAATAATAATAATTTGTAATATGTAATATGTTTAACTTAGTTCTTGACCAAAATGATTAGTGAAAGTGATTAAGAGAAAAATTAGCTTAACAAAGGACTAAACCTTAAACTTAAGGCCCAAAATGACATAGAAACTTGTAAAAAATACCTATTATGGAAATATTTAGAACCTATACTCCATTTTATAGATTTTTTATTTTATTTTATCCACTTTTCATGAAACAAATGTGGGTGGAATTCCATTTTCAAACATTTACAAGAATGCCACTCCTCCTCCACTATAAAAATGAACTGAACCCTCCCACTTATTCACACCTATAAAGACCTTTGGATCACCCAAATACCGATCCAAAAATATAAAAAAAATCATTAAAACTATCCTATATTGCTTCCTTTATGAGTAAATCCAACCAAGCCCTATGGTGAAAACCAAGTGGAGTTACCAAAAGAAGAGGTAACATTGTTCCTCAAGATCCTTTATTTAATTTTCATTATCCACAAAATAAATTATTCTTATTACATTATTATATAATATAATTTGTATTATAAATATAAATATATGTTTTTTATATTTTTTACCAACAATTACACACACTCCCATTTAATGGGTAATGAAATTACTGTTCTTGTGTACAACGAACTACCGCCTCACGAAACAATGTTGTTCGTTTTTTCTTTAAAACCTCTAATGGGAGGGAATTATGATGGAAAATATTTTTTTTATATTATATTTATGATTTATTTATTCATATTTAATTATTATATAAAATATACCTTCATGATTTACATTTTGTGTAAATACGATAACTTCGTTTGTGGAAGTGTGGACAACCACCTTCTCAACGCGATGCGATTCATTCACACTTTACATGAAATGTATTATGGATGGGTTTAGTAAAATTATATTATAAATATAAAATTATAATTATAATATAATTATGTTATATATATATATATATAATTTACTTACTTTCATTCAATATGACAATAAAACATAATCAACATTCCTGCGTATGTTCGACCTACCATCTCCATGAACTACGTATTCCAGTTAAGAATTAAATATTTTATAAATAGTTGTAAATATTTATATAATGAATATAAATGATACTTATATCATGTTTTAAATTCTTTAAATAATTAAATCATTATCTATGTAAAAGAATCTGTAATTACAAGTCAAAACACATATGAAAAACAAAGCCTGTTATTACCCAAAGTGTAATATTAGCATAGAATTATTAATAAACGGGTAATATAATTTTGTAAAAAAATAACATATGGTACTATATATAATAATATTATTCTTCTATAGATTTATAATAAACTTTTATTTATTATATAGAAGGTTTGTACGAGTACAAAAAAATCAATACTTAAGGTAAGAGTTTTCTCATCTCAATTTTATTTTCCGCATGACCCAGACCATGCTCACCTTCTATTTATTATATGTGATGTGTATACTTCCCAGTAATTCATTGTGTGATTCTTATAATTAAATTTATTTTTATTTAAATATCAATTTTATGAACTTTATTTCCTGGGGTTTATGTTTCAAAACTTACTAAATCGGTAAAGTAAATTTTTCTCAATTTTTTATTCTTTGAGACACATTCCATGTTATGTACTTATATTCTTCCATGTGTTGTATATACTATCCTTTTACATGTTATATCACAAATCTACTTATTTTAATGATATTTTAAGCTTCATGGAAATTTTATTTTCTTACATGGGGTGTATGATTCAAGGTTACTAAGTGGTAGGAGTTTATTGAAACAATATCATAGTTTATTGGGATTATTAATGATTATGATTCCATTGATGAAATATTATGATTCATAACTCAAGAACACTCATGAATTTTATTATCCACTATTTTGTAACAATATCTTCATGTGTTAGTACTAGTTTTACAATATTTGGTATTTATGATTATTAAGAAATTATTTTTATGAAAATATGACTTTATCCCTGTCTTCTAGTGTAAATACTTGTTCTTTGAGTCCATGTTTACTAAAAAAATTCAAAAAATTTCTGATAGTATTATATGATCTATAAAATAAATTTTATACTTGTTTTAAGTTTTAATAAAAATTATTTTTAAAAATAAATCATCTTGCCTTTTTTATATCAAGGCACTTTTTACACTTTTTTATGGAGAAAAATGAATGTTCATCATCTAGGAACATAAATTTCATCATGACCCCCATTTACTAATATATTCCTTTAGAAGTTTTCAAGTTTATTTTCTTTAAAAGGTTTTATAATATTATGAAGATTTAATTTTTTTTAAGTTCTTTTCAATAGAAAATGTTATTAAAAAATTATGTCTAAAAAAGAGTTTTAAAAGATTTTCAATGAATCATTTATGTGTTTTAAAAAGGTTGTTTTCAAAGAAAATGATTTAAATTATTTCAAAGCTTATTTATAAATTTTCAAATTATTTTTATGGAAAGTTATTTTAAAATGTTTTATTTCTTTCTTTATAAATTTTCAATGTATTTTCAAAGAAATGGTTTTCATAATGTTTTCAAGCTTCTTTTATAAGTTTTCAAGTAAAATTGATTTCATTTTTTTATATTTCCTTATATTTTTTCATGGAATTTTTTTTAAAAGGTTTTAAATATTATTTTATTATCTTTCAATGATATTGGTTTTCAAAATGATTTCAATATTTCTTTATAATTTTTTGAAGAAAATATTTTTCAATACATTTTCAATATTCTTTTATAATTTTTCCAAGAAAGTGGTTTAAAATTTTTTTTCAAGATTTCTTTATAATTTTTCAAAGAAAGTGAGTTTCAAGATGTTTTAAAATATTACTTTATAAGTTTTCATGTTTATGTTGAAGAAAATGTTTTTCAAAATTTTTCTATTTTAAAAAATATTTTTCTTAATAAGAATGGGTAATTGCCTCAAGAAATGTTTTTAAAGGATATTTGAAAATTATTTTCCATATATGATGACATCTGTTGATGTTAATCATAAATATAAAGGAAATTATCCAAAGGATCCATTCATATTTTTTCTCTAAATGGTTTATATTTAGATGACATGATGTTTATGAAATCTATTTCTCTTCCATGAGATATAATTTTATCAAACCACTTTCTCTTTCATATGTTATATATTTATGAAACCCAGTTCTATTTTATGGGTTATATGATTATGAAACTCTTTTATTTTCTTGGTCAATTATTTGATGAAATGATTATGGAACCTATCTCTTTTCTATATGTTATGGTTTGATTACATGTTTATGATACCCATATCATTTCATGGGTTATAATATGATTATTTATGATCTTGTTCCACACATGTGTGTTATTTATTTATGATATTTATGGTACCTATATATCTATCCAATTCATTGGGTACATATTTATATCTCCATAGATAGACATGGATGGAATGAGTAGTGAACTCGGTTCAGTAAATGACTTTGTCTGCTAAGATGGTCTTGGGAGTGAACCATGTCTACTAAGATGGTCATGGGAGTGAAACATGAATATCGAGATAGTATGGGGAGTAAACTCATAGTAATAATATGGACTTGGAAATGATGCCTTGAATACTATGGAAACTATTTTATATTCTTACGTGTCTTCCAAAATTCCATGTCTTATCCCTATTTTATGTTTTCATGGCTTATGTTTTTTATTTTAATATGATTAATGTCCTATAAACTTCCAATATTTATCCCATGATTCATGTTTATGATGTTTGATATATATGGTGTGATCTTATATAATCACGATCATGTTCTCATACCCTTATTCTCATGATTATGCTTACATATCTCCCTTTTTTACCCTTACTGAGAATCTAAGATCACCCCTTTTTATGTTTCCTTCCCCCAAGTTATGAAGATATGTATTGTGTTTCATATATATAATAAGGGTTCTAGTTATGAAGAACCTAGTGAGAGATAATGTATCTCACTTATGTACCCATGTATATGTTTTCATGTATCCAAATGAATTAGACTAATATCATCATTGGGTGTCTATTTGTGTAATGTATTAAGTATTATGAAAAAATGATGTAATGTAAATGTATGAAAACAACGGTTCTCTATATAAATATTATTTTATATAATTCAATAATTACTTATTTTAAATAGTTAAATGAGGCGATGGTGAGTTTGGTGGAGTGATATTGGAACTTGTATCCATGAAATAAAATACTGAACAAAAATATCCAAGGGTATGAAATCTCAAAGATTATGTTTTAATATAACAAAATAAAATAAAATAAAACCATACATTTAATGGACAAGAAAAAAAATTACATGAATACTATATTTTAGTAATAAGATTATGGTATAATTTGAGAGAAACAAATTTAGAATCTATCATCTTATTAAAATAGTATTGTAATCAATTCATCTAATTTTATTTTCAAACTGTCGTTATAGAACTAAATACCACAACACATCTATTTTTGAATATTCACACTATATGTTTAGTTTACTATTGCCAACACATTTACACATCAATTATTCAATAAAAAATAAAAAATATATGTATTCTCATATAATTACCCCACCCCCTATTATAATTTTTTCAATTTTTATATATGTTGAAATTTGTTGACTTAAAAATAAAATATGATTTTAGAGATATAAATGTTTTTAATTAGTGTTAAGTTGTATTGGCCCTATATAGTTGTTGGGTTTTTTTATATTACTACAAAAAATTTCACAAATTACTAAACCTTTTTAGTATTACTAGACTGCAAATAAATACACTGAGGGAGGTACGATATACAATACATTGGTTTTTATGGATTGTTACTTGGTTTTTTCATAATAATTGAGTTTGGTATGGTTTTAAAATTTAGGGTGATTGGGGGTTATTTTTGGAAGGATTCACCATTTATATTATTCTCTTGGAACAAGGAATATCTATCTGCACATGTAATGTGATAGATTTTCTATATTCAATGTTGATTTTTTTATTAAATTATTATTTTACTAAGAACTAAATGATTTTTTCTGAATCGGTTAGAAATAATGAATAAGTTAATTAAAATCAAAGAAAATGTATATTCATGATAATGTAGTGTAATTTTTTTAGATGATTGATTATTATATGTGAATGATTAACGTGTTGATTATTGTGTTCTATTTAATATTTTTTTAAAATGAGGTAATCAGTATCGAGATTTGATCAATGTAATAATGGGTAAAAATATTTAAAATAAAAAAAATTAGTCTTTTTCTTCA
The DNA here is from genome assembly GCA_963277665.1 of Viscum album. NCBI lineage: Eukaryota > Viridiplantae > Streptophyta > Magnoliopsida > Santalales > Viscaceae > Viscum > Viscum album. The sequence continues at coordinate 746,563,303 of OY728125.1, forward strand.
TTTGTTTTCTTCATATAATAATTTTATATAATTATTGGGAATTTTATTCATGGGGTTTCTTAATAAGAAATAATGGAAAGTATTAACCTATTCAATTTACAAAGAATTAGTAGCTAATTATATTTTATAATTATGTACTTAGACTATTAATTAATTATTCTTATAAATTATTTTGAATTGTTAAAATGCCATTAATTCTCTTAGATATGTGAATAATAACTGATATTTTTATGTATTGAATTTAATAACATTTTAATGAATGTTTTTAATATTAAAATGATATTATAATATTTTTGGAATTATTATGGGGGAAAATTCATAAATACATAAGGATTATTTAGTTGGAAAAATTTATTTTGGTTGCATTATTTATAAATACAATAGTTTTTTATTTTATTTGAAATTTTTCTAAGATTTATCTACTTGATTTATATATTTTCATGAATAGTTTACCAATTTTTGGGTTGCATTTATAATTTTTTATATTAATATAAATTTTAATTATAGGGGGTTATGTAGGATAAAAATTGGGTAGTTTTACTTAAATGAATATATATTTATCAGGTTATTTTGAAATATTATTTAAAATATTTGTGTTAAATTAATTGATAATTAAATAGAATTAAATTAAATTTACATTTTACTGATTTTTATATTGATAAATTCAAAGTGATATTTTGAAAATTATTTGATATTGATATGAATTGAGGGATATAATTTACACATGTTTTAAAATTATGAGTTTTAATGATTTGTTTCAAATGTGCTAAAAGAGTGTATTAATTTAATAGAAATTTTATTTTAAAAATAGAAATGACTATGCTTGGTAATATTAAAGGGTTGTTTTGGAAATTATAACTATTTAATTGATAATTTTACTAAATTCTTCAAACTTGATTACATGACTTGAATAATTTATTTCAATGTAATTGGATAAATTCAAAATATGGTTAATAACTCATGAAAATTTTAAATGGGTTTATGAATCTAAGAATAATGAATAAAATATTTATTACATAAAAAGTGTGACTTGTTATGAAATAGGCCAAATAACTGTTGTTTAATGGATATTATGGCTAGTGTAAAAGTTTAAATTCTATGAGTAAATGTTTATTTAGTTTATTGGGCATGATAGTAGAAGAGTTAAGTATTTGGGTTTAGTAAAATAATGGTATAAGTGAATTAAATGTTTATTAGGTTAATTAATTTTATATTTTTGTAAGAATTATATATTTTTATATGAATTTTTGTAACGACCTAGGTATTTAAAGAATAATACATTTTAATATCTATAAATACTTATGAATAAGATATTATTTTCACATTAAATGGGATTATTTTTCCGATAGTGTACTCAACATGCAACAACAGTTTCTTTGAAATCTTATGTTTCACACAACTTTGAGTTATACCGAAAAATAATATAATATTATTAATATTTTAAATGGTAGTTAACGCCTAACCGTTGTATTGGAAGGAATGAATAAAACGGACTAAAATATGATTATACATTTTTTTAATTGTTTTTACATTTATCCAATAAGATTTAGAGTCTTAAAATGAGAATGAATCCAATTTTGAGCATAAAATACTCTAATATTTTTAAAAGGTCAATTTACCATCTTTTGATGGAGAACCCTTTTTAAATCTATTTTTATTAATTTTTATATGTTATATTTGACAAAATAAACTTCTTATTTATAATAGGTACATCAAAATTTACCTTGGTTGAAATTTTGGTATTTTTCTAATGAAATTCATATTTTAATGAATAGTGAAAAATACTACATTTTAATTCAAAACTGTCATTTATTATAATTTATTTATATAGTTTGATTGTACTTTTAATTGGTTTTAAAGTTTAATTGGATTATTTTTTTATCATTTAATCCAATTATGTTCATTGGAAGTAATTTCACATTTTAAATGGATATAAACACAGGTCAATCTTTTGATAGATTTTACTTATTAAAAACCCGTTTTTTGGTTTTGACAACAAGAATTAATTTTAAATTAATTTCTTATAATTCTGTATTTTGAATTTGGGAAAATAGATTCCATATTTTTAATCAAAATGTTAAAATTTTGTAAATATGTAACTTTTATTTTTTAACATTATGAATAGTAACTTCAGTAATTATTTTCATTTACCATGATTAAAGGGTAAATTTGGTAAATAAGGATAAAAAATAATATTATAATAATATTAAACTACCCTAACACATGTAATAATCATATTGGATAAGATATGAACAACCATGAGCATCATTGGGTCGATTTTCGATCCCTATGGAGCCACTTGGGTGTGATAATGACATGTTATAAGAATTAATTTAAAGTAAAGTGAAATATAACATAAACATGCATCTTATTACTAAAAAAATTATATGGGGTTTTATAAGTGTTATATTCGACTATAAATAGTCATTAGAAAGATACGAATATTTCAAATATCGTGATATTTTATTTATAAATTTTATACATTAAATAAATAAATTTAATTATGACACAATGATGATGCAATGATTACTTCATTAATAAAGGATTCAAAAAATGATAATATAAATATTAAAATAAATATTATATGACATAATTAATGTCATCCACTAATTCTATAGGTGAATATGAAATGTTAGTATTTTTTCAATGTTTTTTTCAAAGGAATCAAGTAGTTATGAATTTGTAAAAAGTCAAGTATGAATAGTGTCCAAAATTGACATAATTCATAGCCTAAAATATAAAAAAGTTTATTAAATAATATTAAATTTATAAAAATATAATTTTCGGCTGAATGGTTAATATAATTCCAAATATTTCATAAATTACTTTTTTGTGGGTCTTTTTATATGACATGGTAATTACATTAACCCACAATGTGTAAATAACATGATATCACTGTAAGATTAAAATGGGTAAAATAAGGGTTAAACTCAAAATATAAGTTTAAAAAAATATTCAAAACTTATCTAAAAATCATGGGATGATGTTTATTTGAACTAAAATCATCTTATATTTTAATTAAATTAGTTTTTTTCCATTTTTAATCAAAATTAGATTTATAATAAATTAATATTTCAAGACTTTCCTAAAGTGATCCTTCTCCCTCTTATAAAAGGCCACCACCTCTACCCACTTACTCACACCTCTCAAACCCCTTGGATAATCAAAATTATACTCAAATAAGATCTCAAAATCCCTCCATTACTCATAAAATCCCCACCTTGGGAAGAAGTAAATTCAAGAAATCCTTTTGACTCAAATCAAAAGAAGTTACCCGATTTAGAGCTAACGTCTTCTCTCAAGTTACTTTCCTTTATTTTCCTTATCCACTCCCTATTATCTTATTTTTCTATGATTACACAAAAAAATAAAGTATCATAAATATTCTAGGATGTTGTTATGATAAGTATTCAGACTACACTTTCACACACCTCCATCTAATGGATACAAACATACTGTTTATATGTACGACGAACTACTGCCTCACGAAACAATGATTGTTCAATTTTCTCCTACCACCTCACATGGTGACCATTATTATAACACTGTATTTATATTTTATATATTTTACATTTAAATTTTCTATATGCTTTTTTAATTTTTATTTATAACATACCTTTATTCTTTCTATAATGTGTAAATATGATAATTTCATTTGAGGAAGTGTGGACTACCACCCTCTCAAAATGATATGACTCATTCATGGAATACATGGAACGTATAATGTATGGTTTTATTAAAATTATGAGACATAAATGACATAAATATAATAATTTTATTATAATATACATTTATATAATTTAACTTTTATTCCATTAATATGACAAAGAAATGGAAGTAGCGTTCATACGAACATACAACCCACCATCTCCATAAATGATGAATTTAAGTTCTTATCTCCAAATATTATGGACTATTATAAATACATATATATTGGATATATATGATATTTAAATCATTAATATCATTTTTTAGATGATGGACTTATGACCACATGGACAATTTACATCAAAACAAGTTCATTTTCGACTCGAGTACTGAATATCGATAAAAAGACCGATATGAACTTAAATAATTATGTGATTTTTATAACATGACAATAAGTAATATAAAATGAATAATAAACTTGAAAAATATTTTGAATAATTTTAAAATTAACCAAAGTTTATTATTCAGGAATATAAAGAATAAACGAGACAAGTTAGACTCAAGGTAAGGGAATTCGTCTCAATATATTTTCATTGAGGCATATTTTGGTTTATACACGAACTTATTTTATAGGTTGTGTCATAAACCACTTTGAATTTTAATTTCATTAAAAGGGAATCATTTTTCTAGAAAGCGTTTTACTAAATGACAAAAAGGAATGTTTTTAACATATACGATGACAACGTCTTCTCCTCCACAGTAACCGTTATTTGATATTTGACTTCCTCTATAAGACTTAATGTTTTTAAATGAAAATAAATTCATTATTACTTTATATGGGTATCTTGGTATTGAAAATGGGTTCTTAAATGAAAATGGTAGTTTTATACAGAAATTTTTTTCATATGGGATTATAATATGCTTTAAAAAGGGGTTTTGTACTGAACATGTTTTATTCATAAAATGGAACATGAGGATTATATGAGATGGGTTAGCCCAATATAGCGTATATGAAGGGTTGAGACCCATTATAGATCATGGGTGAGCCTGATATAGCTTATACTAATGGTTGAGCCCCATTATAGCTCACGGATGAGCCTGACACAACTTATATAAAGGGTTGACCCCCCATTATAGCTCATGAGTGAGCCCGATATAGCTTATACAAAGGGTGATTCCCATTATAGATCTCTAATTTGGAAGTCAGACATATAGTTATTCCAATTGTAAGATGTTTGAAAGGGTTTTATTATAAGATTCTCTAAGTCACCTGAAGAAGTTTTAATTTATTTCTATTTTTTTATTATTTTTCATTGAGAAAAAATTATGAGTGTTATTCATGTGAAAATGTTTTGTTCCATCGGTTCAAAGAATATTGAAAGGGTTATCAAGTTTTAACAAGACTAATGGTTTTTATTTATTTTTATGTCCCTTACTGAGCTTTTTGTTCTCATCCCATTTTTTGAATGTATTTATAGAATTTATGGGAGAATTGAGTCAAGGATGGAGTTAAGGAAAAATTATGATGATTAAATATGAAAAGAAATCATGTTCCTTCTTAAAGTTTTTATTATTATAGAAGAAACAAATACTGTTGGAAGTGTACACTTTGTATTTTTATGTTTTTTTTATTTAATAGTTATGGCCTAATTATCTAAAGCTATAAACCTGAAAATATTCCCAATGTGAATTCTTGACTTAACTCAATATTATGTAACGTTTAAGGCTGGGAACTTACAGTTGGTATCACAGGTTGGTTTAGATAACTATAGTGGTTATGATGGTGTTAATTACTTTCCTTTATAGGATTTTACTTTATTGTTAAGTTGAAATGATGTATCATTTTATGATTACCTTGTTGCTTCATCTAAACTATGTTTGTTCATAATGGTTTTCCGCTATGGAAATATGAAAGATATAATCGGAAGGCATATAGAGGAAAACAAACTTTCAAATCAACAACATGAGGTGGTGATAATTGGAATAGAACTGTTTTTTCCAGTGATGGACTAGTTGACTTAGTCTATAAATGGTAGTGGTATCCATGAATGAGATCATCCTAATAAACCAGAGAAGAATATGTCAGTAGTGGAACATTTTATGAGGCAACATCCCCCATCATTCAATGGATCATCTGACCTAGTGGTAGCTGACGGATAGATTAATACACTGTAGAAGATATTTATAGTCATGGGATGTTCAGAACGTCAAAAGGATACTCTTTCCATCTATCTTTTTAAAGGTTAAGCTGATCGATGGTGGTCATTAGTTAAGAACACTAGAGACAAAAATGATATTGGTGCCATGGAATGGGAATAATTTAAGGATATTTTACTTGATAAATATTTCCCTAAGGTTGTTTGGCTTAGGATGAAGAAACAGTTCTTGGAATTAAAGAAAAATGATGATGATTCAGTTGCCGCATATGAAGAAAAATCCACAAGATTAACCAGGTATGTTCCAAATTTTATTCCAGACATTGGTAGTAAAATTAATTGATTTTACTCAGGATTGAAACCAGGGCTATAAAGAGATTTGACCTCTCAAGAATTTAAAATTTATGAAAAATTGGATTATTGTGATGAGAAAGTTGAAATGGAATTTTCTGACACTTATGTTCCACGAGATGATAAGAGCATGAAACAGTCAAGGTATGAAGAAATAGAGAAGAAAACAACTAAGAATTATGGAGACAAGCCCAAAACGTTTTCCAATTGTGGTAAAATACATTTTGGGGAATGTATGTTAGGATTTGAAAAGTTTTACCAGTGTGGTAAGTTTGGCCAAAAGGTTTGTGACTGCAAAGAAAAGGGTCCTAAAAAGTCCAATAATGAGATAAAAGATAGCCAGTCTATAGTAAGATGCTTTAGATCCAATGAGTTGGGACATTATGAAAATAAGTTTATGAAGTTAATTACCCTAGGAGGAAATCAATATGATCATAAACAAAAAGGTTTGGGAAAATATTTTGCTGCTACTACAGTTGATGTTGAGACATCTAGTGAAGTTAGGAAAGATCCTGAGAGATTGGTATTTCTTGAAGGATAAACATAATTTCAATGTTTTAGAGACAGCTTCTGAGGTTTTATGTGATGTGATAATAAGTTGTTAAAGACCTTTCTGGGAGATGTTTTATGGGGTTATGTTTATGTATATTTTTTTTAATGTGGAAGTATGCATTTAATTTTGGACCTCAGTTTTAAGATATTGATATCCTTTATGCTTTGTGTGATCTTTTATACTTAAGGTTATTCTTAGGGATGTACATTATATTCTGGGAATATTATGAGGATGAAATCGTGCTTATAAAATATAAATACATCAAGTAATTATGTTTCTTTATGTTCATAGTCAACTCATAAATAAATTCCTCATATTTATTAAAGTGAACTTATATAAAAAAAGTTTTTGGTTTAATTTCCCTACTGGTAAATCAAATATTATTTAACCCATCACAAGTTTATGGTTTTCTGGTTGTTAACTTCATCCTGGCCATGCTTTCTACCACTCTCTATCAGAAGTTGATGGTTAGTTTTTTCTTCCATATCCATATTTTCCAACACGGAATCCTAGAATTTGTTATCCTAGGTAACCTTTTTTTTATCTTCATTTATTTTAAAATGATATTTTCATTGACTCTTTTTCTGATATGTGATTTTCAATGAATTTTCAGAGCCAAATTTTAAAATTGTGAGGATACAATTTCCAAAAGGAGGGAATGATGTAACGGCCTGGGTATTTAAAGAATATTACATTTTCATATCTACTAATATTTATGAATAATATATTATATTTAAATTAAAGGGGATGATTTTTCTGATAGCGTACTCAACACGCAACAACTAGTTTCTTTGAAATCTTATGTTGCACACAACTTTGAGTTATACTGAAAAATAATATAATATTATTACTATTTTAAATGGTAGTTAATGCCAAGACATTACATTGATGGGAATAAATTGAACTAAATACAATATGATTATACATGTTTTTTAATTGTTTTTACATTAATCTAATAAATTTTAGAGGATTAAAATGAGAATGAATCCAATTTTAAGTATAAAATACTCTAATATTTTTAAAAGGCTGGTTTACCACCTTTTGACGGAGAACCGTATTTAAATATAGTTTTTTTCACTTTTATTTGTTCTATTTGACAAAATAAACTTCTTATTTAGAAGAGGTACAACAAAATTTACCTTGGTTGAAATTATGGTATTTTTCTGATGAAATTCATATTGTAATGAATAGTAAAAAATAATGAATTTTTATTTAAAATTTTTATTTCATCTAACTTATTTATATAGTTATAATGTATTTATAATTGGGTTTAAAGAGTAATTAGATTATGTTTTTATAATTTAATCCAATTATGGTCATTATAAGTAATTTCACATTTTAATTAGATATAAACACATGTCAATCTTTTGAAAGATTTTACTTCTTAAAAACCCATTTTCTGGTTCTGACAATGGAAATTAATTTTAAATTATTTTTTTCCAATTATTTGTTTTGAATTTGAAAAAATGGATTCCATATTTGGAATCATAAGGTCCAAATTATGTAAATAGGCACCTTTTATTTTTTGGACATTATGAATAGTAACTTCAGTAATTATTTTTATTTACCATGGTTAAAGGGTAAATCTAGTAAATAAGGGTAAAATATAATATTATAATAATATTAAACCACCATAAAACATGTAATAATCCTATTTAATGAGATACGTCTGACCATGGGAATCCTTAGTTCGATTTTGGGACCCTATAAAGCCACTTTGGTGTGATAATGACATATTACAAGAATTAATTTAAAGTAAAGAAAAATATAACATAAACATGTATCTTATTAATAAAACAATTTTTATATGAGGTTATATAAGTGATATCTTCAACTATAAATAGTCATTATAAATATAAAAATATTTCTTAAATCATTATATTTTATTTATAATTTTTATACATTAAATAATAAAATTTAATTTTGACACAATGATGATGTAGTGATTAATTCATTAAAAAAGGATTCAAAACAATTATATTATAAATATTATATGACATAATTAATGTCATCCAAGAATTATCTAGGTGAATATGACATGTTAGGATTTATTCAATATTTTTTTCGAAGGAATCAAGTTGTTATGAATTTGTAAAAAGTCAAGTATGAATAGTGTCTAGAATTGACATAATTCATAACTTAAAATATAAAATAGTTTATTAAATAATATTAAAATAATAAAAAATAAGATTAGGAAAAAATGGTTAATATAAGTCCAAATATGTCATAAATTATTTTTTTGTGGGTCGTTTGACATGATATGGTAATTACATTAACCCATAATATGTAAATAACCTGATATCACTATAAGATTTAAAAGGGTAAAATAAGGGTTAAACAAAAAATATAAGGATACACAAATATTCAAAACTTGTCTAAAAATTATTTTATTATGGGTATTAAAACAAAAATCATATTATATTCTAATTAAATGAGTTTTGGACCATTTTTAATTGAAATTTAATTTATAATAAATTAATATTTCAAGACTTTCCTAAAGTGTTCCTCCTTCCTCTTATAAAAGGCCACCACCTCTACCCACTTAATAAAATATCTCATGCACCTTTTATCATCCAACCTATGCTAAAATAATCTCCCAACACCCCTCTATTCCCCATAAAAGCCTAACATTGGGAATAAGACAATTCAATAAAGCCTTTTGGCTCAAATCAAAAGAAGTTACCCGATTTAGAGGTAACGTCTTCTCTCAAGTTCCTTTCCTTTATTTTCCTTCTCCACTCAGTATTATCTTCATATTATATGATTAAATAAAAAAAATTATCATAAATATTATAGTATGTTTTCATGATAAGGATTCGAACTACACTTACACACACCTCCATCTAATGGATATGAACATACTATTTCTGTGTACGGCGAACTAGTGCCTCGCGAAATGATGATTGTTCAATTTTCTCATACCACCTCTCATGGTGGCCATTATGATGAAACTGTATTTATATATGATATATATTATATTTATATTTTCTATATTTCTATATAATTTTTATTTACAACATACCTTTATGCTTTCAATAATATGTAAATATGACAATTTAATTTGAGGAAGTGCAGACTACTGCCCCCTGAAAGTGATATAACTCATTCATTTCATACATGAAACTTATAAAGAATGGTTTTATTAAACCTATGAGACATAAATTAAATAAATATAATATTATTATTATAATATACATTTATATCATTTAGTTTTTATTCCTTTACTATGAAATAGAAATGGAAGTAGCGTTCATGTGTACGTATGACCTACCGTCTCTATGAATGGTGCATTACATTTTTTATCTCAAAATATTATGGACTATTATAAATACATATATACTGGATATATATGATATTTAATTCCTTAATATAATTCTAGGGATGATGGACTTATTACCACATGGACAATTTACAGCAAAACAAGTTCATTTTCGACTTGAGTACTGAATATCGACAAAATGACCGATATGAACTTAAATAATTATGTAATTTTTATAACATGAAAATAGGTAATATAAAATTAATAATAAACTTGAAAATGGTTATTAAGGATGTATAAATTAACATATGTTTATTATTTAGGAATATAAATAATTAATGAGACAAGTTGGACTCAAGGTAAGGAACTTCTTCTCAATCTCCTTTCATTGAGGAATATTTTGGTTTATACATGAACTTATTTTATACGATGTATAATAAAACCATTTAAATTTTAATTTCATTCAAAGGGAATATTTTTTCTATTAAGTGTTTTACTAAATGAAAAAAAATAATGTTTTTAATGTATACGATGACAATAAACTCACTGTCGCAGTAACTGTTATTTGATATTTGGATTCCTCTATAAGCCTTAATGTATTTTAAAATGAAAATAAATCCCTTATTCCTTTATTTGGGTGTCTTGGTATTTAAAATGGGTTATTAAATGAAAATGGTATTTTTATACAGAAATGTTTTTTATATGGGATTAGAAGAAGCTTTCAAAAAGGGGTTTTATGATGAATGTGTTTTATTCATAAAATAGTACATGAGGATTATATGAGACATGTGAGCCCAAAATAGATTATACGAAGTGTTGAGACCCATTATAGATCATGGGTGATCTCGATATAGCTTATACGAAGGTTTGATCCCAATTATGGCTCACGAGTGAGCCTGACATAGTATATAAAAAGGGTTGAGCCCCATTATAGCTCACGGGTGAACCCGATATATCTTATACAAAGGGTGATCCCCATTATAGATCTCTAATTTGAATGTAAACCATATGGTTATTAAAATTGTAATTTGTTTTAAATGGTTTTATTTATATGATTCTCTAAATCAACTAAAGGAGTTTTAATTACTTGATATTTATTTTAGTTTTTTTCATTGAGAAAAAAGTATGAGTATTATTCATGTGACAAAGTTTTGTTCCATCGGCTCAAAGAACATTTAAAGGTTTATCAGGTTTTAACTAGACTAATGGTTTTTATTTATTTTTATGTCCCTTACTAATCTTTTTTTTCATACCATGTTTTTAAATATTTTCACAGTATTTAAGGGAGAATAGAGTCAAGGATGGAGTCAAGGAAAAATTATGTTGATTAAACAAGAAAATAAACCATGTTTCTTTTTAAAAGTTTTATTATTATGGAAGAAATAGTTACTATTGGAAGTGTACAATTTATATTTCTTTGTTTTTTTATGTCATAGTTATGGCCTAATTCTCCAAAGTTCTAAACCTGAAAATATCCTCAATGTTAATTCTTGACTTAACTCAAGATTATGTTTCAATTATGGTCAGGGCCTTATAATTTTATTCTTGAATGTATTTTTATTGGGGTTTCTATTTTATAAACTCTTGATAATAAATATATGTTTATCCAATTATGAAGTATGTATACATAAATTGTTTACTAATATTTTAGTAATTTATTGAATTTTATTTATTATCATGATTATAATGATGTAATGAATATAAATATTCATTTGGTTAAGGTATACATAAACTTTATAGGATTATTTAATGATAAGTATTGTTTGATAGACATGCTGGGTGAATATTAAATTATTTAAAGAGAGTTATTTTCTATGAAAAAAGTGACTAAATAAGTACATTATTATAAAAACATATTGAAATGATTTTTTTTATTTGATTAACATAAATAACTTTCTGGATTATGATTGAAAAATGTATTTGGTATTTATTTTCAGTGACCTTTTTTTAGGTTTTATTATGAATTTTTTTAATAATTTTTTTTATTTTAGAGTTGTTGAAAAACTTATTAAATAAGGTGAAGTATTTTTTAGGTGGATTTTTTAAATTATGCATTTTTCATTTTTTTTGTATTAGTGAAAATTGGGTAGTATGGCTCATTATAATGACTTCAAGAGTTATAATTATCATGAATTTGGGGTAGTATCAGCTAGAAACTTTTCAATGAGACACTATAGATCATGTTAGTGAAATTATTGATGAATTGAATATTTATTTTAATATTTGGGAATTTTATTTGGGAAATCTATTGATGATATGGTTAATATAAAGTATTATGTATTTTATATAGTTTTTAGGTTATTATATATGGAATCATTAATCATTTTTTTCTTCATTTATATATTGGTGACTAAATAGTGTTTTATTACTATAAGTGAATAAGTTTGTGTTTTCATTTCAGTATAGAAAATATATGGTAGATGGATTCATGTTATTATTTTTTTAGTGAGTTGTTAAAGGAAAATGTTTTGAGAATTGAGGTGATGAAAAATATGGTGAAGGTTATTTCATGTATTTGGGATATCTGGATTAGTTTTTAGGAATAGGAATCAAATTGAGATCTTAGTGGAAGACTAGTTTGTTTTTACTCTAAAAAGAACTATTTTGGGATGAGAATAATTAATTTTCAAAGTTTTTAACAACATTTGTTTTTATATGAGTATTTTTAAATGTGATTTTTTATTTATTAAATGAATTTAATATTTAGGAATAAAGAAGATTCATTTAAAGGGGAGAGGTGAGAAGGTGATAAACACTTTATTATTAACTAGAATTCAGATATAGATACCATTAAGTACCTAGTACTTGGTAGTAGTAATCATTAGTTGAGATAGAATGTGGGAGTTTTCCCAAAATTGACTATTGAGTTATCCAAATACACCCAAGCGCTAGTGGTGATCCATAGGATACATTTATTCACAATCATTTTTTAGAAAATGTAATTTCTACCCATTCAAATTTCTATGATTTTGGGAGTGACATGACTTTCCATTTTTAGAATAGATTACCTAGATATTTTCTCCTCTAATTAATTTTTATTCTTACTCAATCTTGTTTAAATGACTTCCTCTTTATTTTCTGATATAATAATGGTACATTTGACATTTTTGACCAATTTGGTGCATCAAATACTTTCTATACCGTTATTTAAACGAGTCGAGGCTTCATTTTTTTCATCTCAATCAATATTTCCATACCATTTAAGGCGATTATTTTAGTTTAGTGACTGATGTTGAATATTTAATTTAATCATTTTTAAAACATTATAGAAACTTGAGGTATTTTGCATCTTCTATATCTAGTGTTTTAATTCACTAATCTAATATATTTTAGTTAATAAAATTCTTCATTTTAATCATATTATGGTTATCTGAAATATAATTTTTTATAATTCAATAACTAATTAATAAATAATTTAATGAATATTTTTTTGAATTTTATGATAAATTCTACTTTAATTATATGGGTAGTGGTTTGAAAAAAATGGTTCTTTCTAGATTATCGAGAAATTATAAGGATTTAATAATAAGAATTATAGAGAATAATAATTCTTGAATTATTTAGATGGAACATTCAACTAGAAGTGGTGGAATTTATTTTTAACTTAGTTATTTGGGAAATAACACTCCATAATTGTTTTATAATTATGTGATAAAATTAGTATATCCCTATGTGGTCATGAAATTGAAAATTTGATTTATAAATTCCACTTGTACGAGCATTATATTTTTTTAGTGAGAAGGTATTTTTTGTTTTAATGGGTTAATTAAAATTTGGTATCTAATAAGGGATTATGAGTTGATAAAGAGTTAAATTAGTGGTATATTTCAAAAATTGAACATGAATTATATTCTTCATTTTTATGTGGAAATGTTCCTATAATATATATATTTTTCCATTATGGTTGATTATGTATAAAATGAACTAATTAATTTTTAAATGGTTTTTTTATGTTGGAGAATGAATATTTAGAGGATTAAAGTTAGTAATTTTATTTTATAAATTTAAATTCAAGAATGAGTGGATAATGATAAAAATAAAATTGACTATTATTCTGATGATTAAAGGGGAATTTAAATATAAAAAATATATTTAATTATATTTTGATGATTTATAAAATCATAAAAAATATTATGTGAAGTGAAATGGGGAAAGAATATTTTTGAATAACATTGGGAAAAATGAACAAGTTTTCTAATGTAACATATGGAGTTGAGTTTAAGAATGTTGTGGTGGGTGATGTAGCTTCCATTATATTATAATATGATTGGTAGTAATATATAATGACTTAATAGAACATGTAATAATAATAAAATTTTATTTATTTATGTAATATTTGGAACCATGTTATTGAAAAAGTATGTGGTTAAAATTAATTAAATTTCTCTATGGTTTAATTTATAAAATATTAACTTTGTAATGTATTATTAGTGTAATAGGATGATAGAATTATAATTTTTTTTCTTATGTAAATAAATTCATGTTTAAATAGATGTTATTGAATTATTTTTCATTATCAATGTAAAATAAAAAAAACATGTTTTAGATAATTCAATGGATGAATTTTTCTAAGGTATGTAAGAACAATTTCATTATAATATTTGCGATAAAATTGGAAACTTTTAATGAAAATGGAATAAAACGATTTTTTTGGTTATATTTTGGTGTAAATAATTAGAGTTTTAGTGTAAAGATATTTTATAGAAAATATTATAAATCCAATTGTAAATGATAAACATAAATTATTTGAGAATATTTCTTGATTACTAATTGAATATTCAGTCAATATTAGTGATTAAATGATTCTGATAACATTATTTATCGAGTAAATTACTTTGATATAATTATCCACAGAATAAATTATTCAATTGTATATAACACCCATAATTTACTTCCCCATTTCAATTTTTGAACTAGTTCACTGCTACCTTAGATACACCTCCCCATATGCAAGAGGATATTGATTAGTCGTGAGGGTCTACAAAAACTAGTGTAGAGAAAATACCCTTTGGTAGAGATAGACATTGAACATTGTGGATGAAATATAAACATGGAATCCCTATAATATAAAATCATTATGAAAGTGTAAATGATAGATAAATTCCAACCAATTATAAATATTAAAACCATTTAATATTTAAAGGAGATAGTCTAAAAATTATACAAGTTATAAGAACAAATAAGATATCCCATTGGAAGAACATATATAACTGGTATAAAAATAAATATAAGTTGGAGACACCCCAAAACTAGGCTCAATTAATTGAAAAAAACTATCTCTAGACTACAAAAATACTCCCCCAGATCTACCATATAACATAACATGACCCTTTCCCTTAGATAATGAAATATAATGTATCCTCAGGTAATAATGTTTTTTATTAGGATGTGAGTGGAAATCACTAGTCCACCAAAAATATTTTACCTATTAGGTATTGAAAATAGAAAATGCATGGTTGACATAGATTACTAATAGAGAAAATAAATAAATTACCTACCTCTATGAAGTTATCATAACAAAACACATGTTACCATAC
This sequence comes from Viscum album, assembly GCA_963277665.1. Classification (NCBI taxonomy): domain Eukaryota; kingdom Viridiplantae; phylum Streptophyta; class Magnoliopsida; order Santalales; family Viscaceae; genus Viscum; species Viscum album. The sequence continues at coordinate 746,578,807 of OY728125.1, forward strand.
TTATTTCGGCTAGTGGAAGAATGAATTGATATACCAATAGTCTGAAAACACATTGATTATGAATGATATATCATACATTTTGTCAATAAATAAGGTGAATGAGAAATAATTTAGGTGAATAATGATTCATCAACCCAATATAAATGGAAAATGAGACATCATATAGTGAATGCAGCATCACCATTCCTAGGTGGAAATTTTTCCACTGTCACCCTTCATTAGGTGGATGATATACCACTATTACATAGCTCAAGTTAATGATACACCACAAAAAACGCCTTGGTTTGATGATGCACTGTTAGGATAATCTCCATAGGTGGATGATATTCCAAAGCCCTAATTTTTTTGATTCATGATATACCACAATTACGGGTCTCCTAGAGACGAGGTACCACAAATAACAATATATTGGAGGAACATATATCAATTTTTTTTTCTTTTGATTGAAAAAATTTCAACAAAAAACATCATTATATTATATGTATACCGCCGAAAAAAAACCCTTATGTGAATGACACACAACCATAAATAATGTCAAAGTAGATGATACACCAATAATGAAACAACTCAGGTGGCTGATGGTCCATCACTATTACATATCTGGGTGTATAATGAATTGCCCTCTTACTTTCCCTTGGAAAATGAGGAACCATGAGTGTATCAAGGATGGATGATATAACACTGTTTAATTATCAAGGTAAATGGATTATAATATTATATAAAAATTGAATGTACAATATTTAACAAAATATTCATTCTCCAAAGATATCAACAAAATAAAAGTGTCACATGTAGGATAATTCACCCCTATACTAAGGACTTATTAGGATATTTTATAACATATAATAGTCTTGGACACCATATGAGTTTATTTTAGAAATTTATCAAGTACATTTAATTTTTTTGTGTCTAAAGACATGGTTTTCCACTCCAACTCACAAGGAAATGTCATTGACGACTAAAAGTTTCATCAACCCCCATTAACTGAAAATTTATGGCCTATTTAGGTTATATTCTCATCATATGAATTTTAAAATATATAACTAAATTATTTTTAGGGTATAAACAATAGATTTACATTACTTTCATTATATACAACACATGGAACATGAGTAAATACTACTCAGAAATCAAGGGACCACCTAAAATGGTTGGGTAGGGTCAAGCATATTGGAATCCCTCAGTTAATATGGTGTAATGTTGTAGAAATCATGAAATATGTTAAGAAAATAGAATTAGGTATAACCATATATAAGTGGTGAAATAGTGAGAGAAATTGTAGAAGAGGCTTAGAGGAGGAGTCTAAATTCTAGAGTAAATCCCCTGTGACAAATGAATCTCAAAACCACTAAAATATATATGATATTCAACACAATGAATATGAAATAGAGAGATATGCAAGGGTGGACGCCTAGCCACTACTGACCACACATGATTTTAAGGCTCCCATTATATTAAAATTTTATTATAATTAAATTTAAATATTAATTTTTTTTTAAAAATATAGATCTTACAATGTTACCTTTGAAACTTCATTAGCTTCCATGTACCACACATAGTACCGACTACACAATTATCAACCATCAGGTGGATAATTTAGATATATCAGATCACTTTTCACCTCCTTCATGTACCTAGTACTAGACCACAAGGCAACACTTGGAACTTTATAATTAATGAATGTCTCAACTTCTAGTCATTTATATTGAAACGAATCCTTGATCCCCCAATAAAACCACTAACATTTATAATAAATTTAAAATATATTATCTTTGGAATAAATTAGATTAAACTTCTTCCTCATTAAAATAGTTGTTCTTATATGATCCCCAATATACTATATTTTTCTTGAGTTTTCCAAATGAGCATCACGTAGCCTCATTATTGAAAATATCTATCCACCAAGACAACATATCCAAAACCTACTCCCATGTCTCCTCCAAGATATGATTGTGATTCCACTGTATGTGTAATTTTGGAATAATCATTCAAATTATAGAATTATTTCTCTAATCCCCTATCTAAACTTGTTATTATTTGAATGAAACAACTAGACCTAGTAATAAATCATCTAAACTAATCCCATGAGATGGGATAAGGTGGTGTGACTGACACTAAGATAAAAAGAATACATCTTACACAATAATATACCATTGAGGTAGTTCTATCCTATATTCCATGGTATTAATCCTTTGAAAAACTTAAATCTACCAATGAAAATGTGGACCATCTTTCCCTATATCCGAATGTTCACGTGCCCAAAATAGCTAAATCCCCTTCTTCTTACTCAAATATGGGTTATTAAATTTATGTTATATATAAGGAATTGAATGATTCATTCTGAATTATTAACTAATAATAGTTTTCATATAAATACTCTAAATGTAAAATATGGTTCCCTCATAAACTTACAAAATTAAGGAAACATTAAAATAACACATACTTCAACACTTGTATAGTTTTCTTAGACAAACCATTGGTTTGAGTATGATTGGTAGAGATCAAATTCACCTATGTATCAAATTCCTTTAGTAACCATTTCTGGAATCCTGAAATAAAATGATAATACTATTCACATATGATTCTCAAGGGGACCCCTTGAAGAAGCAATATATCCCAAACATAAAACAGGAGATGATGATAAATAAAATAGGGATATCCAATTAGTAGTAAATTAATAAATTTTATCAACTACTCCAAATACCCATTACAAAACACACTTCCATGTGAAAACATTGATAAACCCGTCAGGAAATCCATGGTGAAATTATCCCACTTACTCTCAACAATTGGTAATGTTAGAAGAATACCTATGGGTTAGTGATTCTTGATATTCACCTATTGATAAGTGATGAATCATAAAATAAAGCCTTTTATGTTCTTCTCAATCATGATAAAAAATAATATCTATGAGATTTATAATATATATTGTAAATACAAGATGAAAAACCCAAATCAAGGTATTTATATCCTGAATCAACTCCACATGTATATTCATAGGGACCACCACATGGCCTAATGTGTGACGAATCTCATCATAATTTGATGAATAATCAGGTTATGGATGTAAACTGTATATATATATATATATATATATATATATTTCCCCATCACCCACCATTATGAGTTTAATAAACAACTCTCATTTACCCTCTCAAGGGAAGAGAATTTAATACTTAGTGATTTTAAGGTAATTCTTTCAAAATAGTCATGAACATTGAGAGACATCTCACAAAAGAGGCTCATCACCTTCACCTAATTGTTAACCACATGGATCATATTTTTTGTAGACATTATACCCAGTAAATTATAAATAATACTACCTTTTTCAAGAGAATATTCCATCTAGAAATTGAAATACTCTAGGTACTCAACCCAACTCCACTATCAAATGAACAAGTTCTTATGAGAAAATATATATTATAGGATGTTTTGTTTGTTTTTTCATGATCTTATCACCCTAAATCTCATTAAAAAACATCATATTTCTTGGACCACCTATAACCTCGAAAGTATGCATCAAATAGTTATAAACATGTGACAACAACAACTTTGACACATAAATAACTACATACCCTCTTACACCATAACTTCCCAATTACTGAAAATTTGTTCAACGTAATATCCTATAAACTCATTACTCAAATAAGGCATGGTAGAATATTCTATACACATAAATCTACTTTTTATATCCTTAATGAATCTATTTTATTAGTACACTAATAAAAAAATCACCCTTTATTTTAGGTCCCTCATCAGTGCTCTACATGGCAGGATTCTAGAATTAATAAATAATAGTAGCCAAAAAAACCAAAGAATCATCAAATACCAAAAACTTTCATGGCATAATTCTATGAAACAATAATGTTTACATTCATTTTTCTAATTGATATACCTACCTCTAATATCATGTTCTCCATTAATTGAACCTCATTAATCTAGAACTAACACCCTAGGATTTTTTCATACAACTATTTCTTACTCAGTGTTCTTATAATAATTTATGAATGTAAATCACGAGCCTCCCTTGATTGAGATTATATAGAAATATCATAAAATAATAACCCAAAATTAATTTTTATGTTTATGTAATATTCAATACTTCATAGTCATGAAGTTAATTGACATTTTTTCTAAATATAATTAAATTTTGCGATACACATACATGTAGCACATACTATTGAAAGTTGTATAAAGAATATCTGATGCCCCTATATATAGATGCTGATTACATTTTTGGAGTTAATTCTATTCAACCAATTCTCTTTAGATTATGATAACATATATTTATTTTTTAAATTTTAATAAACATCTTATCACATCATGACTATTTTTTTCTATGGCATACTATGTAGTAATATCATTTTAATAACTATCACACTAAAAGATTATAGAAGTTCCCTACTATGATGAGAACCCAGAGCTATGATGAAAGTATTCTAAAATATATGTTCTATAGTTGGATGTTATCATTTCACTATGAAAAAATGACACTTTCTATATAAAGTGGATACTCATCAGACTTTCAGGCATTTTATCATGATTTAAAACCTTGGTAATATCTAGTACATGATATTATGTGAACAAGACCAACTTGTAGGAAATTTATATTTAAATTTTTTATTGGATGGTTGATTCTGTGGACATGTTTATTGATCCATAGACATTATTATTATTATTAATTGATATTAATTATCATATAAATTGATGTGTTCTTAAAAAATTTGATGACATATGTTCAAAATGATGTATAATATTATGGTTATATCATGGGTAATGTCAAACAAATGAATAATGCAAGAAATGATTCTCCCATTTATTCTATAACATAATTAGATATCATAAGACCTTTTATAGAATTAAAATACCCCAAATAAATCTATATACATGGTGTTTTATAGGAAATTTTAGTTCAAAAAATTCAAAGAAAGAGACATCAAGCAAAATATTTGATGACACCGACATGAAACCTTCTTGATTAGTGATATTATGATTCATGGATTGTAACGAATAATAAGAATTAATATGAGGGTGTAAGTCATTTTGAAATTAACTTCTTTCTTTAGGGTCATATATCCAGGTTTCTCAATGCTAACCTTGGACTTTGGGTAGATTTTTCAAATTCCATTGAGAAAGGGGCCTAGATGGTCAAACATTGAGTATATCTAGAACCATAGATAAAAAATAAATATTATTTATGTTTTAATATATTGAATAAATATTATTCCCACATATGGTTTAATAATTTTTCACGTTTTATTGATTAAAAATATTTAGTCACTAGATATTAGAGAGAATATTTTGTGAGAAGAATATTTAATAAATATTTATTATTTATTTAGTGAATATAGGATTTATTTAATTATTGCAGAATAATTAAGTGGCATTTATTTATTAAATAAAAATTTATTTTTTATAATATGATAAATATTATGTAGGAATGAAGGAAAAAATTTAATGGTCTTGTAAAAAATAATATATATTACTGATTTTTTGAATGAATTTTGTACATTTTTTTCAAGAAATAATATTTAATTTATTCATAATATTTTCACATGAAAAATAGGATAAAAATATTATTTTCATACCTAAAACAAATTTTTATGTTAGTTGTCCACAAATACTATGGAGAATCATATCATTCCCTAGAGATAACCTCTTTGATAATTCTCTCAACAATAGTGAGAGACCACCCTTCACCACTCCTCTTAATCCTATAGGGACAAGAAGAATCTTTATTGGAATATATTATCATAAAGACATAGGATGAACGAAATCAGTGTTATAATCTACCACACTAGAGCACTAAGATTTATATGGCGATCCTCGAAGGTTCTTGGTGAACATGTGGATCAATATTAGAGGGAATCTAAACATGATTCACATAATAAAATGATGGTAAAATGTTGAGAAACTACCATATTCTTTAACCAAGAGTGAATTAATCATAAAGTAATTATGTAATTCTTTAACCTAAAAATTAATTTTTTTATTTGCAAACACTTTTATGGTAAAGCGAGAACCCATTTTCGTACAAAAACATAGCATCAAACAGCGAAAGAGACAGACGAACCATTAAAATAAAGTTTACGCCTATTAGATACATTATTCCTAATTAGTTTTCAGAGAAGTCCATTTACCTCTAAATCTAGATCATCTTTGATGAGGTCCTTGAACCAAATAGAGAACTTGTACCACATCTATATGAACTCCTCAATGTTTAACCTCTCTATATTAAACCATATTTCCAAAATATGATATAGTTTGCCAATCCACTATATCTGCATCTTGGTAGATTCCACCTAAAGTGTTCTATAATACATCTTATCACAATCATATTTTGAGGCATTAAATGGAAGAAATTTCTCCAACATCTCTTCCTTAGAATGGAGGATAACTTCCCATGTCTCCGCAAGAGGAACATCCCCCATCTTCTTCGACGCCTTAATGTCCATAGCTTCCTCTCACATTTCTTCATTGGATCATGTCTCTCGCTACAGTCCAGAATCCATCATTTTTTTGTCACCCGATGGGATAACTTGGCAATCAGCCTTACATCCTACAGACATGGGGTTATTGGAGGTTTCATCCACCTCATGCTTATCATAACAATTACACTTTCTCGAGGGGGTGATTCCTGCATTTATAGGAGACTTTGGGGGATGCTTACCCTTTCTTGTGGATCTAGTAACATGAATACTAGGTAGGTTGGAGTAATCCCTCCAAGGTTGTGCCATCTAGTTTTTCATAATGAAGATTTCAGAATCCACAATAGTGTTATTTCCCTTCTAAAAAGAGGATTTAAGATAGTCCTTCACAATGACCAGTTCCTTAGACTCAATGGAGTCCAAAGCATCATATGTTTCCTCTTGAGAAAAACCCACATCCACTAAGGGGACCTCTCTGTGGGTGACCTCCACTACTTTAGAATCCCCACAAGCATGGCTGCCCTCTTCTCCTAACACTGTAAACAAATTTTGAGAATTCAAAATCAGTCCTCAGGAATTAACCTTCTCAGCATAAGAAATTACAGCCTGCGTGACCCGCTGTAACTTTTATGGAGATCCTATCTGGTCATAGCCACAACCCATGAATTGGAATTGCATGGAGGTGTCATTTAGAACCAGACATTAGAAATCCTCACCAGTTTATTCATCACCACGTGCAACATCAGTCACTGTATTATCATTGGTTGGATTTGGTGGATCCATCTGTAATGCTTGTGTAGCATTTAGGTGGACCTCCCTTTTGTCTATACCAACCACCTCCTTGTCCAGTCCCACACAAGCCCAACTACCATACAGTGGAACAAATACTTCCTTATATGATAATTCCACACCCTAATCAGGTTTCAGTTGATGGAAAATATCAGTGACTCTTGGGTTAACCTGAGAAAATAAATACGAATTCCAAGGAACAGTGGCTTCCTCACATAGGGACCCAGAACCAGGATAGGCAGTGCGGTCAACCCCTAACTGTTGTCCACCTTCATCATCTCCAAACACATCCAAAATCCCATCCATTCTCAGGGTAGGGTCACCATAATTGTACCCCCCTTGGAATGTCCTTCCATATCATTGGTAGGAATGGGAAATGTGCCCAAGGTGGAGAAACAATGAAAAAAAGTGCATCTAAGACTCAATTATAACCAGTTGCTTCCAATGAAATTTCTCTCCTACCAAAATCCAAATCCATTCAACTGGGGGTCTTGACACATTGACTTGGACATAGATGCATGAAGAGATCGGGTGACATACCAAAATGGTTCTTGAATCTAAATAGAGGAAATGGAAAACCAAGTTCCCAAGCATTCAGATGATAGAAGGGTTCTGAAAGGGGAGATGGATCTCAGGAAAGCATACCCAAGAAGCCATTTTTAGGTCATCCCACTTCATATTAAGATATAAATACCATTTGAAGATATCAAAGTGATAGTCGTTGAAGGATCGAGGATCCCCGAACCACATGGTGATCAGATATTCTGAGGAGGAGAATCGAATCCTGATGTGTCATTTGTTGAGGAGCCTGGTGGATGCACATTCCTAAAGCCCCCATTTTTTGAAAACAAATCTATCAAAGACATCGACTGATGGATGTAGCAAGGTGAACCAAGCAATCGAGGTCTAGGAGAGAAGTTCCGAACCATTCATAAATTCTGAGGTCGAAAGCTCGAGATGAGGTTAGTCATCACGAAGGTACGAGACCTTAGGGAAAATGGTGATTTTAGGGAACGGAAGAAAATAATAAGAATTGGGAAATGGTTAAGAAGAAGGAGGATTCTCTATTAGAGGGGGAGTGAAACCTCCATCTGCCGATGAAGGGAGAGGGGTAGAGGCGTCGACCATGGCCGCCTAGGTCATGGGTGAGTCACTGGGAGCTAAGAGCCGAGAGTCCCATGACCCTAATGGGATACCCCTTAAATAAATTAAATCATTATTATATTATTGTCCTACATTTCCATTTTTGTGTTCTCATGTCAGTTATTCTTTGATTGTTGATCACTACATTCTTTTTTGATGTAAAACTCATATTATTCCATAATTATGACAAAAAAATGAGTTTGAAAAGCCCCATCAGTTCTTTCACTGCACAAGGAACCATAATCTTGTATCAAATTAGTCCCATAATATTTTATAATTATTTAAATATAGTTGACTTATTTATGTATTTATCACTAGTTTTTGCTTTGGGATTAATCATTCATTAATAAAAATCATGATATCTTATCTTATTCCACTTATTTCTCTCAAATGTTATCAATAACTAAATAACATTCAAAGAACTCATATGGAGGTTCCAAGGAGTCTTGTTGGAAAACACAAGAGTACAAGGAATATATCCCGTTGTTACATGTCATGTACCCTTCTTTAATTCACTAATACAACTGATGAAATAAATAAAAATTTATTTCGAGCATTTTTATTTATTACATTTGGTATTTATTTAATATAAAATATGTTTATTAGGTCAAACTAATGCAAAATTATCTGGATTACATATCTTGTGACTTGTGTGCACCATGTGTAGTCAATTAGCAAAAACATAGTTATGTATTATTATATAACCTACATAACTCGTAACCAAGTAAATTGGATATCACATGAAGTTTATCCCATTTAAATTTCATATATTTAATTAATTTTCATGAAAATTCATCATTTCAAGTTTCTAGGTGTGTTTCATTAACAGATGATAGATATTTATACATGTCGTGTAGCTGGTTTGTATATTCCACATATATTATCTGTATATAAAAAGATTAAAATTAATATATTATATATTTTAAACCTTATCAAAATGTGTTTCATGTTTAATTTAGCTATCTCATACATTCTATGTGATGAATTTGATATATATTAAAATCAAAATAATTTTGGCATTATATTTAGAAAAAAATCTTGTAAAAGTGTTAATACAATGATTAAACTATATGATTTTAATCACAACACAATATTAAAATATCATGTGTTTGGTGGTTCATTAAGTTAAATCAATAAGTCCATAAAATTATGTGATAATATGTGTATCCCACCTGACACGTGAGTAAAAATTATATGAATTTAATACAGGATTGGTATTTACCGTCGACAATAACCATGTTGCCTCCAAAGAAATTTTTTGTAAATAGTCAAATTTAAATAAATTTATTTATTTTTTTAAAAATTATGTTGGATGGGATCCTCAAAAAATATTAGATGATATTTAATAAAAAAACTGATAAATTATTGAAGATAATGAATTGATTCAAGAACAATATATATAAAATCATACTTATTTCAATTGAATGTTATTTTATTAAATATGTATTTAGTTACAAGTATGTGAATGATTTTAATATTACAATAGACTATTTTATGTGATTGTTTTCCTTTAAATTTATTGTTAAGTTAAATTAATGGCATGGACATCATCCACCCTCTAATTATGTAAGGTCTTACGTGCCCGTTGTTTTTTGTTTTATGTAAACCCCCTTAACCAATCCTTTGGTTCCCCTTACCTACATGCGAGTAAAAGTTTATTTAATGGATATAGATCCTATGAGAGTAAATAAACTTCATTTTTTGGTCTAGTTTAATCCAATACATGAGATATATCTGTGGATAGGAGGAAAGATGCAACACAAAAAAATTATTGGTTCAATGTGTTTTTACACTAGTATAATGGTTATTTTATCATATTCTAGATAAACTAAAAATTATTAAATGCTCATGATCACACCAATTTTATTATTTTATTTATATCAAGCTTAATGGTAAATTTTTTTATTGATTTTTTTCATTATCACATTAATTAATGAGTTAAAAATAAATCAGGATATAAATAAAATAAATATGATAATGAATACTTTTTATCTGAGAAGTTGATAAAAAATTAAGTAAATATAATTAATGTTTAAAATATTTAATAAAGTTAAAACAAGATATATTTTAATTAAATATCCAAATATGTCAACTATATTTATTAATCCACTCTATCCTTCCACTACATGAGTAGGAATCGAACTATTGTTCAAAATGCATGACCAACCTCTGTTGGGGTTCATTTAATTATAAGGGGAATTTCTATCATCATTTTTTGGTTGACTAATCATGGTTTTCATTATGGTTTGATCACCTTCACTAGAATTAGAAAAACTAGTTGGAAAAGCATTGAGGAAATATTTTTTTTGATTTCAGGATTGGGTATTCCGTTAAAAAGATGAAGGAAATGTGAGTTAATGTAGGTGGAAAGTTATTCCCACCTAATTACCTAAAATAATAATAATAGAACTGCATCTTGGTTATGAGAATTGGGATATGGATCCTTTTTAATGAAATATCCAAGAAATAATATATTTCAATTTTAATTGTGGGGGATATTATATTTTTATAAATTAATGAAAGATTAATAAATTTGATGGTTATTATCTAATAACATCAAAAAATGTTGTAAAATTCCACTCTTCTTAATTATAGAAAAAACAATACATATGAACCCAATCATATCAATGTGATGCATACATGAGAATGATAACATTATCACTAGAATTAATATATATTAATGGAAAAGGCAGCTGAATATTATTTTAATCCAAGAAAAGAAATTATATGTGCTAAAAAACTACATTATTAATGATCATTTCCAAGAGTCTAGTGAGAAATAATTATCCCTCTTTGAGAAAAATTTATACAATGCTACAAATATATAATTTCTCACAATAACATCTATGTACATTGTGATTCTAAAGTAACATGTTGATAGAGATGTGTATAGCATGATGTCTCACCTTCAAGGCTTCTGTTAATAGAAGATGACACAAGAGAGGTATGAGATCTCCAATGCATTGTTCATGTGGAATTTAATGCCCTGAGATTTTATTATAAATTTCACTCTTTGATAGCTTATGATACACACATCCTAGAGTGTAGATGAACCGTAATATAGTATACCATTATAACATAACCATTAATTTAGAATATTGATTATTAATAACCAAAATTTTAAAATTATGTATCAAGGATTTATATAAAGAAAATAAATTGAAAAATAAGAACTCAATTTTAGTAAAGCCTTTTTATAGTTATTGTAGAAAAAATGGTTTTTATTACTTCTTAAAGAAAAATAAAAAAAAATTAATATCTACCACAATTAAGAAATTTATTTTAAAAAATGAAAAAAACTAAATGAAAATAAAAAAATTAACTTAGGGTGAATTGTTTTTTTGAAATGGTTTAATTTTCAATAAATAGTGAAAATATTCCTATTTTTAAAATAATGTCATTTGTTTTTATTAAATCAATTAATTTAAAAGTCCCATTTTTTTATTTTAGTCATAATGTGAAATATGATCAATTTTATATTTAATAATTTAATTAATTAATTTTTAAATATTAATATTCATAATTTTTATATAACATAATTTTAATTAAAAAAACACATTTTTCAAAAAAAAATCATTGTGTTTTACATATTTATATTAAAATTTTATTTTTGCAACATCAGAATACTGATTAATGGAAAATGGACACCACATTTGGAATCACGAGGTTCAATTTTTTTAAATATATCTCTTTTATTTTTATTCATTATGAATAGAAACTATGATAAATATTGTTTTCCTTAGTAATGTTAAAATGCATAAAACAGGATGAAAACCATGGTATAAGGTCTTAGAATTGACTTGAATCTTGAATTCATTTCATTGGATGGAATAAATTAAAAAATAGAAACCCAAAAAATCTATTATAAGTAATTTTGGTTCTATTTTACTTTCATAATGAAATTTATATTATATTTAGTAAATAAAATTCAGAAATCTCACTATCTTGAATTTAATATCAGTAATTTTTTTTACATAAGGATAAAAGGAGGAAATTTTTTTTAAATGATTATTTGAATTGAAATTTTTTTATCATGAAAATTTATTTTTATATTTTAGTGATTAAATAAATAGTTTATGTTCTTACACAACATTGACACAGTGTTTGTACAAGTAGTATAAAAATCATTTAAATGTTTTTAAAAAATATAAAATTAATTTTTATTGGGTTATTTGTAGTTTCCAACATATTTTTTAGATTAATATAACATTTAAAATATATTTAAATGGTTTATATTTTAATTCAATGGATATCATGTTTTTTTCAAAGTCAAATTATGTTAATACTTATTAAAATTACATTAATAGTATTTTTTACAAAAATAGTTAATTAAAAATATTTTAAAATCATAAAAAATATGAAATAGGGAATTTAGGATAATAAATGGTTAAAAATTTCATCTATTCATAATTTCTGAGCTTATTGATACCTTATATGTAAAAATATAACCCTTTAATATTATAATAGATATTATCACAATTAAGATAAAAAATTGGTTATCTAGGGGGATAAACCAAATGATAAAGTTTTAAATGACACAAAAACCAATAAAAAATCATTTTATGATGATATTACTTCCTTATCTCCTTTTTAATTGAATATTTTCCTATTTGGTTGCATTTTAATGAGTGCTCCATAATTATATTTTAATTTTTTTAGTAATTCCAAGTGTGTCACTTCCCTCCCTTAAAAAAAGACACCACTTATATCATTTATTTACTCAATATTGGTCCATATATCTTGAGAAAACTCTAACCAAATGGCCTGTTAACTTCCATATACATTAATTAAAGGTTCTGTTCTTCTAAAATCACTATTGAAAGGGTCCTTAAAATGGATCGAGACAAGTCCTGCCAAATAAGTGTTAATCTTCCAACCCAGCGTTCTTCAATTTATTTCATTATATAAATTCACTAAATATATTGTATTAATAATAAATAAATATGTTAAGTATCCTAAATAAACTGAAATTTTATTATGATTATGGAACAACCATTATCTACCCTCTTTTCCATCAAATTAGAATTGGATGTATCGCTCGTCCGTATCTGTGGAATACTACCTCCTCAAAGTGATGCAATTAATTTTTCAATACCATTTTTCATGGATGGATACTATGACGGGGAAAACTTTTATATATTATATTTATTATATAATTATTTTTATTTAATTTTAATATCATATCTAACTTCGTAACATCCTATCCTTTAGAAAATAATAACTCCACTCGTTCTTATGTGTAGACTACCACCTCTACAAAGCCATTCGACTCATTTTTCATTTTATCTTTATATAAATTGTAATAAGGATATATGTGATGAATATAAATGATATTTTATAAAATAATAATTATTATATAAAGGTATAATATTATTCAATATTATCTCTTTACATCAATCGAAAAGTTAAAACAACATTCATGCGTATATACGACCAACTGTCTCCATGAACGATGTAATTATTTTTTCAATATCTAAATTTTATGGAATATTATTAATATGTATATAATGAATATATGTAATATCCATATTGTGAATAACACTATGGATATGTTGGAACCGTGATAAATTTAAAATTACATGAACAACCGAATCATAAATAAAATAAAAATGATACAGTTAACACCCACAAAATGATGATTTGAAAAAGGAATTATTAATAAATATGTATTAAAATGTGATAAGTAGACCATATATGATATTATAAGTGTGTATATAATTTTTTTAATGAATAATAATAACTTTTTGTGTATTATAAAATTTGTTAAATAGATTTTTAATAAAGTCAAACTCAAGGTAAAAGATTTATGTTTTAATCTTATTTGAATCCCGATTGTTTGTGTTTGAATTTCCATTTAAGGAAAATTAATAATAATTTCATGATAAATCCAATAATTTTCTTATGATCTGGTAATTTATTCAAAATACATGCTTTCCATTTAGTTTCATCACTTTAAGTAATCATGATGCTCAAATAATATTTTTAAGGTAAACAACTTTATTTCTCTCTTTGATTAGAAATAATTTTTTTTTCATATCCATGTGTTCTAAAAATGTTGAAAAATGTTATTATATTCTTATGTGATTTTATTAATTAATTTTAACACATTATTGGAATTTTTAAAAAATAATTTAAAAATAATATTCTTTTCATTTCCTAAACATGATACTTTTTTCATTTTTCAAAAAATTACAAAGGAATATTTATTTTAATGCACTTTGCATGAATGGAATTTACTACTATAATGAATGCTCAATGATTTGAATATTTCATTACGTGTTTCAAAGGTTATTTTCAATTAAAAAAATTTCCTTGATATTTGGTAATTTTTTTATTTTAATGTGTGATTTAAAATTGAAATGGGTATTATCCTCTAGAAATATTTCAGTGATCTTTTAATGGTATTTTTCATCTATAATAACATCCTTTGATATTACGTAGGAATTAATGGGGATATGAAACATTGATACCATCATTATTCTTTCTCTGGATGGTTTATGTTTATGATGTTGAAATATTGATGAATCATGTTTTCTTTTTCGTGGGTTAAGTTATGATGAATGTTTGTTTTTTTTTCTTGTGGCATACATATGATTTGATTTATGATTATGTAATGGGTGGTCTTGGAATTATATATCACTCTAATTTATTGGGTAATGTTTGATGTCCTATATTCACAAAGGGTACATGAGAGGTTATCCCAAGCTCAAAATATGGTGTACACGAGATATTATCCTATACCGAAAAGAGGGTACACTAGTAATTATCCCAATCTAGATGCACGCACATGGGTAGTCATCCAAATTATAACACACTATAAATGTCTTGGTGGGTTTCCTTAACATAATATATACATGATTACGATTATTCCACTCTTTATGACAAACTTTTATGACATGACATTTTCCAATGTTATATTCTCATGGATCATGTTTTGGACCCCTTTATGAATCATTTATCATGAAATTTTTGGATTTATGTCATTATTCATATTTTTGATCTAACAAATGTGGTGAAAGATGTTTAAAGGTTAATCTCATGTTCTCATACCGATTTTTCTAATTTTATTTTTAACTTATCATTGATATCTCCATTTTTTACACATAATGAAAATAAAATCTCACCCTTCATTATGTTTTCTTTCACCTAGGATATGAGGAAAACAAAAAGTATGATGTGACTAAGAAGGGTTATAGTTATGAAGAACTAATTTGGAGATGCAGTATATATCTTAAGAACCCATTGTTTTCATATCCACATTTCCAAACATAATAAACCTTTACAGTTTTGGAATGGATCATAATGTTATGTATAGAATATTAGTCAAATATGATGTGTTATTTATGTTGGAAAGTGTAACAGTCTGACCAGGGAGCCACTGAACCTGTTATTTGGGAAAAAGTGACACTGGGCCTTAGGTACAACTCACCATATAGAAAAGGTTTCTGAATAGAAGCAAGGTTTTATTGGGTGATAGTAGGGAGTGGAAGAAAACATAAACAACAAAAATGACAAGCCCAAATGTAGACCATATATACATAACTGATAATATCAACATGTTAGGAATAAAAAAATGAATGATCACCTAGAAGTGGATCAAATATGTAAAAACAAAAGAGGATATAAAATAACACTATATCAATGCAAAAGAACACCCCAGTACATTTCCACCCATCTTATACACCATAACCACATCCCTTTTTTGTAATTTCTATCCCATGAGTCTGATCCCTTACCTGATCCAAAATCTATAAAGTCTATATGCATCATGAGGGGACAACCACACCCTCACTCATGGATTTTTATTGTGATAACTCCATCCATAACTAATGTTTATTACCACCCCTTGTTGAAAATTACATAAATTCTTGAACCCACATCAAGTGGCCAACACCACCTCACTGAGTCCTTTTTAGATGGGGAATGACTACAATTGTGTTATCATATAACAATAGTGAGTGGTAATCATCAACCATAGTAATCCGCATCTTCATAAATCCTTTGTCTCCAAAGGTGAACCTCATCACCCAACAATGGAATGGGTTATCATCTCCTTTCTCTACTTAATGAATGATGTTTCCTCAATCCCAGTGATCTACATCACCCGAAGAATCTTGGCCCAAGACAATCATGTCACCATAAAACTAACATACACATAAAACATTGTTATATAAACTAAATATACTATATACTTTCTAACCCAAAACATAAACTCAATTTCATACATACCATGCCATAACCATCTCAATGTATTTAAGTAATAATTCTATTCCCCATTAACATATCCTAAAAAGAATAATAAAATAAAATAATTAATTAAAAAGGTTCATAATTTTACCACCAAACTCATGCATATTTAGATTCATCTCTGATTGGACATGTTTAAAGAAGGAGAAATCCAGGACCTACAAACCTTATGCTCATAGACTATCACTCATCGAAGATTGGGATCAAATTAGAGAAAAAAATAAAGGAAAATTAGAATTAGAAAAATGAAAAGAAAACTGGGTAAATGACCTCAGATGGAAATAAAATATAAAATATCATAATAAAGTAACAAGGGAAGTAAGGAGAATAGTTTCCTTGCCAATAGACACCCAACACAACTAACATAATAAGAATTCGAGCTCAAGTGAAGGAGATCCATGAAAATATCCAGAGTGGGTAGAAGGTGCTCACCCATTAATATTGTGCATGAATGAGAGAAAAAAAGGCGATCAAATTATTAAAATGTAAGGTGAATAAATGTATTTTAATCCCATTAAACGATCTACGTAGTTTTTCCACCAACTATATGGTAACCTCTATAATTAAATATAGGTGCATCGCATGGTCTTGTACCCCAATGTTCACATTTTCTCAAGCTGTATGAAACCCCTTATAGGGTTGTAAGGCTAAGATGCACAATTAACACTAACCATGTGCTCACCATCTACCTCCCCTTTTATTTCCCAAATTCAAGTTCTTGAGGCCCGACACACTCGAAACCAAACTGAACTATCGAGAAAATTACAAGGAATCCATCCCTATCCAAAAAATATTAACATATTTTTAATCTTAGGGTTATTATCCAAAGAATAGAATCAAATTTGGACCATCCACCATCTAAAATTCAAATTCCAACATAATTTCAACACGCTCAAAGAACTGTTGGGTTACAACCTCCCCACCATATGATATTTCATCACTCAGCTATGTAGTCACACCTTAAGATGATACCAAACATATCCATATAAAAAAAATTTACTCAAATTTCACTTGTTATTTACTCATGGATAATTCCTCTTGTGGTGCTACCTTATTTATTAATTACCTCCTTGTTCAATTCCCAACACAAAACTCGAACATTCTGGTGTTCTAAAACCAACCACCCCAGATGCACATGTCCTAACATCACAAACCATTATTTATATATCTCATCAGATGATCATCTCATACCCTTGTCACACATGAAACCCATAAGTTCCCGAATCACAACTGATTCCCAATAGTTATCCTACATGTAACACCCCGTGATTTCTTAGTACCTTATCTTATTAAAGTAATTCGATAGATTGAGCTACATGCAACACCGAGTTCGAGCTCACCACAACTTACTAAACTAACTGTTCAAAAAGCGGTTATGAATAGTATTAACTGAATTTTGAAATCTTATGTACTCTATATAATTTTAACATCCATATTATGTGTTTCTTAGACATAATATAAGGTCAAATTCATTTTTTTGGATAAAATAAGTATTTTTCAAAAAATGAAATTTTACCGCCTTTTAATGGAGAACCCTTTTTAAAAGCAATATTTGACAATTTTATATATTCAATTTAATTAAATTAAATTATTCTTTAGAATAGGGACATAAAAATTTAGTTTGGATAAATTTATGGTACTTTTATGATAACTTTCATATTTTGATGAATAGTGAAAATTACTGAATTTTATTTAAAAACAACTTTTTTAATCAAAATAATTTATATTGATAAATTATGAATTTTAATTTTTTGGAAGTGTAATTAGATTATATTTTTATCATTTAATAAAACTTAGGTCATTATAAGTAATTTCACATTTAAATTTGACATAAACACATGTCAATCTTTTGATAGTTTTATTTTTTAAAAACCCGCCTTTTTGGTTTTGACAATGAGAATTAATTTTAAATTAATAAATGAAACTTCTATATTTTTAAATTGGTAAAAAAGACTTCATTTTTGAATTTAGAATATCTAAATTAGCTTAGGGTTAATTTTTGGTATTTTTCTGAAAACTTTCAATTTTTTATGAATAGTGAAAAAACATTGCATTATTGGTTAAAACGAACATTTTATTTAAATAATTAGTTATTTTATTTTAATTTATTTTATTTCAAAATAGATACATAATACCGATATATATGTTAAAATTAATTCATTGGAGCGATTTTATAATAAGTTTAGATATAAAAAATTTTATCGAACTTTTTACCGTCTTTTACCCATCTCTTAGGAGCATTTGCAAATTTTTATAAAACTTAATTTTACCGATTCTCTGAGTTGAATTTCAAAAATACAAGATACATGGTTAATATCAGTAAGTAAAATGAGGTTCAATAAGATGAAAATAATTTTTTGTGAATAGAAACTTTTTACTTTTATTTACCACAGTTAAAAGTAAATAGGGTAATTAAAAGTAAAATGATAATATAATTACTCTAAAACATGTCCTAATTCTATTGGATAAGTGTAATTCAACCAAAGACAACCTTAGGAATAAAATATGATCCTTTAGATCCATTTGTATTAGATTAGGACATTTGTTATTATTTAATTTAAAGAAGAGTTAAAAGTGTTGAATTTCAGTTTTCATAATTAAACATTTTTAATATAGGGTTATACATAATATAAATTTGACTATAAATATTAATTATAAAGATAAAAATATTTCCTACATACTGATATTTTATTTATAATTTTTAGACATTAAATAATTAAATTTATTTATGACCCAATGACGATAGAGTAATTACCTTATTAATGAAAGATTAAAATAATTGATATTATAAATATACAAATAAATGTAATTTGAGACTTATTATGGATTAAACTAATTTTATATCTTAATATGACATGTTATTGTTGATTAGATATTTTTTTAAGTGATAAGGTTTTTATGACTTTCACAAAAACAAAATACCAAATAGTGTCAAAATTGACATAAATTAATTTTTAAAACAAATACTATATTATTGGTTTATATAATATTTTTAAAAATCTAATGTTCGGCCAAAATTATTAAATAATATTATATATGTCATTAATTAACCACTTGAGTTTATCTTGGATGTTTATAGTAAGTTTATTAACCATATAGTGTAAGAATACAAGAAGACACGGTAAAAGTTAAATTATTTAACTTAGAGTTAAATGTAAAAGATAAGGTTACAATGGTAACATAAACTCATCTAAAACCTATTGGTTGAGAGGATTTCGACCCATCCCCACTTTATATTTGAAATAAATCAATTTGGATCCATTATAAAGTGAATATGATTTTATTATAAAATAATATTTCAATCTTTTCCTAAGGTGCCCCTCACCCCTCTTATAAATGGGAACTCCCCCTTCTCTAAAATTATCACCTTCAAAGCCATTTGGCTCAGCCAACCCCTGCCCAAATATCCTCTCAAATATCTTACCTTAATCCTAGAGGCCTTACTTTGGTCATAAAGCTAACATATGGAGCCCTTTTGATCAAATAAAAAGGAAGAACCCGAAGAAGAGGTAAATATTTCATCACCTCTTTCAAGTTCTTTTCTTGTTCCACTTATTCTTTCCTTGTTGTTTCAATTTAAAAACAATAAATCCAGTATCTTATATATACTATGATGTTATTATAAATATGTTACAACCATATTCATTATTATATCCATACTATGAATGACATGTCACCATACGTGCGTACGTACGGCTTACCGTCTCCACGTCATGATGTAGTTGTTATTCAATACATTATTATATTGGATGAGTATAATAATGATGTATAATTGATGTAAATAATAAATAAAACATGTTAATTATTCTTTATATATGATATAACATCCAATTATATATGATATTAGTATTAAAAGAATGATATTGTCGCTCATGCGTACGTACGGATTACCATCTCCACGAACACGATGAGATTCATTTCCACGTTCACCATTAGATGATGATTATAAAAATATATATTATTAATAAGTATGTAATCATTCCAATGTATTAAAATAATGCACCAAATTTGGGAATCTAGGGTCAGGGCGTTACACCACAACACATAAATACATTAAATTACCACAAAATATATTAATTCCTACCCATCATATGAAATCTATGCACTATTCCAAATGCCCACATATTAACCAGAACATGATTAAGTCAAATAAAACTTTTTAACCTCATTCACCAATGTATGTCATATATAAAACATAAATAACACACCCATAATCAATTCATACCACTAAAATTCATTGGCTCCCCCACTTTCTTTGACCTTACAAACTCTACTGCATTCTTTAGGCCTGAAGAACGAATGAATGAAGCCTTTCCACACTATAGATTAATACCTTCTACTAGACACTGAACCCTCTATTATGTCCATATCTCCCTTCAATGATCCATGTGTTTAGTAGTGTCCCAGCTATCAACACTTGGTACTACTTCCAGTCCAACATCAGGCCCCTAAGTTTGACTCGGTCATGGACTCACATCTATATGATCTGTCTCTTGATAGAATCTACATAGATTAACTATATTTAGGAAAACTGTAAAATACTTTAGAGGCCATTAATAATGAGTCTGAACATGACCAAACTTCCCAAACTATAAGCACAATATCAAAAACCTACTACTCGGTGGTCTGCCTGTGTCCCTAGCCTGACCTCCCAATTGAGACTCCTCTCAAAATAACATTTGGCTACCTAAATCAACACTATAAACCTCACCTAGTTGGTCACTTGACATGATTATTTCATGTCTATCAAGTCTCCCTCAGTTATCAAGGCTTGATTTACCACATCTGAGAATAGGGTCATCTTAAAGATATTCAACTATACCATGTTGGGATGCCAAAATCCATCCTCAAACCACATTACCCTGGAAATATCATCCCCTTCCATAGTAGGTGAAAAATGGTCTAGGTCTAGGAAAATACCAGTTTAATCTATGATGGATGTATCCCCCTACCATAATTTCATGCACCCGTGAGCTTGATCATCTGGAAAAGCCACTGGTAATAAGTTATAAAAAACATTGCCTCAAATCCTTCCACATTACCCTCTCATGCGTATCCAAATGGACTAGTATGTGAGAACCATGATTTTTCAGCCCCCTTACCATATTAATAGCCAGTTTCCACTCCACCACGGGGGTGTCTCGATCTGATTGAGTATCATCTACACAGATTTGATCTAACAATTTATGGACTATGATACACACTCATATTGAAATAAATGTCGGACCTACTATTGTAACTCGCATGTCAGATATTTAACATAAATCTTATCTCTATGTTCTCCCCTATTAATAATCTATGTGACCCATGGAAAGCTCACCCAAAGATTCTTATCTGGTAATGTTCTAAAATATGATACCTGTTATTGCTAACCCACCTACCCCAGAACCTCAACCAATGGATCATACTCATACCATCCATTATGGGTCTCCTCCCATGCATGCTCTGGAGGCACTACATATCCACCCTCTTGGAACACCACTAGATCAAGTCTAGGTGGAATCACACTAAATAACAGAATCAATTATCAAACAAAATAACAATAGTTTATACATCCCAAACAGGGAGATATGTAACCGGTAGCACATCTCACCACTCTTACACATCCCTACTAATCCCATAATAACATATCATTTAGCCTTAATGACCCTTATCTACCCATATCAACATCAGTAATCACATACCATTCATATGAAATATCACCAGACTAGGGTGGTAGAGTAGAATTACACCAAGATTCTATGTAGAAAAATGTTGTTTTTCTTATTGGTGACACATTATATATCTCAAATCATTATATTATCTCTGCCTAACTTTATCAGATTCTTAATCTTATATAACGTATACACATAGTATCACGTATAAATCTCATCAGGAACTACATACCAAGGCTAGATGAGTAGAATTACACAAATATTATAAGAAGGAATACATTATTTATTTTGTTGTAGAAATTTCAAACAACACTACCCCTTTTCTCATAATCTTGGATCAAAGTGATAATACCAAGAACATAAATATTTCATGTGATCCTAATTTAATATCATGATGCATGAATTCTCTACCCTCTCTATATTAGTCCAATAATAATAACATCATTATACAAAAATATAACTTCCAAGTGTGCCACTCTAGGTGGACAATAAATCAGTTATAAAATAGAGAAACAATAACTCCATTTCCCACAACTATAAATTTGGTTAATCCCCTATTTATGGGGTATCAGGAACACAATCATGTTATATTTTAATAGCTCTGACTAGGTCCTAGTATATGGTCTACCATATTTCAAATATCATAACATCATCAAAACCAGCATTTGATACCACTAGTAAACCCCAAACTAGGAGCTACTAAACCCATGCTTCGGGATAGAGATGCACTTAGCCTTATGTGTTCCTCCCTATAAACCAAAGCATACTGATTAGTAGTGATGGTATATTTGTGCATTTTGGGGATAAAATACCCTATGGTGCTTATTTTAATAATATTCATTCGAATAATGTCACTATAGAAGCAAACAACCAAACACAACCAAATCATATAAAAACAGTGGTAATAACAAGACTAAATACAAACCCAAAATACATAATATATAATATCCACAAGTTATGAAAAATATTAAAAAACATGCATGATATACCAAAGGTGTATCCCATAAGTAGGTAATCATCAATCCCAAAATAAACCTACATCGATGAAAAATAACCCCCACTTCCATCATCCATCCATCCCATGAACCCACGACACATCCTTTTTCTGCTAACTTCCATCCCACAGTCTACATAACATTTGTTTATTCATCACAAGATGGGATTAAATATATGATTCATGGGGTATTTATAAGTAGCACCAAAATCATTTAAACCAAATGGCATGACCTAATAGAAAATGATCCCCTAGAATCCTCTAAATCCAATCACTTTCTCATGTTTTGGGGCCATCTGTATCTGATTGTACCATGAGTATCCATTCATAAAGGAAAGGGCTTAGAAGCTAGTAATTTCATAAATAAAGAGTTTTATGATATTTAATTAGAAATAATCCTTCTGGATGTGTATATTAAGGCCAATGAAATTGATTTAGACCTTAATTTTCCCATTTATTTTCTTGACAGTGATGATCTTAGAGATATATCTTGTGAATTTCTCTTCCTCGACAAAATTTGATTTGATCAATCTGTCATATTACACTTCTGAATTTTTATCATGAGTGGGCTTCATCCTATGGGTATCTTTCTTGAATCCTTGATGATCCTCAGGTAGTTTAAGATGGTGCATAGCCAGATCAAGATTTAGTATGGGAAATTATATATTATTCCAAGCGATCACATATCAATGTTTCTTTAGAAATGAAATATATATTTCTCATTGGAAGGCATGGAAGGAATAATCATTGTAAGTCATGGGTCTTCTTCAGTTACCAAATTTATTTTCCTGAGATCATCAATAGTTGTGGAGACACCTTCCTCAAATGTGGGAGGGGTGTTTCTAAGGTCATCTTATTCCTCTTCCATCTATGAGTCTATGGATGCATTTTTAGATGAGGTAGGAAATCTGAGGGCATATATATCAATATTAGTATAAGAGAGGCCATGGTAAGTGACACATTCATCCTCTACTACTTGAGTCATTGTATATAGATTTCAGATTAGATTTTATTTCATGTATTCAATGGAGATAGAAGGATCTTGGACAAATGGGACGAAGTCTACTGCCTTGATTAGGTTTATGGGAGGCATGTAGTCATTGTCAAGCCTACCTTAGAGATTCTAAGGGGTAGTCCCCAAGACATTGAGGGATTCAACTCATATATTTTCATCCACCATTTCTTGTTTTAAATACCTTTTATATAAACCTTCCACACCATATGTGGCTTCATAAGTCTCGAAGGGGGAACTATCACTATATAATATGTTGACATTTCCATCAATGGGGTACTTGAAGAACTGATGGAATTTTAAAGTCATTGATACATAGATCTAGAGCCATGGACATACAAGAATTAAATTTTATTAAATTTCATGCTAGATAAGCACAAAGTCAATGTTAGATGTGAGATATCCAAACTAAGCTTTGGAACTTATTAGAGTTTAATGGCCGCCTTCTCGTTAGGGTTTTCCACTCTCTCCCGATGCCCCTCTCATGTTCTAGGGTTTTACCTCTCCTCTTCCGGTGGCGCTCCCTCCTTCCTTCCTACTTATGGTTTCGTTCTCTTCTATTCTCTCTTTTAGGATGGATCTTTCACCCTGTTTTTGGAACTACTATTCTTGGTGGTTTTTTTTAAGGATTTTTCTATGGAACTGTCGTGATTGTATGTTGCGGGAGCCCTTGGCCATTCAAACCTACTCTGGCCGCATTTTCCTTCACTCCTCTCTAGGTAGGATCCGGAGAGGGGGTTCAAAGATGGTTTTGGGATTTGTGGTTCTTCATTCAATGGTCTATCCCTGCGATTTGGCGATGGATTTTTATTTTTTCGCTTCTAGATTTAGTTTCTTCGTTGTCCGGAACCCTCGGCTATTCAAATCCCTGCTCTGGTTTCAATCTACTCTACTCCATTCTTATTTGAACCTCGATTGAAGGTAATATTGAGACATTGGGATGTGGGACTTGGTTACTGGTGTCAGTTTCTCTTCCTCTACGATGTTGGTGATTTTCGAATCGGTATCGGCAATCAATATGTTTCTTTTTTTTTTGGTTTTTGTTCGAAGTTCCCTCCTCAAATTAGTGGTGAAGGTTGTTTGTTCTTTCAACGGGTGTTCGTTCTCTTTTCATGGGATATGGGAAATGATTAAGTGATGTTTTATGGGTGTTTCTTCTTTGGAACCATTTTTTCGGTGAATGTTTTTTGTGCTAGTCTACGTTAGTTTGTTTTGGTTGTGGTGGTGTTCGCTCCTGGTTTGTTCCTACTTGGTTGTCCATCTGGTCATCGGCTCTAGCGGCCTGCCAGTGTCGATGTCAACGACAGTGGTGTATTACCTTGGTGATGATGGTGGATGTCCGTGACATGACTCCAGTTGACGCGGTGATTCTCAGATCAAGGCCTCCTCGGGTTTGGTGTTGGATTTTGAATTTAAAATTTGGTTTAAGCATGTTGTAACTTTGGATTTCCACGTTTTGTACGTGGTTAATGCTTTTCCATAAAGTGGCATCTAGAAAATAATTAAAAAATAATTTTTAGGTCAAACTAAGCTTTGAAATTTATGTTCCTGAGAGTTATTTACTCATGCTTATAATACCCTTGAATGGTTATCCTTGTGAGAGATAGAATACCTTCACTATATCTAAAATATTGAAGGGTTTGAATTTGAAATGAGGTTGATCCCAAAGCCATTATTAGTCAAATCCACTTGTATGTAAACATTATCGAGTTAAGCTAAATCATATAGGGGTATGATGTTTCACTAGATGACCTCTTCCTGACCCTTCTCTGTGAATGGGATTACGACATGGAATTATGATAGAATATTTTCCACTCAATAAACCTCAAATGTAGTGAATTATATCTCAAAATCTTCTAGGATCTAGAGGGATTCAATGATTGACTACCTGAGTTCTTTTAAAAAATGGAGTGTATCCAATATTGAGAGATTGGTTGGGGAAATCGCCAGCAATTTCATAATGTCATACATTTGTTCCAGAGGTCAGTACTTCCCAAGGTAGTATTTCTCCTTATTATGTGGTTAATGAGATGAGGCATTTGAGGTATATGGGTCTGCATATTGTTCATAGGTTGAGGGAGAATGTTCTTCTAGTGGCACATGTCATGCTATCCTTCCCCATTGTCTATGATGATTAGATAATATTACCCACACTAGGTTTTCATGAAAGACAACTGGGTGTGGATGACCGTTGAAGTGTTTTGGAACATATCTATGTCACAATTGGGATTTTTGAATCACTTTTCCATGGTTTTTATCAGAATATGTATCCTTTTTGGGGACTTGATATAAATATTAGGTCTTACCATGCCAGTGTTGTTGACTGTATCCTTAGTTCCTATGCATGTGGCCTCCTATTCCCTAGTCAGGTGTTGTGAACTCGTACTCGGAGACATATTCAACATCAAAGAAGTGGTCTTCCAAGTGTATCACATTAATATAATGAAATATGATCTCATTATCCAATGAGGGTTCTATTCAATGTGGAATTCTTCATGCGTCTAATGTTGTAGGAAATAAATCTACAAGAGTATGATATTTCATCAAAGTTGAATATAACACTTCCTATTATGTATCTTCTTATTTATAATGATCATGTCTACCCTTAGGAGGAATATTCTATGTCACATCCCTGGGTGATGGAACCATTATGGGTCATAAAATTTGTGCTCTCATATTTTCATGATCTCGTTCAACTACCTTTCAAGTCATCTAGTTGTTGAACTTCTGTACGCACCCAACCAGAACTTTCTACCAAAAACCATCTTCTTTTGACTGGGAAATGGTTATGCAAGTCACTTGTGTCAGGGAGTTATCCATCATCACATGTCTAAAAAATACTATTTTTTGAGGAATTTATTTTAATATAATGTTATCCTAGATGTTGTGACCCAGCCTACTATGGAAATGGCTATAGTCGAGATGAATGGTGAGTTTGACCTCATTTGGCTTCCAAGGCTTTGGAAGCATGATTAGGTTATTTTCCACGAATGTAATGAAATGATAGGGGAATTGTTCATTTTTAAAGGAGTATGTTCAATTCATTTATTCCACAAATCATGGATGACCAAGATCTCTTTTTTATTTTGGATGGGGAAGATTTGGTTGTTGATGCCTCTCGATAAGATGTGTTGGTTGAATTTAGATCTTCTAAGGTGCTTGGATTGGCACTAATACTAGTTTGAGGGTAGAATTAAAAATACCTCCTTACAAAACATTTTCTCATGTACTAAAGGAATGACATGAGATTTATCTCGGGTCCAGTAAATTTAATCTTATAAACATTTTTCAATTTCTATGAACTCACAAAACCCACCTAGATACTTCATTAAGATTATAGGTCTTTGTATCTCATCCCAAATATTATTAGAATAGAGTTCCAAAAATTGATCCTTTGATAGAGGGATGCTGAGTGAAAAGGTTAAACCTTTCCATCTGGCTATAAATTCATACACCATATCATTTTATCACTGTTTGTAGATCTTCATGTCAATAATTGTCTTTTTCATCACTGAGGAGATGAACTAGTAAAGGAATTAATGATGAAGGTATTCCCATATTTCGAAGGATACTACTGGAAAGATGTTATAACAAATATAGCTATTCCTATTAGATTCTATTAAAAAGACTTCATATTGGACACCTCCCACAAATCTTGAGGGCCCATCATCGAACTGTATCAGGATACGGAGTATGTGAGATGTTTTTCAGGGTCTCCCGCACTGTTAATGGTGGATAATGTTGGATTTATGATATTTTGTATGGGAAAGGTTTCATAAACCAATTTGGTATTTGGATTCTTCTTAGTCTTCATAGATTTATGTCACCCTTTCATGGATTATATTCAAGTATCAAGGGAATCTATGTCATTGAGAAATCTCATAGGTACTATAGTCTGAGCACCTCTCGTCTATAGGGAGAGGGTGAGGTCGAATGATTTGGTCGTGTTTTTATCTCCTGTAATTCTAAATTCATAACATGACTGTATTATTTCCTTGGAGATAGATATTTTGTCACCATATTGGAGAAAATTCACACTTTCCTCATATATGCAGACTTGAAAAATGCATTCGGAACTAGTTTGATGCTCAGATTCCACTATTGTAGTTGGATAAACACTTTCCAAATGTGTGTGGGGGAAAATCCACCTCTATTTGAAAAAGATACCATGTAGTAATGTTTCCCTTCAGTATCTCCTCATTGAGTTGTCTTGGAGTTTGTATCTCATTCTCATATAGTGTCATTCGTTCCTCTATAGAAGGAATCTTGGTTCTTATGAGTAGTGATTTGTATGTATCCACACCATTACCTTTACCAATGGTGGTGTTCTTCCATAGAGGTGGAAACTCAATATTTGGAGGTGTCAGGTTTTCGATCAGCCTCTTATTTAGGGTTTTTTCAGCCTCATTGGGTGCATCCAAATCCTCCCCTCAAAGTATATTTTCAATATTTCATTCCTTTGCATCTGTGTCTTGATTCACATCATATTTTTTGTTGAATGTTTAGACATTCATAGAGTTTTATCATCTAATATTAGTTATCCCATTACTCTAAATGCAATAGGATGACTCTACACTATCTTTATTATGTTCATTTATTTATTCCTTGGCTATATTAGGCTGTTTCTTCTTATGAAGCTGGAGAGGTTTGATTTCCTTATCCATATCCTCCACCAATCTCATCTTGTGATTAGTGACCTTTTGGGAGTTTTTGGTCATAATTGTTGAATGGGGCATGAATAATATAGGTTGGTCTTGTGGTAGGGGAATAGATGGAATGCAAACCATTAATATTTACCTCCCAAATTGGAGAAGACTAATTCCCTCTATGGTGATGATGATGATAAAAATACCCCCAGCCATGTGGTCTGGGGACTATCTAGGGTCACAATTGGAATTGGATGATTTTTTTATTGATGATTCAATAATAGTATTTGAGTATTTTATTACTCCATGGATGGATATTGAGATATAAATCCCCCTAGACCAGTGGGATGGGGTTGAACTATAACTTCCATTAATTTCCCTAGGAACATCTCAGGGGATGATGATCCTAGTGATGGGAATTGAGATATAAATCCCCCTTTACCAGTGGGATGTGGCTGATTTAAAGATTTTGCTGATATGTCCTAAATCATCTTAGGAATTGAACATCTATTGGGTGGAGGTGGTGGTATATATTCCCCTATCCTGGTGGGCTTGGTTCACTCTTGGATAGCTATTAATGAAGCTGAAATACTAACATGTTTGATGTGGTACACCTATGATCATGTACGAGCTGGGTAAAATGGAAGCCCATTATGGGATTTAGTTTTTACTAGAGGTTGTTGGGTTTATTTCAACTTCGACTTCTGTGTCTAAAATGTGTTCCCGTTATTTCTAGGGGCCTAGTTCAAAGATATATGGGATTTCCTCTCCCTCCATTTGTGATTTATTATAACCATTAAAGTTATTTCATTCCATTTTAGTGACTAACTGGCTTGTGTGTTACCCAAAACCCTAACTTTTTTGGAGGCTATGACATCACATGACATTGTATCTATATAGTTTTATTATTATGGGGATATAGTGAATTGAAATGCTCTAAATTTCACCCATATTATGGGACATATGTCTAATGGCACTTTGAAAATAATTTTATAGAGAGTTGTAATGATGCGTAGAAAAAACTACGTAGTCATTTTTTATGCTCCTCTATACTTGGGTTTTGATCTACATAAAATTATGCCATATCTAGCAGAAAAAAGAGTGTATTGATGACCAAGAGTTGAAATCATATTATGGATAAGATATATGTCAATACTTCAGTCACTGATGAGTTTCCCACATATTTTTTCATAAAATGGTATGCAGTCCTTGTCTCGATCATCTGGTATCTCATATTCAGAAGTGGCATGAGTTTATAACATGTAGGGGAGGTTTTTTATGTGCAACTCTATTCACATGTCAATGCCAACCTCCTATTTATCATACTTACACACCTCTATATGATTAGACCATAAAAGGTTCTTCTCGGGGTCACCTACTAACTATATTAGAGTGTTTTAGGTAGTTTATAGTGAACTATATGAAGTTGAACCCAATGTTTTGACCATTTATCTATACTATGTCTTCTGATTATTGATAACCTCTCTATATGGAAGTGACTATGAAATAATATGTTCTCATTGTCTGTGAGAGATATCACTGTGGGGAGGTAGGCCACAACATATTTTAGGAGTAGAGTCTCTCTGATCCATATGCACACTACCATGATAAGTAAGATATTGGTAATGATCACCTTTTACTTTAGTTGAAGAGTTGGTGGACCCTTGGGGTATTGATAATGTGCCCCGAACAACCTCATGGACAATGGAATTGATAATATTAGGGATATGATTCTCATTTCGTGTCATGGATGGAATATTTCAACCTTTATTTTGGGATTATACAGGGACCTGATCTAGTTGTATGAAGGCTATTGGAGGATATTGATAACCCTACATTTATGTGGGGGTATGAGGCTACTGCTAAGAAGATGGTAGAATATTCCATGTAGCATCAACGATAGGAATATAATCATGTCCCGTGGAATGGTCTATACTTGCATGGTGATAACCGGTCATAACTAGGATATGAACCTAATACAATGCCTTTCAAATATACATCTAGTCTTTTTTGATAAGAATATGAGCATGTCCCAAGGTTTGTCCCACTCTGACTTGGTGATCTATGGCCAGAACGGGGATATGAGCTCAATCCTGAGCCTTTATAGTATGACGCTGATCCTTTTTTATAGGAATATGAAGCCATCCTATGACATGTTCTGCTCTCGCTTGGTGAGACCTGGTTGGAATGATAATATGATCCCACTCTACATGTGCCATCCCCATTGAAATATTTTGATGGACCACCATAATGGGAGAATTGATATGAGCCTCATTCTTTATGGCCTCTGAAGGATGTTGGTGTATTCGTTTATTGACTGAAGTGGTAATATGCACTTGTATTCCATGAACTAGTTGAATATTCCATACAGCTTCAATGATATGAATATGAACTTTTCTCGATGCATTTTACACTCTCACTTGCTGAGCCTCAATTATAAGGGGATATGAGCTTAATCTTGAGACTTTGGAGTATGTCTCCAGTTTTTTATAGTAATATGACCCTATCCTGAGGCATGTACCACTCTCACTTAGTGATCCCCAACTAGAATAGCTATATGAGTGTGATCCAAGTAATTTGGAATATATCATCTGTATTTTCAGAAAATAATGTTATCATGTCCCGATGCATGTTCCAATCTCACTTGGTGAACCCCATTTGGAACAAGAATATGAGCCCGATCTGGAACCTCATCCTTTACCGAAATATTTCGAAAATACTCTTGTATAGGAGAAGGAATTTGAGCATGATCTAGAGAAACCCGTTGTTCATTTTGATAATAGTTTTCTACTTCCCTAGATGTAGAGATAAGAATATGAAACTTTCCTTGTATTTTTACTAGTTTTAAAATACATCAGAGCAGTTCTTCATCTGTTGGAAAGATGTAATTTCACTTTAGAAAAGTGATCACCAGAATTTAAGAATGAAAATTTTCTATCTCCACTATATATTGGAAGATATATTTTATTGAAGTGGGGATATGAGACCTATATTTACCTCCTTATTCCATCATAATATGTTTATGGGGTTCATGAATAGGGTTAGAGATATGCACCTCCCTCATGATTGATACAAGAATATTCCCATAGACTTCTTCCAAGAAAGCGGGGTTAGGAACATGCTCACTAGCTATTGCTGGAATATGCCAGTGGGATTCATGAGTGGATTTAGGGATATGATCCAAATCCTAGTTATCCAAAAAAAAAATCTTACTAATGTGCCATCCATGTTTCTCATGTATGGGTATTAGAGGTAGAAGTGTGTCGAGTGGTACCATCAGTAGGTGACAGAAGGGTACCAATGGTATGAAGACTATGATAGTGGTTGATAGGAGACTCAATTGGTGGATACTTAACCATAAGGGATCTGTAGTTAACACCTTGATACACCTTCATCAGATACAATATGTGGTGATTGTATTTCTCCAAGGATATGATTTTATAGCGGTTGGTGGTGGCAACAGGAACCACTAGATTTGATACATATTTCTTTGGATGATGCGTACTCTTTGGTTTGAGTGTTTGGAGACCTTTATAGAAATATTTAAGGGTCAATATTGTTCTATGTCAATGGTATTCCTAGAACATTTCTTTCTCCAACTGACGCTGAAGGTTTCATGCAGGTGAAGTCATTATGGGACCCGTGTGGGTTTCTTTCGTGGTTGATTTTCTAGAATGGTCATTAAGTGAAGAAATTATCTTGGTTAAGGGTATTTTTGTGAGATTATTATCTAAAATTATATAGAAAACAAGAAAAAAAGTCACTGATCAGTGCATCATCATAGGCGTGATATGTGCTCAATCAGATATGCATGGGTAACACAATTGTCCTTTATTATACCCAGTCTTTCTTTTTAGCTCTCATAGACTTATAATTATGAGGATGGAATTATTTCATGATAACATTGGTTGTAGGGGATTATCTAATCTTTTTCATAATGTTAAAGGATCATCTCAGGTTCCTCGCTTTTATTTGCATGGTATATGCAATCAAAATGGCCCGATGCATGGTTAACCGATCATTTTGTTATTTTGAGACATACATGTTGGGTTGAACATTTTTGTTTGTTTGAATGATCTCACATGCCTTTGTAGGAACAATATGGTCCATGGAGAAATGGTAAGTAAATACTCTTTTATATTTTTAATAACACTATAGATATTTTGGAACCATGATAAATGTAAAATGAAATGAACAACCGAATTAGAAATGAAATGAAAAATGATACAGTTAACACCCCCAAAATGATGATTTTAAAAAGTAATTGTTAATAATTAGATATTAAAATGTGATAATTAGACCATATATGATATTATGAGTGTGTATATAAATTTTCCAGATAATGATAATAAAATTTTATTTATTATAAAATTTGGTAGAGAGATTTTTAATAATGTCAAACTCAAGGTAAGAGATTTATGTTTCAATATTATTTGAATCTGGATTGTTTGTGTTTGAATTTCTATTGGAAATTGTATGATAATCTAATGATAAATCCAATTATTTTTTTATGATCTGGACATTTCTTCAAAATACATGATTTCTATTTAGTGTCATCACTTTAAGTAATCATGATACTGAAATAATATTTTTAAGGTAAAATAAATTTCTTTCTCTATTTAGTTAAAAATATATATTTTTTCATATCCATGTGTTCTAAAAATGTTGAAAAAATGTTATTATATTCTTATGTGATTTTATTATGTCATTTTAACACATTATTGGATTTTTTAAAAAATCATTTAAAAGGAATATTCTTTTTATTTCCCAAACAAGGTAATTTTTTATTTATCAAAAAATTGGAAAGGAATATTTATTTTAATGCACATTACATGAATGGAATTTACAACCATTATGACTGCTCAATGTTTTGAAGATTTCATTATGTGTTTCCAAGGTTATTTTCAATTAAAAAAATTCCCCTGATATTTTGGGAATTTTTTTATTTTAATGTGTGATTTAAAATTGAAATATGTATTTTCCTCTATAAATATTGGAGTGATCTTTTAATGTAATTTTTCATTTATAATAACATCGTTTGATATTATATAATAATTAATGGGGATATGAACCATTGATACCATCATTATTCCTTCTCTGGATGGTTTATGTTTATAATGTTGAAATATTGATGAATCATGATTTCTTTATTTTATGGGTTAAGTTATGATGAATGCTTATTTTTTTTATTGTGGCATACATATGATTTGATTTATGATTATATAATGGGTGGTCTTGGAATTATATATCACTATAATTCATTAGGTAAAGTTTGATGTTCAATATTCTCAAAGGGTACATGAGAGGTTACCCCATGCTTAAAATATAGGGTAAATGAGATATTATTCTAAGCCCAAAAGAGGGTACAATATTAATTATCCCAATATCGATGCAGGTACATGGGTAGTCATCCTAATTATAACACGTTATAAATGTATTGGTGGGTTTTCTTAACATAATATATACATGAGTATGATTATTCCACTCTTTATGACAAAATTTTATGACATGACATTTTTCCAATATTATATTCCCATTGATCATGTTTTGGACCCCTTTATGATTAATTTATCATGAAATTATTGGATTTATGTCATTATTCACGTTTTTGATCTAACAAATGTGGTGAAAGATTTTCAAAGGTTAATCTCATGTTCTCATACGCATTATTCTAAATTTATTTTTAACTTATCATTGATATCTCTATTTTTTACCCTTAATGAAAATAAAATCTCATCCTTTAATATGTTTTCTTTTACCTAGGATATGAAGAAAAACATTAAGTATGATGTGACTAGGAAGGGTTATAATTATGAAGAACTAATTTGGAGATGCAATAGATATCTTAAGAGCCCATTGTTTTCAGATCCACATTTCCAAACACACTAAACCTTTATAGTTTTATAATGGATCATAATGTTATGTACATAATATTAGTCAAATATGATGTGTTATTTATGTTTGAAAGTGTTACAATCCGACCAGGGAGCCACTGAACCTATGATTTGGGAATAAGTGCCACTGGGCCTTAGACACAAATCACCATATAGAAAAGGTTTCTGAATAGTATCAAGGTTCTATTGGGTGATAGTAGGGAGTGGAAGAAAACATAAATATCAAAAATGACAAGCCCCAATGTAGACCATCTATGCATAAAAGATAATATCAATTTATCGTGAATAATATAAAAAAATGAATGATCACCTAGAGGTGGATCATATATGTACATACAAAAAAGGATATAAAATAACACAATCTCAATGCAAAAGAACACCCCTTTCCATTTTCCACCAATATTATACACCATAAACACATAATTTTTTTTGTAATTTCTAGCCCATGAGTCTGATCCCTTACCTAATCTCAAATCTATAAAGTCTATATGCATCACGAGGGGAAAACCACACCCTCACTCACAGATTTTTATTGTGACAACTACCTCCATAAGTAATGGTTATCACCACCCCCTATGTTGAAAATTATATAAATTCATGCACCCACATCAAGTGGCCAACACCACCGCACTGAGTCCTTATCAGATGGGGAATGACTACAATTGTGCTATCATCCAACAATAGTGAGTGGTAATCATCAACCATAGTATGCCACTTCTTCATTAATCATTTGTCTCCAAAGGTGAACCTCATCACCCAATAGTGTCATGGGTCATCATCACCTTTATCTACTTAATGAATGATGTTTCCTCAATCCCAGTGATCTACATCACCCGAAGCATCTTGGTCTGAGACAATCATGTCACCAAAAAACTAACATACACGTAAATTTTTTTTATATTAACTAAATTTACAACGTATCCTTCCTAACCCAAAATATAAACTCTATTTCATACATACCATGCCATAGCCATCCAAAATTATTCAAGTAATAATTCTTTTTCCCATTGAAAAATCCTTAAATAAAATAATAAATTAAAAGAATTATTTAAATGTTTTATAATTTTATCACCAAACTCATGCATATTTAGATACATCTCTAATAGCACATGTTTAAAAAAGGAGAAACCTAGGCCCTACAAACCTTATACTCATAAAATATCACTCATCGAATACTAGGATCTAATTAGAGCAAAAAAGAAATGAAAATGAGAATTAGAAAAATGAAAAATAAATTGGGAAAATGAACTCAAATGGAAATAACATACAAAATATCAAGATAATGTAACAAGGGAAGTAAGAGGAATATTTTCCTTACCAATAGACACCCAACACAACTATCATAATAAGATTTCGAGCTCAAATGAAGGAGATCCATCAAAATCTCTATAGTGGGCATAAAGAGATCACCCATTAATATTGTGCATGAATGGGAGAAAAAAATGAGATCGAATTATTAAAATTGAAAGTGAATAAATGTAATTTAATCCCATTAAACGATATGCATAGTTTGGAAACCAACTGTATGGTAACCTCTATAATTAAATTCAGGTTCCTCGCATGGTCTTGTACCCCCAAGTTCACATTTTCTCAAGCCGTATGACACCCCTTACAGGGTTGCAAGGCTAAGATGCACAGTTAACACTAACCATGTGCTGATCATCTGTCTCCCCTTTTATTTCCAAAAGTCGAGTTCTTGAGGCCCGACACTCTCGAAACCAAACTGAACTACTGAGAAACTTACAAGGCATCCATCCCTATCCAAAAACAATTAAAATACTATTACTCTTAGGGTTATTATCAAAATAATAGAATCCATGTTGGACTATCCACCAACTAAAATTAAAATTCCATCATAATTTCAACATGCTCCAAGAACTGTGGTGTTACAACCTCCCCACCACATGATATCTCATCACTCAGCTATGTAGTCATACATTAAGATAATTCCGATCATATTCATATAATAAATATTTACTATAATTTCACTTGTTATTTACTCATGGATAATTCCTCTTGTGGTGCTACCCTCCTTATCAATTACCTCCTTGTTCAATTCCCAACACAAAACATGAACATTCTGGCGTTCTAAAACCGACTACCCCAGATGCACATGTCCTAACATCACAAACCATTATTTATATATCTCATCAGATGATCATATCATACCCTTGTCACACATGAAACCCATAAGTTTCAGAATAACAACTGATTCCCATGAGTGATCCCACATCACATAAATACATGAAATTACCTCATAATATACTAATTCCTACCCATCATATGCAATCTATGCACCATTCTATATGCTCACATATTAACCAGAACATTATTAAGTCAACTACCACATGTTAACCTCATTCACCAATGTATGTCATATATAAAAAATAAATAACACACCCATGATCAGTTCATACCACTAACCTTCATTGGATCCCCAACCTGCTTTGACCTTTTAAGCTCAACTACATTCTTTAGGCCTGAAGACTGAATGAATGAAGCATTTCCTCACTATTGATTTACACCTGCTACTAGACACTAACCCCACTATTATGTCCCTATCTCCCTTCGATGACCTATGTGTTTAGTAGTGTCCCAGTTAACAACTCTTGGTACAACTCCCAGTCCAACATCAGGCCCCTTGAGTTTGACTCGGTCATAGACTCACATCTATATGATATGTCTCTTGATAGAATCTACACAGATTCACCATCTTTACAAACACTGTAAAATACTTTGGAGGCCATTAATAATGATTCTGAACATGGATTGACTTCCCAAACTATAAGCACACTACCAAAAACCTACTACTCGGTGGTCTGACTGTGTCCCTGGCTTGACCTCCCTGTTGAGACTCCTGTCAAAATAACTTGTGGATAAATGAATTAACACTATCCACCTCACCCAGTTTGTCACTTGACATGAATATTTCATGTCTATCAGGTCTCCCTCAATTATCAAGGCTTGATTTACCTCATCTAAGAACTATGTCATCTTTAAGATATTCAACTATACCATGTTGGGATGCCAAAATCTATCCTCAAACCACCTTAACCTAGAAATATAATCACCATCCATAGTAGGTAAAAAATGGTCTAGGTCTATGGAGATACCAATTTAATCCAAGATGGATGTATCCCCCTACTGCAATTTCATGCACCCGTGAGCTTGATCAACTAGAAATGTCACTAGTAATAAGTTATAAAAAAACCTAGCCTCAAATACTTCTACATTACCCCCTAATTCCTATCCAAATGGACTAGTATGTGTGAACCATGATTTTTCATCCCCCTTACTATATTAACAACTAACTTCCACTCCACCATGGGGGTTTCTAGATCTAATTGCATATCATCTACACAGATTTTATCTAATACTCTATGTCCTATGGTACACACTCATATTGAAATAAATGTTGGTCCTAATATTGAAACTCACATGTCAAATATTAAATATAAACCTCATCTCTATGTTCTCTCTTATTAATAATCTATAGGACCCATTCCAAGATCACCCTAAGATTCTTATATGGTAATGTTATAAAATATTATACTTGCTACTACTAACCCACCTACCGCAGAACCTAAACCAATGGATCATTCTCATACCATCCATCATGGGTCTCTTACCATGCATTCCCTAGAGGCACTACATATCCACCCTCTTGGAACACCACTAGAGCACATCTAGTTGGAATCACAGTAAATACCAAAATCAATTAGAAAAAACAATAATAATAGTTTATACATCCCAAATAGGGAGATATGTAACTGGTATCACATCTCACCACCCTTACAAATACCAACTGATCCCATAATAACATATCATATATCCTTAATGACCCTTGTCTACCCATATCAACCTCAGTAATGACATACCATTAATATAAAATATCACCAGACTGGGGTGGTAGAGTAGATTTCCACCAATATTATATGTAGAAAAATGTTGTTTTTCTTATCGGTGACACATTAAATATCTCAACTCATTACATTATCTCTTCCTACCCTTATCAGATTCATGATCTTATATACCATATACACATTTTATCACATATAAATCTCATCCATAACTACATACCAAGGATGGATGAGTAGAATTACACAAATATTTTAAGAAGGAATACGTTATTTATTTTTTTGTATAAATTTCAAGTAACCCAAACCCTTTTTTCATAATCTTATATCCAAGTGATAATCACAAGAACATACATATTTCATGTGATTATAATTTCATATCATGTTTCATGAATTCTCTAACCTCTCTATATCAGGAAAATAATAATAATGTCATTATAAAAAAATATAACTTCTAAGTGTGCCACTCTAGGTGAAAAATAAATCTGTTATAAAATAGAGAAACAAGAACTCCATTTCCCACAACTATAAATTTGGTTGATCCCCTATTTATGGGGCACCAGGAACACAAACATGAGATCTTTTACTAGCTCTGAATAGGTCCTAGTATATGGTCTACCATATTTCAAATATCATAACATCATCAAAACCAACATTTGATACCACTGGTAACCCCCAAACTAGGAGCTTCTGAACCCATGCATCGGGATAGAGATCCACTCGGCCTTACGTGTGACACCCCATACACCAAAGGATACTGATTAATAGTGATGGTATGTTAGTGTATTATAGAGAGACTATACCCTCTGGTGATTATTTTAATAATAATCATTTGAATAATGTCACTGTAGAAGCAAACAAATAAACACAACCAAATCATATAAAAACAGTGGTAATAACAAGACTAAATACAACCCCACAATACATAACAAATAATATCAACAAGTGATGAAAAATATTAAAAAAAATGCATGATATAAAAAAGGTGTATCCTATAAGTAGGTAATCATAAATCCAAAAATAACCCTACATCGATGAAAAATAACCCCACTTCTATAATCCATCCATCCCATGAACCCAAGAGACATCCTTTTTTGCTAAAGTCCATCCCAGAAGTCAACATGACATTCTTTTATTCATCCCAAGATGGGATTAAATATATGACACATTGTGCATTGATAATTAGCACCAAAATTCTTTAAATAAAATGGCACAAACAAATAGAAAATGATCCCCTAGGATCTTCTAAATCCAGTTACTTTCTCATATTTTAGGGCCATCTTTATCTGATTGTACCATGAGTATCCATCCATAAAGTAAAGGGATTAAAAGCTTCTAGTTTCATAAATAAAGTGTTTTATGATATTTAATTAGAAATACTCATTCTAGATATGTATATTAAGGCCTCTAAAATTGATTTAGACCTTAATTTTCCCATACATTTTATTGACAGTGATGATCTTAGAGAACCATCTTGTGAATTGCACTTCCTAGACAAAATTGGATTTGATCACTCTGTCGTATTACACCTCTAAATTTTTAGTATAAGTGGGATTCATCCTACAAGTTTCTTTCTTGAATCCTCGATGATCCTCGGGTAAGTCACGATGGTGTATAGCCATATTTAGATTTAGTTAGGGAAATTCTATATAATTCCAAGCGAGAACATATCAATGTTTCTTTAGAAATTAAATATACATATCTTTCTCCTTGAAAGGAATGACATCGCTAATTAGTGTATGTCATGGGTCTTCTGTAGTTACTAAATTTATTTTCTTGATATCATCAATAGTTATAGATACACCTTCCTCAAACGTGGGAGGAGTGTTCCTAAGGTCATCCTATTCCTCTTCCATCTCTGAGTCTATGGATGCATTTTTAGATGAGGCAGGAAATCTGAGGGCATATATGTCACTTTCGGTATAAGAGAGGCCATGGGAAGTGACACTTTCATCCTCTACTGACTGAGTCATTGTATATATATTTCAGAGTAGATTTTATTTCATGTATTCACTAGAGATAGAAGGATCTTGGATATATGGGACTAAGTCTACGACCTTAATCAGGTTTATGAGAGGTATGTAGTCATTGTCAATCCTACCCTAGAGATTCAAAGGGGTGGTCCCTAAGCCATTGGGGTATTCAAATAGTATATTTTTATCCACCGTTTCTTTTTTTAAATACATTTTATATAAACCTTACTTAGAATATGTGGCTTCATAAGTCTCGAAGGGGGAACTATCACTATGTAATATGTTGACCTTTCCATCTATGGGGTACTTGAAGCACTGATGGAATTCTAAAGTCACTGCTACATGGATATAGAGACATGGCCATCCAAGAATGAAATTTTATGAAATTTCATGCTAGATAACCACAATTTCAAAGTTAGATGTGATATTTCCAAACTGATCTTTGATATTGATGTTCCTGAGAGTTATTTACTCATGCTTATAATACCCTTGAATGTTAATCCTTGTGAGAGATAGATCACCTTCGCTATATCTAAAACATTGAATGGTTTGAATTTGAGATGAGTTTGATCCCATAACCATTATTAGTCAAATCCCTTTGTATGTCAACATTATTGAGTCCTCCTAAATCATATAGGGGTATGATTTGTCACTAGATGACCTCTTCCTGGTCCTTCTCTGTGAATGAGATTACGAAATGGAATTCGGATAGAATACTCTCCATTCAATATACCTTGCATGTAGTGAATTATATCTCAAACTCTTCTGGGATGTAGAGGGATTAAACGATTGACTACCTGAGTTTTTTTGAAATATGGAGTGTATCCAAGATTGATAGCTTGGTTGGGGAAATCTCCAACTATTTCATAATGTCATACTTTTGTGCCAGAGGTCGGTACTTCCCAAGGTAGTATTTCACCTTATTTTGAAGTTCATGAGCTAAGTAATTAGAGGTAGAGGGGTTTACATATTGTTCAAAGGTCAAGGTACAATGTTCTTCCAGTGGAACATGTCATTCTATCCTTTATCATTGTCCAGGATGATTAGATAATCTCACCTACACTAGGTTTTCATGAAAGACAACTGGTTGTGGATGACCGCTGAAGGGTTTTGGAACATATCTATGTCACTATTGGGATTGTTGAATCACTTTTCCATGGGTATTATCTAAATATATATCTTTTTTGGGGACTAGATATAAATATTGGGTCTTACCATTCTAGTGTTGTTGACTTTATCCATAGTTCCTATGCATGTGGCCTCTTATTCCCTAGTCAGGTGTTGTGAAATCATACTCAGATACATATTCAACCTAAATGAAGGGGTATTACAAGTGTATCGCATTAATAGAACAAAATATGATCTCATCATCCGATTAGGGTTCCATTCAACGGAAAATTCCTCAGTGGTCTAATGTTGTAGGAAATAAATATACAAGAGTACGATCTTTCATCGAAGTTGAATATGAAACTTCCTCTTATATCTCTTCTTGTGTTTAATGATTGTGTCTAACCTCAGGAGGCATATTCTATATCATATCCCCAGGTGATGGAACCATTATGGGTCATAAAAGTTTTTCTCTCATATTTTCATGATTTCTTCCAACTCCTTTCAAGTCATCCAGTTGTTGAACTTCTGTCCACACCCAACCAGAACTTTCTACCAAAAAACCATCTTCTTTTGACCGAGAAATGGTTATGCAG
Organism: Viscum album; assembly: GCA_963277665.1. Lineage (NCBI taxonomy): Eukaryota > Viridiplantae > Streptophyta > Magnoliopsida > Santalales > Viscaceae > Viscum > Viscum album. The sequence goes on from OY728125.1 coordinate 746,621,147, forward strand.
GTTACCTTTGTTAGGGATTTATCCATTATCACATGTCTAAAAAATACTATTGTTTAGAGAATTTATTTTAATGTGAATTAATCTTAGATGTTGTGACCCAACCTACAATGGAAATGGTTGTAGTCAGGATGAACGGTGAGGTTGACCTCATTGGGATTCCAAGGCTATGGAAGCTTGATCAGGTTATTGTACGCAAATGTAATGAAATGATAGGGGAATTTTTCATTTTTAAAGGAGTATGTTCTATTCATTTATTCCACAAATCATGGTTGACCATGATCTATTTTTTCTTTTGGATGAGGGAGATTTTGTTATTGTTGCCTCTTGATAGGAGGTGTTGGTTGAATTTGGATCTTCTAAGGTGATTGGATGAGAAATAATACTAGTTTGAGGGTATAATTGAAAATATCTCTTTACCAAGCATTTTCCCATGTACTAAAGGAATGATATGAGTTTTATCTTAGGTCAAATAAATTTAATCTTATAAACATTTTTAAATTTCTACAAACTCACGAAACCCACCTAGATACTTCATTAGGATTAGAGGTCTTTGTATCTCATCCCAAAAAATTTTATCATAGACTTCCATCAATTGATCCTTCGATAGGGGGATGCTTAGTGAAAAGTTTAAACCCTTCCATCTGGCTAAAAAGTCATAAATCCTATCATTTTATCACTGTTTGTAGTTCTTCAAGTCAATAATTTTCTTTTTCATCATCATGGAGAAGAAATGGTAAAGGAATTAATGATGAAGGTATTCCCATATTTCAAAGTATCATATTGGAACGATGATTTACCAAATATATCTATTCTTATCAGATTCTATTAAAAACACCTCATATTGGACACCTCCTATAGATCTTTAGGGCCCATCATTGAATTCCATCAAGATACAGAGCATGTGATATGTTTTTTAGGGTCTCCCACACTGTTAATGTTGGATAATGTAGGATTTATGATATTGGGTAGGGAAAAAGTTTCATACAACAATTTTGGATTTTGATTCTTCTTAGCCTTCATAGATTTATGTCACCCTTTCATGGATTCTATTCAAGTATCAAGGGACTCTATGGCATTGAGAAATTTCATAGGTACTTCTGTCTGAGCACCTCTCATCTATAGAGAGTGAGTTTGGCCTGATTAGGTGGTCATGTTTTTGTCTCCCTGTAATTATAAATTCTTACTATGGCTGAATTATTTCCTTGGTGATGGAGAGTTTTTCCCCTATAATGGAGGTAATTCACACTTATTTTTGACTTCCTCATATATGTAGTCTGAAAAAATGGATTTAGAACTAGTTTGATGCTCATATGCCACTAAAATAGTTGGATAAACTCTTTCCAAATGTCTGTGAGGAAGGAAATTTTCCTCTATTTGAAAAGGATACCATGTAGTAATTTTTCCCTTCAATATCTCCTCATTGAGTTGTCTTGGAGTTTGTATCTCATTCTCATATTGTGTCATTCGTTCCTACATTGAAGGAATTTTGGTTCTTCTGGGGAGTGATTTGTATTTAGACACACCATTAACTTTACTCATGGTGGTGTTATCCATAGAGGTGGAGACTCAATATTTGGAGGTGTCGGGTTTTGGATTTGCCTCTTATTTAGTGTTTGTTCAGCCTTATTGGTGCATCTAAATCCTCCCCTCAGAGTATATTTTCAATATTTCATCCCTCTCCATCTGTGTCTTGATTCAAATCATATTTTTTGTTGAATTTTTAGACATTCATAGAGTTTTATCATCCAATATTAGTTATCCCATTACTCTCAATGCAATATGATGACTCTACACTATCTTTATTATGTTCATTTCTTGATTCATTGGCTATATTGGGCCATTTCTTATTATGACCCTAGAGGGGTTTGATTTCCTTCTCCATATGCTCCACCAATCTCATCTTGTGATTAGTTCCCTTTCAGGAGTTCTTGGTCGTAATAATTGAATGAGACATCAATAATAGAGGTTGGTCTTATTGTAGTAGGAATAGATGGAAAGCTAACCATCGATATTTACTTACCAACTTAGAGAAGACTGATTCCCTCTGTGGTGATGATGATTATGAAAATACCCCCAGCCCTATGGTCTGGAGACTATCTAGTGTCACAATTGGCATTGGATGATCTTGTTATTGATGATTAAATAATTTTATTTTAGGATTCGATGACTCCATGGATTGACATTGAGATATAAATCCCCCTAGACTAGTGGGATAGGGTTGAACTGTAACCTCCATTAATTTCCCCAGGACTGTCTCGAGGGATGATGATCCTAGTGATGGGAATTGAGATATAAATTACCCATTACCATTGGGATGTGGTTGATTTAAAGATACTACTGATATGTCCTAAATCATCTCAGGAATTCGAAATCTGTTGGGTGGAGGTGGTGGTAGATATTCCCCTAGCCTGGTGGGATGGATTCACTTCTCGATAGATACTAATGACGATAAAATTGTAACATGTTTGATGTGGTACACCCATGCTCATATACGAGTTGGGTACAATGGAATCCCATTTTGGTATTTAGTTTCTACTAGAGGTTTTTGGGTTGATTGCAACTTCGATTCTGTGTCTGAAATGTGTTCCCATTATTTCAAGGGGCCTAGTTCAAAGATATGTGGGATTTCCCCTCCCTCCATTTGTGATTTATTATAACCATTTAAGTGAGGTCATTCTATTTTAGTGACTAACTATCTTGTGTGTTACCCAGAACCCTAATTTGTTTTGGAGGCTATGACATCACATGACATTGTATCTATGGATTTATATTATTATATGGATATAGTGAATTGAAATGCTCTAAGTTTCACCCATACTTATGGACATAAGTATTATGGAACTTTGAAAATCATTTTATAGAGAGTTGTCATGATGCATAGACAAAAATTATAGTCATTTTTTATGCTCTTCCATTCATGGGTTTTGATCTACAGAATATTCTTCCATATATAGCTAAAAGAAGAGTGTTTTGATGATATAAAGTTGATAATAACATTATAGATAAGGAATATGTCAATCCTTGAGTCACTGATGTGTTTCCCACATATTTTTTCATAAAAAAGGTATGCACTCCTTGTCTATCTCATCTGGTATATCATAGTTAGAAGTGGAAGGAGTTTATAACATGGTGGGGAGGTTCTTTCTGTCTAACTCTCTTCACATGTCAATGCCAACCTCCTATTTATCAAACTTACACACCTCTATTTGATTAGACCATAAAAATTTCTTCTCAGGGTCACTTACTAACTAGAGTAGAGTGTTTCAGGTAATTAATGGTGAACTATATGAAGTTGAACCCAGTGTTTTGACCACCTATATATACTATGGCTACTGATTATTGATAACCTCTCAATATGGAGGTGACCAGGAAAGCATATGTTGTCATTATCTGTGGGATATATCACCCTGGGGAGGTAGACCACAACATACACCAAGAGTAGAGTCTCTGTGATCCATATCCACAATACCACGATAAGGAATATCAAGGTAATGATCACATTATACTTTAGTTGAAGAGTTGGAGGACCCTTGGGGTATTGATAATGTGCCTTGAACAACCTCATTGACAATGAATTTGATCATATTAGGGACATAATTCTCATTTTGTGTTATGGATAGAATATTTCATCCTTTATTTTGGGATTATACAGGGACCTACTCTAGTTGTATAAAGGCTACTGGAGGATATTGATAACCATATAGTTCTATGGGGGTATGAGGCTGCTGTTTAAAAGATGGTAGAATATTCCATGTAGTATCACCGATACAAATATAATCTAGTCTCATGGAATGTTCTATACTTACTTGGTGGTAATCAGTCTTAAAGAGGATATGAACCTAATCCCATGACATTCGAATATACTTGTAGTCTTTTTTGATAAGAATATGTGCATGTATCGAGGTATTTACCACTCTCACTTGGTGATCTATGGTTATAACAGGGATATGAGATCGATCCCGAGCCTTTGTAGTATGATGCCTATATTTTTTTATAGGAATATGAACCTATCCCATGACATGTTCCACTCTCACCTGGTGAGCCCGGGTTGGAATGATAATATGAGACCACTCTACATATGAATTGCCCATTGAAATATCTCGATAGACCACCATAATGGGAGAAGTGATATGAGCCTCATTCTGTACGGCCTCTGAAGGATGTTGGTGCATTCATTTATTGAATAAAGTGGTAATATGCACTTGTATTCCATGAACTAGTGGAATATTCCATAAAACTTTAGTGATAGGAATATGAACTTTTCTCGATGCATTTTCCACTCTCACTTGATGATCCACAATTATAAGGGTATATGAGATTGATCCCGAGCCTTTGGAGTATGTCACCGGTTTTTTTGATAGTAATATGAGCCTATCCTGAGGCATGTACCACTCTCACTTGGTGATCCCTAGCAAGAATAGAGATATGAGTGTGGTCCAAGTAATTAGAAATATATCATCATTATTTTCTAAAAATAATGTTATCATGTCCCGATGCATGTTCCAATCTCACATGGTGAGCCCCATTTGGAACAAAAATATGAGCCCGATCTAGAACCTCAACCTTTACCGGAATATTTCGATAATACTCTTGGATGTGAGAAGGAATTCGAGCTTGATCTAGAGAAACCCCTTATTCATTTTGATAATAGTTTTCTACTTCCCTATATGTAGGGATAAGATTATGAACATGTTCCTATATTTGTACTTGTTTCAAAATATATCAGAGTAGTTCTTCATCTATTGCAAAGATGTAATCTCATTTTAGAAAAGTAATGACCAGAATGTAATTATGAACATTTTCTATCTCTACTATATAATGGAAGATATATTTTACTGAATTGGGGATATAAGACCTATATTTACCTCCTTATACCATCATAATATGTTGATGGGATTCATGATTAGGGTTAGGTATATGCACCTCCCTCTTGATTGATATAGGAATATTCCCGTGGACTTCTTTCAAGATAGAAGGGTTAGGAGCATGATCAACAGATATTTCTAGAATATGCCAGTGGGATTCATTAGTGGAATTAGGGATATGATCCCAATCCTAGTTATCCAAAAAATATTCTAACTGATGTTTCATCCTTGTTTCTTATGTATGGGTATTAGAGGTGGAAGTGTGTCGAGTGGTACCATCAGTAGGTGACTGAAGGGTACTAGTGGTATAAAGATTGTGATAGTGGTTGATAGGATACTCAATTGGTGGCTACTGAACCATAAGGGATATGTAGTTAACACTTTGATACACATTCATTAAATACTGAATGTGGTGATTGTAGTTCTCCTAGGATAATATTCTATAGTGGTTGGTGGTGGCAACGAGCACCACTGGCTTTGCTACATATTTATTTGGATGATGTATACTCATTGGTTTTAGTGTTTGGATACATTCATGGGAATCCTCATGGGTCAATATTGTTCCATGTCAATGGTATTCCAAGACCATTACTTTCTCCAACTGATACTGAAGGTTTTATGTAGGTGAAGTCATTTTGGGACCCGCTTGGGTTTCTTCCGTGGTTGATTTTCTATAACGGTCATTAGATGAAGACATTATCTTAGTTAAGGGTATTTTTGTGAGAGTATTATCTATAATTCTGAAGAAAACAAGAAACAAAGTCACTGATTAGTGCATCATCGTAGGTATGATACGTGATTAATCAGATATGCATGGGTAACACAATTTCCTTTATTATTCACAATCTTTCCTTTTAGATCTCATGGACTTGTAATTATGAGGATAGACTTATTTCATGAGAACATTGGTTGTAGGGGATCATCCAATATTTTCCATAATGTGATGGTATCATCTTAGGTTCCTCTCTTTTATTTTCATTGGATATTCAAACAAAATGGCAAGGCACATAGTTAACCGGTCATTTTGTTATTTTGAGATATTCATGTTGGGTTGAGCATTTTTTTTGTTTGAATGATCTCACATGCCTTGGTATGAGAAATATGTTCCATGGAGAAATGGTAAGTCAATACTCCTTTAAATGTAAAGGAGGTTCCACTCTTAAATTATATCCATTCACATCGAGCTCACCATTTTTATTTCTTCAGAATGAATGTGGATATATTGGCATGCTAGTTTGATTGGGGGTGGGGATGGGGTGGGGTGGGGGGGGTTAGGTGGGGGGGTTCAATGTCTTGTACAATAATTCATTTTATTATTACCATTTATATCTATAACTAAAAATCTCAATAACTCCCATATGCATAACTGTTTAGGTACAAGCTTTCCAAAGGCAGGTGGTCCTTTTGTGTTTTAGACCCAATGATGCTTAAAAAATCACATTAGTCTAGAGGATGGGAGGTTAGGCTCATCATACCATTTGGGGGGAATTTTTTGCAACATTGTGACTCTCTTATAAATTTAGGATAAGCTTAGGAATATTTTCTTAATCTTGAGAAGGGATCAATTACCCTAAAAATGATCAAGTGTTGAACCCATTCCCATGAAAGGGGGGTTTAATTTTGAATCCATCTATATGAATTTCAGGTTATTAATCCATTTAACATTAATTCATATCCACTTATAATTTAAATCCATATAACTGGACACTATGGATATTTTTTTAATCCAAGGAAGTGATTAATATTTAAGGATGGGATTGATCCATTATGATGAGCCCTTTGTTTCCTGCTTATAACTGGAATCAAATCCCAAATATTTTGTTTAAACTAAGAAGTTTAACATAATTTTTAAAGTAAATATATGAGGTAAATCTTGCACTAGGTATTGATAATTATCCTCAAGGTGGCATCCTACATATCTTTATTATGGAAGGAATCATAGTCATCGTAGTTAGATCGCACCATTGGGAATTTCCCCATGGTAGATTCCATTGTATGGGTGATATCATATCATGCCACTGATCAGGGCTTGCACAATGAGGTTTCCTTGGATGGTGAGGATTCATGAAGGAAATTATATTATCAATGTAAATCCCTAATCCCACATGAGTCATGTTCAGTGTGGGAAACAATGGATAGAAAGTTATCAGTCTCACTGTAATAGATATGGGGATTATATTCTGGGATAGAAATTTGGATGTTTTATAAGGATATTTGGCCTTAGGAATGAATCTTATTAATTCTATTTATATATGAAATCATATTTCTCATAGTTCAGTTTCCTCGTCAATCTGCTGGTGGATAAGGAAGAATGATCATCCCATGGGAGAGAGTGGGTCATGATGGTTGGAATGTCAGAGACATGGGGGACTTTCACTGAGGGGGATACCTATATAACCTCACGACTTAAGAAGGAATCCTACGTATCCTAGTTATAATAGGAATCAAAGTTCTTGTAGTTCAATTTCGTTCTTGGTATGCTAGTGGATGAGGGAAAACAATCATCTCATGAGAATAATTGGTTCTTGATTATTTGGATTCCAGAGACATAGTAGGACTTAAACCAAGGTTGATTCCTATTTGAACTTGGTCCTTTAGAAGGTGTCCAACGTATCCTAGATATGGTAGGAATTAGAGTTATTATAGTTTAGTTTACTTTTCAATCTATTAGTGGATGAGGTAGAATGATCAACCAATGAGAGTGACTGGGTCCCGATGGTTGAAATATCAGATACATGGCATGACACAAACTAAGGTGGATTCCCATTTGAGATCAAGCCTTAGGAAGGCACACTATGTTTTCTGATTATATATGTAATCAGAGTTCTTGTAGTTTAGTCTAATTGATTGGGGCTTACACACTGAGTCTATCCCAACATGGTAGTAGGCATATCATGCCAGATCAGGGAATATACTCTAAGGATATCCTAAAATGGGGGTATTCATATCACATGACTAATCAGGGAATACATACTAAGGCTATCCTAATATATCAACTGGAGAAGGTTTACATGTCTTGGGATATCAACTTGACATGTCTTAATTCTCCACCTAACATGTATTTATCATTTTCCTTACATGTTTGAGGATTTTTGGACATGTCCTAGTTGACTGCCATACATGTACAAAGACAATCCCATGATCTAGTTGACTCATCAGGGGGATATTTCATGATCTTATTGACTTGTATAGAGGACATCACATGATATGGATGGTATTTTTTATGGACATTGCATGACCAAGGATGACATGTATGGAGAGTGTCACATGACCTAGATGACTTGGCCAGAGTACATCGCATGATCTATACAGATATTTTAGGAGAGTGTCACATGACCTGGATAACATGTCCGGAGGACATCACATTCCCCATGATGATATTTCTGGGGGACATCACATCATCTAGAATGACATTTCTGGAGGGTTCCATGTGACATAGAGGACTTTTCCAATGGAATTTTCATGATCCAGTATGAAATGTTTGGAGGAAAACACATGACCCCAACTAACATGTACTAGTTTCAACGTGAGACCTAGCTGACTTCTCTTATTTTTTCCACATAACTTGGGAGAAATTTCTAGAGGACATCACAATATTTGAATGAAAAACCCAGGTCACTTCACAAGACTTTGGTAGTATACCCTGAGGTTATTGTGTGACTTTCTTTGAAATGTCCAAGGTATATCACATGATCAAAATAGTATTTCAAGGTAGTGTCTCATTATTTGAGCAACATGGCCTAGTTTTTTCTCATGATCTTAAAGATTCATGTGAATCACATAGATATCAGCGTATATTATCTTGGTATAAGTATCCCCTATTTTTCATATTTATTACAGCTTTTATTATATATGTGCCTCAGTTTTGTCCAGTGTTAGATTATTTTCTTTATGTTTCACAGGACCCATCCAATACGTGGGACCTCCTTCAAATAATCTGGATGATATGACCTAAATATTTCATGTGATCAAAAATGATCACACAAATCACTTATGCATACCTCATTATCCCTAAGCTTATTCCCTAGATATTACCTAGAATACAAACTTTGTGATCGCATGATTTACCACCCTAATAAGCCCCCCCAGTACTCCCTTGTGTGATCGATCAATTCCACATTATCATTTTTTGTGCTGAGGGGGGGGGGGGGTTATAGGCCTCACCACCTTAGCTATACACTACCTTCCATAGTGTGTATCTCATAGATTTGATCTGGAGTTAGTGGAGGGATTTAATATATTTCTCTTTTCATGATCCTATCATGAGTAACCCATGGCATCATGTGATATTGAACATCCATGAGAACATTCTACCTTTTCCATTTTTATTGTATCCAAGCTGATCAAATGGATTTATCCTGAACATTGGTCATGCTAATATCCTTCCACAATGTTAGTATGATGTGTCTATAGTTCTTTACTATATCATTATCCCAATGGGAAGTCCTTCTCATGATCGAAGACGACTTGTATGGGGTCTTCCATGAGACAAACAGTGGATTTCCAGGGGCATTCGTCAAATTAGGTAGATATGTCTAAGAACCTTTGAGAGAACATTATGGATTTTAAATGGGGGTATTGAATGACCAATGGTGATTTCATGGGGAATAAGACTCATTTTTCATGAAGGATAGCCTCTCCTCTCTCTTTAATAAGATTCCTCATTTTATCCTTTTATTTTATTCCTTATTTTATATGGGATGGGGATCTCATGAAGTTGCGTGAGTGTTTTCCAATACAATCACTCTCTCTACATGTGATGAATTTCATAACCAATAATGGGTCTTGTGGTGACACACTATCATTTCCATGGAGACCCCTCGATTTTTATTTGGAGTTTAAGGGGCTCATATGACTCTTAGACGTGTCTGGAGTTTTTCTTATAATGAATGTGAAACTAGAATTATTTTGTGTGACAAGGTATAAATATAACTAGGGGATTCAGGGTGTCTTTACAACCATGTAAGAGTATCGCATGAAAATTAATATCCATTAAAGGATTCAATATTTTTCATATTTTTTGCTTCATTTTACATGATTTTTCAACCCATGCCCATTGGTTTCCCATGAGGGCACCACATGATCAATATGAGATCTTGTGATGGGGAACAAAACTTGTCTTGGTCAATGAATTTTCTTCTCCATAGTACATCACATGATCTACATTGGATGTTTCACGGGAATGTGATAAACATCATGGAAAACTACTTTTATTGTCTTATAGAGCATGAGGGGAAGTGTACAATCAAGTGAAAATGTTTGAGACCCTTCACATGATGAAGGTAAAATGTCCGTGTGATTTTGGGTGGCAATGTGGACATGTCACCGAGGACATTATGAGGTCTTGTGGTTTGAATGAGTGAAACACAAGAAGATAAAAAGTTGTATAAGGTCTCCTCCTATTGTATATTTTCACCCTTTATTTTGAAAGGATGTTTAAATGCTTTTCAGGTTCCTACTGACCGACAAGTCATGTGAATTGGGGGAACTCATCTGGAAGTCACCTTTGGATCAACAAGTGTCTTAGATACATTCTAAAGAATAAGGAGGATTTTCAAAGGGGATTTATGGGATATATAATAGTTCATATGTTGTGCGAGACCCATTCTCACAACCTTCATTGGGGACATCATGTTCTCATAAAATTATTGAAATGGTGAACAACACATCCAATTTTCTCCACCACACCATTTAAATGAAAAAAATGAATACAAAACACCAAAACACTTGGGTTTATAATGATTGGGTTGAAAACTAATCCAACACACAATATATGGAAAGACCAATTCTCATTGGTGTCTAACAATATTACCCTATGGGCATATTGGTAGTACTTTCATGAATCATTTTCCTTTCTCTCCATTCCACCTAATAATAATTTTCCAATATTAGTTATATGTGAATGAAAATACCAATTATTAATTATTATTTGTATTGATATCAAACTTTCATAATTCATGGTACATGTGAAAACTACGTCTTCAACCCACTAGGAGACTATTATAATCATGAATTCCTTATGTGATTTATCTTTATTAAAAAATACTTTTGAATCATCATATTTACATCCTTATTATCCTACTACCCTTATGAAAGGATGAGGGGGAACACATAAGGATTCATGATCCTTTCTAATTTGAGAAGAAACTGCACATGGATTCAATATTCTTTATTCTCCCCCTTTCGAATAAAATCCAAAGTATACTTATTATCATATGAACTGAATATAGATTTATTGTAAAATTGTACCTAGGTAAATAAGGGTGTCACTTTCAAAATCATTATTATTCTCCCTTGATCTTCTTGATTTCATATAATATAATCTTCCATGATTTAATTCCATTGAAACCATGAATTATTTCATTTAATTTTGTCTTCTTTGTAATTGGATTGAATTGGGGTATTTCTAATTGTCCCCCTTGGTTGGAATGGTCATTTAATTTGATAATGAGAGAAAATAACCCCCTATCATATGAAAATACTCCTTTTGTTAGGACCAAGGGATAGAACCAAAAATTCACTTCTTCTCCAGTATCAATTCTTCACATGTGACTATAGGTTTGAGAAAACTCCCTAACAATAAAACATATATTCATAAATATATTCCTTCAATAATATCTTTAATGAATGAAAATACAACTTAGAAAAGATCCATCAACTAAATCATAAAGTCTAATGAGTCAAGACTCAATGTAGGAAACAAGATATAAAGTCAATAACACCACCATTGTCCATTTCTCTCACTTACTTATATACATATCAAGAATTCATAGAACATTATCTTAATTCAAGGAAATCTATCAAAAGTATTCTTCATTTATACAAGAAGATATTTTCCATTATTAAAATTAATATCAGCTATCACATATACCATTATGATGGATAATATCATTTTATGAAACTTTCTCAAAACCAAATGTTTAAATGATGAATTATTAGTTCAACTTTCAATTACTCTTCTTGAACTATTCTTGGTAATTGATTTCTTCTCTCATCCACATGGTGTATTTAATTTTTTGTTGGGGGAAAAATCAATCAAATATTCATTTAAAAAATCCACATAACATTCTTATATTTTTTCACTAAATATATAACTAAAATTTAGCATTTGTGTTATCAATACATAAAAGCCTACGATATCCTAAAAATAGTTAGATGATATCACTTGTAAGATCCAAAATAAATTAAAACATGAGAGTTCATTTTATCACTGATTCCCCATGTTTTTATCTTAATGATATAATGTATGAGATATTAGGTTCTATTATCATCAATGCATTATGTTTATTTATACCTCATTAAATCAATTTAAATATCAATAATCACATCCTAATGATAATTATTACATATCCGCATTACTTATCTAATTCATCTTCTATTATCATTAATTATGATTCCAAATATAGAAATATTTCTTATTTTAATAGTTTTAATCATTTGGAACTCTAGAGAATTTAAAACACCACTTTTGATCTTTTGATGAAACTTCCCCAGATGTAACATTTCCCTAAAAACCCACAACACTTCAATAGTGGTTGATATAATTTAAACTCATGGGGAGAGGGAACATTTAAAATATTTATGTTGAGGAATGAGGTTGGTCTTGATAAACCAACCCTTAAATATCAGAATTTACTTTCCCCCTTTTTAGATTTGAGGAATTTAATTTCATCACCTCATTATCCTCTTCTTCACCAAATCATTCTTCACAATAAAATTATTTAGTTCCTTATAAGAGACTCTCTTTTGAGAGATGGAACTAGCACAAAATTTATCTGCAATGTTTTATTTCGAATTCCCATTTCATGGATTGGGAATTTACCCTTCTTATTATCACAACCCACTAACTATTATTCTTTCTTTACACTTACCAATAAGAATATCCTCACATGTTATTGATTAGATCATTCTTCTCTATATCTTTTTACAATTCTTCCTATCCATGCCTGATTTATCACCTTTCACATCCCATGTTCTATTTTAGGATGTATCTTTTAAACAAGAATATTTTAGAGTCCTTTTATTTTTCCAAATATTATTATAATATTTCTAGGAAACCTTCTATTCAATTACGAATTTAGAATTTATCTTTATATCCTCAATTTTCCCTTTCTTGAGAACTCCCAATGTTCTCTTAATCTCTTTCCTTACAATATATTTTGGAAAAACACCTAGTCATGCCTCGTGTCTGTTATCTTCGGTATATAATAGATCCACCTAAGTTGTTTTATTCTTTTTTCTACCATTATTTTCATTCTAATCTATCTTTATCAGCTGGATCAACATCCTTGTTTTTTTCCAGACTTTTTTTCTTTATTTCTATATGGGTTATTGCGAGTAAACTGATATTGGTTCTTGATTCACCATTTGTTGGGCCCTATTATTTTCCACTATACTAGAAAATATTTTCACTAGCTTCAAGAATTTTATTTTAGTGAATATTTTCTTTATATTAGTGTTAGGAATGGTAGATTTTCTTGTGACACTTTTCGTTCCTTTTTTCTAAAATTCCATAACATTTGTGTAACACCCAAAGTTTTTGTGAATTATTCTTTTCAAACAAATTAAATTTATTTTATATCTTTCAATACACACAAAACCATGTTATTATTTCACTACATGAAACAACATGTTAATATTACACTACACACAACATTGGGTTTTCTTATGTTAGACATAATACTTAGTTTTAACAAAAACACAATATATAATTAATATAGTTATTTAAAAGTGACTGTAATAACCTAGCAGTTAAACCTACCTATGTGAATTGTAATAAATATATTTTAAATATAATATTTAATCAATTTATATAATTAAAAAATGTTGATAAAAAATACTTAATTTTTGGTATAGTTTTTATCTGTTTTGAAAATACTATTTTCTCAAAAAATGATTTTTATTTATTTTTGTAACCAATAATAATTTTTTTTTTACTTCTAGAAAATTAATTTTATAAAAATAAAAATTTTTCAAATCATCATTTAAAAATTATCTAAGGGTGATGTTTTGGGTTTTTTTGAAAAGTTTCATTTTTGATGAATAGTGATAATATTGAATCTTAATTTAAAATTTCCTTTTCATTTAATTTATTAATAAAGTTAAAATATATTTTAAAATATTTTCGAAGTAAAATTAATTAAATTATATATCCCTTAATATAATTTAGGTCACTATAATCAATTTAATTTTTAATATAGATATAAAAACATTGCAAACTTTTGAACATTTTCTCTTTAAAAAAACCTTCATTCTCGTTGTGTTTGTGAGAATAATTTTAAATTGAAATTTTCTAATTATATGATTTAGATGTGAAAATTTTAATTTAATATTTTTACTTAGAATAATTTATATTTTCTAATATTTTCAACATAAATTTTGAACAAATTAAAAGTGAATGAATTAAAAATTAACTACCGTAGTTAAGGTAAAAATGGGTTTGTTGGGGGTTAAGCAAAAGAGATAAGGGTAAAAATAACCTATAAAATTTTCTTAAAACTATTATATGGATATATTTTGACCATTTAACCTCTATGGTTACATAATTTTAATTGTTTGCCCTTTTTATAGATTAAGAACGTAGTACATATCAATTCTTTCCAAAAATACCAAGTGTGTCCCCTCCCCCACACATAAAAGGGAACCCCCTATCCTCTCTTATCCACACCTTCTAACCCATTTTGTTTAAAAAATACCTACCCAAATAAACTCCAAAATTCCATCCTATCATCCTGGAGGGCTTATTTCAGATATAAAACCAACCTAGATGGATTTTGGTTCAAACCTAAGGAGGATACCTAAAGAAGAGGCAACATTCATCAACAAGAATATTTGTTTTATTTCTACCTAAACCTCCTTAATTTATTACAATACCATTATGATATATTAGAATTAGTATATTATGTATAATTAATTTTTTTTATTTTAATTACCTACAACCATACCCATTTTCATCAAATGGGTCACATAATATTTTTTGCGAGTGTACGATAGACTACCGATTATCGAACTGATGTAATTTGTTTTTCCATTACCATCTCTAATGGTTAGAAATAATATTGTATATATTGTTTATATATTATATTTATAATATTATTATTCTTCTTAAATTTATATATCAATCATACCTTCATGATTTTCATTTTTTGGGAATAAGATAACGTCACTCATTTGTACGACAGACTACCACCACACGAAGCGTTATGATTCATTAAAAATTTATATATAATATATTAAGGATTGTTTTTATAAAAATATAATATTTATATGAAATAAAAATTATTATTTAATGATAATATGTATCATTTATTTTTCATTATTTCAATCTGAAAAGAAAATGCAAACAATATTCTTGCTTATGTACGACCTATTATCTCGATAAACAGTATACTTCATTTTCTACCACTAAATATTATAGATTACGATATATATATAATTAATTTATATTATATTTATATCATTTTAAAATTATGGAGATTATGAAACCATGACCTATGTAATTGAATAAAAAATAACAAGTAAAAATATACATTAAAAACAAAGCATTTACTGCACAAAACATGACTTTAATATGGAATTGTTAATAAAAAGGTAATAAATGGTAATAATTATATCATATATTGTATTATATATATGAATATGGTTCTATAAAGATGTATCATAAACTCATATTTATTATACATGAATTTTTAATGAGTGCGATAGAATTCAAGACTAAAGGTAAGGGGATTTCTAGACTCTCTTTTATTTCTGGGAGACATAAAAATTCACCACTCATTTATTTTTATTGGTGTATATACTTACCATTTTAAATGATATAAAATTAATACTATTATTTTAATGATATTTAAAGTTTAATTTGATGTTACTATTTATTGGTAATTATGGTTCAAAATATTTACAAAGAGGTAAGGGATTTTTATCTTAATTTTTCATTCTTTGAGATATACGTTATGTTATAAACCTATATTCTTTCCTGAGGTATATATAAAAACCCTATGATATATATAATACTAAACCAATTTATCCTCATTGAATTTTAAGTTCCATTTTATGTTACTTTTTTAGGGGTCTTACTATTCAAGGTTACCAAAGTGGTAATGGTTTTATGTTAAAATCTCATCATTTATCAAGATTATTTAGGATTAAGTCTACAATGTTGAAATATCATGATCTACCCCTAAATAATTATTAGGAAATTTATTATTATATAGATATTCATGATATATTCATGTAATATTATTGTTTCCTACTCTTTTGTATTAAAATATTTAATAAATGTTTTTTCAGGAAAATCCAACATTATTTCTATCATGAGCCCGAAATATTTTTTTTTCCAAAACTATATTTTCTAAAAATATTTTGAGAAATATTTTATTAATCCCCTTTGATTTTTATAAAATAAATTTTTACCCATGTTCTAATTTTTACAAAAAAAATTCAGATTAATCTTTATTTCATTTTAAAAAACAATTTCATTTTGGATTTTACCGAAATTTTGAAAGCAATATTTGCTTTAACATGTATGAAATAAACTAGATTTTCTGATATAATGAACAATAATTTATTTAATTCTTCCATTATAAGTTTTCATGTTTATTTTCAAGGACAAAAAATTCAAAAAAAATTAAATTTTAAAAAGCCTTTTTCAATGAGGAAAATATATTTTCTCAAATAAATGTTTTAAATGACTAATAAAAATCATTTTACATCTAATATTTCATCTATTGATGTTACCTATGACTTACTGGGGATAATATGCAAATATAAAATTCTAATTATTTCTTGGAATTGTGTATGTTTATGATGGTATGATGTTTATGAAACCCATTTCTCCTTCATGGGTTATACTAAGAAGAAATTATTATTAAACACACTTCCTTTCACAGGTTATAATATAACTAAATTATTTTAAAAACCATCTCTTTTATACAGGTTTTGATATAATGAAAATTTTATGATCCACATTTTTTAAATGAGTTATGATATAATTAATTTTATATTATCTTGTGGACCATATAAATATGTTTTTTATTAGGTGATGGGTGGAACCTATATCTACCTACAATGCATTGGGTAAATATATATATCTCATGAGATAGACATGACTGGAACATGGAGTTAACTTGGTTTAGTAAGGCACTTTATCCACTATGGTGATCTTGGGAGTGAACCTTGACTAATATGATGGTTTTGGGACTGAACCCATTCCAATATTATATAATTTATAGTGATACTTTACTAATATGGATATGATTTTATATACTTATTTATATACCAAAAATTACATGCCTTATAATAATGTTATTCTCTTATATTTCATGTTCTTTATTCCTTTATAATTCATGTCTTATAAACATCCAATCATTATTCCATGACTCAGATTTATGATATTTTATATGTAGGGTATGGATTTTAATTGTTATTATCATGTTCTCATACCCTTATGTTCATGTTACTCTTATATATCTCCCTTGTTTACCCTTAATTAGCATATGAGCTCACCATTATGTTTTATTTTCCATAGGTGATGAAAAAATGTATTATTTTTGATATGTCTAAGAAGGGTGATAGTTTTTAAGTATGTAGTGGGAGATGGTGTTGCTCACTTATGGACTGATGTTTATGTTTCTATTTTTCCAAAGACACTAAACTATTATGGTCCTCAGATGTGTGTTTGTCTAATGAAATGTATATTCACAAAAAATTATGTAATATCAATAAATTATATTCATGGGTAATATATTTGATATTAGAGGATAGTTTTATTTAACCTTTAGAAAATAAGATGATAAATCCTTTGTGAGGTCACTATAGATATGTCTAAGGATAAGTTTAAGGATGAGACAAAGTATAGGAAAATATCATGAAATTTTTTTAACGGATAGGGTGAGTGGTTTCTAATAAATTACATCCTTGTATGGATACTATAAGTGTATGTGGATTTAGTAAATAGGTACTTAGAGGTAATAAATAAAAAATGGCACATTGATGTAGACTCAATCATCACCTAGTGCATGAAAATGGGTCTTACTACACACCTGGTTTGACACTCTCATGGGATATGCATCGGAAATTCTGAAACTCATTATGAAACATCAAGAAGGATTTAAATATAAGATTAATATGAATGTCCTATGATAAACCATAGGTTTTATAGACTAAAGAATAATCCATCATGATTTATATGTCCTATAATATTTTTTTTTGATTATGTGGATCCCTACTATGATTATTGATTCTTACAATATGATTTTTGGTTTTAGTCAATTGTTAAAACTCAAAGGAACCACATTAATATTGAGTGTGATGGAAAATGAAATGATTTTACTCTTTATAATCCAAATTTTATGAGAGAAAAAAAATGAAAAATCACATTTTTATGCTCACTAAAATTTCTCAATCTATGAATCATGTTGGACTTACAAATGAACAAAGGGTAGAACAACATTTTTTGTGGCTTTCATGAGGAAATGACCACCTTCCATCAGTGGATACATTAATCCTATAGTTTCTGAGCAATGGATCGGTACCACTAAAAATATATTTTCCACTCTCCAGTGTTCAAAACATGAAAAATTCATTTAGAATTTATACCATTTGGAAGGTGAAGAAAATAAATCATGGACTCTTATCAATAATATAAGGCAATCAAAATTGATTCCATGGATCGAGATGAGTTTAAGAAATATTTTTTTAATAAGTAATATCCTTTTATTATTTATGCAAAGATGGATAAGGACTTACTTATGTTAAAGAAAAAACATGATTAATCTACTGGTACCTATAAAGTAAGGTTTACAATACATGTATGGTACGATTAATATATTATCATCCAACTTGAAAGTAAAGTTGATCAATTCTTCAGTGGATTAAAAGTAATTCTCCGAAGGGCATTATACATAAGATACATCATTAGCTATGAAGAGATTGTTTGATGTTCTATCAAGGTGGTAATAGAGGTTAGAGTTATGTATCAATCTCACGTCTTTGAAAAGAAATGGAATATGGAGTTCAAAGGAAAATATACAAACTATAGAGATAAAAAGTTGAGTTTTCCTTTATTCTCAAAGTGTGGGAAGGGTCAAAGAAGAAATTTTCTAAAGGGGGATAGAAAATGTTTTCTGTGTGTAAGGTAAATCCATCAGGAAATTGATTTCCAAAGTCATGGGAAAAAATTATATAATGATGAAAATAGAGATAAATATACATAGAATTCACCACCCACACTCTAATGGTTTTAATGGAAGGAGAATGTGTACTATGATAACCAAGGACCAAAAATGAAGGTTGATGATGATGATCAACATCAGTAACCTCTAAAACCAACATACAAGGGTAAATATCATGCAATCATGGTTTATAACAAGGGGTGTAATAACAACATGGTGTAAGGTACACTTATAATCAACTCTAGAAATTCTTATGTCTTATTTGACTCTTGGTCTACACATTTTTTCAAATCTAAAGAATTTTGTAAGGGTGTCAGGATGAAACTTAAATGATTAGATATATAATTATCTGGGAAATCGACTAATGGTATGATAATCTCATCTTAAGTATATGATTTCTATAAGGTTGAAGTTTATGGGGATGTTATTTTTGAAAATATTTTTATTCTTCCTCAGGTTGAATTTCATGTTATCTTGGTCATGGATTGTATTTCTCTACATAATTCCCAAATTAATTATGGAGGAAGGGAAGTCACGTTTAACATTACCAAATAATAAATGATCATCTCTCAATGTGATGATAAATATGAACTTCCAATAGATGTCACAACTATTTAATTTGTCTTAATTCCCATTTAGAATGTGTGTTTATCTCATATATTTGGGGTGAAACATGACATCGATGGTATACCTATTGTGCGTGAATTTTTTTTGTCTTTCCATAATAATTTTCTAGTATTCCACCAAAATATAGATTTTATATATCAATAAAACTCATACCCAGTGGAATACCAATTTCAAAGGCTCCTAATTTAATGTACCTAATTGATATGCATGAATTGAAGAAGAAACTCTAGGAAAACCTTGATAAGGGGTTCATTTGTCCAAGTGTTTTACCTTGGGTTTCACCCATTCTTATTGTAAAAAATAAAGATGGATCAATGTGAGTCCACATTGATTATAGATATCTAAACAAGATCAAAATTAAGAACAAGTACCCTCTTTCCCATATTTATAAATTATTTAATTAGTTACAAAAAGCTAAATACTTTTCCAAGATAGACCTTTGTTTAGAATATTGTCAATTAAGGGTCAGGAAGGAGGATATACCCAAGAAAAAATTTCATAAATAGTATTTAAATTATGAATATATTGTGATTCCTTTCGGTCATACTTATTCCCCTAATATCTTCATGGATTTAATTAATAGAGTCTTCAGACATTACCTTGATCAGTTTGTGGTAGTGTTTATAGATGATATTGTTATGTAATCAAAGGGAAGGGAAGATCATAAATATCACTTGATAATTATATTGAAGACCCTAAATAAGGATAAAATATATGAAAAATTTACAACATCAATATTTTGGCCGCAAAAGGTTTAATTTTTGATTCATATAATCTCAAGAGAGGGTATATCAGTAGATCGATTAAAGAAGGAGCCGATTGAGTGTTATCCCAGACCAGCCACGGTGACTGATATTCGTAGTTTTATTGGTTTATCAAGATATTATTGATGGTTTATTGATTATTTATCATGAATATGTAATCCTATGACCAAGTTTACTTATAAGGGATCCATGTTTTTTAGACATATGAATGTGAATAAATTTTTATGGAACTAAATAGAATATTATCAAGTGTCCATGTTCTTCTTAGCACTTATTTCTTTAGATTTTTGATTTGGCTCTGCGATAGTTCTTCAGGTTGTTCTCTATGGTCAAAGGTAGTGGTTCTGGCACCGACAGTGGTGGATGGTTTGTCTTTCACCCACTAAACTCTGCCCTGTTTTCAAGCTTCGAGACCCCTTCCAGTTCGGTCTGGTGTGTTGGATCCTTAGGAGATTTGGGAGGTGTGGTTCGAGCGGTCACTAAAATTTTGGGAAGCCTTTCTGGCATAAGAATCTTCTTCTTTGGTCCTATGTTTAATTTTGCTAGTTCTTAGTAGAGTTTTCTTTTGGTTGGTTCATTTTAGTTTTATGGTTGGGCGTTTATGTTCTCTAGATATCTTTCAATCATGAAATTTTCAACATTGGTGTTTCTTCTTGACGGTGCCTGTTCCTACGTCGATGGTGTTCCATGAGGTTGTAGATTCAAGTGATGTTAATTTTTTTCGTTGATGGTTTTTAGAAGCTCTGTTTGCTAGTTCTGGGGAGATTTCCCCCTACACATTTTGAAGGTTTTCAGTTCTTGACAACGATGACGATGATCTACTCCGATGGTTTCTATTTCCTGGCGATGTTTATTTGATGATGGGTTGACTGAGAATAAGGGTTGTGATTTAGAGAGCATGGATGAAGGCAAACCCAAGGTGAATTTTGATATTTTGGTGTTGAATTTAAATCTTGAATGCATTAATGTTTGGGGTGTTTGAAATTTGAAATCGAGTATTCTGATGTTTCCACTAACCTTAAAGTGGTTTATTCAGAAAATGAAAAAATTGGATTTGGGGTACTTATTTATAGCTTACGCCTCTCAACAATTGAAGATTCATGATAAAAATTTCCAAACTGGTGATTTAGAGTTATCTATGATATTTTTTAAAATAAAAATATAGAGGCATTATCTTTATAGCAATAAGTTTGATATATATATTGATCACAAAAGTTTAAAGTGTCTATTCAAAAAGAAGTACTTGATCATTTTCCAAATAACATGGTTATAATTGACTAAATATTTTGAATTATTAGTACATTACAACCCTAGGAATGTGAACAAGGTGGATGATTCTTTGAATAGAAAGGATCATGCTTTCTTATCCATGATGAGGATTATAAATGATATAATATTTCTATATTTTCAAAGGATTGATCTAAAAAATCCTAAAGGAAGGGGAAAATTATATCTTTTACAATTGAATGTTAGACCATCTATCCAAGTACAGATTATAGAGGTGAAGAATGAAGATATTGAAATAAAAAATAAGGTTATAAATGTCCATGAGTTTAACCTTTATCAGGATGAAATGATAAGATTCTGAAACTGTTATGTGTTCTACGCATACCAAAACTGAATAAGTATTTTTTAGAGGATGTTCATATTTATTCATTCTATATTAATCATAGTGATATGAATATATATATATAGATGTTTTAAATAATACTTATGGTGGGATGGTGGGGAGAGAGATATCACAAATTTTCTATCTCATTTCTTGGTATGTCAAAACATTAGGTTTGAAAGAAAAAAGTCTAAGGGGATGTTACACCTAATAACCATACAAGAATAGAATTGGGAAAACATCACTATGGATTTTATCATTGGACTCACACAAAAATCTAAAGGGAACATTGATATATGGGTTTTAGTTGACTGCCTTACTAATTCAGAATACTTCATCGTTATCAAAGAATACCTATCTGTTGATCATATTTCCATGATACAAATTAAGGAAGTGAAAAGGTTTCATGGATTAACACATTAAATTTTGTTTTATCAGAATGAAAGTTTTAACTCAATGTTATAGAAATTTCTTAAAAAATATCTTGATATTGAGTTGAGTTTTAGCACTATGTATCATCCTTAAATAGATGGTTAGTCTGAAGTAGAAATTCAAACACCATAGGATATGTTGAGATCTTGTACTTTTTACTTAAAAGGTGGTTGGTATTAACACCTTACACTAGTTGATTTTTATGAAAATGATAAATTTCACTCAATAATTAATATGGGTCCTTATTAATCCCTCTATGAAAAGAAATATAGATCTATGACATGTTGGAATAAAGTTGGAGAAAGAAAGATATTGGGACCTGAGATAGCTAACGAAATGGCATAGAGGGTTAGAGCCCTTCAACAACACATCAAGGAATCTCAAAGTGTGCAGAAACTTTTTTCTCATAATATCTAGGGTGATCTATAATATGATGTTAGCGAAATGGTGTTTTTAATAATTTTTCCATGGAAGAAGGTTATGATATTTGGGAAGAAAGATAAATTTATTCCTATGTACATTAGACCCTTTGAATTTATTGATCATATCAAGACCATATCATTTCTCTTGGAACTCCCACAAAACCCCTCTTAAGTCCATGGTGTGTTCCATGTATCTCTCTTAAGGAAGTAATTACCTAACCCTTTACATGTACTAAACTCAGAGGTTATACGACTAGAGAAATATCATTCTTATGTGGAATAACCAGTGTAGATTCTTCATTCTAAAGAGAAATTTATATAAAATAAGACCACTCACTTGGTCACAATTTTTTGGTAAAACCAACAGTATAAATATGTTACATGGGAACTTGCGAATATGATGAGGTAAAAGTATCCCCACTTTTTTGTATTGGAGGGATAAATTTCAAGTGGAAAATTAATTTTTAGCGGGGTAGAATGTAACACCTTGAGTTTTTGTGAATTATTATTTTTGAATAAATTAATTTTTTTTTTGATTTCATGAACTACACACAACACCAAGTTTAGTTTTCACTACACACAACACCATGTTAAGCCTGGTCTACGCACACCACTGAGTTAGCTTTTGTTACACATGATACTGAGTTTTGAAAAAACCACAATATATTATTAATATAGTTATTTAAATATGACTATTATATCCTAGTCATTAATAATAAAGGTTTGAATAATAATAAATAATTTTTAAATATTATTTATAATGGTTTTATATAAATAAATCAAACTGATAAAAAATAATTAATTTTTGGTGTAGTCATTATTTGTTTCGAAAATACTATTTTCTCAAAAAATGATTTTTATATATTTTTTTTGAATAATAGTAAAATTATTTTTCAAAAATTTTAAGAAATTAATTTGATGAAAAAAATAATTTTAGAAATAATCATGTCAAAATTTTATTAGGATGAATTCTACGGTTTTTTTTGAAAAGTTTTATTTTTTTGATAAATAGTGAAAAATATTGAATTTGAATTGAAAAACTCGTTTTAATTTAATTTATTTATAAAGATAAATTTTAATTTTAATTTATTTTAAAGTAAAATTAGGTCATTTATAAATCCATTAATCAAATAAATTCCATTAGAATCAAATTCATATTGAATTTTTATTTAAAAATGTTATAAACCTTTGAACATTTTCTTTAAAAACCAGCTTTCTCATCGCGTCTGTGGGATTAATTTTAAATTATAATTTTACTATTATTTTATTTTAATTTAGAAAAACTAATTACAAATTTTTAATCAGAATAATTTATATTATCTAAAAATTTCAACTTTATTTTGGACCAAAATAAATAGTGAATGCAGTAAAAATTATTATCATGGTCAAGGTAAAAATGGGTTTACTGCTGTTTAATCTAAAAAGATACGGGTTAAAATGACCTATAAACTTGTCTAAAAATAGTTTCATGGATATATTTAGACACTTAATCCTCTAAGGTTCATTAATATCTCCTTTTGTATCCTTTTGACATATGAATAATGTGGGAGCACTCAATTCATTTAAAAATAAACGAATTGTGTCCTCTCTTCTACTTATAAAAATACACCACCTATCATATATTCTCTACAACATAAAAACCCATTGGTTTGGAAATTAAATTACCATGTAAATTTCTTAATTACCTACTCTTATCTTATAGTCCTTATTTGGGACATAAACCCAACCTAAAAAATGATATTGGGGAAAACCTAAGAAGGATACCTGAAGAAGAGGTAACGTTCATCAACAAGTGTTTTTTATTTACTCATAAATATAATTAAATTATTACTATACCATGATGATATAATAAACTTATTATCTTATATATACTAACAAGTTTTTATGTTAATGGAATATGCTATAATAATCTCCACTTCCAGCAAATGGGTTACGAAATCATCATTCATGTGTACGACAGACTACCACCTCATGAACTGATGTAATTTATTATTTCATTACCACCTTTAATGGTTGGATTAAATGATATATTTATATTATATATATAATATTTTTTAAATTACCATGCTTATGTAATTTTCATATCACTCATACCTTCATTCTATCCATTTTTTGGTAATACAATTTTATCACTTTTGTGTACATCAGACTATCAACTTGCGAAGTGATGTGATTCATTAATGATTTAAATTTAATTTATTATATATAGTTTTAATATAAACATGTGATATATATGTTAATACCATGATTTTGGAATGATCATATATATCATTTAATTTTCTTTCTTTTAATCAGATAAGAAAATGGAAACAACATTCATGCGTACATTCGACATACCATCTCCATGAATAGCGTACATCACTTTCAATAAGTATATATATTATTTTAATATCATATATATTTTTTTATATTGTTAAACCATGATAAAAATAATAGGAAAAAAAATAAAAGGTCAAAACATACATGAAAAACAAAGCAA
The DNA here is from genome assembly GCA_963277665.1 of Viscum album. Lineage (NCBI taxonomy): Eukaryota > Viridiplantae > Streptophyta > Magnoliopsida > Santalales > Viscaceae > Viscum > Viscum album. The sequence continues at coordinate 746,646,516 of OY728125.1, forward strand.
TTATTGCTTGAACTATGCCTTTAACAAGAAATTATTAATAAACGAGTAATAAAAAGTTATAAGAAAATAAAATATAGTATTATATATATGAATATGGTTCCAAAATATATTTATAATAAACTTATATTTATTATACAAAAGGTTTTAATGAGTACAAAGGAATTCAAGACTTAATATATGGGAATTTTTAGTCTCTCTTTTATTTCTTGGAGACATATGCAAATTCACCACTAAATTATTTTGTGTGGTGTATATATTTCCCCTTTTACATGTTATATCATTAATCCAATTATTTTCATGATATTTAAAGCTTCGTTTTATTTTATTTTTTATTAGAAGTTATGGTTCAAAAAATCACTAAAGCGTTAGGGGATTTGTGTCTCAATTTTCCTTCTTTGAGACATTGTTATGTTATGCACCTTTGTTCTTTCATGAGGTGTATATAAAACCCCTATGACATGCAATATCATGAATTTATTTATAATTATTATATTTACCATTCCATTTTATGTTATTGTTTCATGGGGGTTAATATTTAAGGTTACTAAAGTTTTAATAGATTTATGTTAAAATCACACCGCTTATCGTAATTGTTTGTGATTAAATCTCTAATGTTGATATCTCATAAACAAACACTCATGAATTATGAAGAAATTTATTATCCTATGTTTTTTAATGATATATTATGGTAAAATTACCATTTTATACTCTTTTTTATTTGGATAATTGAGAAAATGGTTTTTAGAAAATCCAGCAATATTTCCCTATTCAGTCAGAAATATGATTTATTCCAAAACCAAGTTTTCTAAAAATTATTTAGAAAAAGTATTATTATTACCATATTATTTTTAAAAATATATTTTCCCTATTTTTAATTTTTAATAATATTTAATGGAATATTCATGTTGTTTTTCAAATAATTCATGTTTGGATTTTAATGAAAATGTCAATGGAATCATCATTTTAATGTGTACAATATGAATTTTATTAACAATTCAAGAAAAATAATTACTTTGATGATTTATTTATAAATTTTCAAGTTTATTTTCAATTAAAAATATTTTATTTTTTAAAAGTTTTTTTAAAATAGGAAAGAATATTTTCCTCAATAAATGTTTTAAATGACAGATTAAAATCATTTTCCATCTATGATTACATCTATTAATGTTACATATGCATTAATAGAGATATGATCCAAGGATAAAATTATTATTCTTTATTTTAATGTTTTATATTTATGACATAATGATTTTTATGAAATATTTTTCTCTTATATAGGTTATTCAATAAGAAAATTATTATGAAACCTACTTCTTTTCATAGGTTATGCTATGATTAAATGATTATGAAACACTTATCCCTTCCACAAATAATATGGTGAAATGTTTATGATACCCATTTTCAATTCATGGGTTATGATATGATAAATTTTTAATGATCTTTTGGACCACATATATATATGGTTTCCATTATTCCATGGGTGGGACATATATCTCCCTCTAATGCATTAAGAAAAGGTTTATATCACATGAGATAGACATAACTAGAACAGGGAGTGAACTTGATTCAGTAAGGTATTTTTTACACTATGATTGACTTAGTAGTTAAATGTGACTATTATAAGGGTTTGGGGATTGAAACTATTTCAATATGATATCCTTAGTAGTGATCCTTGACTAATATGGGAAGGGATTTCAATTCTTAAATGTATACCAAAATTTCCTTGTATTATGCCAATTTTATGCTGTAATGGCTCATTATTTTTGATTACCTTATACTTCATGTCTTATGAACTACCAATATTTATTCCATGAATCAATTTTATGATATTTGATATGAAGGTTATGTTTTTCAAAATTTATGTTCATATTACAATACCATTATATTAATTTTATACTTATGTATCTCCCTTGTTTAAACTTGCTAATCATTTGATCTCACCCTTTCTTATGTTTACCTTCCCCAGGTTATGAAAAAATTTATTATGTATGATATGTCTGAGAAGGGTTCTAGATATGAATATTTTAGTGGGATATGATGTCGATCAGTTATGGAATGGTGTTTATGTTTCCATGTTTCTGAAGGCACTAAACTGTTACAGACCTCAAGCATGTGTTTTTTTAATGAAATTATTATTCATCAAATATGATATAATATGTATGTATGATAAGCCTACTTCAATATAATATGACCAAGGTTATCACAAAAAAAGAATCTATCATAAAAAAAATACATTTTATAGTTACAACTCAGTTTAGATGTTGTTTCCAAAGATTTACTTCTCTATTCAAGCCTTTGGGATTCTAGTAATCCACTCATGGTGTGTCCCATGATTGCATAATGGTATCACTTAGTAGATACCTTCCTCTAAGATTAACATCTTTTTGATTTTTAAAGATACTTCCACTTACTTGTGGACTCAGTATTTCTAAATTTAAAGACTCTACTATTTTATGCTCCCATGTAAAGGATCTTCTTTTTCTTGTTTAATATTTTCAGCCTTACAATGTTATATTTTATCTTCCAATACTTATAATTTAATTTTAAATTCATCTCCTTAAAACTTGAGATTTATTTTATTCTAGATTTTAACCACACTACAAGATTTTTTGAGGGATAATTCTATCTTTCAGCACCTTCTCTATCACCATTTTCTTTTTCCCTTCATGTACACATTCATTACGTAAGTCACATCGAATCTTAAATTTTGAAACCAACTTTGGATTGTCATAATTTTTGGAAAAATTTACTTGCATCATCCTATGGTTCTCCTCAAATGACTCTTCTATGTGTAAAACCAATTCAACTATCATGGACATTAGATTTTGAACCTCAATTTAGTCATGTATCTTTTGTCTAGAACTGGATTTACACTCTTTCAATTTGGAATAAATTTACTCCAAATACATGGTATGAGTATAATTCTTCTCCATAGTAATTTTAGTGAGGTAAATTATCTAATAATTGAGAAATTTTAGTTCTTATTGTCCTTTATTTTAAAATATTTAACAGAGATCCCTTGAGATTTATTCTTCTTTATCAGCTATGTGTTTCCTTCCTTCATCCCCTAGTCAGCCTCCTCTAATATATTTATAGATTACACCTTTGTATCTAATGATATTTCATTATCATTATAAGTTCCAACATATCTTGTAAAATCAATCTCCTTGGATAGTCCTACAACATCATTTTATGAACAAGTAAATAAATAATTAAACTCATCCATAACTTATTTTCTTGAGTTTTTAGGTTCCTTTATCTTGAAAAAACACTTCCAAAATAATTTTACACTATATAACATTCCTTTGGAGTTATCCTTCTTTATTAAAATATATCTCTTACCCATGTTTTCTGAGAAGAAAAGATTTCATGTCCAAAAATTAATAACATCAATTTAGATTAAAGAGAATCCAACAAGATAAATCTACCCTCTGATACCAATTGTTGGATCCATAAGGGACTTCAGTGATAGATACACTTAGAGTGGGGGTTGAATTAAGGTATGAAATACATTCATGTTTCCACACATACCTATGAAACTCTCATTGTCCTAACTGTTCTTGACCTTACTTTTTAGTAGGGTCACTCTTGTGTTCACCAGTTATGTGTTAACCAAAATAATTTGTTCACTTATCTTATCCTTATCCATATTATATCAATGATCTATAAATCTACATGCATCAATTGCTTTCAAATATAATTTAATGAAATAAATAACCCAATATAAAATAATTTTACTTGCTTCATCCATACAAGGATACATCCAATGACCACACAATGATGTTGTGTCTATGTATAAAAATTCACTAATAACCATTTAGTGGTGGATTTAGGCTAGGTCACTCATATTCCTGGGGTAAATCCCCTAAAAATATTTATTTTCATATCATTAACACCCATGTTTCATTCCCTTTACAAGATTTAGGGTCATCTCACTCCCACCCAAGGCTCACTTCCTTCATCCTCCTCCTTTGCTCACTATAATAGTATAGGACTTCATGAGTTCACTGATCTCTCAGCATAAGAGTCCCCACTGCTCCTTAAAAATATTATTCTATTGATTGCTTGAAACAATAATGTTTACACCTCATTTGGTTTTTCCTAAACCTAAACTTTTATCCACTTGATGAATACCACTTCACCATATTATTTTTATTCAATTCTTTATGGTATGCATAAGATTCAATTTCTCAAAACCCCTGCTTGAATTTCATAAAATATTAAAATTCTTCATGAAACATCTTCTATATTTCATAAAATGCACAACCTTTCAGGAAAAATTAATGAAACCAACTTTTTTAGACTGACACAAGTTGTTTCTTCATAGAACAAATGTTCTTATCAAAACATTATGCAATAAAAACCTCCACACATTAATTTCAAAAATTCAAAGCCTTCAGATCTCCAATGAGAAAGGCTTGTTTAGATGAGTGAATAGTATATGATTTTAGATATTTTCACCCCTTAATGGTACTTACATTATCACCACTAACTTTTCATGAAAATCTTCCTTTCATTTTTGAAACTCCACTTGTTTACAAAATGTTTAGGTATATATTCTATTAATGTATGCTTACAAAAAACATGGATTCATTAGATTATTTTTTATCTTTGTGAAACATACCACATTCATGAAACTTACTTTCTTGAATAAATCATTCTTTTATGAATTCCATGACATTTCCATATTTTGATGATGTAGTCTTGAAACTTTATTTTCATGAAAATTCATAAAACACTTTTTTCCATTCATGAAACTACAACCTTAACCAAAATACCTTTCACGAATGCATAAATATTTTAAAAATTCCTTGAATTTTACATATTTTTATGAGGTATACATCAATATTTAACTTCATTAAACATTGTGCATGTTTATAAAACTTTTCCACTTCATGAAACTCACTCAAAAACATTATTCCTTTACTATATTTTCCAATGAAATCTTCTAGAATACACTGAATACGCTTTGATATATTCCTTTATTAATATATCAAGCTCTTTATAGTCTTAAAACTCCTCAATGAAACTATTTTTCATGACCCGTCCCCGGGGGCCCGTGCTGTGAGTACCCCAAGCCCGCCTTCCATAGGCCAGGGGCTGGCATCTAGCACCGAAAGGCATATTCCCTAAAATCAGGAAGGCATTGCCTTTATATCCTGTAAACACACGCAACCAAGCACACAAAAATATATGAACACAAGTAAACTATATAGCAAAAAGAGTGCTGAAAGTAAGAGGGTCCGGAATACAGGCCCAACAGTAATGGTACAAGTACAAATGAAATACAATACAACTGAAGAAAGAGAAAGAAAAATACTGGGTCGTCCTCCGAGGTTCCTACCTGAAGGGTAAGTACCGATTGCCTCCTCAGCACTCCACGTCCGCTCGTCTCCTCTGCATACCGACATTCCATATGGTCCACCCCTAGGCACCGTCCAGTCCTGGTACACTCAACCTCGATCAGCACTGTCCATCGTCTGCACCAAACACAACAAGGTGAGGGCATATCCCGTGCATGGGTGAGTATAACGATACTCAGTAGGGACCCCGAGACCCTTAAGGTCTCACAAAATCCACAAAGGATAAACCATAATGCATGAAATCAACTGAAAACCCTACATAGGTATATTCCCATATATATACCTAAGTTATCAAGTATACCAATCTCAATCATGAGGAAACACAGGGTCCAACCCAAAATCCCAAAGCTCAACTGTTCCATAAAGGACAGAATATCACAAAGGTAAGTACCACACAATTATGCCACACAAAAGAATACCACCAAGGTATTACCACAAAGGAAATTACCACACATGTACAAAATCAGCTCACACTAGGTATAACTTAGGTACAATAGTAAAGATGATTAGATGTAACTACTGAATCATGTTAGTCTGTTAAGAGGAAGACCCACGAAGGATACCAAATTGCAGACCCACACAAGATCCTAGTACATCGTCAGACCCACACAGGATCCTAGTATATCGTCAGTACATCGTCTGACCCACACAGGATCCTAGTACATTGTTAGTACATTGTCAGACCCACACTGAATCCTATTACATTGTCAGTACATCATCAGACCCACACAGGATCCTAGTACATCGTCAGTATATGTTCATACCCACATAAGATCCTATTACATCATCATTACATCGTCAGACCCACACATGATCCTATTACATCTTCAGTACATCGTTAGACCCACACAAGAACCTATTACATCTTCAGTACATCGTCATACCCACACAGAATCCTAGTACATCGTTATTACATCGTCATACCCACACAAGATCCTAGTACAGCGTCAGTACATTGTCAAACCCACAAAGGATCCTAGTACATCTTTAGTACATCGTCAGACCCACACAAGATCCTAGTACATCATCACAACCATCTACAGGGTACCCACACTAAGATTGCTAATCTCCGGGAGAGTCCTATCCCCAAGCTACTGGTCGATACTCCAACTACCACGAAGTCCCATGAATAAGTATTCTAGTGGACCGCCACATAAATGGGGTCTCAACGCAACAGACAGTGCATCAATAGGATGCCCGGTCTGTAAGTTATTACCCTTTTAGTTCTGAGGGCCCGGTTGGATACGTGCTCGATCCAACCCGACCGTACCACATCTTTATCCAAATCTCAAGTGAGGTATACCAAAAGGACCATCTCAATACAAGGATTCTGGTGCTGTAGATGGTTAATAAAATGAAATCATGGTGCCAGAGTTAGGGCCAAAAGAACATATAGGGTCGAAACTGGTCTAGGTCCGGTCTGACCTGGGCCAACCCAGCCTGGGCTGACCTGGTCCGGTTTGGGTCAGCCCAGCCCGACTTACTGGGTCCGGCCCTGCCCGCAAGGTGGCCCAGCCCATGCTGGGCGGCCCGTGGTGCGGCGGGGTGGCCGCAGAGCGGTGGGGTGCCGCGGTGCATTGGGGCGGTCGTGGTGTGGCTGGGTGGCCGCGGTGCTGTGGGGCGCCACGGTGCGGCAAGGTGGCCGCGGTGCGGAGGGGCAGTCATGGTGCGGTGGTCCTCCGCGGCTGGTCGGATGGCCAGCCATCCTCTCCGTGCGGTGCGGTCACCTTCCGTGCCTTTTCCGGAGGCTGGCTACGCCGATCGTCCTCCCTTAGCCGTCGCGGAACTAGCCATGGTTCTCTTCCATTGGGCAGTGCGGTTGTGTCGTCGCCTTTTTCCTGGCCGGCGGTGTGCCAACTATTATTTTTGTGCCCCACCAGTGTCGATTACCTTCCTCCAGCATCATGAAGAACACAACAAAACTTCAACAGATTACAGAGATGTTGGGCCACGTTCATTTGGCCCGCACCCTCTACGTTAGGGTGATAACAAGCGGCTCGATAAAACTTGAATCACGAAGAACATCCAAAATAGGTAAGGGAAAAAATTCAAACAACAACCCTACCTCGAAGGTTTGTTAATGTGTAGTGAGATGAAAACAGTGAAGGTGAAGAGGGTTCCAATGATCGTCGTCTCCGCAACACGGTTCCAAAGTCGGGATCATGCATCGTCTACTTTCTTGGCTCTGAAGAATGTTATTTTATGGAGATGGCGTTCTTCATTTGGAGGAGAAGTTCTTCGTTGGAGATGAGTTTCTACGAGCTCTCCCAAGCCTCTCCCTTTTCCAATATTTTCCAACCTGAAAAAAAGAGAGGTTCTAAATTATTAAATTAAGGCTATCAATTTAATTTATGTTGGCACAATTAATTGTTGGCACAATTAATTGTACCACATTGGCATAATAAATTTGGAGGAAGTCCATGGGTTAACTCTTCATTAGTGAGGGAGTTCAAGGGGTTTCTCCCATTAAGAGGGTTTAGGTGGTCCCCGCCTTTAATTTCAAAATAGGGGTTTTAGTTCAGGTGGTCCCCACATCTATAACTCATGTGGGAGGTTTTATTTGAAATAAAATAAAAGTATATTTTATTTTATTTTTCATTTCCACAAAAAACACAAAATATATCTTTCACCCTCGACCTACTGTGGTCGAGGTGAAGGTCTCCTTAATAGAATAACAACGCTATGAGTTCAACGGTGCCCATAGATTTCAATTTTGAGCACTGGTTTAAAAGTAACAATAACCCGCTCGTACGTTTACTGAATGTACCCGAAAAAATTTTTCAGAAATTCATTTCGGGCTCACCGGGCCTTTGAATCACACGCTGTAAATTTTTGCGGACTTGTAAAATATCCATATATTTAAAAACAATTACATGGAAATTCCGAGTCTTTCCATTCTCCCCACCTCAGGGCTTTGCGTCTCCAAAATCCAAATCACAAAACTGGCAAAACAAGTGGGGGTAATGAGCACGAATTTGAGCCTCTCACTCCCATGTGCTCTCCTAGAGGTTCCCATGCAGCCAGCGAATGCGCACCAGAGGTATTGACCTCCCATGATGGACCCGCTCCTGTCGATCCTTAATCTATACTAGAACCTCCTTAAATGTCGCCCCATCGTCGACATCCAGCTTGCCGTGGTCGATGATGTGAGAGGGGTTGTGCACGTATCTCCTCAGCTAGGAAACGTGGAAGACGTCGTGCACCCGATGCAACTGAGGGGGTAGTACTAGGCGGTAATCCACCTATCCAACCTTGCTGAGGACCTGAAAGGGTCCAAAAAACCTCAGATATAACTTCCCACCATGGCCAAATCTCCACTAACCTCACTGAGGTGAGACCTGTAGAAATACGTTGTCTCCATCTTCAAACTCCCGAAGCTTATGTCACTTTTCGGCATTATAATCCTGCCTACTCTGTGGAGTCTTCATCTACTCCTGGATGATCTTCACTTTCTCTGTGGTAGCTCGTACCATCTCTATTCCCACAAGTGCTGACTCCCCTAGGTCAGTCCAGCACAAAGGTGATCTACAAGGTCACCCGTAAAATGCCTCAAAAGGTGTCATCCCAATGGTGGAGTGATATGTGTTGTTGTATGAAGACTCCCCCAAAGGCAAGTGATCCTCCCAGCCGCGACTGGAGTAAAGGAAGCAAGCACGCAACATGTCCTTGAGGGTCTGAATGGTCCGCTCACTCTGGCCATCCTTCTGAGGATGGGAGGCAATGATCAAATGAAGTTGCATCCCGAAAGCCTCCTATAACCCTTTCCATAGCCAGGAAGTAAAACATGTGTCACAATCAGAGACAATATATGATGGTACTCCATGTAGCCACAAAATCTCCTGCACATAGAGGTGTCCCAAGCTCTCTATTGAACTCTTCTCTCTAATTGGTAGGAAGTGGGCCGACTTGGTGAGTGGGTCGACGATCACCCAGATAGAATCATGACCCCTGGATGTATGTGGAATTCCCATCACAGATTCCATGGATATCCTATCCCACTTCCACTCTGGGGCCTCTAGAGGCTGAACCAAGCCTACTTGTACCTGATTCTCTGCCTTCACTTACTGACAACTGAGGCACCAAGAGACAAACTCTGCTACTTATTTCTTCATTCCTGGCCACCGATGCTGTCGTCGGAGATCCTGCTACATCTTCACTACTCTTGGATGTACCGCTAGAGGGGATGTGTGGAACTCCCTCATCACTTCTTCCTAAAGAGACACTGGTACCATGGTACATCCCCTGAAGAGGATGACATTCTCCCCACATTTAGAAAATCCATCAGGTGCCTGTCATGTGGATATATGATCACGTCGAGCCTCGTAGTCAGTGTCCCTGTGTTGCACCTCCCTGACTTACTGAAGAAGTGGTGGAGTGACTATAATAGACTGAATAAAAGATGGTCCATCTCGAACCACAAAAGGATATCTGCAAAGTGGCCAACTGCTTCGTCGCCTCGCCTAGCAGTTGTATAAAAGATCTCCCACTGAGTGCATCTGCTACAACGTTCCCCTTCCCAAGAGTATAGACTATCTCGAAGTCATATTCCTAGAGGAACTCAAGACAACATTTCTGTCTCAAGTTCAGGTCCTTCTGTGAGAATATATACCTGAGACTCTTATGATCCGAGTAGACTATAAAACGCTCTCCCATCAAGTAATGTCGCCACATATTCATGGAGAATACCACTACTTATAAATCCAGGTCATGGGTAGTGTAGTTTTTCGTAGGCTGTCTCAGATATCGAGAATCATATGCGATCACTGATCGCTCCTTCATCAGGACACATATGACTCCGGGCCTTGATGTTTCACAATAGACTACGTAACCTATGCCCTCCTCCGGTATCCTCAAGATGGGGGAACTATTCAGTCTCTACCTCAACTCCTTAAAACTCCACTGGTATCTTTCCGACTAAACGAAGGGTTGCTCTTTCTTCATAAATGTTGATAAAGGTGATGCAACTCTAGAGAAATATGGGAAACAACTCTGGTAGTATCCATCCAAACCCAAGAAAATCCGTACCTCCATCACACTCTTGGGTGTCTCCCATGAAAGTACCGCATCAATCTTTGCTGGATTTACTGCAGGTCCAACCTCCAATATGAAATGTCCCAGATAGTGAACTTCTCAGATCCAGAACTGGAACGTCGAGAGCTTACCATAAATTCGGTGCTCTCAGAGTGTGTCCAAAACTATTTGAAAATGATATGAATGCTCCTCCTCCGTAGCCGAGTAGATCAGAATGTCATCAATGAAGTCCACCACAAAGCGATCAAGTTATGGCTGAAAGATCCTATTCATGAGTCCCACGAACACTTATGGGGTGTTGGTTATGCCGAACGGCATATCCAAGACTCATAATTTCCATAACGACATCTAAAATCCATTTTCTACACATCCTCATCTCACACTCTGAGATGGTGATAGCCTAATCTGAGGTCTATCTTCGAGAACAACCACACACCCTTCATTTGATCAATGATGTCATCAATCCTCAGTATTGGGTACTTGTTCTTCACAGTCACCTGGTTCATGAACTGATTGTCGACACAAAGTCTCAAGCTCCCATACACCTTCTTGGAGAACAAAATCTGGGCTTCCCAAGGAGAAACACTAGGCCGAATGAATCCCTTCCCCTGTAAGTCCTCCAACTGTACCCACAGCTCACAAAGCTCCATGGGAACCATCCGATACACTGGTGTAGATATCGGTGTCGTCCCGAGGTACAAGTCAATGTAAAAGTCCACCTCTCTATGAGGAGGTAGACCCAGAACATCATCAGAGAAGACATCTATGTACTGGTCCACCACTACAGGATAGCTTGGACTCTCTACATCGACCGCTCGGAGGGTAAGGCTAGCCAAATGATGTGTGATCGGCTGCACTCCACTCAGGGTAAGTCCATCATGTGCTTCAAAGGATCCCTTCTTGTCAGTGAAGGTAAACCTGGTCCCATACACGTGAACACACCACACTTAGCGCCTAATATAGTCAATCTGATCATGGACTGGAGATAACTAGCCCATACCCAAGATGACGTTGTAAGGCCTCGACGCTGCTACTAGGAGATCCCAACCGAATCTCTCGCCTCCTAGAGTAAGCTCACACTGTTGGAACCAATGAGTAATCATCGAATATGCTCCCATATGAGTCTCTAGCCATAAGGATTGAGCCAACAGCTCCGTCGGAATCTCCGAGCTCCGAACGAGGGTAGTGGAAATAAAAGAGTGACTGGAACTTGTGCCTATAAGTACTAAAACTAAGGTGGAGTAGACATAGATCGTACCTCGTATCATCTTTGGAGCACCATGGTTGTCGGCCTCAGCTTCCTGGAGCTAAGCTCACCACTTTCCACCTGCTCCCTGTGGTTGGGGTGGACCACCTGGTGGTGGTGGAAGTAACATCTCAAATCGTCGCACACCACCAGCTGCACGACCAGCTCCTCTACCACGTCTACCTGCTCCCTGCTGACCTCCTCTGTCGAAACTCTATCTCTGCCTGGATGGTTTTTCAACCATCTGCTGATCATCTGTACGGAGAGTTGGAAAGTCAAGAGCCATGTGACCCTGCCCGCTGCTTGTGAAACACTACCTGCTGCTTCCTGTAGAAGACTAGCGGCAAGTATCACCATGAGATCAGTTGGTGTCCCTACCAGTCGAAAGACTCTCACCATAGCCTCCATCCAATCCTCAGCAGCCTGTGGGTCCGTCTCTCCCCTGAACCTGGGTGGCCTCTGGCACTGGAACTCATCCAATGAGCTCAAGCAGTGTGCACCCTCTACTACAGGGGATGGTGGCATTGGTGGCCCAACGGGTAATGGTACTGCTGGTGCCTCCGTTGGTGCCTCTACTGGAAGAGGGCCCTGTACCGAGGCCTCATCGCTTGGTGGGCTATCAGAGCATACTATACTCGGTACCCTTGTTGGATGTCTACATAGAGGCATCCTGAAAATAAATAGGTGCTCCACGGTCAATAAGTTATACCTGGTGAGATGACTCCAAGAGATCACAAAGAGAACTCTTGAAAACACACACGCGATCAATGTTTTTGTATACTGAGTTCGAAATTAGAAGTCAGGGTCCTGATGTATGGATACATCGGCCACCGCTCAAACACTGGATTCCCTAAACTGATAACCACACTCACAACACATAACACTATTTCCATTAAAAATAAGATCAGAGTCCAATGTTCTACGGTAGAACCGACTCCTCTGAAACCAATTTGTCATGACCCATCCCCCGAGGCCTGTGCTGTGACTACCCGAAGCTCCCATTCCATAGGCCAGGGGCTGGTGTCTAGAACCAAAAGGCGTATTCCCTAAAACTGGGAAGGCATTTCCTTTATATCCTGTAAACACACGCAACCAAGAACATAGAAAAATATGAACACAAGTAAAATGTATAGCAAACAGAGTGTTGAAATTAAGAGGGGCCAGAATACAAGCCCAACAGTAAAGGTACAAGTAAAACTAAAATACAATATAATTGAAGAAAGAGAAAGATAGCTACTGGGTCATCCTCTAAGGTTCCTACCTAAAGGTTAGGTACATATCGCCTCCTCAGCACACCACGTCCTCCAGTATCCTCTGCGTACCGACACGTCGTATGGTCCACCTCCGGGCACCATCCAGTCCTGGTACCCCCAGCCTCAATCAGCATTGCCCGTCATCTGCACCAAACACAACAAGTCGAGGGAATAGCGCATGTAGGGGTGAGTATAATGATACTCATTAGGGACCGTGAGACCCTCAAGGTCTCACAAAATCCACAAAGGATAAACCACAAAGCATGAAATCAACTAACAACCCTACTTAAGAATATTCCCATACATAAACCTAAGTTATCAAGTATACCCATCTCAATCATGAGGAAACACAGGGTCCAACCCAAAAGTCCAAAGATCAAATTTTCCACAAATAAATGAATACCACAAAGGTAAGTACCACACAGGTACGCCACATATAATAATACCACCAAAGTATTACCATGACGGAAAGTACCACACAGGTACGAAATCATCTCACACCAGGTATAACTTAGGTATAGTAGTAAAGATGATTAGATGTAACTACTAAATCATCTTACTCTGTTAATAGGTAGACCCACAAAGGATCCCAAATTGCAGACCTACACAGGATCCAAGTACTTCGTCAGACCCACACAGGATCCTAGTACATCATCAGACCCACACAGGATCCTAGTACATCGTCAGTACATCGTCAGACCCACATAGGATCCTAGTAAATCATTAGTACATTTTCATACCCACACAGGATCCTAGTACATTCTCAGTACATTGTCAGACCCACACAAGATCCTAGAAAATCATCAGTACATCGTCAGGCCCACGCAGGATCCTAGTACATCGTCAGTACATTATCAGACCCACACAGTATCTTAGCACATCTTCAGTACATCGTCAGACCCACACAAGATCCTATTACATCATGGGTACAACGTCAGAACCACACAGGATCTTAGTACATCATCAGTACATCGTCAGACCCACACAGGATCCTAGTACATCATCACTACATCGTTATACCCACAAAAGATCCTAGTACATCGTCAGTACATCGTATAACCCACACAGGATCCTAGTACATCATCAGTACATTGTCAGACCCACAAACAATCCTAGTACATCTTCAGTACATCGTCATACCCACACAGGATCCTAGTACATCATCACAACCAACTATAGGGTACCCGTACTAAGATTGATCGTCTCGGGGAGAGTCCTCTCCTCAAGCTACTGGTTGATAATCCAACATCCAAGAAGTACCATGAAGAATTATTCTAATGGACCACCACGTAAAAGGGGTATCAACGTAATAGATGGTGCATCAATCAGACGCCCGGTCTGTAAGTTATTAGCCTTTTAGTTCTGATGGCCCGGTTGGATTCATCATCGATCCAACCCGATTGTACCCCAACTTTATCCAAATCTCAAGTGGGGTATACCAAAAGTACCATCTCGCGACAATGTTTCTGTTTCCGTAGACGGTTCATCAAACGGACACACGATGCCAAAGTTATGGCCAAAAGAATGTATAAGGGTCGAAACTGGTCCGGGTCTAGTCCGACACGGTTGGACCGACCCAGTCTGGTTCGGGTCGGTCCGGCCCGCTGGGTCTTTCCCGTCCCATGCTGGGTGGCCCGCAGTGCAGCGGGGTGGCCGCGGTGCGGCAGGGCGGCCGCAATGCGGCGGTTCGTCACTGCCGGCCAAAGGGCCAGTAGTCCTCTCCGTGCGGTGTGGTCACGTGCCACGCCTTTGTTGGCGACTGGCTCGGCCGACCGTCCTCCCTTCACCACTGCAACACTAGTCGTGGTTTTCTTTCGTTGGGCAGCGTGGTCGCACCGTCGCCTTCATCGCGGCCGACGGGGTGACGGCCGCCATTTCCCTGCCCCATCAGTGTCAATTTCTACCCTACAACATCGCGAAGAACAGAACAAACCTTAAAAGGATTACAGAGAGGTCGGGCAACGTTTGTTTGGCCCATAACCTTTGTGTTAGGGTGATAACAAGCAGCTCGATAAAACTTGAATCACGATGAAAATCAACAATGGGTAAGGGGAAAAATTTAAACAACAACCCTACATCGAAGGTTTGTTGATGTGTCGTGAGATGAAAATGGTGAAGGTGAAGAGGGTGACAACGATCGCCACCTACGCAACAGACTTCCGAAGTCAGGCTCATGCATCGTCGTCTTTCTTGGCTCCGAAGAATGTTATTTGATGGATATGGCGTTCTTCGCCTGGAGGAGGAGTTCTACATTGGAGATGAGTTTCCCCAAGCTCTCCCAAGATTCTCTATTTTCCAACAATTTTCAACCCGAAAAAAAAGAGAGGTTCCAACTTATTAAATTAAGTCTATCAATTTAATTTATGTTGGCACAATTAATTTTACCACATTGGCATAATGAATTTGGAGGAAGTCCATTGGTTTACTCTTCATTAATGAGGGATTTCAAGGGGTTTTCCCCATTAAGAGGGTTCAGGTGGTCCCCTCCTTTAGTTTCAAAATGGGGGTTTTAGTTCCGGTGGTCCCCACATCTTTAACTCATTTGGGTGGTTTTATTAGAAAAAAATAAATGTTTATTTAATGTTAGTTTTCATTTCCACGAAAAACAAAAAATATATCTTTCACCCTCGACCTACTACGGTTGAGGTGAAGGAATCCTTAAGATAATACTGGCACTGCGAGTTCAACGGTGCCCTCAGATTTCAATTCTTGGCAAAGGTTTAAAAGTTACAAAAACACACTCATACGTTTATTGAACGTACGAAAAAATGTCCAGAAATTCATTCCGAGCACACCGGGCCACAGAATCACGTGCCGTAAATTTTTCAAGACTCGTAAAATTCCCATACAATTAAAAAAGAATTTACATGAT
The DNA here is from genome assembly GCA_963277665.1 of Viscum album. Lineage (NCBI taxonomy): Eukaryota > Viridiplantae > Streptophyta > Magnoliopsida > Santalales > Viscaceae > Viscum > Viscum album. The sequence goes on from OY728125.1 coordinate 746,662,281, forward strand.
GATGTACTGATGATGTACTGGGATTCTATGTGTGTCTGACGATGTACTGACGATGTACTAGGATTCTGTGTGGGTCTGATGAGTTACTAGGATCCTGTGTGGGTCTGACGATGTACTGACAATGTACTAGGATCGTGTATGGGTCTACTGATGTACTGAAGATGTACTAGGATCCTGTGTGGGTTTGACAATGTACTGAAGATATACTAGGATCCTATGTGGGTCTGACAATGTACTAACGATGTACAAGGATGTTGTGTGGGTCTGACAATGTACTGACGATATACTAAGATCTTGTGTGGGTCTGATGATGTACTGACGATGTACAAGGATCATGTGTGGGTCTGACAATGTACTTGGATTCTGTGTGGGTCTGAAATTTGGGATCTTGCATGGGTATGCCTCTTAAAAGATTAAGATGATTCAGTATTTACATCTAATCATCTTTACTAATGTACCTAAGTTATACCTGGTGTGAGTTGAGTTCGTATCTGTGTGGTAATTTCCTTTGTGTTAATACCTTGGTGGTATTATTATATGTGGTGTACCTATGTGGTACTTACCTTTGTGGTATTCCTTCCTTTGTGGAACAGTTAAGATTTGGGATTTTGGGTTGGTCCCTATGTTTCCTCATTATTGAGATGGGTATACTTGATAACTTAGGTATATGTATGGGCATATACCTAAATAGGGTTTTCAGTTTATTTCATGTTTTTTGGATTATCCTTTGTGGATTTTGTGAGACCTTGGGGGTCTCGGGGTCCCTAATGAGTATCGTTATACTCACCCCAGCATGGCATATGCCCGCACCTTGTTGTGTTTGGTGCAGAAGACGGACAACGCTGATCGAGGATGAGGGTACCAGGACTGGACGATGTCCGGAGGTGGACCCTATGGCGTGTCGGTACAAAGAGGATACAGGCGGACATGGAGTGTTGAGGAGGCGATCTTTACCTACCCTTCAGGTAGGAACCTCGGAGGAAACCCCATTAGTTGTCTCTATCTTTCTTCAGTTGTATTTTATTTCAGTTGTACTTGTACCTTTACTATTGGTCTTGTATTCTGGCCCCTCTTACTTTCAGCACTCTTTTTTCTATAGAGTTTAATTGTGTTCGTATCTTACTATGTGCTTGGTTTCATGTGTTAAAGTATATAAAGGAAATGCCTTCTTGGTTTTAGGGAATACGCCTTTCGGTGCTAGACACCATCCCCTGGCCTATGGAAGGCGGGATTGGGGTAGTCACGACACGGGCCCCAGGGGACGGGTCGTCACACTATTATGTAAACCTTGGATATTAATTAGATAAAATCTATAGAGGTACTCCATTCAACCTTTCCACATCATTTATATATATCTTGGAATGTTGATCAAGTGATAGATATCCATTAATTGTAATGAATTTTGGTGACATAATAAAGAGGTAAACTATGTCACAATGGTGTTATGTCCTTTAGAGGTCTTAAGAAGTACTATAATACAATATTTGGTAATGTTATCCCATTTTCTTATAGTTATCTGTAATGGTTTCATCAAACCATTATAAATCTGTTGTTGTTCCTTAACTTTAGGGAAAATCATGAATTGAGTTATATACTCTATAATATCCCTAATAATTTTTTTCTAATTGAGATCTCTATACATATTTGTGCTTCCAGTATAGTTAGATAATGGTGAGATATGTGAATCATAAAAAATAACCTTATTCAATTATGGTATTGATGGGGCACAAATTAATTTTCATAATATTATAATTAAATCACTATCAAAGTAGAATTATATAATATTCCTTACCTTCTTCTATATCTTTATATCCTCCTTTTGTGCCTCTTTGAACATCCCATGGATTGATGGTTGAGAATTCATTGGGGAAGGATATGATTCTTCTACATCCCTTATGATTTCTTAGTACTTTATAAATTCATGTTTATTGTGTCTCTTTAATTACCCATCCTAGATAATATTACACCTGGATATTTTAGAGTATATTTCTTATTAAATAATATTTATGTGTTTGATATCTTGATTGACATGAAACACCGAGCTTAAAATAAACCACAATATATTATTACATAACCATTATATTTAAGGGTATGAACAAAAAGAACCAAACTATGAAATATATATAGAAATTTTTTTCCTAAATTCAAAATTATTGATTAATTGATAATAAATAAATACATAATTCAAAGAAAGGTTTGTTCGAGCATCAAAATAATATTTTTTCTCCAAAAATGATTTTTATTATATTTTACACATGAATATAATAATTAATTTCTACCATTTTTACAAATGGTATTTGAGTAAATTAATTTTTTTTTAAATCATCATTTCAATAATATTATATAGTGAATTTGGAATATTTTTCTGAAATTATTTATTTTATTTGAATAGTGAAAATATTGTTTTTCGTAAAGTTTTCATTTATGTTCAATAAATAAAGCAATTTAAAAGTTACTTTATGTTTTGAATTTTATCATAAATAAACATATTAATAATTTAATTATATATAATCTGATTAATTATATTTTAATCATCATTATACTTGATTTTTTTTTTATAAATTATCTTTTCCCTTCAAACAACATTTTTCAAAAAATTATTTTTCATTCTATTTTAGAAATTTATACTAAAATTTAATTATTTCAATTATATAAATTTACTATTAAAAAATGGATTCAATATTTGGAATCCATAATTTCCTATTTGGTAAATAGTTTAATTTTATATTTGGTCATCTGAATAGTAACTATGGTAATGATTTCTTAGCTTGATAATGGTAAAACAAATAAAACATGGATAAAACTATAAGGTAAGGTTTTAATATCCCTATAAAAATTTACATTATCCTATTATATGAGTTCTTTAGACCAAATAAATTTTATATATTAAAATATTTCAATTTATTTTGATTAAATCATTTATATTATTTTAGGAAAATGATAAATTGAAAATATCAGTTTCTTGATTTTAATTTCTCATACATGTGTTCCTAGGGATTAAAAGGATTTATAAATTAATATATAATTCTATTTTTAACATAAAAAATATATTTTTATGACATAAATTTGTTTATTATTTTTTAGTGATGATATAATTACATTAAATACCAATACAACATCGGTACAATGCTTGTGAAAGCCATAAACAAATCAAGGTAAATGATTTTCAAAATAATTAAAATAATAATTTTGGGATGAATTGTGGTATTATAAGAATTTATTAGGTAATTATAAAGTATAAATGATGTTGGATGTATTTATATTATAATTAAATTTTTATCTTGAGGCATTTAGGGTCAAATTAAATGAACACTCCAAAAATGACTTTAATGATATTTTATGTTAAATAATAGTACATTAAAAGATTTAAAAATAAAAAAAAATATTCAATGTAGATATATATATATATATATAATGGGTAATGTTTATAAATTTCATCCATGTACCATTTTTACTCCAATTGTAACAATATAAGTAAATTTTCGACCCTTAAATTATGAAATATATATTACAAAAGATCAGTTTTAAAAGAGTTAATAAATGGGTTAATAAACAATATAAGGTTTAAAATTACACCATAACCACTCTAAATTTTCTTTTATGATGATATTTTTAACGCATCCAATTTTTATTTAAATAAATTTACCTTTTTAAGAATTTTTCTTTATAAATACCTTAATTATATCTAAATCATCCAAGCAATTCCAAGTTTGTCCTCTCCTTAATTATAAAAGGGAACATCATCTCCTCCATTTTTCAAAAGTTTTGAGCCTTATAGAAAGTAAAATACCAACAATAATAAATTTCTAGATTACTTCCATTAAATATTTATCTTATTTTTTTAACCCAAGACTATCCAATGAAGTATTAAGTTGTAATCCACAAGTGGTCTCTTAAAGAATAGGTAATCATATTACCCAACTCTTCTAAAGTTTATTTCATCTCATTCTTCATCAATATCTATTTCATACATAATAAACTAATTATAATAAAATCATAAATTTTATTTTATTTTATTACTATTATATGATAACCATTTTCCACCTCTTTTCCTTCAAATGGGAAATAAAAATATCTCCCTTGTGTATGTGTGGCCTACTACGCGCACATAACAATATGATTCATTTTACGTAATAATATTTCATAATTGGTGATTATGATATATTTAATGTTTTTATATGATATTTATTAAATAATTATTATTATTTAGTTATAATATCTTATCTACCATTATAACTTATAATCTGTTGGAAAACGATTACATCGCTCATGTATATGTGTGGAATACCACCTCCATGAAGCAATACGATTCATTTTTCATTTTTTTCATTAAATTTATTGTAATCATGATATATTTAATGAATATATATATATATATATTATTTATGATATGAAAATTATTCTATAAAGGATAGGTATAATTTACCTTTCTTTCATTCCATCTATAGAAAAGTTATAACTCACTTGTGCACATGTATGGGGTACCATGTCAATGAAGTGATGTAATTAATTTTTCATCACCACATTATATGATTGGTTATAATAGTTTATATGATGAATAAAGAAAATATTTTATTATTATGATTCTAATTAGGGTAAAAATATTCCAACATGAAATTATTTGAACCATTGAACCAAAACATGCATTGAGAACGAAATATTTTTCACCCAAATGTTCATTTTAATGTTGTAATTATAAAAAAACAATTACTTAGTAATCATAAAGGAATGATAACTAATAATTTTTTAATATTATTTTGGAACTGATTTATAATAAATCTATATTTTCTATACATGAGGTTTGAACGTGTATAAATCATAATGGAACTTGATGTAAGAAATTTATGTTATAATCTCATTTCTTTTCAAGATTATTTTTGTTAAATTTAAATTGCTGGAAATTTTATGATCCTTATCCATTAAATCCCATATATTTTATTATCATATGGATATTTATTGGTTTTTAATATTTTCCTTTCATTCTCCTCTCTTTGTTATGTAAAACGATTAATAAATTGATTTTAAGAAAATTCATCATTATTTCCTCTTTGGCTGGGAATCTTTTCCTTCAATTCCCCTATTACAATAAAAGGTTCTCAAGAATTTTTTTACTATTATCCAATAATTTTCTTAATTCATTTTAAACATATTTCAATTTCAATAAAAAATTTAAAAATAATCTCCATTTTTGAAAATAATGTACCCATTACCAATGGTATGAAAAAATCATTATTTTTACATATACCACATGAATGAATTTTACAACCATATTGAATACCCATTTACTTAAATATTACTTTAAAATTTCCATTGTTCTTTTGAATGAAATGTTTTCTCCATTCTTTTGTAATTTTTTAGATTTTAAATAATCCATTTCAAAATAAAAAGTTATTTTCCTCAAGAAATGATTTAATGGAATGTTAATGATATTTTAATCTATCGAAAAATCAATTGATGTTACTTATACTTCACTAGGGAGATGTTACCGTGATTCAATCCTTATTTTTTTGTGGACTGCTATCGATATTAGTGAAAAAATCATGATAAAATCAGTCTTCTTTCCCATGGATTAAGCTACGATGAAATAATTAATTTTTCCATGATCTTTTGGAATAAATATGAATGAATTGTGATTATAAGATGTTTAGGTCAATTATATATCTCAAATGTATTGGGTGATGTGATATAGATATATCATGAGATAATTATGATGATAAGAATGAAAATTATTGAAAATATATATGTTCACATTTTGATGTGTTTGTATGATTGCTTCTTTGTATGCTCACAATATTATGTATAAAAATAATTTTGAAGGGATATATTATTATTATGATATGCGAGTTTGATCGTTTCTAGCTATTCCTACAAGATTATGAGTGGAGATGATTGTTAATATATATGTTCACGAGATTATTATTTTCTATACTTATGATTCCACATACTAATGTTATGAATCATGAATGATGATTAGTGATTTGAAACCCTTATTAATCATACTTAGGGATATAAATTTATTTTGGAGTTCATGATCAATGATTTTATGGTTATAAATCTTATATGTTTGGAATACACATGTAGTTATGTTATTATACCCATATAATCAAATTATGATCTCTTATGACTGATATCTTCTATGATTTCCATTATTGGGCATTTTAGCTCACCCTTTTTCATGATTATTTTCATTATGTTATGTAGAAAGGTATTAAGTAGGGTATTTTTGAGAAGTGTATTGTGAGATAATCATTATGGGAGATATTGAATATATTTAATGAAATAATTTGATTATGTATATATTCTTAAAATATGATAAACCCTTATAATTTTTTGGAATGTAATGTTATGATATGAATTGAATATTCATCTAAAACAATGTAATATTTATTTATGTTATGATCATGTCACATTAGTTGGAATTAAAGATCATTTTAGTTATTTTTAGAAATTAGTATTAGATAACTTTGTTTAAAATACTGGAGATAAGTCTATGTATATGATAATATCCTAATGTTTTGGTAAGGTAAAGATTGTTTGATTTTACTAGAAATTAGATCCATTTATGGAGAGTAGAATGTTGATGTAGTTGTGACACATATTCACCTTGGGGTGATAACTTTGAAAGGGAATGATTGGTTTTTAACTTGATCATCACCAGTCCACGATGATTGGATAAAAGATGATACACCTGGAAAGACACTCACAAGGGAAATACTTGGGATAATTAAAATTTTATTTATGAAACATTATTAAGGTTTTGAATAGATAATGATGATTTCTAACCAATGGTTAAAAATAAGTATTCTCATATTGAAAAGAAGGTTTCAAAATTTAGGGATTATATGAATGAATTTTCATTATTATATTATTTCTAATTATGATTATTATTTCTTGAAAACTAGTTTTTGGATTTAATCAATGGCTAGAATCTGGATGAATTGTGTTAATGAAACAATTTTATGCATGATAAAGTGATTGTGTTCATGAGAAAACAAATTAAATGGGAGATAAAATGTGAATGATTTATGTTACTCACAACTAGATATATCAATATATGATTCACAAATACTACATATGTTAGTTTCTAAATAAACCAAATAATAGAAAAATGGAGTTTCATGGATACCATATAGGAAAGAAGATTTAGTTTCTCACATGTTAAAAATGTGGGAAAAAGAACATAAGGAAATGTATAAAAGTAATGGGATGATAATTTACATGTGTAAAAGAAGGGAATAGGGAAACTAATTTCTAAGTAATAATAAAGAGTTCCATAGAGGGAAATAAAGCACCACCTAAGAAACAATTTATAATAAAATGTCTTATATGTATGGAACTTGAGAATTATGTGAGTCAATTACATAGTGCAAGGGATAACTTCTAGGCCATGTACGATCTTATGCTATAGAAATTGTTTAAGTGGAATGATTGTAGTGTTTATATATTGGGGTTTGAGATTTTTGTTCTATAAGTATTTTATCAATTATATTTTGGTTATGAGAATCCTAAAACATATAAGGATTATTCTTTAGTAGTTTTTATTTATGTATTTGTAATAATATGATTAATTTTACTAGTAATACAGAATTGTTATTTAGTTTTAAGATGATATTTTTTAGAAAACATAAGATATAGGGATAAATTATCCTTAATATATTCCTAACTTTTAAATAATAATGTTTAGTAGGGATAAAGAGCTGATTGATATTGATAAATTTTATTAGATAGTATTGGTGAACTTGAAATTGATTAGTGATTTAATGAAAAGTTTATTTATGTTGATGTTTATTTATGTTATTTGGATTTATGGAATATATTGGATATTTTGTGGAATTATATACGATTCTATTATGGATTTATTAAGATTCAATATATTTATGGAAATGATAAGAATATTTTGGGAAGTATATAATTTGGGAATATACATTTTTTATATAACATTATGAGGGGTTTTTATAATTCAGAGATCATTATTATTTTGATCCTGGAAGAATATGTGATCAAATCATTCTAAACATTGGGTTTCAATTTTGATTTGTAATTTAAAAAAAATATAAGGTTAGTTAATTATGAAAATATTTATGATAAAATTTAGGTGTTATTATGGATATTTTAGAGATTATTGTATGAATATATATTCATATTAGATAAATTGTGCTATCCAATTCTATTTTGGTAAATATATAGAGACATGAGGAATGAAATTTTATTATTTTGTTGGTCTTATTCTCGGTTAAAGCTTAATTTTTGTTCTTCAAGAATGAAAAAAAATCCATCATGATTATTTATCATATGGAATATGAAATAATGAATGCATAGAAAACTTCTTAAAGAACAATCAAATAATGAAATTATGATTATCTATTATAAAAAAATTACCTAATAAAGTTATCTCGTATTCTCTTATGTGATGGTAAAATATTTCCTCAACTTAAGTAAGAGGAACATAAATATATCAGGTCTTATATGGAAAGTGTTGATCAGATATCAGTTCATTTTTCTTAATCCAATGATCCTTATAATGGTATATTCTCTATTTTGGAAATACTTAATTATGGTATACTATGATTCCTAGTTTTTAAATTGAAATTAGTTGTCATGATAGAATATATATCATGTTTTATTACTATGTCATAATAAAATAATTATTGTAAGTGATAATTAAAATTATGAGGGAGCAATTTATTTAGTGGGGTAGAATGTATCACCCTGATATTGTAGAATATTTTTCTCTTTAAATAAATTGTATGTGTTTGATATATTTCTTGACACGCAACATCAAGCATAAAATGAACGACAATATATTATAAAATAGTCATTAAATTAATGGTTATGAACAGGATTAACCACATTATGAAATATATATAGACTTTTTTTATTGAATTCAAGTCTATTGATTAATTCATTATAAATAAGTTTCAAATTTTTTATAAAGTTGTTTTATGCATCAATAAAATATATTTTCCTCAAAAAAGGTTCTTGTTATATTATGTGAATAGAAATTATAATTAATTTAAATAATTTATAAAAAATTTATTTGAGGAAATTAATTTTATTTTTGAAATAATAATGTCAAAATTAAATTAGTTTAATTTTTTTTAATTTTTCTAAAAATATTTATTTTTAAATGAATTTTGAAAATAGTGATTTTTATGAAACTTTTATTTCCTATCATTAAAAAAAAGTAATTGGAAAGAATCATTACATTTTTAATTTGATTTTATGGTAACATATTCCTCATATAATTATATATAATCTAGTAAATTATATTGGGATCATCTTTATACTTTATTTGGTATAAGTTCTTTTGTTTGGATTAAAAACCCATTTTTCGAAAAATTGTTTTTTTCTGCATTTGACACATTTATTCAAAAAATAAATTATGCCACTTATATATATTTAATATTGAATAATGGATTCAATATTTGTAATTAGTTTGTTTAATTTTTTTTAAATCGGTATATAAAATATTTTTTCATTATGAATAGTAACAATGGTAAATATTTCTCACCTCAATATGGGTAAAACAGATGAAATTATGTTTAAAATATGAGGCAATTCTTTAAAATATCAATGTAACATGAAGTTATCCTTTTGGATGAGTGGTTTTCTACCAAATCCATTCTTTATATGAAGAAATTTAATTTATTTCCGCTATAAATTTATTGCAACTATCATATTATTTTAAGAAAAGGATAAATAAAATATATCAATTTCTTTATTTTAATTTCCATTATATGTTTTCATAAAGATATAAAAAGTTATGAATGAATATATACGTATAATATGAACATAAATAATTATTTTAAAGATATTAATTTTTTTTGTTTTTTTTTTGGATGTAATTACCTTTAAGTCTTACGCTACACTAGTACATTGCTTCTACAAGAAGTATAAAAATCATGGTAAATGATTTTAAAAAAATTAAAAATAAAATATTTTGGATGAATTATGGTATTAAAATATTTTAATATGTAATTAGTTATTATAAATTATGATAAGTTTATTTATATTCTAAGTACATTTTTATCCCGGTTCCTTTAAAAAAAAATTAAAGAACAGTCCCAAATATGACTTTAATGATATTTTATTATATCATTAAAAAGTAAAAAATTAGTAAATAGGACTTGGGAAATGTTTATTATTCTAAAATGTCACCCATATGAAATATTTTAACCAATTTTAACCCTATAAATTAATTTATGACCCTTAAAAGATATAAAATTAGTTATCATGGTTAAGGTTAAAAAACATTAATGAATAGATTAAACCAAATATAATGTTTATAATGACATAAAAACCTACCTATATTTTAATTTATGATTATATTATGACCTTAAACTCCTTTGATTTGAATAAATGTCTATTTTAATGATTATTCTTGATAAATACATTTCTTATATTTAAATCTTTTATGTAATTTGAAGCATGTGCACTCCTCACTTATAATATGGAACCTTCTATCCTCTATAATTCACAAAGTTTGAGCCTTATATATCATAAAATACCTAATATAATACATTACCATATTAATTATATCCATTCTTGAGCTTCTATACTTAGCCTAATACCATCCTATAAAGGATGCAGGGTAAGGAGGTCTCTCAAAGAGTAAGTAATCATCTCACTCGACTCTTTCAATGTATACTTCATCTTCATACTCATAAAAATATTTTTAATACACACTAACATAATAAATCATGTATTATCAATATATTTTTATGTAATTATTTTTATTAGGATATAAGTTTCTACCACCTTTAGATCAAATTGCAAAATGAAAGTATCACTCGTGTGTACGTGTGGACTACCACCTCCACGTAGTTATATGATTTATTTTCCACCATAATATATCATGGTTGGTTATTATGATGGATTTAATGTTTATATATTATATTTATGAAATAATTAACCTTATTTAATAATAATATTTTATCTACCTTCTTACCTTCCCATGGGCTGAAAGAGGGTAACACTACTCATTCCTACATGTGGACTACCACCGCCACGACATGATGTGGTCTTTTTTTATTTATGATTTAAATGAATGGTAATTAGGATATATTTAATTAATATATATAAAATTTATTATATAATAATAATTCTTCAAATGTGGATTATAATTTATCCTTCTTTTATTTCGTCTATTAGAAAGTAATAACATCAAATGTGCGTACATATAGAGTGCCTTCTCTACGAAGAGATGTATTTAATTTTTCATCACAAATTTATATTAATGGATATAAAATTTTATATAATAAATAAATATGATAATTATTTCATTATTTATATTCTAGTTATGATAAAAAAATTATAAAAGTTCACCTACTAATACCATCGAACTGAAACATGCGTGGAAAACGAACCAATTTTCACATGATTGTTCATTTTAGTTTATGGAATTATTAATAAAAGTATAATTGGAAATTATAAAAGAATAATAATTAGTGATATGTGTATTAATATATATTTAGAATAGATTTTTAATAAATATATATTTACTATATATGATGATTTAACTCACATGAATAAATATGGGGCTTTATGGAAGTGATTTATGTTACAATCTTAATTCTTTTTTGAGATATTTTAAGTTAAATTTATATTAATTGAAATTATGTGATATTTAACTTTTAAACCCCATATAGTTTCATCCTACATGGATATTAATGGGGTTTTCACATTTTCATTTCATTCACCCCTGTTTGGTACATAAACTCTTTAGAAAATGTTTTTAAGAAAACTTAACATTATATCCACTTTGGTTAGGAATTATTTCTTCCATTTCAATATTTTCTTTCAAAAGTTTTCCATAAATCATATATTATTCTGAAAAGACTAGTTAACATTATTTTTACCCTAATTTAATTTTATAGAAGTAAATTTTTAAAAATAACCACCTTGTCATTTTTTTAATGAGATACTTTTTACCAGAGGTGAGAATGAAATATTTTTTTAACATATACTCCATGAATAGATTGTATCACCATCATGACTAATATTTGATCTAAATATTACTTTCAAGGAATATTTTTTTCTTTTAGAAGAAAATATTTTACCTTCTATTATAAAAATATTATATTCTGAATAAGTTATTTCAAATTGAAAAGGTTTTTTTCCTCTTGAAATGTTATAGTGATATTTTAAAGGTATTTTAAACTATGAAAATATCCATTAGTAATGAATCTATAATAGAGGTGAATTAGTGATCAAATTTATTTTTATGTTTCCTTGATAAAAACCCCTCTTTACTAGTTAGAGTGAATATTTATCACAACCCAACACCTAAAAATGAAGGGAAAAGAATATTTACAAGGGTTAACTCTCAAAATTATAAGGCTATTCCTTATAATGAGCAAGGTTCTTCTGAGGTCAAATGACCCACTAGTTTCAATATATTAGTTCAACTAGCAAGATTTATCCTTGCACTCATGTTAAAAAATTCTCCGAATTGTGATCGTCATTACTTCACTATTATAATTATAAATAACTTGATATAAAAAAGAAAACATTCTTCCAAACATAGCCTTAATTTTTAGATACAGTGTGGATATTCCTCTTTTTCTTTAACCTGTATCAACTCTAGAAAGACCCCTTAACAATTTTCCAATTTTAAAGGCACTATATTCTTTCACTTCACTTATTATTCTAGTATATTATTCTATTTTCCCTATATCTTCTTCTTTTCTTCTTCTTACACACATCATATACATTTCAGAGTAGAAAATTGAAAATCATCAGATCCAATTCTAATTTTCAAATTTTAATTCAAACCAATAAATTCCTTTAACTAAATTAACTATTTCTGATTCATTTTTGGGCTAATGGATCTTAATGGATATTCCAAAAATCATTATTACGTCCAAAAATGACCTTATATATCAAATTTGAGATACCTTGAGTCATCTAAGATGCCCATTTATATAAAATACTCATAGAATAATAAAAATACCTAGCATGAATTTCAACATGATGTGGTGGTGAATAGTTGGGCATTTTCTCTTCAAAACACCTTGAAACATTGGTGAAGTTCTTCTAGATCTATAAATTTTGGTCTGATACTCCACTTTTTGACCATAAATTATCTACCCTGAGCATTGTCTCTTCTATATTCCATTTTTATCTATATGGCCAACTATTGACTAATTCCTTCTTTAACCACCACCATGGGGTAGCACATTTCTTATATTATACAAGTATAATGGAATATCATCATTGGAACCACTAAAACCATTATAGACTTGGTTGTTTTTAATAGGAACATAAATAATTAACCATGATCATCAAAATGTACTCATTAATAGGTGTTAAAATGCATTCCTATTATCCATCTTCATTATGACCACCACTAGGATGTGGCCTTACTCGTATTGGGATATTTCCACACATAATGCCCTCCACTATTAGTGTAGCCTTGGTTTAATTCACCAATATTCTAATATCCTTCAACACTTACTAAAATCATTAAATCATGATGAAATTATCATGATGTTTCTAAACATGAAGATAAGTTCACATGGCATCTTTTGGTTTTATGTTGAATTTGATTTATGAATTGACAAAAAAATCCAACAAAATAAATCATATTATCTTAAAAAATTCTTCAACTTCACTTATCACAACAATCATCTCAACACATCTTGGTCTCACCATTAATGTTACTTATGCTTAAATGGGTAGATTATTTTGTGATATAAACCTTACTTATCTATGGATTTTTATTGATTATGATGATAAAATCATAATGAATCCCATTTCCATAGGTTAAGATATGATGAAATGATAAATTTCTTTGTGAACATGTGTCATAAGTATGAATGAATTATGATTATATGATGGTTAGGTTAGTTATATACTTACCATGGATTGGGTATTGAGATATAGATATATCATGATATAATGATGAAAATCATGAATAATATTTCAAATAGATATGTTCACATCTTTATGTATGTATTATTTCTTCTAGTTATGATCCCAATATTATGCATAGAAGTGATTGTGAATGGATATGTTTACATTTTGAAGTGTGAGTATGATTTCTACTAGATATGAACACAATATTTTTAGTTGGAATTATTGTGAATGATTATGTACACAAGATTATGATTTCTTATGATTATGATTCCACATGCTTACGTTATGAATCTTGAATGATGAGTACTACTTTGAAACCCTTATTAATCATGCTTCTGGATATGACTTGATTTTGAGTTAATGATGTGATATTTCTCATGTATGAGTATTTTATATTGAGAAAATTTACTTGATTATGGTATCATACCCTTTTGACAATCTTATGATATGTTATGATTTATATCACTCATGTTTACCCTTACAGAGCACCTGAACTCACCCTTTTTTATGATTCATTTCCTTATGTTTTAAACAAAGGTTTTATGTAGGGTATGTATTTGAAGTGTTCTACTAGAAGAAATTTTTGGGTCTGGTTGAAGATCATTAATTAAATAAGATAATTATGAATCTTGAATTCAAAGTAATTAATCATTTACTGTACTTGGGAATGTATTATTATCATATATATTGAATATTCATCTAAAATAAGATAATATTTTTTTTTGTATTTTATGCTCTGGTCTCCTTGGTTGGTATCAGATCATGGTTTAGTTATTCTTGAGATTAGGGTTAGATAACCGTATTTAAAACCCTAGGGATATTTCAAAATAAAGGATAACATCTTTCAGTTTTGGTAAAGTAAATATTGGGTGGTTTTCCAAGAAAATATATCCCTTTTTGGATACTGGAAAGTGGACATAGATAGGAAACATATTCGCATACGGCTAATAACATTGAAATTAGCGGATTTATTATTAACCTAGTCATCAATAGACCATTATTATTAGGTATATGACTACACACCCGAATAGACACACATGAGGTATACGCTTGGGTTAATTCAAAATTTATTTTTGAACAATTATGAAGGATTTCAAGTGATAATGATGATTGATAACCAAGGTGAAACCTATGGTGTAATAGATGGAAAATAATTTGAAGTTATTTAGACATACTATCAACTATTTTTCATGGTTATATGATTTCTCACTATGATTATCATTTCTCACACTATGATTTTTTGTTTTAAGCAATGGATGGAACTTAGAGGAATCATATTAATGCTAAATGTGATAGAAAATGAAATGATAATCCTCATGAGAATGAAAATGAAATGGGAGATGTAATGTGAAATCTTTTGATCATTACTAACCAATTATATTGATATATTATTCACAACCTCAATATATGTGAGTTTATGAATTAACTAAATAAAATAACAATGGAGTATCATGAAGTTATTGGAGGAATGAAGATTCATCGTCCTACATGTTGATAATGTGGGAATAAGTAACTAAGGAAATGTCTCAATGGAACATGAAGATGTATTATGTGTCGAAAGGAAGGAAATAAAATAATTAATTTTCCAGGATAAATGAATAGTTCAATGGAGGGAAATAAATTATATCATAGGGTACCATTTATTGTTTTGTGTGTTATATATGGGAAACATTCACATTATTGATTATTAATGTGATTTTTTATCATCCTACAATATTCTAGGACATATTCAGTGAGTGTGTCTTAATGTTATGGGTATGAAGGAGAAGTTAGTCAATGTTAGAAATAATTTATAGAATAATAGAAAACAATGTAAGGTCACTAGTATTTCACCATAAAACATGGATGGTGTAGTACATCTGATCTAGGTACGTCCTATGTCATCCTATGTATAATTGGTGATAAAGTATTCTGTCTCCAAGCAAGTCTCACTTATTAGGGTAAATAAAAATGTAAGGACTCATACTCTAGTTGACCGAATCTAGTGGTTTAATTTATTACATTTTCATAAAGATAAAGGGTTTCACATCCCAAAGGATCGAATAATTTAGTTGATTTGGAAAACTAGATACAAAAACAAGTTTTAAATTACAACTTGAAATGAAATACAACATAGTAGATACTTTATAATATCCCATAAACTCTTAGATTATCCCTGCATGTCATTCATAATATATATGTTCACATCCTTGGGGAAAATAAAACATAATAAAGGGGTGATATCATATGATCAGTAAAGGTAATAAATACAATTGAAGATATCATAAACATAAACAATAAGGCATGGTGAATAACTAAAAACACATTCCATTAAAACATAAAGTTGATCATAACATGGAAGGAATAAAAAATGATTAAAAAATGTGATATAAATAATCCCAGGAGAATGAAACTTAACCATGGATATTATACTAGAAGAATAATCACATGAAATATAAATTACTAGTATCATAATGAGGGAATACATAATGTGAGACATCATAGACATACAGTCAAGGCTTTGGCCAAGAGAACATACATAAGTGAGTAAAAACCAGGTCTAGTTCGTCTCATGAGACCTACCGATGCATTGAGGGGATATAAAAGGCCATGTCCATCACTTAATAATTCAAATGAATTCCTCATATGAAATGGGTGAAACAAAACAACAAATAAATATGAATGTAAAAAATTTTCCCCAATCAATAAATATAATCACTAACAATTCTGAGTAAAATGGTGAATGATATCAGGATAGAGTATCCACAGTAAAAGTAATCATAAACTATTTAAAAAAAATATGGTAGATAATATAATAAAAGATAAATCATAATTAAGAATAATATTCAATATAATATATTGAAATAGATGAAAATACTCTAATAAAATCATCAAATAATTCTTGAGAAATACTCTTTTTTACTTCAAATAGAAGCTTTTATTTGGAAAATCATTTATATTTTTTATAAAATCATACTGAAACATGTATATCCAAAAAAAATAAAAGGTAGAAAAAATTAATTTATATTTTAGGCATAAATTATTTCCAAATAAATTGAAAACATATAAAAAGAATTTAAGAATCCTTAGGAATGATCCGTTTATGTGTGGTTTAATGGAAAATAGCAAGGAGTCATTAAAAAATACTAAGGAATTTTTTTTGTATAAAATACAGAAATAGAAAAGTTATTTTTCATGATAAAATTAGTGGTTTTATAAAAATAGTGGTGTATTAAATCATATTATTGATTTCACATAAAAATGGGTATGAAACTGTTAATTTCCTTTTAATCGAGTTTTCTTATCGGGAATAATTGAGAAAGGATCCTATAAAAACATGTAACTCCCCATCAAATAAATACAGATTATACTATAATAGGTACACATATTTTGAAAAATAAAAAATAATTTAGGAGGATTATAAGAATAATTAAGAATCTCATTGGGTTAAATAGAGAGAAATTGTAACCCGAATGAAAAATGGAGATTTAGGGAGAAACCCATACTTAATGTATAAAAGTGTTCTGTACCTGTACTTAATCTCTTAAATAATGAAATTATCTTCATTAATAATTAAATTCACAACATATTACCAATTTAATTGATTTATAATAATTTTATTAAGTTCATTTATATTCTTTTTGACGATTTATAATATTTAAAATCTGTTGTTCAGGAGCATTCTTTTTCTTGGTTTTCATGATTGGGTAACTTGTATACTTGTACGAAAGATCATGTAAAATGGGAATAGTCACCCTGAATTGCAATTATATGTTATTTATGAACATAAATAATAATAATGGTTTTATAAGTCATTTTTTTTCGGGACGATGAAGAATCATTAGATAAGACATGAGTGATAACTGTTTGAATTATTTTGGCATTTTTTGATCATCATGCACTTGTTTTGTATTATGATTTAATATTACATATATATACTAGCTAAAAAATATTAAATAAGTTTAATAATATTTATTAATGTTTTTTTAAACATAAATATGATTTTATGACCAGCCTTGGTGAAGGAATTATAAAAACAAAACTCATCATCCATGAAGGCAGTAAATCGGCACCTCACAGATGATGTTTTCATTTATAGAATAAAAAGGGAAAGAGATGAAAATTGATGGTTAATGATCCATTAACACAAGAATGTTCTAGTATATATAAGATAATAAATTTATCTGTAATTTTTGGATATAGGTAGCAAGGAATGGATAATAAAAGAAAAGGAATTGAAAGAAGATTCAAATAACTAAAGGTGATTTACCTCTTGAATTATTCACCTTGAGAACCTCCTTAAGGGAATTTGAAATGGTATTTTGGTGATACCAGAAATTCCAGAACATGGTTGAGAGGTTTGGGAGAGGAAATGGGTATAATATAATCAAGATTCATGGTTTTGAGTGTGTGAGGAGAAGGGGTGGTGATTTTTGGTATTTATAGTGGAAGAGAGGGGTGTTTTCTGAATATTTTATTCATTTGTTTATTATTTTGGCTCACGAATATGAGTATTTTTATAATTATCAATAATAATATTAAAATAATGAAAGGTATTTCTAGTTTATGGTATTACATCATCTATACATCACCTATGACTCCATAATTCATGTATAGTTTTTTGTAACACCCCAATATTTCATAGTATGTTATCTTTTCAAAGTATTTCAATAACTCGCGCTACACGCAACACCAAGTTCGAGCACACCACAACTTAACAAACTAGCCATTAAAAAAGATTTTATGAATAGTATTAACCAGATTTAAAATTTTATATATCCTATATAATTTTAACATTCATCTTTTGTGTTTCTTAGACATAATATAAGAAAATTCAATTTTTAAGATAAAAGAGGTATTTTTCAAAAAAATGCAGTTTTATGCCTTTTAATGGAGAACATATTTTAAATCCAATATTTGACACTTTTATATATTCAATTTAATGAACATAAATTCTTCTTTATAATCAGGACATAAAAATTTAGTTTGGATAAATTTTGGGTACTTATCTGATAACTTTCATACTTTGATGAATACTGAAAAATACTAAATTTTAATTGAAAACAACTTTTTTAATCAAAATAATTTATAGTGTTAATTTATAAATTTGAATGGTTTGGATGTATAATTAGATTAAATTTTTATCATTTAATATAATTTAGGTCATTATAAGTAATTTCACATTTAAATTTAACATAAACACATATCTATATTTTGATGGTTTTTACTTTTTGAAAACCCTCTTTTTGGTTTTGACAACGGGAATTAATTTTAAATTAATAAATGAAACTTATATGTTATGGATTTGATAAAATAGACTTCATTTTTGAATTCAGAATATCAAAATTATCTTAGGGTGATTTTTTTGGTATTTTTATAAAAACATTCAATTTTTGATGAATAGTGAAAAACACTGCATTATTTGTTAAAACCGACTATTTATTTAAATAATTATTTATTTTATTTAAATTTATTTTAGGTCAAAATAGATACATAATGTATATATAAGTTCAATGTAATTCATTGGAGTCATTTTATAATAAGATTAGATATATAAAAATTTTATTGAACTTTTTACCGTCTTTTACCCAAATCCTAGGAGCATTTGAAAATTTGCATAAAACACAATTTTACCACTTCTGTGAGTTGAATTTTAAAATTCCGAGAATCACGGTTAATATCAGTAAGTAAAATGTGGTTCAATAAGATGAAAATATTTTTTGGTGAATAGTAACTTTTGACTTTTATTTACCATAGTTAAAAGTAAATAGGGTAATTAAGGGTAAAAATGATATCCTAAATACACTAACACATGTCCTAATTCTATTGGATAAGTATAATTTGACCAAAAACAAACTTAGGAATAAAATTTGATCCTCTTTTTTCCACTTGGATTAGATTTGGTCATTTATTATTATTTAAAGAAGGGTTAAAAGAGTTAAATTCAAAGTTTAATAACTAAACCATTTTTAATATAGGGTTACACACAATATAAATTCAACTATAAATATTCATTAGAAAGATAAAAATATTTCCTACATTATGGTATTTTATTTATAATTTTTATACATTAAATAAATTAATTTATTTATGACACAATGACGATGCAATAATTACCTTATTAATGAAAGAATCAAACAAATGGTATTATAAATATTAAAATAAATATAATTTCAAAGTTTTTATGACATACAAAAATTTTCTAGGAGAATATGACATGTTAGGGTTGATTCAATTTATATTTTTAGAAGTAATCAATTTTTGATGACTTTCACAAAAGCCAAATATCAAATAGTGTCCAAATTGACTTAAATTAATTTTTAAAACAAATACTATATTATTGGTTGATATAATATTACTAAAAACATAGGGTTCTGACAAAGGGATTAAATAATATTATATATTTCATTAATTAACCACTTGTGATTCTCTTGTAGGTTAACAGTAATTTTATTAACCATATAGTGTAAGAATACAAGAAGACACGGTAAAAGTAAAACTATTTAACTAAGAGTTAAATCTAAAAGATAAGGTTACAATGGTAACCTAAACTTGTCTAAAACCTATTTGTTGAGATTATTTCGACCCATAACGACATTAAGCTCGAAATAAATCAATTTAGATCCATTATAAAGCGAAAGTGATTTTTATTATAAAATAATATTTCAAGATTTTCCTAAAGTAACCCTCACCTCTCTTATAAAAGGGAACTTCCCCTTCCCTCAAAATCACACCTCCAAATCCATTTGTCTCAGACAGAAACTGACCAAATATCCTACCAAATTACCTAAAATCAACCTAGAGTCCTTACTTTGATCATAACTCCAACTTTAGGAGCCATTTTGATTAACTCAAAAGGAAACACCCGGAGAAGAGGTAATATTTTCACCACCCTCTTTCAAGTTCTTTTAATCTTAAACTTCTTCTTTCTTTGTTGTTTCCATACCAAAATAATACATCCAGTACCTACTACATAATTTGATGTTATTATAAATATGTTATAACCATATTCGTTATTCTATCCATCCACTAAATGACAATGTCACCATACGTGCGTACGTACGGCTTACCATCTCCACGTTGTGGTGCAATTTGTTTTTCAAACACATCATTATTTGGATGGGTTTAATAATGAGTATAAATAATTTTAATAATAAATTTAACATGTTAATTATTATTTATATATGATATACCATCCAATTATATATTATTTTACCATCAATATAATGATATTTTCGCTCGTGCATACGTACAGATTACCGTCTCAACGACGCGATGAGATTCATTCCCACATTCACCATTAAAAGATGATTAAAAAAAATATATTATTAATAAGTATGTAATATATTACATAATAATGATACAGGAGGTATATATATTTTTATGTATGTACTTGCATATCTTATTCACTTACTTCCGTTCAATACGATATGAAAACGGAAATAGCGTTTATGTGTACGGCCTACCATCTCCATAAATGGTGCCTTCCATTTCATATATCTATCTACTATACATATTTATATTACTAATATATATGATATATAAATCATTTGTAACATTATAGGAGTATGTAAATCATGATTTAAATGATATGATCAAGAATAACAAGTTAAAACACGTACGATAAAGAAAGCGATTATTACCTGAAATATTAATTTAACATGGAAATCATTATTAAATGGGTAGTATAAAGTAATAAATGAATAATTTATGATATAATAAATATGAATATAGTTCTTTTATAATTTAATATCATACTATGGTTATTATACAAGAGGCTAAACATACCCTTGACCGAAAATAAGTGCAAGGTAAGGGTAAATTACACAATCTCTTTATTACCCGAGGTTGTTTTTACATAAGTATCTACTGGGACATATTTATTATCCATGTCCATGTTTCATAAAAAGATTTTCCAAAGGGATTATTTTTAAGGTAATTTTTTACTAACACATAATTTTAAATGTTTTAAAGATTTATTCTTCTAATCCTTTCTCATTAATGTCCATGTTTTCAAAGTGGATTTAAGGATTTATTTATATGGACAAGATTGTTTTAAAATGTTAATTCCTTTCAAAAGTATCAAAGTGGTATGGGAAAATTTGATTCAAAAATATCATTTAAATGACTTCCTTTATAAATGTTTCATTTATAAATTATTTATGAAAATTTGATATTTCTCTCAAAGAGTTTTACTAATCATTTTCATCTATGTCAACATCCTTTGATAGATTCTAAACTTGTTTGAAGTTGATTTATTATGATACAAATCTTCCATATTGTATTGAATGTTTTGTAATATATTTGACTTTGGATGTGTTATTTTTATACCATTCATGATTTATGGTTAAAGTATTGACATTTAGTATGCTAGTTTTAATACAAATGTTTATGTTATGTTTTAACCTTTTCATATGAGGAATGTATTAGACTTAGTAAGTGATGGGTGGGGCCCGCTATAGATCCTCGGTGCATCGGTAAGTCTCATGAGACAATTAGACGTGGAATTGGATGAGGCCTTTCCCAAATTTGATATATGGTTTTGGTGGAGGCCTTAATCATTTTTAGACGTCTTGTCTGAGGCCATGAAAAAATGTTTCAGAATGTACAACATTATACATTCCCTCATTATGAAAATACTACTATTGGTTCATGTGGTTATTTGACTAGTATAATACCTATGAATATGTTTTATTAGTTCATTATTTACTCATCTCATATTACTTCTATAATGTGTACATGTTTATTATTTTTAAAGGCTTGTGTTTTCAATTATTCACCATGACTACTGGTTAGGTTATCCTCTGCTATATTGTTTACCCTTACTGAGCATTTGATCTCACCCCTTTCTTATGTTTTATTTTCCTAGGATTCCAAGAAGTGGATTATGATTGATAAGTTGGGTTAAGCTATGGGATTAATGAAATTCTAAAAGTATCATTTATGTTGTGTTTTATTTTATAATGTGTAACGTAACGTTCATGTATGTAATATATTTTCCAAGATTTCTAAACTGATCGGTCCTTAGGGACATGATTCCTTGTTATCATGCCATTGTATTAAAATAATGCACCAGCTCTAGGCTTCTGGGGCCAGGGCATTACAATTCGTATCAGAGGAAGTTTAGTACAATCCTTGGAAACTAGATTTAGATAAACTCTGATTAGATAACATTACCCTAAGATAGAATTTGAGGATTAGTAAGGAAGAACTTCCTGGAATTTTGGTAATGTAGAGATTTTGTGTATTTTCCAAGCAATACATTCCTGTCTGGAGAAGAGAAGGAAGAGGTGGATCTGGAACAGATGTACCTAGGAGTGAAAAATCTGACAAGGAGTTTCGGGCTGGACTCAGGGTATCCCGGTACATGATAACGGGGCTTGCCGCACTCTTGGTTACGACACTCTCGGGGGATATTCTTAGGATAATTTACATTTTCATTACCATCCATTATGAAGGATTTAAGAGTAATACTTCCTCAAATAAAACATTTTATGATTATAGATTATATGCATAATAATTTCAATTTAGGTTAGGTATTTTACAATTTTGTAATTAAGCATTGTGATTCATAAACTAACCTATTGCATTCCATTATTTATAAATGGAACCTAGTAGAAGGAATAAAAATTCCATCAATATGCATGATTGAAATATTAAGAAGGATCATATCATTCACTGTATTAAGACAACATTTGAAAGGGGATTAGTCTCCCACATATTCTCATTATAGGAATAAATAATATCATGTGTTAATAAGATAAGTAGAGAATTCTCGGAGTCCCATGTCTTTTAAGGGAATCAAGAGAAGAAAGGGATGGAAGAGAGAAATATGGATAAAGGGAAGAGGCGAAAGAAGGATTTTCCCAAATGTGATAATTGTGGGAAGAATAACCTTGGTAAATTCTTGAAAGGAATGATATATTGTTATAAGTGTGGAGAAAAAGGACACCAAGTACGTGATTTCAAGGGTAAGAAAAAGGTTTCAAATATACAATGCTTTATCTACAAGGAGTTGGGACACTGCACGAATCAATGTCCAAATCATCAGAGTATACCCCAAATACTACTATTAGAAAATAATCAAGTTATGATAATACCGAAGATGAAGAGGAATGATTACATTTCTTATGTTGTTATTAAAGTATTGTATCATTTGAGTATTATATTAATGATGTACATGTTATAATAATTATAGAGTATATATGGATTATAATGCAGTACTATTTCATTAAGGACTTGAGATTTTGTGGATACAAGAAAAGTGACTCAATAGCAGGTTAATTTGTTTTGGAAAATATATGGTTGAGAGAAAGATAAACCTTAATATTGTTCTGATACTGAGGTTGTGATTATTGAATAAGATATGATTAATTTGGATAAATTATATTGGATATTCTTGACTACCTTGAAACTGATTAATGATTTTTATATTCCATAATTGTTGGAGTTTACAACATTTTTGGATATAAAGTGTATATCCAGTATTCTATAAGGAATATGGGAGAAAGAATGTAATCAATAAGGTTTTATGGTAATTTAGGGTGTTACAGTGTTTTAATAGAATACATGATGAAGGTATTCACAAGTTATTACATGGAAAAAATGATTTTCATTGTGTTTACCATCCTTATAAATTTTGGACTCTGAGTTTGGATAGAAGTATTTTGGATAAGTACAATGGTTGGAATGGATTAAGTTAAACATTGGATACTATTGTTTAAGGTTAAAAAAACTTCTTAATATTATTATTTTTGGATTTTTATAAAAAGGACAACCTAGAGGTCGGGTGACAACCTGTCGCGTCCGGAAAGGCCGCAAGATTTGAACCCGCAACCGAACGGAGAAAAGGGTGGATCACCTACCACTGGAATACGTTATGTCCTAGATTTTATAATGTAGTTTTTTTAAATAGTCTAACAAATTAATTATAAATTCATTATTTTTGGAACCCTATACGATTAGGATAAATAGAATATTTTTGAATTATATTATCTTTTGGAGTGAAAGATGAGTTTGTGGTAGGAATTAGTTGAAGGATGAAACTTTATTTGTCAAGTATATATTTTTTACTATTATTATATAATTAAATTAATTCTTAAACTTTAGGGAAGGGAACTTAAAACAAAAAATGTTTTATCATAACACCTTATGTTTTGTTGAACCAACGATATTTCAAATCATCATAGATTGATGGATTTGAGGCCCTAAATTTTAAACTTTTTGTGATTGATGACCTCAATCACTCCATATAAATATTTATGTTTTTACTCCAATTATGTGTCTCTAATTTCCACCAATATTCTCTTAATCGAGATCATAATTTGGTGCTAACTTTTTCATTTCCCTTTCCCTCTTATTAAGACTAAATTTTATTAACCCAATTTTTGATGTGGGTTTTCCACAATGGTATTTTTCTATTTTAACCTTTTATTTTCAAAAAACAATTTCAAATTGAGAGGATACAATTTATTGAATTAGGGGAGAATGTAACACCCCAAAATTTTATAGTATGTTATCTCTTCAAATTATTTCAATAACGTGCGCTACACGCAACACCGAGTTCGAGTGCACCACGACTTACCAAACCGACCATTTAAAAAAATGGGTTACGAATAGTATTGACCAAATTTTAAATTTTAAATATCATATAAAATTTTAACATTCATCTTTTGTGTTTCTTAAACATAATATAAGAAAAATTCAATTTTTAAGATAAAAGATGTATTTTTCAAAAAATGCAGTTTTATGCCTTTTAATGGAGAACCCATTTTAAATACAATATTTGACACTTTTATATATTCAATTAAATTAAATTAAATTCTTCTTTTGAATTTGGATATAAAAGTTTAGTTTGGATAAATTTTTGGTACTTTTCTGATAACTTTCATATTTTGATGAATACTGAAAAATACTAAATTTTAATTGAAAACAACTTTTTTAATCAAAATAATTTATAGAGTTAAATTATAAATTTGAATGGTTTTTATGTACAATTAGATTATATTTTTATCATTTAATAAAATTTATGTCATTATAAGTAATTTCACATTTAAATTTGAGATAAACACATGTCAATATTTTGATAGTTTTTACTTTTTAAAAACCCGCTTTTTGGTTTTGACAACGAGAATTAATTTTAAATTAATAAATGTGACTTATATGTTTTGAATTTGGTAAAATATACTTCATTTTTTAAATGATAATATCAAAATTATTTTAGGGTGAAATTTTGGTATTTTTCTAAAAACATTCAATTTTTGATGAACAGTTAAAAACACTACGTTATTGGTTAAAACCGAATTTTTATTTAAATAATTAGTTATTTTATTTAAGATTATTTTAGGTCAAAATAGATACATAATACCTATATAAGTTCAATGTAATTCATTGGATTCATTTTATAATAAGTTTAGATATATAAAATTTTTATTGAACTTTTTACCGTCTTTTACCCACTTCCTAGGAGCATTTCCAAATTTTCATAAAACATAATTTTATCACTTTTGTGAATTGAATTTAAAAAATCCATGTGACACGGTTGATATTAGTAAGTAAAATGTAATTCAATAAGATGAAAGTAATTTTTGGTGAATAGTAACTTTGGACTTTTATTTACCACGGTTAAAAGTAAATAGGGTAATTAAAGGTAAAAATGATATCATAACTACCCTAAAAAATATCTTAATTCAATTGGATAAGTATAATTCTTCCATAAACAATCTCAGAAATAAAATATGATCCTCTTTGGTCCACTTGGATTAGATTATGACATTTATTATTATTTAAAGAAGAGTTAAAAGAGTTAAATTCAAAGTTTATTAACTAAACCATTTTTAATATAAAGTTACACACATTATAATAGAGACTATAAATATTAATTAAAAAGATAAAAATATTTCCTACATCATGTTATTTTATTTATAATTTTTAGATATTAAATAATTAAATTTATTTATGACACAATGATGATGAAATAATTACCTTGTTAATGAAAGAATCAAATAAATGTTATTATAAATATTAAAATAAATATAATTTCAAAGTTTTTATGACATCCAAGAATTTTATAGGTGAATATGAAATGTTAGTATTGATTAAATGTATCTTGTTCTAATTAATCAAGTTGTGACGACTTTCACAAAAACAAAATACGAAATAGTTTCAAAATTGACATAAATTAATTTTTTTAAAAAATGAAATATTATTGGTTGATATAATATTCCTAAAAATCCAAGTTTCTTCAAAAATAATTAAATAATATTATATATGTTATTAAGGAACCAATTTTGGATCTCTTGGATGTCTATAGTATGTTTATTAACCATATAGTGTAAGAATACAAGAAGACATGGTAAAAGTTAAACTATTTAACTAAGAGTTAAATATAAATGATAAGGTTGAAATGATAATATAAACTTATATAAAACCTATTGGTTGAGATTATTTCGCCCCATAACCACCTTAGACTCGAAATAAATCATTTTGGAGTCATTATAAACTGAAAATTATTTTATTATAAAATAATATTTCAAGCTTTTCCTAATGTGACCCTCACCTCTCTTATAAAAGGGCACTTCCCATTCCCTCAAAATCACACCTCCAAAGCCCTTTTTTGTAGCCAACCCCTACCCAAATATCCTCCCAACTTCCATCTCATCAACCTATAGTCCTTTGATCAGAAATCCAACCTAATTATCCCTTCTGATCTACTAAAAAAATCACCCGAAGAAGAGGTAATAATTTCACCACCCTCTTTCAAGTTCTTTTCATCTTCCACTTACTTTTTCTTTGTTGTTCCCATACCAAAATATTAAATCCAGAACCTCCTAAATAATTTCATGTTATTATAAATAATTTAAAAACCATATTATTTATTCTATTCATCCTCTAAATGACAATGTCACCATACGTGCGTACGTACAACTTACCGTCTCCACGTCATGGTGCAGTTTTCTATTCAAACACTTCATTATTTGGATGGGTATAATAATAAGTATAAGTGATGTAAATAATAAATATAACATGTTAATTATTCTTTATATATGATATAACATCCAATTTCATACTATTACACCATCAATATAATGATATTGTCGCTCGTGCATACGTACGGATTACCGTCTCCACGACGCGATGAGATTCATTCCCACGTTCACCATTCAATGATGATTATAAAAATATATATATTATTAATAAGTATGTAATATATGAAATAATAATTCTATTGTATATATATATATATATATATATATATATTTATGTATGTACTTACATATCTTATTCACTTATTTACGTTCAATACGATATGAAAACAAAAACAACGTTTGTGTGTACGTATGGCCTACCGTCTCCATAAATAGTGTCTTCCATTTAATATATCTATCTACTATAAATATTTATATTATAAATATATATGATATATAAATCATGTGTTATATTATAGAAGTATTTAAATCATGATCTAAATGATACGATCAATAATATCAAGTTAAAACATGTACGATAAAGAAAACGATTATTACCCAAAATGTTAATTTAACATGAAAATCATATTAAATGGATAGTATAAAGTAATAAATGAATCATTTATGATATAGTAAATATAAATATGGTTCTGGTTTAATTTAATAACATACTATGGTGATTATACTGGAGGTTAAACGTACCCTCGACCAAAAGAAAGTGCATGGTAAGTGTTAATTCTATAATCTAATTATTATTCGAGGTTGTTTTTATGTAAGTATCTACCAAGACATATTTATTATCCATTTCCATGTTTCATAAAATTGTTTTCAAAGAGATTATTATTAAGGTAATTTTTTACTAAAACCTCATTTTAAATTTTTTAAAGATTTATTCTTCTAAACCTTTCTCGTTAATGCCCATGTTTTCAAAATGGTTTTAAGGATTTATTTATTTGGCCATGATTGTTTTAAAACATTAATTCCTTTAAAAAGTATCAAAGTGGTATGGTAAAATTTGATTCAAAAATATATTTTAAATTACTTCCTTTATAAATATGTTTTTTATAAATGTTTTCATGAAAATTGGATATTTCTGTCAAAGAGTTTTACTAATAATTTTCATCTATGTCAACATCCTTTGATAGATTTTAAACTTGTTTGAGGTTGATTTATTATGATACAAATCTTCTATATTGTATTGAAGGTTTTGTGATATATTTGACTGGGGATGTGTTATATTTATATAATTCATGATTTATGTTTAAAGTATTGACATTTCGTATGATAGTTTTAGTACGAATGTTTATGTTATGTTTCAACCTTCTCATATGAGGAATATATTGGACTTAATAAGTGATGGGTGGAGCCCTCTATAGCTCCTCAGTGCATCGATAGGTGTCATGAGACAATTAGACGTGGAATTGTCCGAGACCTTTCCAAAATTTGATATATGGTTTTGGCCGAGGCCTTAATCATTTTTACACGCCTTGGCTGAGGCCATGACAAAATGTTTTAGAATGTCTCTCATTATAAATTCCCTCATTATAAAAATACTATTGATGGTTCATGTGGTTATTTGAATAGTAGAATACCCATAACTATGTTTTATTATGGAATTATTTACTCAGCTCATATTCTTTCCATAAATTGTACATGTTTATTATTTGTAAATGCATGTGTTTTCAATTATTCACCATGCCTAATGTTTATGTTATATTCTGTTGTATTTCTTAATCTTACTAAGAATTTGAGCTCACCCCTTTCTTATGTTTTATTTTATTAGGATTCCAAGAAGTGTATTACGATTGATAAGCAGGGTTAAGCTAGGGAGTTAATGACATTCTCAAAGGATCATTTTTGTTGTGGTTTATTTCATAATGTGTAATGTAACGTTCATGTATGTAATCTATTTTCTAAGACTACTAAACTGATCAGTCCTTCGGGACTTGATTCCTTATAATCATGCCAATGTATTAAAATAAGGCACCAGCTCTGAGCTTCTGTGGTCGGGGCATTACACTTTCAAATACCTTAAATGACCACATTTCAATCGACCATTTTAAAAAAAATCCAAAAATTAACACTAAATATTTTTCAATGTGTAGAAACAAAAAATTAACTCTATTTTTTAAAAATAATTTTTTGAATATGTGAAATTTAATTTTTAAATAAAATTATCATTTATACAAAAAATATTGATTTTCAAATTATAAATGTTTTAATGACACTTTGAAAAACTAATTAATGTCTCTTAAAATTATCTTATAATAATAAGAAAAAATATATTAATTTAGTAATCTATTTATAAATTTCCTTTTATATATTTTTAGTAATTTTAAAATTTTATATAAACATTTAGGATTCATAAAAATACCAAAACATAATTTTTTTTAAAATATTTATTTAATTATTCCATGATATAAATATACCATATTTTCGTTTATGAGATACCCAAATTGTTTTTATACTTACATAGGTGAAGTTACTATTCTGTTGGTCATATTACTATTCCTAATGCTCACATTACTATTCTAACTGTCATATTTAATAGTATATTTCGGTTTTAAACTCAGTGTTGCATGAATGATAAACTATCGATGATATTAAATTTTAAAAGAAAAATACAATAAAATATTAGGGTATTAAAAACTCCCCTCCTTTAAAAAATTTCATTCTCAAAATTTCCAGAATGTCACCTCATAAAAATATTTGGGTAGTTCTTTATCATAAATCCTTATGGTTCCCACATTGCATCTTCAATTTTATGATTTTTCTAAAGTACCTTTACCAACTGAGTCATTTGATTCCTTAACACATTTTATCAAGTTTCCATAATCCAGATAGCCTCATAACAGTATGATAAATTAGGTTCTAATTATATTCCTTCAGAAGTGAGGACATGCGTTGGGTCTACCATATACTTTCCTAACAAAGAGATTTTGAACACATCACATACATTTGAAAGGATTGGTGGCATATCCAAATGATAATTCATAGCTCCAATTCCCTCTAAGATTTTAAAAGGTATAATATACCTTAGGATTTTTTTACCTTTACTTCCAAATCTTATAACACCCTTCCATGGTGATAATTTCAATAATACACGATCTCCCACTCCAAATTACAAATCCTTCCTTTTCATTCCTCATTTTGTTTAGAACTCGATGATCCTTCTTGATCAAAGCATATTATACCTTATTCTCTTTCCCTAGGTGGTTGTGTATTGAAAAATAATAATCCTTGAGTAGCTCGATCCATCCCCTTTGACTCATGTTGAGTTCTTTCTATGATAGGATATATTTCAAACTCTTATGATCTGTATACATATCACATATTTCACTATAGAGATAGTGTCTTCATATTTTTATATAACCAATTACGGCTACTAAATCAAGATAATGAGTTGCATAGTTATTTTGATGAATTTTTAACTTGCTTGATGTATAGGAAATAACTCTATCATTCTTTATAAGGAAACAACCAAGTCCTTTCTTTGGTGCATCACTATAAATCAAAAATCCAATATTTCCTACTGGTAGAGTCAATATTGAAGGATTCACTAATCTCTTATTCAATTCTCAAAATAAATCTTCACATTCCTTTTTCCAAATAAACCAAACCCCTTTACAAGTAAGCTTGGTCAATGTGTTAGCTAATCGGGGAAAATTTTAAATGAAATGCTGATAGTAACCTACTAAACCAATAAAACAATGTACCTCGGTTATGTTCATTTGTGTAGGCCATTCCTGAACTGTCTTTGTCTTCATATGACCAATTAAGATTCCATAATTCGAGACAATATTGAAAATAAAAGAAACTATTTGAAGCTTGAATTCACACTTTCAAAACATCCTATACAACTACTTTTTTCAATGTGTCTTCAGAACAATTCAAAAGTGGTTCTAATTTTCCTCAGATCTTTTGGTGTAAATAAATATATCATCAATAAATTCCACACACAAAAATTCTTAAAGATATTCCTTATATACCTGAGAAGCTCAGTCAGAGGAAAGCCTCTGACCATTTATTAAAGAAAAGAAAAGTCTAACAAGAAATCACAACAAAGTGAAAGGACAATTACAAATCATAGCAGTCGGACCCATCACCATACCCAAGATAGATTTCTTCCTCCACAGTAGATGATTCGCACTCTGAACTTTCATGGTGCTTCAAAGTCTTGGCATACTAACTTCTAAGATTCAACTTCTCCAAAGAGATAAATTCCTTAGAAGACTGTGCAACCCGTCCTTCCCTCTCGATGGAAGACCTGATGGTTTTTGGCTTTGGTAGATAAGAATAATCCCTCCTCGACCTTCTTCGTGGTGGGGCAGTCATCTCTTCTGCATTTCCAAACACCTTCTTTTTCCCACACTGGACAACATCACTGTAGGAAGTCCAGACCATGCCACATTCATTTTCCCTGTCACTATCGAGACAATCCCCCCATTTTACAAAAAGGCGCACTTCATGGTATCCCTCCTCCACACCCTGTTCCTGCTCATATTGGCTATTAGTGTCAGTGTCAAATAGCAAGTCACTATGAGTGACCCATAATCTCATGGCCAGCGTGTGTCCCTTTCTTCACAATAGCATCTCCAGCTACAACCTCTAGAGAAGCACTGCCATCTTCATTTACTGAAATATCCTCCTCAACATTAGAGACCTTACCATTCCTCAGTTATTATGAACAATTACCAATGGAGCCAGCAGTACGAACATCTTCATTACCATCTTCCCGCCCTTTCAATGGTACAACATAAACACCTAGATCCACAGTTCCTTTCCCCTTAGAAGCTTTGTAACCCAAAGACACAACTTCATCTCAGTCCAAATCTAAGTCATCCATCATTAATCCTACAAAACAATTGCGAAGCTCAATGCCGACCACCTGCTTCACAGACCATGGCTGTAGCTTTACTGAACACCTCACCCGCATGCCACTCCCATTAACAACCTTCTTTATAGAACCCAGACCAATAGAGGACTCCTTCTCTATCGCCTCCTCCACAGAACCCGCATTATTGATGACTACATCCTGCAAAACAACACCCTCCATCACCATTTTCATGTCCTCATGAACCAGATTTTCAGATCGATTGTAGCTCAAATTCCCACCAGCACTATTAGGACTCTTGTTCATTGCCTCCTAATCACCCCTTGTAGTGGCCAAATTCTCCTCAGAGAGAACCAGCTGCAGATGGCATGCACTACACTCCACCATAGACTGGGACTCAACTCCAAGATCACTATTCAATCTATCAAATACTTGCATCACTGATGGGTTCAAAGGATCCTGCACCATCTTCAAACCATATTCATGTCCCAACACATCAGCAAGAAGAACCTGCCTCAAATCCCTCTCCACATTTCCATCAGGTCGCATTTTAACCAAATCACCTGTAATGCAAGAAGAGTCCATCCGGTCTCCCTACCCAGATGAATCTCCAGGTCTGTTATACACAGTGAATTCCATATGGGTAATCATAGCCCAATACACATGATTATCTTTCACATACTCTTGAGCTAGCCTCACAACATCACTCACCTCATAGCCATCCCCACATTTCCCTTCAATCACTTTCAATTTAACACTTAGCCCTCCACTGTGGAAAACAACCTCCAAATTCCCAAACCGTCTACACTTCACACAGAACTTCATCCATGACTCAAATACAACCTCTTGCATCCAGAAAAACTCCTTCTCATCAGTAATCCAAACATAATGAAAAATAGGTCTCGCAATTTCGACCTCAATACATATCCGTGGACAAATCGGATGAGACACAGACTCAGTCTGTTGATCTAAACAAAGATATCGCCCAATCATATTTACAATTGCACAGAGAATTGAAGGATTTTGAAAAGAAAGATTGTGACAGAGGAGATTTACCCATGTCTTAATCAACAAAGGGTCACGTTGCATATGAAATTTGAAGCTTCATCAGAAAAAATAAAAGGAAGAATAACCGAACCTTCTAGGAGCCTTGGACAAACTAATAATCATATCCTCCTCCGATCTAAACCGAACCATAATTGTATCTGATCAAGTAACCCAACGACCAAACACTCATGAATTTACCAATATTTTAAGATTACCTGAGCAGAAACTTCCACCAATGGTCAATTCGGAAGAAAAAGAGCCACCAGGGTATACTTGTACAGATCTGCAGTGATGTTTAGCTCCGTCAGGAGCAGAGATAACTAGGGAGCCTCTCAAAAGAGAACTATAACTTTCAAGGTGGTGGAGATTTTAGGAATGGGTGGAGAAGAACCATGGTATGATGAAGGATCATCCCTCCATGCGGCAAAGAACACAAAAATCCCCCCTCCGATAGGGAGGGGGAAGAAGATCCTAGCGGCATGGATCTAGGTCATCGGGAGGGGGAAACAGATTTCAGCGGTCGAGTCTTCATATTTCTTATATACTATATTAATCATATCCATAAAAACAGAGGGTTAATTAGTCATTCCAAATAGATTTACTATAAACTCATAGTTTTCATACGTTGTTCGAAATTATATCTTTGGAATATCTTCCTTACTCAGAGGAAATTGATGGTATCCAGGTCAATGTTTAATCTTCAAAAGATATTTAACTTTTTGAAGTTGATAAAACAAATAATTAATGTGAGGAATATGATACTTGTATTTTATTTTAATAGAATTGATTTCCCTTTATTAAATGCATATCCACATGGATCCATATTTCTTCTTGAAAAATAGAATAGGGTCTCCCCATGGAGAAACACCTGGGTGAATAAATCCCTTATCACTCAATTCATCTTATTATTTATTCATCTCTAATAACTCTATAGTGTGTATTTTATAAGGAGTCTTTGATATAGGTCTTACACCAAGAATTAAATCAATAGTGAACTCAACTTCTTTCTCTTGAATATTCCCATGTAAATCCTCTGAAAATAAATCAATATATTCTTGCATTATAAGAACATATTCAATTTGATGATTTCTTTTCTCATATGTAGATAATGTTTTCTTTTCCTCCCCATGAATTTCATTCAGTAAAGATACTAGAGGTGGATCTAGATAATTACAATATGATAAGGTTTCTTCTCTAAAGATAAAGGATTCTACATATTCCTCTATAATAGTAATTTCCTTCCTCTTACAATAGATTTTCGCATCATATTTTGAAAGTTAGTCCATACTGAAGATTATATAAAATTCAATCATAGGTATGATGGAATGTTTAACAATGAAAACACACTTATATCATACATGGTACTAACCAACACATATTTTTTGTAATGAGACTTCCCTTAGGAGTTTTGAATGATAACCCCTTTATTAAATCTAAAGAGAAATGTCTAATTTTCTTGAAAAACTAGGAGGATATAACAATAATGTTATGATATAGAATAAAATAAATAATTTTCTATGTTTGAGGATGTGATTAAAGTACTTTCCACCACATCATTTAGAATTTCAACCTCTACAGATGTGACCACATAAGATTAGTCTTGCTCCCTTGTCCTTTTTGGGGAATGTTTCCTTATAACTTACGACAATCATTTGCATAATGTCCCATATCCTTACAATTGTAACATTGAACATTGGTGGATTCTTTATTTCCCTTTCAATCATGGTTTTGGTGGCCTTTTTCTCCATACTTGTAAAAAACTCTCATTCTCTTCCAGAAACTACCAGGGTATTTATTCTCACAATTATCATATGAAGTAAATTGAACTCTTACCTTATTACCCTTTTCCTTATTTCCTTTTCCAGAGTGTTGAACATACCTATTATTATCTTGCTTCCCTTTAAATTCACAAGACATAGAGAATTATTTTTCTATTTTGATAGCACATTAGACTATATCATCATATGATGATGAATTTTGGGAGACTAGTGCACTTTGGAGGAATGGTTTAACCCATCAAAGAATCAATCAATATTTATCTTTAGATTACATACACAATCAAAATAATTCCTTGCTAACCTTGTAAAATTGGATTCATATTTAGAAACATTTTTATACTCTTTTTTCCTCATATTCGAGAATTTTCTATCAATATCTTCTTACATTTCATGAGGGAAATATTTTTCAAAATAATGTTCCTTAAAATCCTTCCATTCCATGTATGATATTTTTTAATCCTTTGTTTTTTGAATTAATATCCACCATTGATCCAGAAATCCCAATAGACGATAAATTTCCATGAAAACCATCTCCCTTTCATTACTTCCAATATCATGAAATATCTTCTCTAAGGAACTTATCCACTGCTCACCTGCAAATGGGTTTGTAGTCCCATTAAATGATGGAGGTTACTATATTATGATGTGGTCTAACATTGTTCCTCTACATTGTCGGTCAGGATTCTCCATATGGGTAAAGTTATTATTCATAACCTGAGTCAGCTCTCCCAATATAGTTATAAGTTTCTCAACTCTAGTTGCAGCTCCTACTCCAACATCATTATCTTACATAGGAGGGAAATCTCTACATGGAACATGTGTATTTTTATGGTTTCCATTCATTCCATTAATTTCCATTTCTAAATAATGAAATACATAAAATTAAATTATTAATCATAATACATAATTTCAAACTAGCAACACTATATATTAAAAAATTTATGCATAGCTAATCTCATAATCATAAAAGTGGTTTATTTGGGGACATGTTTACTTTGAAATCCTTCATAATGGTTTGTAAAAATATGTGAATTATTCTAAGTATATCCCCCGAGAGTATCAAACCAGGTATGTAGTAAGATAGTTGTTGTGTACCAGGTTATACCAAATTAGGCTCAATGCACCTTGTCAATGTTTTTACCCATAGGTACATCTATTCTAGAACCATATCCATTTATAGTATCTAGACATGGTTTTATTTCTATGAATACCCACATAATATGTACACTTCCAAAACTCTAGTATGTTCTTCTATGATTATCCTTAAACTCTATATTAAGGTTTCCCCCCTAATATATGTTATCTAAATCTAGTTTCCATGGTTTATGCTAAACTTCCTATGATAACAACTATAAATACTCATACCCCATTAGCTAAGAACCGGTGCCTTACTATATTACATTGGCTTAAATAAAAAGTAAATTTTATCCTGAAGGATCGAATAGAGTAATAGATTTGAAAAACTATATGTAAACACAAGTTTTACATTACACCATTAAATTAAATACAACATAGAAACTTCATTGGAAACACCCATAAACTCATAGATTATCCCTATATGTCATTCATAATATACGTCTTCACATACTGAGAAAAAATAAAACATAAGAAAGGGGTGAGGTCATATTCTTAGTAAGGGTAAGAAATATAGTGGAAGATATCATAAACATAAATAATAAGGCATGGTGAATAACTAAAAACATATTCTATTAAAACATAAACTTGATCATAATATGGTTGGAATAAAAACTGATTAAATAATTCTATATAAATAATACTATGATAATGAAAATTAACCATGGATATTATAACCTTCAAATAATCATATGGAATATCAATTACTGGTATAATAATTAGGTAATTCATAATTTCATACATAATAAACATATCATCAAGGCTTCGTCTAAGACACCATACATAAGTGGGTATAAACCTAGTCTAGTTTGTCTCATGAGACCTACTGATTCATCAAGGGGATATACATGGCCCCAATCATCACTATATAATTATAATTAATTAATCATATTATAGGGGTGAAACATAAAAATACATACATATTAATGTAAATAACTTTCCCCAATCAATAAACACAATCAATAACCATTATGAGTAATATGGTGAATAGTATTAAGATAAAATGTAACGCCCCGACCCCAGTTACCCAGAGTCGGTGCATTATTTTAATACATTGGCATGATTACAAGGAATAAAGTCCCGAAGGACCGATAAATTTATCAGTCTTGGAAAAATAGATCACATACATGAATGTTACATTTGCACTTTAAGACGTACAAAACAACATAAATAATCTTTATGAACGTCATTATTCCCTTGGATTAACACTTCATATCAATCTCATTACACTTCTTGGAATCCTGGGAAAAATAAGACATATAAAGTGGTGAGCTCAAATGCTCAGTAAGGGTAAGCAATACAGCAGAAACTTTCAAAATAAGCATAAACATTTAAGGCAATGTATAAAACTAAAACAAAATCCTTTTAAACTTGAACTTTAGCATAATATGGCAGAAATAAAATGAAATAATGCCATTTAATTATTCACATGGATATTCTACTAATAAAATAATAACATTCAATATCACTAACCACTTTTATAATGATAGAATGAATGATTCCGAAATTTAATTTCTGTGTCGAGGCCTCGTTCCAAGACCTAAGGGATAACTGTAACTGGAACCCAACCCAGAGAGCCTCTGTAACCGGACTCCATCCCGGAGTGCCTCTAATAACTGGACACCAACCCGGAGTGCCTCTAATAACGGGACACCAACCTGGAGTGCCTCTAATAACCGGACACCAACCCGGAGGGCTTACTATTACCGGTCCCCAACCCGGAACATACTAGTCCAACACATTCATCTTCAGAAGAGGATGAAATATAACATAAACATTCGTATTAAAACTAACATACAAAATGTCAAAACTTTATTCATAAACCATTAATGGCATAAAAATAACTCATCCATAGTCAAAAATATCACAAAACCTTAAATACAATATGGATGATTTGTATCATAATAAATCAACTTGAAACAAGTTTAAAATGTATCAAAGGATGTTTACATAGATGAAATCAATACTATTTGAGAGAAATATCTATTTTTTTAAATCATTTAAAAGTCACATAATTATAGAGAAAACCTTTATTTTGAAAATATATTTATAAGCTTGTGAAGGAAGCTTCAAAGGTGTAATAACGGCGGAGAATAACCGCACCCACCGTATAAGTTAAAAAAATAAATTCTTACATTAATTTTGTCAAAATGTTAAAAAGGACCTTTTTTGGAAAACGACGAAAAGATTACTTTATAAACCTCTTATAAAAAGTCAAACAAGGGTATAAATGTATTTAACCCATATTATTGTAAATAGTAAAAATGTTTTGAAATACATTTTTAAGAAACATGGATGTGGATGATAAGAGATCCCAGTAGATTATTACAAATATACAACCTCGGATAATGAAAAGATTGCGAAATAAACCCTTACCAATTTGGTAACTTACGAAACATACAACCCATGAAAGAGGTATCATACAATGAATATGTAAATTCACATAAATTAAAGTGTATTACACAAATAATATAATTATGGGCAGTACATACACCACACAAAAGGTAATGGTGGCAATATGGCATGAATCTCACGGGAATAAGGAGTGAGATGAAAACCCCTTACCTTGCACTTTCCTTTAGTTGAGGGTACATTTAACCTTCTGTACGAAGATCGTAGTATATTATTAAATTATAACATAACCATATTAATATTTATGATATCATACATGATTCATTTATGACTTTATATTACTCATTTAATAATAATATCCATGTTAAGTTAACATTTCGGGTAATAATCACTTTCTTTATCATACATGTTTTAACTTGTCACTCTTGGTTGTATCACTTAGATCATGAATTAAATACTTCCAGAATATATAACATGATAAATATATCATATATATTTAGAATATAAATATGTATAATAGACATATATATGAAATGTAAAACACCGTTTATGGAGACGGTAGTCCGTACGTACGCATAAACGATGTTTCTGTTTTCATATAGTATTGAACGGAAGTAAGTGAATAAGATATATGTAAGTACATAAATCCTTATATATATATATATATATATATATATATCTCTAGTAGCATTATTATGTCATATATTACATACTTATTAGTAATATATATTTTTATAATCGTCGATGAATGGTGAACATGGAAATGAATCTCATCGCGTCGTGGAGACGGTAATCCGTACGTACGCACGAGCGAAAATATCATTATTTTGATATTAAAATAATATATAATTGGATGGTATATCATATATGCAGAATCATTATCATGTTTTATTTATTATTTACATGAATTAAAAATCATTATTATATCCATCCAAATAATAATATATTGAATAACAATTACACCACGACGTGGAGACGGTAGGCCGTACGTACGCACGTATGATGACATGTCATTAAAAGGATGGATAGAATACTGAAAATGGTTGTACCATATTTATAATAATATTACAGTATATAGGAGATACTGGATTCATTATTTTAGAATGGTAATAACAAATAAATAAGAAGTGGAAGAAGTAAGGAACTTGAAAAAGGGTGGTGAAATCATTACCTCTTCTTCGGGTTCTTCCTTTTGATTTAATCAAAAGGTATTATTAGGATGGATTTCTGACTAAAGGAAGGCCTCTAGGATTAAGTGAGGGAAGTTTAGAGAGTATTTGGTCAGGGTTTGGCTGAACCAAAAGGCTTTGAAGGAGTGAATTAATGACAAGGGTGAGTGTCCATTTATAAGAGAGGTGAGAGGAACCTTTGGAAAAGCTGGAAATATTAATTTATAATAAATTCATATTCGATTTATAATGGCTCCAAAGTGGATTATTTAAAGTTTAAGGTGAGGATGGGTCGAAAACTACTCAACCAATAGAATTTAAAATGGTTTGGGTCATTATATTAACCTTATCGTTTAGTTTTAACACTTAGTTAATTAGTTTGACACTTACCATGTCACTTTGAATTTTTATATTATATAGTTAATAAACTTACAATATACATCAAAGCGACCCAGAAGTGGTCCATTAATGATACAAATATCAGGATATAAGTATCTTGGCCGAACCATAGATTTTTAGGAATTTAATATCAATTAATAATATAATATTTGTTTTAAAAACTCTTTAATGTCAATTTTGACACTATTCAATAATTAACTTTTGTAAAAATCATAACAGAACGATTTCTTCAAAAAACGTTAATTAAATCAATCCTAATATGAAATATTATCCTATAAAATTAATTTAATTCATTAAAAGTCTCAAATTATATTTATTTTGGTATTTATAATATCAATTATTTTAATTTTTCACTATTATGGTAATTACTGCATGATCATTGTGTCATAAATAAATTAAATTATTTAATTTTTAAAATTATAAATAAAATACCATTATGTAGTAAATATTTTTAGCTTTCTAATGAATATTAATAGTCGAAAATCCAACATATATAACCCTATGTAAAAATTGTTTTTCTTAAAGATATATGCTTATATCATTTTTGTATTTATTTTAACTTAATTAATATAAACTGTCATTATCACTTACAAGTTGCTCCATGGGGTCCAAAAATCGACCCAAAGATGACCATGGTCATACATGTATCAACCAATAAGGTTAGGACACGTTTTAGGGTAATTTAGTATTATTATAATATTATTTTTTAACCATTATTTACCAGATTAACCCTTTAACCATGGTAAATAAAATATTTACCGAAGTAATTATTCAAAATGTATACAAATAAAAGTTACTTATCTACAAAATTTTAACATCCTGATTAAAAATATGGAATCCATTTTTCCAAATTCAAACCACAAAAGTGGCAGAAATTAATTTAAAATTAATTCCCGTTGTGAAAACAAAAAGCGTGTTTTTAAGATATAATAACTATCAAAAGAATGATACTTGTTTATGTCCGGTTTAATTGTAAAATTATGTCCAATGACCAACATTGTATTAAATGGTAAAAATATATTCTAAATATACTTTAAAACCACTCGAATTCATAATTTATCACTAATAATTATTTTGATTAAAAAAGTTGTTTTTAATTAAAATTTTGTAAACTTCACTATTCATCAAAAATATTAAAGTTATCCGAAAAGTACCAAAATTTCACCTTAGACTAAATTCTATACTCTGAATCCAAAAATGAAGTCCATTTTTAGAGATAAAATTTATAAAATTTTATAAAGTAGGTATTACTATTCATAACGGCTACTTTGATTGGTCGTGGTGTGTGTTAGAACTCGAAGTTGCGTACAACACACGCTACTGTATTATTCGAAAAGAAGCGTACTATGGAAGCTCGGGGTGTTACATTCTCTCATCCTTCAACAAATTGCGTCCTCACAATTTGATATTGTTCTTTGAAAATAAAGGTTGAAAATAGAAAATCTCTTTGTTGAAAAAAACCCACATTGGAAATTTGGTTAATAAAATTTAGTCTTAACAAGATGAAAAGAGAAATGAAAGGGTCACCAAAAAATTATGATATTGATTAGAAGGACATTAGTGGAAATTATATACATATAACTGGAAGAAAAACATAAATATTTATAGGTAGTGATTGCGGTCATCAATCACAAACAAGTTTAAAATTGAGGTCCTTAAATTCATCAATCTATGATGATTTAAAATACCATCGGTTCAACAAAACATAAGGTATTAGGATAACACATTTTTGACATTTCAAAATATCTTAGTTGAAATCCCACATCAAAAAATGTATTAATGAGGCCTCTATTTAAAATAAAGTGTGGAAAGTATGAAGATTACTGAAAATAACACATACTAGGGTTCCATGTTGGAAAATATGGATATGGAAGAGAAATCTAACCATCAATTATCTGATGGAGAGTGGTAGAGAACATGGATATGAAAAGGCCAACAATCCCAAAGCCATAAATTAGTGATGATCTAAGGTACCATATAGGACAACAATTTTGTTCTAAGTTCCTTTTCTTAGTGTTGAGCAATTTATTTATGAGATTGGCTAAGATCATAAGGAGATATACTTACTTTATAATTAGAGTTTTATCCATTAATAAATTTCTACCACAAACTCATCTTTCACCCCAAAACATAATACAACTCAAAAATACTCTATTTATCCTAATCGTATAGGGTTCCAAATATAATGAATTTATATTTCACATATCAGACCCTTTATGTAAAGAAACTACATTATACCATCCAGGAACTTCATGTAGCACAATGGGAGGCTATAAATCCCAATTTCACTATAGTTGTGGGTTTGATTCCCGCTGTTTTGTCTGACACGACGGGTCGTCACATGGTCTGCGTGCAGTCCTTTTATAAAAATCCAAAAAAAAACTAACCTTTCAAACTTAATCAATTCCAACCATTAGACTTATCCAAAATAACATTATCCAAACTCACAGTCCAAAATTTATAAGGAAGTTAAACATAATGAGGATCCTTTTTTCCAGGTAATAACATGTGAACACATTACTCATATATTATTTTAAAACACCGAAACATCCTGAATTACCAAAATCAACCATCTCTTAGTCCAAAATCACTACCTCAATATTAGGACCATATTAAGGTTTATCTTTCCTTCAACCATGTAATTTCCAACAAAAATTTAACTCGTTGTAGAGTAACTTTTATTATTACCATAAAATATAAAATCCTTAATTAAATAGTACTACAGTACAATCCTTATTTATTTCCAGAACATAATTGATACAACACTTAAATGAAATAATTCTAAAATAACAACATAAGAACACTAGTCATTCCTCTTCATCTGTGGTAGTATTATAACTTGATTATTATCCAATAGCATCATTCGTGGCATAGTCTGATGACTGGGAAATTGGTTCGCATAGTGTCCAAACTCCTTGAAAATGAAGCATTGTACATTTGAAACCATTTTCTTACCCTTGCAGTCACGTACTTTGTTCCTTTTTCCTCCACACTTATAACAAACTCCCATTCCTTTCAAGCAAGTTCCAGGATGTTTCTTCCCACAGTTATCACATATGGGAAAATTATTCTTTTCCTTATTCCCTTTATCCATCATTCTCTCATCCATCCTTTTCTTCTCTTGTTTCCCTTCAAATCAATAGGACTCCGAGAATTCATTACTCATATTATCAACACATGAAACTATTTCTTCATATGATGATAATACGTGGGAAACTATTTCACTTCTAAATTATGGCATAGGACCACGAAACATATGATCCTTCTTACTCTTTGGATCATACGTAATACGGGAGTTCACATTCCTTCTAATGGGCGCCATTTCTATACAATAGCATAAACTAGTTCATTTTATGAATTGCAATGAATAATTACCAAACTCGTAAAATACCTAACACAAATTGAACAGTTTATGGATATAATCCATAATCATAAAAATGTTTTCTTTGTGTAAGTATATACTCATAATCCCTTCATAATGGTTTGTAAAGAAAATGAGAATTATCCTAAGCATATCCCCCGGGAGTGTCGTAACCAAGAGTTCAGCAAGACCCGTTGTCGTGCACCAGTTCCCGTTTGAGTCTAGCTCAAAGCGGTCTTTTTGGGGTTTACCCCTAGGTACATCTGTGCTAGAGCCACCTCTACCTGCTCGTATCCAGACAGGGATGTATTGCTCGGAAAACTCACAAAATCTCTACAATACCAAAATTCTAGGAAGTTCATCTATACTAATCTTCAAAGTCTATCTTAGGGCCATGTGCTCTAATCAGTGTTTATCTAAATCTAGTTTCTAAGGTTATTTCTAAACTTCCTCTGATTCCAACTGTAATGCCCCGACCCCAGTTACCTAGAGTCGGTGCATTATATTAATACATTGGCATGATTACAAGGAATCAAGTCCCGAAGGAATGATCAATTTAGCAGTCTTGAAAAAATAGATCACATACATGAATGTTACATTTAAACTTTAAGACGTACAAAACAACATAAATAATCTTTATGAATGCCATTATTCCCTTGGATTAACCCTTTATATCAATCTCATTACACTTCTTGGAATCCTGGGAAAAATAAAACATATAAAGTGGTGAGCTCAAATGCTCAGTAAGGGTAAGCAATACAACAGAAACTTTCAGAAATAAGCATAAACATTTAAGGCAATGTATAAAACTAAAACAAAATCC
This sequence comes from Viscum album, assembly GCA_963277665.1. Classification (NCBI taxonomy): domain Eukaryota; kingdom Viridiplantae; phylum Streptophyta; class Magnoliopsida; order Santalales; family Viscaceae; genus Viscum; species Viscum album. The sequence goes on from OY728125.1 coordinate 746,706,981, forward strand.
TTTTAAACTAGAACTTCAGCATAATATGGAAGAAATAAAATGAAATAATGTCATTTAATTATTCACATGGATATTCTACTAATTGAATAATAACATGCAATATCACTAACCAATTTCATAATGATGTAATGCATGATGCCGAACTTTAATTTCTATGTCGAGGCCTCGTGCCAAGACCTAAGGGATAACTGTAACCGGAACCCAACCCAGAGATCCTGTATAACTGGACTCCATCCCGGAGTGCCTCTAATAACCGGACACCAACCCGGAGTGCCTCTAATAACCGGACACCAACCCGGAGTGCCTCTAATAACCGAACACAAACCCAGAGGGCTTACTTTTACCGGTCCCCAACCCGGAACATACTAGTCCAACACATTCATCTTAATAAGAGGATGAAATATAACATAAACATTCGTATTAAAACTAACACACAAAATTTAAAAACATTAATCATAAACCATTAATGGCATAAAAATAACTCATCCATAGTCAAAAATATCACAAAACCTTAAATGCAATATGGATGATTTGTATCATAATAAATTAACTTGAAACAAGTTTAAAATGTATCAAAGGATGTTGACATAGATGAAATCAATACTATTTGAGAGAAATATCTCTTTTTTTAAATCATTTAAAAGTCGCATAATTATAGAGAAAACCTTTATTTTGAAAATATCTTTATAAGCTTGTGAAGGAAGCTTCAAAGGTGTAATAACGACAGAGAATAACCGCACCCGCCGTATAAGTTAAAAAAAAGACATTCTTACCTTAATTTTGTCAAAATGTTAAAAAGGAACTTTTTTGGAAAGCGACGGAAAGATTCCTTTATAAAACTCTTATAAAAAGTCAAACAAGGGTATAAATGTATTTAAAACATATTCTTGTAAATAGTAAAAATGTTTTGAAATACATTTTTAAGAAACATGGATGTGGATGATAAGAGATACTAGTATATTATTATGAATATACAACCTCAGATAATGAAGAGATTGTGAAATAAACCCTTACCAATTTGGTAACATACGAAACATACAACCCATGAAAGAGGTATCATACAATGAATATGTAAATACACATAAATTAAATTTTATTACACAAAGAATATAATTATGGGAAGTGCATACACCACACAAAAGGTAATGGTGGCAATATGACATGAATCTCATGGGAATAAGGAGTGAGAGGAAAACCCCTTACATTGCACTTTCCTTCAGTCGAGGGTACGTTTAACCTCCTTACAAAGATCGTAGTATGTTATTAAATTATAAAATAACCATATTAATATTTATGATATCATACATGATTCATTTATGACTTTATATTACCCATTTAATAATAATATCCATGTTAAGTTAACATTTTGGGAAATAATCACTTTCTTTATCATACGTGTTTTAACTTGTCACTCTTGGTTGTATCACTCAGATCAGGATCTAAATACTTCCAGAATATATAACATGATAAATATATAATATATATTTAGAATGTAAATATGTATAATAGACATATATATGAAATGTAAAACACCGTTTATGGATACGGTAGTCCGTACGTACGCATAAACGATGTTTTGGTTTTCATATAGTATTGAACGGAAGTAAGTGAATAAGATATATGTAAGTACATAAATCCTTATATAAATAAATATATATATATATATATATATATCTCCAGTAGCATTATTATGTCATATATTACATATTTATTAGTAATATATATTTTTATAATCATCGATGAATGGTGAACTTGGAAATGAATCTCATCGCGTCGTGGAGACGGTAATCCGTACGTACGCACGAGCGAAAATATCATTCTTTTGATATTAAAATAATATATAATTGGATGGTATATCATATATACAGAATAATTATCATGTTATATTTATTATTTAAATGAATTACAAATCATTATTATATCCATCCAAATAATAATATATTGAATAACAATTACACCACGACGTGGAGACGGCAGGCCGTACGTACGCACGTATGATGACATGTCATTCAAAGGATGGATAGAATACTGAAAATGGTTGTACCATATTTATAATAATATTACAGTATATAAGAAATACTGGATTCATTATTTTAGAATGGTAATAACAAAGAAATAAGAAGTGGGAGAAGAATGGAACTTGAAAAAGGGTGGTGAAATCATTACCTCTTCTCCGGGTTCTTCCTTTTGATTTGATCAAAAGGGCTCCTTAGGATGGATTTCTGACTAAAGGAAGGCCCCTAGGATTAATTTAGGGAAGTTGAGAGAGTATTTGGGAAGGGGTTGGCCAAACCAAAAGGCTTTGAAGGTGTGAATTAATGAGAAGGGTGAGTGTCCTTTTATAAGAGGGGTGAGGGGCACCTTTGGAAAAGCTAGAAATATTATTTTATAATAAATTCATATTCGGTTTATAATGGCTCCAAAGTGGATTATTTAAAGTTTAAGGTGGTTATGGGTCTAAAACTACTCAACCAATAGAATTTATACTGGTTTGGGTCATTATATTAACCTTATCTTCTATTTTTAACACTTAGTTAATTAGTTTGACACATACCAAGTCACTTTGTATTTTTATATTATATAGTTAATAAAATTACAATATACATCCAAGCGACCCCCAAGTGGTCCATTAATGATACAAATATCAGGATATAAGTATCTTGGCCGAACCTTAGATTTTTAGGAATTTAATATCAATTAATAATATAATATTTATTTTAAAAACTCTTTTATGTCAATTTTGACACTATTCAATAATTACCTTTTGTAAAAATCATAACAGAATTATTTCTTCGAAAAATGTTAATTAAATAAATCCTAATATGTCATATTATCCTATAAAATAAATTTAATTCATTAAAAGTCTCAAATTATATTTATTTTGGTATTTATAATATCAATTATTTTAATTTTTCACTATTATGGTAATTACTGCATGATCATTGTGTCATAAATAAATTAAATTATTTAATTTCTAAAAATTATAAATAAAATACCATTATGTAGGAAATATTTTGAGATTTCTAATTAATATTAATAGTCGAAAATCCAACATATATAACCCTATGTAAAAATTGTTTTTCTAAAAGATATATGTTTACATCATTTTTGTATTTATTTTAACTTAATTAATATAAAGTGTCATTATCACTTACAAGTTGCTCCATGGGGTCCACAAATAAACTCAAAGATGCCCATGGTCGGACATGTATCAACCAATAAGGTTAGGACACGTTTTAGGGTAATTTAGTATTATTATAATATTATTTTTTAACCGTTATTTAACAGATTTACCCTTTAACCATGGTAAATTAAATATTTACCGAAATAATTATTCAAAATGTATAAAAATAAAAGTTATCTATCTACACAATTTTAACATCCTGATTACATATATGGAATCCATTTTCCCAAATTCAAAACATAGAAGTGGCATAAATTAATTTAAAATTAATTCCCGTTGTGAAAACAAAAAGCGTGTTTTTAAGATATAATAACTATCTAAAGATTCATACTTGTTTATATCCGGTTTAATAGTCAAATTATGTCCAATGACCAAAATTGTATTAAATGGTAAAAATATATTCTAAATATACTTTAAAACCACTCAAATTCATAATTTATCACTAATAAGTATTTTGATTAAAAAAGTTGTTTTTAATTAAAATTTAGTAAACTTCACTATTCATCAAAATATTAAAGTTATCCGAAAAGTACCAAAATTTCACCTTAGACTAAATTCGATACTCCAAATCCAAAAATGAAGTCCATTTTGAGAGATAAAATTTCTAAAATTTTAAAAAGTATGTATTACTATTCATAACGGCAACTTTGATTGGTCGTGGTGTGTGTCAGAACTCGAAGTTTCGTACAACACACGCTACTGTATTATTCGAAGAGAAGCGTACTGTGGAAGCTCGGGGTGTTACATTCTCCCATCCTTCAACAAATTGAGTCCTCGCAATTTGATATTGTTCTTTGAAAATAAAGGTTGAAAATAGAAAATATCTTTGTGGAAAAAAACCCACATCGGAAATTTGGTTAATAAAATTTAGTCTTAACAAGATGATTAGAGAAATGAAAGGGTCACCAAAAAATTATGATCTCGATTATAAAGACATTGGTGGATATTATAGACATATAACTGGAGGAAAAACGTAAATATTTATAGGTAGTGATTGCGGTCATCAATCAAAAACAAGTTTAAAATTGAGGTCCTTAAATTCATCAATCTATGATGATTTAAAATACCATCGGTTCAACAAAACATAAGGTATTAGGATAACACATTTTTGACATTTCAAAATATCTTAGTTGAAATCCCACATCGAAAAATGTATTAATGAGGCCTCTATTTAAAATAAAGTATGGAAAGTATGAAGATTACCGAAAATAACACATACTAGGGTTCCATGTAGGAAAATATGGATATGGAAGAGAAATCTAACCATCAATTATCTGATGGAGAGTGGTAGAGAACATGGATATGAAAAGGCCAACAATCCCAAAGCCATAAATTAGTGATGATCTAAGGTACCATCTAGGACAACAATTTTTTTCTAAGTTCCTTTTCTTAATATTGAGGAATTTATTTATGAGATTGGCTAAGATCATAAGGAGATATACTTACTTTATAATTAGAGTTTTATCCATTAATAAATTTCTACCACAAACTCATCTTTCACCCCAAAACATAATACAACTCAAAAATACTCTATTTATCCTAATCGTATAGGGTTCCAAATATAATGAATTTATATTTCACATATCAGACCCTTTATGTAAAGAAACTACATTATATCATCCAGGAACTTCATGTAGCACAATGGTAGGCGATAAATCCAAATTGCACTATAGTTGTGGGTTCGATTCCCGCAGCTTTGTCTGACACGACGGGTCGTCACATGGTCTGCGTGTAGTCCTTTTATAAAAATCCAAAAAAAACTAACCTTCCAAACTTAATCCATTCCAACCATTAGACTTATCCAAAATAACATTATCCAAACTCATAGTCCAAAATTTACAAGGAAGTTAAACATAATGAGGATCCTTTTTTCCAGGTAATAACATATGAACACCTTCCTCATATATTCTTTTAAAACACCAAAACATCCTGAATTACCAAAATCAACCATATCTTATTCCAAAATCACTACCTCAATATTATGACCATATTAAGGTTTATCTTTCCTCCAACCATGTAATTTCCAAAAAAAATTAACTCGCTGTAGAGTCACTTTTATTAGTACCATAAAATCTCAAATCCTTAATTAAATAGTACTGCAGTACAATCCTTATTTATTTCCAGAACATCATTGATACAACACTTAAATTAAATAATTATAAAATAACAACATAAGAACACTAGTCATTCCTCTTCATCTATGGTAGTATCATAACTTGATTATTATATAATAGCATCATTTGTGGCATAGTCTGATGACTAGGACATTGGTTCGTGTAGTGTCCAAACTCCTTGAAAATGAAGCATTGTACATTTGAAACCATTTTCTTACCCTTTCAGTCACGTACTTTGTGCCTTTTTCCTCCACACTTATAAAAAACTCCCATTCCTCTCAGGCAAGTTCCAAGGTGTTTCTTCCCACAGTTATCACATATGGGAAAATTCTTCTTTTCCCTCTTCCCTTTATCCATCTTTCTCTCATCCATCCTTTTCTTCTCTTGTTTCCCTTCAAAGCCATAGGACTCTGAAAATTCATTACTCATCTTATCAACACATGATACTATTTCTTCATATGATGATAATACGTGGGAAAATATTTCACTTCTAAATTCTGGGTTAGGACCACGAAAGATATGATCCTTCTTACTCTTTGGATCATACGTAATACGGGAGTTCACATTCCTTCTAATGGGCGCCATTTCTATACAATAGCATAAACTAGTTCAGTTTATGAATTGCAATGAATAATTACCAAACTTGTAAAATACCTCACACAAATTGAACAGTTTATGGATATAATCCATAATCATAAAAATGTTTTCTTTGAGTAAGTATATACTCACAAGCCCTTCATAATGGTTTGTAAAGAAAATGAGAATTATCCTAAGCATATCCCCCGGGAGTGTCGTAACCAAGAGTGCAGCAAGGCCCGTTGTCGTGCACCAGTTCCCGTTCGAGTCTAGCTCAAAGCGGACTTTTTGGGTTTTACCCCTAGGTACATCTGTGCTAGAGCCGCCTCTACCTGCTCGTATCCAAACAGGGATGTATTGCTCGGAAAACTCACAAAATCTCTACAGTACCAAAATTCTAGGAAGTTCTTCTACACTAATCCTCAAAGTCTATCTTAGGGCTATGTGCTCTAATTAGAGTTTATCTAAATCTAGTTTCCAAGGTTATTGGTAAACTTCCTCTGATACCAACTGTAACGCCCCGACCCCAGTTACCCAGAGTCGGTGCATTATATTAATACATTAGCATGATTACAAGGAATAAAGTCCCGAAGGACCTATCAATTTAGCAGTCTTGGAAAAATAGATCACATACATGAATGTTACATTTGAACTTTAAGACGTATAAAACAACCTAAATAATCATTATGAACGCCATTATTCCCTTGGCTTCACCCTTTATATAAATCTCATTACACTTCTTGGAATCTTGGGAAAAATAAAACATAGAAAGTGGTGAGCTCAAATGCTCAGTAAGGGTAAGCAATACAGCAGGAACTTTCAAAAATAAGCATAAACATTTAAGGCAATGTATAAAACTAAAACAAAATCCTTTTAAACTTGAAATTCAGCATAATATGTTAGAAATAAAATTAAATAATGCCATTTACTTATTCACATGGATATTCTACTAATCGAATAATAACATGCAATACCACTAACCAATTTCATAATGATGGAATGCATGATGCCGAACTTTAATTTCTGTGTCGAGGCCTCGTGCCAAGACCTAAGGGATAACTGTAATCGGAACCCAACCCGAAGTGCCTCTATAACCGGACTCCATCTCGGAGTGCCTCTAATATCCGGACACCAACCCAGAGTGCCTCTAATAACCGGACACCAACCCGGAGTGCCTCTAATAACTGAACACCAACCCAGAGGGCTTACTTTTACCGGTCCCCAACCCGGAACATACTATTCCAACACATTCATCTTAATAAGAGGATAAAATATAACATAAACATTCATATTAAAACTAACATACAAAATGTCAAAACATTAATCATAAACCATTAATGGAATAAAAATAACTCATCCATAGTCAAAAATATCAAAAAAACTTAAATACAATATGGATGATTTGTATCATTATAAATCCACTTGAAACAAGTTTAAAATGTATCAAAAGATGTTGACATAGATGAAATCAATACTATTTGAGAGAAATATCTCTTTTTTTTAATCATTTAAAAGTCGCATAATTATAGAGAAAACCTTTATTTTGAAAATATATTTATAAGCTTGTGAAGGAAGCTTCAAAGGTGTAATAACGGCGGAGAATAACCGCACCCGCTGTATAAGTTAAAAAATGACATTCTTACCTTAATTTTGTCAAAATGTTAAAAAGGACCTTTTTTGGAAAACGACGGAAAGATTCCTTTATAAACCTCTTATAAAAAGTCAAACAAGGGTATAAAAGTATTTAACCCATATTCTTGTAAATAGTAAAAATGTTTTGAAATACATTTTTAAGATACATGTATGTGGATGATAAGAGATCCCAGTAGATTATTAAGAATATACAACCTCAGATAATGAAGAGATTGCGAAATAAACGCTTACCAATTTGGTAACTTACGAAACATAGAACCAACGAAAGAGGTATCATACAATGAATATGTAAATACAAATAAATTAAATTGTATTACACAAAGAATATAATTATGGGCAGTACATACACCACACAAAAGGTAATGGTGGAAATATGGCATGAATCTCACAGAAATAAGGAGTGAGATGAAAACCCCTTACCTTGCACTTTCCTTTAGTCGAGGGTACGTTTAACCTCCTGTACGAAGATCGTAGTACGTTATTAAATTATAATATAACCATATTAATATTTATGATATCATAAATGATTCATTTATGACTTTATATTACCCATTTAAAAATAATATCGTTGTTAAGTTAACAATTCGTTTAATAATCACTTTCTTTATCGTACATGTTTTAACTTGTCACTCTTGGTTGTATCACTTAGATCAGGATTTAAATACTTCCAGAATATATAACAATATAAATATATCATATATATTTAGAATATAAATATGTATAATAGACATTTATATGAAATGGAAAACATCGTTTATGGAGACGGTAGTCCGTTAGTACGCATAAACGATGTTTCTGTTTTCATATAGTATTGAACGGAAGTAAGTGAATAAGATATATGTAAGTACATAAATCCTTATATATATATATATATATATATATATATCCATTAGCATTATTATGTCATATATTACATACTTATTAGTAATATATATTTTTATAATCGTCGATGAATGGTGAACTTGGAAATGAATCTCATCGCGTCGTGGAGACGGTAATCCGTACGTACGCACGAGCGAAAATATCATTCTTTTGATATTAAAATAATATATAATTGGATGGTATATCATATATACAGAATAATTATCATGTTATATTTATTATTTACATGAATTACAAATCATTATTATATCCATCCAAATAATAATATATTGAATAACAATTACACCACGACGTGGAGACGGTAGGCCGTACGTACGCACGTATGATGACATGTCATTCAAAGGATGGATAGAATACTGAAAATGGTTGTACCATATTTATAATAATATTATAGTATATAGGAAATACTGGATTAATTATTTTAGAATGGTAATAAAAAAGAAATAACAACTGGAAGAAGAATGGAACTTGAAAAGGGGTGGTGAAATCATTACCTCTTCTTCGGGTTCTTCCTTTTGATTTGATCAAAAGGGCTCCTTAGGATGGATTTATGATGAAAGGAGGACCCCTAGGATTAATTGAGGGAAGTTGATAGAGTATTTGGGCAGGGGTTGGCAAAACCAAAAGTCTTTGAAGGTGTGAATTAATGAGAAGGGTGAGTGTCCTTTTATAAGAGGGGTGAGGGGCACCTTTGGAAAAGCTAGAAATATTATTTTATAATAAATTCATATTCGGTTTATAATGGCTCCAAAGTGGATTATTTAAAGTTTAAGGTGGGTATGGGTCGAAAACTACTCAACAAATAGAATTTATACAGGTTTGGGTCATTATATTAACCATATATTTTAGTTTTAACACTTAGTTAATTAGTTTGACACTTACCATGACACTTTGTATTTTTATATTATATAGTTAATAAACTTACAATATACATACAAGAGACCCCCAAGTGGTCCATTAATGATACAAATATCATTATATAAGTCTCTTGGCCGAACCTTAGACTATTAGGAATTTAATATCAATTAATAATATAATATTTGTTTTAAAAAAGCTTTTATGTCAATTTTGACACTATTCAATAATTGACTTTTGTAAAAAACATAACAGAATGATTACTTCAAAACAAGTTAATTAAATCAATCCTAATATGTCATATTATCCTATAAAATTAATTTAATTCATTAAAAGTCTCAAATTATATTTATTTTTGTATTTATAATATCAATTATTTTAATTTTTCACTATTATGGTAATTACTGCACCATCATTGTGTCATAAATAAATTAAATTATTTAATGTCTAAAAATTATAAATAAAATACTATTATGTAGAAAATCTTTTTATATTTATAATTAATATTAATAGTCGAAAATCAAACATATATAAACCTATGTAAAAATTGTTTTTCTAAAAGATATATGCTTATGTCATTTTTGTATTTATTTTAACTTAATTAATATAAAGTGTCATTATCACTTACAAGTGGCTCTATGGGGTCCAAAAATCAACCCAAAGATTCCCATGGTCGGATATGTATCAACCAATAAGGTTAGGACACGTTTTAGGGTAATTTAGTATTATTATAATATTATTTCTAAAACCCTATTTACCAGATTTACCCTTTAACCATGGTAAATAAAATATTTACCGAAGTAATTATTCAAAATGTATAAAAATAAAAGTTACATATTTACACAATTTTAACATCCTGATTCAAAATATGGAATCCATTTTTCCAAATTCAAAACAGATAAGTGGAAGAAATTAATTTAAAATTAATTCCCGTTGTCAAAACAAAAAGCGTGTTTTTAAGATATAATAACTATCAAAAGATTGATACTTGTTTATGTCTGGTTTAATTGTCAAATTATGTCCAATGAACAAAATTGTATTAAATTCTAAAAATATATTCTAAATATACTTTAAAACCACTCAAATTCATAATTTTTCACTAATAATTATTTTGATTAAAAAACATGTTTTTAATTAAAATTTAGTAAATTTCACTATTCATCAAAATATTAAAGTTATCCGAAAAGTACCAAAATTTCACCTTAGACTAAATTCGATACTCCAAATCCAAAAATGAAGTCCATTTTTAGAGATAAAATTTTTAAAATTTTAAAAAGTAGGTATTACTATTCATAACGGCTACTTTGATTGGTCGTGGTGTGTGTTAGAACTCGAAGTTGCGTACAACACATGCTACTGTATTATTCAAAGAGAAGCGTACTGTGGAAGCTCGGGGTGTTACATAAAACATCCAAAATAAAAATACTCATAAATAATTTCATAAAATATGGTAGATTATATCATAAAATATCAATAATAATTAATCATAAGATTCAATATATGGTGTTGAAATATATAATACTCTAATAAAATCATTGAGGAATTCTTGAGAGAAATACCCTTTTTTACTTTAGAAAGAATAGTTCTTTTTGAAACTAATTTTTATTTTTCATAAAATCAAATTGAAACATGTATATCCCAAAAAATAAAAGGTAGGTACAAAAAATTATATTTTAGGCATAAAAGATTTTCAAATGAAGTGATACCATGCAAAAAGATAATTTAAGAATCTTTATAAATGAGCTGCTTAAGTGAAGTTTAAGGTAAAATACTAAAGAGTATTTAAAATAGACTAAGGAATATTTTTTTGTATAAAAAACATAAATTAAACAAGATAGTTATTCATGATAAAATTACTAGTTTTATAAAAATAATGGTGGCTTAAAATATTTTATGGAGTGCACTTGAAAATCAGTAATAAACTGGGAAGTTCCCCTTAATTGAGCTTTCGTATCGGAAAGAATTGAGAAAGAATCCTTACAAAACATGTAAATCCCCATAAAATAAAGAAGAATTATTATAGGTAAATATATATATAACATTAAAAAATACTTTACGAGGAAAATGTAATAATAATTAATAATTAAATTGGGGTAAAGAGAGAGAAAGCATATCCTGAATGAGAAATTGAGATTCGGGGAGAAACCAGTACCTTATGTTTGAATGTGTTATTCAATTTTAATTAATGTCTTGTATAATGAAATTTTATTCATTAATAATATAACTAACAACCTATTAAACATTTAATTGAAATTGTATAATTTTTTATGTTCATTTATAGTATTTTTTATGAGTTATAAGATTTAATTTCATCGTTGGAGAGTGTTCTTTTTATTGGTTTTCATAATTGCTTCACTTGTATACATGTAAAAAAGTTCATGTAAAATGGGAATAGTTGTAAAAAATTTAAATTATATGTTATTAATGAAAATAAATAAAATTAAATGGTAATATAATTCCTTTGTTTATTTTGGATGATGATGAATCATTAGATAAGATGTTAGTGATAACCATTTGAATTATTTTGGCGTTTTTTCGATTATCACACAGTAGTTTTGTTTTAAAAATAAATATTATGTATATATAATAGTTAAAGAATATTAAATAAGTTAAATTAAAAATATTAAATACTTTTTTAACTATAAAAATTGTTTTAGGACTAGCATTGAATGCAGTATTAGAAAAATTAAACTCATCGTCCACGAAAATGGTAAATCGACACCTCACAAATGATGTTTTCATTTTTAGAATAAAAAGTGAACGGGAAAAAAATTATTGGTTTATCTTAAATTATCATAATAAAATTAAATTTTATATAATATAATAGAGTTTTCATGAATTTTTGGACAGAGGTGGTAAGAAAAGGATAAGAAAAGAAAAGAAGTTTATTGAAATTTAAAAAGAAATAAAGGTGATTTTCCTCTTGAATTCATATCCTTAAGAACCTCCTTTAGGGAATTTGAAATGGTATTTTGGTGAGAACAGAAAGAAAATAAATTGGGGTAGATGTTTCTTAGGGGAAATTTTTAGATTATAATAAATCTTCATGGATTTGGGTGTTTGAGGAGAAGGGGTGGTGAGGGATGGTATTGACAGTGGGGGGAGATGGGTGTTTTTTTTAATATTCAATTCATTTGTTTATTATTTTGGATCAAGCCTAGAAAAAAATTGAGAATTATCACTAAATATATTTAAATAATTAATGAGAGTTAGATGTTATGGGCTTAAATCATCCATAAATCACCTATGAATATATAATTCATGTATTTTGTTAAATACCATAAGTTACCATATTTCACTATTCACAAAAAATCAACTATTTTAGAAAAATCCTAAAAATCCACCATAACCATTTTTTACATTTAGATTTCAAAAATGGACTCCATTTTATGAAAATAATTTTCTAAATCTAATAAAGTTATCTTTTGAATAAAATCATCATTTATCCAAAAAATATCGATTTTAAAATTATAATTGCTTTTATGACACTTTCAAAAATTAATTAAGGTATCATAAAATTATCATAAAATCATAAGGAAAAATATATTAATTTATGACTCTATTTTTTAATATTATTTTAAATAAGTATATTAACTTTAAAATTGAAAATTAACATTAATTTTTTACAAAAACACCAACACTTAATTTATGGTTTTTAAAACATTTATTTTCATATTCCATGATATAAATATACCCTATATTCATTTATAAGATACAAAAATTTTATTTATACTTTAATAAGTGAAGTTACTATTATATTGGTCATATTATTATTCCAAATGGTCACATTGATATTCCAATGGTCATATTTAATAGTATATCATGGTTTTAAACTTGTTGTTACGTGAAGCATAAACAATCGAAGATATTAAATTTCAAAAGAGGCATACCACATGATCTTGGGGTGTTACAGTCACTGTGGATGATATTTATCCATCCATGATTAAATCCTTGATCCCACATTTTTGGTTAGTTTTATTCTTTATATAAAATCAAGTGTCTCTTATTGGAGTGTTTTCAGATGTGGCCCTATGTAACCAAAGGATGTATATCGAACCCACAATCCTTATTAATAGGAATCAAGTGGGATCTTGTTCTATATTGGAGGTGATTATAAAAGTTATGATCCAAAATAGGTTCTAGATTCTATGAGTTGAGATCATGTGTAATGATGATTATAAATAATCAGAAATGCCGAAGTCAAAATGGAAAAGAAATCCTTCTGACATGAAGGGAGAACAAGCTAAACTCACAGATCCAATATATGTTGACTAGTGGAAATTAGTGGGACCTCATACTTTTGAGGATATCCAAGGGGAAGTGACTATATTTTGGTATCTATATAATTTTTTAAGGATTATCAATATGGGAAACTCTTATATATAAGTGAAAAAATGATAACAAGGGAGGACTCAACTTTGGGTGAAACCTAATTAAAAAAATAAATAAAACCATAAATAGAAAAGATTATTCCTCTATATCCTAACCAATAAAAACCAGAATAGTGATAAAATATCAATGATGAATGAATTGTTAAGATACACCTTGAAATAGGGTATAATAAGTTTAATTGATCATCTAGAGGCTTGTTAGCCCTTAACCGAAAACATCAGAAATTGAGGAAACCAAGGACATATCCTCTTTGAAGAAGGGTGGTACTTGTATCTCTACTGGTAATCCCGAAATATTTCATTGAAAGTGAGGTGACACTGGAATAGAACAGGACTGAGTTACAATATCCATTTTAAACCTACTTGTACATTCTATGGAAAAGAAAAAGGTAGAGTTTATAAAAATAAATGAAATAACGTAGGAAGCTAATAAAATACATAAAAGATCGCTCTAGGTTAACATAAATGAGGAGAAAAGGACACAAATCAATTATAAATATCAAATCCTAATTTTTTGGATTCAATTTAGGTAATATTATCAGGTAAGATTACATTATTTCTTGGTATAAAATTACTATCTACTTTGTGGGAATTATAGAAGATAAACTAGATTGGAAATTTTTTCCTTTTAAATGGATCTTATACAAGTTTCATGGAACTAATTTGTTTAAATTTTTCTGCAGTAATGTGGTGATTTCTTGTGAAGATTAACTCCCATTGTTTGTTTTTCCAATGTTTGGGTTCTCACTAAACCCCTAAAAGTGATTTGTTTTTATATAAAAAAATTGATTTTCATTCAATCAGTAAAGAGCGATCAATGATTTTAAAATAATTGAAGTGATATGACTGAATTTTTTATGTATTGGGATTTTATAATTATACCATATAACATGTTTTGAATGATATTATAGTTATAATAATCATGAAACATTGAAGGATTTTTCTGCATTATCTTTCCTTTGAGGATTTTCAAGTGTTTTTTTAATGGTATAGATAACCTAGAAAAGTGATTTGGTGGTAAGGTGATATTTCTGGAAAACACATGATTGAGAGATAGATGGCCCTAAAATGTGCGTAACGTTGAGATAATAATGTTTAGTTGTGATAAATAATTGATATTGATAAATTAAAATTGACAGTGTTGGTGACCTTGAAATTGATTAGTGATTTGATGATAAATTGATTCATTTTTATGTTTAATACTTTTTTTATTTATAGAATATATTGGATTGTTTGTGGAACTGTATATGATTCTATTATTTATTTATAGTGATTCTGGGTATTTATAGAAAAAATTTGAATATTTTATGATGTATATGATTATTCAATATATATTTTTTGGAATATAACTTTATGACTGACTGATATTATTTGTAGATGATTGTTAAGTTAACCATAGAAGAATATGTGATTAAAATCATTCTAATCATTGGAGTACAATTTTGGTGTGTAAATTTTTAAAGAATTTTAATATTAGTTATTTATGGAATGATTTATGTTGATATTTGGGTGTTATTTTGGATATTTTAAAGATTATTATATTAATATTTTTTATGTTAGGTAAGGTCTTCTAACTTTTTTAGTTTTGGTAAATATCTTGAGACATGAGGATTGACTTTTTATTATTTTACAGGTATTATGATCCATTAAAAGTTAATTTTAGTACTTTAAGAATGAAAATAAAAAACATCATTTTTATTTATCATATTTAATATGAGATGAATAAGGTATGGAAAAATAATCAACTCATAATCATAGAATGCAATTATTCTTATGCTATCAAAAGAAATCATGAAAGTATATTATCTCATATTTTATATGTTGATAAAAAAGGATTTATTAAACTTATGAAAGAGAAAGATAAATCTATGAAGTCTTCTCTGGAAAGTATCACTCAGCTATCAAGGTATTTTTTTGGAGTCCCATTAGTCTTATAAGGATACATACATGGTTTTGGATATTATTAATTATGAAATACTAAGTTTCCTAGTAGAGATATAGAAGTTAGTTATCATGATATAGTCTATACCTTATTTTATTACTATATCAGGATAAACTAATTCTAGTACATGATCACAAAAATTGTGAAGGAAAATTTTATATAATGGAGTATAATTTAACATCTAATGTCTTTAGAATATATTTCTATTTTAATAAATTGTAAGTGTTTGATAGCTTTCTTGTCATACAACACCAAGCATAAAATGATCTGTGATACATTATCACTTAGCTGTTAAATTGAAATATTTGAATAGAATTAACCATGATATAATATATATATATATATATATGTTTAACAAAATTTTGTTTTCTTTATTTATTCATAATAAATAAGTTCCATGTTTTTTGTAATGTCATTTTTTTCTTTAAAAAACTATAGTTTTCCTAAAACCAATTATTTTATTTTTACATTGAAATTATAATTAATTTATTAAATTTATATAAATTGTATTTTAGGAAATTATTTTCATTTTTTAAATCATTATTTCAATATTCACTTAGTTTGAATTTTTGGTATTTTTCTAAATAGATTTATTTTTACATGAATAGTGAAAATACCTATTTTTTTCAAACTGTAATTTATTTTCATTAAATAAATTAATTTTAAAGTACCACTATGTTTTTAATTTTATTTTAAAGTATAAGGTTTATAATTTAATTATAAATAATCTAATTAATTATATTTTAATCAACATGATAATTTATTTTGGTATAAGTTCATTTTTGAGATTAATTGTTTCCTTCTAAAAACAGTTTTTATTGCTTTTTAAGCATTTATACTGTAACATATTTCTTCATATTATATAAATTTAATATATAAAAATAGATTTATTATTTTTAATTAGTAGGATAATTTTATTAAATAGGTTATTTTTTATTTTTTATCAATTTTAATAGTAACCATGGTAAATATTTCTCACCTTAGTAAAGGTAAAACTAGTAAAACTTGGTTAAAAATATGAGGTGGGGATTTAAAATATCTATAACACTTGAATTTATCCAATTTTATGAATTTTTGACAAATAAACCCATCAAATATAATAAAATAAGGCAATTTCTTTGCACTTTCCTTTGATTATAACATTTATATTATTTTAAGGAAAGGATAAATACAAAATGTCACTTTCTTGATTTTAATTTCTATTATATGATTTAATAGGGATAAAAATAATTCATGAATGAATATAAAACTTTAAATTTGACATAAATAATTTATTTTTATGATATTTGTTTATTTTTAATTTTTAGTGTTGTTATAATTTCCTTAAATTCCCATGCAACATCAACACAATTCTTGTGGTAGAATAGAAAAATCAAGGTAAATAATTCTAAAAATAATAAAATTAATATGTTTGTGATGAATTATGATCTTCCAAAAATTTAATTGGTAATTATAATTTATAAATTATTGTATATATATATTTATATTTAAATAAAATTCCCATCTTGATGTCTTTAAAGTAAAATCAGATTAATAGTCTCAAAAAGGATATTAATGATATTTTATATTTGATAATATTTTATTTAATTATATAAAATTCCAAAAAATCTTGAAATAGTATAGGTGTAATAGTTAATGGTCTAAAATGTCATCCATCAATCATTTTTAACCACTTTTCACCTTAAAATTAAATTTAAGACCCTTAAATTCTAAAAAATGTGTAACCATGGTGAAAGTAAAAAAGAGTTAATGAGGGGTTAAACCAAAAGGTAACATTTATAATGACACAAAATCATATCTAAATTTTATTAGATGATTTTAGTTTGACCTTATGATCTATTTAATTGAATAATATACCATATTGAATCATTATACTTTATAAATCCATTAATTATATATATATAGTTTATGTAATCCAGGCGTGTCCTCTCCTCACTTAAAATATGACACCTCCTCTCCTCTATTATTCAAAAAGTTGAAACTTTTTATCCAATACATTATGTTACATAATAAATTCATATCTTTATTTCCTTCATTATTTTTCATTTATTCATAACCAAAGATCAACCGATGAAGGCTTATGGTGTAATCCAAAGGTGCTCTCTCAAAGAAGATGTAATCAGTTTACCTAAATATTTCAAAGTTTATTTTACCTTATAATTCCTCTAAATCTTTTGTATCTATCCTAACATTTTTATTTCCTACCCAATGTCTTAGTATAACTAAGAGAGGTAGGGGTGTATCAATGATATATTTTTCTTATAATTTTCCTTTATACTGATACAACCTTTACCTATAATTAAATATTTATCGCTTTAATAAAATAAAAACAATCACACATCCATAGGAACACAAGTATTTACATGGTTAAATACTCAAAAAAGTATTTACATATTTGGTATGGTATGAAACTAATATAATACCACAAAATCCACTATAAAAAAATACTTTTGTGTGGATACAAACAAGTAATATAAAACCTTACACTTGTGTAGCACTATGATCAATACAACAGTGCTTGTGATTTATGTAGGACAAAATGATGTAATAAAAATTTTTGTAGCAAGTTAAAAAACATTCACCAGATGATTAAAAACATGTTATTGTGATTCCTTTTCAAATTTCACAAATATAATCTTCAAAAAAGTTCTTCACTTTCCTACCCATCAGTTGGTAAGAACATCCCTAGAATTAGTATTGATACTCAGTTCAATTTTTCCAGTATGATTTGTTAGTCCAATTATTCAGTTAGAAAATACAACTCTTGCAGAATACGGAAGAAACAATTATGAACTGGTTATTTCTCGATCTAGAAATCTCAGTCTGATGACCAGGTTTGGTCTGATAACCTGCTGAGTACAATATTACTTCTTCTTCTTCTTCTTTTATTGTCTATAAAAATTATTCATGAATACTCAATCTGGAAACTCATTCTCTCTGAAAACATTTAACTCCTAACCTTCTCTCTTCAACTATGAATAGTACAAGTTATATAAATTATAAATTACTCATCCTTTTATATGTGGTCCAAATGTTTTAGGTGGGAATATAAAAAGTTTTCCAGCTTAAGCAAACTTCCAGAAACTTAAATTCTCTTTGAATTTCAAATACATAATTGACTTATCCAATTCATCTCAACTATTCTTGATTATTATAGAACCTTTTAAAATATTCTCACTGCTTCAACTTTCTTCACACTTTCTAAACATTCTTCAGTCTGATCCTGAATTTTATTCTAATTTCTTCATTATGAGGAAGAAATATTTACAACATCAGATTCCTCCTTATTTTGCTTCACACGAATTGAAACATATGAAAAGGGAATGACTTTTCATTATGATTAAATGCACCATCTAAATTTTTTTCTTCTAATTATGATTCTCCAAACCAACTGATTGATATAAAACATTAAAACCATATTGCATAAAAATTGTTGATACTTTTTTAGACATCAGTATCCTTTATTGTTCCATAAACACAGTCATAACCTCTAAATATTTATGCAATTCCCCAACAACACTTAAGCATCAGCTTCATAGTCCCTTAAAAACACTTTATTAACGTTTCAACTTTTATTATTTTTATCAGACTGGTAATCCTGCATCTGATTATGTAATCAGTGTTAGCTTGTGTTTGAATATCAACCTCTATCTTACTTTGATGGATCAATGTCACCTCTAGTTTGATAGTCAAAACTACATGTTTTTCTAATATCTTTTTGACCCAAATGATTGAGACAAATCAAATTTATTCTTTCATTCTTGTACCAATTAATAAACAAAACAACTTTACTTTATTTTATTTTTTCATTGGTCCTAAAAAACTTCTTCAATAAAATTTTATTCCACCAATTACCTTTTCCAACCATCAATGCATCTGATAATCAATGTTAGGATTGCTCTGACGATTATTATAACACCATGTTCAATAGACAAGAGTTAGAAACACCTTATTTCCTTACCAATATCATTCTTATAGGATTTTTATCTTGTGTATTATTAGTTTAACTAAAAACTAGAATCTCCATATTTTCACATTCTGAACAAAAAATCATAGCCTTAAAACAAATATATGTCTGGTGATCTCACATTGATGTACTAAGACCAGAAATAATAGAATTCAATAAATTATTTATTCTACATACTTCGTCTTGTGTCATGGCTTCCTCATGATTTTTGGAATGTTTAAGATCATCATAGAATCATCTGACTTATAATAAAAATTATTATAACTTCTCATTCTTCCAGTATCATCTTTCTCTCCAACCAAACCTCAAAATGATTAGGAGGACTTTTTCTCCTAATTTCCTTTATAAGTCTTAAATCACAAGTTTCCCAGACAAATTATGATTTATGATAACTTCCAGATCCACATATAATAGTAATATATTCATTTGATCCATTCATACTCTGATACAGTTCCTAATAATGATCAAAACACCATTCTAGGCCCAAGGTGAGTTCGATGGACCTTTTCTTCCAAAAAACGTTTTCCCAATCTAATAGACTTTCTTAATCATTTTTGAGTTTGATATTTTGATTTATATTGTGATTCTGGTCACCAAAGTTTACAAAGTGAGGGTGGGGGGGGTTCTTCATCTCATTCTTATTAGACAAAAAGAAAATATTTTCAGCATAAATATCTTCCAACTTCCAAAAAAAACATCTTGAAAACTTGGTCCTAAAATCTCTCCCTTTTTATTTTGTTGTCAACCAAGGTTTATAAATAAATGACCTTGGTAATCCTAATCTATCCATTACTTATCAAAAATTTAAAGCCTACATGAGCCAAATCATTGTAGGAAACAAGAAATAGTAATAGTAAAACCATGTTGCCCAAAATTAGTGACACATGAAATATATTTAGTATTTCTTCATATCTTTCTTCACTTCTTAAACATTCATGAAAAAAAAATTTCCTACAACAACTCAAAAAAACTGTCATAATAGTTTACAAATTTACTTACTAAATTCATAGCTAACCCACAACACCCCCTACGTACACGATTCCTTAAAAGGTTTTGCACATATCAATGGATCTATTTATGAAACAATTTTCCCTTGATAGTACTATCCAATGACAAGATGAGAGAAGGGATATATACATGTACCTCAACAATGATGAGAATGGGGTTGGAAGCCCATGTTTAACCTCATTTTATAAAAATATTCTTTGAGTAATGTTTTTTGAAAATGTCAGCAACTTGTTCCGATGTAAGATCAAACTCCAAATTAAATTCATTTTTCCCCACATGATCTTTATTGAAATCATATTTGATATCAATGTGTTTGGAGTGAGAATGTTGTACCATATTTCTTGTAATATTCATTGTGATTTTATTATCACAACTTCAGATAAAGGGTAACTTTACTTCAACATGAAATCCTTATAACTGAGTTTTTATCCACATAAGTTGAGTAGAATCTTGAGTGGCAGAAACATACTAATCTTCATTCATGCTAAGAGTTCCTAATTTTTTTTCTATGTATGACAACTAACACAAATTTTCCCTAGAAATAAATCTCCACCAGATATGGATCTTCTATCATCAATATTTCATGCCCAATAAAGATCTGAATACCCAAATAAGTCAATAATTTCTGAGCTATCATACATGATTATGAATATTGTTGTTCCTTTCATATATCTGAGAATTCTTTTTATAGACAATATATCTAATATTTTAGAGCACTCTAAAATCTTGCACAAAAGGTAAAAACGTAAACAATGTTGGGTCTTGAGGTAGTAAATTATAAAAAACATACAGTCATCATCCAAAACTCTTTATAGTAAAATTCCTTGAATTATTCATCTTTAGTTAAATTGGTTCCCACTAAAATCAGTGTGAAAACTAGTTTTGAAATTTCTATGATGAACATATTAAGAAGTTCGTTAGAAAAAATTTCTTAAGAAAGAAAAATGTGTTTATTCTCTTGTGAGATTTGTAACCCAAGAAATTATTTCATTTCACCCAGCATGGACATCTCAATCATGTTTTTCATCCATTTAGAAAATCTTTCACAAGTTATTTCATTATTCTCAACAAACATAATATCACCAAAATAAACAATTACAATGATGGAAAACTTCTGAATTTTTTGATATACATATTACTTTCAAACCTTCCTTTCTTAAAAATCATATTTCTTAAGCAAGAATCCAGTTTGGATTATCATTCCCTTGGTTCATGTTTTATCCTATACAAGGATTTTTTTTAAATCACACATATAAATTTCATTCATAACAACAACAAGGACACATGGTTGTTCAATATAAACTTCCTCATCAAGATCACCATTCAAAAATGATAACTTCACATTGACATGAAATATTTTGTATATTCATTGTGAAATAATAGGAAGAATGATTTTGATCATTTTCAACCTTTCCACTAGAGAAAATATCTCATCAAAATCAATAATTTTAATCTGTTAGTAACCTTTTCACACTAATATTTCTTTGTTTCTTATCACTTCACCATATTCATTCATCTTGTTCCAGAAAACCCACTTTTTTCTAATAATATTTTTGTTATTTGGTTTAGGTATGAGTTCCCATTTATCATTCAACAATATTTGATCCGACTCTTCATTTATATAATGAACACATTCTAGATTATCAAAATCTTTATTCACATATTTCGGCTCAAATTTTGAATATATAGAAGTATGTGTAATGATTTTTTGTGTTCTTCTTGTTTGAACCTTTTTATGTTGATCATCGATAATATTTTGAGCTTCCACTTTCTTCCTTAAAATGGGATTAGATTTTTGAAATTATTCCTCATCCCTATAAATAGTTGAATTAGATTAATCATCCTGAGTGGGATTACAATTGTCCGTATCCTTATCAGAATTGTTAAAAAAATATTTCAACCTATTCATATTTATTATCATCATAAGTTTGTTTAGCATCTTCCTTATAATTTTCAATAAATTTCACATTAACCGAGTCAACTATCATTCCTGAATCATTTTATCAAACATCTATATCCTCTTCCTTATAGAGCATAGCTATGAAAAATTCCATCTTCGCATCTATGCTCAAACATTCCAAGATTTCCACCTTTCTCCTTTATGATTCATGGACTCCTAAAAACTCTTAAGGGTTTCAAAATTGTATTTTTTTTCATAAAAAACATCACATGGAGTCATATCTGAACTTGGAATGTAGAAACATTGGTTTTGAATATAAAGAATAGTGCTCATAGATTTCGTCCTAATGTAATGAGAGATACCATGTTCAAGTAACATAGTTCTTACCATTTCAACCATACATATATTCATTCTTCTAGAAACACCAATTCGTTGAAGAGTATATGTTGTGATGAACTCGTTCCGAATTCCATGATTCTCATGATAAATTTCAAACTCTTCATTTTTATTGTTCACCACCATGGACAATTATCAACTTCTTCATTGAATACTCACATTCCTTCTTAGCTTTCCTCCTAAAATTTTTAATCATTTTTAGAGTAGCTGACTTATGTTTAATATACATAACACAAGTAATGAGAATAAAATAATCAATGAAAGTAATGAATTTTTTATCTCCATGTGTTTATTTTTCTCCCATTGTCCCACAGATATCAAAATGAATACGTTTCATGGGCTTCATGAAGGCAGGAGTGGTCTGGGACATCAAGGGTTCCATTATTCTGGCATTCACAGCTAACTTTGGTCATGAAAACCCTTTGCTCATCGAATCTTTGGCTATGATAACTGGTCTCTAGTGTTGCAATCATGGGATGCAGACTCAACAACCATTGGAAATGTGTTTCAATGTAAAGGTACCACTCCCTGATATATTTCCTATGTCATAAGAAGATTCATTAGCTATTTAAGAGACAATATCAATATTTTTCATACCTGGTGGGAGGGTAACAAGGTCACCGATCACATAGATTCTATGGATCTCAAAGGTATAAGTGTTATCTTCTTTTATGGTTTGGACTCTTTAACCCCAAGGGGAATAACCTTGTGATAGGGGATTACCTTAGGCTTCATTATATTAGACCTTCATAAGATCTTCTTTTCAATGCCTTTATATCTTACACTTCCATTAATTTTTCAAATAATTTCGTTGATAACTCGTTTTGTTAATAAGTTACATGGGTAATTTTCAAAAAAATTACATCTTTATTATTAATAGAATTTGTTATCTTTCCCTTCTCCCATATCTTGTAACACCAATCTATTCTTATTGACATATCAAGAATATGTAAGACACTGTCTCACTTTGAAAACATTCTCATGTTTATATAAAACATGTTTCTCAACCTTTTATGACATAAATGATTTTATTACACCATGAATAAGTAACAATAGTTTTGAAAATCACTAACTTGGAACAAGTTTCCTTTCATATATTGGCCTCTTATA
Source organism: Viscum album (assembly GCA_963277665.1). Classification (NCBI taxonomy): domain Eukaryota; kingdom Viridiplantae; phylum Streptophyta; class Magnoliopsida; order Santalales; family Viscaceae; genus Viscum; species Viscum album. The sequence goes on from OY728125.1 coordinate 746,730,959, forward strand.
ACTATATTTCCATCTTCCTCACTTTCCACAAAAAACAATGTTTTATAAAAATAACTTTTTTTCCTTCACTACAATGTTGTGAAACACTTAGAAAGTTATGTTTCATCGCATCAAAAAATAAATCTTTCCTAGATTTCAACTTTTCTTCCTCAATGATAGCTGATCAAACACCTTTGGTTCTGGGAGAATCATCATTATCAAATTTCACTATTCCATCTTTGAATTCTTTCACATTCCGTAACAATTTTAATTCTCCTTTAATAAGAGAAAAACACCCATTATACAAGATCCATGGTTATTCTCTTTTTGTATCCTTGAGAGTGGTTTCTAAAATAAGGTATTTTACCCTTTATATTTCTTAACATCCAGAATATATTAGTTTTTAATAAACATATATTGTTTCACAAAAAAAACCTTTTGCAATACATCTGTATTGTTCACATATTTCATTAATAGTTTCCAAAGGTTGAAACATAATTTCAATTTTCATGCCAATCTTCTCAGGTTTCTTTAATAAAACCTTCTCAGACTTATTTCTTTGAGAGGATTGACTTCTCAGAAAACATTTCCTTATATTATTTGTGAAAGAGTTGTAATATTTTTTATTAAAATAACACATATTTCTTATGTTCCTGAATCCACCACAATACTAGTTGTATTAGTGGAATAAAAATTTACCATTGTATCTTCTATACTATATGGAATTGTGATCTTGTCTCCCGGAAACTTTCTTTTCTATCTTATCAAAACTTTTCCGACCAATAACCTTTTTTTTAAACCGAAACATTTTTATTTATGATTTTTTTCTTCCAGCCTTATCAAAACCAAAATTAATAGAAAATTTTTCAGACTCATAATTTTTAGAAGAATCTGAATTCTATAATTTTTTTGTCTTTGCCACATACATACTTTCCAAGATTTATTATTCTCAGAAATAACTCCATAATTCACACCCCGACCTTAGAAATCCTTTTTATCTTATTCTTTTCTTGATCTTAAATTTTTTGGTGAAGGTTCCAGTTGAGTCTTGGTTTGATTTTTTTAGTTCTTGTTGAAAAATAAAAGTTTTTGGGCTTGGAAGAAAGGGACCCAAGGTTAGCACACAATTATGGAAAATTGTGTTCCTTCACCCAGAAAACTATGTAGCTTAAGTTTTGTGATAGTTACTTGGCTCATAGTCAATGCAAAGTTAGGGAAATCATGTAGAAAGCATACAGTTTGGTTCAATAATCGGTCAGTTTTATATGGAATAGATGCAGCACTATTTAGGACACCATGAAACCAATCTATGTGTGGTTACCCTCTTCTCTATTAGGTTACTCATGGTTGGCACATAGTTTGTCAAAACGTGCGGCCAGACTATGTGACATAATTAGATCTTTAAAAATGTGAAATTCCATTATGGCCTCTCCAATATTTTAACACTATTTCAGGTTTTCCTCACCTCCTCTGACCTAGGCATGCCATGGGGTTCTAGGATATCCTGCTCCATTTCTCCCCAACCCCCATGGATGATTCTGGAAGGTTACTAAGGTGATTTCTGGTAAATTTTGGTCGATTTTCTCCTCTTTTGTTCCTCCTCTCTTGATTTCGTAGTGTTTCCTGGAAAGGGTTATATCTTAGCCAAACCCTAGAGGAAAGGTATTATTTTTCGGTCATTTTCTTTGATCCTAATGTGTATATATTTTCTCTTGGGCTGGGATCTTCCTCCTCCTAAATTTTGGTTGTGCACACACGTCATTGAGGTAGGTGTTTTAGTCCAATTCATTTCCAGTTCATTCCATTTGATTCTTGAATTTTCCCAAATAATTTATAAATGTGTTTCTATTTCATGAGATGTGTTATTATAAATTTATTTGGTGTTTTTATAGTAGTGAATTTGTTGTTAAATGGTTTTCAAAGGGATTCCTTATCTATTCTTGTATTTTCATGCACACAAGGTGTTTGCTAAACTGCAAATCAAGTTTTTCAAGTGAATTTGATAACTGTTTTGTGTTATTTGACCATGATTATATTTTTATAGCTTGGTTGAAATTATAAATTGGTAATGATTTTTTTTTGTAATCCTCTTTATAGTATCATGATTTGTTGTAATTTTTTTGGAAATATTTTCTTGGTTTTTAAAATCTTATTGGTGATGTTGTAATAGTGTGACTTGTTGTTTTGGTTTAAGGGAATGTGGTGTTTCTTGAGAATGGTCTTTGGATGATTTCATGGACACTTTATGTATTTCATATAATATTGGCACATCGATGGGTGAACGGGGTGCTCACATGGATGGGTATTGAAATGACAACGACACTTAAGAGTGATCCCCAATTTCTCAAAAATGTTTCCTTGTCTTCTAAATGGTGTGATGGTTCTCCTTGTGACTTTTAAAGTGGTTACAAATGTGTTCTTGGATGCTTGGACCATTTATAAATTTAATATATTTCTTGATGAATGTTGGTCACAATGTCCCATTTGTCCCTTTTTCTATTCTTGGTAACTAAAATAATATAAGGGCATGTTTGTCATTTTATGATGTGGTTTGAGTTATAAAATTATTATTGGAACATTTGGAATTATTCATGAAAGTTTTGTTTTATATTAGTTTTATAAATTTTATGGAAAAAGGTCTGTAAATTTATTTTGATTGGTAATGTGTTTCTCGGCTGGCACTTGAGGCATTCTTGGAGTTTTTTTGTAAAACTCGTATGATATGAAAGTTGGGTTAACACTTTGTGTTGTAAATGAAAAGTGTTTTTGATGTGAAGTGTTATAAATTCCTTACTGTCACCTTGAGACGTTTTCTAAATTTTATTTGGAACTTATGTGAATTATGGGCCTAGTGTGCATGTTGGCACATTTTGGAAAATGGATTGAAAACCTCGGTAGTGTGTGAACCGATTGGTATTTCATTATAATTGTGAAATAAATAGTTTTTCTTATGTGTTAAGATGCTTGGATTATATTTTGAAACCACTAGACTTGGGGATGTGTTCCCCACTAGTGTATTGTGAATGAGGAGATTGTGGTATTAAGTCTATTAGACCTTAGAATAAGATCCCCTATAATGGATTGTGCTTGAGAATTCTATGGGTTGTGGTTGTTATACCATGCCTTGCCAGGGTTTATTATTATTATTGTTATCATGGGGTTCTTGGCCATCATATAGAGGTTTGTGTAACGACTTATTTTTGAACTCGAGATAGATGGGTTGGTACCCCCCCCCCCCATTGACTTGATAGGTACAGATGGGACATGTCACTGGTTTGGCTAGTCTAGAACCACCAGTTGGTTATTGAATTGAGTTGAACCATATGTCATCAGGTGAGTCTTATCTAATTACATTCAGGTATCAATCTAGGGATGTTGAGGAAATTATCATGAATCACTATTTATAAGTTATGTTTACTCATACTGCTAGTTTGGATCTTATCCCTGCTAATTTATGCCTCTTGAATTTTGTTTCTTTCACATTCTGCTTAACCCTCTTTCAATTTTTAGTAATTATTTGCACTTGGGATTCCGATTTAAAAATGGTTGTGAAATGTGAAACTAATTTAACAAAGGAATTTTTTGTGTGTTGTTTTAAAAAGTGAACAAGTGTAAAGTTTGGGTTTCTTTCTTTAAATGATTAAAATCTTGTTTTTGGAATATTTTTCAAACTAGTATTTATAGACTGTTTCTATAAAATAAATGAAAGAATTCTATGGTGATTACCTATTGAATTTTTTAAGCGCACACCTTACATGTTACACTTGGCTTTGGTAGACCCTAGCTATTTTGAAGGTTCAAGTTTCTAGTTCATGTGATTACTTTTAGAGTAGGATGTTCTTGTGGTTCGTGGTGACCAAGAGGTCACATGGAGATCATATAGCGTGGCCCAGTCTTAGTTTTTTTTCCAGTTTTTTCTTCTTTTTAACTATTTTATTAGGACCATCTATATATTTATGGATATTCAGTGTTTGTTTGACTTTGCTATATGTTCTTTTGATTCCTTGTGATACTTGTTTTATTTTGGAAGAAATAATTACCATTGTGACTAATTTTATGACCAACAATATTTTTCATCTTATTGGGATTGAAAACACCCTTTAGTTCATGTCTTGAACTGGGTTGGATGTTGGGATGGATGTAATACCATATTAGTTTGTGAAAAAATGGTATCATAGGCAGGTTCTTTTTTACTTGTGGTGTCAGATAGATTTAAGGTTAGGACTATCGGGACCTGAGAGGTAGGTATGAGAAGGACATCAAAAACCCTTGATTGTTCTGATCCTTGAGTTTCTAGGGCTAGTTCGGGATTTTGGTCTTTTATCTTTGTTTTGGATTGAGGAATTAAAATGAAGGTGAGAATGTTTCATGTTGTGATCTCATATGGAGTAGTAACCCATCAGGAGTCTAAAAACATGGTTTAAGTTCCACAAATTTGTTAGTACCAACTCTGCGAATGGACCACTAACCATGCCCCCATTTTAGGTATAGAAACTAGTTCATCATTATGGTATCTTGGTGTGAGTTGTGTTTTTTTCCTTGGGTTTTGGTTGGTGTAAGTGATCTTTTAAAATGAAAATTATTTTTGAAATGTAAAATGATTTTACATGTGGTTTCACATCGAATGGTGAAATGAGTCTTTAAAAGAGAAGGTGATTCATAAATTTTAAATTTTTAGAAAATCTAGAGGAAATGTGAACTAGAAATTTAGTAAATGCTTAGATTGATGATAAAGTTGTATTTTTGACCCTTGGTATTCCATATGAACGTTAGTATGTGTATGGGTATGTGTATAAAGTGTATATTGGATCGTGTGCATGGATGATATAAGAACAAGTGGAATGAGCACATATTTGAGGATTCATAGGACCCCATGGAGGAGTTTTTGAATTTGAAATTGAAATGAAAATGGTGGTTTTTTGAAAAGATTATTTTTTGTTGCGCTTATAGTGTTTGTCTTGTCAGCCTATTGTTTTCACCTGGGATGGAATTTTAGAATCATTTTGGGTTTATGTTTATTTTTTATTGTATTTGTTTTGTTTTTCATAATATGCCACCCAAAATAGGCCCTAAATTTTATAGTGAGTCTTTCCTAGTTTCGAGTTCTTCTCAGTTGTTTCATATCTTTCATGGTGATCGAGGTCTGTTAGAGGTAGTGGAATGGATTGAGGAAGTCGAGAGTGTATTAAGATAGTTGGGAACTCCTAAAGTTGTGAGAGTGCGTGTTGTTACGGTGTTATTTGAGAGTCCATATTTGGACTAGTGGAAGGTTATTTCTCTGTCATCAATGTAGGCTAGGATGATGTCGGAATTTTTGAAGACCACATTCATTTGATGGTTTTTTCCAGAGGAGGTGAAGATGAAAAAAGTGTAATATCTCTTGATTATTCAATGAGGAAAGTGGTTAGTGGAGGATTATGTTTATAATTTTAAGGAGTTAGTTTATTTCTCTTCAAAGATATTATCATAGGATCTATTGAAAACAACTCCATTTATCTGGGGTATTTGTATAGAGATCAAGTAGTGGTTTCTTTAATCAATTGAAGTTCAGTTCTAGAAGTTTGTGGATGATGTGTTTTTAGTTGAGTTATTTCTTGAGGTGTAGATGGAGGTGGTTGATGTACCAGTTTTTTCCAGAGCCCGTGAAGGTTACCCATATGGTGAGAGGTGTATGCCTGAGGGACCTATTCATCAGGAGTCTTCTTATATGGTTCCAGATTCTCACTCATCAAATTGTTTTTTCATGTGTTTCCAGTGTGGTCGGTTTGGCCATTGAAAGTCATCTTATCACAATCCTAAAATTAATTTCTGGACATTTGGTTCATTTGGATATGTTTTATAACAAGTGTCTCCCAAATAAGAAGTCCTTATCATAGGATCCTCACTTCAGACTATGAGTCAGTAGATGCTTCAATAATCAGGGCTCTAACCACGTGCCTCAGAGTGAATATCACACACAATCAGTAATCACTAGGGGTGTGGCGAAGATTGGCCCATCTTCCCCCCTGTGTTAGGGTGGGGATGTTTGAAGTTTTCCTATATTAGTTATGATTCTCTTTTTTGTTTATTTTTCTATTGTAAATGTGTGATAGACTTTTTATCTCATGGTCAATGTAGTTATGTTTTTCTAATTGTGGGTCTTAAATTGTTTTTTGTCTCTTTTACGTGATTATCCCTTGTGTGGGTTAGATCTGGTTTTAGATCTTCTGTTCTGGAAGATGCTTGAATTTGGTGTAATTGATTATTGTAGCCTATGTTTAGGTTATTTATTTGGTTCAAGTTATTTTTGTGGGTTTACCCATTTCTTTAGTGGTTTTTTTTATTTTGCATGTTTTCAATTCTGGTGGCGGTGTTGTTTAGCTCATATGGGAAGTTGATCAATTGTGGTTTTGTTAGCTCTTTGGATTTGATATATTTTTTGGGTTACCCCTTTTTTGGGGGTTTTGGATTGGGTTGGGAGTTCCCATTTTTCCTTATGCTGGATTTCCCATGTAAGTGTCGTCGTGTTAGATTTTAATATTGGTAGAGTTTGTCATGTTCTTATGGTGGAAAAAATAATTCATGTTCTTCTATTGATATTCAGGTTGTGGCTTCCTATAAAAATTATCGGGTGTGACTTGTAGAGAAAAAGGTGACCCTGAGGTTCATGATTTATTTGTATTTTTATCGAGCATGGAATCAAGTTTTTCTTATCTTTCGGCTGGGTGAATTTATGAGGTAATAAAGTGTTTGTGGTGGGGATAATTATCACACACCAACCAAGTGGGTTTACCCTCCTTTCCAGTAGGGTGTTCATGGCTAGGGTATGGTTTTTAAAATTGTGAGGACAAACCGTGCGACTTACCTAGATCTTTAAAAATGCTAAATTCCCATATCTCCCCTATGATATTTTAACCATATTTCGGGTTTTCATCCCCTACTCTAACCTAGGTACACTAGGGGGCTCTAGGAGACCCTCATACCTTTCTACCCAACCTTTATAGATGTTTATTAAAGGTTCTTGAGGTGAGTTCATATGATTTTTTGTTTCTTTTTACCTCTTCCCTTCCTTCTATATTGATTTATTGGTGAGGGTTCGCTCTTGGCTGAACCCTAGAGGCAATGTATGATGTCTGGGTCATTTTGTTTAATTATAAGGTGTTCATATTGTCTCTCAGGCTTGGATATTCCTCCTCCCAAATTTTGGTTGTGTTTTCCCATCATTGAGGTAGATGTTTTCATCCAATTCCTTTCTAGCATATTCCATTTAATGCTTGATATTTCCTAAATAATTTATAAATTTGTTTTTCTTGTTTGAGATTTGTTAGTATAAAATTATTTGGAGATTTTATGGTGGTGAATTATTGTGTAATTGTGTTAAAATAGGCCTATTTATATATGCTTTTATTTTTATGCACAAAAGGTGTTTGTTAAAATGTTAATTCAGTTTTTAATGTGAATTTGAGAACTTTTGGTGTTATTTATCCTTGATTATATTTTGAGATCTTGGTTGAAATATAAATTGTGCATGATGGTTAGTTTGGATTCCTCTTTATAGTTTCATGATTTGGGGTAAAATGTTTGGGAATGATTCTCCCAGTTTTTAAGTGGTTATTGGTGATGTTGTAATTCTAGGACTTGTTGTGTTTGTTTAAGGGAAAGTGGTGTTTCATGAAAATGGTTTTTTCATGATTTCATGGATACTTGAACTATGTAATTGGATGTTGTAACATCCATGGGTGAATAGTTTGCACACATGGATTGGAATTCAAATGATGATGACACATAAGAGTGACCCCCATTTACTCAAAAGGTTTCCTTGGGTTTTAAATGGTGTGATGGTTCTCCTTGTGACATTGGAAGTAGTTTTAACAAAGTTATTGAATGCTTGGACCATTTTTCATTTTAAGATACATCTTGATGAATGTTTGGAACAAAGGCCCATTTGACCCTTTTTATACGCTTGGTACCTAAAATAATATAAAGGCCGATTTGGAATTTTTTTAATGTGGTTAGATTTCTAAAATGAATAAAGGACCATTTGAAAATTTTCATATGAAAGTGGTATTTTATATTGGTTTCAGAAATTTTATAGAAAAATGGATTTATAAATTTATTTCTTTTGGAAATGTGTTTCGTGATTGGAACTTGAGATAATTTGGGGGTTTTGTTTTAAAACTCAAACGACGTGAAATCCCTGTTGGCATTTTTTGTTATAAATAAAAAGTTTTGTAATGGGAAGTGTTATAAATCATAAATTGACACCTTGTAATGTTTTGTAAATTCAATTCAGAACATATGTGATAGGTGGGACTAGTTTGTTGTTGGAACATTTTTTAAAATGGATCGAAAACCAAGGTGGAATGAGGCCCAGTTGGTATTTCATAATAATTTTGAATAAAATGTTTTTTATTTTGTGTTGAGATTCTTGGATTATGTCTTGAAACCACTAGAATTTGTATTGTGTTCCCCTCTAGTGGCTCGTGTATGGGATCATTATGATATTTAGTCCAGTGTACATTATAAAGGGATCCCCTTTAATGGATCGTGCATGAGAATTTTTTGGGCTATGGTTGTTATAAAATGACTTCCCAAGTCTTATTATTATTATTATTATCATGGGATTCTTGGTCATTATCTATAGAGTTTGGTGAAGGTTTATTTTTGACCTCGAGTTAGATAGGTTGGTACCCCCCTTAAATTGATAGGGCTAGGTGGGATATTCCACTGAATTGGATAGTTGAGAGGGGAGAATTGTTTACTGACTTTGGAGATGCACTATAATCCAATACGTGAGTCTAATCTGAGTATGTCTAAGGATCACTCAAGGGATGTTCAGGAAATGATCATGAATCACTATTTATATGTCCTATTTATTCATATTTCTTGTTTGGATCTTATCCCTACTAGTTTATTACTATTGGGTTTTTTTATTTCACCTTCTTCTAATCCCTTATTGATTCCTTGGTATAGAATTTTACTTGGTATTTATCATCAAAAATGGTTATGAATGGTGGGAATATTTTAAAAAGGAAATTCATGTGTGTTGTTTTAAAAAGATAACTTGTGGAAATTTGGGTTTGCTTTCTTTAAATGATTAAAAGCCTGTTTTTTGAATATGTTTTTCAAAATAGTATTTATAGACTTTTTCAGAAAATGAAATGAAATTATTCTATGGTGATTACCTTCTAAGATGTTTAAGATCACCCCCTAATTGCACCCCTCGACATCGGTAGACCTGAGTTGTTTTTCAAGTTCATGTTTTTTGTTCAAGTGATCGCTTTTGGATAAGGTTAGTGTTGTGGTTTGTGGTGAACAAGAGGTCACATGGAGATCACGTATCATGGTCCGATCTCAGTTTTTTTTAGTTTTGTTTCACTTTTCTTCTGTTACATTAGGATCAATAGTGTATTTATTGATATTAGGTTGGCATTGGATTTTAATGTATGTTTAGTTTATTCCTTTTGATGATAGTTTTATTTGGGTATAAATCATTCCCATTGTGACTACTTTGATGACCGACTCTAGTTGTCAGCCCGTGGAGATCGAGAACACCCTTTGGGTCATGCCTCAGACCAAGTCAGATGTCAAGTTGGATGGAATCCCGACTTGGTTCATGACATCAACTTTCTTCTAAACATTTGGAGGAAAATTTTGATCCTTTTAGGGTTTATCCTTTCCAAAATGTTCTCAAAATTTGGAGATATAATTTTTTAAACTTGTAACCCTATATGAATATTTGTAATGTTTTTTTTGGATAAATTTCAATTCTTCTTCTTTTTATTTCAGCTTAACTTACAGATGTTTGTTTCAATTATTTTATTTTTCAATAGATTTCTTTAAATCATAAATATATTTTTGAAGCTTAACATTATCATCAGGATGGGAATCCACTTACTATTCACACAATTCAGATTATCCTTCACAACATCACTTCAAAAACTTCAGTATATAGTAAAGAAAGGGGACATTCACTCTAATACCAATTACTATTCCACAGAAATTATCTAAGTTTCACTGAGAGGGGAAGGGTTGAATCAATGATATGTTTTTATTTTAAGTTTCCTTTCTCTTGAAATAATATTCTCCCCCTTTTAAATATTTATCACTTTGTTGAAAACAAAACAATCTCACATCCATAAGAATATAAGTATTTAAAAAGTTCACTACTCAAAAATACCAGTTTATTACTTAGTATGGTATGGAAAAAATATGATGCCAAAAAATCCACTAGAAAACGATAATTTTGTGTAGATACAAAGAAGTAGGATATTCCCTTAAACTTGAGTATCACTATGATCAATACAATTGTTCCAGGAATTCAAGTAGCATAGAATTATGTGATAATTTTTTTTCTAAAATGTTATGAAACTTTCATCAGATACTTTAAAACATGTTACTATACTACATTATCAACTTTCACAAATATGATATACAAAACAATTCTTCACTTTCCTACCCAACAGTAAGTAAGAAATTCTCTGGACTTATTATTGATACATTGTATGATTTTTACAATTTGACATTCTTGTTGGATTGTTCATCTTAGAAATATAACTCTTCTAGAATACCACTAAAATATTTCTGAACTGCTTCTACCTCAGTCCATAAATCTCAGTCTGATGACTAGGTTTGGTCTGATAATCCATTGAGTACAATCTTCCTTCTTATTCTTCTTTTGTCTGAAAAAATTCCTCATGAATGCTCAATATGGACAATACTTATCTCTTAAAATTTTCAATGCACTACCTTATCTCTTCAATCATGAACAATAAAAGCGTCATAAAGTGAAAATTACTCTACTCCTTTTATAGGTTCTCCCAAAATGGTTTAAGTGGGAGTCTAAATTTTTTTTCAATTTAAATAAATTTCTCAAAACTTCAATTCTAATTGAATTTTGAAAACATATTTGACTTATTCCACACTTCTAAACTCTTCCTGATTCTTCTCAAACCATATTGAATATTCTCAAAATTGTAGATCACTTTAGACTTTATATCCATTATTAATTATAATTCTGATTTTCATTATTATTTCTTCATTAGGATGAAGTTATATATACTTCAACATATTCTTAATTACATTTATCCACACTAATTGATACTTATGAAAAGGGAATTAATTTTCATCACAATTATTGATACCATATAAAAACAAACTGCTCATTCTAATTCACTGAACCAACTGAAATTTAAATAACATTGAAACCATCTTTCCATAAAAATGTTTTATACATTTTTAGACTTCATTCTTCTTTATTTTGATATAAACATACTCACAACTTATAAATATTTCTAAACTTCCTCAAAAACACTTCAAAATCAGCTCCATACTCCCTTAACAATGCTTTGTCAACATTATACCATTTTTCTTTTCTTCAGACCAATTATTCAATGTTTGATGAAGTTTTCAATGTCACCCCTATTATGATATATCATCCCCTATCTTCCATTGATGGATCAGTGTCCCCACTAGAATGATATTCAACACCACATGTTGTATGATATCTTCTTGACCCAAATGATGAAAAAAATCAGAGTTATCCTTTTGTTATTTTCTCAGTTAACAAACAAAAAAACTTTAATTTATTCACTTTTTCATTGGTCCCAAAAAAGCTTATTCGAAAAAACTTTCTTCCCCCAATTTTATTTTTCAACCATCACTGCATCTGATGATCGGTGTGAGGATTACTTTGTTGATAAGTGGCCCACAACATCCAATAGATCGATGTCATCATCATCTTATTTCATTGAAAAAATATTTTATAGAATATTTTTAAATTAAAAAACATTGTTCTAACTAAAAACCATAATCTTCATATTTTCACATTCTGAACAAAACATCAGAGCCTTTAAAAAAATCTGTGTCTGGAGATCTCACATAGGTGTACTAAGACCGAAAAGATTTAACTTCAACAAATTACTTATTTCATAAACTTTATATTATATCCAGACTCCTTCATGACTTTGAGAACATTTAGGATCATCATTGTACCATTTTACTTTAAATGGAAAGTATTATAACTTCTCATCCTACCAGAAACTTCATTCTCCCCAACCAAGCCTCAATACAATTTCCAAAACTTCTTCTCCCCATTTACTTCTTTAGGATTGTATCACAAGTTTTCCAGAAAAATAATGATTTATGAGAAATCTAAGATCAACAAATAATCATGATATTTTCATGAAATCCATTCAGACTCCGATACGCTTCCTCATTCTGATTGAAACATCATTATGGACCCCGGGCTTGCCCATTGAACATTTTTTCCAGAAAAAGTATCCCCAAACCAATGGACATCCTTATAATTTTGAATCCAATATTTTTATTATGATTTTGAGTCTTATCACCAACATTTATAATGTGAGGTTATTTCTTTTTCCTTTTTCTAATTTTTCAAAAAAATATAATACTTTAAACAAAAACATATTCCAACTTCCAAAATAAAAGTCTTGAAAACTTAGTCCCAAAAAACATAATGCATATAATACCATAAAAATACTGATATTTTATTATTATTTTGAAAAAAACTATTTTCAAACTCATTTCTATCAAATGGGAAATGAAAGTATTGCTTGTGTGTATATGTGGACTACCACCCCCAAATAGTGATAAGAATCATTTTCAATATTCATATTTCAAAAAAAAATTATAATGTATTTAATTTTGATATATGATATTTATGAAATAATTATTCTTATTTAAATATAAGATCTTATATACCATATTACCTTCCTATCCATTGAAAAATGATAATTTTTCTCATTAGTACGTGTAGACAACCACTTTCACAATGCGTGTGATTTGGTTTTCATTTTTGATTTAAAAGGCTGGTAACAATTGTATATTTAATAAATATAAATTATAATTATGATATAATAATTATTCTTTAAATGAGAATTTTAATTTACCATTGTTTTATTCCATTCATTGAAAAGTGAAAACATCATATGGGTTTATATAAATCGTGTCATCTATAGGAAGTGATGTAATTAATTTCTCATCACCAATTTATATGAATGGTTATAAAGTTTATTTAGTGAATAAATATGAAACTTATTTCAAAATTAATATTTTTTATATGATAAAACCATAACCAAGGTGAAACTACATGAACCATAAAACATAAACATGCATAAAAAATGGACAATTTTCACCCAAATGATCATTTTAAGAATGGAATTTTAAATAAATGGATAACTAGAAATTATAAAGGAATGAAAATTAGTAAAATATTTATGAATATGGTTATATAATAGTTTTATATTAAAACTATATTTATTATGAATGAGTTTTGAACTCATACGAAGAAAGACTATACTTGGGTTAAGGGATTTATTTTACAATCTCATTTATTTTCAGGATTGTTTATATTAACATTTTATTGAAGGAAATTATATAACACATATCCATTAAATCATTTATAGTTTATTATAATGTAGTTATTTATGGGATTTTTGTGTTTTTCTTTCATTATACAATCTTTGGTACATAAAATTATTGATAAATTTTTTCTAAGAAAAGTTGAATATATTTCATCTTTGGTCATTAATATTATTCTTCTATACAGATATTTTCTTTAAAATGTATTCAATAATGTTTTTAATATTATCAAATTTTTAATTAATTTCATTTTTATACATATTTTAATTTATATAATTTTTTTAAAAATAATATTGTTTTCATTTTCTGATTGAGGAATTTTTTACCAATGGTGTGAGAAGAATATATATTTTTTACGTATAACATATGAACATATTTTTACACTATAATGACTAATATTTTCTTTAAATATTTCTTTATAAGTTTCCATGGTACTTTTAGAAGATATTTTTCCACCAAATATTATGGAAATATTTATATTCTAAATAATTTATTTCAAAATAAAAATTTATTTTCCTTAAGAAATATTTCAGTGATCTTCTAAATGTATTTTATATATGAAAATATAAATTATTATTACTTATGATTAAATGGGCTGATGATCACGTGATACCACAATATTTATCTCTATATGGTTATTGATTATGATGATGAAATCTTGATAAAAACATATTTTCTTCTTTGTGGCTTAAGCTATGATGTAATTATAAATGTTTCCATGATCTTGTTGCATAAATATGAATGAATTATGATTATTGTATGGTTGAGTTTTTTATATCCCTCCAATGTATTGGGTAATGTGATATATGTATCACATGACATGGTGAGAGAAGTGTGGACATTATTTTGAATAGTTCTGTTCAAATTTTGATGATTGAGTATAATTTATTTTAGATATTCTCACAAGATCATGTGTATCATGATTTTTAATGTCTATGTTAAAATTTTGTTTGATTAGTATGATTACTTATTACAATACTCACAAAATTATGAGTGTACATGACTGTGAATAACTATGTCCAAAATCGTAGGATTTCGTGTTCTTATGAATTTGGAATGATGATTACTTCCTTGACACCCTTATTAATCATGCTTTGTGATATGACTTCATTTTTCAATTTATGATATACGAATTTCTAGGTATGAATATTTTTTTTTGATAACATGCACTTTATTATGTTATCATACCCCTTATGTTCATATTAAGATCTATTATGATTGGTATCACCCATATTTACTCTTACTGAGCATTTTATCTCACACTTTCTTATGCTTCACTTCCCCAAGTCATAAAGAAAGGGTTTAAGTATGGTATTTCTAAAAAGAGTACTATAAGAAGAAATTTTTGGGTCATGTTGAAAATAATAACTGAAATAATAGGATTATGTATCTAGTATTCAAAGACACTAAACTTTTACAGATCTTGGGCTTATACTATTATGATATTTAATGAATATTATTATAAAATAATGTCATATTTATGTATGTTATGCTTAGTTCAGATTATATAGGGTATCATAATCCTTCCTAAATAACCCAATGGAATTTAATTTTTTTTTTCAAAAAAAATATCAATGTGTGTATTGGTTGATGGTGGAAGATCCTGATGAATATAGGTGAAAATATTTCATTTCATGTAATATAAATATCCATTCTAATATTAGAAAAGGAGTTTATTTGAGTTTCTTGTTGGGGAAAATCCATTACATCTAATTATTTTTGAGTTTTTTTAAATGAAGAATTATAGGTTTTGTTGAGGATGGAAGAACTGACTACAATAGTTTTTATAAGCTTTGAAAATTTGAATATTGAAGCTTCTTAAGATTTATGTTCAAAAAGGTAAAACTATGGGTGATTGATTGAGAAATGATTCATAGAGACTTGATAATGAAGAAAATTACAATCAGTTATGAATATCTTTTGGATAATGGTATAAAAAATATGAGTTTATATGTGGAAGAGTTAAGATAGTGAAGCTACATGGCTAAGGCATTAAATTTGTAATATATTAACCTTATTTAGAAAATTAGAAATTTCGAAAAGGAATAATGTTTTTTGTATGAGAAAAAATCACTTATAATAATTCATTATATATTTCTCTCTTGAGTCCATAAAATTTAAAAAGTAAATTGACGTGTATTATTTTTGAATATATATAAGAAATTTGTTAAGGAGAAAATTGAAAATAAGTAAATGAGTTAGTTGTATAATATCCTCTAGATATGTTAAGTAATATTGAAAAGGTAGGGACATACATTGAATACATTACATATGTTATATGATATAGAATATATTTTTCCTATAAGAAACAAAAAGAAATGAAAAAACGCCTTGAGATACAAAATGTATTCTTAGGGTGAAGATTTTGAAAATTTAACCAGGCATAGGGTGATGTGTAATATTTTGATATGGAATAATTTTCTTGTTTGACATAAAAAAGAAAAATTGTTATGTCTAAAAACATATGAAAATATGTATGATATTTTTTTTATAATTTCATATGATAATTTCTAGAAAATAACGAATTCCACCAACTAAAAAACATTATGTACGTACATAAGATGTTTTTTTAAGAATGTTTATGATAATTTTCACCACATTATGATACAAAATATTTTTTAAATCTATTTTATGTTTTTACAATTTTTCAAAATGTGGGATATTTGAATAATGTAATATCTGAATTTTATGAAACAAAATATTCTATGGAAAATTAAAAAATTTGATACTTGGTGTTGTTATTAATTGAATTGAACATCTTGAATAATATTGTCACAAAAGAGAAATGGTTAAAAAAGTATATTCCCATCTAGAAGAATAATATAATATTATGATAAAATTTATGAAAGAAATTCAATTTAAATTTTATCCTATATTATTTGTTACAATTCCATTATGAAGAGAATATTTTCACGGTAATCGAATTATTATTTTATATTTTTATGCAGATATATATAGTAATTTTTTGTGTGATTTATGGAATTATTTTAAAGAAGAATAATCTTGAGAATCAGGGAAACATTAAATTAATATTTAATTTGACATCAATTTAATTGAATTAAAAGAGAAAAATAGTATTCTTGAATTACTAATAGAGATAGGATGTTGAGAAGAAGTAATCATATGAGATCTTGGTTGCACACCCATGTGTTTTGGTTGAATAATTATTTATGATATTCATCATGTGATAATGAAGAAATTTAATTTTTTAATTATATGTAATTTTTTTATGATTATAGAATATAGAATCTGGAATATGAATGGGAAGATTGTATAAAAAATAAAACAGGTAGAACTTAATACTTATCTAGAGAGGAAGAAATCCATGTGTATCATAGAAGAAGAAGAAATTAATAAAAATATGATCAAAGATAGGGTGTATTGAATTATAAGAATAGAGTGAAGAAATAATTATAATATTTTAGGTAGAGACCTAAAATAAAATTTATGATTAGTATCTTTGTGTTGATACTTCTAAATTGGGTAGCTACTAGGTTTTGGAGATCACAATAGGAACAACTGTTGAGAGAAGCCAGTAATCAGATTTTGTAAAATATCTAGAGATTGTTTTTTATAAAGATTGAGTTACATTCAGTTTAGTAAAATATCTATATACATTTAAAGAATATTATGAGGAAGGATATATGATAAATTTGATGAAGTGAAATCCATTTTTGAATTTTGATATTCTTTAATAGGATTCTAGAATTTTGTTGAGAACTGGTGGGAACCAGTATAATCTATAATTCCTAAACTCAGAGAGGAACACATGTGTAGTATTATTAAGATGAAGTTCATCATTATTAATTATCCTAGGTTTAGAAAAATACATAACACATTGTAACACTTACTAGAATAGTGTACAATATATAACTCTAACTTGACCCAATCACAATAAGAATTAGGTACCCACATTGGGACCGAACCATGTAAAAATTATTTGTGATTATATTTACTTAATTTTATAATTATTAAATTTTATATATATAAAGGGTTGATAATAAGTAGATATATATTTAACTTTATCAATAATATATATTCAAATAATGATAGGGTTTTCTAAAAATTAGATATTAAAGTTGAAAAGAATTTGGTAAAACAAGTCACTAGGATTCATGCAAAGACTCTATCCCAAGTATATCAGAGTCGATGCCTTACTTTATTATATTGTAATAGATAAAAGAATAAAATCTAAAAGGAACAAATATTTTAGCAGTTTTGGAAAACTAGATTACATACATGATACCCATTTTATATTGGGAATTGGAAATAAAACATAATAAATAACAAAATGTAATAAACGTAATACTTAAGAACCAATTCAAAGATATTTTAATCATAATATAGGGAAAGGAAGAAAAATAAGGGTGATCTAAAATTCTTATTAAATGTTATGTATATTGGAAACTAACATTAATCAATAATTCATTATCAATATAGAAAGGTAAAATAACTGAACACACACATGCCATTTAATTAATAACTTTTTCAAAATATGAATCCATGGATAATATCATAGTGAAAATATCATGTATTAAAATAACTAAGTTCTTAATAAAATGTTTAATTATTGGACTTCATGTTTCCTAGGCACATAATACCATTACCATCAAGACCTTTAATAGGATAGTTTAATCTTTATGGGTACACAA
This sequence comes from Viscum album, assembly GCA_963277665.1. Taxonomy (NCBI): domain Eukaryota; kingdom Viridiplantae; phylum Streptophyta; class Magnoliopsida; order Santalales; family Viscaceae; genus Viscum; species Viscum album. The sequence continues at coordinate 746,748,952 of OY728125.1, forward strand.
CCATTTAATTTGGCCACTTTATTCATCTCATGAGACTATTAATGCATCGAGATGAATTTCTATATATGGTCCCCACCCATTATTTCATGTAAAAAGAATTCATTATATATCTAATAATTGATCTAATTCATGAATTAATATATCTTATAAACAAATACATATATTGAGTAAAATATATGAATTTAACATTATTTCCCTAGTTAATCAAATCACTTTTAAAGTAAACATTGTATATAAAAAAGATATACAACTTAGGAAATAATCATATACATGATACAAGAAATATGCATATTTAAGATAAAATTAATTTTCAATGAATAAAAATTTTAAATAAAACAAAGGGGAAGTATATACAAATAATAAAATAAATTAGGTGTATAATATTAAAATATGCCTCAATGAAGTGAAATTTAAAGAAGTCCCTTACAAATATCATTTCGTTAATAAAATGAATCAATTATGTGTTTTCGATTTAAATCCACAAAAAATAAGTGGAAATAAAACATGATATATTAGAAATACATTTCACACATAACCTTATCATGAAATAATCAATGAAATACAATTTTAACCCATTAAATTAAAATTTAGTTAATAAATCTCCTACCACTTGTAGTCAGTCGAACAGTATGACCCTTAAAAGTAATAATTATAAAATAAAACATTAAATACCATGAAAATAATGAGATTAATGATATGATATTTAAAATGGAATTATATGAAACACACAAAATAAATAAATTTTCATTAAGGCATATATCTCACAAAAGTAAAAGTTATACAAGAAATCATTACCTCATGCTTCTCTTTAGTGGTACGTACTTTAACCTCTAGAATAATGGTTTAAATAATGTTATTAATTAACTCTAGAATTGTAATCATATTTATAATACCTTATATGGTACTTTTATATCATCTTACTACCCATTCATTGGTAATTTTTCATTATTTTCATTGTTTTGGATGTTCTCGTTCCATGGTTTCATGATAGGCTCATTTGTGTATAATTATGAATTTTATTGTAAAATTAAAATTAAACCCCATAAGTGAAATGAAATGGTATTAATTCACTTCTATATATTCAAATGGTTCTATATATAATTTCAATTTCCTACATGAAGATGATTCAATTGATAAAATGTTAATAATAAATGTTGAGTTTATTTTACCAATTTTTCAGACCATCACGAACTAGTTTTGTTTTATTTAATATTATATATATATATATTAGTTAAATATCATGAAATTGGTTATAATATAAATTTTACAATCTTATTTAACCAAAATAATACTTTTACGATCAGTATTGAAGGTTGTAATGGAAAAGAAAAAATCATTATTCATGGAGACGGTTAACCGCTATAATTCGGAAAATGGTTTCATTTCTTTGAATAATAGTAGGTAATAACCGGGTTGGATGTAATATATTCCTATATATAAATAAAATTACATTATTTTAGTGATTTTGGATTTATTATTCCCGGATGTATTAAGTAAGTGATCAGGATGTAGAAGAAGAAAAGAAAATAATAGAGGTGGTTTGAGAAAATTGCCACTTAAATTCACCTCCTTGAGGGTTCCCTTAAAGACCTTGGAATTGGTATTTTGGTGAGATAGACAACACACGGATGTGGGGAAATTCATAATAATAGGTTTTACAATATATTTTAAGATAAATTTTGTGGTTAGGAGTGGTATTTAAACTTGAGGATAAGTGGTTTTAAGTTATTAAGTAAATATTATTTTATGTTTAAGGCCAACCACATTTGGGTGGAATTATTTTTCACAAATTTGGATTATATTTAAAGACTTAATGGATATATAGGGTCATTAAAAACTTAAATATACCATGTAATGTTGTATATTTTGGGTATTTTAAGATTTTACATTTTAACTTTAATCTGTTTCATTATTTTACCAATACTGTGGTAAATATTTTTTTACCACAGTAACCATTTATGACTAAAAAATGAAAATACAATAAAACATTATTTGAACCTTTTGATTCAAAATATAGAATCCACTTTACCAAATTAAATATATTTAATTAGTAAATAGATATTTAAAATTAATCCCACGTACATGATAACAAATCATGTTTTTAAAGAGAAAATATTCAAAATTATGAAATGTTTTTATGTAAAAATTAAATATGGAAATGATTTCAATGACACAAATTGTATTAATAGATATATAATTAATCTATTGTTACATTAATAAAAATTTAAAATATTATTTAACATTATTAAATCTTTAGATGAATATTAATTTTTAAATTAAAATTTCAGTATTTTTCACTATTTATAAAAAAATGAAACTTATCTGATTAATACCAAAAATTCCCCCAAAGATGATTTTTTTATTCTTATTTGAATAATTATGATAATTTTTTCAAATATAATTCATAAAAATGTTAGGATTTTGTTTTAAAACAAGTTCACCATTAAAATGCGTCAAAATTTTCTTATATATATATATATATATATTATGCTTAAAATTGGATCTATTATATTTTTATTCCTATAAAACTTATGTGATAAATTTAGAAACATGTTATTAAATATATAAAATATAAATTTCACTAATATATTTTAATATTAATTATTAATTTAATTTATTAAGGTAACATGCCATTGTGGGATTTTTTTTATAAAAACACATCCTTTATTTTCAATTGGGTATTATTTTAATTTATAATTAATTGGTAACCAATGAATTAATTTTATAAATATTTTAAAACTATATTTATTTAATATCATTTATTCCCACCATTATAATGGCTAGGTCATAATTATCACAATTAAATAATAATATTTAATCATTTGTTTATGCTCAGTGTTCTTTGTAACATAAGTTATGGAACATAGTGTTCGTTTAAAAATATAGGGGTGTTACATTCTCCCATCCTTAAATAAAATGATTCATTAAAATTTAAAATTATGATTTATAATAATGGAGTTGATGTTTTAAAATAACCTTGTAGAAATCCCACGTCGTAAAATGGTAAATAATACTTCCTCTTAAAAATATGGAATAGAAAATGTGAATGACACCAAAAATCTAGGTTTTGTATTGGAGATCATTAGTGGGAAGTGAAATAATAGACTTTGATAATTAATTTAACTATCAAGTAACGATAAATACTGATAGAGAATATGGTAATTAGAATGTTCCCCATCACAGAACTGTAAACATTTTATGGGTTAAAGGCCATTGATTTCTCAGTAATATAGTTAAATGAATAATGTTTTTTTTGTTCAAAAATCATTTTCTATAAGTTAAGTTATTATTTTATAGTCTAGATAAATGACTTGAGAAAATAAACTTACATGATTTATTTCCATTTAATAAGCATATTCTTATCCTTTAGTTGTGCTTATATCTATTTCCACTTCATATCTTATGCCAGATTATGGGTATTTAAGAATAATTTTTATGCCCAAAGTACATTTGATGAATCATAAGATCTATACATAATTCCTTTAGTCTCGAAATATTTTCTAAAAAACATAATGGTTATCACATGTTATATAATATAAAAAATCCTAATTTAACTTAAAACAATAATATCCAAAATTCAACTTAATCCATTCCATGAGTAATTAACCTTAATACTCTTCCAAAATATTACAGACCATATTCTAAATCAAAAAATGTGATCAAAAATTCACCCCTTGATAACATAAAGAAGTTCATAATGTAACATTCCAAACTTTTGAATACATTGATCATGTATTCTCTTAAAACATGGTAATCAACATACAACCATAATGAAAACATTAATAAAATCTCAAGTTATTGAATATATTCCTTCAATCCAAATATGTTGTAAAATCTATCATATATAAACCATCAATATCATTAACCAATTTCATGTTCAATAATGTTATCCCATTATCATCTCTTTATTATTATATCAACATTGAGAATATATTATGGTTTATCTTTCCTTTAAATGTGTGTTTTAAAAATGATTAACTTTCCACTGAATCACATTTCCACGTCATTGGTACCATTTATAATACACCCTTGAATCCTTAAAAAACTTATTGCAGAAAAATCATTTTATGTTTCATAATTCTTATAACAATACTCTCATACAATATATTTCTCAAATTAAAAAACATAATAAAAATAATCATTCCATTTTGGCTATATAAATAGTATAATCTTAACCTTGATATCATATGTTCTTATGAGGTATATTCCCTTGATGTTTTGGGAATTTGTTTGTGTTTTTTCCCATATCCTTAGAGTTGAAACATTACACATTTAAATATTATTTCTTTCCCTTTAAATCACAAGCCTGATTAAATTTCCCTCCACACTTATAACAAACTCCCATTCCATTTAGAAATGTACCAGGTTGTTTCTTTCCACAATTATCATATGTGGGAAAATCCATCTTTCCTTTTTTATCTTTTGTATTTCTATTCTCCTCTTACATTCCCATAAAGTCAAAAGACTTATAGAATTATTTCTCTATCTTGATAAAATATTAGACTATATATTTATATGACAATAAAGTTTTAGAGACCAGTTCCCTTCAGAAGAATGGATTTAACCCATCAAAGAAACAACCATTCATAGTCCTTGGGTTATGTATGTAGTATAATTAATAACTTGAAAATATTGTAAAGTTAGATTCATTCATAGAAATAATATTATCCTAATTTTGTCTCAAACTCAAGAATTGTCTCTCCATATCTTCTCAGATTTCGCAAGGGAAATATTTTTCCATGAAACTTTCCGTAAAATTATTTCATTATATTTTTTCTATTTCCTCATTCTGCTCAGTGTTTTGAATCAATGACCACCATTGATCTGCATCTCTAAAGAGATGATAAACTACTATGAAAAACTTCTCTCATTCATTACTTCTAAAATCAAGATATATGTTATTAAAGGGACTTGTGAATTTCTTAGCTACAAATGGATTTCTAGTCTCATTGAATGATGGAGGTTTTTGTCACATGAAGGCATCTAAAATTGTTACCCCATGTTGTGTATCAAGTTGCTCCATATGGGAAAGGTTATTGGTCATAATTTTATTCATCTATCCTAATATAATTATATTTTTTCAGCTCCATATCTAGCTAGAGACCCAGCTCCAGCATCAACACCATTATCTTTCCAATTATGGAAATCCCTATATGAATTACGTGCATCAATACTAGTCTCATTCCTTCCCCTATGATTAAATTTTAAATAATTAAATACACTAGATAAGATCATAACATTGTGAAACATAAATCATAATTCCAAAACTACATAACATAAGATAGTATCTAAATAATTAATTTTGTTTCATTGGGATTATTTCTAAATTCTATTATAGGGTTTCACTCTCTAATATATGTTTTCCTAAATCTAGTTCCAAAGGTTTTTACTAAAATTTCTCTGATACCAACTGTAAAGTCCCTGACCCTAGTAGCTCAGATCTGGTTCTTTAGTTTATTATATTGGCATAGAAATATGATTCAAATACCAAAGTACCCAATATGTTAGAAATTTTGGAAAACTATATTACTTACATGATACCCATTTTACGTTGGGAATATAAAATAAAACATAATACATAATAAAATCTAATAAAATAAACCCTTGAAAAATAATTCAACGATATCTTCTTCATAACCCGCAGAATGAAAATAAAATATGGGTGATATCAAATACTCAATAATGGTTATGTATAGAAGATGTTAACTTGAACTAATATTTCATAATCAATATGGTAAGGTAAAATAATTTAACACACACATCCCATTTAATCAATAACTTTTTCACAATATGAATACATAGATAACAACATAATGAAAATATCATGGATAAGAATAACTAAATTCTTAATGAAATTCTTAATTATTAGATGTCAAGATTCCCAATGACATAATACCTTTACCTTTAAGACCATTCACAAGATAGTTTAATATTTATGGGTAAAACCCCATTTAATTTGGCCAATCTATTTGTCTAATGAGACTACCAATGAATCAAGTGGATTTCATATATATGGTCCCCGCCCATTCATGCATGTCCAACACATTAATTATATGTCAAATAATTTATTAAATTCATGAATAACCATATTGAGTTAAAGATACAGATTTAACATTATTTCCCCAGTTAATCGAATAACTTTCAAAGTAAACACCATATATAAAAATTATATACATATTAGGCAATAATCATATCCATGAAATAAGAAATATGGATATTTAAGAGAAATTAAAGTTTCAATGAATAATGATCATAAATAAAAAAAGGGAAATTATATACAAAAAAAATAGGTGCATAATATTAAAATAGACCTCAATGAAGTGAAATTAAGATGAAGTCCCTTACAAAGATCACAATGTTAATCAAAAGAATCAATTATATCTATTCATTTTAAATACACATAAAATTTAATGAACCAACTTGGGTTTCCCTCAAAACTAGCATCTGACCTGATCCATTACAAACCTGAAGCGCTTTCTTGATCCCCCTAGGCTGGCAATAAGCACTCAAGCACTGAAAAACAAACCTAGGGAATGATTTCACCAAACTTAAATGATTAACCTGGAAAGATATGCATACTCAAAAAAGAAATAAATAACAGAAAAATGATGTATATATGTTCTATAACTGTAAGAAGACCACAGAAAGAAAAAAACCACTAAAGTAGATACAAATAAAAGAGACAAGTCCAACTACAAAGGACTATGAAAATAAGAAAATACTCCATGTGATAGTGTGGGACACCTCTCTCCATCTAACCACTACCTACCCAATTTAGCTGACATGAAAACTCACCGCCTCACTTTTTCACCTTTCCATTCTATGCATTGAAAGGCATATAAAGTTCTATGCACCGCCAAAGGCATGCATAGGGTGCCACTACTTCAAAAATAGGAAAGGAAAGAGCTACCCATTTATCAGCGCTAAAAAAGAGCTGATCAAAGGGGGACTTTATGAGTGTTAGAAAAAAATGCTGATAAAGGGGGGGGGGGGTCTTTATCAGTGCTCAAAAAAAGCGCTGATAAATCCCCCCTTTATCTGCGTTTTCTTTAGCGCTGATAAAGGCCCCCCTTTATCAGTGAAGTTTTTGAGCGCAGATAAAGGGGACCCCTTTATCAGCGCTTCTTTTAGTAGCGCTGATAAAGGGGGGATTTATTAGCGCCAAAGAAATTTATATTTCAAAAAAAATTCCTGAAAAATAAATTATTGTTATATAAGTATATTTATTTATATATAAATATAATATATATTTTTTAAATATGTTTTAGATACGTATAAATAGACCATTATATTTAATATATACGAAATTTAGTAAAAATGGCTTTAAAATATTTTAAAAAAATATTATTAATTAATATTTCGCTAATTATTATCGATTAAAAATTATTTAATAACAATTTGAAGACCCAAAAAATCAAAACAATTAATAAAAGATCTAAAATAAGTTGAAAATTGAACTCAAACTTCAGAAGACCATAAATTTTGATTCGAGTGTTGGTTTAAGCTCTACAACATATCAAATCGAAGCCTATGACAAGCTCTACGTGCTGGTGACCAAAAAAAGCATTTGTCACATTTTTCAAGGCCAAAAAAGTCCCATAAGGCCTCCAAATCTTAGTTTTAATCCAGGATACACCATTTTGTTAACATTCAAAAAGGTATAACTTCTGATCCAGATGTCCGTTAGCCTTGTACCACATATCATATCGAGGATTGTTTCATTTGTTTCGATATGGCTAGTTGTGGAGTTGAAATGGGCTTCTAGATTATAAGTTATGATCATTTTAACATTCTATGGCTTTTCAAATACACATATATCTGTATTTATTCGTAAATATATGTGTGTGTGTGTTTTATATATGTATGTATTTATTTATTTATTAAATTATAAACACACATACAAAACATATTTCATAAATGTATTTAAAACTAATCTTATAAGTATATATTAAAATACAAATAAATGTACGGCTAAAAAATTATAACTAAAAATATATATATAAATATATATATATATATATATATATTAATATACGAATGAATATATATATACTAATATATGAATAAATATATTTTATATTAATATGAATATATATCAATATACAAATAAATATAACTATATATATAAATATATATATCATTAAATAGAGAAAAAAAGAAATAGCTTAGTGGTAAAGGAGCAGCCTCGAAAGGGGGAGGTTGCAGGTTCGAGTTCGGGTGGAAGCAAAGGGGGTGTGTGCGTGTGAGGATGCACAGGAAGGGAAGTGTGTGGAAGACCTCCCCCTAGCGCCGATAAGGGGGGGGGGGTCAAGAGCTAATAAAATCTCTCCCCACATTATTTAATTCTTTTTTATTTTTTTTCAACTTTTATCAACGCTTTTTAAAAGCACTGATAATGGTCCCTTTTATCATCCCTAAAAAAAGCACTGATAAAGGGGTCCTTTATCATCACTTTTTTTAGCGCTGATAAAGGGGGCCTTTATTAGTGATTTTCGGAGCCCTGATAAAAGGGACCCCCCTATATTAGCACTAAGCTTTACAGCACCGTTAAAGCCCGTTTTGAGCACTGATATAGGCCGTTTTATAGTAGTGTGTGAGCTAATAAGCTAAGTAGGATTCCACCCAGGAGATCCATAGCAAGACTCTGTAATAATTATTGTATGCTTATTTCAAAAAATGTGGCATGATAAGTAGTAATTTTTTTTATAGAAAACATGGTAAAAATTTCCCTTTTCCATTGTACTAAAACAAAAGTAGGTATATCAATTTCAAAACACATCTTCCATATGATATTTAAAAAGCATAAACCTAAATATCAAGGATAAAACAGTACAAATATAGGTGGTACAAAATAATAGTTGCATCATAGGTATCACAACATCGAGGAATACAATAGGTTAGGATTCGACTACTCGTACCAAAAAATATATAAACAGTACACTATGGTACCTGAATCCAATTGTCTAGACTTCAAGACTAGGGAGACACACCAACGTGTGAAACCCCAGCGTGTGAAACCCCAACCAGATATACATACCTAGAGCCAATAATATACACTCTATGAGAATATGAACACCTAGAAAGTGAATCCCCACAATTGACGATGGCCTCAAGCTAAACCTTACACCTAGTACCAAAGGTAACCCATGTTCTTATTTTCAAAATATTCTCAATGTTTTGAAAACCATTTTGAAACCATTTATACAATTAAATAATTAATAGGGTAACCATACCTTCTTCTTTTTCATGAATCATTCAATGATTTGAAAATACCAATTTTCATTCAATTTATCAAAACCCAAGGAAAAACCACTTTTATTCAAAATATATTTCCAATCACACAAAAAAAAGTCGTTCCAATTTCATACCAATTTTTTTATAAATAAATTTATAAAAAAAGAGCAATGAGGTTTACCAATCATAGGATAGAGATGGAACCACCTACCTCAAAACTCAAGTCGCACATGCCCGCAATGGGATCCACCAACAAAGAAACCCAAAAACATCAATAAAAACCTTAGAATTCAATCCACATCTCAACAAAGATTTGTTTTAGAAAACTGGGTTTGCAGAAAGAAGAAACCCACATACCTCAAGAACATACACCTGCCGCACCAAAACTAATGAAGAACAACCAGAATAAGGATCAATCACCAAATGAAAAGACTTAGAGGTGTTTATGAAGGAAGAAAAAAAGATAAATTAGTTGGGATGCCAGCTTAAAAATAGTCATTGAGACATTACTTGATATGTAACCCAATTAAATATCGTGTAATTTTCAACTCCCATAATTGAAGATAAATCTGTTTCCTTTTGATAAAATTGAATTTAATTTCATTTAGGAGATACACATCATGTAACTCTATTACACTACATGTAATTATACAACATTCTTTAAAACCAGTATGTTTTGTGCCATAAGTTCTAAAAAATCTCTAACTTCACCATTACAAGTATCCTCTTATTTCATTTTTGGCCCTACCCAGACAATGAAAAAGGAAAACCATGACATGTTTTAAAACGTACCTCTCATAAGAGTATTGGGATGTTACAACCTACCCACCAAAAAAACTTTCTATCTCTAGAAATCCTACGAAGTAGCCTCTATGCTAAAAAGTTGAGGCCACTTCTCTCTCATCAGTGCCTCATACTCCCATATTTCATAATAGTTAGAAACATGCTTCTATAGTACTCGAACCAAAGGTATCATCATCCCACAAGGCACCTTGGTTTCATAATCAACTATCCTGATTGGCCACTCATTCACAGATAAGTCCAGATAAACTTCAATATCATGCCATCTCAGAACATGATATGGATCAGATAGACACTTTTGGAGTTGAGATACATGAAACACATTATGTATCAACACTAGATATAGTGTAAGTTTCAAACACTAATAAACCTTTCCCATTTTCTCCACAACCTTGAATGGTCCCAAAAAATGGGGAAAACGTTTCCCTTTCCTTCCAAGCTTTGGATGACCCAAACAGGGTGAAGTTTTCATGAATTTTTTTAGAAAATAAAAACTTCAATGGTATGTAATGATGATTAACATTATATTTATACTGGCTTTGTTTCATAAAAATCCTAAGAAAAATCAAATAAATCATTAATTTCATATCTTAGACTATGCTCGGTACAATCGAGGAATTTTCACCAATCTCTAACCAAAAAAATTTATATTTACACAGATATTCATACAAGTCCTCGAAAGGATCCACTCTAATCATGGACTAGTAATTATTATTATAATAAAACTCAACCATCCCTGAGTGATCATCCCAATACCCACCAAAGTTGAGAACAAAATTTCAAAGCATATCCAAAAGAATATGTGTAACTCTTTCTATCTTTCCATATGACTGTGGATGGTATGTCATAACCAAACGAACCTGAGATCCCAAAACCTCTATAAGGCCTTTCCTAAAGTGATAAGTCAACTAGGGATCTCTATTAGAAACAAAAGTAGATGGAACTCTATGAAACCAAAAAAAAACTCTTTCACATAGATATTTACCAACCCTTCAACTTTGGATGTATCTCGAATGTGTATAAAGTGAGCCGATTTTGTGATTATATTCATCAAACCACATATCAAATTATTCTTTTTTCTAGGTATACGGCAACCCAACCACAAGGTCTATAGAGATCTCATCCCACTTCCTACATGGAACTGAAAGTGGCTAATGAAAACTTGAAGGTTTCTGATGCTTGAATTTCACCTGTTGGCATGTATAGGAATGAGAGACAAACTCCGAAATGCCCCATCTCATACCAGAACAATATAATTTCTACCAAATTTCATAGAACATCTTCCTAGTTCCTACGTGCACTGCCCACTATGAACTATAAAAATCCCCCATAACAGCTCTCCTTACTGAATGTGGTATTACAAAACGATTCCAGAAGTAAAGAACATCCTCTTTGGAGAATGACCACTCAACAACGGTATCCCCACATTTAATAGATTATCTAATTCCAAAAAACTCATTGTTAGATTTTTGTTCATGAAGAATCAACTTAGGAAGAGAGGTGGTCAACTAAAAACATTCAAAGAGATCTTTTCCCCTGATTCCTAGACTCCAATGTGCCACTATGAAAAAAGAGACATCAAGTTCCACTCTTATGATGATTCTTTCACTATCTAGTTCAGAAGTTTCCTACTCAACTAATCTACAACAAAATTTCCCTTCCACGGGGTGTAGGTGATTTCAATGTCAAACTTTCAAAGGTATTCTACCCATCATATGTGTCTTATATTCATGTACTTTTGAGAAAAGATATAGATTAGACTATTATGGTCATCAAATATTGTGAATATCTCCCCAAAAAGACAGTTCTACAAACAATTAAGCACATTCATAGCTGTGGAAATCTCTAAGTTATGACTGGGGTAATTATTCTCATGCATTCGGAGTTGGCGAGAGCTATAAGACACCACATGATCATCTTGTATAAGCACACAACCCAGACCAGCACCAGAAGAATCACAAAAGACACAATATCCCTTATTGGGATTAGGTATGATTAGGATAGGGGCTAATGATATAATTCATTTCATCTTGTCTAAATAACACTGACACATTGCATCCCAGGTGAATTTCATATCTTTCTGGGTGAGGGTAGTCAAAGGTGATTCCATTTTAGGGGAATATTTAAAAAACCATCAGTAATATCCAGAAAGACCAAGGAAACTTCGAATATCAAATATATTTTGTCACTCTTTTCCTTACAAGATAGAATTAACATTTTTAGGATCAACTGATAATCCATGTTTTGAAATCACATTCCGTAATAACATAACTTCTTGAATCCAAAAACTACATATTTAAATATTTCCATTCAAATGTTTGCTTCTCTGAACTTATAGAACAAAACATAGATAATGCTCATGCTCACAATAATATTTTGAGTAAACCAGAATATCATCCATGTAATATACCATATAAGTGTTAAGATATTTATGGAATATATGATTCATCAAATCCCTAAATACTTTTGCAGCATTAATCAGACCAAAATTCATCACAAGATATTCATAACGACCATACCTTCTCCTATAAGTTGTCTTCGGTATATCAGACTATCTAACTTTGAGTTGATGTTAAACCGGCCAAAGATCAATTTTGAAAACCACTTTATCCCTATTAATAGATAAAAAAATCATCCACATGATCCAAATGATATGTTTTCTTTACTATTACCCGGTTTAACATATGATAGTCTACACACAATCGAATTAAGCCATCTGACTTCTTGGGAAAGAGCATAAGAGATTCCTAAGGTGAAAAAATAGGGAGAGTAGAACCTTTCTCCAATAGGTCATCCAACTAAATCTTAGGCTCTTTTAGCTCTGCTGGTTCCATATGATAACAAGGTATCAATATCAGTAGCATCCCTGGCACCAAGTCAACCATAAAATCTACCTCTCTCTAGAGAAAAACCAGAAAAGTTATTTGGGATAATGTCAAAATAGTCATAAACAACAATTGGAAGATCAATAATAGAAGAAACATCATCAGGATCAAACACAATATCAGGAAACAAGCTCATGAGATTTTGGAAGGAAGGCCTTTCATAACCAGACCTTGACTCACACTCCCCCTGAAACACATGAGAGCTCCCATCAGTGTTAAGAAATGAAAAATTATACTGATAAAAATCAATCTCAGCTCAATGAGTGACTATTTAATCTATACCAATGATGATTTAAAATAGATCCAAATCAAGAATGACAAAAATCCCAAACCTACTACCTATCATCTATTATTAACAAACAATAAGGACAATAAAACCACTTCCCTTTCCTCTTACCAGGGGGTGTTGCTAACTCCATAATAAGGGAAATAAGTTCCACTGTAATCTTAATAATATTAAAAAAAACATGAAGATATATATGATTGTGATCTACCGGTATCAAATAAGGCAATACTTATAGAAGATGAAATAAAAATAGTACCTCTCACTATCACTAGACCTACATCGACTTTCGCTGGACACTCATCTACTCTATTAAAGTGCTTCACTCCTGAAGCCTGTGGCTAGATATATGTTGTATTTGAAGCATCTGAATTCCCCATAATAGCCTTTATATCCAAATAACCTTGACCATGAAGAGGCAAAGACATATTCTGATAGAATCCATGTAAATGAACAACACGTCCATAGTTGTTCAACAACTTCTTAGGCATAGGATAAAAATGTATAGTGTGCCTAGAATTTACAAACATATAGAACATCATAGGTACACTATTGGATGTATAATATGATGTAGAAGATTATCTTTACCGTGACCCACCTCCACCACTCATGTGATGATCCTTCAACTTCTTTTTCCTCTCAAACATGTCACTGAATCTACCACTAGATGGATAAGAAAAGAAGGAAAATCCAACCTTTTCTACCATATTCATATCTTCCATTATAGATATATATACTATATATTCATATGTTGAAATATTCAACATAAATACCTATGATCTGATATCTGGTCACAAAACCTGCAGGTACTTATGAGTGTTCAAATGGTCATTATTTACCACATTTGAAGAAAAACAGACAACCTCAGCAAACTGGTTGGTGTACTCTAACAAAAAATGCTCTCCCTACTACAAAGATAAAAAATCCATATATTTTTCAAGCATCAGTGACTCTGGAAAAAACTATTGGAAGAATAGGGTTTTGAAACCCTTCCAATCCATGTCCACATAGCTATCTTCCTGGACTACGGAATCCCACCACCAATTATCAGAACCCTCGATTCAGAACACTGCACACTTCTCCATTATATTTTGAGGTGTCTCTAGAAATTTAACGATTTGATCGATTGTATATATCTATTCCTCCACCTTTTTAGGTTCATTGTTTATTTTAAAGGTTGGTTCATTCTCGTGTATAAATTCCTATGATCAATCTCTCTCTCCTCTAGCTTCTAGTTATACCTCAACAACTGTGTTTTGAACTCATAATATGTTATGATCAACAATACAAACTACCCATACTATACCCATGGAGAGATTCTTATCTTTATGAAAATTCCCTTGAGGTGAATCAGTTTAACCCTCCTGAGGAACTCATGGAAGACATCTTAGAGGCAAAATGTTGCACACCGAAACATAAGGAATGATAAAAAAAAGAGTAAATCGTAGTTTAAACTAGAAAACCCATAAGAATAAACTGGTATTTAAATAAAACCCAACACTAGAGACACATATCTCAATGTACCATGGAAACTTGAGTCTTATCACGATAAGTGTTGACTAGGAACATATCACAACATAACTCTCAAGTCCTAAAAATCCTATCTATAGTCTAATAGATTTCCCAATAAAAGGAATCTTGAGGACATGCCACCTCTGATAAAACTTTGTAATGAACCAATCTAGGTTTCTCTAAAACCTGTCACCCGACCTGATCTATTACACACCCAAAGGGCTTTCCCAGTCCCAACGAGATGGTGACAAGAACCCAGACACAGAAAAACACACTAATGGAATGATTTCTTCCAACCTAAATGAAGAACATGGAAATATACACATATTCAAATAAAAAATAAATAGTGAAAGTTTGATTTATATAGGTTCCATAACTATAAGAAGATGGTAGAAATAAAACAACCAAAAAAGGAGATAAAAATCAAAGAGACGGGTCCAACTGCAATAGACAATGAAAAAAGCAACAAATTTATGTGATAGTGTGGGAAACCTCCCACCATCTAACCACCAACTACCCAACTAAGATGATATGAAAAAAATCCATCTCATTGCGTCACATTACCTTTCCCTGTATTGAAAGACATATAAAGGTCTATGCACCACAAAAGGGGTGCACAAGGTGTGAGTTAACAGGCTTAGTAGGATCCCACCCAGGTACTCCGTACCATGTCTCTACATATATATTCTCTTATGATCATTTCAAAAAAACATGGCATGATAAGAAGTAAAACAGTTTTATAGAAAACATGGTAAACATTTATCTCTTTCCATAGCTCAGAAATCGGGTCGCAGATGCCCGCAATGAGATCCACCAACAACAAAACCAAACAATGTCAAAGAAAAACCTAGAATTAAATCCACATATCAGGATATATTCAATTTAGAAAAAGGGGTTGGTTGAAAGGAGTAAATAACCATACATCAATAATGTACACCTGCATTACTAAAACCAATGAAGAATGACTGAAACGAGGATCAATTTCCCAAAAAAAAGACCCAGAGGTGTTAGAGGGATCCCAAAATCACCTCGGGATGGATATAATTCTAGAGAAAAGAAGTAAATAGGAACAAAAAAAAGATAAACTATCTTGGATTACTTCTTTAAAATTTTCATCAGGACTTTAAATTATGTGTAACCCAATTACACGTTGTGTAATTGTCAACTCCCATAATCACTAAGAAATCTGTTGCCTTTTGATAGAAAGAGATATTAATATAATTTATGAGATACACATCATTTAACCCTATTACATAGTGTGTAATTATACATTAGGCTAAAAAACTAGAATGTTTCATGCCAAAAGTTCCAAAAAATCTCTTAACTTCACAATTACAGGTATCCTGCCATTTTTTTCTCGATCCTACCCAGACAACGAAAAAGCAAAACCATGACAAGTTTAAAAACATACCTCTAAGAAGAGTAATGGGATGTTAAATAAAACATGTGGAAATAAAATATGAGGTAACAAAAATTCATTTCACACATAACCTTGTAATTAAATAATCAATGAAATTGATGTTTAACCCAATTAATGAAAATTTAGTTATGAAATCCCTTACCACTTGTAATCAGTCAAATAATACACCCTATAAAAGTAGTAATTATCAAATAAAATACTGAATAAAATGAACATAATGAAATTAATTATACGATATATAAAATGTTTTTATAAACACCACACAAAATAAATAAGTTGTGTTTAAATCATATATCTCATAGAAGTAAAAGTGTGATGAGAAACCCTTACCTCACCCTTCTTTTAAGTGGTGCATACTTTGACCTCCTGAATAATGGTTGAGAGAATGTTATTAATTCATTCAAGAACTATAATAAAATTTATAATGATAAATATGATACTTTTATAACATCTTACCATCCATTCATTAATAATATTGGATTATTTTATTTGTTTTGGCTGTGTTTATTTCATGGTATCATGATCGGTTCATTTGTGTATAATTATGGATTTTTTGTAAAATGGAAATAAAACACCTGATATGAAATGATATGGTATTAATGAACTTCTATAAGTTTAAATGGTTCTTTATATCATTTTTATTTATGAAATGAGGATGGTTCATTTGGTAAAATGACAATGAAAAATGTTTAGTTTATTTTGGTGGTATTTCCAAGATTTATGATCTAGTTTTGTTTTATTTAATATTATGTATATATATTAGTTATAGAAAATTAAATAGGTTATAATATACCTTTTATAATCAGTTTTAACCATAAAAATAATTTTATCACTATCCTTGAGGGTGGTTTTGGAGAACAAAAAATAATTATTCACAGAGACGGTTAACCACCATAATTAGGAAAATGGATTCATTTCTTTGAATAAGATGATGTAATAAAAAGGATAGATAAAAGATATTCCATAGAAACATAAAATTATTTAAATCACATTATTATATAGTTATTATGGCTTTATGGATGAATGTGGTGAGGATAATTTAAAGGAATAAAAGAAAATAAGAAAAGTGGTTTGAGAAAATTTCATCTTGAATATCACTTCCTTGAAGGATCTCTTAAAGACCTTGGAATTGGTATTTTGGTGATACCAAAATTACATGGACGTGGGGAGAGTGGGGAGGAGTGATTTTGGAAGATATTTTAGGAGATTACATGATTTTTTAGATATATTTGGTGGTGATGGGTGATATTTATATTTGAAGATGGCGGGTTTTAAGTGATTAAATAATGATTATTTTATGTTTAAAGCCAACCACATTTGGGTGGAATTAATTCCATCAAATTTTGATGATAAATAATATTTTAATAGATGGTTAGGGTCAATAAAAATTCAAAAAACCATTTAATTTTTTATTTTTAGGTATTTTAAGCTTTTACATTTTAACTTTAACATGTTTCATTATTTTACCAATACTTTAGTAAATCTTTTTTTTACCATGGTAACTTTTTATACCTAAAAAATTAAAATGAACGTACAAAATAATTTTTAAATGATGATTAAAAATATAGAATCCATTTTACCAAATTATATTCTCAAAATTGGTAAAATGAGATTTAAAATTAATCCTGTAAACGAGATGGCAAAGTGGGGTTTTAAAAAGAAAATGTTCAATTGTTTGAATTTTTTTTATATAAAAATTAAATATGAAAATTATTTCAATGTCCACAATTGTATTAATAGATTTATAATTGAACTAATTTTACTTTAAACCAGTTTAAAATATAATTTTATATTATAAGTTATTTATATTAAAATTCAATTTTCAGTTAAAATTTCAGTATTTTTCACTATATATCAAAAAATAAAACTTCTCAGAAAAATATCAAAAAATCAACCCTCAGATAATTTTGATATTACACTTTAAAAATGAAATTCAATTTTTTCAAATAAAATGTATAAAATTTCCAATGTTTATTTTTAAAACATGTGCACCATTAGAAGGCGGAAAAACTATCTTTTACAAAAATATATCTTTTTATGCTTAAAATGTGATTTATTATTAAATTAAGACTTTAAAACATATTGGATGATTTAAAAAAATTGATTGAATATATAAAATATAATTTTAATTAATATATTTAAATAATAGTGATTAATTTAATTTTTTAAGATACAACTCCATTGTGGGCATAAAAATAGATTTTTTATATACACAACCTTTAGGTTCAATTGGTTTTTATTTTCATTTCTAATTAATTAGTAACCAATGAATTAATTTTATAAACATGTGTAAACTATATTTAGTTAGTCTCATTTATTCCCTTAATTCAAATGGATATGTGGTAACTATCACAATTAAATAATAATTTTTAATTGTTTTTTTGAGCTTAGTGTTCAGTGTAACGTAAGCTATCAAATATAGTGTTCCTTTAAAAATATCGGGGTGTTTCATTCCCCCATACTTCAATAAATTGTCTCATCACAATTTAAAATTGTGATTGATAATCATGCAGTTGACATTCTAAATTACCCTTTTGGAAATAATACATCCTCAAATGCTTTAATAAAGCTTACTCTTAAAAAGAGGGAAAAGAAAATTTGAAGGTCACCATAAAAATGGTTTTCCAAATAGGAGATCATTAGTGGGAATTGGAAACATGGACATGGAAAATTAATATGACTATAAATTTATGATATATAATGATAGAGAACATGGCCCTTATAAATTTATTCATCCCAAAACCATAAATATTTTATGGGTTAAAAGTACATTGATTTCTTAGCAATAAAATGAAACAAATATAATATTTCTTCCAAAACCATTTTCCTAGAGTTGTGGAATTATTTTAGAATCCATATAAATAACTTGAGAAAATAAATTTACCCGATTTATTTCCATTTCATAAGTATATTATTATACTTTTTTTATTCCTTAATCTATTTTCACATCATCTCTTATGCCAAGACTTTGATATTCAAGATGAATTTTTATGCCTGAATTACTTTTGATGAATCATAAGATCTATATATCGTTTCTTTAGTCAATAAATATTTTATAAAAATATAATGGTTAGAACATGTTATCCAATATGATAAATCATACTTTATCTTCAAATAATAATATCCAAGATTCAACTTAATCTATTCTATGGGTAATTAATCATAAGACTCTTAATAATTATTACTGACCATATCAAAAATCATAAAATGTGTTCAAACATTTACCATTGGATAATATAATGTAGTTATTAATATCCCATTCTACACATGTGGATACATTGATCACATATTCTTCTAAAACATGGTAAAAACATAAAACCTTAATGAAACATGGATAAAATAAATGTTTTTCAACATATTTGTTCAATATAGATATATAGTAAACTCTAGAAAAGATAAACCACCAATATCCCTAACCAATTTAAATGTCACTAATGTAATTCCATAATAATATCTTTATTATTATATCAACATTGAGCACATATTAAGGGTTTTATTTCCTTTAAACTTGTATTTTCAAAAAGATCAACTTTCCACAGAATCACTTTTTCCTGGTCATTTGTACCATTCAATTTATGCTCTCAAATACTTAAAGAAAATGTACTGCATTACAATCCTTATACATTTCATAATTCTTATAATGATTATGCCATAAAATATATTTCTTGAATCCAAAAACACAAGCACAATAATCATTCCATTTGGGTTCTATCAATATCATAATCTTGACCTTGATCACCTAGATTCTTCTAAGGTATATTCCCATGATGCTTTGGGAATTCATATACATAGGGTCCCATATCCTTGCAGTTGAAACATTGAACATTTATAGCTTTTTTACATTCTAATCCTGAGTCTAATGAACTTTCCCTCAAAACATGGAACAAACTCCCATTCCCTTTAGGAATATACTAGGGTATTTCTTTCTACAATTATCACATGTAAAAAAATACTTCTTTTTTCCTTTTTAACATTTATTCCCATCATTATCTAACATCATATTCTTCTCTTTACTTCCCTTAAATTCATAATACTTAGAGAATTATTTCTATGTCTTGTTAGTACATGAGACTATATCATTATATAGTGAGAATGTTTGGGAGACCAGTACCCTTCTGAGGAACAGATTTAACTAATTAAAGAAATGATCAATCTTACTTCTTGGGTTTCATATGTATTCTTCATCATTCCATGGTAATATTATAAAGTTGGATTCATACTTAGTAACATTCTCATCCTAAATTTTTTCTTAGACTCATGAATTTTCTATATATATCTTCTTGTAGTTCACGAGGGAAATATTTTTTGATGACAAGTTCCTTAAAATCCTTTCATTAATTTTTTTCTTTTTCCTCATCCTCCATAGTGATTTGAATTAATTAACACCATTAATCCATATCTCTAGAGAGATAGTAAACTTCCATGAAAACCATCTCCATTTCATTACTTCTTAAAGTGAGAAATATATTCTCTAAAGAAATTATAAATTGCTCATATATAAATGGATTTTTCATCCCATTGAATGATGAAGGTCGTTTTCACATGAAGTGGTCCAATATTGTTACACCACATTATGGATCAGGCTTCTCCATATAGAAAAGTTTATTTCTCATAACCAGAGTCAGCTGTCCCAATATAGTTATAATTTCTTTAGCTCAACCTCTATCTTCATCTACAAATCTAGCTTCAACACCAAAATCATGACTTTGAGGGAAATCCCTAAATGGAATATGTGCATTGATATAGTTCTCATTCCTTCTGTTAGGATCCATTTCTAAATAGTGGCATTCCCTAGATCAGATCACAAAATTATGAAACATAATACATAATATTATAAATTCTTAACAGAAACTAATCTCTAAATCATAGGTATGGTTTTATTGGGAGTATTTTCAAAAACAATTATAGGGTTTTCTCTCTAATATATGTTTTCCAAAATATAGTTCCCATGTTTTCTACTAAACTTTCTCTGATACCAACTGTAAAGACCCTGACAATTGTATCCCAGAGCTGGTGCCTTACTTTATTATATTGGAATAGATAAAATATTTAAGTCCCAAAGCACCTAATAGTTTAGCAGTTTTGGAAGACTATATTATATACATGATACCCATTTTATATTGTAAATATAAAATAATATGTAATACATAAAAAAAGCTAATATACTCCACCCTTGAAAACCAATTCAAAGATCTATTCTTCCTAACTTAGGGAATGGAAAAAAATAAGGGTGAGATCAAATCCTTAGTAATCATTAAGTATAGTGGAAATTAACTTGAATTAATAATGCATAATCAATATGTCAATGTATAATAACTGAATAAACACATTCCATTTAATCAATATCTTTTTCACAATCTAAATCCATGGATAATATCATACTGAAAATTTCATGGATATAAATAACTAAAATCATAATAAAATTCCTAATTATTAGACATCATGTTTCCCAGTCATATAATACCTTTACCATCAACACCTTTTATTATACTATTTAATCTTTATGGTTAGAAACCTGATTAATTTGGATAATTTATTCATCTCATTAAGCTATTGATGCATCAAGGCTCTTTTTAATATATGGTCCCTACCCAATATTATACTTAAAAAGAGTCCATAATATATTGAATAATATATTTAATTCATGAATCAATATACCTTATCAATAAATACCCATATTCAGTAAAAGATATGAATTTAACACTTTTTACCTTGTTAATCAAATAACTTTAAATGTAAACATTGCATATAAAAATGATATATAGGTTAAGAAATAATTATATCCATGATATAAGAAATATGGATATTTAATAAAACTAAAATTTTCAATGAATGATGATCATAAATAAAACTAATGGTAAGTATATACACCAAAGAAAATAAATTAGGTGCATAATATTAAAATATACCTCAATGAAATGAAATTGGGATGAATTACCTTATAAAGATCATATTGTTAATCAAATTAATTGACTTTGTGTATTCTCTAAAAATTCACATAATATAATTGGAAATAAAACATGATATAATTAAAATTTATTTCACACATAACCTTATCATGACATAATCAATGAAATAGATGTTTAACCCAATGAATGAAAATTGAGATAAGAAGTCCCTTACCACTTGTAATCAGTAAAACCATATGCCCTATAAAAGTAATAATTTTCTATTGAAACATTTAATACCATGAATATAATGAGATACATGATATGATATGTCAAATTGTAGTATTCACAACACAAAAAAAGAAATAATTTGCGATTAAGGCATATATCTCACAGAAGTAAAAGTGATACATTAAACCCTTACCTCACACTTAACTTTAGTGGTGCATACTTTTACCTCCTTTATAATGGTTCAAATAATGTTATTAATTCATTATAGAACAATAATTGTATTTATAATACCTTAAATGATACTTTTATAACATATTACCACCCATTCATTAATAATATTTCATATTTTCATTGTTTTGGATGTGTTCATTTCATGGTTTCATGATCAGTTCATTGGTGTAAAATTATAGATTTTCTTATCAAATGGAAAAAAATCTAGAAGTAAAATAAAATGGTATTCATGCACTTCCATATTTTTAAATAGTTCCATATATCATTTTTCAGACATGAGTATGATTCATTTGATAAAATGTTAATGATGAGTGTTTGGTTTATTTTAGTGATTTTCCCAACCATCACAAACTAGATTTGTTTTATTTAATAATATATATATATACATATCAGTTACATAACATGAAATAGGTTATAATATACCATTTAAAATATGATTTAACTAGAATAATAATTTTATGACCAACGTTGACGGAGGTAATGTAGGACGAAAAAACATTATTCATGGAGACCATTAATCACCATAATTTGGACAATGGTTTTGATTCTTTGACTAAGAGAAGGTAATAGAAGGGATGGATATAAGATATTCCATTTTAAAATTAATATTCTATTACGTACATGATTCTATAGTTACTATGCCTTGATGGATGGAGGAGGTGAAGGCAAATTATATGAAGAAAAGAAAATAAGATAGGCGCTTTGAGAAAATTACCTCTTGAATATGACCACCTCAAAGGATCCATTAATGACCTTGGAATTGATATTTTTTAAAAAAGATTCACTTGAATGTGGGGATAGTGGGTACTAGAGGGATTGGATTACATTTTAGTACCTTCTAGGTTTTCTAAAATAAATGGGGCGGTGAGGTATGATATTTATACTTGATGAGGTGTGGTTTTAAGTGATTCAATAGTGATTATTTTATGTTTAAATCCAAACAAATTTGAGTGAAATTAATTTTAATTACTCAATCCACCTAGGTGAAACCTGTGACAACCCTAATACCACCTCTAATAGGCTAGGGGATAGTGACTAGTGCTGAGTAGGCATATCCAACAAATGGGAGGCGTTAAAATATAGTACCTGTGTACACACACACATCTCCAAGCCCATAAAATGTTGAAATGAAAAAAAACCGAAACAATGCATGAATATATCTAAGATCCCACAAAAAAGTATGATATAAAAGTGCTAAAAGTGAAAAATGGTGTAAATAAAAGACCAAAAAAACTGTAAAAATTAGAACCTCCAAATCCTTTTTTTGTAATTTTTAAAAACCCAATTTATGGCTAAGTGGGAACTACACATTCAACCGATAACCCAAAAACTCACATATCCAAATTTGAAATTAAAACAAAGAACAACCCATGCCAAATTTGAAATTCAAATTTCATTATTTGAACCAAACGCCCCCGAACCGCCTCGAGTCATGATGTGTTGTGTGACGAGCCACCTCAAGCCATGCCCTTGATAGACAACCACACATTCTTCATTACCACTGTCAACAGAAACCCACTGGAGATTCAGAACACAATCACATGACAGACCAGATCCATTGGTTTGATCTGTTCATATATCAAAGACATCGTAACATAGTCGAACATCATCATATTCTTCAATGCTGAAAACCAGGCCGCCTTCCGAGCCGTCCATGACCTTCACCAACCCAACATCCCATATCGCTGGCGAGGAAGCTGCCTGAATCCATTGTCATCATCGTTGAGAACCATCATCATCACCGAGAAACACACACTATCTACATAAGATATGACACGTGTAGGAAAAGACCATACAGGGATGGGTATAAAAATACTTAGAAGGATACCCTAAAACACTAAAAATTAAGAACCAAGTATAGTCAACTCAATACAAGGCATAATAACCATTGAATAAAAGAGACACTAAAATATACCCAGTAAAGACACCATGCCACCAGGAGGTCATAACCAATTTTGAGCCATAGGATTCTTCTTAAAGTAATGATAGTTCTAGGATAATCAACTCCATGATCTATGTTATCATTAATGACACTTGACGAAGAGTTATAATTTTTTTTACCTTCCCAAGAAATATCATTTGTCTAAGAAGAGCCTAATAATTAGATAGGGGGTCATTCTTGGAACAGTTGGGGGATACCACAAACCCAATATGGATCAACCTGCTACATAGGGTTTATATACCAATGATACCACAATCCCCATAAATATGGCCTTCTAGGTGGAGGATCAACACCCTACTTTGGGAGGTCACATTCATTCCTCAAAACCCACCAAGAGAATAAGGATGATAGGGGATTTCACTCCAGTCTCACTAAGAGACACTAAAACCATATCTGACACACAATCTCTAGAGGGGAACACAATCTTGTGATATGGATGTAATGTTTCATTTTACCCTTTAGGTAAAGGGCCAGGGGAACATACTCAACCAATATAGGTCCAAATTAAGAAGACAAAGAGCTACAAACACTCTTCAAGGGGGGTATATGGCATATACCAAGGGGTTCATGGTGTATCCAACTATCCCCATGTCTTCCCATATAGAAAAACCTCACACAACATGTAATTATCTATATATATGTAATGTAGAGATACCTAGTATCCTACCTATGTCACCTAGACATGTTCGTGTATAGTTTCCATGTCTGTGTACATCAGGCCATGTCAATGTCCAAGTACACAACACTCCACTTTGTTGTGTACTCTAACTCATGACCATGTACTTCTTGAAGTACACATAAAGTCTCATAGAAGGGGTCAAATGGAAAGTGGATAATTCACACTGAATGTGATATTTAACTATGGTTGAAACACTATCATTACATCCATGGGCCACACATGAATTCTAATGCTAGATTACATGTCGTGTAACCCAAGATTTTCTAAATCCCATTGGTTATCCTCCATTTCACCTATGTACACATCTATCCCCACATTCCTTGTTAGAGATCATATATTCAAGTTCGTCTGAGACTTTATATTACTGCTGACTAGAGTACGAGCCCTCGATCTTCTCAGAAAAGAATCCTTTGAGTGATCCGTCACTGAAACTCAAAAATCAAGAAGAATTGAACATGAAAATTAGTTCTGATACACCTCTGACCATCCACCACCATCATCACACCTTTATCACACCATCTACCATGAACCGCACATGCAGAATTGATATATTGCGTAGAAGAATGAAAGTGTAATGACCAGATATCAGGTATTCATCAAACCACATGATGAAATTAAATGCCCACGATGAATATGGGATGATAGGGTGTAGAAATATAAAATCTAAAAAAATGAGGAATGAACCTTAGATATTGTTCATTATCAATTTTTTTCATAGAAGGAGATGAACTAAGAGATATAAATCAATGAAAAAAAATATTTCCATCAAATTAATAATACTGATGGCCCACATATCAATTTTTTTGGTAGAATTGACCTGTGTTCATCTAGGATTAATAAATAGAATGGAAGTCACTAAGAACAACATCCTACCTGGATTTTTTATCAATCGTTGGAAAATAAAGGTTTTTTCCATCATTGAATAGATCCTCTAACTCTGTTGGTGCAATGATCAGGGATCCGATCTCGATATGTCCTTGTTCTCCAAGGAATCTCTCCAACGGTTGTCTAAAATCTATAGGGTTTGAGAGGAAAACCATAAATAATTTCTATAATCATGTAATTAAATCTAAAACATGGTCATTGTGTCAAAAAAACAAAATATTTTTTTTTGTTTAATTCATTTCATTCATTTATGCTCGCAGTTAATTTTTCACAAATGGCATACGCCGAACATGGTTATGGAACACCTAGGGTCAAAATTGCATCTTGAACTCAATGGTTCTCTCAGATTTCTATTCTTCGCACCCATTAAAGAGTTAATAAACTTTTATAGGAAAATTTTGAATGTCTTATATTTAATATATTTAATATATTTCAAACATTTATTCCAGGCATACCAGATATTAGAATCGCACACAGTCTCAGAACCTAGTCTTGAAAATAATCTATATAATGTTCAAAAATATTAAACAAAAAATCTAAGTCATGAAATTCTCCCCACCTTAGGGATTTTAGTCCCTAAATGAGAAAAACAAACTCAAAAATATGAGGGTACTAGGCTATCATCTTGGCCTCCTGCTCCTAGGTTCTCTCATGAATATTATCATGCTTCCACCAAATATGCTTAGGGGGAATTGAATTCCAATGAAGGATACTTTCCTTTCAATCCTAGATCTATACTAGGTACTGTACAAAGGAAGAACCATCCTCTATATCCATCTTTACACTATCAATAATGTGTGATGGGTTGTGCATGTAGCTCCTCAGTCACGATATGTGGAAGATGTTTTGTACCTAGTCTAACTATGACAGTAGACCTAAGCAGTATGCCACCTCAACAACTCCATATAGAATTTTTAAGGGATCAATGAATCTCATAGATAACTTTATATTGTAGAAAAAGTTTTTTAATATACATTGAGGTGAGACTCTCGTGAACACATTGTCTCCCTCATCGAACCCTAGAGGTCTCTGTCATCAGTATCCATTAGAATTCTAATAGATTTGTGCAGTCTGCATTCGGTACTGGATGATCTGAACCTTCTTTATAGTAACTCGCACTAAATTTGGGACCATGAGTGATGAATCTACAAAATCAGTACAATAATGTGGTGATCTATAGGGTCTCTCGTACAGATCCTCAAAGGGTGTTATACCAATGGTGGAATGGTAGCATTTTTTATGTAAATCCCACAAAGGGTAGGTGATCCTGTCAAATATGGAAAAATTCCAACATAAAGGCCCTCAACATTTCCCCCAATACGTGAATGGTATTCTCTATCTATCCATCAATATAGAGGTGAAACACTATGATCAAATGTAAATGAGTCCCAAAATACTCCTTCAATCCCCTCTATAACCAAGATGTGCAGTGAGCATCACGAAAAAAGATGATCATCAACTGAACCCCATAGAGATGAACTATCTTCTACATGTAGATCCATATTATTATCTCTATGGAAATATACTCTCAAATAGATAAGAAGTGGTTCGACTTGGTGAGTTGTTCTATGATCACCTAGATGAAATTGTTTTTCCTTATATGTACGTGGTAATCCCATCTCCAAGTCCATGAAAATCTCATCCCACTTCCACTATAGAACCTCAGGGGGTTGAGCTAATCCCTCTAAAACCTACTGCTCAGTATTCACCTAATAACAAGTTTATCATTGAGATAAAAACTATGTAACTCCCTTTTTCATACATGGCCACAAAAAATGATGTTGAAGGTCCTAGTACATCCTTTGAACAATTAGATATACCTCTAACAGAAAAGTATGAATCTCCCACAACACCTTCTCAAGAAACATCAACGGTACCATTGTTTGTCCTCTGAAAAGGATAGTGTACTCCCCACATTAATAATATACATTAGTGGAATTTCCTATGGATATCTAAGTATGAAAGGTATTATAGTCGATATCTCCTCACTGAGAGACACTGACATTTTGTAGGTGCAGTGGGGTAACAACGATCGAGTGAAGATATGAAGCACCATTCTTTTCTATAAAGGAAAATTGTAATGAAGATAACTAATCTGATTCCTCAACTAAAAACTAATAAAAAAATATTATGATGAGAGAATCTACAACTACATTCCCCTTTGTATGATTATAGATAATATCTAATTCATATTTATGGAGGAACTCAGTCATCACATCTATCTCAAATTAATATCTATTTGTGATAAGATATACTTGACACTCTTGTGGTCATAGTAAAAGATGAACCACTCACCCACCAGGTAGTGTATCTAAATATTCAATGTGAATACTACCACTACTAACTTAAGATTGTTGTTCATGTTGTTGTGCTCACATGGTCTCAACTAGCATGAACCAAATGCAATAAATTCATTCTTATGAATCATAAAACAACCAAATTCAGTCCCTGATGCATCATAGAACACTACATACTCAACACCCTCCTCTATAAATATCAAGATTTGAGGGATCATCAACCTCTATATCATATATTTAAATCATTTTTAGAACCTTTCCATCTATACGAAAGGCCTCCCCTTACTATTCAAATAAATCAAGGGTGATTCCACTCTAGAGAATTTGGGTAAAATCGTCGGATATTACCCTACCAACCCAAGAAAAATCGGCACCTCAGTCATACTTTCAGGTGAATCCCAAGAAAAAAAATACCTCAAATGTTTTTGGATCCATTGCTACTATAACATCTGAGATGAAATGTCCTATAAAGTAGACCTCTTGAATCCAATAATGACACTTTAAAAGCTTCTTGAAAAGATGATACTCTAAGAGTGTGTACATGATCATCCTCAAGTGTCTTGTGTGCCCATCCTTAGATGCTGAAACACTAGGATATCATCGATGAGGAACCCCATGAACCGGTCTAAGAAATGTTGAATGATCTGGTTCATGAGTCCCATGAACACTGTTGGGACATTTGTTACACTGAACCACACCACCATCTACCCATAGTGATTGTAGAAACATTTTAATACCTTTTTTGGTATATCCTCATCCTGTACTCGCAGCTGGGGATAACCTGATCAAAGGATAATCTTTGATATCCATCATACCCCTCTCAAATGATCGATAATGTCATTAATCCATGTTATTGAATATTTATTATTTATGATCACCTGATTTAGGATCCACTAATATACACATAACCTCAAAATCCCATCCACCTTTTTGGTGAATAACACTGGGGATTCCCAAGGGGAAATACTGGGTCTCAAAAGGGGCTTCTCTTACAAATCTTCCAACTGCACTCTCAGCACTCAAATCATTGCGGGACCCATCTGATATGATATTATAGACATCGGTACCATCCCGGGATTCAAGTCAATGAAAAATTATAGCTCTCAGTAGGGAGGTAAACCTAGTATATCCTTATGCTATGCCACCACTATAGGAAACTAATATACCAAATAATCCAACACTCCAAGAGTCATGCTATCCAATTTGTGATTAATCAGATACAATATTCTATTTTTGATCTCTTCCTTCTCCTCTAAGGATTCCTTTTTACCCATAAAGGAAAATCTCATTCCTTCATTGTGGACACACAACAACCGCTACCTAAAATAGCCAATCTGGTTATGAATTATGGATATCCATTCTATAACTAATATTAAATGATTAGTTCTCATTGATTCAACAATGGATACAATACAAAACTCTCACCTCCAAGCATTAGTTTTCACTTTTGGAACAAGTACGCAATCATTGAGTCACTGTCTATCGTAGTTTACAACTACAAGGGTTGATCCAATGGCTCAACCAAAATCTCTAAGTCTCGAACCAGATAATTGGAAAAGAGGGAATGAATACCACCTGTGTCTATTAATACTACATATAAAATAGAAAAGACACATACCGTATGTTGTATCATCGTTGGATCATTGGGGTCATAGGCCTTCCTAGATTTCAGCTCGCCTCATCCCTATCCACCAGCTCCCTGAGCCTAGAATGGACCACCTAGGGGTGGTGTTGGTGGTTATAAGTCCAACCTCCAACATCATAATTCTAACTTGATATCCCCTATTCCATGTATGTTGTCCTATGAACCACCCCAATCCTGCCTTTGTCTCTTTCTTGGTGGTCCCTTGACCGTATCATGATCAGTTGTACAGTGGGTCGGACAATCTCAATCCAGATGTCCCAAACTATGATAGGAGAAACTTTGCCTCTCCCTTATATGATTTGAGCCACCATGAGAGCCCTAAACCATTGGTCTCAAGTCCTGGTATCACCTCCTGAATCTTCGGACATGCTTGGATCCCTGTGGCTACCATTGTATGCCTTCTTCTAAAGTCTCAACTACTGGGTTCCTACAACTAACTCCCACTAACGGTGTCTAATATTCTAGGAAGCTATAAACGAAAAATTATTTATCAAGCACCCCAAAATAAGTGGAAATGAAAATGTATACCATCAAAGCCTTGATGTCCCAACATAATACCTACTCAAAATTCTGATCTCTGATGAATTAGTCTCACTTAATATATAAGGAGAATTGTGAGACATTTTTAAACCTCGTCAAGTACTCTTCCATGATCATACTTCCTAACTATAGATGAAAAGGATCTAGTATTCATACTAATATCATTGTGGTCTCATAGAACTCCTACCTAAAGAGATGATCATATTTTTTCTAGGAGAGAGTGTCTCATTCTGTGACTGAGTCACTAAGATCCACCATCACCTAGTAGATCCTGGAAGAAGTCATACCACAAGGACATCCATATGATCTGTACGCGTTCTCAAAATGATTAAAACATCAGTGAATTCCTCTAGCTAGTCCTCATCCACCTGGGGGTCTTGCTCACCCCCAAACCTAGGAGGTCACTACCTTTGAAACTTGTGAAACTCACTCAATCTTTGTGCATCCTCGACTAGTACTCTCAGTGCTAGATACTACTCAAAGTGTGGCGGTGTAGTTAGTAAATCAACTGAATGTTCTATCTCTAAGATGGTCATATTTTCTTATACATTGTCACTAGGTGGATCATCCTCGTGGTCACGTAGTGGAATCCTAGATGGATGGCTTCATGGAGGCATCCTGAAATAAAACAAGATGTATTGTGGTAAAAAGAGTATATCTAGGGAGATAACTCAAGAAGGACATAAAAAAACAACCATTCATATATGATGAATGTACCAAAAAATATCACTACAACCAATTTATTCATGTATTGAGTTAAAAGGTAGGTGATAAAAGTCCTGGTGTGTGGATACATCAGTCGCTGCACCAACACTGGAATCCATGTCCTGAAATATGAACTCAAAACATTAATCACTGTTGACCCAAACCAATCTCACTAAATCTAGTTGAATGGTATAAATGACTACTCTGATACCACTCCTTCCCGACTCAACCCACAGAGTCCCATCTCGTGGCTATCCCATGACCACCTCCAATAGACCAGGGGCTGGAAACCAATGCCAAGTAGGTATATCCCACAAATGGGAGGCATTAGCCTAAAGTACATACACACACTTACACATCTCCAATACTAAATAATTCTGAAATGTAAAACAACTAAAACAATTCATGAATACATTTAATATCCCACAATAGAGTAAGATAGTAAAGTATTTAAAGCATAAAAGGGGCCAAATACAAGTCCAACCAAAACTGTAAAGAGTACAACCTGATACAAGGGTAAGGAATAAGTCAAACGAAAGCTCCTAGTAAACACCTTGGTCCTACAAGATCCATATATTCTCCACACACTCCAAGTCCTCTTAGGATACTTTCAAATGGGCCAACATCTTCATAAGAAATGACACGTATAGGAAAAACCCATGAAGGGGTGAGTATAATAATACTTAGTAGGACACACTGAAAACACCAAAAAGGAAGCTCCAAGTATTGTATGCTCAATATAATACAAAACAACCAAATTATAGAAAAAACCAATATATTTCCCAGAAATACACCAAACCACCAGGTGGTTATAACCAACTGCCAACCATAAGATTCTGCTCAAAGCAATAATCGTTATGGTAGAATCCACTCCATGAGCCATGATATCATCAGGGAAACTCAATGAAGAGGTCTAGGTCATTGGTCCCTACCCAATAAATCTCACTAGTCTATGAAGACCCTGATACTCAGATAGGGGGTCATGCCCAGAACTACAACGGGACACCACGAACCCAATCTAGACCAACCCACTTCATAGGGGATCATATTCCAACGATACCACAATCCCTACCGATACATATTTCTAGATGGAGGATCAATTCACTCCTCTTGGAGGTCATGCTATCCCATGAACCCAATCTAGTGAACAAGGACGATAGAGGATGACACTCCAGTCTAACGAAGGGAAACCACAACTTTATCTGAGACTCAGACTCTAGAGGGGATCACAATCCTATGATATGGATATAATTCTACATTTCACCCTCGAGTTAAAGGACCAAGGGAAAGTACTCAACCTATACTAGTCTAAACTATGAGGATGAAGAGCTAAAACACTCTTTAAGGGGGTACATGGTGTGTACCAAGGGGTATACTGCATTTAATGTTATCCCCATATCTGCACGTGTGGAAAATCCTCACATGGAAAGTAAGCCTCTATACACATGGTGTGTTTAAGAAGTATACGACATGTAAGGACACATAGTATACTGCCCATTTTGTCTAACTGTTTTCATGTACAATGTCCATGTCTGTGTACTAGACCGTGTACACCAGGCTGTGTCCATGTCCAAGTACGTGGCATGCCACTTGGCTGTGTGTTTTTTCTTGTGCTTGCGTACTTCCCAATGTACATTACAAGCATCATGGAAGGGGCCACACAACTTGTGACTGAGTCACGCAGAGTCTGATATTTAACTTCAGCCATAACTATAGTGCCACATGTAGGGGGACACACGTCATGTAATTCTCGATTACACGTTATGTAACATGAGATTTTCCAAATCCTATGAGATCTCCTCTGTGTCACCTACACATGCTGCCATCTCCACCTTCTTAGATGTAGATCGTGGATAGGGGGTATTTTGAGCCTTTCTATCATTACTGGATAGAATATGGGCCCTCGATCTTCTCAAAAAACCATCCTTAGATAGATCTGTCATAGTACCTCAAAACCGAGAAGAATATAACCCACAAATCTGATCATATCTATCTCCAATCATCCATCATCATCGTCACACCTAAATCACACCATCGATCATAAACCAGACCCTTGGTATTGATCTTTTTCATCGAAGAATGGTCATACAATAACCAAATACTGAGTATTCATCAAACTGTGGGCCACAAGAAAATGCCCGTGATAAATATATGAATAACAGTGAAAGAAATCCAAAAGCCACAAAACATGAGGAACAAGCCTCATCCACTATTCATTTTTCCTTTATCATTTTTCAAATAAGTAGATGAACTAAGAGGGATAAATCAAGGAAAAAATAAAAAATTCCATCTAATTAATTCTATTGATGATGTGTGTATCAATAATATTAATGGAATTGATCTGCATTCATCTGGGATTAAGAAAGAGGATTGAAATCACAAAAAAACATCCTAATAGGAGTCTTGATTGATTTTTGATGAAGATAGGTTGTGTTTACATTGTTTATGAGATCATCCAACTGTGTCAGAGCAGCGATCAGAAATCCAATCTCGATCAGTCGTTGTTCACCAAGGAAGCTCTCTAACGGTTGTCTGAAATCTCTAGAGTTTGAGTGGCCAACCTTGAGTAATTTATATAACCATGTAATTAATGAAGAAAATAGGTCACCTCATTAGAAAATATATATTAATTATTTAATTTATTTCATTGATTTTATCTCATGATTATTTTTCACTAATGGTCTGCACCGATAAAGGTTATGTGGCGCCTAGGGTAAAACCTACATCTTGAACTCAACGGCGGCCTCATATTTCTAATCTAGGCCCCCCGTTTGGGAGTTATTACAATTTTTAGGAAAAATTAACATGTTTAATATTTAATATATTTCAAACATTTATTTCAGGAACACCGGGCCTTAGAATTGCATGTTGTCTCAATGCCTGGTCTAAAAAATAATCTATATCATATCCAAAACTATTACACAAAGAATACTATCCATTAAATTAATTACCATGAAATTATCTGATAATTGGTGTTTTAATGCATGTTTTGGGTCGATAATCACTTCATCCAACCAATAATATTGTGGTTTTTATGTATTTTATGTTTTTACCTTCTAAATTTAACTCTTTACATTATTTTTCCTATACTGTGGTAAATACATTTTTACTATGGTATGTTTTTGTGCCTAAAAATGAAAATTAACTTAATAACTAATTTAAAACTTATTATAACAAATATTGAATCCATTTTTCCAAATTCAATTCCCAAAATTGGTAAGATTTTATTTAAAACTAGTCTCATATATGAGAAAACAAAGTGGGTTTTTAAATAAAAAATGTTCAAAAGATTGAAATGTTTTATATCAAAATCCAATATAAATTGCTGTAAATGAAACAAAATTTATTAATATATTTATAACTTAACTAATTTTATTTAAAACAATTTTAACATATAATTTATAATTATAAATTATTAAGATGAAATGTTAGTTTTCGATTAAAATTTAATAAATTTTCACTATTTATCAAAAAAACTTTTCATAAAATACAAAAAAATCACCTTAATAAAATTTTAATCTTCTATTATAAAAGTTAAGGTTTATTTTTTAAAATATAATTTACAAAAGTTTATAATTTTACTTTTAAAATAGGGTCTCCATTAAAAGGCGTCAAAATTGTCTTTTAGAAAAATATAGCCTTTTATGTTTAAAATTGTATTTATTCTTATCTTGAGCCGATAAAAATTATTGGATGAATTTAAAAACATTTTATCAAATATATAAAATATAAATTTTCATAATATCTTACAATAAAAGTGATTAATATAATTTATTAAGATAAAATTTCTTTGTGGGTATAACAAAGTTCTTTATAAAAACACACCTTTATGTTCAAATGGGTTTTATTTTCATTTATAATTAATTGGTAATCGATAAATTAATTTTATAACCATGTTTACACTATTTTGAGATAATACCATTCATTATCACCATTACAATGACTTTGTGATATCTATCACTATTAAATATTAATATTTAATCGCTTTTTAAGATCAGTGTTCTGTGTGACATAAGTTACCCAACATAACATCATTTTAAAAATATAATGTTTTTCCAATTAACCCCCCCTCATAAGTGACAACACCCATTCACGGGGACATTGAATAATATATGAGATAACCAGATTCCCTATAGTTATATCTATTTTTGAGTCCTAATAATTTTTATTTTAACAATATGAATTGCATATTTTAAGAAATTTCAAAATATTGTTAGATGAAAAA
The DNA here is from genome assembly GCA_963277665.1 of Viscum album. Classification (NCBI taxonomy): domain Eukaryota; kingdom Viridiplantae; phylum Streptophyta; class Magnoliopsida; order Santalales; family Viscaceae; genus Viscum; species Viscum album. The sequence goes on from OY728125.1 coordinate 746,784,355, forward strand.
ATTTAGTTTCCATACCTCTCAAATTAGAAATAAAAGATTTATCCAAAACATTATAAAATAGGAAAAAATAGAAACAATGAAATTAAGGAAAATTTAAAAAGAGAACACCACTACCCAAAGTTAATCAAAGCGGCATTATTTTTGATAAGTTTGTTTACCACTGATCCTTTGGATGAAACAAGTTCTAGTTGTGGTGAGGATGTTTGTATTAAATCTGTAGGAGAACTCTATTATAGGATAAATGATTATTTCATGATGTTTCCTATTTTCACTCGCACATTTTCATTTATGAATGGACTACAGTATGTGAATTGTTTTTAGAAAAGGATTCCAGTGGAATAGAGAATGCATCAGTAAAACAACTTTCATACATGAGATACTCTCACTAAGCATGTTGAATCTAAGGATCAATATATACAACTTTTTAATCGAAGGTTTTCACTTATTAGGAACAATTGAAAACAAGTGTTTGTGAGAAAGTTATTATTGAGAAATTGTTTTTTCTAAAGTATTCCATGAGTTGTAAATCTAAACAAAACCTCTATGAATTTAAATGATGATCCATTGGAAATCAAGGAAATGTGAATAAAGAAGATTAATAATTCTCTATAAGAGTTAAGTTAGGTGTATGAGGATTGGTTTTAGAGTATGAATTTAGAATTATATGATATAGTGATATCACCTAAAGATAAAAAATAACCCTATAAATATAAAATGTATTGAGTTATAAGTGAAGATGAGACATTTGGAAAACACCCGAGTAGAATCTTCGCAAACATCCAAAATGAGTCCTTCTGGTAAAAAAATTCATAGTGGTGGAAACAATATATTTTTATTAACTCTTGATAAATACAAAATAAGATCATGGAAAAAGGTAATTCAAGTTCAATTCAATTATATTATTATTGATGTAGTTTCATATGTTATTATAGTCTCAAAATCAAATTATAAAAATATATGGGTAGATAAAGATGATTCAAAATCAAAACAAATCAATGGTTGATTCTTGTTGGTCTAAGAAGAGTTGTTCCCCAAAATAAAATCCATGAATGAGCTCTATTTTTCAAGAATAATTGGGTGTGAAAGCTGGTTAGACTTATTCTAAAGAAAATTGAATAATTTTTATTGGTCACTGTTGGTTCAATTAGATATTTGGGCATAGAGAAACTAAATATTTTTTCAATATGTCAATATAAAGATATTATATAAGGCCTAAAATTCTGGGGGAAGACCTAAAACTAAGATAAGATCTACTAGAAGAAATATATTTCATAAAAGAAAATAAATCTGGCTAAAAGGAATGTATTTTGATACTTATAAGTACTACAAAAAAGGTTTTCATAGTTATAATAAGTGTTTGTATATATCATTCCATAATTACTCAATTGCTATTGGGAAAAGAATACCACAATATAAGAATAATAAAATTAGAGAAGTTTGTTAGTCATTCTTATGGTGTAATAAAAATAATAGTGTTATATAATTTCCACCAAAACTAATGGTTAAAACGTTGTAAAACTAATAAATAAAAGATTATTCTACCATGGTAGGAAAGGTCACATCATGGACCATTGCAATCCATCAATGAACATAAATTCTAAATGAAGAATTATGTAATCAATTAAGTAATAAATTCATGAAAGTAATATAAGGATTAGTTTAGTGTTAGTCATTTCTAAAGAATACTTTGAAATATTTCAAAATATGAGTAACCTAAAGGCTAGTAAAAATAGTGTCAAACTAATAAATAAAAGATGCTTCTACCATTGTAGAAAAGGTCACATCATGGGCTATTATAATCCATCAATGAACATCAAGGTTAAATGAAGGAGTATAAAATCAAAGAAGGAATAAATTCATGAAAGTAATGTAAGGATCAGTTTAGTGGTATTCATTCATAAATAAGGCTTTGAAATGTTTCAAAATATGAGTAAACTAAGGGCTGGTAAAAAGTTACATGGAGAGAAAATATTAACGGGCATGCAACTAGAAAATTAATGGCATGGGTTCCAAGACAAGTGTAATTTTTGATAAATAACTGTAAATCTATAATGAATTCCTTTTCCAAAATTAATGTTTTAATAAAGAAGTTTGCACACAAGAAGAAGGATGAAAATTATACTAAGTAATTATTAACCATTTGGATAGAATAGATATAATTTTCATGGTATTTGGTGAAATAAAAAAATTAATTTTATTTTCTTACTAAAGTAAAGAATCTTATTCCATCTATGAAGTAAGTTTAAAGAATAAAAAATTAATGTTGAAAAAATAATAATTGGGTTAGAAAATAAAGGGTGAATCCATCATGAATATTTCTCGCCTCATATTCTCTTTTTCTCGTTCCGTTTATCCGACGTCTCCATGGGTTATGACCCAGTGCTTCTTTCATGGCTGCCTCGCGCCCTGTTTCCGGTGAAGGTCGTGTGTTGTTGAAGTCCTTGGCCACTCTCTACCTTGCTCTGACCCCTTGTTCCTCGGCGCCTCTCCAAGTCAGAAGCGGAGCGGGGGTAACAAAGGGATTTTGGGATTTGTGGTCGGTGGACGACGGGTTTCAAGGAGCCACCTGAGTCTTTACCATCATCATTGATGTTGTCGCTTGGAGTTCTTGTCCGCTCATCCCCACTCTAACCTCACATTCCGCAACTCCTCTCTAGGTTGGATCAGGAGAGGTAGTAACTATGAGGTTCTAGGTTGTGTGGTTTGGCAGTCGTCACTTTTCCAGTCGCGTGTTCATCCTCGTTGGTAATGTTCTGGGTTGGTAATGTTTTTGGTTGAAAATGATTCTTTTTTGATGAGATTTTTGTGTTAAATTTATATCTGGTTCTGGTTAAGGGTATTTTTGCTTCTGATTGTGGCGAAGGCATTTGCGGTCTTTTGGTGACACGCTAATGTTGGTTATGTTTTGTTGAGGATGGTTTCTCTGAGACGGTGGTTGATTGCGGTGTTGATGAAGATGGTTGATATTTTCTTTTGGCGCCGGTGGTTTGTGTTGCGTCTTCGGATCTGGTGGGGTTGGACTTCGCTGACGATCTTCTCCACACTGGCTTTTCTCAGAGTTACCATACGCCCAACCCTGCTCTGACCTCGAGTTCCTTGGCGCCTCTTCCAGTTGGATTTGGAGCAGTGGATGGTTTGAGGTTTTGGGAAGTGTGGTTCGGCGGCATTTAGGACTCCGAATGCTGGTGTTGACGCTGATGGTGAAGTTGGAGTGACGACTTCATGGTATTTTGATTCCAATAACTCTGGTATCGTGTCTCATGAAAGGGTGGAGACGAGGAATCTTGTACGACAGCGACGACAGAATCTGGTTGAAGGGCTCGCTGGCGATTTGGAATGATCCGACGATTGGCATGAACCGAAAATGGGGTTGTGAGTTGACAAGGTGCACGAATCAAGGGATCACATGACGTTTGGTGGCTCATGGACCAAGACAAATGATGAAGTTTGAATTTTGAATTTTCGGTCTTTTGAATTTCAAATTTTTCTATGGGCAGGAATCTAGCTGTGATTTTGGTTTACTTGGCGTGGACTTGTCACTGGTTTGATATGTATTTGGTTCACACTTACCCATAAAAGTGTCATTAGAAAATAAAAATATGTATTGAAGGAGATTTTGGAGGGAATCCATTGATGGGGGAATAAAAAAAGTGGTTTCTAGAGTTTTTTTATTTCATATGAATCTATAATTTTGGATAGCACATTAAAAAGATATAAATAAGGTATGATGAAAAAAAATTCCATGATTTTTTGAACTAAATTAATTCTTGTTAATAAGGGGGTGATCTTTAAGTAGAAAAGAGTCTTGAAAATGGTAAATGACTCCCTCCCTCCAAAGATACCCCTCCAAGTCTAGAAATGAAAGAAGAGATATGATAACCCTCGATCCCCACCTTAGTAGTCCCTTGGATGGTGACTAGCACCAAGGGTATAAAAATATCAAAAAATGGAATCAATTACCCTATATAATAATTGGATTAGGAGATAGGATATTAGTGGCCAATAAAATCCATTAAATAATATAAAATAAAATGACTAAAAACCATCTCACAATGCAAGTATAAAATGAATAGATATAGGAAAAATCATCCAAATAAGTATGAAAAAATGAAAAGATAAGGTATTAACATAGAGATAGTCAAATGTTTGAGATATTAATGTTTAAAAAGATCCATTTTATGCTCCTATAAACCTAAAAATAGTTTTATATAAATTGGGTGAGAATATAATTATACTCATTAGGAAAACTAAAGTCTCTCATGTATATCTAAAAAGAGAATAATAATGCACCAGTGAGAAAATTGTGAAACCAATTACACATAAAAAGTCAACTAACCATTCCATATCACCATGGATCACTCACTAAATAATGCATCCATGTATAGTAATATAATTTAAAGCATATCAATTATAGGCACCCCACACCACATTCCCAATTTTCTCTCTCTCTCTCATACCCTAGTGATGTATGTCATGGAAATCCCACCCCTTATTTATAACATCTTGTCACACCACATAAAATCCCTCCCATAGACACCGAGACTATCACATCACATCACATCCCACCCAAAGACACATGGTTCCTTACATCACATCACATGTCATCTCAAAACCAGGGTAGTTGGGTAACATGTACATGAAGAATATTAACCTCATTACCTCCTGCTACCATTCATGATCCCTACAATAAGTCATCTTATAACATCTCATCTCAACACAACTCACCCAAAGAAACCTGGTCTATCACACCACGTTAAATCTTGTTAGATCCCTTTTTAATTCTATCCATCATTGTTCATACATGTCAACATCACTTGTAATAGGTAGTGAGGAAGAGAGGGTAAAAAATTATTCATCCCCACCACTAAAATGATGAAAAAAAACACACCCAAAACATTTAGTTATCAGTACAAGGTTCTCAACATGGGTGGGGTTCTTATTGAAATCACAAATTAAATACAATGTATATAATATCATGTCACACAAAACAAACCTATGAGTTCACAACAAGTCACTAAAAAATTAAAACATTACCAATAATCCACTCAACACCACCACTTTTGATAGTACCACTAAATTCCCAACACCACACAATAAGGAGTAACCCATGAGAAACTTCTCATCTTATTTCTCATTTTTTGGCCAATTTACAAGTTTCACATAACCAACCAATTCCATTTAGAATAGTCAATTCATTCTATTTTTTCAACCCATTCATTTCATTATTTTAACCCATTACTTCATATCTAGAAAAATCCTTTTAAACCACACAACCCAATTTAATTATTTCATTATCCAATCCCCTCCAATTAAAACCCCATCACATACCATTTAATTTTCAACATCATAATTTAATTCCAATACTTCCTAGGAATATAGAAAAATAAATTACCATACAAAAAACCACACATCCCAGCATCCCGAGATAACAATCTCAAACATAACCACCATTTTAACAGATGCATCCATTTTCTACATCACAACCATTTTCTACATGCCAGTTACACTTATCATCACATAACCACCCCACACATCACTAATTCACATCTCTATGCCACCTCATGGACACAAAACAACCCATCATACCCACACACCACAACTGTGTATCACATATATTCACATACCACAATAGTTTCTACATTATTACATAACCTTATTTCCAATTTATCAAGGGGCTTTCATCAATTATACTTCTTTATTTCAGGGGCATTATTGTAGAAGCCATATATCCAAGTGAAACCAATTAATTAGATGAGTATCAGTGATTGGAAATTTATTCAAGTAGTTTTCACAGAAATAACACATATAGGGATTCAAAAAACATATCAAATCAGCATACACAAAGGATCCCAAAAGCCAGGTTTTTAGCGGAACAATAGATATGGGTAATCTCAATATCGTAATATCAAAAAGGATGTAAAAACATGTGAATCATTATATTCCCTTTCAAATTAAATTAACCATTTAATTATCTTTAGTTGGGTAGAGAAAACAATATTCCCATTGATAAACAAGACTAAACACTTAGGACATGATACACAAGGTGTGAGACGAGGGATCCCCTTCCTCAAATAGAGATTTATAATTCATTGCAAAAGGTTGGAACAAGTGCAAGGACACCACCAAACACCACAATGAGGAAGAACAACTTTCCATCCTAGAATATAATAACCACATACACCTTATCGAAACCACACCAAAACCCATGATTCCCAAATAGAAACGCCTCCCATATGAATACAACAAATGAAATATTGAATAAATATTGGGAAGGACAAGGGGAACTCACCAAAACCTCCTTGGATCAATCCTATAAGGCTGAGGTTAAAATCCATAGAAATTGGGCTGAAAGTTCCCCATAGGATGCACTTGGGTCACCCAATAAATAAGAAAAACACTAGAAAAGTGGTCAAGATTGATGGGCCCAAGGAATTTATACCCATCATGAAAAACACAATATCATGGGGAAACCACCTAGACCATGTTGCGGCCTACTTAAAAACCATTGGGATCATAGTGTAGAACCCCTCACCATTCCATAGCCATTTTGGTCAACCATAATCTAATAAACATGGATATATTTTCACCGTAGATCCTATAAAAGGCGGGAGGAGGGCACAACGTTTCCAGGACCACTACAATGCAGAACCAGAACAACCATGAAGGGGGATATAGTCCCATCTCCATGGTATATCCGTGCTAAAATTGGTCAAACTCCTAAAAACTGATCCTGAAGCCACTATGCCATAGTTGTCGTCTCCACGCTGTATCCATCATGCACCGAGAGTGGATATGCCGCAACCAAGGATCCATGGTGCAATTACCCCCCATAACGATTGTTTCCTCAAAATATCCCTTTTGAGACACTATTCTATAGCCATCACCTCCACATCTGTATAACATTACTACCTATTCTAAAACCATCCTCTCTATACCATAGTGACATCCATTACATTATATCCTCAAACTTTGTGTTGTAGAAACTCTATTATATAGATGTTCTAGTTGCAGCTAACCATTCCCTATAAATTCCCTTGAATCCTCCTTTGGACACCACTACCCCCAATATTCCTACAATTTTATGGGTTGAAAAATCATATCCATTACACCATGTTCTTGGTTAGTAAATATTAAATTCATTTAAGGTCACTTTCAACTAGTTATGCATGTGTCCTTGATTAGTGAATTAATTTCAAATTCATCCACACTATTTAGTGAATTCATTTTATATAAATTCAAAAAGTTAAGGGTATTTCCCTAATATGTGAACTCATCTTACTAGGTGGACCAAACCTTAGTGACCGTTGGGTGTACTCTCATGTTTTATATTTCATCAACTTGTTATTTCGAATCCCTCTTCAACATTATCTGATAAAATAAATGTATAATGATTCTTATTTTATTAAAATATTTATAGGATAATTTATTTTATTTATTTTCAAACTATCATGATTTTATTTTTCTAAAAATGTATGTATATGAAACATTTGATGGGATTATACTGGGATTTTTATACTCACACCCTATATACACCAATGTGTTTATGTAGACCTTATTATATATGATGCGAGGAAAGGAAAGGTGTCAATTTGTGGTGGTGAGTTACCTTGATATATTCACTTAGTTCATGAGGTTGACATGGTGGGAGGATTCCCCTATGGAATATAGAGGTGGTCAGCTGATCATTTTGTTTATTTATAGTTCAGTTTTAGTATATTTACACTGATCAATTATAACCTATTCAGTTTCCGATATTATTACTCATATTTTGGTTTTTTAATTGTATTAATAGGGTTTTTTAGTTATTAAATTTTATCATGTTTTGTTGTATTTTTATTCTACTTCTGACATAAGTTGATATGTTTATTATTATTATTATGTTTGGTTGATTGAATTTACAATGTATAGATATTTCATGTCAGGTTCTTGTTTTGGACCCGTATAATAGTTTTATTTAGTGATGTGATTCCCAAAGATAGTTATTAATATCCATAACAAGTTTCTATCCCATGATGGTCAAGATAACCCATAGCGTTTTTTTTTCAAACCAACTCGAGTACCTAGGTCATGAGTTGCCTGGGTTAGTTCTTGATAGACCATTAACCACCTTGATTTCCTTCTCATGATTGTAATGTGTTGAACATTCATTATCCTTAATCAAATCTAAATATCCCATTTAGTTCTTGTGCAACTCATTCTATGTGAATATATACTCTAAGATCTTTTTATTAGTATACATTTCCAACTTTTCACCATAGAGATAATGACTCTATATATTCAATGAAAATATTTATACTATTAGATCTTAATCATGAGTTAGGTAAATTTTATCTTGAAACATTAATTAATGTAATGTATATGATATCAACATTTCATTATTCAAGAAGACACATCCCAATCCATTATTATATGAATCACTGTATATCACATACACTTATCCACTATAGGGAAGTGTGAGTACAAGTTTAGTAACCGAATATCTCTTAAAGTCCTTGAAATTATCTTCAAACTCATACATCTAAAGCTACTTTACAACCTTTTAAGTGAAATTTCCTAAGGTATTGGATAAAAGTGACAAATTTCTCATAAATAATAGATATAATCCATTCAATACCTAAAAATAATAAATCTTTATTATAGTGGTTAGTCAGGTTAATTATCCAATCACCAATATCATTTATGGATCCTCACATATAATCTTTATTGTGATTAAATGGACCTATAATTAAACTTTTTATATCCATAATTCATAGTTTCTATGTTTTTAATACTTTTTTTACTTTCTCAAAATCTTTATCACAACCCTCAAATGATATCCATGCTCTTTTTGGATCTTGATATATATGAAAATATCATTAATAATTAGTACTATAAATTTATGTAATTAATATATAAATTATATATTTATCAAATAAATTAATATGGTAGCACCACTTACAAGTCATAAAAGAATAAATATGAATTCATATTTTCCATAACATGTATGAAAGGTTTTCCTTAGTACATTCTTTATTTTCACTACTAATTAATGATATTTAGATCTAATTCCTATAATTATGAATTATTAATCCATTTAGAGTTGATCAAATATATAATAAATACATGGTTGACGACAATTTTTCATGATCATGATCTTTTTAAGTTCAAAATAATAAATGAAATGATGTGTTGACCAACATTTCTTCTTTATAAATATGACAGGTTCCCCCCATGGTGAATCACTTGGAGGTATAAAACCTACATGTAGATTCTCTAGTATTCTATTATTCAATTAATCTAATTCAATAAATACAATTATATAAATATTCCTTGATATTTTAATATCACTAGGATTGGATTCTATAGAAAAATCAACCTCCCGATCTAGGTGAAGACTCAGAAACTATTCATGAAAAACATTAGTGTATTCATTCATAACCAAAAATTAATTGTGTTGGTATGTCTTTAACACTGGGTTATCTAGGAGGTGATGTCCCTTAAATTTCATCATTTCTTTCTCTCTCTTTAATTCCAGGATGCTCAGTCAAGGAATTTAGATGTCCACGGTCTATTGGTGTGGAAACTATCCTCATTTGTATTGTTAATTTTTGATTGTCTTATTCTTAGGTCATTATGGTTTATTTTCCTTATTGTTCCTCTATTATGGGGGGTGTGAAAAATGAGGGATAATATTAGGGATAATATTAGTTGAATTTGGGAAAGTACATGAGCTAGATAACCTCAAATGTTATGGACATGGTAATTCTTTGGTTCAAGATAGAAGTTTTTTCCTCAATTTAGAATTGGGGGTGAATTGGATAATATAATTCAATAGAGATGGTGTTGTCAGTTTCCAGTCCATTGTATAGAATCGGATCCCCTCTAATGCAATATACTCAAGAATGGAACTATTAATAGTGACAAAATATTCTTGGGATAGTATGTGATAATGAATCCCTTGATAGTTTTTTTATGTTGGGATTGGGATTAGAGGTTTGAGATATCTTTTTTGTCTACCATTTCTTATTTGGGTTCTACCTTGGCTTGGTGACGTTAGATTGATAGTATGTGGCTCATGGATGTTTTATTTCCCAACGTGAGAAATTATTGAGTTTTTTTTGTTCTTAGTTCAATTGAATAATGGGGTGTCTTTTTGGATTTATATTTTTGGGCTGATGATATTGCAATATACATTAGTACATAGTGTTAATGGTCCCATGGTTATGGGACTTGAAACAGTTTTATTTTTGTTGTTGTTTTCTTGTTAGGGTTCTTAATTTTTCATTTTGGATAGAGTTGGTATTTTTCAATAGTATATCAAATTTCTATAATTATGGGGTTGTATTTTCCTATTTCCTTTTTATTTTTTCATCATTGATGGTGATGTTTTGATGTTTATAGGATATGGTGTGTTAGTGGTGTAAACTCGAGGTTTTCACTTGGCTTGAGGATGACCTGGGTGACACTTGTTTTTATTTCATTTGAAATTTGAATTTCATTTTGTTTTTTTCTAGTACAATATTAATTTTTTACTATTATTTGGATAGTTTTTTTGTGTGATGATACAATATTGGGTTGATTTTATGCTCATTGTGATGTTGGTGATGTATCTTATTTAAGGTGGTATTTTTTTCTGATGATATTTAGAGGATTCAACTATTTCCATAGTCTTTGTATTTATTAAAAATAGAAATATATAATTGGAGTGATAATTCATTTATAATAATAATATCATTAATATTGAGTTTCTTACCATCCATTAGAGCGAAATATCTCACATGATTACGTATTAAGTTCTATATAGTGGAAAACATTTCCATAGAGAGTTCATAGTAAATCTCACATTGATAAATGATCATGGATTGATTTCATATAATAAATGTAAATTCCCAATACTATCAATTAAAATGGTATCTATTTATAAGGATCCAAATAATTCAAAAAAAATATAGATCGGACTGATTGGAGAATAATAATATTTTTAGGAATCACATTCCTATAAACTTCTATCAGAGAGGTTTTATAGACTTGGGATGCAATCATTACACCATTTGTAGTTTTCATAAATTATTCAATTATAATAATTGGGGATATAAGTTAATATCCTTATAAAGTTTTCATGTTATTAAGTAATTCATATAACTATTACCAAATATGATTTTCTTAATATTTTTCATACTTATCCCAACCCTAATATCATGATTTTTTCTTTAGTACCTTACTTAAACAATATTTAGTGTGATTAATAAATAATAATCTATTTATAAAATTATATTAAGAAATATTATGAATATTAAAATATATTCTAACTTGTCTTAACATATGAAAACTTTATCTCAACTCATGACACTTTAATTTCTCCCTATAACATCTTTCATACTCATTCTTGGTTCAAAATAAATTATTTTTTGTTCAATTTAGTTTTATAATTGTTTAATCCCCTTATTCTTCATGAATTAATCTCCAAAATTAACTAAACCTCACTTTGATACAAAAATAAAATGACCCAACTATAACCTACATATAAATTACATAACATTAAATGAATATTCATTATATCTCACAATAAATCACCCCCAACTTATAGGTTTGGTTTATTATAAAATTAAATACACAACTAACTTATTTTAAAAAATATTAAAACTCCCCTCCAAGAATCTTCACAAATTAAAGCCTTTTAAAAATATCAAACATCATACCCTTCTTCATTACCTAGGGAATGGAAACATAAGTAAGGGTGAGCTCAGATGCTCAATATGGTGTGAATATAAGTGATATCAATCGAAGATAATTGTTGAGAATAATATAAAAAGGAAGTTATGAAAACATAATCAATGTACAAGAATATAATTTAATATAATCATACCAAAAAAATATGGATCATGAATCGTGACACAATTATTTTCACATAACTAGAAAATTGTGTTATATGAATATGGAATCATATGACAATTTTATTAATATATGGAAACACAACATATGAATGTTTCTTAACCTATAAATATGGTAAAATAATATGAGAGAAACATAAGCATAGAAAATCATTTCTTATATCAAGGATCAATTTCAAGTCCACAATCACATAGTGGACAGATACATATAACATAGTGAATTAGGTTAACTCTATATTCTAGAAAACAAAGAGGTCAAATTACCTTAATGAATTGGGATCGCTCCCTTGTTCCATAAAAATAGTGGATTGATTCCCATTGTGGATTTCATTCACTCCCCAATCCTTTAAAAATTATGGAAAGAGTCTAATAGTTTATTTATTTCACACCCTAGTCCCTTACATTTAATATTATGAGATATAAATTTTTTACCAATGCAATAGAGGGATATATAATTCCAGAATCACCCATCACATAATTAAAAACCCATACACATGTGTTCCACATAAACATGAAATCATTCCTAATTATATAATATTTTAAGTTAACTATGTGAAATAAATGGGATTCCCGAAAATATCATCAATTAATGATTAGAATACACACATAAAAAGAATATAGATTATATAAATAATGAATATAACCAATTAATTATAAGAAACATTAATATTGAAATGGAAAAGAACTTTATATGAATGTTAATAAATTAATTTCAAAATAAGAAGAAATATCATTTACTTTTTGATAAAGTTTCTTTAAAAATGGGAATTTTTTTAGAAAAATAATGATAAGGCAATTAAACATTACTTTGAAGAACCTGTAAAAAATTAATAGAATCATTTTAAAGAAAACTGAAAAAAATTTATAGAAAGATACCTTGTGTAAAAAAGTTAAAAAATATTATTTTCAAACATTTATGAATAAATTCAATGTTAGTATAAAATAAATTTAATAAATCATAGAATTAGGTATAAATACATGTAAAAAATAAATTGAAAATAGGATATAGAGGAGAAATATTCTTGACTAAAAAAAGAGACAATGTCGACTCAACTTACAAGCATCCATTCGATTGAATTGTCAACTAATTAAAGGTAAAATTGTAAGGAGAGTTGTAAAATAAAAAAAAATTACTAGAGTAGAATAAAATAGATGGATTTTTATAGATATATAACATTTAATTTCCCCAAATAGAAATTTTATCATAGACTACCTTTATTTAAAAGTGAGATAGGAAAAGAAAACCTTACAAATTTAGTAAATTTTGATTTAATATACATTGAATGAGAGAACCATAGATGTATTTTTAAATCCATTGAATTGAATAAAAGTTATTATTAAGGAAATAAATTTTTTAGTGAGTACACCATGTTAAATAAAACTACGTGCATAATATAAAACCCATCTTAGGGAATGGAAATTGAGACAAATAACTCTTACCTTTATTCCAAACTACCACAATTTTTATTTGACCTATGAAATAATCAACATAACCACCTTAATAAGTTATTAAATAATATTATCCAATTATATTACCTTTTATTTTATTGTTTTATATTCATTTATTACACATATATTAATTGTTTTTAGTTTATATTGTTCATCAGTTGTTAATATTTTCTAATATTCCTTGTTTATTTTAGTATAGAAATCCGAATCATCACTTAATTTCCCTGAACTAAGTATATATATAATATTTTAGGTAATTTAATAGTAGTTTAATAATGATTTATGAAGTTTCAAGTTGATTCTGTGGGATTTCTATGTATAATTTGTAAAGATGAAACCCCTAATGATCTTGTTATGGTAATTTTTAACAAATCGAACATGTTATAATAATAACAAGATAAATAATAATATTAAAATTTATGAAAAATAAATATAACATAATATTTTAATAATATATTTTATTATTAATAATTAAGATTTCACGACCATCCATTATAAAATTTTATAGCATCGCCAACTCAGCCAAGAACATGTTATAATCAATGGATGAGTATGATTATGAAATCATATTGATATAATATCATTATTAAAGAATTGTAATGAAAATATTTAGATGTTTTTTTGAGATAAATTAGAATTTTAAATAATTAGTGTAATTATAGAAATGAAAAATAATGATAAGAATAAATTACATACATAGATGAAATTATACCTTCTTTTGAAGCCATCTTGGTTTTGAATGAATTGGAGAATTATCTTGAAACCATAAGATACCAAATATGTGAGAGGGTTATTAGGGAGATAATTTTATTAGTTATTCAGTAAGAAAATAAATTAATGGTGTAGTATGAAGTGGGTAGTGGATGGATCCTATTATAATTGAGTTTTGAGTGTATTTCAAGAAATGACCATTCCCTATGTTTTAAGGTTTTAATCTTATATGGAATAGGGATTAAAAGTGTTAAATAGTTTAGATATATGTTTGGAGATATTTTACGCCTTTATAAATTATTTTAACCCTTTTACGGCATTTTAAACTTACCATGGTTAATCAATTTTCACCTTCATAACTTATTTGGTTTCCAAAAAATGAAATTGGCCTTTGTACACCAAAATACATATTTTTTGTATTTTTAGAAAACAAATTGTGAGGTTAAGTGTGAACCTTAAAAAATTAAAACCAAGAGAAAACCCCAAGTACACCAAAACAAAAACCATCGTTTCCCATCAATGTAAAACATATTTGAAATTAAAAATATCTTAATTATAAGAACCCAGATCTTTGTTCAGGTATGTTTTCCCTTTTTCTGGAGTTTTTAAGGAAAATAAATTTTCCGGAAATTTTATAAGTACACGCCATGTACTTTATGACTACACGTCGTGCACTCTGTTCCGGATCGAAGCCGTGGGCTGGCCGTGTCCGGGCCACACACACGGTGTGTAAGGCTGAGGTGAAGGTCGGTCAATTCGGAGTACAGAAAAATTGAAGTACACGCCGTGTACTTTCTTTTTTTCATTAAATGGACCGGGGTCGCGCCTAAACCTAGTTTTCATCTTCTTCTCCAGTTTTCATTTGTCTGAGAGTGATCGTATGGCCGGATCTTCGACGGGCTCCTGCATCGCCGTTTGTTCTTCGATTCGAGCATGGTCGATTGCGTTGGAATCGCAGCGGTGAGTTCTTCCTTCTGCTTAAGCCTTGGTTCTTGATTCCCCCTCATTTCCAAGTTCTCGTGGGATGAATGTTTTGTGCATTTTCTCAGATCTACGTTGTTCTAAGGGGAATCTATCATCAAGGTTCACATATATCGATCTCCTAGGATCGAGTTAGGTGGTTTGTGCCTTTCTATAGAAAGTTGATGGATATTATGTGAAAATCCCACCAATACCCATGAACGGGGTATTGCGTGTTCCTGTTTTTCCCCTGCTGTTTGCCTAATTTGCTTTTTTCTTTAGTAGATGTTATTGCTTGTGAGTAGTGTAATTTATTTTGTTCATAGGTTGCTTTACCATGCTTGTTTTTCCTGTTGGGAATTCTTCCAGCTGCCATGCCCTGTTGTAGGATAGTGGAACTGTTGTTTTATTATGCTGTTGAGCCTTAGTTGTTAGCCAAGTAGTTCTTGAGGTTTACTTGGATGAATCATGCACGCTGAGCATGTTTAGTTATACTCAGGACTGTGAGAACCTAGAGTAATATACCAAAGGTAGAATTGACGGAAGGGCTTATCCAGAGTGTCTTTTAGTTATGATGCAAGACTATAGGGGGAATTGACGTTGAGTTCTTCCCCAGAGAGTCTATAGATCCACGACGCGGCCCACAGGGGGAATTGACGTTGGGTGCTTCCCCAGAGAGACTTTAGCACAATACAAGACTATATGGGGAATTGACAGTCAGTGATTCCCTAGAGAGTGTTCTTAATTATGTAGTTGAATCAGAGGGTTGAGACTGTGTGTGCTTCCCAGAGGGTTGCTAGTACTTATAGGTTGAACCATAGGGGTTAGACTGTGAGAGCTACCCAGAGGGTTACCTGTTTCTTCTTTTGTTGCTGGTTGTTTACTTGTGTACTTTACTTGTTAGAACTGTGGATTGTAGGTGCTTGTGCCTTCCTGTATAATGATTCTTGTTTATTTACTTCCATGTATTCATTGACTGTTAGGAACAAATGATTGGGTGATTGCCTACTAGGATATTATTTCATACCCTGTTTGGGCCATGCTTTTGGGCCCAAGCAGACTATGTTGTTGCAGGTATAGATAAGGGCAAGCGCCCTTCTACGTCAGGATCTTGACTGCATCAGGAGCTGGGAAGCATGGGACCAAGTAGTGGCTCGCGATGCTGAGGAGATTAATTTTTTTTCTTTTTCACTTGGTTTCAGTTGTATTTCAGCACGTTGGTGTGTTTTCTCTTTTCCTTAGATACTTGTACCTACTGCATCATTTTCATCATAGTTATACATCTACATTTCTTCCACTATTTGGTTTCTGTTGTTATGCATGTTGTTTACTACTTCTGATGTTTATTGTTGTTTGCTTACCTTGTATACCTTACCGAATGAGGGAATAGTTTCCCCCACCGACTCACCAAGTCCCTCACTGCTAGTCGCATCCTCTAGCAATCGAGGAAATTCACTTGAGGTCATGTGGAGAACCGGGTATGGGGAACCAGTGGAGGGGCTCTGGACTCGGGTCGTTACATTAATCGCTTGTCAGCCACTGCATCATCATCATCTGAAACCATCAAAAGGATATCATTCAAATTTCAAAAATCAAACCAAATCATTCTTTTAAAACAACATTGTGAATCCTCAGGATACAAAAAACATCATCAAAATCCTCAAGACACACCTCAAAACGCACAACATCACCAAGAAACAACATCAATGCTATATCATTGACACACTAGCACCATGAATAAAGAACCATTACCCCTGTCGATGAACCTGGTCACCAGAAAATGGAAACCAGACCGTCCCCCATCTTCATATTCGAACTAAACCAAAACAGTGAAATCAAAATCCCCCAGGAGTCAGTAAAATGAAACAAAGTATTGATGGAGATGAATACTACACCATAAGTGCCTCTCAGATTTTTGTTGATGGCTCAAACCACACCTCGAAAAAAATCCTAATGAACCATCGCACTAGACCAACCTAGAAGGAGCATTGGACTTTAAAATCAGGTTAGAGTTATACGGATTAAGTACGATCCATACACCGCCATCGATGTTGAAACTACCACATCCTTCCACAAAAAACACCAAATTCATTCTCATCAGATAAGAACCACCATGGATTGGATTGAAGCTGATTATGGGCGCACCTCCTGGAATCCCTTCAACCGATCAAACAAAACCTCCCAAAGCCTCCTTGAACCACCACAAAAGACCTAATAAAAGAGAAGATAAGATATTAAAATCCATAGAAGGGTAATAAGTGGTAGGGATTCAATAGAAAAGAACATCATCTCTCGCACCACCAACCCTAATCGATGAAGCCACCTCTAGGGGGATAACACACCAAAAACCCATAGAAGATGAAAAAATATCTTAAAATAAAGAACTGCAAAAAGAAAATATTGAACTCAAGTTGAGATCCTAAGACACCGTATGAAATCAACTCGATCCCACAAACCACCCTGAGAAGACCAAAACACCAGACCAGAATGTGGTCAGAAACATGGAAACAAGGAGGAAAGACCAGAGGAAGAGCTTTTCAGGTTTTAATAGGGATCCAAGGCCATAGGAGAAATGAGAAAAAACAATATAATTATAGAAAATATGAACAAATGAAAACAAAACAAAGATAGTGTGGAAGAGAAAGGAAAGAGGGATGTGAAGAGAGAATAAGAAGGGGAGGGGAAGGGTGAGATGATGCCTAAAGTGGTTCACATACATCCCCCTCCCAAATCACCATTGAAAGAATCCCTAGCGCAGGAGGGATGGGAGAGTGAAGTTTCTCTGAGGTCTAATTGTCCTTCTTACCTACTTTAAACATGATGATTCAAAATTTGTATTCTAATAAATATAATTTCATTTACAAGAATAATAAATTTTACTTTTAAATGAAAAGATAAAATATATTGAAAACAATGATAGAAAAAATGACTTTTATAACAATTAATTATTCTTCAACTTATTTCATATCAATTAAAAATTAAACGATTTTTATTCTATCAGTTTTTACATTAAAACATTAAATTTTATTATCTGTTAAAAGTTATCAATTTAATTCATTAAAATTAAAATACATAATCATTAAAAAATAATTCCTAAAAATATCATTTTTGACATTAAATTTTTTTAGAAATCCTGTTAAAATTTATTATTTATCTTATAACCATACATTGGTATAAGAATAATCTCTAAATTTTATGAAAACATTAAACAATTGTTTAATAATAATAATAATATGTAATGAATAAAAGTCAATATTTTTTTTAATAATGTGGTCTAATTAATTATTATTATTTTATTTAATTATACTTTTATTTATTGAATGTGAATTATATCATATTTATTTTGTTACTTAAAATTAAATACCATTAAAGTAACTATTGTGTAACGACCCGAGTCCGGAGCCCCTCCACTGGTGCCCCGTACCCGGTTCACCACATGACCTCAAGCGCGTTTCCCTGAACGCCAGAGGCTTCCGACTAGCAGCGAGGGCCTCGGTGGGTCGGTGGGGAAACTATGCCCTCATTCGGTAAGTTATACAAGGTAAGAAAACAACAATAAATAGTGGAAGAATTAAAAAACATGCATAAAAACAGAAACCAAACAGTGGAAGCAATGTAGATATATAACTACGATGAAAATGATGTAGAAGGTACAAGTATCTAAGGAAAATAGCAAACACAACAACATGCTTAAATACAACTGAAACCAAGTGCAAAATAAAAACAAATTAATCTCCTCAGCATCGCAATCCACAGCTCAGTCCCATGCTTCCCAGCTCCTGATACAGTCAATATACTGACGTAGAAGGGCGCTTTACCTTATCTATAACTGCAGTAACATAGTCTGCTTGGGCCCAAAAGCATGGCTCAAACAGGGTGTGAGATAAAATCCCAATAGGCAATCACCCAAAGATTTGTGCCTAACAATCAATGAATACATGACAGTAAATAAACAAGAAGCAGTAAACAGGAAGGCATAAGCATCTACAATCCACAGTTCTAACAAGTAAAGTACACAAGTATACAGCCAGCAACAAAAGAAGAAATAGGTAACCCTCTGGGTAGCTCTCACAGTCTAACCCCTATGGTTCAACCTATAATACTAGCAACCCTCTAGAAAGCACACACAGTCTCACCCCTCTGGTTCAGCTAGGTAATTAAGAAGACTCTCTGGGGAATCACTCACCGTCAATTCCCCCTATAGTCTCGTATCATGCTAAAGGCTCTCTGGGGAAGCACTCAACGTCAATTCCCCCTATAGTCTCGCATCGTAACTAAAAGAAACTTTGGAGAAGCCTTTCCTTCAATTCTCCCTTTGGTCTACTACTCTAGGTTCTCACAGTCCTGAGTATAACTAAACATTCTCAGCGTAGGTTCATCGTCCAAGTAAACCTCAAGAACTACTTGGCTAACAACTAAGTCTCAACAGCATAATAAAACAACAGTTCCACTATCCTACAACTAGGCATGGAAACTGAAAGATTTCCCAATAGGAAAAACAATCATGGTAAAGAAACCTGTGTACAAAATAAATTACACTACTCACAAGCAATAACCTCTACTAGAGCAACAAGCAAAGCAGGCAAACTGCAGGGGAAAAACAGGAACACACAATACCTCGTTCATGGGTATTGGTGGGATTTGCACACAATATCCATCAACTTTCTACAGCAAGGCATAAACCACCTACCTCGATCCTAGGAGATCGATATATGTGTACCTTGACGACAGATTCCCCTTAGAACGATGTAGATCTAAGAAAACTCACAAAACGTTCATCCCACGATAATGTGGAAACGAGGGCGAATCAAGAACCAAGGATAAAGTAGAAGGAAAAACTCACCGCTGCGATTCCAACGCAATCGACCGTGCTCGAATCATAGAATAGACGGTGAGGCGGGAGCCCGTTGAATATCTGGTAGTACAGTCACTCTCAGACAGATGAAAACTGGAGAAGAAGATGAAAATAGGGGTTAGGTGCGACCCTGGTCCGTTTAATGAAAAAAAATAAAGTACACAACATCTACTTCTTGAGTATATGGCATGTACTTCAATTTTTCCGTACTCCGAATTAACCAGCCTCCACCTCAGCCTTACACACCGTGTGTGTGGCCCGGACATGACTAGCACATGACTTCGAGCCGGAACAGAGTACACGGTGTGTACTCATAAAGTACACAGCGTGTACTTCTGAAATTTCTAGAAAAATTATTTTCCTTAAAAACTACAGAAAAAAGGAAAACATACCTAAACGAAGATCCGAGTTCTTACAAACTTCCCCCCTTAAAGAAATTTGTCCCCGAATTTCCCTAACGAGGTGGAGAAGGAGAAACCCCAAACAGCTAAGGCCACTGCGATCGTACATCGGGCTCCCTCTCCCATGTCTCGTCCTGTACTCGCCCGTGCTGCCATAGCACTCGTACCAGAGGAATAGACCACCCACGGAGAACCTTCGTACTACGATCAAAAATCCAGATAGGATGCTCCTTGAACGATGCATCCGCTTCAATCTCGACTTCCTCAGGCTGAAAGACATGAGACGAGTCTAAAAAGTAGCGTCGGAGTTGAGAGGCATGGAAGACGTCGTGCATGGCCTGATACCTCTGAGGTAGCTACAACCGATAGGCGACCGACCCCACTCTCTCCAAGACCTCAAACGGCCTGACGTACCACGGTGGAAGCTTACCCTATCTCGGAATCCTTTTGTGTCCCATCCTCGGTGCGACACGTAGGAAAACCTGATCACCGACCTCGAACTCCAGAGGTCATCTCCATTGATCAACATAATACTTCTTCTGAGACTGTGCTATAACCATCCTCTTCCGAATCAGCTCTATCTTCTCTGAAGTCTCCTGTACAAGATGAGGTCCCAGCAAAGCTGCCTCTCCTGCCTCCACCCAGCATAATAGTGATTGGCATGGCCTACCGTACAATGCCTCGTATGGCGCCATCTTAATGGTCGCCTGGAAACTATTGTTGTAGGAGAACTCTACCAGAGGAATATGCTTCTCGCAAGAACCTCCAAAGTCAAGGATGCAAGATCGGATCATATCCTTAAGCACCTAGATCGTGTGCTCAGACTGACCATCAGTCTGGGGATGGTATGTTGTACTCAAAAGTACCTGTGTACCCAAGGCCTTCTGAATTCCCTGCCAGAACCGAGAGGTAAAGCGGGCATCTCTGTCTAAAACAATAGAGTGCGGAAATCCATGAAAACGAATGATCTCTCTGATTTAAAATCATCCCAGATCATCGACACTGAAGGTCTCCTTGATCGGTAAGAAGTGAGCAACCTTCATAAGTCTGTCGATGATAACCCAAACAGTATCGTTCCCTCGAGGTGATCTCAGCAACCTAGTCACGAAGTCCATTGCAACATCATTCCACTTCCACTCCGGAATGGGTACCTATTGTAAAAGGCCCACTGGTCGCTGATGCTCTACTTTCACCTGCTGACAAGTAGAACATCTCATGACAAAACCAACAACATCCTTCTTCATACCTGGCCACCAGTACTGGCGATGAAGATCCCGATACATCTTGTTGATGCTAGGATGAACTGACCAAACTGAGGAATGGAAATCCCACATCAGCTCCTCGCGTATGTCTGCTGGCACCCATACACGTCCTTGGAAACGCAAGATCTCATCCTCACCCACTTTCCATCCAGGAAGAGGGTCCCCTCCCGACACACTCTTCTGTAGGACCAAGCCTTCCGAGTCTGATAGCTGCCTCATCCGTACCAGATCAAGTAGCGTGGAGGTAACAGCTACAGAAGATAGAAAGGTCTGTCCATGTCTGTCGTGCACCTCTAGATGCATCTCAGAGAACAGAGGCATCGGCTGCCACTCACTATTGGCCTCCTGAACTGCCTGAATCTGAGTTCTCCTGCTCAACGCGTCTGCCACAACTTTTCCCTTTCCCAGCGAATAGGAAAGATCGAAATCAAAAGACTGAAGATACTCGACCCACCTGCGCTGACTCAGATTCAGACCACGTTGAGTGAAGATATACTTGAGACTCTTGTGGTCAGTGAAAACCACAAAGTGATCTCCCAGAAGATAGTGTCTCCAACATTGCAAGACATGAACAACAGCTTCCAACTCCAGATCGTGCGTAGGGTAGTTCCTCTCATGTGGCCTCAGCTGCCGGGACCCATACGCAACGACTCCATCTCCCTGCATAAGCACAGCTCCCAGCCCGATACCCGAAGCATCACAGTAAACAGTGTAGATCTTTCATGGATCTGGAAAGACTAGTATCGGTGCTGACGTCAACCTCCCTTTCAACTCCTGAAAGGAAGACTCACAAGAATATGACCATAAGAACTTCTCCCCCTTCTTGGTCAGACCTGTCAAAGGTGATTCTAGACGAGAAACGTCCCGAATGAAGCGTCAGTAGTATCCAGCCATCCATAGCAAGCTCCGTACCTCAAAAACATTCTTTGGATGATTCCAGGAAACTATAGCTCTCACATTCTCTGGGTCCATAGATACTCCTGCCTCTGAGATGACGTTACCCAAGAAGTGAATCTGATCCATCCAGAAGTGGCACTTCTAGAGTTTAGCATAAAGTCAATGCTCTCTCAGTGTACTCAGAATGATCTCAAGATGTGTGGCATGGTCGTGTCGAGTGTGAGAGTACACCAAGATATCGTCCACGAATACCATGATGAAGTAATACAAGTAAGGATGGAACAGTTGGTTCATTAGTGCCATAAAAACTGCAGGTGCGTTCGTGAGTCCGAAAGGCATGACTGTATACTCGTATAGACCATACCTTCTCCTGAAGGCTGTCAGAGGTAAATCTGATGGTCTAACGCGCAACTGATGTTAACCGAACCTCAAGTTTATCTTCGAGAACACCCGGGCTCCTCGTATCTGATCGAAAAGGTAATCAATCAGCGGCAATGGATATCAGTTATTGACCGTCAACTGGTTCAGCTTCCGATAATCCACACAAAGCCGAAGGGTACCATCTGCCTTCTTCGCAAAAAGAACAGGTGAACCCCAAGGAGAAGTACTGGTTCAGATGAAACCCTTAGCCTATAGCTCCTCCAACTGCTTCTTTATCTCCTGCAACTCAGGTGTGGCCATCCTATATGGAGGAATGGACACCGGTGCCACTCCTGGAACGATCTCAATAGAGAAGTCTACCTCACACTCCGAAGGCAAACCCGAAAAGTCCTCCAGAAAGACATCCCTAAAGTGATCCACCACTGGAGGAAAGTACAACTGTGGAGTACCTTGATCATCCAGATAAAGACTAGCAATCTGGGTCGTCACTCCTCCTATCCCAACATGCTCGAGTCCCGCCCGACTCGCCCGAATGTCCCATTCGCCTCTATGAAGGAAAGATTCACCCTCTGGTGAAATGAAATTGACTCTGCGGTGATAACAGTCAACGAATGCCTGGAAGGGAATCAAACAGTCCATGCCAAGGATGACATCATAGCTTGTTATCTCTAGGATATAGAGATCCCATAAGAAGTGATACCCTGCCACCTCGAGAGGGCACTCTCTACACTGGCGTACACTAGATGTCCTCGTTCCCAAAGGTGTGTCTAGTGTCAACGAGTCAGCAGAAGAAAAGATGCAGAGTCCAAGGATCTCCACAACAGTAATAGAGATAATGATATGCATAGCACCAGTATCGAAAAGGGTTGAAGATAAAACTTAGGATACTAAAATCGTACCTTAAACAGTAGAAGGGTCAGGATCCTGCTCATGATAAGTCTGCTCCACGGCGAAAGATTGGCCCATGCCGCAGCCCTGCGCCCCTGGCTGACCACTCTAAGCTGAACCTACCTACTGGTGTTGAGTAACTGGTGGCTGACTTCCATGGCCTCGACCTCCCCCTCAGCCCGAACGGCCGGAAGAACTCCAGTTTCCCAACTGGTGAGAAACTGGTGGGGCTGCTCCTAAACGAAGAGTCATGGAAGAACCCCGGTCACCTGCTGCTGGTGAGAAAACCTGGCAAAAACGCTGAAGGTGACCCATATTGCCGCAAGATCGGCATTCCACGGGGTCTCTCGGGCACTGCAGCCTCGTGTGCCCTGTCCGGCCACACTGGTAGCATGTCACCTGGCTGCCTGATGATGTGTCTTGCTTCCTCGAATCACCGCGTGTAGGCTCCCTATGGCGCTTCTTGCTGTCATCTGAAGGAAAGCTAGCTCTGGAAGCAGAACCGCCCTGGCTCGCAGCTCCGGAGTCTCTCATATTGCGCTCTGCAATCAGTTACTGGTTGATGATAGAAGTAATGGAAGTCAGCTAGAAGATATTCACCTGCGAGCGAATCTCTTACCTGAGTCCATCCTCAAACTTCCTCACCATGAACACCCCACTCCCATCCTGAAGGGGTGTAAAACGCTGCAGCTTAGTGAAACGGGAGGAATACTCCATGACAGATAGAGTACCCTTCTCTAAACTCATGAACTCTCAGGCTCGATTGGACCTCAGAGTCTCCGGGTAGAAGTAGTCGTAGAACACACGCTGGAACTCCTCCCAAGCCATAGCCTACTACTGACCCGCCCATGATATCACGTCCCACCACCTCCTGGAAGAGCTTCGGAGCATGTAGGTGGTGAGCTTGACCCGCCTCTCTGGAGGCGTCTCCAGATACTCGAATATAGTCCGCAAGGATTCCAGCCATGACTCTGTAGCCTGAGGTCCTCCCTCCCCTGAGAACGTGGGAGGATGCTGCTGCTGAAAGACCCGCGTCAAGTATGGAACAGATGAGGTAGGAGGAGGTGCTCCCTGGAAGGCCTACATCATCCACATGAAACCTTCCCTGAACTGCGCATCAGCGACCACGACTGGTACAACAACTGGTTCCAAGGCTGGCCCGGCTGGGGGATCGACAGGAAGTCCCTGATCAGCCCTTTCTAGCGTCTGATCACTGCCTGATGACAGACATATGACCAGAGGACGTCTCAGTGGCATAGCTCTGAAACAGCCAAAGCACACCTTAGATCAAGAAAACATGGATAGAGAACACAAGGGTACAAAACAGGAACAGGGGAAGAAAAACACACAAGATTGCAAAACACGACTACACGGCGTGTATAAAAACTACATGACATGTCTACTTAAACCACTGACATGGGCGTGTACTCTCACCCTACAAGTCATGTACACTTTAAAATACACGACGTGTTGACCCCCACACATGGCGTGTACTTGAAACTATTCCCTTGCCTGAGTCTCCTTACACTGTTAACCCACACGGCCCGACTCAACCCGATACTACACGGCGTGTTCGAAACAAACACGACATGCACTGGACAAGGCTTTGGCGGTCTGTGTTGTTGAGTACACGGTCGTCTACACGGCTGGACCTTACATGGCGTGTTCCGAATAAGCATGGCGTGCATAGGTGAAGCCGACACCATCCCGTGTTGTTTGTGACAAGGCCGGGTACCTGGGCAAGACTACACGGCGTGTTCCGAACAAACACAGTGTGTGGAAAGGAAGGTAACGCCGACCTGTGTTGTTCGTGACACGGTCGGGTACCTGGAAAAGATTACAGGGCGTTTTCTGTATAGAAACGGAAAGTTCTACCCGAGCTTCCCCGGCCCGTGTTGTTAGTGACACGGCCGGGTACACGGCTCAGAACTCACACGGTGTGTACCTACCGTACATGGCATGTTTCCGAAGTTAATTCCACGACACCGTGTTCTGCTCACACGGTCAGGTACATGGCCTGAAAACTACACGGCGTGTTCCCAAAAAGTACATGCTGTGTATTCTGGGTTTTTCTGGGCAGTAGCTCAGAAACTACACAGAATTCCAGAACACTAAAAACAAGGTGAAAAAGTGCCAAAGTCCGATTCGTGAGGGCCGATAACACCTCAAGAACCAAAATTTGGCATTCACTTTAAAAAAATAACAAAAAAACAATTTTCTAACATAACAGCAGAGAATCTACCAAGTAACTATCACAACAACATGCATAATCTACAAAAGGTCTATCACAACATCATGCAATCGCTAATGCACCCTAGATGGCATAGAAAGAATGCATGGAATGTGATTCCTACAAGTGTCTATATGATGCATGAGATGGCATACCCTCATATCATCGGGTTGCGACAGAAATATAACCGCAATATCAAAACAGTAATAGCACAAGCCATATGAATCACTCTCGGTTAAATCAGATCAACTATAGAATCTCAGAATCAGCAACTGCAATTAACGAGGTAGTATGGATTTTCCCTGTATAGGGGTTAGCTACTCTCGAGCACAGCTTAATGCCAAGTACTGAATCCGTCTTTTCCCTGGATAAGGTCCCCAAACAGTAAATCAATAGAAAAGAACCCCTCTAATACCACTTTGTAATGACCCGAGTCTGGAGCCCCTCCACTGGTGCCCCGTAGCTGATTCGCCACATGACCTCAAGCGCGTTTCCCCGAATGTCATAGGTTGCTGACTAGCAGTGAGGGCCTTGGTGAGTCAGTGGGGAAACTATGCCCTTATTCGATATGGTATACAAGGTAAGAAAACAACAATAAACAGCGGAAGAAGTAAACAACATGCATAACAACAGAAACCAAACCGTGGAAGCAATGTAGATATATAACTACGATGAAAATGATGCAGCAGGTACAAGTATATAAGGAAAATACCAAACACAACAACGTGTTGAAATACAACTGAAACCAAGTGCAAAATAAAAACAAAGTAATCTCCTCATCATCGCGAGCCATTGCTCGGTCCCATGCTTCCCAGCTCCTGATGCAGTCATGATCCCGACGTAGAAGGGTGCTTGCCCTTATCTATACCTATAAAAACATAGTCTGCTTGGGCCCAAAAGCATGGCCCAAATAGGGTGAGAGATAAAATCCCAGTAGGCAATCACCCAAAGATTTGTGCCTAAAAGTCAATGAATACATGGCAGTAAATAAACAAGAAACAGTAAACAGGAAGGCACAAGCAGCTACAATCCACAGTTCTAACAAGTAAAGTACACAAGTAAATAGTCAGCAACAAAAGAAGAAACAGGTAACCCTCTTGGTAGCTCTCATAGTCGAACCCCTATGGTTCAACCTATAAGTACCAGCAACCCTCTGGGAAGCACACACAGTCTCACCCCTCTGGTTCAGCTACGTAATTATGCAGACTCTCTGGGGAAGCACTCACCGTCAATTCCCCCTATAGTCTCATATCGTGATAAAGGCTCTCTGGGGAATCACTCAACGTCAATTCCCCCTATAGTCTCACATCGTAACTAAAAGACACTCTAGAGAAGCCCTTCTGTCAATTCTACATTTGGTCTACTACTATAGGTTCTGACAGTACTGAGTATAACTAAACATGCTCAGTGTGCATGCATCGTCCAAGTAAACCTCAAGAACTACTTGGCTAACAACTAAGGCTCAACAGCATAATAAAACAACAGTTCCACTATCCTATAACTAGGCATGGAAACTGGCAGAATTCCCAATAGGAAAAACAAGCATGGTAAAGCAACCTGTGCAAAAAATAAATTACACTACTCACAAGCAATAACCTCTACTAAAGAAACAAGAAAAGTAGGCAAAAAGTAGGGGGGAAACAGGAACACGCAATACCCCGTTCATGGGTATTGGTGGGATTTTCACATAATATCCATCAACTTTCTACAGAAAGGCACAAACCACCTACCTCTATCCTAGGAGATCGATATATGTGAACCTCGACGACAGATTCCCCTTATAATGACATAGATCTGAGAAAACTTACAAAACGTTCATCCCATGATACCTTAGAAAAAAGGGGAATCAAGAACCATGGCTAAAGTAGAAGGAAGAACTCACCGCTGCGATTCCAATGCAATCGACCGGGCTCGAATCGGAGAACAGACGACGAGGCGGGAGCCCATTGAAGATCTAGTTGTACGGTCGCTCTCGGACGGACGAAAACTAGAGAAGAATATGAAAATAGGGGTTAGGCGAGACCCTGGTTTGTTTAATGAAAAAAATAAAGTACACGACGTGTACTTCTTGAGTACACGGTGTGTACTTCAATTTTTTTGTACTCCTAATTAACCGTCCTCTGCCTCAGCCTTACACATCGTGTGTGTGGCCCGGACACGGCCATCACATGACTTTGAGCCGGAACAGAGTACACGGTGTGTACTCATAAAGTACATGGCGTGTACTTCTGAAATATCCATAAAATTTATTTTCCTTAAAAAGTCTAGAAAAAGGGAAAACATACCTGAACGAAGATCCGTGTTCTTACATATTGAATACATGTAAATCCAATGACCATATATACAATAACAATATATCCAACAACCATATGTCTAAGATCATACATCCAATGGCCATATACATAATAGTTATGTTACCTTTCTATATATATATATATATCCTTACATACATTTCAAAAATCATTAATATTATTCTCTAATTTCTTTGTTAGTATTTTTATCATATTTATAACATTTTTATTCTTTATATGGATATCATTTGTGGTATGATATTTATGTAAATTTTTAATGAAGATAATTAGAACCTTTTAGTAGTTATATTTATGTATGATTTCATTCCATTGGAAATTTTACTAAATATGTTTCATTTAGTTATATCATATTTTATTTCATTTTACATTGAAATATTTTATCATAATTAAATAAATAATTATTCAACTTTGTTTTCTTTTGATGTATCTTAACCTATCAACCACACACGATTCATTTAAAAGGGATTACATACTAAAATCATTGGGTCTTATAAGTTTAATTCTCTTAGTTTCATAAAAATAAATCCCCATTCTATTAACCACTATGTGTGACCCCACAATCCATCGTATCATTGATAAAAAAATATAAATTCCTAGATTTATGAAATTTTTAAAAGAGAAGCCTTTAGAAAAGAAATAATTAAACTCAATATATAAAGGGTTCTAGTGTTATCTTTATCAAAACCATGCATCTCTATACCTATTTCCACAAGTTTTATCATATACAAGCATACATTTTCATATTATTTATTTATTTAAGTAATCGAATAAACATGGGACACATGGTATTGCAATCCTATATATCGTAATCCTATATTCTTGATTCTTTGAGTATTAACTAACCAAATCGATGAATACATCACATGTTATTTATCCTTATAGATGAAAGTATCTCATTCCCCTCATCTAATAGATAATAAAATCACATTTCCTCATCTAATAGATAATTACATCACATTTCCTATATAGTATTACACTTTTTTATTCTATCATAATAAATGGCTAAAATGTCATACTCATTATATGAGTGTTAAAATTCCATATTGGTTAAGTTCTAACTAAAAACATGATAAATAACATACCAATATAATACTTGGTTAGCTAATCTATAAGTATTATGTAATAAAGGTATAAAAGTGTGAAGGTTCTCATGTTCGGTTTCTCACATGGATCTTGTTTTGGGGAAACCCAAGTATAAAATATTAACCCCCAGTGTAACAAATATATAGTATATGATACTCTATGTGATGTACTTTGGGTTCCATCCAATACCTAAAATTCTTTTTTTACTTTTTGATCATAATATGTATCTCTATACTAAATCCTACCTATTTTAACCTTTACATTCCATCATAACTTATAATACATCAAGATAAAAATTTGTTATAGATAACTTAATTCCATACTTTGGGAGGTTAACTATCATTTCACATCATGAATATATATAACCAACATGAAATAATTAAAAAATAGAGTCTACATTCTTTACAAAATGATACATTTCATATTCATAAACTATTTTAAGAATTATAACAAAACCATAAATAAGAACCTATCTAATCATACCACATACAATAGACCACAATATTATCCTTTTTCTTACAACACTTTTAAGGGTATTTTAATGTAATTAAATTTCTATGTAATTACTTACCAATTTACTAGGTGACCATCTTATAAAATCCTCCCACTAAACTACTTCTGTGATAAACATCTATGAAGTTTGATAGTTTGAATAATGGTGATACTTTTGAATGAATTATTCAAACTCTATAACATCATAGTATCCAATTTTATAAATTTAAAAACTATTATTTTCTAATTATAACTACTTCTAATTTCATTATCATCATAATTATTTTAACCTTTTTTATCATACTTTTTCCTCAAGAAATTTTATGTAACCATTTACCAAAATAACATTCTTTGTAAACTATTTCCAAACACTTTTAGGATATAAAGTTATATTAACTTCGTTATTGTAAATATGGTAACTAAATGTAACCATTTACATTTATATTTACTAATATACCCTAATATAATTTTAGGATATTAAGTGACATTCACTTTGTATTTTGACTGGTATGATCCTATATTTGTTTAAATTTTAATTTCTCTAAGTGAAAATATACTCCAACTATCCACTTGGAAACTATATTCTTTAAAAAATTTCATAATAATAGACACAAACACTTTTTTTAAGAAATATTACTTAATTTATTTACTATTTTTTTTTTAAAAACCATTGTACCTATATCTTATATATTTTTATATATGTTTGTGGAAACAATTTGTAAAAAATAATAATTCTAATATTTCATAGATGGGTGGTGGGATTATATCCCTTATATTTTAACAAATATCTAGGATAAACTCTTCTATCCTAGAAAAAATTCCTTTTATCCTCATCATATTTTTATGCACGTTATGGAATTTGATAAATCAGAAATGTTGTGTACTAAATCCATCATCTCATATTATTTATAAAAAATAGTTGTTAATAGAAAAAATTACTTATCATATAATAAAAATAAGATGAAAATATATGTCCTTTATTTATATTCTTCTAATATTGACATATTAATCTTCATTCAACCCTTAATTTAGAAACCCTTTACTTCATCACTTGGATACAAACTAAATCTTCATCAATCCTTTCCTTGATTTTTAAATTTTATATATTTACAACATTTGTAAAATATATAATTGGTATTATATACCCTTCAAATTTGGAGAACTAATTTCTATAACATTGATACTTGAAATATAATTTTAATTGAGTTTATCAAACCCATTTATATATCCAATTTAAGTCCATACTATGGAAATACATCCCCTACTTCCTGAATTTCCTTCATGTTTTAATGAATAAGGATTAATAATGGATAGGTTTAATCTTCTTAATATGTCTTAAACATTCACCATATTGTACTTCAAAAAATCATAAGAACTTGAACATGACATACCCTTTTCCTTTATCCTCATCACTTTGATAAAATATGGTAAAATTTTATTGAACTCAATAAAATGTTTTAATAACCTTCAATGATGATTCCAAAATAAATTTGTGGAGAACTGGTTTTTCCTTGTAAGACTTAAATATTTCAATATTTATTTCAAGAGCTAGTTTCTAATATGGAATGCGATTCTGAGGTCTGGTGTGCTTGAAGTTAATATTATAAAAATATTAAATATATGTTAAATTATGTGTGAAAAAATTCTTAAAGAAAGTAGGATAAATATTAAAATAAAGGTTGTATTAGAAATTTGGGAACATGGTTGGGTCTGAAATACAGTGTTTACCCTAGGTGAAACATAAAATGTGTTAATGCAGGGCGATTGGACTCCTTTCTCATTTATGGTACATTTAATGTGTTAATTAATTATTAAATTAACTAATAAATTCATTTTGAAATAGTGAAATATTCTATAAGAATACTACTAGGTGGGATTTTCCTGGGTTAGCCTCATAATCCTAGAATCATGAATGATGCTCTCCTTCCCCCTTCTATTGGTGGATCACATCAGACAATGACGAGATGTCGGAATAGAGAAGATTAGGATACAACTAATTCAATGATACCTCTTCCTCATTGTTAATCACATTATTCATCAATGAAAGCTCCAAAAACTATGTAGTAAACTTCAATTTTTTATTTATAACTTTTTTTAAATTTTTTTAGCATATTCATCCTTGTTATTGGATCTATGCCAATTGTGGTAAATTTCGTGCACCCAGGTATTAAAAATTTAATTCATTTTTTTATTAGTTTCTAAACAAGATCTTCCTTCTTGATCATTGGAGAATAATTCTTGGAAAATGATCATATGAACCTTTTTTATGGTTCTTTTTAACCATTTCTTCTTTCCATTCATCGTTGATAGGACCCCGTAGTACTGATTCGATATTTTCAGGCAGTACCATGGCTGATCAGACCCTTGGAAACATGACAGAACAAGAAACAAAGCACAGATCGATGAAGTATCACTAGATATGGGATGTTGGCGAGGCATAAAAGATCATTTTTACTATTAGATTATGAATCCAGGGTAGTACAATGAACAATGGTGTTCAAAACGTATAGAAAGACCTCTAATGAAAGAATGGATCAGATTTCTGGAAATCGATGGATGGAATCCAATATCCTCATCCAGATCCATAAGTTTTGGGTGGAGAGAGGGATGAATATAAAAATGAAAGACCAGATTCAGATGAAAATATCGAATCTCATAAAACTATTAAAAATCTAAATACACACTATTTACAAGGATGAACAGATAGAATGTATCCCCTCAGTGGCGATGATAAGGGTTTTAGAAAACATAAGGATGAAATGGCATGTAGTCCTCCTACATGTTATTTAACCCTTCCCCTATTGTACAAACTATGTGTAGAATCACACATGAGGGAATCTGTGTGGAATTACATGGCTATGTGCATGACTGTGCACCTGAGTACACGGACACAAGGTTTGGTACATGGATACGAGGTCTGGTACATGGACACAGGCTCCAGTACACTAACACAAACAACGGAACACGACCCAATACTAGATAGTCTGGACATTCCGTTTATCCCACCTATAAGACAAGTACTACTACTTTCTATGGAAGTCATGTGTTGTCCAGGGACATGGCCTTGTGGTTGAGTGGGACCACATGTCATGTGGGTCTCCTCACACACCATGTAGCCCTCAACTACTTCTAAGTAAACATCAATTTTGTGTATCTCGTTCATTTTAACTCTTATTATGGCACATGTGCAGCCTATCCTAAGTTTTTTCCCACATATACCATGATGATTTACTTCATTATGGATGTTTAGATATGATGTGAAATGTTCAAAGCATGATTCTTATTTATGAAACGCTTGAT
Organism: Viscum album; assembly: GCA_963277665.1. NCBI lineage: Eukaryota > Viridiplantae > Streptophyta > Magnoliopsida > Santalales > Viscaceae > Viscum > Viscum album. The sequence goes on from OY728125.1 coordinate 746,817,446, forward strand.
AGCAGTAGTTATCAAGAAAAATCCTCATAAATTTCTGATTGTTACCCTCCAATAGGGATAGGTAGTGGAGTCCATGATCACTAGAGTGACCCCCCCCCCCCCATCCACATGGGTGTGGGTCCTCTACAGTAACCTATGAGGGGAACCCCCTATCTGATAGTGTGCAGTCCCTTGATGACTATAGTAGAACCCCCATAATGTACCAAGGAATGGGTCCTCAACCTTTAGAGTTCAACCACCATCAACATGGGCAAGTGTTCTCTAAATTACCGAGTGTAACCCCCCATCAATATAGAGTTCTGGTCCTTATGACACTAGATTAGAAACCCCCCATCAGCTTGGACATGGTTCCTCTATGAATACTATAGTGTTGAGCCCCCTGATTTACAGGGCATAGTTTGTCTACTCGAGTTTGTGGCCCCTAGACTATTTGGTATAGTAAAGAGGTGTGTCTTGACTTGGAAAGATACTTATGGGAAAATGTGTGAGATTCAATGTATCATTAATGGAATTTTATAACTATTAACTACCCTTCATCTTGGGATGAGTTATGAGATGAAGATCCACTTACTCTCTCATTTTTTATTTTTTGACTGAGCAGACATATATATATATTCTTTTGTATGGATCTCTCAATACATTACTTTTTAAATTTGGTCATGTTGGGACATATTTATTTTTGGTCATGTATTCTTCACCTTTAATTTTCATCATTTTCGTTCATACTGTTGTACACCCTAGAGATTATGCATGATTGGTTTAATTTATTGCGGTGTTTTATCCTTTACTCTTTTCATATAATTTTTTTCATCGAGATGGATATGTGTGTGCATATAGTTACCTAGGAAAAGGCCTCCCCAAGTTTAGATATGTCTACAGTGCTAGTCACCACCCATTTACCTATGAAGGAGGTCTTGGGGTAATTGTGTCTCGACTCATGGATTGGGTTGGACAGTGACGGATTTGTATCAGAGAAAGTTCGTACCTTGGTGTGTTGTTCGGAATATTCCCCTTTATATCATTTGGTTGGGTTTAGAAAAAAAGTGTATCGAGTGTCTCAAGTGCATATCTTAGGCTAGGATGACTAATGATAGTGTAGATGACAAATGTATTCATTCACCAGGACCCGGACTACCTGCATGTTGACTCGGCATACCGAGAAATTTGTTACAAGGATCAATGGTACATGAAGAAAATTGGATGAAGTCTTTGATTTTCTTTCTTAAGTTACCTTTCCATTGTTGTTATATATATATATATATATGATCATCTGACCATGTTATATCTTGATAAATATCAATATTCATCCATGATGAAAACCAACTTGGATACCAGTTCCGAATCATGATGATGATATGATGAGAGATGAGTCCTCAATTTAGTGTCCATCCCACGATCCTTTTCCTTCAGGTGGGAAGGTATAAACACCTCCACCTATCGAGTAGAAGATTATTCTAGCAGAGCAGGCTGAGTATAAAGACCCAGTCTTATAACGTTACTTAATCTTGAATTTTAAATAAGAGAATAAATTATTAAACATTGATTATCTTTTCGTGTTTAGAGTTTTAACGAATTAGGATAACTTATATACATAACATACCACATTAATACAAATAGGACTCTATTAAAAATAGTTTCCATTTTTTCCAAAATATAAGACATTAAAACATAAAGCATGATTTACTTGAAAACACTCCATATCAAACATCACGAATCCATTATTTCTCTTACCCATACTTATTTCCTATGAAAAACATTTTAAAACCGTGGGATGAGTATAAAATTCATTAACGGATATAAATATAGAAATCATTTGTAAAGTGATAATATAAAAAAAATAAAACCCATATCATAAAAACTCGAATGCATGGTATAATCATGTTGTTTTTTGGGACATATTTACCATATCACTCTTACATCCACCCTTATATATGGAATAACCTCTTGGTCAACTTCCATCTCCGAAGTACCCAATACATTGGAGAGCTATAATGGGGCTCACCCGTCATATATTAAGCTATAATGGGCTCAATCCATCATATCTTGAGATATAATGGGATCAAACCAACATAAATAATGTCCAAGGAACATATCATGGTAATAAATTTTCTTGAAATCTGGAGAAATAACTCATTCCATATACATATAAAAAACAATCCCCTTTGAAAATTATTTGAGAGACTTTTAAAAGGATTTTAAAAGGAAAGTCCCTTAAGAATATAATTGAAGTGAGAATTAATAAAATGGAATGTACATGTGTATACACTGTAAATGAACATATTACTAAATTATATAAACAAAAATTCATCACACCAACATAATGGATAAAGTATAAGGTTAACCCAAGGAATGTAAATTGGGTTAATAATTCCATTACCTCAGGTTATTGTTACTTAAAATGTGTTTAAAAATCCTTTATAATGGTTAACATAGTTTTTTTAATATGTTATAGAAACATATCCATATTTATAATATCGTATATGATCATTTCATTAGATCATTTCTCCCTTTATTTGTGAGTATTTTTTTCCTTGCAATGTTTTTGGGTGTTTTCTTTACGTGTTTACCATGAGTGGTTCATGATGGATGTTACTGTCGATTGGAAGTGAAGCTCCAGAATTGGAATGGGAAGGTATTTACATATTTCCAATATCATAATTTATACCATTTATCATTTTTAAGTTTGATATGAGTATGATTCATAAGTTAAAATATTAATGATGTTCGTTTAAATCATTTTAGTGGTTCTTCGATAATAATGACCTTATTTTGTCTTAAAAATTAAAAGCATGAATAAAAAAATAATTCCATAACTATGGATGAGACATGATACATATATTATAACCTGGTTCAACCATAAAAATGGTTTCATGTCCAGTCTTGAAATAATTAATGCAAATTAAAATCACATCGTCCATGATGTCAGTAATTCGACACATCACAGACAATGTTTTTATTCCTTGAACAAGTTGGAGAGGAGAGAATAATGATGATGGATTTTACATAAAAATGAGACAATCCAGAATATACATAAATTTTTGAGCTTTAATTCCTCTTGGTTAAGAGGAGATGAGGAAAGAATAAGAAAAGAAAGAAACTCAAAATAAAATAATGAAATTTAGAATTTTCTTACCTTGTAGAGTAACTCCTAGAACTTGAAGGTTGGGACCTTAGGGGCTTGAGGAAACCATGGTAGGACTATTAGTGAGGTAAGGAGGCCATATATTCATTGATGAAGAATTGTTAATTAATTTAATGAGGGAATGGGTTGGTATTTATAGCAAAAGTGAGGGAGTATTTTAATAATTTCCAAGGGACACCTCATTAGTGGTGTTTGCAAAACCGTGGGCCTGCCCACAGTATTTGCCCAAGGTATTAGCCACTTGGTACACATAACATATTATCTTACTTTACCCAAGTATACCAGATTTATTACATCATTAATGATGTCATTAATACACAGAAACTCAAAACAGTATTTTTACTATTCCTCGAAAAATCAACTGTTTCAGAAAAATACCAAAAATTTACCCTTATCAATTTTTGATATGTAGAATTCAAAAATGAAATCCATTTTTTAAAAATAATTTTTTAAATATTATTAATTTATTTTTTAAATAAAATCATACTTAATTCAAAAATATACAATTTTAAAAATATAACAGCTTTTATATCACATTGAAAAATTAACCAAGATGTTATTATCTTAAAGCCTTAATAAAATAAAATGTTAATACAATTTACTATTCATTAGGGTCATATTTCTATTCAAATTACTATTCATAAGGGTATATTACTATTCACCAAAAAAAGTATGTTTCATCAGACTACAAATAACATATTGAACAGAATTGTAGATGATTATTTTTTGAAATTCAAAACATAGAAGCTTTGAAATTATGTTTAAAGGATAAATATAAATATCTACATAAAACAATGTTTCATGAATTCAATTTATTTTCAAATCCTTGGGGTGTTACATTATATCCACCTTCTATAAATTGCTTCCTCGCAATTTTATTTACTCATTAAAGAAGTGAGGGTACCTTTCCCTAATATCATTTTCAGACTCCCATGTTGCTTCTTCAACCAAGTGGTTTCTCCAAAAAAACCTTTACCTGGTGTATTACCTTATTCTGCAATATGTGTTCTTGTCAATCATGAATCTGAACGGGTTTCTCTTCATAAGAAAGGTTATCTTCCAGTTGAATTTCTTATAGGCTTAAGACATGTGATGAATCTAGCACATACTTCTTCAACATCGAAACGTGAAAAACATTGTGTACCTGAGAGAAACTCAGTGGAAAAGATACTTGGTATGAAAATATTCCAACTTTCTCTAAGATTTCAAAAGCAATAATGAACTGCAGACTTAGCTTCCCTTTCTCACCGAAACACATCACACTTTTCCAATGAGATATTTTAAGGAAAATATGGTCACCTACCATGAAAGAGAAGTCTTTCCTTCAATTATATGCATAACTTTTCTGCCTGCTCTGAGCTATCCTCATGTGCTGCTGGATCATCTTCACTTTATCAGCCACTTCCTCTATTAATTCTAGTCCCATAAACTTCATTTCCCCAACTTCATCCTAAAAATACAGAGTTTGAAATTGCTTCTCATACAATGCCTCAAAAGGTTCCATCTATATACTGGAATGAAAACTGTTATTATAAGAAAACTCAACTAAAGAAATATGATGATCCCAAATTCCTTGATAGTCCACTGAACATGCTTGGAGAATATCCTCCAAAGTCTAAATAGTTCATTCTGACTTCCCTTCTGATTTAGGATAAAAATCTATACTTAATTATGTTCCCAATGACTTCTGAATCCCTTTCCAAAAGTTAGAATTGAACCTGGGATCTCGGTCAGATACAATGGAAATAGGAACTCCATCTAGCCTGAAAATCTCTTTGAGGTACAATCGAAAAAGAAGATCCAAAGTCATTATATCTCGAATAGAAAGAAAATGGGCATATTTTTTCAACCAATCAATAATAACCCAAATCACATTGTTACTTCAAGAATTCTTTGGTAGTCCCTCCACAAAGTCCATAGATACATTCTCTCATTTCCACTCTGACACTGGAAAAGGCTGAAGCATCCCCTTCAGTAACCGCCACTCTTCTTTAACCTATTGACATGTCAAGCATTTCACAGTAAAATCAGCAATATCTCTTTTCATTCAATCCCACAAATAATATTCGCAAAGGTCTCTATACATCTTAGTACTACCATGATGGATTGAAAATGGAGAACTATAAGATTTACACAACAAGTCTTTCTTCAAATGGGAATCACAAGGCACACACAACCTTTTTCCAAATCTTAATACAAAATCCTTATCAAGATTAAATTCTATAAACTTACCCATATTAAACAATTATACCTTTTTTTTATTCTCACAGTCTTCCTTCTGTACTTTCTTAATTCTTTCTGATAATAATGACTTCACTGAAACCTAAAACAAAAAAGATGTATTCCCTACACAGACAACTTCTAAGCCAAAATTCATCAAATCATTAACCAAGGGATCTTGTTCCAAATGTAACATGGATAATGATGTATGATGTTTTCGACTCAAGGTATCCTCCACTTTGTTTGTTTTTCCTAGATGTTAATTGATCGTGCAGTTATACTACTTTATTAGTTCAAGCCATCTTCTATGCCTCATGTTTAATTCATTATAAGTGAATATATACTTCAAACTTTTATGGTCATTATATATTTGACATTTGGCTCCGTATAAATGGTGCCACCAAATTTTCAAAGAAAAAATCACAGCTGTCAATTCCAAATCATGTGTGGGATAATTTAACTCATGAGGTTTTATTTGTCTTGAAGAATTTTCCATTACCTAATCATTCTGCATCAGAACACAACCAAGTCCCTTCAATGAAGCATAACTGTAGATGACAAACTCATAACTTCGGGAAGGAAATGCCAAAACTAGAGCATTCACAGTCTCTTCTTTAGTTCCTGAAAACAATCATCATATTCTTCTATCCAAAAAAATTTAACCCCATTTAGTATTATCTTAGTTAGTGGGCTAGATAACTGTGAAAATGTTTTAACAAATCATCAGAAATATCCTACTAAACCATGAAAACTATGAATATTTATAACATTTTTAGGTCTTGGCCATTCATCAACCACATGTGTTTTGGAAAGATCAACTGTTATTCCATCACTATTTAAAATGTTCCCAAGAATAGAAATCCGTTACAACCAAAAATCACACATTTCCATACATTTTCATTTCTTTTACGGTTTGAAAAACAACCTTTAAATGTTTTTCATGCTCCTATTTAGTTCTAGAACAAACCATAATGTCATCAATAAACACAACCACAAACTTATCCAAGAACTCATGACATATTCCATTCATAAGATCCATGAATAAAACAGGTTCATTATTTAACCCAAAAGTCATAACTAAAAATTCATAATGACCATATCTAGTATGAAACACAGTCTTTGGGATGTCTTCATCCTTTACTTTCAACTGATGGTACCCCGACCACATGTCAACCTTCAAAAAATACTGTGATCCCTAGAGCTCATAAACAAGTCATCGATATGAGGCAAAGGATACTTATTTTTAACAGTAATGTTATTAAAGCCTTTATAATCGATGAAGAGTCTCATTGAAACATCTTTTTTCTTAACAAACAAGACAGGAGTGCCCCATGGTGAAGTGTTGGGTCAGATGAAGCCTTTATCTAATAATTCTTACAACTTCTTTTTTAATTCCAGAAGTTCCATTTGGGCCATTCGATAAGGAGGTTTAGAAATTGTCTTTGAATTAAGAACTAATTCAATAGTAAACTCAACTTATTGATTAGGAATAACACCAGGAAAATCATCGGAAAAAACATCCAGGTATTCATTTACCAATGGTACATCATTAATCTGGATAGTTCTCTTATCTTTAAAAATATAAGCAATAAAAATTTCATTTCCAACCCTTAGTATTTTCTTATCTTCCTGATTTGTTATTAATGGTATGGGTTAATTCTTGTACCCAAACTGAAATTCTTTCTGAAAAAAAACTTCTTTTTCTCTAAAATCTATCTTACCATTATAAAAAGAAATCTTGTCCATACCCAGAATAACATCATACTCTACTAGAGAAAAAACAACAAGGTTTGCAGGTAGATTCTTTCCATATACAAGGATAGATGGATTCTTATAATTTATTTTTTCCATAATATTTCCTCCAGGTGTTTTTACTATGAGATCTGGTTTCATTTCATGAGGTTTAATTCCCAATTTTTCTGAAAATTTATCAGAAATGAAGAAATGTGTAGACTCTGAATCAAACAATACTTTTGTGAAATGACCAAATTCCTTATAGTTAAAGCATCTCACCATCAATTTCTCATTATTTTTTGGATCATTTTCCTTGCACTCATGAGACATGTGGAAAAACATCCCACATCAGTAGCATTTCCCTGAATTTACAAGACATTCACCAGGATTCCTTTTAACACACTTTTCACAAGAAGGGAAATTCATTTTCTTACCTCCAGACTTCTTTGACGAGTTCTCCCCTATAGACTTCCATCCTGATCACTTCTTATTCTTTTCATCATTATGCACATATGTTTCAGAAAACTCTATATCTTCTTTTTTATCACAACGAACAAGCTTCTCATAGATTTTAAACTCTCGTAAGGCCAAAGCTCTTTGCAAAAATGGTTTCAAACCAGAGTAAAATCTATTAATTTTACTTTCAAAATCCCAAGTAAAATCTGGTACATACCTAGCCAGTCTTGTAAAATTGGATTCATATGCTGTCACATAATCATCATCTTTATACTTCAGTTCCAAAAATTGTTTCTCTATTATCAGTCGAACAATTTTGGAAAATTATTTTTCCAGAAAAGACTCTTAAAATCATCCCATTTCAGACTGTCAAGATCATCTCTTTCTCTCATATTCTAAACCATAGACCACCACTGATTGGCTTCACCATCCAAAAAATAAGTTACTAGTGTTACCTTTTGACTTTATGAATATCCCATGACATCAAATATATTTTCTAGAGCATTGATCCATCCTTCGGTTATCATTGGATCTACGGTTCCACTAAATGCTGGAGGATGTTGCATCAGAAAGTTCTCCTAAAAAGACTTGTTTCTTCATGGTTGATCATGTTCCTCTCTAACATAGATACCACCCCCATGTATTTCATGTGTAAATTGAGCCATTCCTATCACAAACTGATCAGTTTCGATTCCCACCATTTCAGGTTGTATATTCAGACAGAAATCAGCCTCTTGGTGCCTTCCTACTTCAGCTTCCCAATTTCTTCTATGGACAACCATTCTGAATAAACAAAACATAGATTAATAAACGTGGTATTCCTTAAATGCTATAACATTTAAAATTAATCATAGAGTAAAGAATTAGTTATGGTATTCTTTAAATATCATCCCAACCCCTAAAGTTATCTAAACCATCCTCAGATACCAACTATAAGGACCCTAACTTATAATGTTACTTAATCTTGAATTTTAAACAAGAACATACATTATTACACATTGAGGATCTTTTCAAGTTTATATTTTCAATGAATTAGGATAAATTACATACACAACATACTATATTCATACAAAGAGGACTCTATTAAAAACAATTTACATTTTTTTCAAAATATAAGGCATTAAAACATAAATCATGATTTCTTTGAAAACACTCCATATCTAACATAAACAATCCCTAATTTCTCTTACCCATACTTATTTCCTATTAATTTTTTTTAAAAATGGGATGTGTATAAAACTCAGTTAGGGATATAAAGATAGAAAGTGTTAGTCAAGTGATAACAAAAAAACCAATAAAACCCATATCATAAAAACTCAAATGCATGGTATACTCATGTTGTTTCCTTGGTACATATTTATCATATCACTCTTACATTCACCCTTATATATGGAATAACATTTTGGTAAACTTTCATCTCCGGAGTACCCAATGCATTGGAGAGCTATAATGGGGCTCACCCGTCATATCTTGAGCTATCATGGGCTCAACCCAACATATCTTGAGCTATAATGGGCTCCACCCAACATAAATAATGTCCAAGGAATATATCATGGTAATAAATTTTCTTGAAATCAAGAGAAATCATTGTTAGGTCCACAAGGTTGAATACCCTGAAAGGGGGGGTGAATCAGGGTATGACTAATTCAAAATTAACGCACGTTCTGATCTTGTTTCGCTATTAAGCAAAACACTCTTCTATCTATTTCCTGTTACACAAAGTAAATAGAAAGTAAAGCATGAACATGACACAACAATTTTACTTGGTTCACCGCAAAGGGATACGTCCAAGGAGCATACGCCGACAAGTTTCCAGTCGTACCAATTCCACTAAACTTCACTAGCTATGGATTATAATGTTCGGGCTAGATCACTTCTATGCCTAGGCTCACTGCCTATACAAGGTTTAGGGTCATCTCACTACTTTCCCAAGGGTCACTCCATGTTTCTCTCTCTCTGGCTCACTATCGGTGCATAGGATCACCTTTTTCCTCTTCCTAAGCTCACTGCTCTGTGAAGGGATTCACTCACAGTTTATAGACCTGTAGGTCTCTTCATTTTCATGAAGTAATGCATCCTTAACTGTAGATAGATGTTCTGTTAAAGTCCAACTTTCATCCACTGATGAATATCACTTTGCCTCTGAACACTAGGCAATTCCTTTTGGAAACACCTTCGCAAAGCACCCTACTTCGTGAAGCTCCTAATTTCGCGAAGCTCAAACAAGCCTTCGCGAAGCTCCTGCCTTTTCGCGAAGCTCTATCGCGAAGCACTCTCGCGATGCACAGAACTTCGCAATGCTTAGGCCGTCGCGGAGCTCCTGCCTCTCCGCGAAGCTCACCGAGAAAATGCGGGGCACACGCCTTTTGCAGAGCTAGAATAGCCACCGTGAAGCTCCCCTTTCGCGAAGCACACTGCCTTCGCGAACCACCTCTGCGAACCGAGAGCAATGGATTTTCTCTGAAAATTCTCTCTTCTTCTCTCAAAGGGGTCGGCCTCTAGTTATAAGCGATTCCACCGACCCTCGTCCCTTCTGCGCGAAGTCAACGCCACGTCTTCTCAAATCGCGAAGCTCCAATGTTTCCGCCGGAATTCTATCCAAATCGCGAAGCACCACGACAATTTTCTATTCGCGGAGCTTGACGTAGTCACGAAGAATCACTGTCAACATACCTTCGCGCCTTCGCCGCGAAGCTCCCTTGCAAATCCCTTCACCACTGCGATGCACTTCAGTCTCTGACGTTCGCGAAGCTTGACGTAATCGTGAAGCATCACCGCCTCCATTTTTCTGGCCTTTGCGAAATCCAATCTATACATCCCATCTTCGCGAAACTAATGCCTTTGCCATATAAAAATATTATCTTCATGGAAATCCACTTTTCGCGCCAAATTTTGGACCCCAAAAATTTGGCAAACATTGGGAAACAGCGCCACCTTGTACTGCTCTTTTTTATCGCCTCCAGATCGTCCTTTCCTTTGTCATCGTTCTTTGTCAATATGAAATGTCAACAACTTCTCGGGAACTTGACAATTCTCCATGGAAACCTGCTTTGTCAACAAACACAATCAACCCAAAAATATTGCAATGTTATCTTGAGGGATTTTTTCCCAACAATCTTCCCCTTTGGGTTTGTTTACAACTCTTCACAACTCTGCTCAGAATGATTTTCTGCACTTTGATACCTCACTGAGTCTTCTTCCAGCTGCTACCAACATTCGCCTCTTGCGATTATGATAGAATTCAAGGAATCGCTTAACACGTACTATAAGCCCACATGAGCAATGCTCGGCGTGAGAAACAAGAGTAGTATGAAAAGTTCATCAATGAATCACTTCATGTCAAACACCAATTGTCGATTCCAACCAGATACCAATTCATAAATTGATACCAATTGTTGAACCACATTGATCCCAATTAGTGATAGCTGAACACATTTTCTCACCATTCCAACACCATTGTTCTTCTTTTATCACGATCCTCAGCTGTCGTGATTTCTATGCTTTGATCGATCACTTCTAGCATCGTCAGATTTGAAAATCTCCTCATTTCTCATTGCTCCCCCTTTCTGGCTGCTCCACCTTTCAGCTTCTCCCCGTATCAATTATGATTTATCAAATCTCCACACTGTCTCCCCCTTTAACAATAACTATTTTCTCCCCCTTTATCAACGAACCCAAAGGAAACTCCTTTGTAGTCTGTAACATAGTAGATAACACATATAATCACAACAGGGAAAAACACATCATACCTTGGGGAGAGGGGGGGTCCACATCCCCACTACTTCAAGTGCGGGGAATCGACTGAACTCCCAGAGCTAGTCGATGCCTCTCAAAATCTTTCTTGGGTAAGGCCTTTGTCAGGATGTCTGCAACCTATAGTTCTGTGGGCACATACTCCAACTTCACGATCCCCTGCGCAACTTTCTCCTTGATAAAATGATACTTTATCTCAATGTGATTTGTCCTAGAGTGATAGACGGGATTTTTGCTGAGATTTAAAGCACTTGATTTATCGCACTGGATTCCGATCAGAGACTTCACTTCAACTCCCATATCTTCAAGCTGCTACTTCATCCACAATAACTATGTGCATGCTCGAGTGGCTGCAATATACTCAGCTTTTGTGGTGCTCAATGAAATGCAATCTTGCTTCTTGCTAAGCCAAGAAATACACAATCCACCAAGATAGAAAGCACCACCTGACGTTGATTTCCTATCATCCGCTGAACCGGCCCAGTCTGCATCAGTATAGCCCAATAACTCTGTCTGAGATTTATCAGTATATGTCAAGCCGAAATCCACTATGCCGTGGATATACCGAAGTATTCTTTTCACTGCAAGCATTGGCTTTCTTTGGGATTGCTCTGATATCTCGCTACTTGGCATGTGGAGAAAACAATATCAGGCCTTGTTGTAGTCAAGTACAACAAACTTCCAATAATTTTCCTGTATTCTGTGATATTAACTGCCTTGCCATCTTCATCCTTTGATAATTTCATCCGGGTGGAAACCGGAGTCTTCATCTCCTTGGAATTTTCCATTCCAAACCTTCTCAGGACCTCCTTGGCATATTTAGATTGAGAAATGAATGTTCCATTACTTCCTTGTGTCACCTGTAGACCAAGGAAAAATGTTTTCTCTCCAATCATTGTCATTTCAAACTCATTTTTCATGAATTCGGAAAATTTTCAGCACTGAGCTTCATCTGATCCGCCAAATATTATGTCATCGACATAAAACAACACCATCATCCTTTGATTACTGTCATTGCTGAAATAGATGTTTTAATCAACTCCTCCATGCTGGAAACCAAGCTTCTTCAAGTACTGATCAAGCCTTGAGTACCATGCCCTTGGTGCTTATTTCAGCCCATACAACGCCTTCTTCAGCCGGCAAACTTTGTTCTCATCCTCATGAATGAGAAAACCATATGGATGCTCAATATACACCTCCTCTTCTAGAACACCATTCAAGAATGCTGATTTGACATCCATCTGGAACACTTTGAACTTTCTTTGCACTGATATGGCCAAAAATAATCTGATTGTCTCCATCCTGGAAACCAGTGCAAATGTCTCATCAGCATCTATTCCCTCTATCTGGGAGTATCCCTTGCACACTAGTTGTGCTTTGTTCCGAATCATTGTGTCATATTCATTCATCTTTTTGCGATAAACCCATTTAGTCCCGATGACATTCTTGTCTGCTGGTGTCGAAACAATCTCCCATGTCTGGTTCTTCTCTATTTGATCAAGCTCTTCATTCATAGCCTGAACCCAGTTTTCATTTTCAGCTGCATCGGAAAAACATTTCGGCTCCACCTAAGATAAAAACGATGTTTGCTGTAATGATTTCATTCTTCGAGTCTGAACTGGAGATGTCTGATCACCAATGATATTTTGCCTATCAATTTCAGCTCGAATCTTTGGCTTCCTTGCAGATACAGACTTGACACTTTCTTGTTCAGCAGCAGTATCTTCTTCTAAGTCAGCCTCTGCCACTTCTACCACCCCAGTGTTTCTTACCTCATCATCACTGTCATCCAGAAACTGTTCACTAGGTCTTTGAGCAGTCTGTTCATTTTCGACTATAGTGACATCATTGCTCTCAACAATTTTTCACAGCCTCTTGTTGAAGCATTTATATGCTTTGCTTTTCCCTGAATAGCCAAGGAATATCCCTTCATCTCCTCATGCCTCAAACTTCCTATGATGTTCTTTGTTGAGAATGAAACACTTACTTCCAATGATTCGAAAGTATTTCAATGTTGTCTTCTTTCCGTACCACAGTTCATACAGAGTCTTCCCTTGCTTCGGACATAACAGGGACCTGTTTGAAACATAGACCGATGTCAAAACTGCTTCCTTCCATAATTTTTATGGTAGGTCCGTATCAATAAGCATTGTTCTGGCTATGTTGTTGATGATCCGATTTCTCTTTTCAAACACTCTATTCTATTGGGGAGTTCTTACTGATGAAACTTGATGCCTTATCCCATGTTTCTCGAGATAGTTTTCAACCTGACTGTTTGTAAATTCCGTACCATTATCAGTACGAAACATCAGAATTTTATGCCCAAGCATCTTTTCCGATTCCCTCCTGTACTACTTTATGCAACTGAACACCTCTGTCTTATGGGTAATGATGAATACCCAGGTCATTCTTCTATAGTCATCAATGAAAAGAACATAGTACCTTTTCCCATCTATAGCTCGTGGTGAGATAGGTCCACATACATCAGCATGCACCAATTCGAGCACTCCAGTTGCTTTTTGTTCCTTTGGCCTGTATGTCTTCCTGATGATCTTCCCTTGTTGAAAAGCATCACACGTATGAGTGAGATCACGTGATAGTTTGGGAAGGTCTCTAGAAGCATCACACTTTACCAGATCTTCCATAGATGGTTGACATAGATGACCAAGTCGCTTATGCCACAGCTGATTTTCTTCTTCTCTGGATAAAAGGCATGAATCTTCTTCCCCACCTACCAGGTAAAGATTCCCCTTTGTTCGTTTTCCATGTAGAATAACTATTCCATCTTTTCCATTAACAATACCCATATTCTTGGTAAATAGGATAGAGTGCCCAGAGTCGCATAGTTGACTGACACTAAGCAAATTATGACTGAGACCCTCTACCACCAAGACATCAGCATGTCTCATTTCTTTGCCCCCAAACTTATCTTTTCCTGAGCCAACAATTTTCAGGCCTTCATCATTTCCAAATTTGACAACTCCTTCTTTGTCATATTTTATGCCTGTAACCAGATCCTTATTGCCTGTCATGTGGGATGTGTAACCACTATCAAGGATCCACACAACAGAACGATCTGATGCTTTAAGGGCAATTTCAGCAACTACAGCCTTCTCAATTTTCTTCTTCCTGGTCCATACATTTTCTTTCATACTTGGCATGGATTGAGGATTCTGTTCTTTCTCAGAGTATGATGGACCATCTTCATCTTGCAAAACTGCAAATCTGTTCTGAACTTTTAACTCACTTCTCTGTTTACTGATCTGCTGCTTGCGAACATTTTGATTCTACTTTGGCACATTTTTCTGAATGGTCGGAGTGCAGTACCTAGCCATGTGTCCAAATCCTCCACATCAAAAATAGTGTCCTTCAAAATATGTTCTGGAAAACCATTCTCTGTTTGGCTTCCATCTCTGTTCTTGTTCCCTTCGATATCTTTTGTCTATGGAACACACATACTGTGAATGTCCCATATTTCCACAATAATAAAACCTGATATAAGGTGCATTCCTTCGTGTTACTTCAGCACTACGAGTTTCCCCTTGGGATCTATGAGTATTCTAATTCTGCTTTGTGCTCAAATCCACTTTCAATCTCGGGACAGGTGCTTGCGGTCTAACTTCAACTGCCACAGATTTTTGTTTCTGATTAAGCCATGAATCAGCCTTAACATCTGAGTTCAATTGTTCCTTCTTTCCTGCTGAACTACTAGGCTATTCTTTCTTCTTTTCAGTCTTTGTAATGACCTGATCTCCCAAGAATGTGTTGGGATTCAAAGGTTTTTCCTGGTCTTTAACTTTTCTCCGCAGACAGACAACTTCCTCTTCAAGCTCTTCAATACGCTTGATGTGATCTTTCACTTTTCGACTCAAGAAATCGATCTCCCTTTTCTGCTCTTCAATATTTAGCTTATGTTCATCAACCTTTTCTGTTCACTCTGGCCTGGAAGACTTAAGATTTTCAATTTCTTTCTCAAGATCAGACTTCTCTTCTTCTTGTTGTCGCATGTAGAGTTTGGCATCACGTACTATCTTGTTGGATTTCTTTGTTTTTGCTCGCCAAACATCTATCTCGTCAAGAGCTTCTTCTAATTCAAATTCCATATCAACTCTCCCTTCAATTTCTTCTTCTTCTTCATCAGTTTCAGTTTCATTCTTTTCTAGAGCACTACTGGAAACAGCCACCATCGCATTTTGTCCACGATCTTTGCAGTTTTCCATATCTTCAACTTCTTCACCCTCAGACTCAGTTGAACTATCTATTTCTTGTGAAATAAGATTCTTCTTCTTAAAGAAATTTCTCTTGAACTGCTTCTTTCCTTTCACATAGGCTGAAGATTTTTACATGGTAATCTCAACTTCATCTTCATCGATTTCTTCTTGAAACTTTTTGGAGATTCTTGCAGCAAGATGACCAACCTTTCCGCATCGGAAGCATGCTAGTGGAAGTTTCCCTTTAAACTTTCCTTTTCCTCTTTGTAGATTTGAAGAAAGGAACGACATCACCTCATTTGACTCTTCTTCCTCCTGAGAATCTTCAATAGTGAGCCTCTTCATGGCCTTAAATTCCACCTCTTTGGATTTCCCCTTCTCCACAACATCGTTATCATCATTTCTCATTTCATATGCAACAAGAGTGTTGTGTAGGTTATCTAATGTCAGCTCTTTTGGATCTTTATCTTCCAAAACAGAAACTTTCTGATTGAACTGAGATGGAAGCTTTATCAATATGCGCTTCACAATTTTTATATCTTCGATAATTTCTCCAAGACCCCTCATGTCTTCTACCACAGCATTTACCCTATCAAAAAATGCATCAACAGACTCATTCATGTTCATTCTCAGATCTTCATACTTGTTCCACAACACTTGCAGCTTCGCCTCTCTGACTTTTGTATCCCCTTCATAAATATTCAAAAGCTTTTCCCACATGGCATGTGACGTTTTTCATGACATCAACTTTGTATATATGGGATTGGAAAGGGCTCCCTCTAAGGCATTGATTTCTTTGGAATCAGAATCCAACTCTTTATGCTCTGCTTTTGATAATGCACTGCTAGTAATATTAGCTGTGATACCATGCATAGCTGCTAAAAACCCATCCATTCTCAAAGATCGGAAATAGTGTTGCATGTGATTCTTCCATATCTGAAAATTATATCCGTCGAAGATCGGAATCCCTCTATGATTAGTGACCTCCATTGTGAGAAGAACTAATATCAACCTTTCGCTCTGATACTAATTTTTAGGTCCACAAGGCTAAATACCCTGAGAGGGGGGGTGAATTAGGGTATGACTAATTCAAAATTAACGCCCGTTCTGATCTTGTTTCGCTGTTAAGAAAAACACTCTTCTCTCTCTTTCATGTTGCACAAAGTAAATTGAAAGTAAAGCATGCACAAGACACAACAATTTTACTTGGTTCACCACAAAGGGATACATCCAAGGAGCATACGCCGACAAGTTTCCGGTCGTACCAATTACACTAAACTTCACTAGCGGTGGATTACAATGTTTGGGATAGATCACTTCTATGCCCAGGCTCACTGCCTATACAAGTTTTAGGGTCATCTCAGTTCTTTCCCAAGGGTCACTCCCTGTTTCTCTCTCTCTGGCTCACTGCCGGTGGAGAGGATCACCGTTTTCCTCTTCCTAATCTCACTGCTTTGTGAAGGGATTCACTCACAATTTATAGACCTGTAGGTCTCTTCATTTGCATGAAGTAATGCATCCTTAACTGTAGATAGATGCTCTGTTAAGGTCCAACTTTCATCCACTGATGAATATCACTTTGCCTCTGAACACTAGTCAATTCCTTTTGGAAACACCTTCGCAAAATATACATAATTTCTAGAATGATGATGGATTTTCCATGAACATGAGAACATCGAAAATATACATAATTTCTAGAGCTTTATTTCATCTTGGGTAAGAGTTTATGTGGAAAGAATAATAAAAGAATGAAACTCAAAATAAAATAATAATTGAGAAATCCCTTACAAAAATTCGGCAGACTAACGACTATTTAACATGGTTTTAGAAAATATTAAAAAGAGAGGGGAAATGGGTCACCCAAGCAGAAATGAATCATAATACATAATATATCAAGAATAATAAGGTAATAAGAACATGTTATGGAAATGTGAAAGTTATTCCACCTAGAAGAGAACTTGAATGGAAAAAGAAAGAAATTTAGAATTTTCTTACCTTGTAGAGTAACTCCTAGAACATAATAGTTTGGACATTAGGGGCTTGAGGAAACCTTGGGAGGACTACTAGGGAGGTAAGGAGGCTAGAAAGTCATTGATTAGGAATTGGGAATGAATTTAATAATGGAATGGGTTGGTATTTATAGCAAAAGTGAGGTAATATTTTAATAATTTCCAAGGGACACCTCATTAGTGGTATTTTCAAAACCACGGGCTTGACTATGGTCTTTTCCCAAGGTATTAGCCACTTGGGACACATAAAATATTATTTTACTGAACCCAAGTCGACCAGATTCATTACATCATTATTACATCATTAATGATGTCATTAATACACTGAAACTCAAAACTGTATTATTACTATTCATTGAAAAATCAACTATGAGAAAAATCCCAAAAATTTACCCTTACCAATTTTCGACATGTGGAATTCAAACATAAATCCATTTTTTGAAAATAATTTTCTAAATATTATTAATTTAATTTTTAAATAAAATCATACTTTATTCAAAAATAAAAAAATTTAAAACTATAACTGCTTTTATATCACATTGAAAATTTTACCAAGATGTTATTATATTAAATCCTTAATAAAATAAAATATTAGAACAATTTACAATTTATTAGGGTCAAATTACTATTCAAATTACTATTCATAAGGGTATGTTACTATTCACTACAAAACAAGTTGGTTCCATCAGACTCCAAATAACTTACTGAACAGAATTGTAGATGATTGTTTTTCGAAATTCAAAACATAACAGCTTTGAAAATATCTTTAAAGGATCATTTTAAATATCTACATAAAACAAAGTTTCAAGAATTCAATTTTTTTTAAAACCTTGGGGAGTCACACTGAGGATGCACACAGGCTTAGCGCGCTATGTGAGCTCTTTATTTAGAAGCCAATATGGTTATACAGAAAGCCAGATCCTCATGTAGTATAAGATTGGATAGAGTTTATGGTCCATATCATCAGGCTTGTTCAGACACCGATGGATCAAGTGGTTATGCTAGCATCTAGCCTTTTCCCTAGAGAAACTGAGAACTAGTGGAGTCTTGTTATACAGATACATTATGAGTCGACAATCTTCTAGGCCAAAACCCAGTAGTTATTCCATGAGGAGTACTACCCCTTATACTTTCAATTAGTCTAGATCTATGAGTTTTTAGAGAAAAATTAGATATTTATGATGGTGGATGAGTATGCAACGAGGTTCACAGAACTTATGCAATACTCCATTGACATGATATGGGATGGCTACTTCAAAGAATATAAGTTTGAGAAGGGACTTTGTAGAGAGATCTGATCCAATGTTGTTCCCCTGTGCATCCCCATCTATGAAGGGGACAGAGCATGCACTAGTGATAGAGATATTTATATTGGAGTGATGCTAGATAGTTTTAGTTGGTAGTGGGCATCAAAGAGTTGAGTTTTCTGTAATACCTAACAGATGTTAGGCACTAGGATCTCAACATAGAAGAAATTCCCCTGATTAGACTCAAGCATGTGTTTAGAGGAATCAAAAAGCACCAAGAAAGGCCAGAGAGGGGTGGTGTTTTACTTGTGACGTGTGAGGTCACATGGAATGAGACTACCCTACTAGACGTGCTAAGCATCACATGTAGATAGCTAACAAAATACCAAAAAAAAGGCAAAACCGTGATCAAGGATATACAAGGCCTTGATAGGGTGGTACCTATGGATGTAGATCTAGTAGTGTATTAGGAGGATAAATGGGTGGGCGTTGATGCTATGAGATCCTTCTACCATCACCACCGGGTGGCCAATTTCAAGCTCAAGGAGATGGTGGCTAGGGCCACGGACAGCTGCAAGATTTGGAGGTTTAGGATCTCATATCACATAATATGATTAGAGGTATGATATATGTGTTTTATAGTCTTGATTCGATGTTAGTAGAAAAAGGTCACAGTCATTCCTTTATCTCTATACTCCTGGTGTGATATCTAGAGCTCCCAGTTGAGTATCTTGCCTGCTGCTTCATCTTGAGGTTACTACGAGGAACACTTCTTCTATATATTTCATTTTCTGATAGTGAAAGATATATCTTGGTGGAGAGAGGTTCACGTGGGGAATTTTATTCATCATGAAGGAACCATATTATGTTATCTAAGGTATAGGTTGTTTTTCCATGGTCTGAGATAGATTGACTACCACCGCAGACAAGTCAGATGCCATTTCACTAATGGGATGAGACTCTTCTTTTTTGGAGAGAGATATCTCATGGCCAGAAAAGTGGGTTCTATGAGTGTGTGGCTTTATCCAATCACCCATCAAATAGAAATTATACCCCTTATAGAAGTAGGATCTTCAGATATCTGGGTTTATTTAGTTATGGGGGATTATATAGACTTCATCATCGAGGAGATTCTAGGACTACCTCCAAGGAGGGAGACTGAATTTTTCATCGAATTACATCCTAGGATCACTCTGATATATTATTTGGAATATCTTTTGGCCCCTAATGAGCTCTAGGAGCTACAATTGTATTTGGAGGATGTTAGAGTTGGTGTCCTGAGAACCAACTGTTTGTACTTTGATTACATGGATGCACACTTATTATATATTGTTCATTGTTCTACATGAATATAATATAATAATGTCCTGGAATATTTGTTGCATTAATAAGGTCATGGTAGATCCCATCAATGATGATAAACTTGAAATTCAATGACAATATTCTTAAATAAAGTTCTACGATTTGATGACATAATATGATAGGACACATAGTATTCAGACCATCATGTGCGAGTACTCATAAGAAGATGAGACTCTCTCTCATGGAGTTTGCACTTGGTAATCTCCAATATGGGAGATTATGAGAATATACACACCAGTAGTAATTCTTCATGTCTTGGTGTCATCGGAAATTACTATCTACGAGCATGTTTAGTGGTCCTTAGACTGGAATATTATCATTAACTCATGTCATGACTCGCACACTTAGATTTGCTGATGAAAACCGTCATAAAGATAGTTGGTGGGAACTAGGGTACATTGGGTGCGTCACGAATCACATATTGTTAATGGATAAGTCAATGAAGGATTTGTACCTTCCATATTTATATAATTATATATCTCGGGCCCTTTGATTGAAATAGAACTGTCACCCAAATTCTATGGCCATGGTGTAACAATGAGTTTATTTCAAGAATTCAAAGAATGACAGATCAGGCATATAGGTTTATGACACTACCATGAAACCTGTGTGATGATATATTGAGACAAAGGGATTAAATTACATGGTAATAATTTGTATGAGGTGACATGTCAATGCGGAATAAACTTCTTTCTCTTGGGTACCTTGACCTGTTTCTAGAAAGGAATCTTGGACTTTAGGCAAGCCCGCCTAATGTCAATGAGAAAGAGGCATAGAGGGTCACACACTAAGTGTATCCAAGTATCTCAAGTAGAATAAAGATTATTCCCGTACATGGTTTAATAATTATTCAAGGAATCCTAAATATTTTTAGTGATGGAGGAAGAATAAAATGAAAACAAGATATACATGTCGTGTATTAATGATTACACGCCATGTAGTTTTATAAAAAACGAGTACATGCTATGTATTAATGATTACATGATGTGTAGTTTTTCCAGTCAGGATTATGATGAAATAATATTGTTTTATTAAATGATATTTATTATAAACATCATGGGTGCATTTCAAGGAATTAATAATTCAATATGGGGGTTTTCAATAAGAGTTAATGAAATTAATAAAACACGTAACACGTTTATTTATTATCATAACTCTATAACCTCAAACCCGATTATAAATTTCCTCACAACCCCAAAACTTTTCCTTAATCGTGGTGCACAAAAATTCTGGATAATTCTCTCAATGCCAAAAGAATTACTTCCTATAAGAATGCTCTCAAGACCGAGAGAGATCCTCCTCCATCGGATCAACACAATCTAAGGCGGACAACGCAAGCAAAGGTTTCTCCACGCTAGCACCCAGATACTCCTTTGGCGACATCCAGAGATACGCGGTGCACATGTGGATCACTTCTAGAGGAATTATACACTTGTATTTTGAAACACAATGAAGAATCACATCAGAATGTGATCAGAAATAACAATGAAGAAAAAACGCCATAAAAGGTAGTTTTTTTCATTTAATTAAATTAATTATAATCAACATGTGACGATCCTCGTTTGTGGTTCCGAGATTATTCTTCTTCCTTTTCTATTTCAGTGATTTCATCCGTGGAGTCTGGCGTTTATCATCATATTGATCCCGTATTGATCATTGATAATGACAAAAAGCCAAGTGGGCACATCCACCCATGAGCTTCCACTACGCCCAGAACCTTCAAATGGTATCAGAGTGAGGTTACAATGTTGATTATAGTTATTTAATTTTCATTGATAATTTATTCATTTATATTTGATTCAATTAAAGAAAAATCATTCTATAAATTTGAATGAACGAGATCTATTATTTCTCATTCATTTATTGATTCAAATCGCAGAAATGACCTTTTAATTTTAATTTTTATTAAAATAAAAACGAGGAACTCATCTAGAGGAGCTTCTCTTTCTGTCTATACAACACAAGAATACACGGCGTGTAGTAAATACTACACACCCTGTACATAGGTTCAACGAACCAGTACTGGTATGTCAGACCATACCATGAGAATTGAGTATACCTAAGTATTTATTACACCGTGTTGACCAGAACTGAACGACATGTGGAAACCAAGATACACGGCGTGTATGTTGAATCATCATGCCGTGTAGTTCGATCTGACCCAGGTGAAACCATGTATAAGGAGAAGCCATGTACCGCGTACATGAGATTGCCAGTCCAGTAACCACGTAACAAGGAAATACACGCCATGTTAGATTAATCTACATGTTGTGTACTCCAAAATTTACAAAGTATAGAAAACATTCCAAATCCCCTAGTGTGTACTTTGGATAAAGGGTGAAAACAAATACACACCGTGTAATATATCCTACATTTCCTTTACTTTCCAGAAATGGAATTTCACCAGGTTTCCTTCAAATTACAAAGACCCGTACAAGAAATATGGATGAGAAAAATCTCAAGGGAATTCAAAAATGAATTTAAGATAAAGAATTTATTAATTTTAGGATCATAATTAATTGAATTCAAGTGCGAATTATCTTAAATAAAATAACTATTAAAATAATTTGAATACTAAATATGCGTAAATGTTGTTTCATGCTATGGATGATCATAAACTAGACCAAATCCCGTTTGTGTGTGTATGGTTTCATTTAAATTTATTTAATTTAAATTTTTTGTCCTGTGAGCCTTCTTACAATAAAATATAGGGCTTGCGTGCCCGTGGTTTCTTTAATATAACCCCATGTAATGGATGATCTCCCAAGCCAGAGGAGACAGTTCAAAATTCGAAGCTGAGGTGAAACTAACACAAGAATATACAAAGGTGGATAGGTGGGAGATGCAAAACACAAACCTTCAGGTACAATATGTTTTTCCCTAGGCCAGGGTTAGTTTATCAACCCCGCTAGATAAGCTAACCAATGGAATCTCATGATCATGCCATATTATTTTATTTTTTTATGATTGCATGTTTTATTTATTATGTATGTGATGTCGCGATCACATAGATAATGAAATAAACAAGCATGAAAAGATTGAATAAAATAAAATTGGACTATGCATAAACCTTATCAGAACATGGTTAATCACTAAAGCAATAATAACTTAATATTAACTAGCATGTAATAATGTGAAACAACGCATAAAGGATTAAAATCCATCAAATACCATATTGAGTCAGACTAATCCTTCTGTTACTTTATTAAGGGCAAGACTCAATAAAACTATGTGTTTGACCAACCCTTGTTAGGACACTTAGTTTTATAAAGGAATATCTTATGAAAGCTTCGGGATGAGTTAACCATTTTACATCAAGAGGAGTAGCCCTTGCTAGACTTGTTGAAAATGGAGGCAAGTGTTGAGGAAATCCAATTCAGGATTTCAGGATTTGGGAGTCCACTCAACAGATTAAGGAACTTTAAACTCATAGATGGAAAAGACCTGCCTACCTAAATACCTTCTAATAGCTTAACCAACCCTTTTTGGGGTTATGCGAAGGGGAATATGGATCCTTGACACTAGAATGTTGAATAAACTGGAAATTCTGAGTTTAATGGTGAGGGCCATTGGGACTTGATAAAATAGTGGGAGACTCAATAAAATTTATTATTTCTCCTAAAATGTAATCAAGAAAGTATTGATAAATATGCTCTTTTAATTTGTAGAATCAATATGACAAACTCATCAACCACATTTTCTCTACGATCAATTCTGGATAAAGACAATATCCTCACCGGAAGTAACTTTTAGGAATGGATTTGGCACCTTCGGGTTATCCTAAGCCATGAACGAAATTTTTACATGCTGGATTCCTCTCTTCCTGATTCGCCTTCCCAAGGGGAGAGTGATGAAGAGTTCCTGGTCTATGATCAAAATTTGAGCGATGCACTTGGCGTTCAATGTTTGATGTTATCATCAATGTCTTGTGAGCTCATGAAGTCTCATGAAGACATGGATACCTATAGCATGCTCGAGCACCTCCATGGTCTATACCAGTAGAGAGAAAGACATGAAAGGTTTGTGATCTCCAAGGCTCTATTTCATAGAAAGCTGTGAGTGGGTGCCCCATCTGGGCCTCATGTATTCAAGATTATTGGCTACATTTAGAGCTTGGAGGTTCTAGGGTTTAAACTCCCTGAAGAACTGGGTACCGATCTCATTCTTACATCACTTCAACAAATCTTCTCTAACTTTGTTGTAAATTACCACATGACCAACATTTAGAAGTCTCTATCTGATCTTCTTATCTTCATTCTCCAAGTAGACAATGATATGAAGCATGAAAAGCCTTCTATCCTTATGATGAAGAAAAAGAAAGGGAAGGTGAAGGATTTAAGCCCAAAGCTTCTTCAAGGCCTTCTATGAAAAGGCAGATCAAACGGGATGCAACAGAACATGAGGCTGTTTGTTTCGCATGTGGAAAGAAGGGCCATTGGAAGAAAAACTGCACCTAGCCAAGGAAGTAAGGGGAAGCTTCAGGTGAATTTGTTATCGAATTCAGTCTATCTATTTCTACCAATTGGGTATTATATACTGCTTTTGGTGCTCACATATGTATCAAAATACAGGAACCAAGTAGATTCAGAAATATTGACCGAGGTGAGGTGGATCTGCAAGCAGCCAAGGGACCCAGACTCACTGTTGTAGCTGTCAGAGACTACCACCTCACATTACCTACTGGGATGGTCCTGTTATTAAAAGTATGTTATTATGTACCCTCTGTAAACAAAAACATTATTTCAGTATCCAGATTAGATATTGATGGATTCATCTTCAAATTTGGAAATGAATGTTGCTACTTTTATAAAGATAGAATGTTTTTTGGTAGGTCGCATTTATATAATGGCCTTTATGTGTTAGACTACACAAACCAAGTATTGGAAATTGATGCCAAAGTTAATTCACATGACTCATACCACACCCAACTTTGGAATCATCAGCTAGGTCATGTCAATGAGAAATGTTTGACAAAATTACATCAAGATGGGTATTTAGATTATTTCAAACTAAAACCACTTGGTGTATGTCATGCGTGTCTACAAGGCAAAATAACCAATGCCCCATTTAGTGGGAAAGGTGAATGGAAAAAATAGTTTCTAGAATTAGTTCCCAAAGATGTGCCTGTACCATTTCCAATTGAAGTAAGGGGTGGATTCTTGTACTAAATAACTTTTACTGATGATTTTAGTAGATATGGATATATTTACTTAATGCGGTATAACTCAGATTATTTTGATCGGTTCAAAGAATACAAGAATGAAGTTGATAACCAGCTTGGTAAGAAGATTTAGAAACTGCACTCAGATAAAGGAGGAGAATATCTTTATCAAGACTTCATTGATTTCTTAAGGGAGTTTGGGATTCTATCTCAAATAACCCCTCCTTACATGCCTTAGAGGAATAGTGTAAGTGAAAGGAGAAACCGCACCTTGTTAGACATGGTAAGATCAATGATGAGTCATGCGAGTCTTCCATTATCCTTTTGGGGAATGAATTACAAACAGCATCACACATACTAAACTAAGTACCAACTAAACTGACAAATGGTATTCCATACGAGTTACGGAGTGGACACAAATCCATGTTAACAAATTTACATGTGTGGGGTAGCGAAGCATTTGTTAAGGCCTCTTCAGGTAACAAACTTTCACACTAATGAATAAAGTGTATCTTTATACGATATCCCAAGGAAACAAGTGGATATTACCTATAAAACCCCTCAGATAAAAAGGTTACAGTGGAAAGACATGACATATTCCTTGAGAGGGAAAACATATCCAAAAGAGATAGTGGGATCGAGATAGAATTCGATGAAGTCGAGGCTCAAGATACACAGGAGTTGGTACAAGAATAGATTCCACAAATCCCCATGAAAGAACAATCTGTTCCAGAGACACATGAACTGCGTAGGAGCATGAGAGAGGTGAGAGAACTAGAATGATATGGTTTTCTTGTCACTGAGGATGGTAACTCATTATTGGTTGACAATGATGATCCTCTTACCTACAAGGAAGCAGTTGAAGGCATAGACATTTCCAAGTGGCAAGAATCCATGAATTCTGAAATGGATTCCATGTACCAAAACCAAGTTTGGATTTTGGAAGATCCTCTAGTTGATGTAAAGCCTATTGGTAATAAATTGGTATTCAAGAAGAAACTAGGCATGGAGGGGCATGTCAGCACCTATAAGGAATGACTGGTTGCAAATGGTTTTAGACAACGTCAAGGAATTGACTATGATGAAATCTTTTTACTGGTTTCGATTCTGAAATCCATTAGAATCCAATTGGCCATTGCTGCTTACCAAGACTATGAAATTTCGAAAATGAAAGTCAAAACAGAAATCCTTAACAGGAACCTCCAGGAAGATGTCTACATGACACTGCTTGAAAGGTTTGTGACTCCAAAGGATGCCAACAAGGTATGCAAGTTTCATAAATCCATTTATGGATTAAAGAAAGCATCAAGGTCATAGAACAATCATTTTGATGAATTCGTAATGAAATTTGACTTTGTTAAGAACGAATGTGTGCCTTGTGTATATAAAAGGTTTAGTGGAAGTGCATTTGTTTTCCTAATAGTATATGTTGATGACATATTACTAATTGGAAACGAAGTACCAGTCTTACTGTCAGTTAGGGAATGGTTGGATAAATGCTTCTCTATGAAAGACTTGGGCGAGTCAGCATATATTCTTGGGATCATATTCCATCATGATAGATCTAAGAGAATGTTGGGCCTAAGTCAAAGTACATACATTGACATGATACTGAAGAGATTTAGTATGGAACAGTCCAAGAGGGGATTGTTTCCAGTGTCACATGGAATTCATCTTTCCAAGAAAATGTGTTCTCAGACACATGAAGAAAGAAAGAAAATTGAAAGTATCTCTTATGCATTCGTGATTGGGTCAGTCATGTATGTTATGCTATGTACAAGGATCGATGTGGCTTGTGTATTAAGTGTGGTAGGTAGATATCATGCTGATCCAGGAGACCGCAATTGGATGGTAGTCAAGACTATCCTTAAGTATTTGAGGCGTACTAAAGATATTTTCCTGGATTATGGAGATGATGGGGAAATATTCATCAGAGGACATGTAGATGCTAGTTTCCATACTGATCAAGATGACATGAAGTCGCAGACTGGGTACAACTTCAGTTTTAATGGAGGTGCAGTGAGCTGGAAGAGCTCAAAACAAGGTGTGGTCGCAGATTCTACAGCAGAGTCCGAGTATATTGCAGCTTCGGAGGTAGCTAAAGAAGCAGTATAGATGTGAAGCTTCATCCAAGAGATTGATATAATACCGAGTAGTAAAGATCTTATCACACTCTATTGTGATAATACTACAGCGGTGGAACATGCAAAAGAGCCAAGGTCACATCAGCGGACAAATGAAATACTTCAAAAGTATCATATCTTGAGGGATTTTTCTCAGAGAGGTGAAGTTGCAGTAAGTAGTATTTCCAAAGAAGAAAACATGGCAGACCCCGTGACTAAAGCCTTGACTCAGCAGAAACATGATCATCATGTGTGGTCTAGAAGACTAAAAGTCGTAGGTAGTTGGCTCTAGTCCAAGTGGGAGTATGTTAGAGTTGGTGTCCTGAGAACCAACTATTTGTACTTTGATTACATGAATTCACACTTATTATATATTGTTCATTGTTCTGCATGACTATAATATAATAATGTCCTGGAATATTTTTTTCATTAATAAGGTCATGGAAGATCCTCGCTATGATGAGAACCTTTAAATGCTATAACAATATTCTTAAATAATTTTCTACAATTGGATGTAATACTATGATAGGACACATAGTATATAGACCTTCATGTGCGAGTACTCATAAGAAGACGAGACCCTCTCTCATGGAGTTCGCACTTGGTAATCTCCAAGATGAGAGATTATGAGAACAGACCTGCCAGTAGTAATTTTTCATGTCTTGGTGTCATCGAACATTACTATCTACGAGCATGTGTAACGGTCCTTATAATGGAATATTATCATTAACTCATGTCATGACTCGCAAACTTAGATTTTCTGACGAAAACCGTCACAAAGACAGTTGGTGGGAAGTAGGGTATGCTGGGTGCATCACGAATGACATGTTGATAATGGATAAGTCGAGGAAGGATTTGTCCCTTCCATATTTATAGAATTAGATATCTCAAGCCATTTGATTGAAATAGAACTTTTTTCCATATTCCATGGCCATGGTGTAACGACGAGTTTATTTCTAGAAGTCAAAGAATAACAGATCAAACATATAGGTTTATGACACTACCATGAAACATGTTTGATGATATATTGAGACAAAGGGATTAAATTACACAGTAAGCGTTCGTATGAGGTGACATGTCAATGCGGCATCAACTTCTTTCTCTTGGGTGCCTTGACCCGTTGCTAAATAGTAATCCTGGACTTTAGGCAAGCCCACATAATTCCAATGAGAAAGAGTCCTAAAGGGTCACACGCTAAGTGTATCCAAGTATCTCAAGTAGAATAAAGATTATTCTCGTATGTGGTTTAATAGTTATTACAGGAATACTAAATCATTAAATGATGGAGGAAGAATAAAATTAAAACAAGATATAAACATCGTTTATTAATGACTACATGTCGTGTAGTTTTAAGAAAAACAAGTACACACTATGTATTAATGATTACATTTCATGTAGTTTTTCCTGTCGTGATTTTGAGGAAATAATATTGTTTTATTAAATGATATTTATTATAATCAGTGTGGGAGAATTTTAAGGAATTAATGATTCGGCATGGTGGTTTTCAATAAGAGTTAATGAAATAAATAAAATGTGTAATGCATTTATTTATTGTCATAACTCTATAACCACTAACAGATTATAAATATCCTCACAACCCCAACACTTTTCCTTAATCGTTGGGAACAATAATTCTAGAGAATTATCTCAGGGCCGAAAGAATTCATTCCTCCAAGAACGCTCTCAAAACCAAGAGAGATCCTCTTCCATCAGATCAACGTGATCAATGGCAGACAATGCAAGCAAAGGTTTCTCCAAGCTAGCACCTGGAGACTCCTTTGGCGACTTCTAGAGATACATGGTGCACATGTGGATAACCACTAGAGGAAGTCTACAATTGGATTCTGCGACACAATGAAAAATCACATTGGAACGTAATCAAAAACATCAACGAAGAAATAACACCGTAAAAGGTACTTCTTTTCAATTAATTAAATTAATTATAATCAACCTATAACGATCCTCATTTGTGGTTCCTGGACTATTCTTCTTCTTTTTCTATTTATGTGATTCGATCCATGGAGTCTGGCATTTATCGTCATATTGATCCTGGATTGATCATTTCTAAGGACAAAAAGACATGTGGGAACATCCACCCATGAGCTTCCGCTGTTCCCGGAACCTTCAAGGAAGCTTCGAGAGAAATATTTCAT
The DNA here is from genome assembly GCA_963277665.1 of Viscum album. Lineage (NCBI taxonomy): Eukaryota > Viridiplantae > Streptophyta > Magnoliopsida > Santalales > Viscaceae > Viscum > Viscum album. The sequence goes on from OY728125.1 coordinate 746,847,017, forward strand.
CAGACCCAGTGTTTCCCTCTGGGAAGCTTCAATGATTTTTATTAAAAAAATAAGATGAGATATTTTGGATTTTTGTGGATTTTCATCTCCTAAACTAGGCCACGATAAATAAAAAGTACCCATTTCCAAGTATTGGTGGCCTCTTTGGCCAGTTTTGAGGAGTGATATGGTTATCGAAGAGTGATCTCAGGTCCGACTACAAGATATTAAGGGGTTAGAAGGCTAATATTCCAAATTTGGAATTCTAATGTCTGTACAGACACTATGAGTTCCTAGTGATTCCCTTTTGTTTGAAAAATTACCCCACTGTGTTTATGGATTTGATGAACTAGGTCTTATAGCCATACATGGACTAGTTTTTTGTTGTCTTCGACAATGAAATACTCATCTACTCTGAATCATAGGACGAAAATGAAGAGGAAAAGAGGATGGTCCTAGATTTTCTTTGAGAGAATCAGCATTATTGAAATATCTCAAAGTTCCAATTGTGGATTCATGAGGTTTACTTTATGGGTTGTGTCATTTCTAATAATGGTTTAGATATGGAACCAGGAAATATTGATGTAGTGATTTATTGGTAACCACCTAAGAGCATGTGTGAGGAGATGAGATTTCTTAGTTTGGATGGGGGCCACATGAGGTTTGTGGGAGACTTATCCATAATCATATCCCCTTTGATCGCACTGATGTAGTATGGGATGTAATTTACCTATTATAATTAGTTCAATAGGAACATTGAGGACTTGAGGATCAGGATGAAAAGTTCTTTGATGTTGAGACTTCCAGAGGAGGGCGTGGAGTTCGTAGTGTGTTGTGATGCATCAGGATCTGGGCTTGACTGCATGTTGATATTTCAGCATGTAATTATCACAAATGGGTTGAGGCAGTAGAGACACGATGAGAAGAACTACATGAATCAACAACTAGATCCAGAATTGGTAGTCTTCTCCCTGAGGATGTGGAGGAACTACCTTTTGGAGAGTGTATTATTTTTTACTCATACCACCAGAGTCTCAAGTGCATCTTCACACAAAGAGACCTAAACCTAAGACATCCATAGAGGTTAGAGTTCTAGCAGGAATATGTATTTGAGATAGTCTATAATCCATGGGAGGGAAATTTTGTAGCAGGTTCTCTTAATAGGAAGTCCCATGCTCACTTAGTACTAAAGTATTCAGAGTAGTTGGCATCATTGAAACTGACCTTGGTGGAGCAGGAGGGTACAAATTTTCTATAGATGATGGAGTTGAATCCTCTACTTCTTGAGCATGTGAGAGAGTCATAGCTTTGATACATAGATTTTGAGTTATTATGTGGGAATATATCTACGAGAAACTCAACATATTGATATTATAAAGGAGGAAATAACATCATCCTTTTCTAGGGATGGACGCTGGTCAGAGTCACAATACGGGAGGTGGTGATGCGAGAGTTCCACAATTATCCCATATAAGTACATCCTAGTGTGGGGAAGTAGTATATATAACTTTAGGGATAGTTTTTTGGTCCAACACGAGAAGAAGTATAACTTTTTTCGTCACTCAATGAAACACCTATCAATAGCTTAAGGTTGAGCACCATGTTCTGGTAGATTTGTTGCATCCCCTTGAGATCTAGGAGTAGAAATGGGATGGAATATCCATTAACTTTTTGATAGGGCTTCCACGCATAGTAAAGATACATGAAACCATTTGGTTGATAGTTGAACATCCCAAGAAGTCAACACACTTCCTTGTTATCAGGGAAAAAAGTCCAGTAAATATTTTGGTGAAGGTATACATACGGTAGATTATTCTCTTTCGTGGGGTTCCCTCGATCATTATCTTCAGTCATGATGTGTAAATTACCTCATGATTTTAGATTGGTAAGAAGGAATAATTAGAGACCCATTTGAGGATGAGTATAGAATTTTACCCCAACCCCCAGAATTGATGGGAAGACCAAGCACACTATCTAGGTTTTGGAGGATATGCTGAGGGATTGGGTGTTAGTCTTCAAACAGAACTGGGAGAATAACCTACCCTTAGTAGATTTTTTTGCACAAAAATATCTACCACTCTACAATTAGAATGTCACCTTTTTAGGTCTTGTATGAGAGACACTACAGGTCACCATTGTACTGGATAAATATCAGTGATACATATCATATGGGCCCAGAGATGGTTCTGGTGATGATGGGGAATGTCCAGGTTATCCCTGAGTGGATAAGGACAGCCCAGATCAAAGAGAAATATTATACAGATATTCATCATATTCCCTTGTATTTAGAGAATTGAGGCTATGTTTTCTTTAGATTCCCCCCTTAACAAGGATTTTTAGGTTCATATGGGAAGAAAAATAATCCCCAAGGTTCATTGGGTTGTTTGATATCATGTAGAGGGTTGGAGAGGTTGTTTACCACCTCACCCTACCCCCACAACTATAGCGGGTGTACACCATCTTCCACATGTCATAGCCAAATAAATGCATGCATAACCCTACACACGTTGTTGATTGGGAATATATGGACATCAAGGATGGATCCACCGTTGTGAAGCACCTAGTGGAGATCAAGGATCGAAAGAAGAGGACCCTGTGTGGATGGACCTTCCCCTTGGTCCGCATATAGTGGAAGCACAAGAACTTACAGGAGAGATCCTAAGAGAAAGAGATCCAAGTGTGGGGTCTGTATCCCAAGTTGTTTGTTTAGATTTTTCTTCTAGAGGAAGAAAATATTGAAGGAGAAAATGATGTAAAGACCTAGTTTTTTTCTTGTATGAATTTGAAATATTTCTATATATATTTATAGAGATAGATTCTAAGAAGGTGTGTAATTTTGAGGCCCGGTGTTCCCATAAATAATTTCATAAAAATATTAAAAATATTTTATATTTCCCACATGCATATTATTAATTAAAATATGATAACTCTTCAATGGAATCTTAGATCAGAAATCTGATACCATTGTTGATTCTAGAACACAATGTTTACCTAGGCGCGACATAAAATGGGTAGGTTCAGGGCATTCAGACTCCTTACTCATTGGAAGTTCATTTAGTGAGTTATTTATTTATTAAATTAATCAATTAATTAATTTTTAAGTAGTGAAATATTATATAATAATACTCTTGGGGTGAATTTTTCAATTTTATCCTCATAATCTTGGAATCAAAAATGATGATCTCTTTCCTCCTTGCACTGGTGGATCCCATTAGAAGATGATGAAAATCGGGATCAGAGAAGATCAAGATACAATGAACAAAATGATCCCTATTCATAATTAGAGATCACGTTATTCATCAATGAATGATCCGAAATCCTAGTAGGACATGTCAATTGGTGACATATGACTTTGACTAAATTTTTTGATAATAACCATCCTTTTTATTCAATCTCTTCCAATTTTGGGAAATTTTATGCTCCCATGTACTGAAATCTGAATTCATTTTTATTGTTTTCTAACCCCAGATCTCCATTCTTGATCATTGTCCAAGAATATTTGTCCAACAATCATCTAAACCTTTTATGGTGGTTTTATCCCATTTATTCTTCATTTTCATCACCATTATGTCCCCATATTCTAGGTTCGACATTTTTGGGTGGAACTGAGCCTAATGAGACACTTGAAACCATGACATATCTAGAAAAAAGATCACAAATCACCGAAGTATGTCTAGATCTAGGATGTTGGTGAGGCCTAGGAGATAATGTTGAAAATAAAAGTAAAAATCCATAGTGGTGGAAGGCACGATGGCATGTGGAATATACAGCGAGACAAAAAAAGAATGGATGATGCTGATTTATGGGGATAGATGGTCAGAATCTTCCATCCACAGCCAGATCTGCAAGTTTTGAGCAAATATTGGGACAGATATAATGGTGGAAGACCAAGTTCATATGCAAAGATCATATCTCATAAAAATTTGAAAACCCCTACTAAAGGTTGTGTACAAGTATGAAAACATGGCATGTATCACCTTATCAGTGGAAGCTAGGATTTTAGAAAATATAAGGATGACATGGTGTGTAGTCCTCCTACAAACCGTATACCCCTTCCCTAGATGGACAACCCGTGTGGAGGATCACACGGGCCGGAACCCAGGTGGAAGTACATAGCCAGGTACATAGGTGTGTACTCGAGTACATAGACACGAGGTTTGGTATTTGGACATGAGGCCTGGTACATGGTAATGGGGTCTGGGACACGGACACGACCAATATGAAGAGGCCCAGTCTCGGTTAGTCTGACATGTCTTGTAGTCCACCTAAACGTTGTGTACTATTACATGAGATGGAATCCATGTTCTAGCCAGGGACACGACCAAGTACTGGAGTGGGACCACACACCATGTGGGTCCCCTCACACATTGTGCACCCCCTAACGTCTTCTGAGGAAACTTCTAGGTTTTGTCTCTCCTTCATTTGAATTCAGATTTTGGCCCATGAGTAGCCTATATAGAGTGTTTTACCACATAGAATGCAACAATTCCCTTCAGTTTTTGATTACAAGATATGATGTGCAATTTTCTAGGAATGGTTCTTATTTAGGTGATGCTCGATGATGGAAGTGATCAGGTAGAATCACCAGAGGCAAATGAGTTGTACCCTCGAGTAGAGGTGGTTAGTGGAGTCCCCGAACACTATAGTGGAACCCCCCATCAGTATGGGTGATGGTCATCTATAGAGAATTCATAGTGGAACACCCTATTATATGGAGTGTTGGTTCTTGATGACGAGAGTAGAACCCCCTAACATACTAGGGCATGGGTCCTCGACCATTAGAGTGGAACCCACCATTAGCATGGGAGAAGGTCCTATACCTTACTGAGTGGAACCCCCTATCAGCATAGGGAATGGGTACCCATGACACTATAGTGGAACCCCCAATCAGCATGTGTTAGTGTCCTATAAAGATACTTCGGAGTGGGACCCCCTGGCATAATAGGGTGTGGTTCCTCTAATTCGAGTTTGTGTCCCCTCAACTATGTTGAAAAGTGACGAGGCATGGATTGACTAAGACGAATACTTTTGGGAAGATGAGTGAGATGATGGGAATCACTTATATACTTTTGGAACTATTTTATACTCTTATTATTGAGATGATTTGTGAGATGGAGATCCTCTTACTCTCTCATTTGGGATTTTTTTAGCTGATCATATATTTTATTTTGTATCCAAACCTTTGATTTGGTTACTCCATTTCCATGGGAGGCAAATACACGTAGGATATTTCATGTGATTTCCATTTTTAAATTCTCATGGTTGGATGATTCCACTCTCCTTCTATATGTGGTGAATACTTGATGAGTAGTTCATATACTGATCATGTTTAGCCTCTTGTTTTTGGATGAGGTTACATTCACTCTTGGTTTGGGTTGTCCTATTATAATTATCTTTATCTTTTATATACTGTCTTTTATTTCCTATTGTATATCTTACTACTCCCCCTTCATCTTTTGGGGTTTCCTACTAGATATTTATATACTCAACCCTACATGGTATTTTTATGCATGTGTCGTTTTGTATGTAGACGATGGAAAGGTCTGTAGTGAATTCATATGATCTTATGGACACCTGGTACTTTTAATCACGCATGATGGTCATACCTTGGAGATCTTGAGTAAGGATCTCTCAGAAGTTTACGTTTAACGTTTTTTCTGGTTAGGGAATATTTTTATTTGGACATGTACTTTTCCCATTTAATTTTGAATTTGTTTTGTCGTACTCTTATACAACCAAGAGGTTATGTATTCTTAGTTTACTTTATAATAGTGTTTCATATTTTACTCATTCCCTATGTACTTTTGAATCCAGATGGTTGTGTGTGAATGTAACGGTAATTAGGAAAAGGCCTCATAGAGTTTAGATATTCCTCTGGAACAAGTCTCCATCCCTATGGTCTATAGAGGTGGGAATGGGGTAGTTATGGGTCGAGCCTCAGCTGGGTTGGGACATGACTAAATTCAATATAAAAATCAATATTTAAAATATATTTTTAGTGTCACAAATTCATTTACACACAGAATCACATTAAGTATGTGATTGAAGACAAAAGTTAAATTGGTTATATTTTATTTAATTCCTTTGAAACATTGAGTGAATCATTATATATTTATCATAGGCATCTAGATTCATGTTTTGGAAAATTTAAACATTTGTTTATTTAATAAGGTATGTCTCTAGAACATGGAATTTTTCTCTCCTACTTATGAATAGTTCTTATTTTTTGAACATGACTAAGAAGTTTCTTATACTGAGATTATTATATCTATTATTTATCTCAATGTAATGGTGATTATGATACAATTTATATCTAAAACATTGAATTTTAACATATTAATATTATTTTTTAAATTCATTTAATGATGAATTTTATAAAATTTTCACCCACTAAAAGGATAACCCCTTTAAAATTTAAATCATACCGATTTGTGTTATAAGATATATATTTCACTAAAATATGGGTTTCTATATACTTTCTCTCAGTATATGTTATTTAGGTATTCCATCAATGAAATAATTAAATATATGAGTCTTTGATAGTTTAGTGGATAACTCCTTTCCCAGTCCATCATATGGATAAAATCACCATTATTCCTTTTATAACCTAATCCCATTAGGGTATTTGAGGAAAGTTTAACTAAAAAATATCAAAAATAGTCACCTAATCCTATTAGGGTCACCCATTGCTTTGTTTTCATGAAAAAGATAAACAAATGGGACTCAACTTAATCTTGACCTACTACTTTGGATGATAAATGTTTTAAAAAGTGTTCACTTTGGAATGAAATTGGCACTTTTTATTTTTTCTAGGGGATTTAATCTCACCGTATTATCCAATAATATTCCCTTTATATGTATTAATGATTCTAATTGTTTATTTTAAAATCTTATTCATTCAACCAAATCAATATGTTCAAACCACATTGATATGTAACTCTTTACACAATTCATAGTTTGTGTTACTAACATAAATTAAAATTCAACTATATTAAAAAATATCCAAATTCATATCATGCATAATGTCAATGAAACACATTCATGTAAATTATAAGAATCATATGAAATCAATAATCTCTACAAGATTAAGGTTTATGTAACAGATATTTATCCCATAATTTCCAAGATAAGGCATAAGCCTATAGACCAGGGAGTAGTCTGACCCAAATCTACACAAATATACTTTACTCAAGATAGATCTCAATTACTTCTTCATTTTAGAACCTAATATGTATAACCTATAATAAACTATTAAATTCAAGGACATTTCCCAATTCATGTCTATGTTAAGATAAAATAAAACTAAAACAATTATCATACATAGCATATAATTTATTAGATACATGTACGAAAATTTATTGAATCAGTTTAACAATTTAAAATATAGTATTAATTCATTCATATTGTAATAATTATATTCATGAATAAGGGAATAAATAATAATAAATTAACAATTTATATATTTAAAATAATATATAAATTGTTTAAGACCAATTCATAATTAAAAAAATTATACACACTTTATAATTTAGTCATGTATTATGAACATTCCATAATTAAATAAATATATACACTTTATATTAATATGAAAACTTCATATTATTATTTTTATATGGAATTAAATTTAAATATATGATATCTTAAATATATCCACTTTGTATTTGAACTATTTATATTTTATATAAACATTAATAATATCAAACAATACATATTATTTAATCTTTGACCATATCCATTATCAAAAAACCTTTTTATATGATTTAAATAATTTAAAAAATAAAACCTTTATTTTGTTTAATTAAAATTGAATATTATGAAAAATTCGTAATATTTCATATAAACTACTTTGTATATGAAGACTTATTTTTATAATTTATAAAAAAAATTAAATTGAACTTATAATTTATAATATTTTTTTATCTAAATTTTAAACTCTTATATATTATTTCAAAAGGTATTTAATCTTAATATTTATAGTTATGGATAATTTTAAGAAATATTTCATAAATATTCAAATAATTAATTGTAAATTCTAAATAACAAATTAATTTATAAAAAACATTATATATTAAATAAATATCTCAAAAAAACGTTCCCATAATTTATAAACAATTTAAATATTATAAAATCCAATTCCTAATTGGAAATTTTGAAAAATAAAATTTTCATATATACCATATTTTACAACACAACATATATCATAATTTATATTGGATAATCCATAGCATGAAACACCACAGGAACTATGAATTGCAGTTTATAATTGATAATCTGCCTAACAATAAGATGTGGTGGTCTACATAATATTATCACACTGCACGCAGTCCTTCACAGCTTATGTTATATACATTGTAACATTATCCTATCAGCACCATCATTCTTTATGATATACACTATATAGTATAGGTGATAAGAGGTGCAATTTTTCTATTACACGATTGATTCATTTGAGTACCATAGTATACTAAAAATTCCCATATCGTACAATGTGATATTTATAAAACTGGTGGATTTGTATAGTGTAATTTTTAATTATATCTTATATCATAAAATGAAGTCCAAAAGTAGATTATGATATGACATATAATAGTATAGACCGAAACACAAAATTGATATCATACTTTATGATACTGAAATCATATAAACATTATATAGTTTAAATTTAATATCATTTTTAAGGATATATAATATGATATTATTGGTATTGAAAAATTAGATTCCATGCACTTGGATGAAAAACCCATGATTAAATCATCACTCGATCAATATAAGTACAGTTTGAGTAGAAATGTTTCATCATGCCTAAGAGAGAATAAAATTGGATATTTATGTGCCACATGATTTCTCTCACACCAAGTGATGCAGATTCCTTAAAAATATTTTCTAATCTAAGGATGTGGTGGTGAGAAACTCCCTATTAGAATAGGTCACGGATGTTACCAATTGATGAAAAAATGGTGTCAAAACCATAAAACCCATTTTTGGGTTTATTGGATCTTTTTGGGATTATAAAACATCTATTGAGGATATATATATTATATATAAGGTTTTATTTCACTTCCCAGAATTCAATTTTACTGCTCACTAAGGCCAATTTGACTTACAGGTCAAAATCTATGGTCTTCAAAGGATGACCCTTTCATGAAGAAATTCATGTATGTAGGTAGGTCGCTCACCCAATTCCTTCACCTATCTTGCGCATACAGGCCATTCACCCATATAGCATGCCAAAGTCCATAGTATTTCCTATAAATAGACACTACCTTCAACTAATTTTGGACATAGATGAACTCTCGAAGGGTGAAACATGTTGATAGTTATACCTGGACCACTTATTTTCCTTACCAGTTCATCCTCACTATGGATAACCACCATTTCTCACCATCACTAGGGAGAGGCCCCATGTTTTCCTTTACTAGGGAAAACCAATATGGCTCACCCTCTTTAGGGGGAGGCCCCATATTTCCCTTATTGGGGAAAACTACTAAGGCTCGCTCTACATAGGGTGAGGCCACATGTTAACCCTTACTAGGGAAAACTATAATGGTTTTCCTTCACTAGAGAGAGGCCTCATATGTTCCCTTACTATGGAGACCCACTTTTTAGGCCCTCTATTAGAGAAAATATCTATCTTCACTCATCCCTCTTCTATGGATAAGCTTCAACACTCACCCTACTATATACTAGGTAAAATCTTCACCATTTCTTAATGTCCATCACTTGTGTGCCCGTACTAGGGTGAACACCATTCACCAAAGTCTCACACTTGTGTTCCCTTGTTAAGGAGAGGACTCATTCTAACCCTCACTTGGGTTAATCACAATCATGCTAGTCTTCAATAGGGCTTAGCACCATCACTATCGCTTACTGGGGCTAAGCACCTATTTACCTAGGTTACATACATGGGAAAACACCCATACCAAAATACCTAGATTCAGGATACTCCCATTAGTTTCCTAACAACCCTAGAGTTTAGATACTCCTCCTGATTCCCATATACAACTAGAGTTTAGATATACCTTTTTTTACTTTATATAAGGGAATCCTCATATATTTAAACCCCTTATCTCTCCCTACCATCACAAGGACCACTAATCATGTTTAGGTACCTCTGGGTGGAACCTATGCCTAGTTTCCACAAATTAACCTTGAGTAGATATACTCATCTTGATTCAACCCTTACATCATGTAAAAATACTATTTAAAGATATAATTATTCACCTCGAGTCGATATACTCCTTTTGGTTATCATTTTTCACTTCGAGTCGATATACTCCTCCGGGTTATCATATATGGTCCTCCTACTAAGTATAATCCCCGCCATTAATAATATCCCCTCTATGACCTATTATAAACAATTGATGGTATGTAACTATTTATGGGCCTGATACTAAGTGTAAGACTTATTCCTTGTTTCCTTCGCCTGATTCACTTACCAGGTGAAGTAATCGTAGGGAATCTAATGCATAAGACTCACTCCCTTCCTTATTGTGCACTCCAATACAATTTAACTGATATTATATATCTTTTATCTCACATTAATCATGAATTATATAGACTTAGATGTTTGGTTTATCATCTAGTAATCATAATTAAAATGCATCATATGAATCTATTTCTAGTCCATGTTGCATTAATTTAAACTACATAATGAACATCCTTACCACATGATATTTTGCTACATTGATTGGTCCTTGTGTCACTTTAAATATATGGTCTTTGATTTCTAATGAGAAGGATATATAGGATATGTCATTAAGGTTCAAACCCAACAACCCCAAAAATATATATATATATATGTTTGTGTTTGTTGGGACTCTTACAATTTATAAGCCCCAAATATGTATCCTTATTTCTACTTACCAATAGATATTATGATCCATAATGGAATCATTAATTCATAATCCCCACTCAATTATCCTATTTTTTCACCTTTCGGAAATAAGAACATCTCATGGGAAGCTGATCCTTATGCTTGACTCCATCTCGTATTGTCATACCTTTCTGAAACTGGAACATCTCAATGAAATATCATGTAAAGACCCTATCACATCTCTTTATCTTGTAGCTTTTCTATAGATAAACATATCAAGAGATGTTAATTTATAATTCCCACTGTATATAATATTTCCATGCCTCTCAAACATAGGAAAATATCTAGGGAAGCTCATGCATAATCCCAACCTTGTATCCTTTTGTCACACTTTTCACATAAAGAAACATCTCAAGGTTAGATCATGCATAATCCCTACTATACCCCCTATTTTCAAACCTTTCTAACATGTGACCTTCTCAAGGGAATATCTTGTATATTCCATATTCCATCTTCTATTATCAAAGATTTCTAACATGGGAAAACCTAAAGGGTAGACAATGCATAATACTCACTCCATAATGAGTGTGAGATGACCTTATAGCCTATCATAAGGATGGTAATATGGTCTAACTATATAATGTAGGGCCCAATCACACCTTACCTTATGTAGTTACTAACAGAAGTGGATGACCAAGAAAGGGACACCCATACATAAGTCCTACACAACCCATTATTAGGCACCTTTCATATATTTTTACTTATTTCATGATGTTAAACACAAAGGATTATTCCTTTTCATGAAACATTAAAAGGTATGATGTAACATGTTAAGTGGAACTAAACAATGTTGGTGTTGATTCCCATTAAACGGATACGTATGAGGCACCCTCATGGTATTAATTACAAGTTTATATCACCTTCTATTAAACTGGATGGCGAAAAACTCTATAGTGGGAAACTATATGGATATGAATCATAGAATCAAAGATAATAATAGATATTTGGAAAACTTGTAATATATGTTTTTTTTGAAATCAATACATGGTTCTAAATAGATCATTGGAAAATGGGTAACCAAGGATATATTAGGATTTGGGAAGGTTTTATAGACATATATTAAATCTCAAAAAAGCCTCTATGTAGAAAATAATCCACCTTAAAAGGTTTGGTAAGATTGAAATCCCATATTCTCAGCCAGAATTCATTCCAAGAGTTTTTGACTATAAACCTCATTGATCTATTATATTTTGAAAATAGGAAAGCAATGATGTGCATGTAGAATCATCGCTAATGCAGGATTCTTCAAAGTTTCTATCAAAAATAGATATATAATATGATTTAAAAAAATTTCATTTCGAAACATAATTTCATGATACATGAAGAATAGTGAATCTCTGATAGCATTTAAGGTTTTATACATATTAAAAAAACTTGTTTAATGTAGCATAATATATTTGGAACCTCAAATTTTCAAGATCTCTAAGAATTAATATCAAAATAAACTTGATCAATAAATGGTTGATAGGGTTCATTGGTGAATTAAAATACTACTATATTCAATCATATATTTTATAAAGACCAACAAGAGGTATCCCTTAGACTCCCTCCTCCATGGTGTATCCACGAGATGACATGAGCCACCTAGTTCTTTAGTAAGATTCTCTATCCCGCAAACGGTATACTAGTACCTCTAGGTGGTAAAGGGTGGTGACGCGGAAGAGGGATGTGGGATATTTTGAAGAGCTAGATTGAGTGAGGAATGATTACCACATATTAATGACTTGAACTATATATATAATCCTCGTGTTATTCACAATATTTCTAGAGAATTTACTCATATGTTATGAATAGTAAAGTAAATATAAATAGTTACAATACTTATTATATTTTACTAAATGAATTATCTCTAAAATTTCTTTATATGAAACATTATTGTTGATGATAATTAATTTGGGAGATTTATGAACATTAATTTCTCAACATTAGACTACCTTAATCAATCATAGAGTGAAATATTAATCCTACAATATGATTCAATATTCCTTATGATATAGCCAAATTATACAATGTAATAGGTTTAAAACAATAGAATTAAATCTCTATTTTATTCACTATTATATAATAAAACCAATGGAATAATATATTCTTTGGTCCCCTCTATGTCACATCATAAGAAATATATATATCTTACATTATAATATATTCCAAAACAAATCATATGTGTGTATTGTTTAGTGAAAAAATCCTTTAAAACTGTGTATCTTTACTCATGGAGAAAAATTAACTTGAAAACATTAAAAATAATGTAAAATCACTTAACCATTGAGGGTTAATCAGATTTAACTTAGTTTCATAAAAATTTGACAATCACACATTAGCTTGATGATCTTGAATTTAGGTGCTTTATTTTTGTTTAATTTGTATATTACATTAATGGTTCACCCTAAACAACATCCAAATAAAACATTAGAATTTGAGTGGTGTGAAAAACTAATATTTCAGCTACATTTTATAGACATTATGTGTTTCAAATGTGTGTGTGATTAAAAAATAAAAATTCCTCAAATAATAATAAATTTATTCTGGGGATCTTACTACCCTTACCCTAATACCATTTCGAGGCTATTACAATTAGTCATAGACGATGTCTGTTGTCAAATATGGTTTTGTTCTAGGTATTTTATAATCATTGAATAAGTGAATTATATATCTCATGGATAAACATTATTAGAAAATGTGCTATGTCTTTTAGACAGATGAAGGGTATGTTTAATGTTGAACTCATGTGAATAAGTGGAAAACAATATTTTAAGGTTGGTTCTTAGTGAAGAACCAAATATTAGGTGATATTGTGAAGTGGGATAATTATCTTTAGTGAAAGGAATTTTAAATGGTGATTCATGTTAAAATTTAGATACTAATAATCCCTTGTTAATAAAAATTTAATTAATCTTGGAATAATCTTGAGAGAAAAATAATTCATGGTGAAATATTGTTGACATGACTTACTTTCGAACAAGAAATGATCAAGTATGAGAGAATATGTTCATCATTATATTGTTATTTTTTCAATAACACTTTTTTTACATTTTTTTATGATTTTTTTGATTTTATTTGAATAATTAATTTATTTTTAGTGTTTTTAATATATTTAGAATACTAATTCCTTTTTAATATGATTTATCCTTTAAAATCATTTAAATGTGTTATTTTTTTGAAAATATTATTTTTAAATGTGTATTTGGGATACTAAAATTTTAATTTGTGTTTTGAAGGAATTTAAATGTGTATTAATAGATATGGAATGATTTGTGTGACAATAAATAAGATGTGTGAGATTAACTTCAAGAAATATAGGCTGCATAAAAATAAATGGGGAATGAAACAGATATGTATGAATACTTATCACATATAAATTGTCATATAAGAGTAATCGTATAGGGAGGATATATGTATGAGTAGAAATTGTGGGTTATTCACAATTTATGGGTATCATCTATAGTGTGGAGTATTTTTTTCCAAATGTGTTACTCCTTATCACAACTGAGAAGTATGAATAATAGTTTCCCATCCCCTATATGAGGGTAACTCCAATGCACTTCAATTTTACAACATATTCTCAGGATTATTCCATGGATAATCATGATCCAATGTTTCCATAGGGTGGTACAATACATTATCTTAATCCCTCATGTCCTTGGATCTGCTCAATGGAATATTAACCTCATTCTCCAACTACTTAACACACAGCCAAATGGTGAACCCTTGAAGTAGTAAATGAAAACCAAGTTAGTTGGAGGATTTTTCAAGATGAAATAATCACCATCAAACTAATAAAAGGAAAATATAAATCATGTTAAAGAAGGTATGAACATTTCATGTAAGAAAATATAGTCCAAATTGGGAAATTTGTTTGAGGATTTATACACGGAGGAAGATCATCAAATGAGAAGGAGAGGTTGGCTTATTTTTGTTCCCTGCTCAAAGTTTGGGAAAGCTTGGAATCCATAAAAAGCATTGAAATATAGGATATATTACCACATTAATTACATAAATTAGATAATGTAAATTTTTATGGAAACTATAAATTCATTAGAAACAAAGGTATATGGAGGAAATTGTTATATAGGCTACACTCATTCATGAGGTTATCAAAACCATACATGATGCTCCCATTCAATTATCATACACCCTCTTATTGACATCTATTCTTATATACCATACCCAGTCAATAAACCTTGATATAAATCATTTTCCAAACTACCATTTCACACACTCCAAGGAAGTGATTAGGTAATAGCTGTATTTCTGAGAGATAAGTAGTTCGAGGATCAATTTATGACAAAGACATCTTATTCTTCTCATATTCTTCACTGAATTGACATTCATTACTCAGAATTTTATGAGGTTATGTGAGGGGTAAAATCTGAAATTGTGTTTCAGGTTATATTTAATCCAAATTTTTGATGATCACATTCTTTATATTATTTATTTCAGTTGATTGTTATTAGTCAAGTTATATTTAGGTGAGGGATATGGAATGACAGTTGATTCCACAACCATGTACTACAGTTTTGATCAATACACTGAATGGCATGAGAGTTCAAGGGTTGTATTGGGAACTTAATTAAAAAAATAGAAACTTAGTCACTAAACAGAAATGGAAAGATTACACTTATATGAACTATTGAATTTATAAGTAAGTCCTTGGATTCAATGAGAGTGGATTTTATGGAATTGGTGATGTTACAAATAAGTTTTATATTGAAAATTAAATTAATTTGTAGAACATGGATGATCACTACCCTAATTCCTCAAAACAATCATTGGATCAACACTATTAGAAACATTTCTTAGTTCCACTATCAATATCATTATATTCACATATATAATTTAATTCTAAAAACACTATAAATACATTTAGATTTAATGAATGATTACAAACACACAAAAACCCCATAACATTTTAATTTTCCATTCCTTAAAAATATATTGAATTATTTGACTAATAACCACATCCCTGTGTTTTACCCCATTACACACTGGTAAAAATATTATTTGTGCCCAAAATATTTCATTAAAAAGAGAAAATATTATGACAATTTGTGTATCAACGAACATGGTGGGAATTTCTTAGCTTATCATGTCAGTTATTTTTTTGTCAGTATGGGGAATACTAGTTATATCAAGACCATATTTATGGGTATATAAAATTAATGATGAATATTAGATGAAAAATTACCCATATGGATGTTCAATATTTTAAAAAACTTTAACTCAACCAGTTCTTAGGTATATCCTTTAACAGACAAGGATATGAAAACATATTGAACAATTGTCCATGGGAGATGAATGTGGAAGCCATATCCATCACTAAATAACTCATAAAAAAAATTTATACAATAATCATTTCAATATGTCAATAGATAGCCTCAATATGGTTGGGGTAGAGGTTCCATTAAATATGTTCCATAATAGCCTTAGTCACATGAGTGAAAGATGGTTATCCACCATGGTGAAGAATATATACCTCGAAGTACAAAGTATGTATTACTAGATCCTTATAACAGTTTCATTTATGAGATGAAATACACAATCTTATTCAGAACCAATTTATCTAGGTGATCGGAGTGTCCATGTATGGTGAACTCTAACGTTCATAGTCATACAGAGGTTGAATCAATGGGAAGTAATAATTATTTCCCAAACTATTTTAATTATATATCTAAAAGGTGTGGTGATTATTATAGTGGATAAAGTACCAAGTACTATATTACTAAAATATGTTTCATTACATAGAGGATAATGAATTCAGGCGGAAGTAGAAGTTTCTTTATTAATAAAATGAAATAGAATACAGATCTAGGGATTTTGATACCTATTGTTGGAGTCAAGGAATAAAACATGGTAGGGTGTTCCCTTGAAAACTATAATGAAGTAATATTTTTCTGAAAAAAATAATATAATAATCATAGAGAATGTCAAGAGAATTATGAGTTTGGTTAAGCTTTCTAAGTCATTATGGGGAGAACTAGTTCAGGTGACATGCCACCTCATCAATATATTAGCAAAAATCCCTATGAATTACAAGACTTCTTAGAATATATATTGTGGTATACATTTATATTTCACTTTTTTATAGTTATTTGGATGTTTATAATTTTAACATGTTTAAATGGGTCTTAGAAAAAAGAAATATGGTAGATCTTCAAAATAAATCTTCATTAGATATGGCAATAAATATTTCCAATACAAGATTTGGGAGTCTTTAGAGAATAAGATGATTAGAAGCGGGGATATCATGTTCCATGAGAACTAAAATTTTAAATATATTCAAAATCCAAAAAAATATTAATGATTTAGTTTTTATGAATGAATTTTATGCCCAAAGCTTATACAAGAACAACATACCACTAAATATTAAGAGGTAAAAGAAATCCTATTATTAGATGAACAAGAGGTGGAAAAATAATTATATTGAGAAGGGGGAGACTGAATCACCCTCTCTGAAAGTTATAAAATTAATATAGGATCAGGAAGACGATTTACCCCACGAATCGATCATTTCTCACATTTAATGATTTATATGAGGAATAATTCCATTGAAAAATATTCAAAATCGTAATATCTTTATTTAATTGATGAGAGGGGGATGAAAGGATATAAAGAATAATTATATCATCCTAAAAATATTAATTGGTTGTATTAAATGAAGGATAAGATGGTTTCTTTCATAAAAACCCAAATTACCTATTTTTTGGAATCTCAAAAAGGTAATATGGTACTAATAAAAATTTTGAGTTAATAATCAAGATGGATGGAACCAGAAAGAGGTTAAAATAAAAAAAATATCAATTATTTTACAAATGGTTCCTTATAAAGAAAAAAAGTTCAGTGTGATGATATTTTTTCACATATGGTTATGATGTCTTCAATCTGAGTGATTTTTTAATAGGTGGATAGCTTATACACGGGGCTTAATCTAATGGGAATCATGGAATAATTTATTCATAGTAAATATACCATGGATATCTATATTAATATTTATATAGGTTTAATTTTTTATAGAAAAAAATATTATTTAAATTTTAGAAGTATTTTTTTGGACTCATATAGTCTCCTTTATAGTTGTATGATAAGTTTGAATCATATATGATGATTCATTGTTATAATTGAACATAGGTGGAATAATTTTTCTAATTTTAAATGATTAATGTTTATAACATCATTTATATCTTACTCTATATTGATAATTTTTTTATTAGAAAGTATGAAATAGAGATCAATCAACTAAATAATGACTAATCTATGTCTTTTGTTATAAAATTCATCTAAGTAACTCAATATATTTTGGTGATATATTTCATTCAATATAGGGAGTAGAGGATGTTATGGTAATATTAAGATAAATATGTTTAATGTGTTATAATGAAATTTATCATGGATAGTTCCAAGATAGTAATAATTCCTCTACCTATTCATTTTAATTTGATCAATAGTTTAAGTTTATCATTTAATAAAGAAATTATGTTAATGTAGATAATATGACGATCCTTTGAAATTGGATGTTTCTTGTACATTATAGTGTGTACAAGGAATGTCAATGTTCATGAATTGGTGCAGCTAAGCTAAGTTATGTATTATCCTAATAAATAGTATTGGGAAGTAGTCAATGGGATTATAAGGTATCTTAAATCCACATCCATGTTAAGTTTATGATATGGGAAAGATAATCCACACTTAGAGGGATATATAAATATAGATATGGTCCTTAATCTTAATATCATGGATTCTAATTTATGAATCATTTATAATTATTCAAAGGATACATGTATTAGAATTCAATGTTTCATAATAGCATCACTTTACCCATGAATAATGTAAAGTAAATTTATAATACAAATTCTAGTAAGGATATGTGGTGGTTAAGATGATTTCTCTAAAAACAAATAATTATCTACAAAGAGTGCAGTGTTAATTGAAAGAATCAAAATCCATTAAGCTTAATAAATAATTTAATGTGTATTTCTTGAATGAATCATATCAATATTCATTGTCATTGGAAATTCAAGGTGATGTATAAATATTTTCTATGCCTTATAAAGACTCACATGAACCATAACCAAGCATATATATTGACAATAGTGGTTGCTAGAGAGATGGTTTACCTTTATAAATGAACCAATGGGTTATATCTAGAATGAGATAATTAATTAATATATATGACTACCACCTATCATTAGTGGTGGATATACCAACTCCACTAACACCAAGGAAGATTCAATCATGTCAACTAGATGTGTAGATCAATTTTCTTTGCTTCCCTGGTTGAACAATTTAGGTGTAGTTGGGTTTACATGGATTTATGTGGAAGTTGTGTCAAACTTCTATACCTCCCACCTTACCTATATATTGAGTATAATAAAGCTACCTAGATAAAATAAATCCAAGATAGAGAGATCCTTGTAACCATGAGATAGACTTGAGAGATCAATGTAATAGAAAGGATAGTGTAGAGAAATATATTTTTATAAAACATTATTATTGTTGAAATAAATCCATTTTCATATTATTTATCTTTTTTGGTGGCCTGATATTCACAAAAATTGATACCCCAAACACTATTTATAAATATAGTTCAAAAATATTTAATCTCTCTCTTGAATTTAATTCGACTGATAAGGGAATATACCCTAAGGGGGATAATTAATCAAGGTATATCTACCAAAATTATCTAATTCAATGATCATATTCTATATTTGATAGGCACTATTATCTCTTCTTATCTATATATAGAATAATAATAATTTATAAGGAAATATATTTTTACTTGGTTCGCCTGCGTGATGACCCAAAATTCTCATACATAAATATTACATATTAATAGACGAATATTCATTACATAAAATAATGATACACAATAGAATCATTTAGGTATGGTGGATTTGGAAACATGGACACATAAAAAACTAGTGCATAAGAGATCTCCATAATCTCCCACTATGTTCATCATAAATAGAACCCTTCTTAAACATATAATACATAATACTTTTCATCATAACCAGAGGAAAGGAAACTTAATAAAGGGTGATAATAGATACTCATTAAGGGTAAAAAAATGAGATATGAACATATCATGAGCCTAATGTTATTATAACATGTGAATAAAATTTAAAAACTATACCATGTATACCATGTATCATAAACATTAATCATTAAATACATCTTGGTTGTTTATAAGCCATGAATCACAATGGAATCAAAGAACATGAACCACAAGAACATAAAATTGGAATAATTCATATATTTATGGAACACACCTAAGAATATAAAATCATTTCCTTAGTATTAAAGGATCATTTCCAAAATTATCATATTGGAATGGGTTCACTCCCCAAACCATCATAGTAGTCTTTGTTCACTCCCAAGAATATCATAGTAGACAAAGTCCCTTCTAAAATGGGGTTCACTCCCCATTCCAGCCATGTTTATCTCATAATATATAAATATTTTCCAAATGAATTGGATGGAGATATAGGTACCACCAATCACTTAATAAAAATAATCCATACATGTGACACAAGATCATAAAATATTCATCATATCAGAAAACTTGAAATAAAATTGGTTGAATAAAAATTCTATCATAGCATAACCAGTGGAAAATAAACATGTTTCATAATAATTTCATCATTTTCTAATAGTATAACCCATGCAAGATGGAGTGATTTTCATAATAATTTTATCAAGGTATAACCCCAAGAAGAGGAACGGTATTCATAAACATCTTTTCCTTATAAAAATAATCCACTCAAATAAATAATAAGAATGGAATCCATGGATCATATCCTCACTAAATAGTAAATAACATCAAAGTACATATTATTAAATGGAAAATTATTTTGAAATATCACTTGTAATATTTATTTAGTAAAACATACTTTTCACTATAAAAACGACCTCTCAAAAAATGAAAACATTTTTAAAATAATTTTATTTAAAAATAACCTTAAAAATTTATAAAGTAAGATTTAAATATCCTTTAAAACATTTCATGAAGAAAATAACATTTCCACATTCAAAAAAATTAAAAACTAAAACATTTTCAAAATCCATTTCTTTTAAAATTAAATTGGAAACATAAAAAATAATATTTAATTATTATTTAAATAATTTCTTGAAGAAAATAACATCTCTTTGAAAATCAAATTTTAAAACTAAAAATTCATAAAATATTTTGTAAATACTTTTCTTTGAAAATAAAATTTTAAACTTATAAAGGAAGTTTTAAAACCTTGAGTATTCATTATGGTGGGGAAATTATATACACACCTTACACTTTAAAACAATGATTCCTTTTACATTACTAGTAAAAGACAAATGAGCCTTGTTTGGAAAATGGCATAAAGATTCCTTTAAAAAAATATCGTCAAAATTAAAAATGGGTAAAAATGAATTTAATAAATCATTTTTATAATGATAAAAAGATATTTGGAAAAAAATTATAAAACATGATTTTGGAAGAAAAACGTTTTTTGACCGAGGAGAAAAATAAAGATGATTTTGATTAAAAATATTCTTCTAATCTATTATGTAAATTGAGATATAGAAATGGATGGGAAAAATTTATTATCCATAAATAAAAATAAGTGAATAAAATACATGAGTTTACATGGATATAGATCCTAATATTTCATAATTGGGAGTATAATCACGAACAATTTCGATAAACAATGGAATTGTAACATAAGACACTTACCACTTTAGTAACTTTGATTCGTACACCCCATAAAAATATATGAAACTTATAATTTTGTAAGTTAAAAAACATTTTTGATATTTCATGTCAATGTATCTGTATATACACCTCATAAAATAATATAGGTGCAAATATAACATATTTCTCATAGAAGTAAAATTAAGAAACAATCCCTCACCGCTTTAGTAGCTATTAAACCATAAATCCAACAAAAGATAGATCCTAAAATGGATATATAAATAACTATATCTTTCATATTAATAAAAATAAAATTCATTCATGATAATTATATACGCCACATAAATGAACTAGGTAGTGAATATGGCATGTGTCTCATAGAAGTAAATAGTGAGATAGAAATCCCTTACCTTAAGTATCGACTTCTTTCATACACATTCAAACCTACTATATTATAGATATAAGTTTACAATATATATATTAAAGATATATATATATATATATATATATATATATATATCATACCATATATGATTTACTTATGACATTTTATTACCAGTTTATTAACAATTCATTTTTAAAATCAGATTTAGGATACTAAGAGCTTTGTTTTTCATTAATGTTTTGATTTTATATTTCTGGTCCTCATACTTTGAACATGGTTACATAATATCTACAATTTTAAACATGATATAAATATAATATATATTATGTATAAATTTATTTATTTTAGTTCATAAAAATTATCTTTATATATATGTATATATAATGAATGACACAGTTCAGGGAGCCGGTAGGTCGTACGTATGGATAAATGTTGTTTCCATTTTTTTAATGGGTAGAAAGAAATAAGGGTAAATAATATAATAGCAGTCAAAAATAATTTTTATTTTTTATATATCACTTATTTTTATTTAAACCTTTCATTTTTAACCTCTATGGAATGTGTACATGAATAATGAATTACATTGCTTCGTGAGGTGATAGTATGTCATACACATGAGCGGTGTTATTGTATTCCCATGGAATAGAAAGTAAGAAAGTATATGTGATATAATAATTAATGAAGTATAAATATGTTAAAAATATAATATATATTTATTCACTTAATTTATCCTTATTACCATTCAAGTAAATTAGAAATGAAAAGAACATCACATCGGTCTGCTAGGAGGTAGTCTGCAATACGCACGAACTTTATTATTTTACAAAGGGTGTATCAATAAGAATATATATGTATTATTATCATTAAATAGGTATAATAATTTCATAAATATCATATATAAATATTAAATATATCATTATATCCAGATGTGAGAGGTGGTTATGTAAAAAGAATAACATCAGTTCATGAGGCGGTAGTCCGTCATACATACAAATGATGATTTTTTATCCCATTTTATGTTAGGGAAAATAGATTTGGTTTATTATATTAACATTATAAAATCTTAATATATGGTATATATTAGTATTAATATTTTATAATATTCATAAAATATTAAAGGTGGTTTAAGAATAAATAACTCAAAATGTATGTTTAAGAATTTTACCACTTCTTAAGAGAGCCTCTTTAGGTTTACACCTAAAGCATTATCAGGAGGGATTAAAAAACAAAATAAAGAATATAGGATGAGGGTATTTAATTAATTAGATTATTTTCAGATTTATTGGCTGAAAGAAATGGTTTTTGAGGTGTGATGTGGAGATAATAGGGGGTTTCCTTTCATAAGTGTGGGGAGTGGCACACTTGTAATTGTTTAAATAAAAAATTTGTACCCACGTTTTTCACATGACACAAGGATCCATGAAGGGACATTATAAAACATCATAGTGTATAGTGTATAAATATGTGAATCCAATGGGTTTTGGGGAATTTTATAGTTCATTTCACCTCTTATATTTTTAGATTAACCACCTGGTAAACCTATTTTAACCTTAAAAGTGGTAATTAATTTTTACAAGTTTCTCTATTAATTATGCTGAAAATTTAATTTTACATTATTATATAATATATAATATTACCATTAAAAATATTTATTTAGTTTTTTGAAATTATATTCATAGAAGTGGTAAAATATTACATAAAATCAATCCTGTATACGTGATGAAAAAGAGGGTTTCCAAAGAGAAATGTTTCAAAATTTAATAAGGTTTTTATATAAAACATCAATATGGAATTTATCACAATGACGTAAATATTATTAAAAGTTATATAACATAAAAAATTTACTTTTTAATACTAAAGTAAAATAATGTGTAGGTTTTTAAATACTTTAAAGGAAACATTAATTCTTAATAAAAACCAGGATTTTTCACTATTTATCAAAAAAATTATCTTATTAGAAAATTATCAAAAATCCGCCCCAAAATAATTTTTTGGATTCTAATTTCAAGAATTAATTTCATTTTATGAAATAAAGTTTCTTAATGTTTTAAATTTTAATTTAAAAAAATGTGTCAAATACAATAAAAATGATTTTTGAAAAAATATGGTTTTTAGGGATAAAAATTAATTTGTTCTAATCTCATGTCTAGGAAAAACATAAGATGAATGTTAATAAAAATTCTTGAATATATAAAATATAAATATCATCAAAATCATTCATGAAAAATTATTTATTTAATTTATTGAGATAAAATGTTTTTGTGCACCTAATTTTTTTTAGAAAAGAATTTTCTCTATTTTGAAATATTTTTTATTTTTATTTATAATTAATTGGTTAAAAAATAATTTATTATATATACCTTTTTAAAACATATAATTTTATAATTTAGATAAATCTATTAATACCTTTCATTATAATGTCTAGGTGGTAACTATCATATTAAATAATTACATTTTTAAAGTATGTCATATTTCGTTAAAAATCAGTGTTGCATGTAATGAATGATAAACTCATTTTTGTGTGTAATTCAAGAAAAATATATTGTTTTTAATACCATATAAACTTAGTGTTTCATGTAATGAAAAATATTTAAAATATAAAATTTATTTGAAAAAAATATTTCACAATATCTCGATAAGCTACATTCTACCCCCTTAAAATCGAAATTTTCCCTTAAAATTAATCTCTTTGGTACCAAAAAAATGTTGTTACTTAGGCCTAATTACATTATAATGTTCACACATAACTTACTCAAGCTATTGTTTTCTCCAAATAAACATTTTCCAGGTGAGTGGTATTATTTTATAGCACTTTCCTTGTATGATCCAGAATCTCCTCGGGTTATTCCTCATAAAAAAGTACATGTTCCAGTGGTACAACCTATAAGTTCAATAAATGTGATGGTTTATATAAATACTTTATTAGGAGAGATAAATGGAACACTTAATGAACCTAATAGAGGTTCAATTGAAGTTTAAGTGACTATATATGGTCCTAATATGATCCCTAATTTCAAAGGGACTAATATAACTTGGGTTTAGTTTTCTCTTATTTCTTCCACAGAAAAATTAATTGAAACACCTTATCACCAAATTCTAATTATATATCACATCAATGATTATAAATAGAACATTTATATCAACTTTTTTATACACTTATGTTTCTAAATGGTTCTAACATACTCTTCGTCTTAATTATCTAGATTAGGTCCTAGAATGTCTATTTTTTCAACTTCATTCATGTACTTTGGATTTATAAACATATTTCTATAATGGGATTTATAAGGATCCATTTGAATGATCGAGTGAAAAATATTATTGTATGAAAACTCAACCTGAGGAACTTGTTGATACCAACAACCCTTTAAATCCATATAATAATATCTTAGCATATCCTCTAGGGTTTGAATTCTTCTCTCAAATTGTCCATTTATTTAATAATGGTACATAGTGATGGAAATTAACTCTATATCAGTAGCTTTCTGAATACTTCACCAAACAATCGAGGTAAATTTCAGATCTTGATCAGATAAAATTTAATGTGTTACTCCATGAAACTTGATCACTTCCTTAATTTGAATTATGTCAAGTGTATCCAGAAATAAATCTTCTCTAATAGTAATGAAATGTGAGAATATCGTAAGGTGATCGACTATAAATGTCCCTTAAAATATCATTAATATTGATAAATTCCAATAACATAAAACCTCTAATTGGGTGTCAATGAATTTAAACATATGAACTACCATAAACTCAAAATCCCATCATGGTTTCCATAACTCTTAAGTTGACCTTATATAGAAACGTATACACTGCCAAAAGTTAATAAACCTTTTTTCATTATATAAGCTCTTATATTATATAAAAACATATTCATT
Source organism: Viscum album (assembly GCA_963277665.1). NCBI lineage: Eukaryota > Viridiplantae > Streptophyta > Magnoliopsida > Santalales > Viscaceae > Viscum > Viscum album. Next base: position 746,872,792 of record OY728125.1, read on the forward strand.
GGAAGCATGGGTTCATCCTTATACTAATAGAATATTAAATGTGATTTCATTTTTCTATAATCTATGTAGAGGGAGATAATCACATGAAATTTTACTAAATGATGAATAATAAGATTTTCATATGGATCATTCATACAAAACAATCGTGAAATTCCCAACCAGGAGGGGAGGATAAGTGTTCCCAAATTATTATGATTCAATTCATCCATTATGATTTCATAAGATTTATAATTAACCTTTGTCTTTTAAGATTTGTTTTGTCTTATCATCCACATTAGACCTTGTATTGGGGATCTAATTCACATGATAACCTAACTCCAATAACTTTAAATACCAGAGTGTGGGTGTTGTATTCTATTGAAATATATATCTATTTATTTCACTAACCGGCCTCTTCACATCACTTATATATACTTTTTATTAATGGTCAGGATTCCCACACTTGTAATACCCTCTTATTCCTTTTATTTATTAACTTGAGTGCTTCTTACCACATTTATAGCATGTATGCGACTAAGATTTCTTTTCACCATGTTATTTTTTTGAGTTATCATGAGACTTGATCTTCCTTATCTTATTAAAACCATGGTAATGTTCGGAATCTCCAATTTCTATTTCTAACATCAAATGAATTTTTACATGCTACTAAAGTCTCTTATGACCAATTTCATTTGAATACACGGTCTTATGACACTAAAGTATCTATCATATCTTTTTTTCTAGAATGATTATTAAACTAGAAGCATAATGGGAAAGTATTTTAAAATTAGCTTTGTAGGTACCAGTAGATTCACAATCCTTATGTTTGAGATTTATAAATTCCTTATCCATTATTTTTCATAGAATATGAGGGAATTTATTACTAAAAAATATCCTCTTAAACTCATTCCATTCCATGGGGTCAATTAAATCATAATGATTCATATTTTTAATAAGGTTCAACCATTAATGTTTTTCTTCTTCCAAATGATATATAGAAAAAATTAAATTTTCATGCTCTAAACACTAGTTAATGGAATGTATCATTTTAGTGGCACTAATCCATAACTCAATGATTAGTGGATAAGTGGAACCATTAAAATAGGGTATAAATTTCCTCATAAATGACTCAAGAGAATGTTGTGACCTCCTTTGGTCATTTGAAAATTCAACATGATTCATATATTTAGAGAGTTGTGTGATAAAATATAAGATTGTTTTTATTACATATCTTATAACAATTGGTTTCTTAGGATAAAAAAATAGGTAATTTTCTATTACATTTAGCACTGACATGGTTCCTTTAGGTTCCAACCATTGAATAAAACCAAAAAGAATAGTGTAAGAAGCATTAATCATAGTCGAAAACCACATAGTCAAAAAAATCATTAATATTATGTCTAAATTATTACACCCTCTATTCAATCTATAACACCATAATCTTAACACTGGACATTCATTGTAATTATTCAAATCCTTTATAATGGTTCATAAACAGTTTGTGAATTTATAAAACATGTCCCCTGAGTGTGTCAAACCAGGTGTACAATAAGTCTTTTTGTCATGCACCAGGTGATGATTGAGTCAATATCAATGTACCCTTTTTGAAGTTATTACCCCTAGATACCTTTCTTTCAGAACCATGTCCACATGTAGTATCCAGACTGGGATTTAATTTCATGGAAAACATTTTCTCTCTCATTCACCAATATTCTCTGATATTTTCATATACTTATACATATTATTAGACTTGTCCTTAGACATATCCTTATACACATACTTATAAATATCCCTAGGTATGTCACTAAAGTTTTCCCATCCTAGTTTCCAGATGTTAACTAATCCTTACATGGATACCAACTCTAAAGACCCAAACTTATCCCATATAAACATTATATATTAATAGTATAATATTCATTACATAACATAAAGACCCATGCCAAAATATTTTTGGTCTAGTGCCTTTTAAAACTTGGGCACATAAAAAAATAGTTTACAAGTGAGATACATCATCTCCCACTATGTTGTCCATAACTATAACCCTTTTTAAACATATCATACATAATAAATTTCATCATAAAATTGGGAAAGGAAACATATATAAGGGTTAGATAATATTCTTAGTAAGGGTAAACATAGAAGATATCAATATGTCATGATAATAATGGCATGAGAACATGATAATAACATTTTAAAACCATACCTTTCATATCATAGATCATAAATATGATTCATGTCATAAATCTCAGTATTTCATAATACCTGAATAAAATGGAATCTGAGAACATGAACCACAAGAACATAACATTATCACAAGGAATATATTTGTGGAATACATGTAAGTATATAAAATCATTTCATTTTTGTTAATTCTCCTTCCCAAAACTATCATTGTGGAATGAGTTCACTCCACAAACCATCATAGTAGTTAGTGTTCACTCCCAATAATTTCTTAGTCAACAAATTCTTTTATTGATCTAGGTTCACACCCCATTCCTATCCTATTTATCTCATAAGATATAATTATTTACACAGTGTGTTGGAGGGTGATATAGGTCCCACCTATCATATAATGAAAATCATACATACATGTTCTACAAGATCATAAAACATTCATCATATCTGAACCCATGAAAGGAAATAGTTTCCATAAAAATTTCATCATAGCATATCTTGTGTAAAATAAACCAGTTACATAATCATTTTATCATTTAATCATAGTATAACCCATGAAAATAAGTTGGTTCTATAACTATTTTCTCCTAGTATAACCCATAGAAGAGAAATGGGTTTCATAAAAATCTTGTCATTATAAATATAAACCATTCCGATAAAGAATAAGAATGTAATTATTGGATCATATCCCCATTAAAAAATAATTTACATCAAATGATTTTATCTTAGATAGAAATTATTTTGAAGGTTAAATTAGAAACTTTCTTTAAGAAAATTTCCCTTCCACTTTAAAAATCACTTTCCAAAATAGAATACATTTTTAAAATCATTTTCTTTGAGAATCACCTTGGAATCCTATAAAGGAAGCTTTAAAGATTTCTTAAAACATTTCTTGAGGAAAATATCCTTTTCACATTGAAATCTATTTTTAAGACATAAAACATTTTAAATATCTATTTCTTTGAAAATAACCTTGGAAATTTTAAAGGAACATTTAAATCTCATTTAAAACATTTCTTGAATAAAATAACCTTTATCTAAAAATAGATTTTTAAAACTAAAAATTTATAAAATATTTTTTAAATAATTTTATTTGAAAATAAACTTTGATACTTATAAATAAACTTTTAAAACATTAAGTGGTGATAACGATGGGAAATTATATACATGTCATACACGCTTAAACAAATATTCCTTTTATAATTTTAATAAAATCCAAATAGACCTTGTTTGAGAAATGGAATGAAAATTACCCTGAGTAATTTTTGTTAAAATTAAAAGAGTGGTTAAACTGTCTTTAATAACTCATATGGATAATTTTAAAAATATTTTTTGGAACATTTTTACAAAACATGGTTTTAGAAGAAATTTTTTTATACCAAAGATAGAAATAAAGATGATTTTTCATGAAAGAATTCTCTTGACCTATTAAGTACATAGAGAGATTAAAATTAAGGGAAAGAATTTATTCTATATAAATATCCATATGAGAAAAAAATAAATTAGTTTATTGATAGATGGATCATAATATTCCATCATTGTAAGTATAATCATGGATAATCATGATAAATTATGAGACTGTAACTTAAAACCCTTACCACTTGGGTAAATTTGAATTATATTCCCCATAAAATTAAATAAAACTTATAATATATTGACAATAAATAAATTGATTATATTAAATTAAAAATTAGTTTTAAATAAACCTAATAAAATGACATATGTTGATAACATAATTTATACCTCAAAGAAGAAAAATTGAGAGAAAAAATACCTTAAAACTTTGGTAGATTTTGAACCAAAAATCCCATGAAAGATAGATCCTAAAATGGATTTTTAAATAACAGTAATTTTTTGGAGAATAAATATAAAAATATTCTTGGAAATTATTTACACTACATAAAAGAAATAGGTTGTGAATATGACATGTGTCTCATAGAAGTAAAAAGTGAGACATGAATCCCTTACCTTAAATCTTGACTTCATTCATAAACATTTGAACCTCCTATATAATTACTATAATTTTACTATAAATATATTAAAGGAACATAATTATATATATCATTCCATGAATTATTTACTTATAACCTTTTATTACCTATTTATTAACAATTCCTTGGTTAAGTCATGTTTGAGACAACAATCGCTTTGTTTTTTGTGTATGTTTTGATTTTTTATTTTTGGCCATGTTACATTAAACATGGTTCAAAATATTCATAATGTTAAACATGGTGTAAATATAATATATATTCATTATATATGTATTTATACTAATTCCTAAAATTTAGAGAGATAAAATTTAGGACATCGTTTATGGAGACGGTATGTCGTATGTACGCATGAATGTTGTGTCCATTTTCTAGAAGGATTGTAAGAAAGAAGTGTAAATAATATATTACCATTTTAGAAAAAACATTATGTCGTATGTATCCCATATTTTTATTTAAATATTTCCATTATACCTTTCATGTAAAGCATATGTGAAGAACAAATCACCTCACTTCGTGAGGCGGTGGCCTACCATACACAAGAGAGACATTATCGTATTCCCATGGAATGGAAAGTAAGAAAGCATATGTTATATAAAAACTTCAGAAGTAGAAATATGTTACAAATACACTATAGATTAATTTATTCTATCCTTATTACCATTAAATTAAAATAATGGAAAAATACATCACATTCGTTCGTGAGGTGGTAGTCCTCCGTACACACGAGCGACATTATTGTTTTCTAATATGTTTGGAGATATGAAGTTAGATGTGGTATTATAATTCCCAATCTATAATAATATATTAAATATCATATATAAAGATTTAATACATCATCATATTTAGTTGTGGGAGGTTGTGATGAAAAATGAATAACATCGGTTTGTAAGGTGGTGGTCCACCACACAGAAGAATGATGATTCTGTATCCCATTTGATGGAAGAGGAGATGGATTTAGATTATTCCATTAAAATATTAACCTATCAGTATATGGGAAATAATTTTTTCATTATTATGGAAAATTTTTAAAATATTAAATGAGGAGGAATAATAATTAAAACAAAAATGCATGTTTAATAATTTTACCTCTTCTTCAGAGATCCACTTCTGAATTACATCTAAGCCTTCTTAGGAAGGCTTCCAAAAAAACTAAGGACTCTAGGATGAGGGGAGGGAATTAATGAATGGATTTTGGAATTTATTGTCTATACAAAATGATTTTGGATGTGTGAACAGTAAATCATAGTGGGTTTCCGATTATAAGTGAAGTGAGTGGCACACTTTTAATTTTTTAAAAGAAAAAGGTGTACCTATGTTTTTCACAGGTGAAATTTATAGACCCATGTTTTTTAGGACTAGAATTTTCAGCACAAATTTGAATTTTTTCATCCACATGATTTTAAGAGGTAAAAATGGAATTTCCCCTAGAATATGATCTCACTTAATTTTTTTGACCACACCATTGGCCACTTAATAAGGTGTTTCCCCTAGGACAATATTTTAGTTGTTTTATTAACCATTTGAATTTTAGAATAATAATTAATAATTAATAAAAATTAATTAAAAATTAATTTATTTATGAAATTTAATTTGTCCATATATTTTGAATGGATCATCGAACTGAGATTTTCTCTCTATCCTTGAGTCTAGAACATGTAGTTTTACCTATTATAGCATAAACATAGGTTAAATTCTAGGTTTGGGCATCCTTTTTTCTTTTTCTTTTCTGTTCTCCTTTTCTCAATTTTATTTTCATTTTATTTTTTCATTCCCTAGCTTATCAATTATACCCACATGGGGGTTCCTTCTTCACATGACTTAGAGTGAATAGGGATAGGGGGAGATAGAGAAAGATAGAGGAGGGAGATATGTAACACTATGGAGCTCGGGAATCGTTAGATCATCATTAGGTGGTTGTAGACTGCATAAACTGGTGAAGCATCCACAAATTTCTCCCAAGGCAGGCCATTTTTTGTGTTTTTTCCATAGATCCCCTTATATTTTACATTTTATATTTTGAAAATCCCTATTATGATGCTTAAAACCCATTATTGGTCGATCCCTTGTGTTTGGAGTGAAACCGATGTTTTTGAGTGATTTGAGGGGTTTCATGTTTGAAAAATCCTAACCTCATAGTGTGCAGATTCAAGAGAACATGTCGTGTCTTCTTACTATTCAGGGGAATATGATCTTTTATAGGTAAAAATCATGTTTTGGGTATACATCTCATGTGTTGGGACTCATTCGTGTAGCAATGTATCCATCCAGACATCCTGTATAAGGGAACATGGCCATGTAGAGTACATTACCGGACCCTATGTGCGTTTCAAGACATATAGAGGTACACTCCTTGGCGAATTACACGTTCATTATATGTGAGGTACATGGGGAGGAACCCCATGTAGTTTATATACTATTTACTAGATCATAACATCATGTACGTGGATTTTTACATTCCAATTCTAGATGGTGTAGACGCACAGGTGGGGATTTGGGGGTAGATGTCGTGTACTGGGTATACATGTTTTACACTACCCCTTATATGCTTTTTAGGGTGTTCTTATGTTTATTCCTAGAAGTCGGAATTATACCCATGATTAGTCCATTTCGAGTATCTTTTTGCATTGATCACCATGGTTAAACCTTTGAGGTGATTTGAGGACTCTTAAAAGTTCTTTCAGTTTTCCCCCAAATGGATAGGTTCTTCCTCCGGTAATAGAACCAGTTGTCTCCTAAGGGTGAGAATTTGATATGACATGATCCATGATCTATCTCTCTTGAATGATTCTTCTGTAGATATTCCTTTGAGGATATATCCCTTGTGATATGTTCCCTTCTGTCCTAAGAGGTTGTGAGACTAGTTGTTTCTAAGGATCTCCAATGGGATGCCTCTGCTTAAATTTTTACCTACAAGATCCCATATAGGATACCTCTGTCTTATTACTATTACTGATGGTTCCATGTGGAATACTGTTTCTCACATTCTAACCCATGGAATCCCTTGTACAATTCCTTTTACCTTTGTACCATTCCGAGGATCCAATGTAGGATGCCTCTGTTTACTTACAGTTAAGTATCCCATGTAGGATTCCTTCATTTTCCTTCACAGCTGATTGTCCCAATTATAATTTATTCATTTATGTGTCGACCTTGAGTGTAACAACCTTCCCCTCCTCATTAGACTTTTTCGAGGCACAATTTCGACTTGGCCTTAGGCAAAATCCCCAAGACACCAAATGTTGGCAATAAATTCTAAGGGCTTCATAATAATGGGGGGATGATTTCCCCTTTTTAAAATAAAACAACCAAAACCAGAAACACCATAAAACACAACTACTATATGATTCATGATAACAATTTATAACAAATCAAAGTATAACAAACCAAACCAAACTATTGTAGAGTACCAAGTGGAAACCAAGACTAATATCACAATAAAAAGTTTAAGAAAATACCAAAAAAACTCAAAGACTACAAAGACACCAACACAACCACTTCCCACTTACTCCAATCTCCAACTCCATAATCCATTCTCATGTATCATGAAGCATTACTAAAATAATGTGATAATTTTACTTTACCTATTTCCTGATAAACGATATATGAAAATTCACCAAAGAGGACCACGTAGGCCAACTCCACACCACACACTCCTGAAGAAAACCCACACACAACTTAAAGTTGTGATTTTTGGACTCTGGTTCCCAGTTTAATGTTATTTTCCTAGGATAAATGAGTAATGTAATTTTTAGGTCATGCAGAAAGGACCATAAATGTTATGCATTTTAACATCGCACAACCAGGATACTGATGCTATTTAGTTTAAAGTCATATAGCTCGGACTGTTTGGTTCTTAGTTTAAGGGAATATAATTCAGACTATTGGATCTTAGTTTAGCATCATAGAGTTTTAACCATGGGAAAGATGGGTTAAAGTGCATATGTTTAGCATAGTGGTATAAAAAACCTAACGTGACTGAGAAACTAGGAGGCCCCAACAACACACAATTCAATTTGAAGAGGATACTACATACAGTTCAAAGTCGTAATGTTTGGACTCATGCGCCTAACATAAAATGTTTTTGTTGGGATGGTAAATTTTATGTAGTTTACTATTGGGAAACTAGGAAGAGGCAACACAATTTAACATCATTGTTTGAGACATGGGGCACTTTACATTTAAGTTCATGCAGAATGAAACATCCATGTTGTTCAATTTAGCATCATTCTGCTAGCACGCTGGTGCAATGTAGTTTAAATTCATGAAACTCATACTATTTGGTTCTAATTTTAAGGTTATATTATTCATTCCATTGGTTGTTATGCATTTTAACATCATTTAACAAAGATGTTGGACCCCTAATTCATGCGAATTACTTCTTGAGGAACTTGGAACTGGTTGGAGGAGTGATGTTCTCCCCATCCATGATGACCAAAGAGCATGCACCATTGGGATAGACCTTGTGAATGATGTATGGTCCTTTCCATTTAGGTTCCAACTTTCACAACTTCTATCCAGGTATCATCGGTATCTATAGAAAAAAAATGTATCACCTTAGAGGGAAGAGTGGAGGTGATCCTTCTTATTGAAATTCTTGGCTATCTTGTTCTGGTGACTCTGTAGATTATTCAAGGCTCTAAGACTATTCTCGTTGAGGGATTATAGGTCATCTAAATAGACTTCAAATATCTTTTATGAAATCTTTTAATCATAGATACCTATTTAGTGTGAAGGTAGCTGAATATCGATTGGTATGACTTCCTATGTTCTGTACACCAAGGATAATTGGGTCACCTGGGTCGAATTGTGAGTCGTCTTCTGATAATCTCAGAGGGTGTTGGGGGGGTTGTCTGACCAATTTTTCTTTTTTTGGACCACCATATTCTACATAATTTTGGGTAGGGTTTTGTTGAATTCCTTGTTATTTCCATTTTCTTACACATGGTAGCAGGAAGTATAGTTGGACTAGATGTTGTACTCTGTGTATAGCTTCTTCAACTTTTTTGCACAGAATTTGGTGCCATTATCAGTGAGAATACTATGAGGGACTCTGAATCGATAAATGACGTGGGAGCTCATGAATTCTACCACCGATAAAACCTTGACTTCTTTAAGAGGAACATCTTATTCCCACCTAGAAATAAATTCTATTATGGTCAGAATGAACCTACACTGGAAAGCTGTTACTGGTGGATAAGGTCCTATGACATCAAGTCCCCAAACAAAAAAGGGACAAGAGTAAATGGTGGTATGAATATGATCTCAAGGTATATGGATGAAAATGGAATGGATCTAACATGCATAGAACCTCATAGTTAACTCGATACAGTCTTAGACAATGGTGGGATAAAAGTATCCGAACCTTCGAATATGGTGGGACATTTTCAACCCTTCCTGATGAGATCCATAGGAATCAACATGAACATGTTACATAACCTAAGGAATATCATATCCTTGTATTAAATGGAGGATAATTCCATCAAACCAACATCTATAGATATTTTACTTGAGATTGGGACCAGTATGGAGGGTGAACTATGTTGTGCATCGATGGATTCGCACACTCTCAGCCCTATCTAGAGGTAGAGTTTCATGCTCGAGATACCCCATGAAGGTATTCATACAATCATTTGATTCTTCAGCTTAAGGGGGTTCTAGAGGTCTTGATGTGGAAGCACTGACAGTCAGGTGGTTTACCTGTTAGCTTTCATCATCGTCTGAAGTGACAAGAGTGACGATTCCTCGATGATCCACATGAATGAACCAATCATCGTGGTCAAGATTCAAAAGGGAGGTATATAGACTATCTGAGGCATGAAATTGACCATTTTTTGATAGGGTGATATGTGTTACTTCTGGTCAAGAAAGGAACTAGTCTATTAGGTGGTGAGTGTGCTCTAACATGGGAACTATCTATGGATTCCTGACAACATAGTTATATTTGATATGATAGATGATTAACTTAGAGTCTCCCTTGATATAAATATGGGGAACATCAATATCGAGAACCATATTAATACCAATAATGAGATCCTGATACCATGTCTCGTTGTTGGTGCATCCTTTTGATAGTAACAATGAATAAGGAAGAACAACCTATGTTGAGGTGATGAAGGCAATCCCCATGCCTACTCTGTTGATCTTGGGATCATTGAGCCTTCTAATAGATAGACTCTAAGAGGAATCATAGAAATGAATATGTTAATATAGCATAGCCTGATCCATTGAGAGGATAGCCTCATCTAGAAAGTCAAGATCCAAAGACTGTTCTGTGGGGGCCAAATGGATGAATATAATCACTTCCCAATAAGCTAGATAACCTGTCAAAATAGGGATGTTCATGATATACTTTATCATATATACATAGAAAACCAATTGTATCTCATGATTATATGGATAATCTTGTAACTTCAACACTATGAAAACAAGAATGAGGCAGCTCTTCTCGATAAGAGAGTATCTGGACTCCATGTAGAGGAGCATGCGACTGAGATAGTATAAACTATTCTCTGTCCCTTCATTGTTCTTATGAGTTATAATGGAGCTGAGTGATCATTCTAGGTTGGTCACATAAAGGACCAAAGGCATCCTTGTGATGGGTGGCATTAGAACCGAAGGTTGTAGCAGGTTCTTCTTGACTTCTTCAAACACAGTCTGGTACTCTTCATCCCACTAGTAGATGGATCCTTTCCTCATGACCCTAGAAAAGGTCTTAAAATAGCTAGTCAGATCAGAAATTAATCTTAATTTTTTGGCTATGTTTCCTTGAATACCTCAAAGCTCCATAAGGTTTCTCATAGGAGGCATCTGACTGATGAAATTGATCTTCTCCAGGTCAATCTCAATGCCTATGTATATTATAATGAAACTGAGAAACTTTCCAGAGTTAACCCAAAAATGCGATTTCAAGGCCTTCATCTTCAACTACTGGGAGTGGAGGAAGACAAAAACTTTCTCAATATCTCTGATATAGTTCTGATGAGGGCAGGATTTGACCATCAAATCACCCACATAGCATTCCACTAATGTCTTAATGATTGTCTTGAAGATGTGGTTCATGGAACGCTAATAAGTGGACCCTACATTCTTCAAACTGAAATGCATTAACTGATAGTAGAATGTACCTTGTGGAACTCAAAAGGTGGTATACTCCTCATCTTCAAGGTCCATATGGATCTTATTGTACCAAAAATACTCTTCCATGAAAGAAATATCCTAGAACCCAGTAGTGGTATCGTTCAACAACACTGTTATTATAAGATTAAAATAATCATTTGGGCAATGATGGTTGAGATCTTAGAAGTCAATGCAGACTCTAATATGTATGTTCTTCTTCCTAAAAATCATTATGTTTTCCAGCCACACAGGGTACTAAACTTCCTTGAAGAAGTTGGATTTGATGATATTATCATTTTCGGCTTCCACCATGGCACCATGAGGGGGTTCATCTTTTTGGGAGGCTACTTGAACCCATTATGTCTTGTTGGGAGACCAAGATAAGGGAAGGAAAAATAAGGGTCTATTATTGAAATTTATTTATAGATCATAGAAAAAATCATGGTGTTTCTTTAAGAAATCAATGTACTGCTTCTACTCCTCTGTGGGCATGGTTCCACTGATCAGTGTTGGCCTCAGATGTTCCTCAATACCAAGATTCACCTGAATCAACTCATCCACGATGGTGGAGATTCATTATTCAAATGTAGGAGGAGAATATTCTAAATCCAATTCATCATTTTAGGTAGGGGAATCAGTAGAATGATACAGTTCATCAAATACAATGGATCCTTGGGGAGCACTGGTGCTCACTTGTGCAGATACAGATTCCTCATTAGGAGACTCATGCACTACTGAAATCATGGTGAGGAGAACTATCGACCCAATTCCATTAGGCCTTGACTGAGGGTTCCATGCTTAATGTTGAAGTAATGGTGATGGGATGGTTTGTGTCAGTTTAACCCAACTTGGAAAAATTGGAAATTTTGGCATATAGTTGTAGCCATGGGGAAACAAATTGATACCTCATAGGTGTGGGATATTCTGGTATAACTTGAACCTATCTTGTGTATGATTATGAGGTAATCTGATGAGGTTCCTTATATCTAGGGACCCATCTTCCCATCTTCTAAAAAAATAATCATTTTACCAAGTCTAGCATTATGACATCCAACTGATGAATCAGGGGGATTAAAGCATCTTCCAAGTCTCTCCATGGGCTGACCATAGTGGTAGTGTGCTCAACCTCACTGGTCTGAACTCCTTTTTTCTTTCTCTTATAATATCCATAATCCAGATGGTGGGATTTAGAAGAGGCAAAAAAATATGAATCACCTTGTAGAACACCCACTCGACTGTAGAGGGATTACTTGAATAATTGGTAATATGAGGAGGGAATCACTACTTGCAGATGAATCCAGGTTCTACCCATCAGTGCATTGTAAGCAGTATCCTATGAGACAACTATAAATTTAGTTTTTGAAACTAGGACACTATATTGTATATTCAAATAGATTATTCGACATGGCCTCTACTCGGTCCTATCATAACATTGTATCTTTATATCATAGGGATTTGGATCTACTTTAGTCAATCCTAGCATATGGAGCATCTGAGTTGGGATAATATTGATTCCAGAACCTGTGTCGACTAGAAAATGATGGAATTACATGCCATTGAACTGGGTAGATATGTAAATTGGGAGAATATGTCCATGTATGGGGGATCCTTCATCTTCTACTGATAAAGAGATGATGGCCTGACATTCTGCTCGCTTGACTTCCTCGACAAGGAAGGTATCTGCAGCTGCTAACTCTATTTCAAAATGAAGGGGGTCCTCAAGGATTCTATGAGGACTTCATGTATGTATTATGATAAATGTAGGGCATCCAAGATATATGTATTTTTAGGAATTATGGATAGGTGCTTCATCACCTTGTACATCCGTGGTAAGCACACATTTCAACCCACAGGGGGTTTCTATTTGGTAGGAGGTATGATAAACATTTCAGGTCAAACTAGTGGATTCTGACTAGTGTTGGAAATATCTTATCTCTCATAAACATAACCACTTAAGATCACTACCAGATGAATATTAGATGGATGATTCCTGGAAACAACTAGACGTCACTGATCATGATGGAGTCTCAACTGTTCTATCTGGTCAAGTAGCATGATCCGTGTTGGCAATGAGTCTGACTGGTTGGGCTGAGAGGATTGTGACTATGAGATCCTATGCGGAGCCTGCTTCCTGGTCTTTGTATCATGTATGGACTTTCATGAAGTGATATACTAGGAATCCAAAAAATTCACATAACCATGGATCCTTCGATGATGGTTTCGGTCAGAGACATTCATAGGACCCAACTGATACACTTTATCATCAGGAACTATATAGGGATCTGCCAATTTGGTGGTATTCATAGAGGTGTACTCATGGTTATCATTATAGGAATATTCCAATACTAATCAGTCTCGGCGGGTGATCCCCATATCTGGAGACATGAAGTCACTAAGAGTACAGGATGACATCGGGATTGGTGGAGGATTTTACTTTCCCTTACACCGTCGACACCCACAATTCTGAGAGGTTGAAGGATGTTATGTGGATGATGAAGCAGATGTAGAGGCATTATTCAGAGGAGGTTAAATAACTTCGGTTGGTTTGGGCTGATTCAAACGAGAACAAATGACACCATGGGTGAGAGAAACTGGTCTGTGAGCCAACAAATCATCATATTCTTGAGTCTTATAGCTGGAAAACCATTTCCACAAACCTTCACTATCACCATCAATAATTGCAGAGATACATTACACCCACTCTAGGGAATGTACCAAACTACCCACATTGGTATCTACCTAGTCTTGGAGATAGTCCATGAGCACATAACATAAAATTATGGTATTCCTAAGGATCATGTGATAAGGCATTGACATATTGAGTGAATACTTGAGGCCCTTCCACCTGGGGAAAAATATTTAACAATATCATCTGGTCATTTCTTGCACTTGAAGAGGTTGGTGATACTATTCTTGCATGTGGTGCAACTGAACTAGTAGAGAAACTACCTGTGAAGATATTTCCATCCAGTAATGGACATGCTGGGTATCTGGGCATACTAAAAATACATTGGACCTTCCAATGTCTGAAAAAAAAATAAGATATTAGAAGACCTTTTCTCATCTGGAGATCCCAACATGGGTCTACACCTTCAGATGAAGTGGTCCAGATGTTGCAGTGAGTCTCCCATCCCATTTAAGGGGCATGATAGAAGGATTTTTAAATTCTATTCGTTCTCATATATCATCTACCAATGCTGGATACAGCTTTCCATCAGGTGGGATTCCCACCTATCACATCTACAAGTATTTTAGGGAATAAGTGATTGAAACTATTAGATTTTCTTGGTGTGGGTTTCTATCTTCAAAATGAATCCTGACCACCAATGCATTTATAGTCTCATCAACATGATATGCAGGCCCAACAGCTCATGGAGCGGCTGTTGGAGCAGCGTCTAGATCTACCTATGGAGAAGCTTGATCAATATCCCAAGGAGAGTTATCTTGATACTCAGGAAGATTTTTTAAGATATACCACACTCTCTTGCCATAGACTATGGTCTCCACCTTTTTTGATATGCATGGGATTGTCGAGATTGTTCAAAAGTAGGTGACTGAGAAGGACTTGTGGAATCCCCAATTTCCCCATTAGAGGATGGATAGGAATGGGTCAAGGGTCAACATAATTTGTGAAACTCTATACAAGGCACTCAATAAAGTTCTCTTTAATGAGCCTCCTTTGATCTAAGACATTCTGGAGCAAGTTAGTCATAGAGAGATCAACCTCTGTCACTTGTGCGACATCGGATGGGTCAGGTGGTTTGCAGGTTCTAATCCAGTCCTTACCTTTATTGGTGTTCTTAACGATAGAAAATGATTCATAGGGGTCTCCAAGGTTATGTACCTACCTTTTATGGAGATTAAGTACATATTTGGGGTCCACCTTATATAGTAATTCCCTAGGTAATGTGTTCTATTTGTCAAATCCCAAGCCAGTGTCCCTGTCTGAGTTTATCTTGGGACAACCATGTTCACTATGACGATGCCCCAAGGAATATCCTATATGTTTTATGAAATTCAGGTTGTATCAGGATGGTACTTAAGGGTATATCAGTATACTACCCCTATACCCAGATCTACACATGTGGAGACACCTCTTCAATGATCTTTTGAGCACTGTGAAGCTCTGAATTCATCTGCATCGAAGGGTTTGTTTGTCACCGGGTGATACAAAATATTTCCCCACTAGAAGTGCTATCAACTCAACCATATGGTATTGTTGAATGATTTCATTGAATTTATCCTAGATATTTGGGTAGACCAAATGATAGTCACAAAGGTAAAGATTACTCACCCACATGGTCCAGATAAATCTTGAAATTTCATTTTGAATAAGGGCCTTCGGAATATCTAAGTTATGAACTTTAATCGGCCAGAACATCTCAGTCAACTAACCTACAGTGAGGGTGTCTCACATGCTTCCCTATTTAAAAGTGAGACCCAGTTCTTGGATTCCCTAATCTATGATCGGTGTTGGCTGAGAAACTAGAAACGACACAGATGTGGACCTCTGTGGCATCAAACTGGCCAATGGAGAGAATACTGCATGCACTGACTAATCACTATACAATGGGTCATCTCTTGGAGGTGTGTCAACTGCATCATCACATCTCTATAAAATGGGGTTCCAACCACTACCTCATGTGAGAGGGTAGTGACGGTCATATTTGGATCCACTTTGTGTTGAAAAACTATCATTTCCCACAAATATTATTCATGATCTCATGTGGAGGTAGATAATAAAGCTAGTGATGATAGAGACAGCTGCACCACAAGACCCTAGAAGGGATCTGAGCCTTCCTCTTTCGGTATATACAAGAGAAGAGATTCCGAGCCCTTATGAACATCACCTTCTGGGATGATGAATTTCACATGTCGGGATCCTACCCCAGACTCTGATGTAGAATACCAGGGGGACAGATTCATCATCGAGTCAAACTCAACATCATAATCTAAGAATAGAATGGGATTGACAATAACCTAGTGCTTTCCAAAGTTATTCTTTCAGTGATGATTGTTTTCCCTTATTCACCAGGACGGTTTGTTAGGGAAAATAACTTTTTCAACATGGGGACTACCTTCTAGTTTTGGGTTGATTATGCGAGGATGGGCTCCAATTTTATTTTTTGGGGATACATAGAGGAATTAGGTATTGAATGTCACTGGAGAGGGGATGACCTCTACTCTCATTGTAGGAAGTATGAGGAGGACTGTCACACGGCTGGTTGTTGATGTTGTAGGGAGGACCTCTACTTCAATATTTAGGGACATGTGGAGGACCTCCATGTTGGGTGTTAGATTGGGGATGACATCATCATTGATTAGATATGGTGTGAGGAGTACCTGGTCATATATAAAATGAGACATGGGGAGGAACTCTGTGTTAGGAAACATGAGTGTGAGGATGACCTCCGTACTGATTTCTAGACACATGAGGATGGACTTTGTGGTGGTGATTGCTAGGATTGGGAGGACATCTACCTGATTTGATGGAAACATGAAGAGGACCTCCATGTTGGTTGGCAGTGATAGCATGATGATGACCTTTATACTGATCATAGATGAAGTGGGGAAGACCTTCACTTTGACAATTTCTGGAGTGGGGAGGACCTCTGTTTGAGCTGGTGGTGACATGTGGAGGACCTCCATGCTGACAGTTGAGGGAGAGGGAAGGAACTTCACTCTGGTTAGATGTAGTATAGGAAGGACCTCCATACTGGCAAGTGACAAAGAAGTGAGGGCCTTCTCTTTGGTCAGTGCTTCTATGAGGAGGACCTCTACTTGAGCTAGGAAAAGCGTGAGGAGGACCTTCATGTTGATGGTCTATGACATGGGGAGGGCCTTTTTATCAAATAACATAGTCATGGGGAGGAACTCAGTTTTGTATTTCGATGAAGCATGGATGACCTCCACTTTGATCTATGATGGGGAGGGCCTGTGTTAAACATATGAAGCTGAGGAAAACCTCAGATACATGCCTATGGAATAAAATTCCCCTCATTCTTCGTGGGATGACTTGGGAATCCACACCCGCGATAAACCCTATAATAAGAGGAAGAAACCCAAATGCACCAATGTACCAGTGTCCAGACATGCCAGTGATGTCCAACGAGACTACTCCCCTGACCGAAGGTTGCTGCCCTGACCGGACCCTTTGGAATGTCCAAACATAAGCAGTGTAATTAAATGGTGTCCATTAAGATATGGCACTAGGAGGAGTTTCACGAACAACGTCTTAAATCTATAAGGGAGACCCAGACTAGGTGACGAGTCCCGAGGACGAATCCACAGAAGGAAAAAACAACATCCCATCATCCTGTTTTGATCAAGGAGCAAAAATCCCTGAATAAGAAATGGATGTCGCCCACATTTGGAAAGCGGGAATGCAGGGCAATGAAACAGCGACTTTTGTACTCAAGAAGACAGATGCGCGCACCCCGGAAAAAACATCAAAAATAGAATTGGTGAACCTGATGTGAATCTATTCTCCTCAATATGGAGATTTGTAGACTTTGAGACATCAATGGATTAGCATGTCACCAGATCCAGATATCTGGTGCCGGGTCCCGCCATGAAAATAGCGGGCCTGGCCTGAAACTCGCCAGAATTTAGGGTAGTAGAACATTGGATGCCCCAGTCTACAACGTTGTTAGCATGGACCCCTCTTACCATTCATGGAAGATTGGATGACACTGGGGAACTGGTCGTCAATTCCTTTTTCTTTCATCACTGATGAGTTAATCTCCCTATTTTCAGAAACCAAGATGCTCCACCCGGAACTCGGTCGTCTCCTTCCCACCGACACAGGGGAAGGGGGTAGTGCCAACACGGCAGTCCCACGTAGTTCCGCCTCTTCTTCTATGACCTCTTCACCCATGAAAATTGGGTGCCCATGCCCCATCATCCCATATGAGGTCATCCAATGAAGAGTGATCAATGACCTCGTATGCCAGTACAAGGAGGAGGGAATTATCCCGACCCGGGATATGGCCCTCCTGGATTTAAAGGTGTTTGCGCCTCATCTTCAATGTCACCCCTGAGGGCCATGCAGGGAACCACAGCTCCCCACTCCAATATATAACCATTTTGGGAGCCTCTCCCCAGAACGTCTCCATGACTCCCTACCTTACACCGATGAGGTCAGGGATATCTGGGCCAGCCCAGCCAGGATCCCATTCCAAGGGCTCCCAGTAAGGGCTCCCACCCGGCCACGTCAGCACCGCTGCCCAGTATTACTTGTCGAGGAGCAAGTAATCCATGTACCTATACCACCGGCTCTTTTCCGTCTTACCCAACACCAGCATCGGGCACAAGCCGAAGAGGATGTCTTCCAAGGGGCGTCAATGTCAGCGGCTACTATGGCCTGAGCCACCACTGACGCATACCACCAACTTCCTGTGTATGCTGAACAGGGACATTAATACGCTCGACCTGGATCGAGGCCCCAACTGCACCATGGGCAGGCTTGATCGACTCTCTTGGTCGTTGGAATAGGCAGTGGTCACCGTAGACAAACCCATGGCAACGACATCCAGTACGGAGGCCCTCCCCGTACCACTAACATGGAGAACATGGATCATCCCCACTTCCAGGATCGACATGGAGGTCCACCCCATTCCACCTTCAATCCAAATGAGGGTCCTCACCAGGGTGGTGATGCTCGAAACAGAATCCTATCCCGTGCCGACTACACCGGATATGGAGTCATCCCTCCTACCACAGACTGTTGGTATAAGGACGTTGCACATACGGTCACTCTTCAACGTGGGGACCCTCCCCGTGTCCTCGTAGTAGCTGGAAAAGGTCCTCCTCACCTCATCAATCAGAGGATTCAGGGCTAGCTTCGCCTCACCAGCGCCCAGCATGGAGGTCCTACATGTGTTCAGATTGACCGATATGAGGCCCCTCATCATACTGATGTCATCAGAGGGAACAAGCATGGAGGTCCCACCCGTGCTCTTACGAGCTCGAGTGGAGTTCCTACCTTCTCTAGAACTTCCCACAGAGGTCCTCCCCATATCCCTTTTGATATCTGCCCCAGTACTCCTCACACCCCGGCTTTCTCAGGTGGAATTCCTCCATGCCCCAACACCAGCATCGCTAAAGGACCTCCTCATGTCAGAAATCTACCCAGTTTAGAAGATCCATCAAAGGGAAGGAAGGCGGTTCATTATCACCATATGAAGGATTCGAGGAAGGTCCAGACAGAGATCAAACCAATCCACTTCTCAAACTCCGAAGCAGAGTACGACTCAGCGTAGGAACCCTCCCCTCGCTCCTCCGAGCCAAGGGCTAGGGAAGGAACATGGAACGTCAGACTAGTACTCCCGGAATTCATGGTCCATCAGATTCAACCCTCCCTCCATAGGTATATAGAGGAGGATGGAAATTTTGCAACCCCGCAGGTTATGGTTGTTCATTCACCACCATCATCACTAGAATCGCTCTCTACCTCAACTAGAGAACACAGAGCTATTCTGGGGACCAATGGTGGGTGAGCAGCAGCGCGACCTATTATCAGTAGCCCTAGCCCCTGTGCCAGGAACTGCAGCTATCATCTCATTCTATCACGACATAGCGGCCAAGTCACTACACTCTTTGGAGGACAACCCGATATTCGACGGCCAGTCAGCCCGTTCGTTGTATTCCCCACCGGCCATCATGCCTTCCTAGCTGTCAACATCAGTACCATTGCCAGTTCCTCAGCCACCCCTTGTTGAAGAGTGGGGTAATTAAGGGCTAGACCCTGAATCCGAGCCAAGGAGCATGTGGAATATCCTCGCAGCGGACCACTTCCTTGAGATGTTCTGGCCAGTTGTAGTGCCGAATTTCAGTGCACCAGAATCCCTCACCCCAGAGGAAGTTGAGTGTTTCTATCAAACCCTCTGGGTGATGCACTTCCACCACCATCATCAGCGAGTGGTTTATCCTAGGATCCAAGATCATTTCGTGGACATTGGCGAGCAATGACGTCTGTTCAACCTGGATGCACTCCCTATCACATAGTGCCCTGAGTCACCAGGCCACCGTAAGGCCCTCCAACAGCAATGCGTTCAGAGTTTCATGGTACTACACATTATTATCAAGGACGCTTCCCCCCACATTCAAATCAGTGGTTGGGGCCAGTATAATTTTCTCCTCTTCAGTCCTATTCGACGGCAGCCCAACTCACTAGGCGATATTGAGGACATGCCCCCAAGAAGGTTCACAGTCATCATGGTCGAGATATTGGACGAGGAGAATGAGTTGGAGGTTCTTGATGGGTACATACCCCCCGAGGTAATCCCACCACTACTGGATCCATCGAAAAGAGTTACTCACTAGAAGAGGAATATACTAGGTCTCATTATGCCAACCAAGTCATTAGTCATTAGCTGAAATCAAAGTAATGATAAAGAGAACCTCGGAGCTGCCAAAGACTATGACCTGTCCGTCTCAGTACAGAAGACGAAGGAGGACCCTGAGAAGGCCACATTGTGCCAACAACATAGCGAATAGAAGAAGTTGGTCAATGAACCTCTCACTGAACGTGCTGCAGAGTGACATACAGACTATGGAAATCCTTGGCCCCGGCAGTAGGGGCAGGAAAAACTTCCCCTCGGTGAGCTACCACTAGGTGACCCTAACCATCCTACCCCCGTAGACAGGTTTGGGGATGGAACTTACGATAAGAGGGCACGATATGTCTCAACAAACCCTCTGGAATCACACGAAAATCCAAGGAACCCATCTCGGGGTCCCCCAGTTGCCCCGCAGGTCTCTCCACCAGCCGTTGAGCCACCCTACTATGGTGAAGAACTCGCCAATGAACTCGTGGTTAGGGATCCCCGTCAAGATAGGGACCCTCATCTAAATGATCCAATGGAGGCACTCATTGACTGCCTTGTGGCGTTGGAAATGCGACAGGTGGCTCTCCCACCTGATGGCCAGCCATATCCAGCATGGGTGGATGATATGCGGGAACCTCTAGATTTCGGGAATCCCACCTTTTCCCCCTTCCATGTGACAGGGGACCGGCCAAAGCATCTGACACACTTTGCCTCAAGGTGTGGGCCCATTTTAGGGACTCTAGCGCAGCAAGAGGTCTCCAAGCTGCGATGTTTTGTGCGGACATTGGAGGGACTTGTGTTTGTCTAGTACAGTTAGCTCCCCATCAGATCAGTGACCATCTGGGAGGACCTCCATAGGCAATTACTCTACCAGTTCAGCTCCACCACGTGGAAAATGAGCATCGTAGACCTCTTCAAGTGCAAACAGAGGCCCGATGAGCATGTCCCAGACTTTATCGCCTGGTGGAAAGGACTCACATACTTCCTTGAAATGCTGCTGACTCAGGAGTAATTACTGACGATGTGTGTGGGAAATGTTAATATGGAACTAGTTCCCTCTCTGATCACCCATAACTACCCTGTAGGATTTCAAGATGTCTCTGATAAGGCCCACCGCCTAGAAGAAGCCCTAGAACAGGCCAGCCAGGCACATCTGTTGCCCCCTGTAATTCCTGCAATGAGGGATTCTAGATCCAAGCCCACCATGATGGCCCAAATAGAGGCCCCCAGATAGCTGGAATTATTACCAATGGTGCTGCCTCTGCAACCTCGCAGAGGCCCGCCACCACAGGCGCAACCTCCAACCCAGCAGCATCCACCTTAGAATCAGCAGGTGCCCCCGCACAACGTGCAGCCACCACCTAGATGGGATAACCAGGCTCCACCTCCTTGACAGACTTCTATAGCTCCTCGTCAGGGGAAAGCTCCAAGGCCCCCCTTTCCAGATAGAAGAAACCCGACCTACTCATTTAATTAGAATCAGGTTCCCTGCTATTTCCGAAGTTCCTTGGAACAAGGGATTGTGCATTTTCTTGAGTGCAGAAGGCCAGAAGAGGCGAACCTCACTGATCACCCCAACTACTTTCCCTATCACTGGATCCTGGGGAACACTCTCAAGTAGTGATATGTGTTCAATGACTAGCTCTAAGATCAGCGATAACAACATAGTTAGGCTGGGTCCAGCCCCGACATATGTAACATGCATCTTTGTGAGGCCAGACAGTAGCAGCGATAGTGAGGGCGAGTGGCATCAGGTTTCCAGTCACGGATCTCAGAAATATGACGACTGGATGGCTCGAAAAATGGTCACCCATGCCCATGGTATCATCCGTTCACACCTGAATCGGCCAGAGCCTTTAGAAGTTGTGACCACCACTTCTACATCGGCATCTCATCCGGCCTCTTCCTAGAATAGAAAACACTGGCGGCGCCTGGGAAAGAAATGTGCCCTACCATTTCCATCGTCATCTCGTACTATCGAATACTTCATGCACCCAAAGATGGGGATTACTCCCTGGATCCACCCAGTAGTGGATGACTATTCAAGTGACAGTCAAGGATACGCTTCGGTTAACCCCGTGGAGTTGGTAAACCCCTACATGACTCCCGATGACGGGGAGCGCCAGGCGGATCTCCCCAACTTCCCCAGCCGACGCCAACGTCGGCGGAGCCATGAATATGTGGGTCATCGAGGAACATCAGTTGGCACTCCCAGATGGCCTATGCAAGCCACTGTGACTAGACAACATGCCCAGCGTAGAGCTCAACACGTACAACCTCCTCATCTGATGTCATCAGGCCCACCTCCACCACCGTTTGTGCTACTGGGTCAGGAAGAGCCACCTCGACCGTGCCACGACCAGCCACGCCCTACTACATGCCAGTATTTGTCACTTGGACTTCATATGTTAGACACTCTGTGGGCTTCGACAAGTGGGAAGCGGGATATGCCCAACACCAGTCAGCCACCGGTGCAGCTAGTAGGGGCCACCGTACCGCCTGTCATTGAGCGACCTCCTGCAAGCAAAAGTTCACGCCTGGTACGAAATTGTGATGTTCTGAAGCACCTTGTCAGTATCCCAGTAAGGCTTTCTATCCTCGAGGCCCTTCTCCTATCGGCATATATGCGTGAGGCCCTCGCTAAGGCTTTAAGAAGCCCCCTCCAGTTTGAGACGGAGGTAGCAGCTGTACAGGTCATTCATGCGAAAGTGATAGAGAATGATGAATTCCATGACATTATATCATTCTCCAGAGAAGATGAAGGTTCTCCCATAAAGTGGAACATTCTCCAATTATACACCACTTACCAATTCAATGGCGTGGAGGTTCACCGCTGTCTTGTTGACACCAGCTCTTGGATTGACCTTATCTTGACATAGAAACTACGGAATCTGGGGTTATCCGAAGATGACTTGACTCCCTCCGACCTGAAAATTCAGGGATACGACAGGACAGAGTAGACCCTAGTATGCAAGATCCTTTTGAAGACCCAGTTCAGTGGCCTATTTTCTATTACTGATTTTATGGTTGTCTCCCAAGACCCTGCGTACAATGCATTGATGGGCAGACCATGGCTCCACATGCACGCGGCGGTTCCATCATCGTATCACTAGTGCCTCAAGTACTCCCTCAATAGTCGAGTGGGAGTGCTCCAAGGTGAAGCATATTTTTTGGCCTCTTGTGAAGCCCTATACCTAGATTCAAACTACTATAAGTGAAAGGACAAGAAGATTCAAGCCAATGAGGTCGAGCATGATGCGGTTGCAACCGACCCATAGGCAGGTTTGGATGACGCCTACGTCTTCCTGATCCATCAATTGGAAGCCATGAACCCCGATATGGGGCAATGTTTTGTTGTCTCTAGTACAATGGGGAAGCATATTCTCAGGTCCATGCGACATCGGGAGATCACATCATATTCTTATACGAATCAATCCTCGGTGATCACTGAGCCCCCTACTCCCATAAGGTATTGGGATGTCCGCCCCATGGCAACGACAATACGTCATACTTGCTTGTTCTACCAGTCTGGAATAAACTAGCTCAAGCCGATGCACCATGATTGCTTTGATATCATCAAGCATGGCCCCTTGTGCTGAAGACCAAATGGGATCAGGTCGACAGCCTTCATTTCTATGGTTTCGGTAGTACCCGAATCTCCCGATACAGTGACCACTACTGCTTAGGCTAGTACCAGCCTCCAGTTAGAATCAGCCGACCCAGAGGAGGCTCTTCCCACTAGGGATCCCTCATCCACAAGTGAAGAAGAGGATTTTTAGGATGCTCCCCATACCTTTTAAGAGGGAATTTCCGCCAGGGTCGATGAGTTGGTAGGTAAACATCGGTAGCGAGGCAAATCCAAGGCATACATTAATCAATGCCGCCATGTCCCTCGAGGAGAAGCAGCGGTACGTAGACTTCCTAAAACAACATTTTGATGTATTCTCCTAGAGCTATGAGGAGATTCCAGGACTAGATCCTCAGGTAGCCTTCCACCACCCCGGTCTCCCTGCAAATCATCGTGGGTTCAAACAGCCTCCCAAGAAGATACACCCTTCTCACGGTGCCCTGGTGGAGGTAGAAGTTGATAACCTCATCAGATACAATTTCTATAAGGAGGTCCAGTACCCCAAATGGAAAGCCAACATTGTGCTAGTCAGGAAGAAGAACAGACATATCAGATTCTACATCGACTTTCGGGATCTCAACCGTCACTGTCTGAAGGATGATTTTCCCCTTCTTATGATGGAATTGTTGATAGATGCTACGACTAAGATCCAAGCCCTATCCTTCATGGATGGTTACTCCAGATAAAACCAGACCTGAATGGCCCCCGAGGACGAGGAGTCTATAGCCTTCTGGGCACCACAAGGTACATTTTGTTACCATGTCATTCCCTTTGGCTTAAAGAATGCAGGTTCCACCTATCAGTAGGCCATGCATCGCATATTCAATCCAATCCTTCGGACATTGGCGGAATTCTATGTGGATGATCTGGTGGTCAAATCTCACCAGCTCTAGGACCATCTCAAGGACCTTTAGAAAGTGTTTGGCTTCCTCTATTCTCACCACCTGAAGATGAACCCATTGAAATGTGCCTTCGGGGTCACCTTTGGGAAGTTCCTTGGCTTTGTTGTCAGATATTGGGGTATCGAGATCAATCCAGAGAAGATCAAGGCCATCCGCTAGATGCCTCCCCTGAGAAATATTCGGATTCTTTGAGGTTTCCATGTCCACATAGCATACATACGCCAATTTATTTCGAATATGGCTGTAAAGTGTAAACCCTTTTCTCGGCTCATGAAGAAAGGAACCGCCTATGAGTGAGACGAAGAGTTCCAGACCGCATTTGAGGAAATCATGTTGTATTTTCTTCAGCCTCCGGTCTTAATGCCACCTGTCTTCGGAAAACCACTGGTCCTCTACGTGGCTACGCTGGAAAGATACCTTGGTGCCCTTATTGCCCAAAAGAACTATGAGGGGATGGAGAACAACCTTTACTTCCTCTGCCAGATTCTCCTCGACAAGAATAATAGATACACCCCCATAGAAAAGAGATTCCTTGCGCTGGTATTCATAGTACAGAACTTATGACATTACTTGCAGCACCATGATGTACAGATGGTGTCTCTGGTAGACCCATTGAAGTACATTTTGAACCGCCCCATTTTGATAGGCCGTCTCGCTCGGTGGACAATGATTCTCCAGCAGTTCCTTATCAGGTTTGTCCCCCATAAAGATATTAAGGGGAAAGCATTGGCAGACTACCTTGCTACCCATCCGGATCTTGCTGACCAGTCCTTGGATATCGATTTCCCTGATGAGGCGATCCTCTTGGTGGACCAAGCCATGTTGTGCTGGAAGATACACTTCGACGGTGCTTCCCTAAGCCCCACCGGTAGGAGGCGAAATGATCCCAGTCTCAACAGGGTAGGCTTAGGTATTGTCTTTATTACCCTAGCATAAGCCATTCTGATGTACTCATTCATGTTGTTAGAAGGCTCCACCAATAATGACGCAGAGTATCAAGCTCTTATCACTGGCCTCAAGTTGGCCCTCGAGATTGATGTGCCCCATTTTCATGTGAAATGGGATTCCGAACTAGTAATCAAGAAGATCAACGGTGACTACATCATCAGAAAGCCAGAGCTTGTACTGTTGTTGGAGCACACTCTCCATATAATGGCCCAGTTCCCATCTCGGATGGAGGTTACCCATGTCTGTAACGACCCGAAATTTTGAATAAATCTTGTTTCCTAATTTTATGTGTTATTTTATTTTATTTTTTATACTCAACAAAAATGTTTCATTTGATAACATGAGTATAATTAAAATGAGACCATTGTGTTTTGACTGTTATATGACAATTGGTCAATATGACCCCTGGAAACTAAACGTTTTGATTATTGTCTCTAAATAAAAGTAATCTTGGTTAATTATTATAGAAAGAAGATTCGATGGCATCACCCAGTAGTCTTGGACCGATCGAAGCCCATCTAACAGAACTTGGGAAGGAGGTAGCACCACTGGGCTTTGCTCTGGACCAAACCCAAGTCGAACTTCATCGTGTGAAGCTAGAATGGAATCGCCTTTGCGAGAAGTTAAAACTGATAGAAATTACTACGCATGCGTTGTTAGCCGAGCCTCCCTCAGATTCTCTCACCTTAGCACACCTTACACTTAGGTCCTATGCTGGTGTGATAAGGGGCTATGTAAGGAGACCATAAATGCCTTTTGTAATCCTTTTTTTTAAATAAAAATTGGGATTTCTTCTTATGATGAAGTTTATGAATTTTCAAATGACCAGATAAATATAGTATGCATATTTTTGATGAATTTTAGAAAAAGGATATTTTAAAAATGTTTATGTAAACCTTAAATAATTAAAAATGTGTAATGATATTCAAAAAATGTTCTTCTATAATTATGCTCAGTACGAAATTTAGAGTCTAATAAGATCAACTTAATTTTTGATCAATAGTAAATTATGAATAGTGATTTTATGATTAGGATTAGTAATGTGTCCAAATGGATTAGTAATCTCACTTAAAAAAATTATTAATATAATCTAGGCACCTTGATTAAGTAATGTGATTCAATAAAATGGTTAAATAATGAATTCATAAATTATTATTCAGGGTATTAGTTTTTTCGAGTGAATAGTGTTTTTTAATTAAAAATTAAATTAAAAATATTTAAAAAAATTATTTTTATAAAATGGATTTCATTTTTGAACTCAGAGCATCGATATTATGTTATGGTAATTTTTGGGGTTTTTTCTGAAAAAAATGAATTTTCGATGAATAGTGTATTTCTTTAAAAAATAAATTAAAAATATTTAGAAAATTATTTTTATAAAATGGAGTTAATTTTTGAAATCAGAGCATTGATATTTCGTAAAGGTGAAATTTTGGGATTATTCTGAGAAAGTTGAATTTTCGATGAATAGTGAAAATATAGTTTTTAAGTTACGGGTGTTTAATGACATCATTAAATGATGTATTAAGTATGTAATCAATATGGTCTACTTATGAATAGTAATATAAGGTATGAGGTTTCCCAAGTGGCCAATACCATGGGAAAGCCCATGGTTTTTCCAAAACCACTAATGAGGTGTCCCTTGGCCATTAATGCCTTATCCCCTCACTTTCCCTATAAATACCGAGACATCCTCTCATCCATTCGACTCCCCACTCTCCCCAAACAAAGTTCTGGTCTCATTACCTCCCAATGAGTCCTCCCAAGGTTCCCCCAATCCCTCAAGGTCCCAACCTTTGAGTTTTAAGAGTTACGTTTTAAGGTAAGGGATCTGATCTCTCTCGTTCTTTTCAAGAAATCTCTTTTATGTAATTTCTTTTATGCTCCATGTTCTTATGTTAAAGGGTGTTCTTTTATACTCCTATTACTTACCTATTCATGTTCACATAATGAGAGATCCCCTCTTACTCTCATTATTTCGTTTTATGAAGTTTTAAGTGGCGTCGTTAGGCTGCCGAATTTTTAAGTGGTTCTTCACCCTTCTCGTTTTGATGTTTTACTTTCATGTCAATTCTTTCAAGTTCCTTTTTGTTATGTTGGGGTATGATCTCTATATCTATCATACTGATCTTTTATGACCATATGATGAGAGACCCCATTTGATCTCTTCAATTCAGTATTTTGAAGTTTTAAGTGGCGCCGTTAGGCTGCCGAATTTTTAAGTGGTTCTTCACCCTTCTCATTTGGAAGTTCTACTTTCATGTCAATTCTTTCAAGTTAATTTTTGTTATGTTGG
Source organism: Viscum album (assembly GCA_963277665.1). Classification (NCBI taxonomy): domain Eukaryota; kingdom Viridiplantae; phylum Streptophyta; class Magnoliopsida; order Santalales; family Viscaceae; genus Viscum; species Viscum album. The sequence continues at coordinate 746,901,156 of OY728125.1, forward strand.
GGTATGATATCTATATCTATCATAATAATCTTGTATGATCATATGATTAGAGACTCCATTTTATCTCTTCAAATCAGTATTTTGAAGTTTAAGTGGCGTCGTTAGGCTGCTGAATTTTTAAGTGGTCCTTGCAACTTTCTCCCTTTTTAAAGTTCTAATTCCATGTCAAGTCTTGCAAGTTCATTTTTATTATGTTGGGGTATGATATCTATATCTATCATACTGATCTTTTATTTTCATATGATAAGATACCCTATTTGATCTCATCAATTCATTTTTGGTTGAATTTTATGTAACGCTGTTAGGCTGACGAATTTTCATAAGAGAAATCTCATTTTTGTCTTCCTTTCATGTTCTTCATTTCATATGGTATATTTTCAAATTTCATTACCATGTTCTTAAATCCCTAATATTTTGTCCCTCTACTGTTTTATGGGTCATTTATGAATTTTTGACCCATTTCACCTCTCTTTTCAACATTTTCTAAAACCTTGTAACGTAGCCCTTGTGCTGCAGAATTTTCGTCTCAAAATTCCTCTCTCTTTTTCTCAAAATTATTTTATATTATAAAGTGAATACTCAAAGATCTTATTTCTACAGTGGTATTCACATATGTATCAAAATTTTCTATTTTAAATTCTGGGATTTACATACATGAAACCCGCTTTCCCTTTCCGTGGGTTTAAAGTGACATAATGATCATGTCATTAAAGCAGTTTTTAAAACGTTATGATTATGAAATGAAACCCATTTATTTTATGCTATATGGGTTGTTTATGAAATTATTGATGATGATATATGTGTCGCACATGATAATAAAGAAATTTCAAGGGTGCGCCCAGATAGCGATCCAATGCACTGGGTAAAGACTTAATCTCTAGAGATGACTTTTTAGACTGATACCTTGGTGAATAACCTTGGTAATTTTTAATGACACCTTGGGGATGGACCTTGGTGAAAAGAAATGATTGTCAATATTAAATGTTGCAGCCACATCTTCAAGTTATGAAAAATTTTATTTTTATTATGATATGCCTCATGATTTCTTTCTCATGCCTTAATGTTCTTTTCATGACCTTATTGAAGTATCTCAAGTTCACATGTAAAATGTTTCTCTTGTTTCCCTTACTGGGCCTTCTGCTCACCCTTTCTTTTGATGTATGTCCCCAGGTTATGAGATGCAGTAATGAACCTAGGATGAACATGAGGAGAATCCTTTCAAGTGTTTAAGAAGAATCTTTTATGTTTTCATGTTTAAAGTTCCTGGTTTCCAAGACACTAAACCTTAATGATCCTCGGTTTTGTAAAATGTAATGAAAGTTTATGTGATATAAAGGTGGGATTCTATAGTTGGTATCAAAGGATGGTTTAGTTATTTGTGGAAATTAGGATATGAAAACTCTAGGAATAACCCTATAGAAAAGTTTAAATATAAAAAATCTTCCTGGTATTTTGGTGAGTATTGAGTAAGGGGTTGCCAAGCAAATACATCCCTATCTGGATACGAGCAGGTAGAGGTGGCTCTGGCACAGACGTACATTGGGGTAAAACTCGAAAACACCGCTTTGAGCTAGACTCGAACGGGAACTGGTACACGACAACGGGCCTTACTGCACTCTTTGTTACAACACTCCCGGGGGATATGCTTTGGTAAATTCATAAGCTTAGTATGAACCATTGTTAAAGGAACAAAGATAAAATAAAATAAAGATTCACATAAGAATATATGATCATGGATAACCTAGATAGGAACCTAGGGGATCACAAGTTAGGGTATACTTTTCTTCTACAAGTTATCCTTATATGCTTTCAGTTCCTTTTCATGATTATTGGCTAAGTACTTAAGCCCCTAATTATGCTTTCTCTTCTTAGTTAATGGTGAGAAATGGAAGAACATGTCCCAACAAAAAATGTGATAGGAAATGCGACGATTGTCATATTAATATGATAGGGATGATTAGGGGATTAAAATATGATTATTATTTTGGAAGACGTTCACTATTTTGGGGACCCTATATGATCGAGGTAAATAGATTACTACGGTATTTTCATTGAGGAGTAAGGTTGACTTATATTTTGAAGAATCGATGAATTTAAGGTGGACTTAGAGTAATTTAGGTTACTTATGGGAATGATTAACCTATCTTGGTTAAATATGTTTAGGTTAGATACTTTTGTTATAATATGTTAGGAGTGGTTGATGTTTTTTGGAGATGAACAATGAATTTTATTTTGGAAGACTATGTTATCAAATCCTTCTTGTATTTGGGTTTCAATCTTAGTTTGGTTTATTTTGAGGAATTTTAAGGACCATTATTTATGGAATGGACTATGATGAAGTTTGGGTAGTACCATGGAACATTGAATATTTAAAAGTAGTTTCCATTCCTATGGGATTATTTCTTTTTGAAGAGTTGTTTTACCTTACCATATCTGTTTTTGGGATAATGTTTAAAGATAGAAGAAATAGATAGTTAATCTTTTTTGGATTGTGTTATTCTCTAGAAGATGATTCTTGTGTTTTGATGAGACCAAGTAGTTTTGAATGCTCATAGTTTGGAGAAAAGGTTAGTTTTGGGTAGAAACTTATTAAAGGATGAAACCCTACATGAAGATAGGTATATTTTCTTATGTTTTTGTTTTATGTTGTAAATGAATTCCTCAAAATTATGAAAAGGAATGTAAAACAAAAACGTTGTTGGTGTACGTTTCCTACTAGGTAATCAAAGACCGTTTACACACATCATAAGTTTGGGAATTTCTTATGGTTAACTTTCTCATAATCATGTTTTCTATCACTCTCCCTCAGAACTTGACCCTTTGTTTTCTCCTCCATGTCCATGTTTTCATACATGGAATCCTAGTGTGGGCTAACTCGGGTGACCTTTGTACTTACCTTTTTTTTCTTTTAATGTAATAGTTTTACTGACTCCTTTTCCGATGTGGGACTTTCAATGAAATATCAAAACCCAATTTTAAAAATTGCGAGGATGCAATTTCTTAAGGGGGGAAGATTGTAACCACCCGAAATTTTGAATAAATCTTGTTTCCTAATTTTATGTGTTATTTTGTTTTGTTTTTTATACTCAACAAAAAATTTTCATTTGATAACATGAGTATAATTAAAAGGAGACCATTGGGTTTTGACTGTTATATGACCATTGGTCAATATGACCCCTGGAAACTAAACGTTTTGATTATTGTCTCTAAATACAAGTAATCTTGGTTAATTATTATAGAAAGAAGATTCGATGGCATCACCCAGTAGTCTTGGACCGATCGAAGCCCATCTAACAGAACTTGGGATGGAGTTAGCACCACTGGGCTATGCTCTGGACCAAACCCAAGGTGAACTTCATCGTGTGAAGCTAGAACGGAATATCCTTTGCGAGAAGTTCAAACTGATAGAAATTACTACTCGTGCGATGTTAGCCGAGACTCCCTCAGATTCTCTCACCTTAGCACACCTTACACTTAGGTCCTATGCTGGTGTGATCAGGGGCTATGTAAGGAGACCGTAACTACCTTGTGTAATCCTTTGTTTTAAATAAAAATTGGGATTTCTTCTTATGATGAAGTTTATGAATTTTCAGATGACCGGATAAATATAGTATGCATATTTTTGATGAATTTTAGAAAAAGGTTATTTTAAAAATGTTTATGTAAACCTTAAATAATTAAAAATATGTAATGATATTAAAAAAATGGTCTTCTACAATTATGCTCAGTACGAAATTTAGAGTCTAATAAGATCAACTTAATTTTTGATGAATAGTAAATTATGAATAGTGATTTTATGATTAGGATTAGTAATGTGTCCAAATGGATTAGTAATCTCACTTAAAAAAGTATTAATATAATCTAGGCACCTTGATTAAGTAATGTGATTCAATAAAATGGTTAAATAACGATTTCATAAATTATTATTCAAGTATTAGTTTTTCGAGTGAATAGTGTTTTAAATTAAAAATTAAATTAAAATTATTTAAAAAATTATTTTTATAAAATGGATTTCATTTTTGAACTCAGAGCACTGATTTTATGTTATGGTAATTTTTGGGGTTTTTGCTGAAAGAAATGAATTTTCGATGAATAGTGTATTTATTTAAAAAATAAATTCAAAATATTTAGAAAATTATTTTTATAAAATGGAGTTCATTTTTGAAATCAGAGCATTGATATTTGGTTAAGGTGAAACTTTGGGATTATTCTGAGAAAGTTGAATTTTCGATGAATAGTGAAAATACAGTTTTTAAGTTACGGGTGTTTAATGACATCATTAAATGATGTATTAAGTATGTAATCAATATGGTCTACTTATGAATAGTAATATAAGGTATGAGGTTTCCGAAGTGGCCAATACCATGGGCAAGCCCATGGTTTTTCCAAAACCACTAATGAGTTGTCCCTTGGCCATTAATGCCTTGTCCCCTCACTTTCCCTATAAATACCAATCCATCCTCTCATCCATTCGACTCCCCACACTCCCCCAACGAATTTCTGGTCTCATTACCTCCCAAGGAGTCCTCCCAAGGTTCCCCCAAGCCCTCAAGGTTCCAACATTTGAGTTTTAAGAGTTACGTTTTAAGGTAAGGGATCCGATCTCTCTCTTTCTTTTCAAGAAATCTATTTTATGTAATTTCTTTTATGCTCAATGTTCTTATGTTAAAGGGTGTTCTTTTATACTCATATTACTTCCATTTTCATGTTCACATAATAATATATCCCCTCTTACTCTCATTATTTCTTTTTATGAAGTTTTAAGTGGCACCGTTAGGCTGCCGAATTTTTAAGTGGTTCTTCACCCTTCTCATTTTGAAGTTCTACTTTCATGTCAATTCTTTAAAGTTCCTTTTTGTTATGTTGGGGTATGATATCTATATCTATAATACTGATCTTTTATTATCATATGATGAGAGACCCCATTTGATCTCTTCAATTCAGTATTTTGATTTTTTAAGTGGCGCTGTTAGGCTGCCGAATTTTTAAGTGGTTCTTCACCCTTCTCGTTTTGAAGTTATACTTTCATGTCAATTCTTTCATGTTCCTTTTTGTTATGTTGGGGTATTATCTCTATATCTATCATACTGATATTTTATGATCATATGATGAGTGACCCCATTTAATCTCTTCAAATCAGTATTTTGAAGTTTAAGTGGCGTCGTTAGGCTGCTGAATTTTTAAGTGGTCCTTGCACCTTTCTCCCTTTTTAAAGTTCTAATTCCATGTCAAGTCTTTCATGTTCCTTTTTATTATGTTGGGGTATGATATCTATATCTATCATACTGATATTTTATGTTCATATGATGAGAGACCCTATTTGATCTCATCAATTCATTTTTGGTTGAAGTTTATGTAACACTGTTAGGCCGACGAATTTTCATAAGAGAAATCTCATTTTTGTCTTCCTTTCATGTTCTTCATTTCATATGGTATATTTTCAAATTTCATTACCATGTTCTTAAATCACTTATATTCTGACCCTCTACTATTTTATGGGTAATTTATGAATGTTTGACCCATGTCCCCTCTCTTTTCAACGTTTTCTAAAACCTTGTAACGTAGCCGTTGTGCTGCAGAATTTTCGTCTCAAAATGCCTCTCTCTTTTTCTCAAAATTATTTTATGTTATAAAGCAAATACTCAAAGATCTTATTTCTATAGGGGTATTCACATATGTATCAAAATGTTCTATTTTAAATTCTTGGATTTACATACATGAATCCTGCTTTCCCTTTCTGTGGGTTTAAAGTGACATAATGATCATGTCATTAAAGCAGTTTTTAAAACGTTATGATTATGAAATAAAACCCATTTATTTTATGCTATATGGGTTTTTTATGAAATTATTGATGATGATATATGTGTCTCACATGATAATAAAGACATTTCAAGGGTGCGCCCAGATAGCGCTCCAATGCATTGGGTAAAGACTTAATCTCTAGAGATGACTTTTTAGACTGATACCTTGGTGAATAACCTTGGTAATTTTTAATGACACATTGGGGATGGACCTTGGTGAAACGAAATGATTGTCAATATTAAATGTTGCAGCCACATCTTCAAGTTATGAAAAATTTTATTTTTATTATGATATTCCTCATGATTTCTTTCTCATGCCTTAATGTTCTTTTCATGACCTTATTGAAGTATCTCAAGTTCACATGTAAAATGTTTCTCTTATTTCCCTTACTGGGCCTTCTGCTCACCCTTTCTTTTGATGTATGTCCCCAGTTTATGAGATGCAGTAATGAAACTAGGATGAACATGAGGAGAAGCCTTTCAAGTGTTTAAGAATAATCTTTTATGTTTTCATGTTTAAATTTCCTGGTTTCCAAGACACTAAACCTTAAAGATCCTCGGTTTTGTAAAATGTAATGAAAGTTTATGTGATAAAAAGGCGGGATGCTATAATGTCCCTCAATCATAGAATGGTCGAGATGATGCCTTGGATAGCCTAGCTGCATCACCTGCAGAGCCTAAGCAGGATGACCTGATTGTCCATGTGGAATATTGGAGAGTCATTGCTCCCGTCATTCTAGATGATGATGACATCCCAAAGGTGAGTCATCTTACTACTGGAGCCTCCATGCTAGGACCCCCAGATGCAGTGGGTGAAGTGAATCCCGATTGGAGATCCCCCTCTGTTGAGTATCTCCAAAATGGTTACCTCTCAGCTGATCAGGCCATGCGCGAGCGAATCTGATGCTACACACTGCAGTTTAACCTCCAGAGTGGTCCCAGTCTTGAGAAGATCCTATAAAAGCATGGATTACATGGTGTTATCTTTTTTTGCATCCAAGGAGTTGAGATTTATTAGGATATGTAGGAGGTTCATGCCAGTTCCTGTGGTGGCCACCAGACTGGGCCGAAACTATCTTACCAGATCCAGAGACTGGGGTACTTTTGGCCCTCCATAGTCCATGAATACATTGAGTTCTCCAAAAGGTGTCTTGCATACCAAGTTCATGATAACTTCATGCATCGGCCACCAGATCCTCTCCACACTACCATGTACTCTTGGCCATTTTTAGTCTAGGGACTGGATGTCGTGGGACTATATCCACCGGCGACAACTCACCAGTGTCGATTCATCCTAACCACTACAGATTTGTTTTCCAAGTGGGAAGAGTTAGTTCCACTGAAGGATGTCAAGGCCCGTTTTATCATTGACTTCATGAGATCTAATATCATCTATGGATTTGGAGTCCCTCATGTCATTCTCACTGATAACAGAACCATCTTTCGAGAATCTGAGTTGAAGAAGTTCTACGCCAAGTACAACATCCACTCTAACCATTACTCCTTCTATCATGCACAAGAAAATGGGTAGATCGATCCGTTCAAGAGAACCATCTCTAACATTTTCAGAAAATGGTTGGTCAGAACAAGAAGAGTTGGCCAGATAAGCTCCCCAACCCCCACTTGTCTTATCAGACGAAGACTCATAATTCCACACAGGTGACCCCATATTCCCTGGTATATGGAATAGAAGTCGTCTTGCCTATCAAGATTCAGTTTCCTTCATTACACACAGCGGTCTACGAACAGCAGGCGCCAGATAAGGTAGCTGAAATTCATCTGGATGAATTGGAAGTACTTGACGAGAATTGGATTTGTACCCTACACAGCCTGGAAAGACACCAGAACAAGATGGCCAGAGCCTTCAACAAGAAGGTCCACCTACTCTCTTTCCTATAAGGTGATCTGGTATTGGCCCTCAGAACACCAATGATAGCTGGTAGGAAACCACTCATGTTGGAGCCCAAATGGGAAGTACCTTTCATTGTTCACAAGGTTTACCCCAATGGTGCATTCTCACTGGTGACCATGCATGGTGAGCATATAAATCCTCCCATTAATGACAAGTTTCTCAATCAATACTTTTCCTGAGCCAGCTAGTCTGGCATGACCCTAGACTATTTGGTCCCACACGAACCTAAACTACACGGTCCTACATGAATTTAAACTATAAATCATCCTGCATGAAGTTAAATTGTATGTCGTCATGCAAGATGTTAAACTGCACCCTTAGAACTATGTGTGGATTGATTCCCATCCTCATGGGATATGTAGGAACGCTCAAATATTTTGTCTTAAGCCCAACCCCAAATTTTCTTCTTTGACTACCCCATGGGGGTAGACCTCTTGGAAGATCCTTACACGGCGTATAATGGCTTCTTTGGCCCCCGCTCGTGTCAGGATTATGATGATCGCATCCTATTATCCCTTCTCATTCTTCTCATCTCCCACATCCTCACCGTACAACGTTAAACTTCATGTCCTTTAAGAACAATGTATGGCTTGATTCCCATTCTCATAGGATATGTAGGAACGCCAGGACATTTCATCTGTTGGCCCAACCCAAATGTCAGAATTCCCCCTCGGGTTGGGACACATGGTATGGCATAGGATTGTTCCCCAATTCATGTCAAGCTCATCTCGATCCTGCTATACGTCCCACTCCCCAGAGATATTCATTAATTACACCACCCTTCTTGACGTTTAAATGCATGGGCACAGCTATGCTACACCCACTCCTCTAAATGGGACTCCATAATCTTTCACATTCAAAGGGACCCCCGACTAGCATGGATGCTCGGCCTAAGGGCTCTCCTACCACTTCGGGCCAAAAACCTCGAGTATGTTGAGAAAAAATTGATACAAGTCCTGCATTGAAAATATGGTTGGCGGTTGATGCTCATTTGTTGTTACCATTTCAGGTCACACTATAAGGACGTTGTATTTTGAACAGGGTCAGTGGCTATCCTTTTCCATTGTCACCACCCCCATAGATCCCAAACATTTAGTGTGGTGGTTCATCCTTCCCACTGAATCTTCAATTTGCGACTCCCTTCGGGCGATGCCAGTTATCAGACCCTTATATGATATGGAAAGCTGAATATGGACCCTTGTTTTCCACACTGAGCACTGATCACGTGGGCTTAGGAACTGTGATGAGGCGGTAACCGCACAAGAGGTCATATGGCTATAGTTGGTTGGGACACCCAACCTTAGGTCCTTCGACCCCTTCAGGCCCCTCGCTTAAGTTCTCATTTAGGATTGTGTGGTGCGGTGTAGACTCATGTCATATTTCATGTCTGGATATTTTTCTAAGCCATACATCTCCTTTGTAGATATCCCCTCATTCATTTATCATTCGTTTTGTGATCACAGGCCCTGCCATGCTCAGTATGACCCATCTCTTGGGTTTCCGTCACCCTCTATATTCAGAAGGGCCCCTGAATGGCATGGATACTGGACCCAAGGGCTCTCTTACCCTTACGAGATAACACCCTCGAGGATTGCGGCCGATAAGTTGATACAAGTCCCATGTTTGGAATACGGTCAGTGGTTGATGCTTAATTGTTTTCCCCAAATTCTGGTCACATAAGGGTGGATACTATGTTGCGAACCTGGTCAATAGTCGTCCTCAATCATCATTTCTGCTTTGTGGTCTTCCACAAGTACAATTATTTTCCCTTTCTATCCCACACAAATGAAATTAAACTAGGCATCCACGGTCCGAGTTCTATAACCCTAAACTAAGATCACTTTCGTACTGACTACAAGACGTTAAACTGTAAGCTGGACATGACGCTCCATCCATGGCCCAACCTCAGGCCCCTTAGCCTTTCCTGGCCCCTAGACCATTGTCTCACTTAGGATGGTACGGTGTGGTGTGGTATTATGTCCTCATTCACGTCAGGTTACTCACCATGTCGTACACATCCCTAGATGAGATACCTTACCCCTACCTTCGTCCTCACTGCAAGACGTTAAACTGCAAGCTGGCCACAACATTCTATCTGTGGCCCAATCTTGGGCCCCTAGCCCAAGTTCTCACTTAGGGTTGTATGGTGTGGTGTGGGATTATGTACTCATTCACGTCGGGTTACTCTCGGCAATGTACACCTCCTTTGGGTGGGGTATCTTACCCATTTGCATCCTTATTTCATGACGGTAAAATTCACATTACCCTCTTTTAGAACTACGCATAGCTTGATTCCCATCTTAATGGGATACGTAGGACCACCCGAATGTCTAGACTTCAGGTCCAGCCCCATCTCTTAGAAATCTCCCCTTCACCTTGGCCCCTTGTCCTGCACTTTCCCAGGGAGAGGTCTATATGGTATGGGATTATTTCCTCATTCACGTCGGGTTTGTAACAACCACACCATGTACTTATTTCTACTGAGAGTTCTATATCCTCTTATTCTATACTCATCTCTTCAAATTGGACACTCTCAAGTTGATCCCTTCAACCCTATTCGGTGATTCACCAATGTGGCCAAGAGTACTCTGGTTCAGCATCTCGAGTGTCATATTTTACCTAGACATGCTTTCAACCATTTTTCAGGCTTCGTGTTCCCCTTCATTTGGGCTTCCATAATCTTTCACACCTGAAGGGACCCCCAAATGGCATGGATTATAGGTCTAAGGGCTCTCCTACCATTACGGGCCAACGACCCTGAGAGTTTCAGGAAATAAATCGATATAAGTCATGCATTGTGAATATGGTTAGCGGTCGACACTCATTTGGTTGTCCCCATTTTAGGCTAACGTGATATGGATGCTGTGTTTCGAACACGGTCAACAGTTATCCTCCATCATCATGCCAGCCCCTTCAAGCCTTGAATGTTGGTTACATGATTCAAATTATTTTCCACCCCATCATGTCCTATTGTAATTTCAACACTCCTGGCACTATCCCTCTGTGAGCATTTGCACATTAGGAGGAAAAAATCCGTGGTAAAGGCGTCATTCGAGGCTCTGCACCAACATCCCTTTGGGGTGCATTCCAGGTATTGAAAAAACCTATTCCGCCCTTGTATCCCACACTGAGTTTGACGCACGTGGGCTTTGGGATAGGGTTGAGGTCTGCACTAACTAGGATGTATTTTTCTCCTCTATGGTCCGAGCTCTAAGACCATAAACTAAGATCTCTTTTAGAACTATGTACAACTTGATTCCAATTCTCATGGGATATGTAGGAACACCCAAACATCTCGTCTTTGGGTCCAGTTCAATTGAGAGCTAATTTCTCTTGCCCCTTATCCTCAAATATTTGTTGGCCCCTCGGCCCGAGGTTTCCTCCTCGGAATTGCGCACGTTATGGTGTCGACCTTGTCCTCATTCACGTTGGGTATGCTTTATCACGCCGTGCGCATCCCCTCTGAAACCTCATCTCTTCTGGATACATCTAGTACATATGACTTTAAACTATGATTCTTAGTCCCACACGACTTTGAATTGTTTCATTTATCATGTATGACATTAAAAATGCATGGTTGGTCCCATCACATGACCCTAAATTGTGACATTATCGTCCTGGCTGCACGACGAAAAATGGAACTGCACCGTGATATCCTCACTCGAGGAGGAATCATGTTTGGTATCGGTCATTAACCATACCACTTTTCAATGCCTGCATATGGCTTGATTTTTGTGATGATTCCTGGACTTTCTATCCTAGGTCAATCTCTACAAAAAAAATCATTCATCCTAAAGGACAAACAAGATATATCAAATGCTGCTTCTTTCGGTGCAAGGTCCAGACTTACACAACCTTTTAGAACTATGTGTGGCTTGATTCCCACCCTCATGGGATACGTAGGAACGCTCGTTCACTTTTCCTCGGGCCCATCCTAACTTATATTTTCAATCCCTCGACCTGAAACCTCCCCCAAGAAGCGCATGGTGATCTGGACCATGCCCACATTCACATCGGGTTTGGTAATTACATTGTCATGTGTCTCTAATTTCTTATGATACATGGTCCAAGCTCTATGACCATAAAATAAGACCACTCCACATCATCGCCACAATACATTAAACTGAACGACATCTTCCAAAACTACGTTTGGATTTATTCCCATACTCATGGGATACATAGGAATGCCCATGCATTTTTTGTCTCCGGGTCTAGCCCCAGGAATATGCAAATCATGTACCTTCGTTTTCATCCCCTTGGCCAAAACTCATTTGGGAATATGTGGTGTGGTGAGTACCTATTAGGTTCTTGTTCACATTGGGTTTTTCAATAGCCGCACCATGTGTTTCCCATATCTTTTCCTAGCGTCGTCTGAGTTCTATGACCCAAAACTAAGATCTCCCTATGGGAACTGCACGTTATGTTTGGATATTTCACCACACTACACACAGTCCATTAAATCAATCCCCCCTTAATGGTCCACCCTAGGACCTTAAGTTGAAAGTGTGTGACCCCGGTCCTTGTCCTTGGGAAGAAACTTGACTCCCTCTATCTGATGCGTCTTATTGTCGTACTCAGATGCATTCTGACAAAGAACCCGAAGTGTGAAATTTTCATGGGGACATTCCCCTCGTTCCATGTCCAAGATTCATGAGATCTTTATTTGGATCCTCATCCTCCTCTAAATCAAAAGGGACCACCTTCGTGTCCTGATCTCATGCCACCTCGGCTCACCTACCGTTTCAGGCCAACGCCCCTAAAGATCTCAGACGACATTTGTGACAGGTCCCGTTTTTCGGACATGGTCAGCGGTCGACCCTCATTTTTTTGTCCCCATTATAGGCTAACGTGTTATGGATACTGTGTTTCAAACATGGATATATCTATCCGTTATCATTACATCACCATCATTTCGGTCCATATCTCAAGCATCATGATTCACACATTTCCACTTCCTTATGCTCAAGTGGAATTCCGACATACTCGGATTTACTCTTCAGCGCATCTAGGTGCATTATATAGGTAGGTCAGTATCAGTGGGACGTCATTAAACTAGTGTCCCATCATCCCTAATGTGTGCCTTCCTATTCTAGGAATGTCCAATCACTGCTTCTTGTTTCCCACATCGAGCATGACTCACATGGGATTAGTAGTTCTAGTAGGACATGTACTAGCACAGCCATGCCACACGTACCTTTCCTCATCCCGCATGACATTAAACTGCACTCTCAAAACTACATATGTCTTGATTCCCATCATCATGGGGTTTGTAGGAATGCCCAACCACTTTTCTGCGGGCCCATCCTAATTTTCACTTTTGATCCCTTGACCTGAGGAGTTTTTTCCAGGAATACGTGGTGTGGTCCGGACCATGTCCTCATTCACGTCGGGTTTATAGCTCCCATACCACATACTCCTTTCCCAGGATCTCCCATTTCACTCCACATCCTATCATATGATGTTAAACTTCATGAGTCCATATGTCCCCAACACATGGAACTAAACTATGGTTCTACCCTGAACAAGTTTGGGGTGCCCATGTTTATCATGGGATGCGTCATTTTCTTCTTTAGAGAGGATTCTCCCTACCAGTGTTGGTCTCTGACCACACTATTCCCTAAGAACTATATTTGGTCTTGATTTCTATTCTCATGGGATACTTAGGAACCCCTATACATCTTGCCTCTAGGTCCAGCCCTAGGAATCATAATTCTTGTTCCCTACTATTTTTGTGTCCCTTTACCTGAGCTCTTTTGGGGAACCATGAAATTTTACCTTTACCATGAACAAGTTCAGGTTTCCCCACGATAACGTTGGGAGGTGATTGTTTCCTCATCATATAGGTCCTATTTAGAAGAAGGAATGATCCATGATCAGACTGGTGCACCCACCTAATGTGTTCTCACCAAGGTGGAATAATTCCAAGAGTGTTGAATTCCATTAAAGCAAACCACCACTCCAACTTCCACGCTTTGCATGCCCGTTATTCGGAAGATCATCCCCTTTCACATCAGAAGGAACCCCCTAATACTATAAATGAGCATCCTATGGCTCACCAACTATCATGGTCCAACGTTCAAGAAGACAAATGGATGACATTCTGTGCCAGGTCTCGTGTTTTGAACATGGTCAGTGGTCAGCCCTCATTTGGCATCCCCATTTCAGGCTAATACAATTTGGATACTATGTTTCAAACATGGTCCATAGTTATCCTCTATTGTCACGCCACCCCCTCATAGTTTTCTGAATCTGGGGTATTGTGATTCACACTTTCCACTACCTTATGTTTGGGTTTATTTCATATTCCCTTAGCATTACCCCGCTCGTGCACTAGAGCACATTGGGAAGACGACACGTCCATAGTTCTGAGGTCCTAGTCCCCTAATCAGGCCTCTCCCTTCTCTTCCCAGGAATCCGGATTGGATGTTTGAACCTCCGGTTCCCAAAGCCTGGTTGGTACTCCTACATTCAAATGAAGTAGTAATATGAGCATCCCTTGTTTCTCACATTGGGTATGACCCACGTGAGCTTAGGAATGGATTACTATTTATTTCAGGGTTGTGGTTGGAGGATATTTAACCAAATAAACAAGTAAATAAATCTATCCATACATGCTGTTTAGAACAAGAGGCAGTAAATAGAAGTGTGTTTATGAGTTCAACCAAAAAAAGGCCCTTAAAGATCATAATCTTGGATAAACTATTCTAGCACTGCTACCTCTTGGCTTATGGCCTCCAAGATTGACTCTCGCCCCCTGAGAACCTTCTCCTCATCAGCGGTCACAGGGCGCAGTTCACTAAGCCTAGCCTGTGCTTGTGCCTGTTCAGTTTGGAGTGCAGTCATTTGGTGTCCCGCTTCCACTAGCTGCTCTTGGGTGTCCACCAGCTGGGCCCTCAATGTAGAGACCCGAAGCTTGACGTACATAGAAAATACATTACTTTTTCAGAATATCTAATACATAACAAAAACAGACACCAAAGGACCGTAATAGTTTAGTGTCTTTGGAAACTAGGAATATAATCTTCTAATCTTGGTGAAATATCTTCAACATCTCCCATAAAGATCTTCCTTTTTTTTCTTACCTAAAACCTTTCTATATATCCTGGGGAAAAGAAAACATATAAAGGGTGAGCTCAAATGCTCAGTAAGGGTAATCATGGAGAAAATAAAAGAAACCATATACATTTGAACTTCAAAACATGAACATAATATTTAAACATCAAAATCTTGAGCAATGACATAAAACATGGCTGTACGTAAGGCATATATCATAATGGATCATCAATAATGATAAAATATCATGGGAATAAAACATGTAATTGTGGAAAACCATTAATCACATGATATGATTTCCATAGTAGCCAAGGCATTGCTTCAAGACCATCTTAGTGGACAAAGTCCCTTTCTGAATCGAGTTCACTCCTCATTCCAGTCCTGTAACACTGAACCGGATTAACTGACCATTCTTTCCATGTATATCTCATGAGATATAAATCTTTACCCAATGTATTGGATGGAGATATAGGTCCCACTCATCTCATAATGAAATCATTCTTACTTGTGCCACAACATAAACATAAATCATTCATCATAACCCAAAGAATAAAATGGGTTTCATAAACATCATCCAATCATAACATAATCTATATAAAACAAATTGATATCATTTCATCATAAGAAAAGTGAAACCATTTAAATCATAGAGACATTATACTTGAAAAACGAACATACTAAATAATGTCATCTTAGTTGGAAAATAGTTTTGATAAAACACTTGAAATGAATTCTTGAGGAAAATATCCTTTCTTCTTCAAAATCATTTTATTTTAACAAAATACCATGTAATTTTAAAAGAAAGGGATTTTTTTTAAAATAGTCATGAAATATTGTAGAGTAAGCTTTATGAAAATAATGCGTTATGAAACTTTAAAAATATGTTCATGCCGTATAGGTTAAAAAAACATTTTCCTCGTACATTTTTCGAAAAACTCAAAAAGTACCTCGTATGGTAAAAAAAGAAAGATACTTACATAACATGTATTAAAAGTCAAAAATGGGTAAAAAGGACTTTAAAAATACATAAAAACACTTTTAGAAAAGATGGACATGGATGATAACAATAACCCCAGTAAATACTTACGAATAAACAATCTCGGATAAGAATGAGATTGGAATAATTATCCCTTGCACTAGGTCCAATATGCTTGGTACCTATCCGAACCTCCTATATAATGATTTAAATAATTTCATTGACTTATTATAGAATCATATTAATTGTTATGATATCATATATGATTCACTTATGACTTTATATTACCCGTTCTTTTGTAAGTTAAAGCAGCGTTTTGGGTAAAATCATTTTATTTATCGTACGTGTTTGGACTTGTTGTTCTTGATATTATTATTACTTATATCATGATTTAATTACTCCCAGAATGTAAATGATGATTTATATATCATATATATTCAGTATATATATATATATATAATAGATAAATTAAATGAAATACACTGTTCATGGAGACGGTAGGCCGTACGTACGCATGAACGCTGTTTTCTTTTCCTTATTGACATGAATAGAAGTAAGTAGATGACATATATATATATATATATATACATACATAAATACATTAGCTTTATCATGTCATATATTTCAATATTATTCATTATATATACTTTATAATAATTCTTGAGTGGTTAACATGGAGAATGAATCTCATCGCGTCGTGGAGACGGTAATCCGTACGTACGCACGAGCGATGATATCGTTCTCATAATTATTGAATTGAAAGGGAGTGGATGATATAATATCTCAGAATCAGTATGATGTTATAATAACTATATATAGTTATTATTTACACCATTATACCTATCCAAGTAAGGTGGTTGTGGAAAAACAGATTACACCACGGCGTGGAGACGGTATTTCGTACTTACACACGCGCGGTGATTTTGTTTTTCGTAGGATGGATTGAAGGTGAAATCGGGTTGTTTCATATTTATAATAACATATCAGTATATGAGTGATACTTATGTTATTAATTTATGGTTAAACAAATAAATAAGAAGAAGTTGAAGAAGAAAGAAACTTGAAATAATCGGTAGAAGAGATTAGCTCTTCTTCGACGCACCTCTTTTAAGCTTCCTCTTAAGGCACTAGAGTTTGTCTTTTGAGGAGACCAGAACCTCTATAATGTTTATAGGGAAGTTGAGAAGTGAAATGTTCAGTGTTTGGACGAGCATGAAGGCTCAAAATTGTGTAAATAGATGAGGGAGGATGTGCCCTTTTATATGGGAGGAGAGGGACACCTTAGAAAAAACTTAAAATATTATTTTATAATAAAGTCATATTCGGTTTATATTAGCTCCAAATTGATTTATTTCGAAGCTAAAGTGCGTATGGGTCGCAATAATCTCAAACAATATGTTTTAGAAAAGTCTAGTTTACTATTTTAACCTTATAATTTAGATTTAACTCTAAATTAAATAATTTAACTTTTACAATGTCTTCTTGTTTTCTTACACTATATGGTTAATAATATTACTATAACAAGCCAAAATAACCCGAAGTGGTTAATTATTAATATACACAACCTTATCTAAGTCATTTGGATGAATCTTATATTTTTAGGAATAAAATAACATTTAATAATATAATATTTGTTTTAAAAACTATTTTATGTCAATTTTGACACTATTTGGTAATTGGTTTTTGTGAAAATCATAACAGAATTATTAGTTCGAAAAAAGTTAATTAAATAAATTCTAACATATCATATTAACATATAAAATTAGTTTAATTCATAAAAAGTCTGAAATTACATTTATTTGGGTATTTATAATATCAATTATTTTAATATTTCATTAATAAGGTAATTATTGCATCATCATTGTGTCATAAATAAATTAACTTATCTAATGTCTAAAATTATAAAAAAAATACCATTATGTAGAAAATCTATTTATCTTTCTAATAAATATTTATAGTCGAATTTATCTTATGTATAACCCTATTTTAAAAAATGTTTAGTTATTAAACTTTGATTTTAACTATTTTAACTCTTCTTTAAATAAAATAATAATAAATGTCCTAATCTAATACATGTGGACCTAAATGATAATATTTTATTTCTAAGGTTTTTTTGGTCGAATTACACTTATAAAATAGAATTAGGACATGTGTTAGGGTAATAATAATGTCATTTTTACCCTTAATTACCCTAATTACATTTAACTGTGGTAAATAAAAGTAAAAAGTTACTATTTACTAAAAATTATTTTTATCTTATTGAACCACATTTTACTCCTTGATATTAATCGTGTCTCTCGGATTTTCAAAATTCAACTCACAGAAGCGGTAAAATTAAGTTTTATGTACAATGGCAAATGCTCCTAGGAGGTGGGTAAAAGACGGTGAAAAGTTCAATAAAATTTTTATATATCTAAAATTATTATAAAATAAATCCAATGAATTACATTGAACTTATATAATTATTATGTATCAATTTTTAACTAAAATAAATTTAAATAAAATAAATAATTATTTAAATAAAAAGTCGGTTTTTAAATAGTAACCCAGTGTTTTCACTATTCATCAAAAATTGAATGTTTTCAGAAAAATACCAAAAATTCACCCTAGGCTAATTTCGATAATATAAATCCAAAAATGAAGTCCATTTTGAAAGATAAAATTTATAAAATTTCAAAAAGTGGGTATTACTATTCATAATGGCTAGTTTATATAATATTATAATAATATATCGTTGTTTAGTGAAACCCGTTATTGCTTACAACACATGCTGTCGAGGAAGGTCGTGATTGTGTGTTATGCAAGCCAAGTCAGGGTTGTGTGTAGTGCATTATTCCTTTTTTTTGAGTATAATAGAATCCAACCATATTTCATTTATACATTGAATATATATATATATATATATATATACACTCAATGTTGTGTAGAATAACTTCTATCAAACGAACTTGAAATTGTGTGTAACACGATCCAAGAATAGTGTTGCGTATACTGCAAGCTAATACGGTGTGGAGTATAGTGCAAGATAATCTTGGTGTAGTGTATAATAGAATACATTAAATAAATTAAAAATAATATACCTCATAACATCTCAGGGTGTTACATTCTACCCCCCTTAAAATAAATTTCGCCCTCGAAATTCATCGAGGTTATAAATCGTTTACTACTTGAAAGTTTCGTTCATAAAAACCCACATCGTAAAAGGAATACTAAAACTTAATTTTAACAAGTAAAGTAATAAATGGAACGTTAACCCAGATTAACTCATCACTGGGTTCCACATAGGAGAACATAGGTGGAAATATGGATATGGAAGAAAAATCTAACCATTATGTTCTGATGGAGAGTGGTAGAGGACATGGCTATGAAAAAGTAGACAATCACAAAGCCATAAATTTGTGATGATTTAAGGCACCATCTAATTCATCGGATATAGGAACACTAGGAAAATATTTTCTGATTTCAAGATCATTTCCCTAAAGTTGAAGAATTATTGAATTAAAAGAAATACTTACTTGATTTTGGTACAATCTTACTATTGTTTGTGCCTTGAACAATTTACACTTCATCTCTTAAATAAATGAAGTAGAATTTGTCTTCCGTAAAATATTAGCAGATCATGCGATAGAATGATAGGTCATTCCATCTGTCTCAAAAAAAAGGATAACAAAAGTTATTAAATATACATAAGTCCATCTATAGTGAGATTAACCATATATGGTTACTAAAATGGACTTATACTTCATATATCATACCTCTTAATATAATAAAACTAGTTTCTACTAACCAGGGACTTTTTATAGGCCAGTGGTAGGCAATAAAGGCATGTCGCACTTCAGTTGTGGGTTCGATTCCCACAGAATTGTCCGACGTGACGGGTTGTCGCTCGTCCTGCAGGTTGTCCTTTTTCTGAAACTACATTATTATAGCATTCCATCAATAATATAGAAAAAAGTTATATCCTTAAACAATACTAATTTATGTCCAACATAATCCATTCCAATCTTTAGGATTATCCAAAATACTTCTGTCCAAGCTCATAGTATTAAGAAAACAATTACTAGAAATGTCATATGTCGATCATGTGAATACCATCATTTATACCCCATATATCATACAATATATCTTTTTGGTCAAATTACAAACATGTGAATACCTTAATCATGTATTCTCTTGAAAAATGAATACCCATTGAACCTAAGTGAAAACATGAATGCTGTCAAAATTTACCACTTTCCACATACAAAAATCCCAAAATTTCTATATACTCAAACCATGATATAACTTTTTCCTTATATCAATCATGAGCTCATTTCATTTTTTCTTTATCCCTTCATTATGCGCATATCATCTTCTTTCCAAAAATATTTCAATCACTTTTCATGGTTACCGGTATTATATAATTATTGAAAACCAATACATAGATATTCCAAAATTCCATGATACCATAAATGAGATTCCATGATACTATTTTGAAATCCCATTACATAAACACTTAATCATTACACAACATCATTGTCATACTCAACATCACAAATAGTGATCGCATGTGACTTCCCTTTATCCTTTTCCTTAAGAGGTTTCTCACATTGATCATCATTAACCCTTGGATTTGGGAATTGATTAGCATAATGCCCCATTTCCTTACACTTGAAGCATTGAAGTGTTGGTGGTGCATTCTCTGCAGTCTTTTCTTTATTCACATCATTATAAACCCTTTTTCCATTACTTCAAAACTTATTTGCTCGATGAACTTATTTTCCACACTTAAATAATTTTCTAGTCCCTTTAAGACAATCTCCACCATGCTTCTTTCCACACTTTGAGCATAAAGAAACATTCATCTTCTTTTCACCATTATTATGAGATTTCTCATTGAACTCCATCGTTCGTTTCTTGTAAAAACCATGAGATGGGTATGTAACACCAACTTCCATTTCTACCTTGATATCACAACGCACAATTTCTTCATAGCTACTGAAGTCTCTTATAGCTGATTCCCTTTGAAGACTTGGTTTTAAGCCACTGAATAATCGATCAACTTTACTTTCAGGTTGGATGATAAAGCCAGATGCATACCTTGTATGCCTTGTAAAATTCGCTTTGCATATACCAACAGATTCATCATCCTTTTGCTTAAGCTCAAGAAAATTCTTTTCCATCTTTGTTCGAAGAATACAAGGGAAGTACTTATTGAAAAATAAGTTCTTGAACTCATCCCATTCCATGGATTCAATTTCATCTCGGGGCCTCGTATTCTTAATTAGAGTCCACCATTGATCTGCTTAACCTTCTAAATGGTAAATAGATAGAATGAATTTTTCATGTTTCAAACAGCGAAGTATGGAAAATATCTTTTCAATGTTATTGATCCATTGTTAAGCAACAAGTTGATCAGAAGACTCACTGAAATAAGGTGGACATTGCCTCATGAAGGACTCAATAGAATATTGTTCCCTTATCTGTTCATTTGGAAGTCCAGAATGATTCATAGCTTGTGTAAGTATAAAAATACGATTTTTCACTCAATATCCCATAACAATGGTTTGTTCAGGAGGACAATCATTGAATTTTCCATTACATTGATCAATATGGTTCCTTCGGGTTCTATCCATCATCTAAAACCCAAAAAGAATAGTGTGAGAGGAAAAAATCATGAGAGGTAAAACAAAATAATAAAGGGGGAGTAACTTCAATATATAACATCTTAGGTTTAATTCTAAGATTGTTACTGTAATTTTAGGACTATAACATATACTTATACTTAACCTTATGGACATACCTAGATATACCATAAAAATATCTCTAGGGATATCACTAAAGTTATCGCATCCTAGTTTCCAAAGGTTGACTAAACCTTTCCTCTGATACCAACTGCAGAGACCTGGAGCTTGAAGTACATAGACATTACATTACTTTTGCGGAATATCTAATATATAAAAAAAATAGACACCAAAGGACAGTAATAGTTTAGTGTCTTTGGAAACTCGGAATATAATCTTCTAATCTTGGTGAAAGATCTTCAACATCTCCCATAAAGATCTTCCTTTTTTCTTCTTACCTAAAACCTTTATTTATATCCTAGGGAAAAGAAAACATATAAAGGGTTTTCTCAAATGCTCAGTAAGGGTAAGAATAAAGAAAATAAAAGAAACCATATACATTTGAACTTCAAAACATGAACATAACATTTAATCATCAAAATCTTGAGAAATGACACAAAACATGGCAGTACATAAGGAATAGATCATAATGGATCATAAATAATGATAATATAGCATGGGAATAAAACATGTAATTGTGGAAAACCATTAAGAACATGATATTATTTCCATAGTAGCCAAGGAATTGCTGCCAAGACCATCTTAGTGGACAAAGTCCCTTTCTGAATCGAGTTCACTCCTCGTTCCAGTCCTGTAACACTGAACCAGATTAACTTATCATTCCAGCCATGTCTATCTCATGAGATATAAATCATTACCCAAAGAATTGTTGGGAGATATATGTCCCACCCATATCATAATGAATTTATTCTTACTTGTTCTACAACATAAACATAAATCATTCATCATAACCCAAAGAATAAAATGGGTTTCATAAACATCATCCCATCATAACATAATCTATATAAAACAAATGGATATCATTTCATAATAAGAAAAGTGAAACCATGTAAATCATAGAGACATTATACTTTAAACATGAACATACTGAATAATGTCATCTTAGATGGAAAATAGTTTTGATAAAACACTTGAAATGAATTCTTGAGGAAAATATCCTTTCTTCTTCAAAATCATTTTCTTTTCACAAAATGCCATGAAATTTTAAAAGAAATGGATTTTGTTGAAAATAGTCCTGAAATATTTTAGAGTAAGATTCATGAAAATAATGCGTTATGAAATCGTAAAAATCGGTTCATGCCATATAAGTTAAAAAACATTCTCCTCGTACTTTTGTCGGAAAAGTCAAAAAGTACCTCGTATAGTAAAAAAAAGAAAGATTCCTTACATAACATGTATTAAAAGTCAAAAATGGGTAAAAAGGATTTTAAACATACATAAAAACACTTTTAGAAAACTTGGACATTGATGATAACAATAACCCCAGTAAATACTTACAAATAAACAATCTCGGATAAGAACAAGATTGGAATAATTATCCCTTACCTTATATCCGATATGCTTCATACGTATCTGAACCTCCTGTATAATGATTTAAATAAATTCATTGACATATTATAGGATCATATTCATTGTTATGATATCATATATGGTTCACTTATGACTTTATATTACCTGTTCTTTGGTAAATTCCATGTTAAAGCAGCGTTTTGTGTAAAATCGTTTTATTTATCATACGTGTTTAGACTTGTTGTTCTTGGTATTATTATTACTTATATCATGATCTAATTACTTCCAGAATTTAAATAATTATTTATATATCATATATATTCAGTATATATATATATAATAGATAGATAAATGAAATGAAATACACTGTTCATGGAGACGGTAGGTTGTACGTACGCATGAACGTTGTTTTCTTTTCCTTATTGACTTGAATGGAAGTAAGTAGATGACATATATATGTATATATAGATAAATCCAGTATCTTTATCATGTCATATATTTCATTATTATTCATTATATATACTTTATAATCATTCTTGAGTGGTTAACGTGGAGAATGAATCTCATCGCGCCGTGGAGACGGTAATCCATACGTACGCACGAGTGATGATATCATTCCCATAATTATTGAATTGAATTGGAGTGGATGATATAATATCTCAAAATCAGTATGATGTTATAATAACTATATATATTTATTCTTTACACCATTATACCCATCCAAGTAAGGTGGCGGTGGAAAAACAGATTACACCACGGTGTGGAGATGGTATTCCGTACGTACGCATGCGCGGTGATTTCATTTTTCGTGGGATGGATAGAAGGTGAAATAGGGTTGTTTCATATTTATAATAACATATCAGTATATTATTGATACTTATGTTATTAATTTATGATGAAACAAATAAAGAAGAATAAGTTGAAGAAGAAAGAAACTTGAAAGAATCGGTAGAAGAGATTACCTCTTCTTCGATGCACATCTTTTAAGCTTCCTCTTGAGGCATTAGAGTTGGTCTTTTGAGGTGACCAGAACCTCTATAATGTTTCTAGGGAAGTTTAGAAGGTAAATGGGCAGGTTTATTTCGATCTTGAAGGCTCAAAATTGTGTAAAGAGAAGAGGGAGGAGGTGCCCTTTTATAAGAGAGTAGAGGGGCACCTTAGAAAAAACATAAAATATTATTTTATAATAAAGTCATATTCGGTTTATAATATCTCCAAATTAATTTATTTAGAAACTAAAGTGGGTATGGATAGAAATACTCTCAACCAATATTTTTTAGACAAGTTTAGGTTACTATTGTAACCTTATAATTTAGATTTAACTCTAAGTAAAATAATTTAACTTTTACCGTGTCTTCTTGTTTTCTTACACAATATGGTTAATAATCTTACTATAACAAAACCAAAGATCACCAAGTGGTACATTATTAATATATATAACCTTAACTAAGTCATATGGCAGAAACTTATATTTTTAGGAATAAAATAACAATTAATAATATAATATTTGTGTTAAAAACGATTTTATGTCAATTTTGACACTATTGGGATTTTTGTGAAAATCATAACCGCATGATTAGTTCAAAAAAAGTTAATTAAATAAATACTAACATATCATATTAACCTATAAAATTAGTTTAATTTATAAAAATTCTCAAATTACATTTATTTGGGTATTTATAATATCAATTATGTTAATATTTTATTAATAAGGTAATTACTACATCATCATTGTGTCATAGATAAATTAAATTATTTAATGTCTAAAAATTATAAATAAAATACCATTATGTAGGAAATTATTTTATATTTCTAATGAATATTTATAGTCTAATTTATTTTATGTATAACCCTATATTAAAAATGTTTTAGTTATTAATCTTTGATTTTAACTATTTTAACTCTTCTTTAAATAAAATAATAATAAATGTCCTAATCTAATCCAAGTGGACCTAAATGATAATATTTTATTTCTATGGTTTTTTTGGTCGAATTACACTTATCTAATAGAATTAGGACATGTGTTAGGGTAATAATAATATCATTTTTACCCTTAATTACCCTATTTACTTTTAATCGTGGTAAATAAAAGTAAAAATTTACTATTCACCAAAAATTATTTTTATCTTATTATACCACATTTTACTCCTTGATATTAATTATGTCTCTTTTATTTTTTAAATTCAACTCACAGAAGCAGTAAAATTATGTTTTATGTAAAATGGAAAATGCTCCTAGGAGGTGGGTAAAAGAAAGTGAAAAGTTCAATAAAATATTTATATATATAAAATTAAAATAAAATGACACCAATGAATTAGATTGAACTTATATAGGTATTATTTATCAATTTTTACCTAAAATAAATTTAAATAAAAATTTGGTTGTTAAATAGTAACCTAGTTTTTTTACTATTCATCAAAAATGGAATGTTTTCAGAAAAATTCTCAAAAATTCACCTTAGGATAATTTCGATATTACGAATCCAAAAATGAAGTCTATTTTGAAAGATAAGATTTATAAAATTTCAAAAAGTGGGTATTACTATTCATAACGTCTAGTTTATATAATATTCTAATAATATATCATTGTTTACTGAAACCCAGTATTGCGTACAAAACATGCTATCGAGGAAGGTCACGATTGCATGTAATGAAAGCCATGTCAGGGTTGTGTGTAGTGAAAGATTTCATTGTTTTTGAGTAAAACAGAATCCAACCATATTTCATTTATACATTGAATATATGTATATATATACACTCAATGTTGCGTCGAATAACTTCTATCAAACGAACTTGAAATTGTGTGTAACACGATCCAAGAATAGTGTTGCATATACTGTAAGATAATACGGTGTTGCATATAGTACAAGCTAATCTTGGTGTAGTGTATAATATAAGACATCGAAGAAATCAAAAATAATATATCTCATAACATCTCGGGGTGTTACACTCAATTTCTCCAGAAGCTCGGAACAGTTTGCAATGAATACCTCCTTCTCTTTAATCTGTTCTTCGAGGCGTCAGACCTCTTGTTCTTCCTTTAAGAATGCTTGGGTACTCCCCGACTCTTCTAGACACCGGGAAACGTCGGAGCATCGGCTGCTCTCACGCAGCTTCTCAGCCATGTAGTCACGAACTATTGAATGAAGACATTGAGCATCTACCCCTCCAGCACAGAGAAAGTGTAGCCATGTATGGAGCGATCCCATCCATTTTAGCCATTCCATCTTAGGATGACTGAGAAAGCACTTGATACACTTCCACCCTTTGCGCTGCATCATACAGCTCTCATCAGCCACCTCTGAATCAGAATCATCTATCTCCTCAGGATCTGCAGGCCGATAGTCGGGGGAAGCCGTGAGGAGTTTAACAGCAGGGTCTTCTTCGGGAACCTCTACCTTGGCAGTGAATTCTCTCTCATCGAGCTGGAGTTCCACCCTGGCCGCATTACCATACCTCATTATGATCTCTGGATCACCGAGTACCAGGGTAGGGTTTCCCAGAATGGTTTCTTCTGCAAAGGCCGATGTGGTCGCTGCCCATCCCACTCCTAAAGATGTCTCGGACTCGATGATTTGTCGTGCCTCCAACCTTGCGATCACTGCATCAGGAATCAGTATCTTGATTAGATAAATTCCCCAGAAAATAGGGAAACCAAGGAGAAATGACTTACAGGATCCAAGAGAATTTGTGTCCAATTCCTGTGTCATGGCGGGGGGGCCTGCCACGGGAGAGCCTTCGGCGCTTGTCAACTCGATTACCGATGTCGGATCCTCTTGGACAATGGGGATGGAAGAGGGCTCTCCTTCCAGCTCATTATCGCATATTATAACTGAAATCGATGCCCCATTAAGCCCGGTCTTGAGAACTGGCCCCGAGGTTTCTCCCCAGTCTCTATAGGCATACCCGTGCCCCTAGTGGGGAAGGCTTCATGGGGATCCTCGCCCACATGTTCCTGAATATGATAGGGTTTGGACGACGGATCAAGACTATTAAAAGATGAAGGCCCGTATATGGTTGAAACCATACCTCAGGCTGCTCTTCCAGTCCGGCATCAGAGCCAACAATTTCACCACTCTCCTGGGAACTTCGCTGGTGAGTGGGAGCTTCTGAAGGCCCCTCGCCACCAAGACCCTTAACTTGGTCCTCTTATTCAAGTCCTTCTTCTTCTTATTCTTATTCTTCCTCATCCTCCTCCTCTTCTTCTTCTTCCTCCTCCTCTACACCTTTATCCTCAGATGGTATCCTCTCTAGGCCCCACACCTAGACAAGCATTACTTTCACCTGGAGATGCGGTTCTTCATAGCGCCCCTGCTGGCATGCGTACATGTCCATGTCTGTCAGGTATGTGTGCCGGCGATGAAAGTTTACTTTATCCAGGGTCTGAATGTGCCCTATTTCTGGGAGATCGAGCCCAGTATGCATCAACCTCCGCCATAACTCTTCATCAGACATGGACTGTTGCATCATTCTCTAAGAAGACCACAGGGAATGGAAGATAACATCGGTGGACGACATCAGGAGGTACCCGAGTTGCTTTCCTTGGAGTTACCCAGTTGGAACCCGAGGTCGTGCATAAGACCACCCTTCCTCAGAGGGAAGAGGCACGTTCTCGATTTGTGCTACACCTGCCGAGGAAGTACCAGCCCACGCCACACTAACCCCCCGACCTGTTCTTTTCCTCACTTCCCCTGTGGCACCTCGCATACCTTCATGCTCTTCAGGCTCTACACTAGTTGCCTTGATTTTCTGAGCGCGTTTCCAAAGAATCTCTTCAGGGTAAGTTCTTGTCTAGTGTTCGGCATACTCTATTGACACTCTAACACTGACATCGGTGGGGGGAAGAGTAATTCTTTCACCCAGGCATGTCGTCGTGAACATAAGACACAACTTGCAGAGAATGCATGGATGCCGCTCTTTTTGTACCTCTGTATATACATTCTTGGGCATCCGTTGCATTCACCCGAACTGCCTGGAAAACCTGGTCGGCACATATAGTTCGTACAAGATTTTTCCATCAATTCGGGCCACCAGCACGCCGCCCCGGATACTCTGCAAGTACTCCCTCTGCTCTAGTGGACCCCGCCTATCGTCTACCATTTGGGAAACTAGGGTTTGGAATGGGTGTAAGTTGAAGTGAGTGTGGCTGCCGATCTTGAGCTTGAATCCATCATACCTAGCGTCAATGGGTGGATCTCAGTGATGTTCAAGAGGGATGGTCACATACCGTTATCGGGGGGGATGGTGTTTGGGAAGTCATACCCACTGTAGTGGGATGCGACCCAACTGTGGAGGATCTGCAATTGCCCACATATCCTCCTGGGCATACTTCCCCTCAAAATGAATCCTAGGATACTGTATAGCCGAGACAGCACTAGTACCCCTAGGTTAACCTTGTTCTTTACCGCCATAATCCCGGCCATCACTAGCACCCCTGGGCAGACTCCCATCCTCGTGTCCCTCACAGTTAACAACCAACCGCTCAAGAAGACGACGAGGAACCTGACATATCACACATTTGTGTCTCGAACTTCATTGATGCCAAATCCCCATGATCGATACTCCCCCGTCTCCAAAATCATCCAATATTACCCTACTTTTCCCCTCTGAGATGTGTTCGGGCATTTCTTTCCTCAGCCTGGCATCTTCACGGCTCTGTCCTGGGTCAGGAAGAGACTTAACCACCCTGAATAGGGTATACCCCTTAGGATATATTTTATTCCAAGTTCCTCTTTAGCAAGCTTCATTAGGTTCCATGACAAGATTGTTGTGTGGGTCATATCCCCCCAGACATTCTCTGTTAGGAGGAACTCATCGTACTGAACCCCTCCAAGGGGATTCCCTCGATACAATGGACATCCCACATACTGTTGCCCACCTCCCCATGATGAAGGTGAAAAGTGCTGGTATCAGTCGATCAGGGACTGAACAACTCTGCTACCAAGTCTTGTTGTCGATAGAAGTGGAATTGAGACGTCCAAACAACCTCGAAAAGCCCAAATAGCCCGCAGCTCCGGCCCTAATTCCTCGCATGTATGATGTACCCAGTACGCCCATGCCCATTCATTGGTAATGTTTCCCCTGAATCGGAAATCCCACTCCTGCCATCTCGTCTTCTCATCAGTAATGATGCTTCTGAAAGTACTTGCATAAATAGCGGGAGATTCCTTGAGAACATGATCGCTTCCCACAACCATCCTGGTCTTCAGATTTAGGGCATAGATAGATGTGTTCAATGTTTCCCTAGCAGGATGACCATTGTTGGTAATGTTGAATTGTGGAAGACTATCCTCGCATTTCACCCATGACCGCATTGTATCTGTCTCATAACATGGCATCCGCACCTCTTATAGAAGACCAAAGTTCCATAGCAGCAGGCAACCACTTAGGACGTAATCCTTTTGAGCTTGTGTATGCATGCTGAAAAGAATTTGGTTGTCAAACACGACTCTCCTCACGCGAAGAATCTGAGGGTTTGCGATCATTTGGATCCTTCTTGCTGCAGCGACAACTTCCCTCTCGAATTCGATATGTTAAGCGGCCATTTTTAGAACTCTAAGGGGTCAGAGCAAAAGAAGGAAGGTTCGGCGCGCAAAAATGGCGGTGGTGCAAAAGAATGAAAATTAGGTGCATAAAAGAGGTTACGTGAAAGAAGGTCAACTTGTGCCGAAAAAATCCCAGATGGCACGCAAAACCCGGAGTCAATTGCAGAATTTTACACATAGAAAAGTAGGTTTTTTCACTCATGAGAGCAAGAAAGCCTGTCGCGCGGAAAAAGTCAAAGTAGGTCCAGGGGGGGGCTCGGTCTATTTATAAAGCACCGACGCAGCTTCTGCGCCCGCACAACACTCTTATGCGTGCAAAAGGCATTTTTACACACCACCAAGGAAATCTTTTCTATTTTTCAGCGTCCCCTCAGAATCCAACCTCTGGGTTCCCTTTCATTTATTATTCTGAGGGGGGGGGCATTTGTTAACACCGAAATTTAGAGAAGGTCTACATCAGGCGGATAAAAGGGAAACGATGGGATCCATAACGAAAATAAACAGAGATTCGGGGGCTCGGGAGGCAAGCGCGCGCAAGATTTGGAATGAACGTGGAAGAGAACGTCCGACGTGCAAACCGTTCCGCGCTGGCCGACTCTTTCACACCTAAAACTCCGCCCTTTTCTTGTGGCTGCCCTCAGCCACGTTCACGCTCCCAAGGCGACGTCGACCGACCGTTTGCGCGCGTGGCCCCGTTTCCGCGCCCAAGGCGATGACGAACGACGATTTGCGTGCCCGACCCCGTTTCCACACCCAAGGTGATGTCGACAACCTGTTTGCGCACACAACCCCGTTTTCACCCCCAAGGCGACGACAAAAGGCAGTTTGCACGTGTGGCCTTGTTTCTATTCCAAAGGCGACGTCGAATGGTTGTTTGCACACTCCACACTGGTACCGCGCCCAAGGTGATGACGAATGCCCGTTTGTACACCCAACTACCACCGCGTGCTCAAGCCGGCGACCGCTGGAGTATACACGCCAGGCTCTTGCGAACCCCTCTGAGGGCTTCAGCTATAAAACAAAATGTATCCCTGCTCTTCAAGGATGGTAACCGAGGACGAAGTGACACTCTGTTGTGAGAAAACCCCATCTTCCGCAACCACGCGAAAAACCCATGGCATTCAGGTAATGGTTGTTGCGCGATAGGTTCCCCGAGGGAGACTTCAGATGG
The DNA here is from genome assembly GCA_963277665.1 of Viscum album. NCBI lineage: Eukaryota > Viridiplantae > Streptophyta > Magnoliopsida > Santalales > Viscaceae > Viscum > Viscum album. The sequence continues at coordinate 746,931,746 of OY728125.1, forward strand.
CGATCCTTGTAAATTTTGATGTCCTTTGCATGCAAGGGGTCCCATATTGCACGCATGTTCCGTAAAATTCCGGCATTCTTGCATGCAAACTGTCCGTCTTGCGTGCAAACCCTCAGTCTTGCGTGCCAATTGTCCCACAAGTGCGCCAGCGGTCCAACTTGCGTGCCAGCAGTCTAACTTGCATGCAACCCCTCCATCTTGCACACCACCCATACCTCTTGCACGCAACCTCTTCATCTTGCGGTAACACCTTGTGTCTTTCATGCAGACGTACTATCTTTCCCCACACAGACTCTTACACACACTCCATGTGTTGCCCTCACCTGGAGGCACCTTGTTCAAGCCCCTCTTATGCATGATATACCTGCGTCACATGTTCTTTTTTTGTGTGCCCCCCTAGGTTTTCATGGGGAAATTTTAAATTCCCTTGGAAGATACTGCCCGTTGCGTTGCTTCGCCTCATGATCCTTTACATAGGAATGCTAACAGCTATTGCTTCTTCGCCTACCCATGCTAACATGGACCCCCAATGGTTCGCTCCATAACACCCCCTAGCCACAACTTTTCCGGTCCCTTCTCTTCACCAAGGTGTAGAGGGTTCCGGTTATGTAATTCCTAGGGGTGCGAAGCACACCCACCTCATCCGAGCTACATGACGTTAAACTACCAAGCACCATTGTCCTCAACACATGATGTTAAAATGTGACCTCGCCCTATGTCGTGCACACGAGGTGCCCCGTCTCAGACACTCTCTATGCCCACTGGTCTCCACGGGAGTGAGATCACTGCTCACATGTAATGACATCCTCTTTATCAGAGCGGCGTATGTCCATGAGGAAAGGGAATCCAACCTGGTGTAAGCCCCTATCTTTCCTTGTAGGAGGAAGCACCACTACTCCTCTCTTCCTGGGTGCCAAATCCCTCTCCCGTTGGGCTTTGTCACCACCTGGGCCTCCATCCTCGAGGAAGTCCCAATCTCCCTCTCCCTGGGCTGCTAGCCATGCGTAAGCCCCTGTTTCTTCTTTGGGCTGCTAGCCACGTGTAGGACCCACTCTACTTCCCACGGACGCACCTTTCACGACGTGATCCTCAGGTCTTTGATGTCTCTTGTTTTTCACACCAAGCATGACTCACGTGGGCTTATAGAAAGCATCAACCATGAAATCCTCTTTGAGAAGCCTAGAGTGTAATCCCCAAACCCCACCTAAACAATGAGGTCTTTGATCCTTGCCAAGGTAGGGTACATAGGAAGCCTCCACGAGGTTCAAGCCCACCACCCGGTCATTCCGACCCTTTTTCCACCAGTTCCCACCATCCTGAATTACGTGGTATTTGATCATTTCCAAGGCTAGGTACGTAGGAAGCCTCCGTAAGGTTCAATACCACCATCCAGTGGTCCCGACCATCTTCATGTCAGACCACCTTTGTCCCACATGACATTAAACTTCTTTCCCCATTTTTGTCCTGCATGAGGTTAAACTGCATCCACCATCCAACGGTAAGCCGGTGTGACCTCGTCTAGTGGTAAGCTATTGCGATGCCATTCAACGGTAAGTCATTGTCAACTCCATCTAGCAGTAAGCTGTTGTGACCCCGTCTTGTGGTAAGCCGTTGTGACGCCATTTAGCGGTAAGCCGTTGTCAACTCCATCCAGCGGTAAGCCGTTGTGACCCCATCCATTGGTAAGACGTTGTGACCCCATCCAGCGGTAAGCCATTGTGACCCCCATCCAGTGGTAATCTGTTGTGACCCCATCCATTGGTAAGTCGTTGTGACCCTATCCAGTGGTAAGCCGTTGTGATCTCATCTAGCGGTAAGCTATTTTGCCTCTATTCAACAGTAATCCGTTGAAACCCCCAATAGATGGTAAGTCATCATCATATGAACTATGAGTACTTTGATTCCCTTCCACATGGATATTTAGTAAGCCTATTTGAGGCTCAATCCCAAATTCATCGTCATCCACATGGAAGTTCCATCCTATTCACCATCCACTTCATTCACCACTCTATCATCCATACTGATTCGTACCTGGGCCACCACATCCCGATGGGATCATTCCACCTCATTCCCTATTCCCCTCAAAATTAATTGGGTAGCTAACCATAAATTGGCCCAAACATCAGTGTTCCCTCCAGAGGTTGAACCCATCTGATCTACTTTAATCATTGTTCTGATCAGTCCGATCTGTCTCCTATAGATGTTAAACCTGTGGAATACCCTCTGTTAAACATAATAAAATGAGGAAAACCTCAGATACATGCCTATTGCATAAAATTACCCGCATTCAACGTGGGATGCCTCGGGCTTCCGCACCCTTGAGAATCCCTATCATAAGGGGAGAAAACCCAGACGTGCCGTTGTCCCAGTGTCCAGACACGCCACTGATGTCCAACGTAACTACTCCCCTAACTGAAGGTTGCTACCCTGACCAAAACCTTTGGAATGTCCTAACAGAAGTAGTGTAATTAACTGGTGTCCATGAAGATATGGTACTAGGAATAGTTTCACGAACAACATCTTAAATCTATAAGGGAGACCTGGACTGGGTGACGAGTTCCGAGGAGGAATCCACGAAAGGAAGAACCGACATCCCATCATCCCGTTTTGATCAAGGAGCAAACATCCTTGAACAAGGAACAGATGTCACCCGCCTTTGGAAAGAGGGAATGCGGGGCAACAAAACTGCAGCTTTCATACTCAAGCAGACGGACACGTGTGCCCCGGTGAAAGCATCAGAAGCAGTGGGTCTTGCATAGGATTATCTTCCCTTCATAACTGGATTGATCTTAGTTTGATGATGAGTAATGCAGGGCTTATTCATGGTTAGATTCTAGGATTTATGGTGTGATTTTACCAAGATGTGGTGGCCTAAGTAAAATCAAGATGGGTATGGATGGAGGGGTGAGATGGAATGGATGAAGTGAATGAATAATTATGCATGTTGGGCTTGAACCTCAGGGAGGTTTCCTACGTATCCCAGTTGATTGGGAATTAAATTCCATATAGTTATGAATGTGGTATTAGGGATTAAACTTGATGAGGATTACCATGAAGAATATGGGTCAGGGATTATGTATGAATGTTTCCCAATGGTCCTAGAGGAGACAATGTCTCCCATGTCGGGGCCATGATCTTGTGAGGGATATGAACCGGAGGAGATCAGGATAGATGTGAATGATGGGATTGAACCTCACGGAGGATTCCCACATATCCTAGTTGGTTTTAAATAAAATAAAAAGTAGTTAAAAATGGGATGATACACATAAGGAGGCACCCTATATGGAAACAAGGTGTGTGATTGGGGCTTAAGCACTGATGCTTCCCGTTGGAAATGATGGGTCTTATGCATGAGGGCGACCCAGATGTATGGATATTGGGAATCACTCCAAGAGGGTTTTTTGTTGGGGGTGGAGAAGGATGTCACAAATAGTAATAACCTCTAACACCACATGACTCATTCTCAATGTGAGAAACAAGAGGAAGCAGTAGGCCTGACCGTCACGTCGTGAAAGGTGCGTCCACAAGAGATGGTTCGGGGATTATATAGAGAAGTTTCTCTGATGGATCTAATTCCATGTGAGGAGGATCTAATTTTATTTAAGGAGGATCTCACTCTCATATAGATGATTGGTAATGGAAACGTCTTTTAGAATGTCACCCCATAGGCATCACATTGGGATATGATATAGTTTAACGTTATGTTCTGATGACGACAGTGCTGGGTAGTTTTATGTCCTGCAGAAGGGATGGGGGTAACACACTTCTTACCCATTGGGCTTACATAAACAAAAATCACCAACCCTTATGGAAGGGATGGTATCATCAATTCTGGTTCATAACAGTGTGATGAATTGGTTGATAGTGAGGTCCATTTTTGAGTGGCTATACTGAAATGTAAAACACATTAGCGTGCTTATGATGAAAATAAAAAGGTAGGGCACCGCAATAAGGTATGTCTCCCGAGGGACAAAGAAATCCCTACAGACAAGACTGGAGGGCTACATATAATAGGATATCATGAAACATGGGGGGTCTCTAAGAAGGGTTTTGCAAATCTTGGTTGCTTCGTGAAGAATAATATCTTCTCAAAGGAAAGGGATTCACGAAGCATGGTGTCCCAACCTTGGCATAAATTCAGGATATGAACATGGGTACTTCATGAATATGTAGTTACCCACGAAGAATCAAGTATCCTTTAGGTATTTCTTCCTCCACAAAGGGTGTAAGACTTCATGAAAGGCATCCCCACTAGAGGTAGAGGTATTTTGGAATAAGGGAAAGGGATGTTTGTGATGATCCAGTACCTTAAGTGATTAATTTTTTGGGTGTTTTGTGGTTCTCGGTATCTTCAAAAAAATTGGATATATGAAGTTCAAAGGTCAGGGTAGTTATTAATTTGAGGTGGGGGAGCTACATATTTATAGTCCACATAATTCATGATGCTCGGAGGAACACCGAGAAGTAGAGATGTGCTTTTTGAAATATCGGGACTCTATAGGACTCGCGAAGACATCTGTCAAATGCCTTGGTGAAGTCACAGAGGGAGTTAGAATCTTGGTAGTTCCATAAAAACCTCATGTGATCATGGTGGTGAGGGATATCTATAATGTAACTTCATAATTAATACCCTTTGGATGATTTTGGGGGTTGTTTGAGGTTGAATTTTCTTCAAACCACGACTAATCCTGATCCATATATTTCAGTGCCAACATCAAGAATAGAAATAACTATTTTTTGTGGTAAATATGGGAATACATTTTCCATGAAAATATGATGTTTGAAGATAAAATGAAAAATATATTTAATGAGACCCTGTCTTTGCACATTTTTATCTTATCTTTAAAATAAAAAGTAGGGCGATGATAAGAACTTACAGATGAAAAGGGGAGAAAAATAGAGGTGTTATTGTAGTCTTAGTCACTGAGAGTTCATGTAGAGTTCCTTAAACTAATGAAGGTATAGAAAAGTGATACACTGCTACATGTGTAACCTCCAGTTATAGTTTTTGGGTGAATAAGGGTGTTGTGGGGGGAGTTGTGAATTAAACTCTTTTAAGAGAGCAGTGAGATTTCTTGTTTTCATGTTTATAAACCAGGAGGGTCAATGCAGTTGATCCAAACATTGTAACCAAAAGGGAGTGAGATTTAGTGTTTCTATTACATATTTAAATTATCATTCATTCTCCTCGGAGCATCCTGTTTAAGTGAACCAAGTAAAATCTCTCATGTCTCTCTTTACTAATTCAATTATTTTCATAAAGGCTATGAGTGTGGAAGAATTGTTCCTAATAACTATGGAACAAGATATTATTAAGGGATAAAATTTAAATTTTCATATATTATAATTCACCCACCCACCCAACCTTAGAGTAAAAACCCTATTTAGAGACTAATAGTGGATGAAATTCATAATCCATAGGCTATCTAGGGAGACTGATATCATAATTTGGGACCTAAGTACAAAATTTGAGAATATCTAGGTTTTTTACTTCCTTGTTTTCCTCTCTTACTATGTTTTTGAGTTGACTCTCTTCATGATGATTTACTTCTTGGTTATTTTGGGTTGTCCTACTAGGTATGTATATACTCACATCTACATGGATTCTAACCACACATGCCATGTCTTATGAAGGTGATGGGCCTTTTGATGAGTTATTAGGTGGAGAAAGAGTTGGTAGATCATAGTCATACTTGGTATCAAAGATTAATGAAGAAATTAGGTTGTATTTAGAGATAGTAAACTTTTATTGGAAGGTGGGGATCATGTCTAGCTGAAGGGATTTTATTTTTCCATTTATATATTTCATATTATGTAACTTTATACTCTATTTTGGGATTAAAGATTTTGAATGAATTTATATTTTCATCTATTTTACCTTGATATATTACTCTAGTGTATATATATGTGTGTGAGTGTATAAGTGAATTATGTTAAGGTCTCCCTTATATGTGATATCTAAAATCAATGCTAGTTTCTTATCCCATTGTTATTGGAGGTGGGCTTCGAGTGGTACACTCACATCATTACTAACCAGGAAGGCCATGGTGGTTTAGGTCAAGTAAGAATCGTATTAGATCCTAGTTTGTAAAGACCCGTAAATTTCAAGGAAATTTTTTTCTTAATTTTCTTTGGAATTTTACAAGAGCGCAGTTTCTGACGGCACCTGATTCCGAGGCCCGGTGTGCCCGGAATCATTTTCCGAAGTTTGGCTCGGGTACGTTCAGTGAACAGACGAGCGGGTTTTTCTAACTTTTGAACCGGTTCCCGGAATCGAATTATGAGGGCACCGATGAAATCACAGCGCCGATATTCTTTTAGAAACGCCTCTTCCGGAGTTGCGTTTGCTCGGGTGTGGTTTTTAATTTTCGGGCTTAAAGTTAAGAAATAAAATAATTTTGCGACAACTTTATTTTATTTCACTTAAGCCACTTGGAAGCCACTTGGAAGCCACTTGAAGCCACTTAAAGGCGGCTTGAACTGAGTTGAACTGGATAGGATGCTATCCGGAAATATCCTACCCCCTTGGTAGGATATTTGTGAGGGGGGGCCCGCACGAGCACCGCCGTTTCTTTCCGCTAAGAAACACACCCGTGAAAACCCGTCTTAATGAAAGTCAACCGACGCGTTTTCTAAATTCTTAACAGACCATTTAATTGGGTTGTTTCTCTCGTGAATTGAATGGGCTGTTTCTTTCGTGAATTTAATGGCCTGTTTCTTTCGTTGAATTAATTCAACGAATTAATTCAATCGTTTCTTAACTTGTTTCGTGTGTTGGCATATTAATAAAATAAGACCAACCCAAATCTTTGGAGAAGGTTTGAGAGGATTCTTGTTCTTCTTATCCCTCGCGAAGAACACGAAGAACGCGAAGAACACCGAACCCGGAAATCGACGACGCTTCCGTCCGTGACGTTCTTCCACGCTCCGATCTCCGATCACCGACCGTTTGAGGTGAGTGATTTCGGATTTCCTCTCAAAAGTTCTTTTCTTTTGGTTTTAACGAAACACAGATTTAAATATTAATAATTTAAATCTGTTGTTCTTGGTTCGTTGAGCTCGCCGACTCAACGCCGGATTCCGCGACGACGCGACGCCTCCGCGCGACGACGCGACGATCCCTCTCTTCCGCGACGATCCTTTCCGCGAAGAACGCCCGCGCGCGACGATCGACGACGCTTGAGGTAGGGATTTTATATTTTGAAATACCCCTCCTTATATTCCCGTGAACATTCTTTAAAAATTAAAGAACCGGAATCAAAGAAACAATTTTATTTTATTAAAATTGTTGGTTCATGTGTTGAACATTCTTTTTTTTTCTCCCGTTGTTTTTATCTAACGCAGAGGGTGCGGGTCGAACGAACACGGCCCGACAACCCTCCACCGTTCTTCGTGTTTTGCGGATTTGGCGGGCGACGACGGAACGTGCCACAACGGGTGTTTGATGATCCCGCAGTAAAGAACGGAACCCGGGAGGAACAACGGCGCAGACGGGAAGGAAAACGGGCCACCGGAGCGACTCCGGCGGCCCGCGGAAGCCGGAGGTGGCGCGGGTCGCCGGCGCGGCGGCGCCGGCGGCCGGAGGCGGCGGCACCCCGCGGGTGTCCAGCGCGACACCCCGCGGGTGCCGCGGGAGTCCAGCGCGACACCCAGCGGGTGCCGCGGGTGTCCAGGGCGACACCCCGCGGGTGCCGCGGGGTTGTCAAGCGGCACCCCGCGGGTGTCTGGCCGACACCCCACGGGTGCCGCGGGGGTGTCACGCGGGGCGGCGGCTTTCCCCCGCGTCGGCCGCTCGGCCGAGCCGAGCCGGACCAGCCCTGGCCGGGCTGGGCCGGGCAAACCGAGTCGGACCCGACCCGGTTCGGGCCAACCAGGGGGGGTCGGGCCGGGTCGGCCCGGGCCCGGACCCCCCCCGTCTTCGGACGGACTTCGTTCAAATGGCCATATCCTGAGCTACGGGCCTCCAAACGACCCGCCGTCAGCGGCAACGCGATCCTTGGATCGAGACGGTCGTTTTGGTTTATCGCACTCAAAGTTTCGGAATACTTGGGGTTCGGCCGGGTTGGTTCGTACACGAAACCAACCGGGCCCTCGGAGCGGAAACGCTCATATCTTGAGCTACGGACGTCCGATTGACGTGCCGTCAGCTTTGTTGATTTCCTCTAAGTGAGACGGATCTTTTGGCATACTCCGCCCGAGGTTCGGACGCAGGTGGAGTGCGGTCGGGTTGGTTTTTCCTTAAAAACCAACCGGGCCCCTGGGACGAAAATGCCAATATCTCTCAGACCGGGCGTCCGATTGACGCGTCGTCTGCGACGTTGAGTTCCTGTTGACGATACGGAACGTTTGGATACATCAACTTCGGACTTTGTGTCAGTTGATGTATCAGCCTCTCGGCTCGTGGAGCGGACCCTCCCGAACGAGCTTACTGTGTGTGGGAACCCTAGGCTGGCTGCGACTGCTACTTCGACAGCGACGACCGTGCAGAGATCCTCAGTGGACTGCGGTGACGACTGTGCAGAGATCCTCCGTGGACTCCGACGACGACCGTGCAGAGATCCTCAGAGGACTGCGGCGACGACTGTGCAGAGATCCTCAGCGGACTGCGACGACTCCTGCACTCAGCGATCCTACGTGGATCAGTGCTTCAGGTCCTGCGTGGGCCCGATCCTGTGTGGGTCCGATCCTGTGTGGGTCATCTCTCAGCGGTTCTGTGTGAGACAACTCCTACAGGTCCTGCGTGGGTCCGATCCTGTGTGGGTCACTGCGAGGATAGTACCTATCGATCCTTCGTGGGTCCGACGTCTCAGATGGTTCAGTGATCATCTTTATCGTCATCCGAAGAAGCATACCTGTGTGAGCTGAATCTTCTATTTTACTCGATAGAGGTGGTGCGCTTGGTTGTAGCGGCAGACCCGCGATACTGGAGACGAGCGTACGGAGTACGGAGACCGTGTAGCCGGCTGAGACCTGAAGACTGCTCGACCGACTCGACTTGGAGTGAGTCGACTAGCCCAGTGGACGGAGCGCCCGGTATTTGGCGGCAGACCCACGGCGGACGGAGTGCCTGGTAGTTGGCAGCAGACCCGCGGTACTCAACTGGAGGAGTACCTCTGTAGGCTATTTGGGTGAGCGCCCGGTATTTGGCAGCAGACCCTTAGCGGACGGAGCGCCTGGTAGTTGGCAGCAGACCCGCGGTACTCGACAGGAGGAGTACCTCAGCAGTCTTAGGTTAGTGAGAAGTACCTCAGAGTCGTGACAGAACCACTGTACACTTCAGAGATGGGGCTCTTCAGCAGTTATGTTTTTTTGATAATGAAAATCCTGGTTTGAGCTGAGTCAATGATCCTTGTGTTTCCTCTTGATTGAGATGGGTTATCTGATAATTTCGATATATGTATGGGCATATACCTACGAGAGTTATCTGTTGAGTTTTCCTGTGTGGATTACGTTTTCCTCTCCTTTGTGGATTGTGTTGAGTTATCCTGTGTGGATTTACTGTTTACTCTCCTTTTTGGATTGTGTTGTTCTATCCTGCGTGGGTATGCGTTTTGCTTTCCTGTGTGGACTGGGTTGTGCTAGGGCTCGGACGTTGGAGCCGATCGAGGAATTGATGACTTAGGTATATGTATGGGCATATACCTAAGCCGTGTCAGATGTTACTTCGTGATTTTATCTCTCCTTCGTGGCTTATCCTTTGTGAATTTCGGGAGACCTTCGGGGGTCTCGGGGTCCCTAATGAGTAGCTTATACTCACCCCTGCACGGGCTATGCCCGCACTTCGTGGTGTTGGTTGCAGACGACAGGCAGTGCTGATGGAGACCGAGTGTTCGAGGACTGGACGGTACCCGGAGGTGGACTACACGACGAGTCAGTACCCGGAGGTGGACTACACGACGAGTCAGTACCTGGAGGTGGACCACTGGGCGAGACGTGCTCGGAGCGGACGGCGGGACCCGAGGAGCATTGGAGCTATCTGTACCCACCCTTCAGGTGGGACTTCCAGAGGACGGCTCGACGCTGCAGTTTTTCCTTTCAGTTGCTGTTTTTCCTTTCAGTTGTACTTTACAGTTGGGCTTGTATTTCCGGCCCCTTTTTCTTTCAGCACAGCTTGTACAGTTTTTACTTAGTGTTTACTTTTCCACTTGCTTACTCTGTGGTGCTTGTTTACTTTTCAAAGGCAATGCCTTCCCTTTTTGTTGGGATTTACGCCTTGGTGCTAGTCGCCAGCCCCTGGCCTATGGAAGGCGGGCTTGGGGTAGTCACGGCACGGGCCCCGAGGACGGGTCATGACAAATTGGTATCAGAGGTGGTCGGTTCTACCGCAGACTCTGATCTTTCTTCTATGTGAAGCAATAGTGTTTAGCGTATTGAGTGTGGTTATCAGTCCAGGGAGTCCAGTGTTGGTGCGGCGGCCGACGTATCCATACACCAGGACCCTGACTTCTGATTTCCGACTTAATGCACGAAAACATTTATTGCATGTGTGTTTCAAGTTTTCCTTGTGATTACTTGTGTCAGCTCACCAGGTATACTGTCCTGACCGTGGCGCACCTGTTTCTTTCAGGATGACCCCACGACGACAGCCAGCTAGGATTCCGAGAGTGGAGCGTGATGACAGCCCACCGAGCGTCGAGGACTCGGTACAGGGCCCTTTGACAGCTGAGGCACCGGCGGTACCTATACCCGCCGAGGCACCGATGCTACCAGCCCCAGCCGCTGACGATGCACGTCGCCTTAGTGCACTGCATGAGTTCCAGCACCAGCGACCGCCCAGGTTCCGCGGGGAGACGGACCCTCAGGCCGCCGAGGACTGGCTGGAGGCAGTTGTTCGGGTTTTCAGATTAGTGAGGACACCAGCAGACCTCATGGTGATCCTCGCAGCGAGTCTCCTGCACGCGGCAGCAGGCAGATGGTGGAGCTTGATGCTCCAGGTGCACGATGAGGCCTCCCTCATCTGGACGGACTTCGAGAGCCTCTTTCGCTCAGAGTTCGTCCCGGCCACCCTCCGTACGGTGCGCATCCAGGAGCTTCTTCAGCTGCGGCAGGGCAGCTTGACGGTCGCTCAGTATGCGTCGAGGTTCACCGACCTTTCTCGGTACTCGACAGACATGGTACGGGACCCCTTCTTTCGGGCCCGGACCTTCGAGCAGGGTTTGAGACATGAGATCAGGGCATCGCTGATCTCTCTTAACATCCCGACCCAGGCAGGAGTGCTAGAGCGAGCCCTTCTGATCGAGAGCTTCCTGGCTGAGTCCACAGCGAGACCTGCCGTAGGGCGGCAGATAGCAGAGTCATCGGCAGCAGGTAGCCGACGGATGACTCAGGGTTCCAGGCAGACCAGACCTACCGGTGGCCGACTGCACGACTCAGGCTCAGTTGTGCGGGGGAGCCGGGGTGGAGTCAGAGCCAGGCGTGCCGAGAGTGGGCAGTGTTAATCCTGTGGCGGGATTGGTCACATGGCTCGTGACTGTCCGACCCGTCATGCTGATGATCAGCAGTTAAGTGAAGAACTTCCCAGGCAGAGGCAGAGGTTCGACCGTGGCGGTCCGACGAGGCATAGGAGCTGGCCGCGCAGCGGGAGGTGGGCGACGCTTTGAGGCTCTGCCACCACCACCACCAGGAGGTCCGCCCCAACCACAAGGAGTAGGTGAACATGCGAGAGCTCAGCTTCAGGCAGCCGAGGCCTTCGATCATGGAGCTCTGGGAGCAGATGGACAGGAGCAGAACTAGTGGATACGTCCTTTGTACTTCTGGTTCCTTGTTGCTTTTGTGTAGCGTCTTGTATTATGAGATTCAATAATAAAAGACGCATACCTTTGTGATATTTTCGTTCCTGTCCTCTTTCGTGATGTTACTAAGAGGTTCTAGTTTTGGCTGTTGACTTGACCCTCACTTGTGAGACATCTACTGGAGGAGACCAGTTACCACACACTGATGCCGACAGTGTGACTCAACCCTTAGAGGCGAGAGTAACGGTTGGATCTCTTAGTAGTAGCGTCGAGGCCTTACGACGTCATCCTTGGTATGGATTAGTATCATCCATGTTAGGATTGACTGTTTTAGACAAAGAATGTGGTTCATCCAGGGGATGAGACCAGGTTTCTCTTATCGGCAAAGAAGAAATCTTGCAGCTCTTGTGGGACCAGAGATGGTCCGGGCCACGTCAGAGGAGGTCCAGGTCATCCAGGAGCGGATGAGGACAGCACAGAGCCGGCAGAAGTCATATGCTGACAGGAGGCGGAGGCCACTAGAGTTCGAGGATGGCAACCACGTCTTCTTGCGTGTCTCACCTCGACGTGGTTTGCGGAGATTTGGCCGAGGCGGCAAGTTGTCTCCCCGCTTCATCGGGCCTTTCCAGGTCCTCAGTAGGGTTGGCGAGGTGGCTTATCACCTGGCTCTGCCACCTCAGTTGCACCGGGTGCACGACGTCTTCCACGTATCCTAGCTGAGGAGATACGTGCACGACCCGACGCACATCTTTGACTATGGGGAGCTAGACGTGGATGATGGGGTGACTTTTGCGGAGGTCCCAGTGGAGATAGAGGATCGACAGGAGCGGGTCCTATGTGGGCGATCGATCCCTCTTGTGCGCATCAGATGGCGGCACGGGAACCTCCAGGAGAGCACTTGGGAGCGGAAGGCTCAGATGCGTGCTCAGTACCGCCTTGTATCCCTAGTTTGTGTTGAAGCTTTACGGGGACGTAAAGCCCTGTGGTGGGAGTAATGTAAAGACCCGTAAATTTCAAGGAAATTTTTTTCTTAATTTTCTTTGGAATTTTACAAGAGCGCAGTTTCTGACGGCACCTGATTCCGAGGCCCGGTGTGCCCGGAATCATTTTCCGAAGTTTGGCTCGGGTACGTTCAGTGAACAGACGAGCGGGTTTTTCTAACTTTTGAACCGGTTCCCGGAATCAAATTATGAGGGCACCGATGAAATCGCAGCGCCGGTATTCTTTTAGAAACGCCTCTTCCGGAGTTGCGTTTGCTCGGGTGTGGTTTTTAATTTTCGGGCTTAAAGTTAAGAAATAAAATAATTTTGCGACAACTTTATTTTATTTCACTTAAGCCACTTGGAAGCCACTTGAAGCCACTTAAAGGCGGCTTGAACTGAGTTGAACTGGATAGGATGCTATCCGGAAATATCCTACCCCCTTGGTAGGATATTTGTGAGGTGGGGCCCGCACGAGCACCGCCGTTTCTTTCCGCTAAGAAACGCACCCGTGAAAACCCGTCTTAATGAAAGTCAACCGACGCGTTTTCTAAATTCTTAACAGACCATTTAATTGGGCTGTTTCTCTCGTGAATTGAATGGGCTGTTTCTTTCGTGAATTTAATGGCCTGTTTCTTTCGTTGAATTAATTCAACGAATTAATTCAATCGTTTCTTAACCTGTTTCGTGTGTTGGCATATTAATAAAATAAGACCAACCCAAATCTTTGGAGAAGGTTTGAGAGGATTCTTGTTCTTCTTCTCCCTCGCGAAGAACACGAAGAACACGAAGAACGCCGAACCCGGAAATCGACGACGCTTCCGTCCGTGACGTTCTTCCACGCTCCGATCTCCGATCACCGACCGTTTGAGGTGAGTGATTTCGGATTTCCTCTCAAAAGTTCTTTTCTTTTGGTTTTAACAAAACACAGATTTAAATATTAATAATTTAAATCTGTTGTTCTTGGTTCGTTGAGCTCGCCGACTCAACGCCGGATTCCACGACGACGCGACGCCTCCCCGCGACGACGCGACGATCCCTCTCTTCCGCGACGATCCTTTCCGCGAAGAACGCCCGCGCGCGACGATCGACGACGCTTGAGGTAGGGATTTTATATTTTGAAATACCCCTCCTTATATTCCCGTGAACATTCTTTAAAAATTAAAGAACCAGAATCAAAGAAATAATTTTATTTTATTAAAATTGTTGGTTCATGTGTTGAACATTCTTTTTTTTTCTCCCGTTGTTTTTATCTAACGCGGAGGGTGCGGGTCGAACGAACACGGCCCGACAACCCTCCGCCGTTCTTCGTGTTTTGCGGATTTGGCGGGCGACGACGGAACGTGCCGCAATGGGTGTTTGATGATCCCGCAGTAAAGAACGGAACCCGGGAGGAACAACGGCGCAGACGGGAAGGAAAACGGGCCACCAGAGCGACTCCGGTGGCCCACGGAAGCCGGAGGTGGCGCGGGTCGCCGGCGCGGCGGCGCCGGCGGCCGGAGGCGGCGGCACCCCGCGGGTGTCCAGCGCGACACCCCGCGGGTGCCGCGGGTGTCCAGCGCGACACCCCGCGGGTGCCGCGGGTGTCCAGCGCGACACCCCGCGGGTGCCGCGGGTGTCCAGCGCGACACCCCGCGGGTGCCGCGGGTGTCCAGCGCGACACCCCGCGGGTGCCGCGGGGTTGTCATGCGGCACCCCGCGGGGGTCCCACGCGACACCCAGCGGGTGCCGCGGGTGTCCAGGGCGACACCCCGCGGGTGCCGCGGGGTTGTCACGCGGCACCCCGCGGGTGTCTGGCCGACACCCCGCGGGTGCCGCGGGGGTGTCACGCGGGGCGGCGGCTTTCCCCCGCGTCGGCCGCTCGGCCGAGCCGAGCCGGACCGGCCCTGGCCGGGCCGGGCCGGGCAAACCGAGTCGGACCCGACCCGGTTCGGGCCAACCAGGGGGGGTCGGGCCGGGTCGGCCCGGGCCCGGACCCCCCCGTCTTCGGACGGACTTCGTTCAAATGGCCATATCTTGAGCTACGGGCCTCCAAACGACCCGCCGTCAGCGGCAACGCGATCCTTGGATCGAGACGGTCGTTTTGGTTTATCGCACTCAAATTTTTGGAATACTTGGGGTTCGGCCGGGTTGGTTCGTACACGAAACCAACCGGGCCCTCGGAGCGGAAACGCTCATATCTTGAGCTACGGACGTCCGATTGACGTGCCGTCAGCTTTGTTGATTTCCTCTAAGTGAGACGGATCTTTTGACATACTCCGCCCGAGGTTCGGACGCAGGTGGAGTGCGGTCGGGTTGGTTTTGCCTTAAAAACCAACCGGGCCCCTGGGACGAAAATGCCAATATCTCTCAGACCGGGCGTCCGATTGACGCGCCGTCTGCGACGTTGAGTTCCTGTTGACGATACGGAACTTTTGGATACATCAACTTCGGACTTTGTGTCAGTTGATGTATCAGCCTCTCGGCTCGTGGAGCGGACCTTCCCGAATGAGCTTGCTGTGTGCGGGAACCCTAGGCTGGCTGCGACTGCTACTTCGACAGTGACGACCGTGCAGAGATCCTCAGTGGACTGCGACGACTGTGCAGAGATCCTCCATGGACTCCAACGACGACCGTGCAGAGATCCTCAGTGGACTGCGGCGACGACTGTGCAGAGATCCTCCGTGGACTCCGACGACGACCGTGCAGAGATCCTCAGTGGACTGCGGCGACGACTGTGCAGAGATCCTCAGCGGACTGCGACGACTCCTGCACTCAGCGATCCTACGTGGATCAGTGCTTCAGGTCCTGCGTGGGCCCGATCCTGTGTGGGTCCGATCCTGTGTGGGTCATCTCTCAGCGGTTCTGTGTGAGCCAACTCCTACAGGTCCTGCGTGGGTCCGATCCTGTGTGGGTCACTGCGAGGATAGTACCTATCGATCCTTCGTGGGTCTGACGTCTCAGATGGTTCAGTGATCATCTTTATCGTCATCCGAAGAAGCATAACTGTGTGAGCTGAATCTTCTGTTTTACTCGATAGAGGTGGTGCGCTTGGTTGTAGCGGCAGACCCGCGATACTGGAGACGAGCGTACGGAGTACGGAGACCGTGTAGCCGGCTGAGACCTGAAGACTGCTCGACCGACTCGACTTGGAGTGAGTCGACTAGCCCGTGGACGGAACGCCCGGTATTTGGCGGCAGACCCACGGCGGACGGAGCGCCTGGTAGTTGGCAGCAGACCCGCGGTACTCGACTGGAGGAGTACCTCTGTAGGCTATTTGGGTGAGCGCCCGGTATTTGGCAGCAGACCCTTAGCGGACGGAGCGCCTGGTAGTTGGCAGCAGACCCGCGGTACTCGACAGGAGGAGTACCTCAACAGTCTTAGGTTAGTGAGAAGTACCTCGGAGTCGTGACAGGACCACTGTACACTTCAGATATGGGGCTCTTCAGCAGTTATGTTTTTTTGATAATGAAAATCCTGGTTTGAGCTGAGTCAATGATCCTTGTGTTTCCTCTTGATTGAGATGGGTTATCTGATAATTTCGATATATGTATGGGCATATACCTATGAGAGTTATCTGTTGAGTTTTCCTGTGTGGATTACGTTTTCCTCTCCTTTGTGGATTGTGTTGAGTTATCCTGTGTGGATTTACTGTTTACTCTCCTTTGTGGATTGTGTTGTTCTATCCTGCGTGGGTATGCGTTTTGCTTTCCTGTGTGGACTGGGTTGTGCTAGGGCTCGGACGTTGGAGCCGATCGGGGAATTGATGACTTAGGTATATGTATGGGAATATACCTAAGCCGTGTCAGATGTTACTTCGTGATTGTATCTCTCCTTCGTGGCTTATCCTTTGTGGATTTCGGGAGACCTTCGGGGGTCTCGGGGTCCCTACTGAGTAGCTTATACTCACCCCTGCACGGGCTATGCCCGCACTTCGTGGTGTTGGTTGCAGACGACAGGCAATGCTGATGGAGACCGAGTGTTCGAGGACTGGACGGTACCCGGAGGTGGACTACACGACGAGTCAGTACCCGGAGGTGGACTACACGACGAGTCAGTACCTGGAGGTGGACCACTGGGCGAGACGTGCTCGGAGCGGACGGCGGGACCCGAGGAGCATTGGAGCTATCTGTACCCACCCTTCAGGTGGGACTTCTAGAGGACGGCTCGACGCTGCAGTTTTTCCTTTCAGTTGCTGTTTTTCCTTTCAGTTGTACTTTACAGTTGGGCTTGTATTTCCGGCCCCTTTTTCTTTCAGCACAGCTTGTACAGTTTTTACTTAGTGTTTACTTTTCCACTTGCTTACTCTGTGGTGCTTGTTTACTTTTCAAAGGCAATGCCTTCCCTTTTTGTTGGGATTTACGCCTTGGTGCTAGTCGCCAGCCCCTGGCCTATGGAAGGCGGGCTTGGGGTAGTCACGGCACGGGCCCCGAGGATGGGTCGTGACATAGTTCATCCAAGAATAGAGTTTGGAGTTGGTATAGTTATAATTATTGGTTTGGATTTTAGGTAAATTGTATTAAAGTGTCTCTATTATGTAGCTTGGGATAGGGAACCCATTAATTAGGCTTTTGTGGACATATTTATATGCTGAGTATTTGATTACCTACTTTTTTGAATCAGTACATGGATACATCAGTTTCATGGAAAACAATAGTATATGTATCATATAGGTTTGGGTTTTGATTTATAAATCCTTATTAAGTAATATTCATAGATATTCTATATTGTTCATGTAACATCTTAACCATTGAAGGACGCCTCAACAGTGATAGCTATCCATGATTCCATGATGGGATTTTGATGAGGATAAACTCATAGATGATGCCTCAGATTTGGGGCTTGTTCTGGATGTGTTCCGTCTAGGTGAACAGTGAGTAATACTTCCACCTATTGATTATTGAGAGGACATACCTCTGATAGCATAGGATAATGTTTTCTTGATTAATGGATAGAATATCATTCTGGTAGTACATGATGTTGAACCATGTATAATGAGTTTTATTTATTTGTTTCAGAGGAAAATACCTTCAAGGTTTCTAGGTGAGGACGGCCTTCGTGTAGCGGAGGAAAAGCTTGAGCTGATGATTTGAGCTTTCCTACTCATTAATACCCCACCCAACCATATGGTTATTCTAGAATCTATCCTTCTCCATGGAAATGTAGGAAATGAAGAGTCTAGACACCTAGTTTCATGATGAGGCTTTGCTTCTATAGGCTTATTTTGAACACATTTTTAGAGATGAGTATTTTACAGTGATGCTATCGTTAGTGAGTATTCAAAATATTCTAGAGCATCAATAGGGATCCATGTCTATTTTAGAGTATATGGTAAGTTTTACCAACTTCTAATGGTAATCTATGTATATAGTTATTAACTGATATTTTCAATAATATACCTTTTAGTGGGGTATTTTATTGGATGTTATGGTTGGAGTAGTGTCTCTACACACTCCCTCTTGTGATGGGGTACTAGATAGATAACTTTTCATATAGTGATTCCTTATTGAAGGATGGATGATAGAGATAGAGACCAATAGTTTCCATGTAGTAGAGTCATTGTTTGTAGTTAGTAGGTGATAGAAAAGTAGGGCGTGATGTAAGCGTTGATATCTTATGCCGGTTTTAGTGGAAAACTAATCCCAAAGGGGATCAATACAACTATGATATAGGAGATGTTATTCCTACCAAGGTCATGCAAAATATTTCTCAGAATTTTCAAATTGGAAAGTAGTAGTATACTGGGAGACGTATAATGGGATATTTTGGTTGATTATGTGGATTGATCAAGAAGGTCCGTAGGGTAGTGGATATGCAAGATGAGGTCAGTGACTGTTGGAGGTGGTTATCAATATGATTTGATACAATTATCCCCACTTCCATGTGGTCCACACCAAGCTAAGGATGATGATGATTATGGAAAGGGATAACTACATGCAGTGGAGACATATGACCCTAAGGATCCATGAATCATAAGTGTTTTGATACATGTATTATATTATTTGGTTATAGTTTTTATAGACACAAATGTGATTCATTACTTCATTTTAACTTTTTTAGTTATAGATCTATAGATTTTATTAGAACCTATAGCCCAACTAGTATGGATATGGACAACTATTGGGGGAGATTCAGTAATCATACTCATCTCTCACCAGTGTGATTTGACTCTTAGAGGAGATATTTTCATGTGGGATATCTTTGTAGCTATGATGAGACCATAAAATGTCATTCTAGGTATAGACCAATTTTATTCCAACCATGCCTAAATTTATTTTTGATAGTGAAAGGTGTGGTATATTTCAGCTATTGTGGAAAGAATTTAATTTATTTTTTAGAACAAAATGTAAGCAGAATTGGTCAGGCTCATGTGTAGGCAGTCATAGCTGATATCTCACTAGTTGGTTAGTATAACCCTTAGAGTAGTGGATGATATTTTATTTCACATTCCTAAAAAAGTATAGGAGTATGAGGGGATCTTCCTTGAGGATTTTTTAGGTTTATCATCCAATAAAGAGATCAATTTTTTCATTGAGTTTCACCAAAGGTATACTATTATATCTTCAATTACATATCAGATATCCCCCTCAGGGTTGTGAGAGATAAGTATATAGATTGAGGACCTATAGAGGAATGGTTTTTAAAACCTATTGTGTCCCCCTGGGAAGCCCCTGTTTTCTTTTCAATGAATTAGGATATGAGATTGATATTTTGTGTGGATTATCATCACTCGAATCAGGTGACCATCAAGATTAAGTATCCACTATAGAGAATCAATGACCCCTTTGATCAGCTAAAATGGGTAATATGGTTCTTAAATATTGACGTCTGGTCAGGTTATAACTAATTTCACATTCAATAGAAGGATATCGAAAAGTTTAAGTTTTTCTATTTCTAAGGTCACTTCTTGTATGTGGTGATTCCCTATTTCTTGAAAAAAAATCCCCATCAATGTTCATGGGACTATTGAACTAGATATTTTTTTCCTTTTCTATACTAATTCATGGTATTCTACATTAATGAAATTCTTATGTACTCAGTATTAGAGGCGAAGCATGTGATACATTTGAAGATGGTCTTCGGAAAACCCTTAGAGAACTAGATTTATAGGAAGCTCCTAAAGATTAAATTTCATATTTGATAGGTCCACTTCATTGAACATGTCTTCTCTGATGATAGAGTAGTATTGAAAGCACTGAAGATCAAGTTAGTGTTAGCTAGGGATCCAACCAAGAGCATGAAATATCTATAGCGATTCATTGGGTTGGATGGTTATTATCATATTTACATTCATTATTTTTTCAGGAATATGACACCCTTGATTTACCTAACCAAAAATGGGTATCCTTTCATGTCAATGGTGGAATTATAGTAGGATTTTGAGGATTTGAATCATATATTTATGAGATCCTTCATCTTGAGTATTCTAGAGGATTGATTTGAGTATGTGGTGTTCTATGATGCATCCAATTCTAAGTTTTGATTCATTCTAATGCAGAGGTACGTGGTGATTTCTTATGAGTCCAATAGTTGAAGCCACATGATTAGAATTATTCAAACCATTATTTGGAGCTGTAAGATGTTTCATTTTACTTAAAGACTTAGTGACACTACCTTCTGGGAGGGATATTTAAATTCTAACTAGAAGAGTATCATGTATATATTCTCCTGAAAAGATATCAACCTAATGTAATAGTGATGGGTAGAGTTACTACAGGTTTATAACTTCATGATAGTATATAATCTTAGGATATGGAATGTGGTGGATGATTCTCTTAGTAGGAAATATCATTCATATTTATTAGGAAAGGATTTAGAGTAGTTATCCTCATTTTTTTCCCTTGTGGACAAGGGGGGGGGGGGGGAAGAATTCCGCTAATATAGGGTTCCAACCACTTCATTCCTCTAGTGTGTCAAGGAATCACAAATTAAAGATGTTTATTGTGAGGTTTTGTGTGACTATATATTCACAGGACATTCTTCTGATGGATTTTTTAAAGGTTGGGAGCACGTTATCCTTTTCTGATGACATAAATGGTGTCATTATCTCTATGGTAGGAACTTCTAAGCAAGATTCATAGAACCCCAATAGTGGTATATCCTAGTGTGGGAAAAATATAACAGAACATTCATTGCCAATTATTGTGGCCAGAAATATAGAGAAGTGTAGTGGAGTTTATCTCTTGATGTATCACCTATCAGAAGCTATAAGCTTAGAATCAGGTACTAATAATTTTGGATCAACCCTTTGAGGATCCATAATGGAAGTGGGATAGTATTTAAATAAATATTTTGAAAGGGATTTAATGGTTAGTGAGTGTTCATGACACAATCTATGAGATCATTCACCAACTCACTATGTTATCCCACTTCCTTACCATCCAAGAAAAAATCACAATGGAGTGATTGGGGCACTTATACATGCAGGAGATATTATATCTTCATGGAGTTCTATTGGTGACCGTTTTGGACTGTGATTCTTTCTTTATTTCATATTTTTTCAATAGGATTGCAATATTCTTTTGGGACCTAGTTGTGGATGATCATGGCATTCCACCCATAAATATATTTCTAGATCAAGAGAACCATTTCTTTCCTTGAGGAAATGTTGTGAGATTTTATGTTGGACTTTGGCTGAAGCTAAGAGGATCACCTACCCTTATTGGAGTTTCAATACATTAACAATTATCATTCCACCATTTTTATGGAACTATCTCAAGCCTTATATCGGGTACTTTAAAGGTCACCCATATTCAAGTTGGAGTTAGGAATGTCTTCAATTATAGGACTAGAGTTTGTGAGAATGATAAAAAGAAAGTAAAAATAATCTATGAGTGGATGATGACTACAAAAAGATAGCAAAAGTCTCATGCAGACTGGAAAGAAAACCTTTAGAGTTAAATAAGGGAGACCCTATGTTCATAAATGTCTCACCTTAGTGAGGATTTTAGATATTTTTACAAGGTAGAGAGTTATATCCAATATTCATTTAACATTTCCAGGTACAATATAGGATTAATGAAGTGTCATACGTCTTAGATTCATCTATGTAGTTGGACTAGGAAAATGATGTATTCCATGTTTTGTAGTTGCGGAGATACATGAATGACCTATCTAACATCATTTACAAGGGTGAGATAAACTTTGAGGATGGATCTACCTTCATAGATTACCCGGTGGAGATTAAGGATTATCCGGAGAAGATCCTCCAAGGGTGAGTGATTCCACTAGTGAATGTTCATTGGTAGTATGAGAATCACCATTAGAGTTCATGGGATTAGGAGAACTAGATACGATCTCAATACCCTACACTATTTAGGTATATTTCTACTTTTTATGTGGAAAAGTATCATAGGTGGGAATATTTTAATGAATCTAATTTTTTTGAACCTTTGAAATATTTTTAAATAATATTTTCATTGTTAGTTATGTAATTATAATGGAGTTCCAGACCTATTAGAGCCTTGGTATTGATATATACAAAATATTAAATACAATATATATCATTTACGTAATGTTTATGAAATAAATAAATATCTCTTGAATGGTTTAGCATATATTAAAACTGATACTTCCATTAAATTTGGAATGTGGATTTTACCCTAGGCATGACATAAGTTTTGTCTATGTTGGGTATTTCGGTGGATTTTAGTCACCAGTAGATAATTAGAAAGAATAAAAAATGAAATTAGTTTATTTATTTATTTATCTAATTATATGATAAACCTTGAGAACCAATTATTTAAAACATGCTATTGAAATTATCTTGTTTTAACCATATAACCCTAGGATATCCATTGATAGATATATATTCACTATGAGGAGAACTTCCGATGAATGCTAGCTGAGATTCCAGGATCAATAATCAGATTCAATGAAATTTGTCAATGGTGTCACGTGTGGGAACTTCCTACACCAATAATTGATTCAGATCTAAGTCATGGATTTTTTTATTGGATTTCTCCCATTCTTAAATAATTATTTGATCATGGATTATTCCCTTGGAAATTGATTTAGTGTTCCTCGTCACATGGACCATTCTAATTGCGTTTTATCCCTAAAATATATTTGATAATTTTAATTGTTTTATTATCATGAAGCTTATTTGATTATTCATTTTTTTCATCAATAAACATTGTCCAAACCAATCATTTCCAATTCCAATTCCTCAATTTTTTATTTTTTGGATTCCTCCCCCCATTCTACACACGTTCATCCATGATATTCATCTTATATTGTTATTTGAATTATTCCAAGAACCCTTTCATTATGAAACAATCTTTTAGGATCTATAAGTCATTTTGTGGATTTAGAATCATGGATTTAGGTGAATTAGAGGATCTATAAGAATGATAGAAACCCAATGTGTGATCAACCTTGAAGATTTACAAGAATCGGGACTCTTAGGCAGACAAAATTCAATAAAGATCATGTTTCCAGAAAGAGATGGCGAGAAAATTTGTTTTTGGTTAAAATTAATTTCTGAGTGATGACTTTACCATCATTTTGGGTGAATATCATGGAGGGTATGAAAGTATACATAAGAAATTTCAAGACACACCATATAGAAAAAATTCTAGGAAATACCTAACAACGTAACATATAGTTCGAATGAGCTCATTCCATGTATCTCACTACTTGCATCGACTAGGGTTTCATATAGTGTTAAATATTGAATGTACATGTGGTACATCCACATGTTGTGTAATATGTGGGTAGATGGGATCATCATGTACCACAATTACACACCCAGGATCCACATGACCCCATTGGCATGTGTTATAGGGCCACACCTTTATACCCCCTAGAGGGACACAATTTGAATAGTTTGGAACATGACAAGTGCCACCTTAACCACTACATGTTCTGTACTATTAATGAATCATTATGTACATCCCTTTTGATTTTATTATATTCCTTGAGGTGAACTATTTGAATATAATTTTCACATGTAATGAGACAGTGGACTTACTTATGGATACATGGATAAGTACCAAAGATAAGTTAGAATGATCAAGTACCAAGGTTAGAATATCAAGATTGGATGTAAAATTATATTGGAGTGTGAAAACCCATCTTGTAATGATAGTGTGTCAGGATATGGTATCCTCTAATCATCACTAGGTCATTTTATTAATATCCAAAATAGGATTAGGGTGTGGGATCCTCTACCTATCAATTCAAATAGCATCATTATCCCTCCACCATTATAGGGTGTGGTATCCTCTATATGTGGGATAGACATCCCCCTTATTAGAGAGCTCAGAAAAGGCACATAATCCTCTAATGCGTTCAGTATCCCCCACTATACTACTAGGGTGCAGTGTAAGAACATAGTTCTTTATTTGAGGTATGAGTTTCTTTTTTTCTGGTTTTTTTTAGAAAAATGAGGGAAACAAGGTGTGTACTGGCTTCAGGCCTATTTTGGGGTTACATGTCGTCTAGTCCAACTACATGATGTGTAATGTATGGTCGTGTAATGTATATACATGGCATGTAAGGATGTTGGTGAGGAAGAGAGGACCATCCATGAACATGTCATGTACTTACTAGTACAAACCGTGTATTGATATTGGAAGGATGATTAATGACCTGGAAAGTAAGTCGACAAAAATGGGCAACTTGGCCACACACACGACATGTATATTTAAGTACACACCATGTACTTCCTAATTTTTGGATAAAATATACAGTAGCTTCATTTTATGGTAGAGAGGCATTAGGGCTCACCTAAGTTCACGAACCAATCGTCTGAGACTCATTTTTGCTCCCAATCCTTCGTTTGAATACTGATTTGAACATTGTCAGATCCATTAGAACCCCATTGGTAATCTCTTTATTCGCCTTGATCCATTATTCATGATTTTTTCTCTTGACCAAGTTATAGAGGGTTGAGAATTTATGGTCGTTTTGTAGATCTACCCTATTCTAGGAAGATTTAGAGGATAATGCTGGATGAGGAGTTTTGTACGAGTATGAAGTAGGTGGTGCATAACTTGTTTTGAGTTTTTTTGGACTTTTGGGTGGTGCAGCCTTTGGCTTGTCTTTAGGTTTTTCGAAAGGAACCCCGTTATAACTGTTGTTGCATTTTTAATTGACTGTTAAATCCATGGGATGCTGTTGGGAATACCCTATACCTTAATTTATTAAGCTAGGACGGGCGATAGTTCTTTTCTCCGTGGGGAATTTTGGTTGGGGTACCAAAATGGTTATAATTGTTTTGTTTTGTTTTGAACTATTATGTATAAATTCTTAAAGAATGACTAGGCTTGTTAGATGCATTAAATACCTTAGTATTAATATGTTATAGCCCATAGATAGTGCAATTCAAACTGTTTAAATTGAATTAGTTTTTTAAAGTGTTTTAATGTGATTATATATATGTAATGTTTGGGATTACATGTGTTGAGAACCTTGGGGTTGTGATGGTCTTAACCTGAGGTTGATATGACATGGACATTGGGATTTATTGGTGTTGATCATTGGTTGGGCTTGGACATGATTTTTCTTGGGTGATTTTAACTATAGGATTGGGCATTGTGGATGTCGGTTTGAGGCAGTGTGACTTTCAGGTTGGGTATGGAATAAGATACTTGGATGGAAGGGCCATCAGAATTGAGCAACATGGTCACAGGGGCACGAGATTCCATAGATGGAGTGGATAGGGTTCTTATATTGTTGATTTCCACTCACCTGTGATAGAGAAAGTGATGATTTGAGTCATGTGCACACAGGTAGACTCCGTGATAATGTGTTTTTGACAGCTCATGTGGGTAGAGGCCCCTGATAGTTCCAGTTTAGATATTTGTGGTTTGGGGGTGCTTTCCATAGAAAGCCATGTAGAAGGTGAGGAGCCTTCGGTTGATAGCGATGAGGCTATCAAGTTAGAGGATGAGTCTTTCTGTGATTGATTCCATGGTCCTGGATGTTTATTTGAGGATAGACATCGTTGTTCCTCTAGTGGTCATTCTATGGGAAAATGTGATATTTCTAGTTAGGTTTCATGGACCGGGTTACTTTTGTTTGGGAATGACTTCAGGACTTTAATACATTGAGACATGAGGTGTCAGGAGTCACTTGGTGTCGGGATACATGATAGGGGAAGAACCTGAGGGTTCACCGTGACTTTTTGACTATAAGAGTACCTTGGTACATAGGTTAAGGACTCTCTTTGTTTCTGAGATTCTGGCGATAGATGAAGCAGGTGACACTCCCTGGTTTCTACTAAGATCCATTATAGGTTGTGGTTATTTATTGTACTATACTATTTACCTTACTTAGGGATGCATGTCTGCTTAAACAGTTATTATACGTATACACCATTGGGTGGTATCCTATTGAGATTCGTCTCAAACCCTACATGGACCCTTCGAGACACGAGTAGACTTTATAGTTTTATGTACAAGTAATGGATCAACCCCAAGAGTCAGATTGTAGTACTATTTGGCATGGCTATTGGTATGGACCTTGAGGTCATGCCTAGCTGGAGTTTTACTTTCATTAGTTTCTTTTTAGTTTCACAATTCTAATTTTTTACGTAGCTACAATGGTTATCCACGGGAACCCTTTTTGTATATAGATATGTATGACCTGATATGGATGCATAATAGGTTTCTTTTAATGGTTACAAGTGGTTTTTTATAATTTTGTTATGTTTACTTTTCTCTACTTCTATTTATTTATCTCTTCCACTTTTTATATGATATTGTTGTGCTTTCGATCTGCAGTTATTGTTCGAGTCTTAAGAGTCATTTATTTTCATTTAATGTTATATTATTATACTTGGATCATTACTTTTTATTTTCCCAAGAGGGTATATCCTACCCACTATACCTATTTACACCCTCTCTTATAGTCGGCAGCCTTTGGCATTTGGGGATGTGCACCTAAGGCCAGTAGCACTCGGACTGTTAGCACTGTTCAGATGGTTATTTAGGTCAGGGATGTTACAAAGTGGTATTAGAGGAGTTTCTTTTAGCTCTCTTCTTGGTATTACTATTTTGGATTATGATATCCTAGAGATAGGTTGTTGTTTTAACTGGATTCCCAACATGTTCTTGGGTTCCTGCAACCCTAAGTGTGAAGGATGGATTGAGTTACCTTGGGTGGGAATTGTTTTCTTTCTTTTGTGTAGATTACAGTTTATATGATTCCCACCTTGGGGGATACCTTGGTTTGTGATGATTATTGGTTGTGATATGTGACCCTTGACCTGGTGCGGTAAGGAAGAATTGGACCTTTTCCTAGTAAGGCAAGGCGTGGTTGTTTGGATTTTGATAGATAAATTTTTAGGGTATTAAAATATCACATATACACATGTTTTCTTTGTGAAGTGATAATACCATGTGAATAATATCAAATTCCACGTGAAATGTGATATTCCAATATTTAAATTTATGTAAAAAAATTGTGTGTGGCATGGAATTTTGTCCTAGATATTTAGGAGTAGGCAGGTACTATGGTTGAGGTGATTTTGATCACTAGGATTGGGTGACTCATTCATCGGATTGAGGTAACATAAGTTGTCGGGACGGACATGGCCTAGGGATATTGTGATAGTTGGCATTGTTGAGGGAGGTTAAGGTGTCCATGAGGACGGGATTCCATGGGGAAAGGTTGTAGTGGGGAAAAGTGAGGGTAGTGAGGATACACTTCCTTTTACTGATTTAACTATATACATTATATATATATATATATTGTAATATTTGAGGGTTTTCTGACCATTTATGGTATTTAGAATATTCCTCTTAGACGACTCAGATGGAGAATCAAGAGGGTGATGGTACAATTCCGTAGGATCACAATTAGGTTTAGACCCCTAAGGGTCAGGCATTGCTTGAGTTGAAGGTACATGCCCAGTGATATGATCAGATTCATGATCTCATGTAGGCAAGGCATCTACCGGGTTTTACAACATTCGGGCCATGGCTTGACGAGCCGCTCCGATCTAGCCCGGTATGTGTTTTTCAGGGGATCCACAGAGGTGCTCATGGAATAGATCCCTATATGGCTTACCTTACTCATGATTTCTAGTCATAAAACCTACTAATTTTTTAGGGTTAGGGTGATTCATAAGAAGTTGAGAACTTGATAGGGAGCATGTAGATGATATTTGAGTTGCTCGAGATGCCTCCAGGGTGGAGGGTCAAGTTAGAAACATATATGCTTAGAGGACTGGCTAAGTGCTGGTGGGATGTAAAGGTTTAGGATCACAGACATGAGGGACTATACTATAAGGACTTTGAGGATAGATCTTTTAAGAACTTTTTTCTAGAGACTCTGTGGGAAGAGAGATCTCAGGAGTTTTTGAGCCTTCAACATGGTGACATGTTCGTCATGGACTACGTAGCTACTTTTAGGGATTTTTCTCACTTCACACCTAGTATGGTAAGAGATTACACCTCAAGGGTGGGGCACTTTGAATATGGCTTATGAAACACTATACGGGTGTAGGTAAACATATTTAGGTTGGCCTCATTCTGAAAGGCGGTGAATCGGGTGCTCATAGATGAGGGTAACCTGATGGACAAGTCTCACTTGGGTTGGGAGGCTACTACAAGTGATGGTTCAGATGGAAGGAAACGAGATCGAGATAAGTTACAGTTAGGCAGTCAGTCCAAGGACTCGGATAGACCACCTTGCGGTAGTTCAGCAGTGGTTTTCTATTAGTGTGGGTAGCCACAGCATGTCCGGACTTAGTGCGTTAGGACTCAAAAGGAGTGCTAGGCATGTGGATAGGTTGGGAATCTTGAGAGGTTCTACAAAAAACCTTCTTTGAAAGCTAACAGATAGGGACCATAGTAGGATAAAGATTCATAGGTTATATCAGGAATGGTACTAGGTGAGGGTAGCAGAGGTTCATTTGCATGCAGAGAATGTGGAAGAGATAGTGGGACCCATCTGTAGGGTCAGTGGTTAGTGACTGGTGTATCACCAAAGGGAGGATAGGATTCATGTAGTTGTGTGTTAGGTTAGGTTCATGCTATGGAGCTTCTAGGGGCTGAGTAGGCCGGTGAGCTGATGACAAGTAGAGGTACGCCATAGGCATGGTTGTGATTTCATTTTTTTCTTCTGTTTGGCATGGCCTATTGAGGCATGTCTGTTTTGAGTGCATGAGTTGCATGAGATTTATATGGACTAACCAGACATTGGTCAGTGGGTTGGCACTATCTCGGGCGTATGATTATATATACATGAGGTTATTGTCATCAATAACATCGTCAAATGTGGGTTATATGAGGTAATTGGAATCAGGATCATCATCAGATGTGAGTTACTTGAGGTGTTGAGGCATCAAGGCGTCATAGGATATAGGTTACTTGAGGTGACTTGGGAATCAGGGCATTGATGATTTATTTTTTGATTGAGGTACGAGGCACCAGGTTGTTTTGAGCATCCATGGGATGTGGGGTCTCATTGTGCCATGGGTTCCATGGGCTCGAGGTAGGCACCGATGTGGTGTGGGATATGATTGGTTGTTAGATGTGACATGGGAGCACCAGATGAGGTGCAGGTGTGAAGATGCATCATGGGAGGACCATAGGTCTTGAAATAGGTCATTGGACCTTGATTGATTTGAGCTTTGGGATGAAGTTGTTCTAGAGTGTCTCTTCAGTACCCTTGGAAGGGAAATTTAGGGACAAACTACTTTAAGGGGGAAGTTTGTAAGAACCTAGTTCTTCCTTTGAGGTACAAGATTATTAGTTTTGGATGTTTTTTAGAAAAATGAGGGAAACATGGAGAGTACTGTCTTAAGGAATATTTGGGGTTACCCGTCATTTACTTCAGGTACACACCGTGTAATGGATATACATGTAATGTAGGGATATCAGTGTGGAAGAGAGGACTGGCCATGAACATGTCCTGTAATTACGAGTACATGTCGTGTACTAATGTCAAAAGGGATTTTAATGATCTGGAAAGTAATTCGGCAAAAATGAGAATCTTGACCACATACACGAAATTTATATTTAATTACATGCCATGAAATTTATAATTTTTGGTTAAAATGGTAAGTAGCCTCGTTTTATGGAAGAGAGGCAGTAGGGATCACCTGGGTTTCCAAACCAGTCGATCGATGCTCATTTTTTTTCCACAATTATTTTTTCGAACCCCAATTTCAACATCGTCAGATCCATTGGAACCCCATTGGTAAGATCGTGATTCCTCTTGATCCATTATTCATTCTTTCTTCTCTTGACCAACTTATCAAGGGTTGAGAGTTTATGGTTGTTTTGAAGATCTACCTTATTCTCGTCCGAATTAGAGGCCAAAGTTGGATGAGGAGACTTGTATGAGTACGAGGTTGGTGGTGCATACCTTGTTTTGTATTTTTGAGAACTTTTGGGTGGTGAGGACTTTGTCACGTCTTTAGGTATTTTGAGAGAGACCCTGTTATAACTGCTATTGCATATTGAATTTATTATTAGACTAGTGGTATGCCTTTGATCATGCCCTATACATTAATTTCTTGAGCGAGGATGGGAGAGAGGTCGTATATCATTGGTACATTTGGTCGGGGGTTCCAAAATGGTTATAATAATTATTTTCTATTTTGAACTAGTATGTTTAATTTTTTAAACCATGATTAGGATTGTTAGAGGCATTAAAGACCTTATTGTTAATATGTTATAGCTGATAGCTAGTACAATTCAAACTATTTAAATCGCATTACTTGTTTAATGTGTTTTAATATGATTGTATATATGTAATTTATGGGATTACATGTGCTGAGACCCTTGGGGTTGTGATGGGATTGACTCGATGATGGGATGGAATTTCCATTTGGATTGAATGGTGCTAACAACTAGTTAGGCTTGGCTCTAATTTTCTTGGGGGGTTTTGACCACAGGATTGGGCATCATGGATGTCGATTTGAGGCAGTGTGACTGTTAGGTTGGGTATGGACTGGGATACATGGATGGTAGGGCCATCAGTTTTGAGAGACATGGTCACAGGGGCATGAGGCACCAGAGATGTTGTAGCGTGGGTTTTCATTTTGGTGATTACTTCTCACTTGTGATGGCAAAAGCATTTATTTGAGTTGTGTTCACATAGGTAGACTCTATGATGAGGTAGTTTTGAGCATTCATGTGGGTAGAGTAACTTGATAGTTGTGGTTTATTTGTTTTTGGTTTGGGGGTGCTTTCCATAGAAAGACATGTGGAGGGTTAAGAGCCTTCATTTGATAGTGATGAGGCCATCAGGTTGGGGGTGAGGCTCTTCATTATTGAGGTTATGGTCCTGGATGTTTATTTAAGGACACAAATTTTTGTTCCTCTAGTTTTCGAGCCATGGGCTGACAAGAGCATTCATGAAGGGGTCCATAGACCTGGTTACTTTTGTTTGTCCATGATTTGGAACATCAGTACATTTAAACAAGAGGTGTCAGGAGGCACGTGGTGCTGAGATACATGATAGGGTGGAACCTGAGGGTTCACCGGGACATTGTGACTACAAGAGTAACTTGAGACATGGGCCAATGACACTCTTTTCTTCTGAGATTATGGTGATGGATGAAGTAGTTGACACTCCCTAGTGGCTACTGAGCACTAGTGGAGGTTGTGGTTATTTATTACATCGCATTGTTACCTTACTTAAGGACACATGTGTTCTTAAACACTTATTCTAGGTACACACCACTGGGTGGTATCCTCCTGAAATTTGTCTCAAACCCTATACGGTCCCTTTGAGATGCATGTAGACTTTATAGTTTTATGTACAGGTAAGGGATCTACCACAAAAGCCGGATCATTGCACTGTTTGACATGGAGATTGGTATGGATGTTGAGTTCATTACTTGATGGAGTCTTACTTTTTCTTAGTTTCATTTTTAGTTTCAGCATGCTTATTTTGTACGTAGTTATGATGGTTATCCATGGGATCCCTTTTTTTATATCGATATGTAGGACCTGTTATGGATTTATTCTTGTTTTTTTAGTGGCTACAAGTGTTTTTCTGGCATACTATTATGTTTACTTTCCACTCCTTCTATTTATTTTTCACTTTCTCTATTTATATGATATTTTTTTGCTTCTTCTCTATGGTTCTGGTTCGAGTCTTCTAATTCATTTATTTCCAATTATTATTATATTATTATACTCAAACCCTTAATTTATCTTTTCACCAGAGGGTATAGCCTCCCCACTATACCTATTTACACCCTTACTGCTAGTCAGCAGCCTTTGGCATTTGGAGAGATGCGTTTAAGGCCAGTAGTACCCTACCAATTAGCACTATTCAGGTGGATGTTTGGGTTGGGGATGTTACATGTAGGATCCTCCACTATATATATATATAGAGTTTATATTCATTAAAGGATCATATTATTTAGATATAATGGATTAATTTTAAAATCCTTAGGCTTCTTATAGAGATTGAGATTGTAATCTCGTATTTGGGTACCTCTTTTGGAAATATCATAGTTTTTCTTTCCTTTTTTCCTCTATTGTTGTGATTCTTAGCTAACTCTCTTCTTGATTCTTTACTTCTTGGTGATTTCACGGCATCCTAATATATATGAATATACTCACCTCTTCATGGGATCTATTTTTATGTGTTGTGTCTTGTATAGATGATAAATTTTTTTAGGGGTCCTGGGTGGACTAGGAATGTGTGGATCATAGTCATCCATAGTAAAAATTATAAATGGATTTTGGGAGTTTCATTTGAATATTTTTACCCCTTTTAGTAGGTGGTCCTAATTTTTGGTTGGGGGGGATATATTTTTACTTTTTAACATTTTTATTTATATTAAATTATTCAGTATTGTGTGATTAGAGGTGGTATATACATTTATAGTATCATATTTTTTCATTTTTGTATTACTATGATGTATAAAGATGTGTGCATTTATAAAGGTGTATTAGGTTAAGGCTTCACATGTATGTAATATTTCTACTCGGTGTTATCCACCAACCCTTGGAATATTGGTGGAAAACTGGGGGATGGCACAATCAATTCATTATTAGGAATAGTTCCCTGGTGGTTTGAGTCATGTATGAAATACCCATAAACCCTGAAGTCAATAGTCCTATTGTATATCATATAAAAAAGGTATCCATAATGGTTGAACCATTAAAATACATAAAAAACATAAACTACCCATCTTCCATGACTTCCATCCTACTAATATATATCTATATTAAAAAAATCTCACCTCATGAAAATAGAAGTCTCAGAAAATGGAGTAATAACCCGAAATAAGAACCCATACCTCATCAAGTTGATATTTTAATCAAGGGCGTTATAACTATAATGGATGAAGGACCTACACCGTTAATATTAGGGGAAACCATAATTTAATAGGTGAAGGACCGATGCCATAACACATTGGGGAGTACCAACCATGACTATAGTTTAGTGGACTCAGGCCTCATTAAGTCCATAGAGTACCAACTCCATGCCTTATTTAGAGGACCCTTTCCTAGAACCCTTGCTGGAGTACCTATAATTACTCTCTCACATGGTTTAACTTTACCCTATTTTGAGTATTCTTCCATTTGAGTACCTGATCCCCATGAAACGAGTTTCATATCCTGATGCATGGGGTGTATCTAAACACAATATATGATCTGAATACCTCTATCAAACCCAATGTGTGTCTCCATGGAACTAAGATCCACAAGATACCCATTTTAACATTATAAAAAACTTGTTTTACAAAGAAGATCAAACCTTTTCATTTTATATTGTATTTCACTCAAAATGTAGAATTCATTTGTGTTGTTAAGAAACTAAGGTGAGAAGATATAAAAACACATAAGTCAAATAGTATACACCATATACTCTATTGGACATAATGAGAAATCCCTAGTCAAATGTTAATTATTTACAATCATCATTCATTCATGTGGAGTCATACTCTAAGGCATATACATTGGAAGGTTTACTACATATGGGGCATGCAGTTAGCTAGTCATATAACCTAGAATCATGAATTCATATTTTTTATGCATATATGTAATGTCTTCCTTGTAAACACAGTTTGTGAGGATCAAGTTCCATTTGCCATGTGCAGTTGAGACTCAATCCACATCTCCTGGTCATACATGACATTATCGCATGATCCAGACAATGTGTATCCCCTAGGATTTATTCAAGATTTTACTTCATCTTTACCTGAGTTATATCAACAATAATTACATGGGTTGTTAATTATAAAATTATATTATGTGATATTTAATTCTCCAGAGAAAACTTATCCACTAATTAAAAGTTGTACATGTCATGTGCTAAACATTTTCACACTGTGTGATATTTCACACCTTGTGGAAACCCTATCTTCTGCATGTAAAAGAGATATGTAATGTGTATTGTCCAACATATGGCGTGTGATATGGAATCCCATATCAAAAACACATCTCTACCTAAAATATAAACTATTATAATCATTGAAATATTAATTTCTTATTCCTGATAAACAACTGACCAATCTCTAAAAACATCGACTCTCATATGGCAGCCATCACCACCCCCTATGATGCCTCTTTGAACACCCCTCACCGAAGTCATCCAAGATCAATACTTAATGATCCAAATCACTAAAACCCACTGGGTTCCCATAATTTTCATTCATTTCCCTTAACCATCCTCTAAAATCATCGTACGCTAGCCACTATGAAGGTTGGAGACCCTTTGTTTCTCAAACAAGAAAGAGGGGGAGAGTGGGGGAGGGGAGAGGAATTGATGAATAGAGGCCCGACTGCCTATAAACCACAATTAATTATAGAAATAAATATCGTGCTCCAACAAGTGGAATATATTATGGAAGAGGGGGAGGGGATTCAATGCTCATGTTCATCTAGCCAAAACCTCATTGATTTTAAAACATTGTCCTCAATCAATTCACTAAACCAATGATAAATTAGGACAATAATATTTTTTAGAAAAATATTCCTTAATTATAATCATGTAATGAATGTTCCATAATAGATAAAATCTAAAATAAATTCACAAGGTTAGAGTATTTTAGTGTAATAAATACTACATTGTTAGATAAATAACTGAAACACTGATGCTCATTCATTATATATTCATGTATTATCATCATTGTCTCTTGAATTTTCATTTTTTTACTTGATATGTCATCATCACCATGAATGTAACACCCCAATATTTCATAGTACATTATCTCTTTAAAGTAATTCAATAACTTGCGCAACACGCAACACCGAGTTTGAGCACACCACAACTTACCAAACTAGCCGTTCAAAAAGTGGTTATGAATAGTGTAAACTGAATTTTTTAATTTTATATACTCAATAAAAATTTAGAATCTATATTATGTGATTCTTAGACATAATATAATAACAAATTAATTTTTTCAGATAAAAGAAGTATTTTTGAAAAAAAGCAATTTTACCACCTTTTAATGGAAAACCATTTTAGAATCCAATATTTGACACTTTTATATATTCAATTTGACAAAATAAACTTCTTCTTTAGAATAGAGACATAAAAATTAAGTTTTTATATATTTTTGGTGTTTTTCTGATAACTTTCATATTTGGGTGAATAGTGAAAAATACTAAATTTTAACTGAAAACAACCTTTTTAATAAAAATAATTCATAGTGTTTAATTATATATTTGAATGGTTTGTAAGTATAATTAGATTATATTTTAATCATTTAATACAATTTTGGCCATTATAAGTAATTTTAAATTTAAATTTTACATAAACACATGTCAACCTTTTGATAGTTTTTACTTTAAAAAAACCCACTTTTTGGTTTTGACAAAAGAAATTAATTTTAAATTAATAAATTCAACTTATATGTTTTGAATTTTTTAAAATATAATTCCTTTTTTAATTCTTAATATCAAAATTATCTAAGGGTTAATTTTGGGTAATTTTCTGAAAGCTTTCAGTTTTTGATGAGTTGTGAAAAATACTAAATTTTAATTAAAAACAATTTTTTTATTCAAAATAATTTATAGTTATAAATTATAATATTGATTAGTTTTAAAGTATAATTAGATTATATTTTTACCATTTAATCCTATTCTGGTCATTGTATGTAATTTCACATTTAAACTAGACATAAACAAGTGTCAATCTTTTGATAGTTATTTTTTTAAACACGCTCTTTGTTTTAACAACGAGAATTAATTTTAAATTAATTTCTTCCACTTATGTATTTTGAATTTGGAATAATGGATTCAATATTTGGTATCAGGTGGTCCAAATTTTGTAAATATGTAACTTTTGTTTTTAGACGTTATGAATAATTACTTCGGTAAATATTTTATTTACCATGGTTAAAGGGTAAATCCGGTAAATAAGGGTAAAAAAATATTATAATAATACTAAATTACCCTAACATGTGTCCTATTCCTATTGGTTTATTAATGTCTGATCATGTGCATCCTTGGTTTTACTTGGATACCCCATGGAGCCACATGGGTGTGATAATGACATTTTATATTAAATAATCTAAAGTAAAGACAAAAATAACAAAAGAAAATGTCTTTTAGTAAAAAAAATTTATATGAGGATATATAATTAATCTATTCCACTATAAATATTAATTAGAAAGATAAAAATATTTTCTACATCTTGATATTTTATTTATATTTTTTATAAATTAAATAATTTAATTTATTTATGACACAATGATGATGCAGTAATTACCTAATTAATGGAAGAATCAAATAAATCATATTATAAATGAAAAAATAAATATAATTTGAACTTTTTTATGCCATAAACGAATTTTATAGGTTAATATGACATTTTGAATTTTATTCAATGAATTATTTTCAAATTAATAATTTTTTATGCCTTTAACAAAAATAAATTATTAAATAATGTCAAAATTGACATAATTGAGTTTTTAAAACAAATAATATATTATTGGTTGATATAATATTCCTAAAAGTATAAGGTTCAGAAAATGGGCCTAAATAATATTATATGTATCATTAATTAACTAATTTAGGTTCTCTTGGAAGTTTATAGTAATTTTATTAACCATATAATATAAAAATACAAAAAGAAATGGTAAAAGTCAAACTATTTAACTGAGAGTTAAATCTAAGTGATAAAGTTAATATGGTGACCTAAACCTGTCTAAAACATATTTTTTGAGAGGATTTAGACCCATCCCCACCCTATCTTAGAAATAATTCATTTTTTAGCCATTATAAACTGAAAAATATGTTATTATAAAATAATATTTCAAGATTTTCCTAATGTAACCTTCACCTCTCTTATAAAAGGGCACTCTCCATTATCTTAATTTCGCACCTACAAAGCCATTTGGTTCGGCCAAACCCTGCCCAAATATTCTATAAACTATCCTAACTTCATCTTAGAGGCCTTCCACTATTCATAAATCCAACTTAAAGAGCCCTTTTGATAAAATAAAAAGGAAGAACCCGAAGAAAATGTTAATATTTCATCACATCTTTCAAGTTATTTTATTCTTCCACTTCCTCTTTCATTGTTGTTTCCATTATAAAATAATAAATCCAGTATCTTCTATATACTATGATTTTATTATAAAAGTTATTCAACCATATTCATTATTTTATCCATCATATGAATGATAAAGTCACCATACATGCGTACGTACGACTTACCGTCTCTACGTCGTGGTGTAGTTGTTATTCAATATTTTATTTTTTGGATGGGTATAAAAATGATGTATAATTGATGTAAATAATAAATATAACATGGTAATGATTCTGAATATATGATATACCATCTATTTAAATAATATTTTAATATCAAAATAATGATATTGTTGCTCGTGCGTATGTACAAACTACCATCTCCACGAACGCGATGAGATTCATTTCCACGTTCACCATTCAACGATGATTATAAAAATATATACTCTTAATAAGTATGTAATATATAAAATAATAATTCTATAGGATATATATATATATATGTATATATGTAATTACATTCATCTCATTCACTTACTTCCATTCAATATGATATGAAAATAGAAACAATGTTTATGCGTATGTACAGCCTACCGTCTCCATAAACGGGGTTTCCCATTTCATATATATATCTATTATAAATATTTATATTCTAAATATATATGATTTATAAATAATGTTTTATATTATTTAAGTATTCAAATCATGATCTAAATGATATGATCATGTATAACAAGTTAAAATACGTGCGATAAAGAAAGCGATAATTACCCGAAATGTTAATTTAACATGGTAATCATTATTAAATGGGTAGTATAAAGTCATAAATGAATCATGTATGATATAATAAAGGTGGATATGGTTTTTTATAATCTAATAGAATACAATGGTAATTATACATGAGGTTAAAGGTACCCTCTACCAAAGGAAAGTGCAAGGTAAGGGGTTTTCATCTCACTTCTCATTCCTGTGAGATCCATGCTATAATTACCACTATTTCCTTTTGTGAGGTGCATGTACTACCCATGATTGTATTCTTTGTGTAATATAAGTTAAATTATTGGTATTTACATATTCATTGTATGATCCTTCTTTCATGGGGTGTATGTTTCGTAAGATACCAAATTGGTAATGGTTAATTTCACAATCTTTTTTTTATCCGAGGTTGTTTTTACATGAGTATCTACTGGGACCTCTTTATCATCCACATATGTGTTTCTTAAAAATGGATTTCAAATTTTTTTTACTATTTAATAGAAAATGGGTTAAATTAATTTATACCATTATTTTACCTTATTTGTTTTTGAAAGGAATCTTTCCATCATTTTCTAAACAAGGTACTTTATGACCTTTTTGACAAAATTAAGGTAAGAATGTTTTTTTAACTTATATGACGAGTGAGGATATTTTCCACTGTTATAACATCGTCGAAGATTACCTTACAATCTTATAAGAATATTTTCAAAATAAATTATTTCTTTTATAATTATGTGACTTTAAACGATTAAAAAATGATATTTCTGTCAAGTAGTTCTGATTTCATCTATGTCAACATCCTTTGATGAATTTTAAGCTTATTTGAAGTTGATTTATTATGATAAAAAAACTTCCACATTATATTAATGTTTGTGTGATATGTTTTACTGTGGATGTCATATTTTTACACTATTCATGGTTTATGGATAAATTATTGACATTTCGTATTCTATTTTTAATACAAAAGTTTATGTTATGTTTAAACCTTTTCATATGAGAAATGAATTGGACTAGTATATTCCAGGTCTGGGACCGGTAAAAGTAAGCCCTCTGGGTTGGGGTCTAGTTACAGTAGACCCTCCAGGTTGGAGTCCAGTTACAGAGGGTCACTGGGTTGGAGTCTGATTACAGAGGCTCTCCGAAATGGACTCCGGTTACAGAGGCTCTCTGGGATGGAGTCCGGTTACAGAGGCTCTCCGGGATGGAGTCCGGTTACAGAGGCTCTCCGGGTTGGGATCCGGTTACAGTTAGCCCCAAGGTCTTAGCATGAGGTCTTGACATGGAAATTAAAATTCCAGAATTATGCATTCCATCATTATGAAAGTGGCTATTTATATTTCATGTGATTATTCAACTAGTAGAATATCCATGTGAGTAAGTAAATCGAATTATTCTATTGTATCTTATCCATATTATGCTGAAGATTATGTTTTAAATGATTTTGTTTTAGTCTTATACATTGCCTTAAATGTTTATACTTATTTATGAAAGCTTCCACTATATTTTTATCCTTATTGAGCATTTGAGCTCACCCCTTTCTATGTTTTATTTTTTCCAGGATGTGAAGAAGTATTTTATGACAGACATGATGGGATAGTCTGAGGGGATATGAGTGTGGTCTATCAAAACAATGTTCTTGTAGTTTTTCATTTTATAATGTAATGTAAAACTTCTGAATGTATCTATTATTTCCAAGTCTATTAAACTGATCGGTCTTTCAGGATATGATTTCCTTGTATCATGTCAATGTCATGCAATAATGCACCAACTCTGGGTAACTAGGGTCGAGGCGTTACATCGAAGAACAAGATCTCATCTCTAAAAATATCTCTAACTCTCTAGGATTTTGTGTTCATTAGTGGTGTATAACACTAGGAATAAGATTTAAGAAATAATTTATAACACCCAATTAGGTCAACTAGGTATTTTAATAGAGGACTAGAAAGGTCTCGGTCTAGGGCATGTGACCCAGACACATAAATTATAAATATTTTGGGTAAAATTGTTCATTCAGAACACAACATTATCTTTTTAATTTTAATTTTTTATTCTATCTATGAGATATCACAACTCAAATATGAAAGATAAATATTAATTTCATAAATATATATTAATATCCATTAAAAAATCAACAATATCTAAACCTAATCATAATTAAACCCAAGGGTCAACACCATTTCCTAGGGAAAACATAAAGATCTAAAAAAATTTCTAAGATCATTCAAAATTATGAATTTACTATTATACACCTTTTAAATGTTTGAGAAACTGAGACTTTATTAATGGGACATGTCCCAAACGAAGAAAAAACTAGATCACTAAAATGTCCCCACCTTTTAAATTTTTTATCCTTGAAAATGAAAATGAATAAAGCTGTTTGACCAGAAAGATCATAATACAACCTCACGAAAGTGAATAAACTTCTCTCATACATACTTTATGTACCTTTATATGGTACAATTATATGAAAAAGTTGAAAAAAAACTACATAGAAATAAATCATGTTCTCATCACTTGAATCCCTAGGATTTTTCCTATTCATAAAATTAATTGGTTCAAACTAGATCCATAGAAACCCTTATAAAATAGAATAGGCTCTCAAAACATGAATCAAATTGAGTATTTTTTCATCGAATACATTTGTGATCAGTAATAATTCATCTCTATGACTTTAATAAAAACAATGAACCATCAATATAAACTTTGGAATGGTTTTCTAACAAGGGTATTTTCAATAAGAGTGTTAGACTCCACAAATTTAAATAGAATTTCAAATGGAAGTTTATAGAAAGAGTTTTTTTATTAACTCCATGTAAAATGTGTTTATATTTCTCCTAGAATTAATTAAAATGAAAAATATTGTATTCTACCAATGAGTGACACTTCAAAGACATTGCTCTTGATTTTTTTACTTATTAAATGAATTAAAACTAATTATAGAAACTAAAATGAATATAAAATAAAAGGAGGTGTAAATTGATGAGAAGATGAAACTAATTGAAGTTTCATGAATAAGACAAAAAATGAAAACATATCTATATATGAAATGAAATTAAACCCAAAATTTTCCTAATGATTATTTCATTGTCTTTAAAAGATTATCATCCCAAATAAAATTATATGACTATGATACCCCATTTTGAATACCATCCTAGTCACTATAATTATAGGAACTCATGACATAGATAGAAACATATAATGAACCACATATCACTATCCCTTTAGTTTATAAGACAGAAACACGTTTCCTTAGTGTGAATACATCATTTAACCCTTATTGGTTATAAACTGTACCCTCATTCATCAATCAAAAACCGATTTCACCCAGTACTTAATCAAGGTGTTGGAAATTTATTTTTAATGTGAGAAAGAAAATAATGGGAAATCAAGATGAAAGGAATTATTACTAACTCCAACCTTATCCTTTTATGAGTTCCTTTAATTTCACAAAGAAAATAAAATGAAATTATAGTATAGAAGAATATAGATAACACTCAATTACCTTTTGGGAATAAAATCCTCATGTTTGCCTCTCATAACCATGATAGTAGGAGATCTTAGTCGAGAAGAATAAAAAACACCCAAATATGATTAAATGGGTTATATGCAGTCAAAAATGGAAAAAATAAACAAATCCATAATAAGAGAACCCCTTGAGAACAAAATCTACTATTATGGGTTGATAAAAAATATAACTTGTATTTTACTCCTAGTCTATCATAGTGGCTGACCAAGTCCATCTCTCGAGGATCTTTTTTTTAATAACTGATACTCAAATAATTTTTTTAATATTTTTGGTTTATTATATTTAATGAAAATAAAGAAAATAATTTTTGTTTGAGAATAGAATTCAAGAATAAAATAAACATACACATGAAAGATGAAAACATAATTCAATTAGGAAGAAAGTGAATTCTTTCTATAGATTTTTTTTGAGTGAACCATCATTTCAAATTTTCAAGTTTCTAACCTAATCAATGATCACACTCTATAATATATGAAATAATTGTCCTCTTCCCTTATTTTGAAAATATAATGTTACTAAAAATCACCATTCACACTTATCATCCATCTACAACATGGTTATAAAGTTAAAGGGTTCCTTAATCGAGATCACCCAATAACCCACCTTCCCAGAATATAATTACACCCATTCAACACTTAACCATCAATTTTTCAATGTAGGCTTGAATGAATAAGTAAAGGGAGTTAAAATAGTTCATAAGAGAAATTTCATCCTAAGAAAACAATAGTGTGGACACATTATTAATATCACCCACTACTAGTCACCCTTAGAAAACCCCAAATAAGATAAGAATTATTACAAATTATTTCCCAAAACCTAGATTAGTCACTGGATTCTTCCCCCAGGAGATCCCACGGGTTAGTTATTCATTATTGTAAAAATTAGATATACTAGTGAACTTTTTGAAGAGAAATATGTGGAGAAACATGAAAAAATAGAGATAATGGAGATGGAATAAACACATCATTAAATATTTCTAATGAATTATAAAAGAAAATAGAATGTAATCAAACCCAAATACTACTTCTTCACCTAGTCGAGAGGTTAGGGTTTTAAGTCCTAAAATCTAATTATAGTTTAGAATCTATAATATCAAAAAAAATCCACTTATAATAATACATTTGATTTCTGTATATAGGTATCATTAATATTCTTTGACATGTTCATATGATCACCTCCCATGCATGTAGCTCATGTTTGAGGATTTTTCTATATGTTAACAGCTTCCAATTATTCTCTATCCTCTATTTGAATTTTTAATCCAACTAAATATCCTACAGGAACATGTTTTCTTCTTTTATATAGAATTAATATAACATGGTAAACATATGATATTAAAATTCTAATATTCGGATGAAAATACCGGGATACATGTCATGAAGCCTATATACGAGTTTTGGATGGATTTTGTTGGGGATTGATAGTTTATTGGATCTTAAGAGTATGTTTATAAGTATTGAGGATACATTAATAGATGACTAAAATTTATGATCATCACCTAGTTTTACTCGTACATATTTTCTAGGAACTCTAAATTTTGAAAATTCGCAGCTAAATAAAATCTTACATAATAATTGATTTATCCATGAGGAAAAGCTTTGAACCGTTTAATATCATTATGGTTGTGGGGTTACCTTCACATATTTTTTTATAGTAACCATTATGTATTTATAAGGTAAACTTTACATATGGGAATAACTAACATAAAGGCTATCACCTTTTCTTAAAAATATTGAAATATTCAATTTAATAATTTTGACCATTTGAACAATTAATTATAGAATAATATTAATATCACTAAAAATACCAATTTATGAAATTTTCACAATATAGTCTAAAAATATTAATATAAATAAAATTTTAGATAATTTATTTTATAATAATAAAATGGTGGAAGTTAAATCATTAAATTAAAATATAAAAAAGTGAAATATTTAACTATAATAATTCCCCCAAATCTAATTATTTCACTATTGGGAAATCATCAATATACATGTCAAATTCACACATAAAAATTTATAATGATATAATTTCCATGATCCTATAAAAATATATAATTTATCATGTCTCATTTAAGAGAAACAATTTGTTTCATTATATTCTCTTTTATTTAACTTGTTCAACCTCAAGAATTCATCCACAACAAATAACAACCCGCCTCACATTTAAATTAATGTTACTCTTTAATCAAGTAAAATTAAATCTATAGTTATATTAAAACCTTGAGTAATTTTATATATCACCATAATCTTATAAATGATTTCATTTTACCACACCATGATTCATAAAAAATTCAATCATAATGTACTTTTTCAAGGTGATTTTGGAGCCTTAGGGTTGGGGGATAAGATTATTTCTGAAATTAATGATAGAAAAGTTGAGGTTAAACATATAAATATAATTAATTAATATTCAAATAACCCTGTGAAATTTATCCCACTCAATTCCCTCTAAAATATTTCACACCATCCTTATATGTATTGAATGATTCATGAGTCAAAAAAATGAAATGAATGATTTCATCCTTATTCTCCCAACTTTTCATTATCTCCAGTTTTTTTGAAGGGGGATGTGATGATAAATGAATAAAATGAATAAAAAATCCTTAAAATAATTTATGAGGGGTTCATAAGACATATAAGGAGTGTAATAAATAAATAAATAAATCCCATCCAAATATTTTTATTTTTTTATTTTTATTTTAGCATAATATAATGTGAAAAAATAAATTATAAATACCAAATCATGCCTATATCTCACTCAAATACATAGAATAATGAAACACACCTCCCATAACTCAAATATGTTTCCCAAGGAAAACACATATGAAATTCCCTTCCCACACTCAAACCTAAAATAGTCATGAAAATATATTAAGATTAGAAGAAGGTAAGGGAAAATCAATGTGTAATGTAGATTAAACATATAATAAAATTCATGTATTTTAAGGGATAATAAAGATTAAATTAAATCCAGGTATCAAGTTATAAGTTTGTATATCATGGTAAGTTACTATATCATATTAAAAAATTCATTAACATCAAATCTTTGAAAGAGAAAAACTCACATGTCCTTATTCTCATACAAAATAAAAGTTTATCCATATAAAGTTAGGGTTTTATTAAGAATATTTTAAAAGGTTTTTGATTACCTAAAATAATGGTAAAGATAAATTGGTTCATTGTTTCATGGAAATAGATTTTAAAAATTGATCAAAATTTGTCAAAATGTTTTGAAAA
Organism: Viscum album; assembly: GCA_963277665.1. NCBI lineage: Eukaryota > Viridiplantae > Streptophyta > Magnoliopsida > Santalales > Viscaceae > Viscum > Viscum album. Next base: position 746,976,353 of record OY728125.1, read on the forward strand.
TAAAATTCATATAAAATATTCAATGTTAAATATTATTTAAAATAAATTTATATCAAAAAAACAAGTCAACTATATCCAAATAAATTTAAGAGTGAAAATTATAATTAATATTCATTTAAGCTAAAATTTCATAAAAATGAAAAGAAAAAAGAAAAATTTATAAATATATTAACACTTCCCCACACATAAATAAAACAACAAATTATAATTTAATCCCAAGTAGTGTGTATATTTAATATTAGTAATAAGGTAACTAAGAAAGAGAAATATAACTAGGTTTATTTGGATGGGGATGGTTGAGTTTATATCCTAGTTTTTTCATTTTACAAACCTATAATAAAAAAATATAAAAAATCACTTTATTTAGATAAAAATAAAATAAAAAGGAAAGATAAATAAAAATTTTATTTTGGACCCCAAGTGGGTATTAGGTTTTTATTACTACTAGTAATGTACTACCAATTATTATACCCAATATAAAAGGGTATTTTTCTTATGTGATCTGAACCAAAATGTCTTTGTTCTTTTATCACTCATCCAAATTTGTCGGGATTAGTAGTTCCATTGTCCAATGTGTTATGTATCCACTCCATTATCAATTAGGAATATTTTTCTGGGTGGGGGTAAACAAAATTCAGGTTCTTCCACTACTTCTACCCATGAATCTATAGACCCCTCTTCAACTTCCTAGGGATTTTGATTTGATGTTTTGTTAAAAATGTTATAAAAGGGGAAGTTAGTGAATAATTTTATTTGAATAAAATCAAAACAAGATGAGTCAATGTTAAATTATTCTCCTTTAATCCTATAATCATTTAGAATTATTTATTCATGTATGGTTTCAAGTGGTTATTTTACTTTATGTATACCCTCTAAAAAATATTACGTGTGTTCAAGGGGTTTTATGTGTTCCTAAATAGTTACATATTCTTCTTCATTATCACTCTCTAGGGATATCCTAATATTTTTTGAATCTAAAAATTCAGAACAGTGTGAGTTTATACTCAGTTTTTTTCAATGAAATTAAATGATAATGTGATCAATAATGGATTATCTCCAAAAATTGTATTTTCTATCAATTAATATTATTTAGTAAGTTAGTCTTGGATTTTTTTCATGGATGGAGGTAGTTAGTAAATATCCTCTAATATATATTCAAATTCCAAAACTTCACTAGTGTGTTCATATTACACATCCAAAGAAATATATAAAGGAAATGACACTTATTTATTAGAAACGGGGGAATCACATTTCATTACACTTCTTACAAAATAATTCTAGTATTAATCCTCGTATTTTTAATCTCCAACATATATATTGGTTGGAAATTCTACTTCGTGAATATATTTTATAAATGGTAGATAAATAATGGATAGTAGGACATCATTTATTCCCTTATCATCATTCTAAAGTTATTCAAAATTTAAAAAATAATTATTTGCTAAAATAAACGTGGACTTCACTCACTCACTCTCCCTTCCCTCATGATAGCCAAGCTGTCTATAGTAGACTCGACCACCCCTACCCAACTTATAGGGGAAGATCAATATCTCTTATTTGTATTCCCTCTCCCTTAGAAATATTTTTCTTGTTCCCAAATCCCTTAGAACTTTAAAATATAGATATTGGAGTAAAGCCTCCTGGTATGAAAAATGGGCTCCCAATGGTGAAGATTTATTCTCATAAATTATAAAATGAATAATTACTCACTGATTTCATATTTTTATCTCTCTTGGATCATCATATCCCATAAATTAAGTAGTTTTATAATCATATGAATAGATATTATGTTTTACAGGATCTAATCATCGAAGGGATTTTCGATTCCCAGACCTTCCTTCTTCATTTTCATGAGGATTCAAACTTCATAAAGGCATGGTCAATGTAAGGTCCTATATTTTATTTAGGGTACAAAATATTTTGATTTTAGTTTTAATACCTTTTTATCTTTATAAATGTTTCATATGGTTTAAGTAAGGGTTCCAAAGCATCTAGGTCTTGTTTGAACCCTGAAACTCCTTTTTTTAGGAAAAAAATAAGGTGCACGATTGGTGCATAGTTTGGGCTAACCGTGCACCTCATACCATAAATCCCTATAAGGGTGACACATAGTTTTTCTAAACCATTAGAGGAGGGTTCAGACCTTGTGGGGATGAGGTAGAAGGTGCACACAGGTTGTATATGGTTTGTCTTAGTTGGGTGTTGTAGGTCGTGCGGGGTGTGCTCCATGGGCAGTGTGGTGTGCACAATTGGCACATAATTTGGCCAACCTTGTATGCAGACCAATATAATTTTAAATATTATCAAAAAAAATGTTTTTAACCTCATTTTATTAAAGGTGTTTCCTCTTATTTCTTTATTCACTTCCAGTGAACAACATCCCCTCCTTCTCCCATGGAATCTCTCCATGTAGCCTAACATAGGATTTGATCTCATTCCTCCATCTGGACTCCAAATTTATATATTTCTATCAAGTTTCATAGCCATTAGTAAGATATCTATTCCTTTGGATCATTTTAACATTATTCTTTTTATCTATAGAGTTATTTTTTTGTGATATCATATACCCTATTTCAGGGAGTTTGTATTCTCATATAAACTAAACCATAGGTCGATACTCTATGAGTGTTCTACTAAAAGCTTAAGGAAAGTGGTATATACCTTTTCAAAAAGGTTATATTTTTATCTGACTATCATCATTGTTACACATAATAGACCTTCCAGTTTTTTCTTCTAAATTAAATGATAATCCTTTAATTAATTATTTCTTCTATTTTTGGGTTTCCCTTGTAGCACCTAAACTTTGTTAGAGGTTGTTAACCTCAACAAGAGAAACCCATGTGGCTTATTCTCGTATCTACCATGTGTTACACCAACCCTTTGGGTGTGTGATCTAACCACCCTTATGGTGGGAGTATTTTTAAATTAAATGAAATATTTGGACATGATCGTGCAACATTTTCCATGTTAATAAATGTTATTAACAAGTTAAATGGATTTAAAATAAAATGTAAAATGAAATCAATATTCTCTTGTATTTTCATCATTATACTGATAAATGAAATTGGGTAAATACACTAACATATCACATAAGACCTTATATAGTTTTTTTATGATGGAAATCTCAGTATGGTATCGATTTATTATGAAGGTATGAAACCTCTTTCACTATGGTATGACATCGACTAGTTAATCGAGGTATTGCACCTATGACCCTTATGTATTATTACTTATGATATGAAACTAACTATAGGATCAAGGTATGGAACCTCTGAACCCTAGATATGATATCATACGATATTCACCAATAAGAATGTTAGAGGTATGAATCCGGTGACTTCTGTATATATTTATATATTTGAATATAGGTCACCCTGATTATAGGCCTTGGGACCTATCCCATGTAGGTATGTTACTCTTCTAATATTTTTCATAATATAAGATGGTTATTACTTATTTTTGAAACTTTAAATATATTGTTGTGTATCTATTATAGCCATCTCTTTCAAAAATTATTCTTCAGGACTTGTCATTTTTTATTCACTTATATCATACCTACTATACCTTCAAACTGTTATAGTTTATACGCATAAGATAGATTTTTTATAAACACTATCGGTGGTGTCCTAATGAGTATACCTTACACCAAGTCTAAGACACCAACTAGTACTCGGATAGACTTTATGGATGTTGGTAGGGGAATGGGAAAGTTCCCAGTTGTTGATTATTGATTTATTTTATCATGGTAGTGGGGGATCACAAGACCAAGCTATGGATTTTGATGCTATATAGAGATTGTATTTTGGTTATTTTTTTATTTTGATATAAATGTATATATGTGTGTCTAATAACATGTTTTCATATTCATTTTTTGGTTTAGATACATGAAATTATATCATATTGTATATGGTTTTGGATATTTCTTTTGATGGTTTGTTTATTATTATCACCTAGATGTTTACTTCCACAACTCTGATTTTCATTAAGTGTGATTCCATTATTATTTATTTATTACACTATTATGTGACTATAATTATGAAGATATAATATCCTCACTATCCCCCCTTATACCCTTGCTGCTAATTGACATCCTCTGGTGTATGAGGAGGTGTGCTTAAGGCCATATGAACCTCCAAATAAGGACACCACTCAGTGGATTTCGGTTACAGATGTTAGAAATTGGTATCAAATGTTTATTTTCTTTGAATTAATATTTTGAGAAGATATAAATGATACTATGACATGTTGGAATTTGGAAATGATCATGTGCCTAATAATTTCTAACCCACATATGGTGAAAATCAAAATTACCTAGGATGGTACTTGATAGTATGCTTTATGTATGTTACTGTTGTTTTGATTCCACCATTGGGTGATACACATGATATATGATTTCATTATTATTATGATGTGGGATTTTATTTTTCTTTATCCTGATAAGGTAAGTAAGAATTGATTATGCATCATTTTAGGAACCTTTTAGGATTAATATGTCATGAATTATCCAATGCCATGTTGGTTTCATTTTCTAACTACATGATACTTGTTGTATGTGCCTTGAGGTGTATATCTATTATGAAACTAAAATTTATGTAGAAAAAGGGGGATTAAATAATTGGTTACTAATATGTCTGAAACAACATAAATGGTGTTTTCCTATATAGGTTAATGATGTCACATTAACAATTTAGTTATCAGATGTTTGGGTTTTGTAACTGATGTTACATTCACCAAGATATTAGTTTATTTAGAATACATGAATTCCATTTGGAATAATAAGAGTTCATGTACCTATATATATTGGGAATGATGATTAATTTAGTCAAATCATTTAATACAACCTATTACATTATTCTATTTAATTTTAAGGTCTAGATACATTTAAAAGAACTACTAAATTAAATTTTTAAAGGACGTAGTTGTATAAATTGAGAATGGTACGTCAACTAACTTTTCTATTATATAAATGAAATAACTAAAAAAATACTATATAGTAATTGTTTAATGGGGATTCTAATTTCACCCTAAAGGGTGAATTACACTATAATTTTCAATTGGAGTTTCATATACCCGGATCCATATAGTGAAAAACAGAGCTTGACCTAGACCTGGAATTAGTAGTGGGAAGTAGGAAATATATCTTGTAATCTATATGATCATTCATATCACCCAAAACTACCTTTATGAGTATTAACATGGGTGTGAATTTTGTATATTAAGTATTATACCTATCTAATTATTGTATTTGTGACATTATAATTGTTAAACCCTATCTGAGGTGTGTGATTTCCATTTGTAGAGATATGCTACCACATAATCCTTGAGTCGTACACTAAGAGGGTGGTGACAGACATGCTCCAAAGGTGGGTGGCCCTAATCCACCAATGATACCTCCAGTAGTGTAACCCATATAACCTCATACTATTCATGATGTGGGTGGTGATACCTAGTTTTGAAGGGAATTTCTACAGTTTTTTAGAAAATAAAGGGATCTCTGTCATTTGCCTCTTCAATTAAAGGTTTGACGCAAGAGTTCCTATAGCATCATCCGACCATGTTTTCAGGGGTTGGTGGTCCTTAAGATACAAATTCAGGGATAATGTCCATGATAACTATATTTATGAATCACAAGACACCTCTTGAGATAATAGTGAATGTCACTATGTATATTCTTTGAGATTCTCCTAAGTGATGGTAGAATGTTATCACCTAGGAGGATCTTCATCAGGGTACTTCTTGGGATAGTTTTTATATAGTATTTTATGATTAATGTTTCCTGAGACCTTGATGGATGATCATTCTGGGGATTTCATGAACCTGTAATAGTGTTCGATGTTTTTTTATTGACATGTCATCTCATTTTAAAGAGCTTCATCACTTTGTTCCCATCTGTACTGATGTCAAGCTAGAAAAATATAGATGTTTTGAGAATGTGATTAGTCATCATATTCATTCATAGGTGAATGTTTTCTGATATATGGACATTTATCAAATAGTAAACCATTATTTAATTACTTAGTGTAACCTGAGGGAAGCTGGATATCCATACTGAACCTAGTAGTTCAGTATCTGCTGTCCTGAAGGATTTCTTCAAGACCTCTCTTAAGGGTATTTCCAGTCAAATATAATTTACTAGAGGAATTGTAGTCATTCATCAGTGTGAGAAGTAGGGTAACATGAAACTTCAGTGTGAGAGGTCCCTAGTTGAGTTTTGATGATGCAGAAAGATGGTCCATTTATAACAGTTTTGAAGAATCTTCCCTCTGGTGGCTAGTGAGAGAGAATCAGTGCCAACTATGGGTCTTGGAGAAGGATCAGAAGCTCCATGATAGGTAGATATCCAAATTTCTATGGTAAAATCAATCCTATGAGGTAGACGTGGTTGGGGGAGTCAGACACTAGTTGTGTAGTGTCAGTAGAGATGGTCTCCTTAAAGAAGTCATGTTGTATCTCAGGGCCATAAAATGGGCTAGGTTTATATTTTGCTATATGTGATAGAGGATTAGAGTCTTGGAACTTCTAAATTTCTAGGTATGATTTTAATATAATCTACATTGGTATTTTTTTATTTGACACATGGTCTTTGTACTCTTTAATCATTGTGGCTATATTGGAAAGCCTCACACATGAAATTTTGTACTCCTATGTGGTGATGAACCTTGACACTCCTTTGGGTATATGTTTAGAGAGTGTATTCTAATGTATAGGTTACCCCATGAGATATGTAGTTATTTATTTCTATGTTACTTCTTTTCACAAGAGATGATGTGCTTTAATGTCATCCTTGGGAGAGACTCACTGAATCTTTATTATGAATACATGGATATTTATCACCACATTGTGTTGTTTACATCACAAGTGGGTGGTACATATATAAAAAATGGTGAGTGGTAGGACCATAAAGGTTGAGTTTGACCAAAGAATCTTTGGTTGAGTTAAATCACATCCCATATTTCTAGCCTTTATATGGAAGATCAAAAAATCCACGAGGTCAAATTCCCTCTTATAGTAGTTTGTTTCAGGGATTTCTTCCTAGAAAATATTTCTATTTTATCTCTTAAGTGAGAGGTGAAGTTCTATATTTATTTTGTTTCATAATATGCTCCTGTATCCATTCCTACTTATAGGACAACCACCACTAAGTTTTGTGATCTCAAGAGATAACTAGAGAGTATAGAGACTAAGGGTTTTATATGACCCAAAACTTCTATATGGGGTTCACTGGCCCTCTTTTCCAACAAGGCAGATGGAATATTCAAAATTTTTGTGGATTAATGGAAGTTAAATAAGATTAATATGAATAACTAGTATGCTTTTACTTTTATATATGACCTATTTGATTAGCTATGAGGAGCTCGGGTTTTCTTAAGGATTGATTTGAGGTAAAGATATCACGATGTACAATTTATAACATCAAAAATACCTCATATAGTGTTTCAAAGTAGGTATAGTCTTTATGGGTATATTATTATTCTATTTGGTCATATGAACGTGTTAGTTGTTTTCATGGATCTGATGAATTAGGTTTTCCACCCGTTTTAGGATTCATTTGTGGTAGACTTTGTGGATAAAATCTTGGTGTATTCTCATACACTAGAAGACCAGTCCAAACTCCATGATATCATTCAGAATACATTGATACAGAATGAAATCTATCCTAATATTTATAAATTCCACTTTTGGATTGATAAAATGCACTTCCGAGGTCACATTATCTCAAAGGAAGTAGTATCAGTTGACCCAAAGAGGGTGATATTTATAGTTACCTGGGAGAAGCCTCAAAATATTTTGGATGTACATAGTTTCTTGATTCTAGTTGGTTATAACAGGTTCTTTATAAATGACTTTTCACACCTATAAGAACCTCTTATGGGCTTGAATAAAAAGGGTATCAAGTTTATATGGTTAGAATCCTATGATACAGACTTTCAGGATTTGAAGGGGAGAGTGGCTTTTGTTTCGATCCTGATTTTCTCAGATCTTGGTTGATGGTATAGAATATATTATGATGCATTATGTTTCAGAATAGGAGTCGTAATTATGAAGAAATATAGAGTTGTGGTGTATGGGTCTCACCATTTGAGACCAAATGAGATGAATTACTTAATGCACAACCTCAAGTTAGTAGTTGTGGCCCATGACGTAAATTATTGGAGGCATTACCTATTGGGAGTGAATTTTGTGGTGTTAACATACCATAAAATCCTTAGGTATATTTTCACATAGCATGACATGAACCTCTTTTAGAAAAGGTGGGTTGAATACCTTTAGTCATTCGATTTTGATATTGCATATAATTCTTGGAAGGGAAATGTTGTAGTGGATGATTTGATCCACATGACACATACACATGTAGTTTCAATAGGCTAGTAATGAGGGGAAGATTATGGATTGATTTTTTGAGATGAACATGGAGGTTAAAAACCATCATAAACAATCTATACATTCATTGTTATCATTAACCTATTCACTTTTGGAGAGAGTGAATATAAGGAATCTCTTAGATTCTGAGGGCTTGATTTTGTGGGAGATTGTTTCAGGTAAGGACCCACTACCAAGATGGATCATTGATGAGGATGAGGTCTTGTGAATCCATGTATTCATCTCAATTCATATATAAATCTAGGAAGAATTTATGTGAGATTCTCATGCTTTTACTTAGGATGTACATCCCGAACATACCAACATGTATCATGACTTACATCACTAGTATTGGTGGCCTGGTATGAAAAGGGATATAAGTATCTTTGTTAATAAGTGTTCCACCTGTGAACAGGTGAAGGAAGAACACTATAAGTAATTAGGACATTTACGATCATTTCAAATTCCTGAAGGGGACACTTTTACCTCATTTTATTGGACCTTTTGAGGTTTTAGAGAGATTTGAGCTGATAGCCTATATGTTGAATTTACCTTAGTGGTACCAGTCTATGCATGATGTTATCCATGATTCATAGCTTTTTTAGTTCTATTCAGATATGTCTCATATCTTTTAACCTGATGAATTTGAGTAGGAGGTGGATGCATCCCTTGAGGAGTATCCTATCTTTTTTGTAGACAGGATCACAAAGGCTATCTGAGGTAGGTTCGTTCCTCTAATATCAGTGATATGGTATAATTTCCATGTATAGGATGAGACCTAGGAGAGATAGGATGATGTAAATGCTCATTGTATAGAGTTATTCATGGATAATGTTTTAACACCTTTAAAAGGAAAAATCAGATATGGATAAATTTGAGGGAGAAGAAAATAAAGCCCTGTAATTTCTTGAGTTACAAAACCCCTTTTTAGTTTAATCACTTGTTTTATCTTTATAAATGTTTCATATGGTTTAAGAAACAGTTCAAAAGCATCTAGGGATTGTTCATAGCTTAGAGATCTAGTTTCTGGAGAAAACAACAGAGGTTCATTGTTAGTTCATGATTACTGATAACCGTGAACCTCAAACCATGATTCCATATAATGGTTCAACATGGTTTGTCCAAACCATGTGATGAAGGTTTAGACAATGTGGGGATGAGACGAATAGTGTTCATGGGCAGCACATAGTTTTTCTAACCATGCATTGTAGGCATGGAGGGTGTGCTCACTAGGTAGTGGGTTTCACATGGTTAGTACATGGTTTGGCCATCCATGAGGCTAAGCCATGTTAATTTTAATTATTGTGTGAAATGATGTTTTTGTTTTTCTTTATTTTAATGGTCTTTCCCCCTCCTTTCTTCACATCCAGCGGATAGTAGTCCCTCCCTCTCCCATGGAAGCTTTACCTCAAGCCTATCCAAGGATTTTATTTCATACCTCCATATGGACTTTGAATCATGATCCTTATATCATGTTGGATAGCCACCAGTAATCCCTATATTCATTTGAATCCTTTTGTCATTATTTTTTCTACTGATGGAGTTATTTATGTGTGATCTCATAACCCCTATTTTCAGGAATTATGTCTATTCTTTCATTTTCTTCTTATCTGGACCAAATAAAAGGCTAACATTGAATGAGTTTTCTACCACTAGCTTATGGTTAGTGGTATATACCTTTTTCGAAAGGTTATGTTTTCTATTTGACTATAATTATTGAACTGAATTTCATTCCTTCTAATTACTACTTCTAATTAAATTATAATCCTTAAATTAATTATATCTTTTATATTAGGTTTCCATTATAGCACCTAATATTGGTTATAGGTCATCAACCTAAACTTGGTCCACACATGTGGTGTTTTCCCTTATCTTCCCTATGTTACACCACCCCTTTGGATGTTTGATCTTATCACCCATGTAGTGGGATATTTTTAAAATAAATGAGATAGTTGGAGAGGATCAAGCCTCCATTTTCATGTTAATATGTTTTATTAAATGGTTAAATGGTTAAAAATGAAAATGTAAAATGGGATGGATATTATCATGGATTTTGCTTCATTATACTTATAAATGAAAATCGGTATAGATGATAACATATCCCATGACACATTATATAATTTCTTGATGACAAAAATATCAGTATGGAACCAACTTCTTATGATTCCATTACACCTCTTATTTTACGATATGACACTGACTAGGGGATTGAGGTATGGCACCTGCGACCCCTATGTATATAAATTTTGGTTTGGAACTAACTACGAGATCGAGGTATTTCAATTGTGACCCATATATGTGATCACATATGGTAAGGAACCAATGAGTAAGTTTGAGGTATGGCACTTGCGACTTCTCTAAAAAGTTTCATCTTTAGATATAAGTCACTCTGGTTATACGCCTTGGGTCCTTTCCCATGTGGGGATGCTAATCTTCTCCCATTTGTTATATATCGAGATGGTTATTACCTATCGTTGGATCTTCATATGTATCGATGCTCATCTATTATATACTACCCTTTTACAGCTTATTCTCATGGAATTGTAATTTTTTTAGTCACTTATATGTTACCATCAATACCTATACATGGTTATAGTTTATATGCATATGTTGTATTTTTTATAGTCACCATTGGTGGTGGACTACTAAGTATATCACACACCTTGTTTTCACCAACGATTGGTATCCATATAAAATTTATAGATACAAGTCGGGAAAAGGGAAATTGATCATTTTTTTATGCTTGATTGATTTTAGCATGACAGAATGGGAGAATAGGACCAAGATATGGATCATGATGCTATATGGGGATAATATATTTTCATAATTTGTTTTTGATATACGTGTATGTGTGTGTGTCTAATTTGATGTTTTATTATTACTTTTTGGTTTAGAGACATGAAATCATATAATATTATATATCTTACTTAATATTTATTATGATTTCTTGTTTATTATTATAACCTGGATGTTTACTTTTAATTTCCTTGTTTTCATTCATTATAATTTAGTTATTGTTTCTTTATTACACCGTTGTGTTACTCTGATTATGAGGATATAGTCTCCCCACTATATCCCCTTTGATCCTTGCTGCTATTTGGCAGCCTCTTGCATACGAGGATGTGAATTTGAGGTCATGTGACACACAAGATCCGAGAACCTCTTAGTGAATTCTAGGTCTAGATGTTATAGTCATGGCCTTCATGATTCTCTGGATCATACTGATACTTAATATTCATATGGTATATAAATTTCCACATGGTGAAAGATCTATATTCTAATATGGTTTACATAAGGCTCCATTCATTACCTATAACATTTTTCAATCCTGCTATATTGATTTTTATCAATAATAATTACATTAAATTCCAAATGGGATAGCTCACAAATCTCTATAGAGAACTTATCATATTCCTATGGATTAATTACATTAATTTTGTTGTTTATGACCTTGATTTCATCGACAGTAACCTTTGGTGTCTTTTATTTATAACTCCTTTTCATTAGATTAGAAGGTTTTTCATTGATCCAATATTCATATATGAATTTTTCCACTTACATCTCTTCAATGAATTGATCACAGATCTCATATGGTTATTGTTTTTGCTGAGCATCCCTCTCAGAAAACCTTCTTCTGGATATGGTTCAGATATGTCACCCCAAACATTTATTGATGATCATGAAAAGTCCAATTAAAATTTCCAGCAATTATAACTGAAATTCGGGTGATGGTCGCTCATCATATTCTGATATCTTCAAGGGAGGCAGTTCGATATCCAAGTTGTGGATTGGATCCCCTCTAGAGGCAATGTTTTGTGGTCAATAGATGATGATTTCTTTAAGTATTTGGATAGGTTTAATGTGAGGCATGTCTTAGAGTGATGGATGATCCTGAAAGTAGTTTGTGTAGATGGTGTTTCTGGATATTTCTATCAGTGGTCCTATGATCAGTGGTTGATAGTGGCATATCCTCTGTTTTGGGGGTATTTGGCCAGTTCAGTGGGATCTTTTCTAGTCATTTTAGATGTATTATTTTTATTATAGTGAAAATTTATTTTCATGCACTAGTTTCTACCTCATTCCATTTGGATGTAAGTGCATCATTTTTTAGGTGTCGTTGGGTGGGTGGAATCAAGAGAGGGATTGGTGTGATGACACCCATCATTCACCCATCTATCATTAATTTTTATAGACGAATGGGAACATTTTTGTTATAATTTTTTTTCAGTGTCTTTAGTATGGTATTGTGTTTCATTTAGTTTACATTGTTGTGAGTTTCTCACATGCTTTTTCAGGTGGGAGGATCCAAAGAGGGAAAGGTTTACTGGAATATTTAATCAATATCTCTTCTATATGTATGTGTTGGTCAGAGAGGTTCTCATCCATTTTTTACTGCTAGCATAGTGAAACTTCTTGGTAGAGGGGGAAATGAAACATTCATGGATGATTTCACTATTTCATTAGCTAGAGAGGGGAGTGGCAAGGCTCTTTCAAGCGATTTTCCTAAAGTATGCTTCCCTCTAGACTAGTATTACCATTATGACTCATGTGACTTGTTTCTTTAAGGAACTTTTACTTTTCTTGTAATGGTTTCCCTATTTTCTAAGTTTTGAAATAGGACTACTTTTTTATGTTCAATAAAGGGGGATTGAACCTCAACATTTTCAAAAACAATTATAGAAAATTTAAAACTTCAAATTTTGATTCCACTCCATTATTGTATCCATATTTTACTCATATATGTGTGGTGGTTGATCATAAAAAAACATGTTTGGGATTTATTTGGATTGTAGTATCTATTGAATATTGAAAATTATCATTAAGAATATTGAAATTATTTATTTATTTAACTACTTATAAAAAATATACCAGCAATTATGGTTGAACGACTAGGAAAAAATGTGCAGAATCCGTGAAGAAATATAAAACTCAACAATGTGAACACAAAACAAGAAATCAATAAGGAAAAATTATAGTGGTGTGATATGTGATATGTTATGAAATAGTGGGGAAACAATGAGATTGAATTAGATAAAAAGAGAATCAGATCTAAAAAACAAGAAGTAGAAACAAGTGATTAATGTGTTATGGAAAACGTAAATTGGATTCCTTTAAAATGGTATTCCTTATTTTATTAAAAAATAAAATAAAATTGGAGAATCAATTTAATAAATTAAACCAAACCAAGCTATGATGAGGGTTTGTCCTCAAATGGGTATGCCTGGCTATTTTTTGACTATTGTTTACAAAATGTGGGTTGAAATTGATAATTTTGTATAAATGAGGTAAATTTTTTCTATGATCTTGTTGTGTAACTAAACACATTCAACCAACTCTTGTCAGAATATTTTTGATAGATAAATTCTTAACAGTTTTAAAATTTCAATCATGACCAATGGTTTTTTATTTATAATGTTTCAAGAATTATTTACTATAAGATAAAATTATGGAGTTGTTGGCCCCATGTATGATGAAGAAAAATATGAAATAGGGGTCAAATTTTAGTTTAAAAATAAACTTACAATTATCATCCTCTTCAAGTATTAAATTTATTTGATTTTCAAATTAGTAATGAAATAAAAAATAAGACTAACAGAAATATAAAATTTATTAAAATACAATTGACATAGTTGAAATAAGATAATCAGTATTTCAAATTATTGATATAAATGTTAAAGAATTATAAATTTTGACTAACTAAATTAAAATAACTGAATACATAAATAATGAAACTATATTTAAAAAATAATACACCTTAATTTTAAAACAAAACATGGAGTATTTTTTAAACAAAAAAATACTCATTTAAAAATTATATTTATTAACATTACTTTTTAAACCAAAGTTTAATGTTTATCTATAGAACTTTTCTTTGGTATCCATTACTTTAAACCTATTATAATGTATCCATGATTTTATACCTATCATAAGTTTTGTATTTATATCCCTCAAAGCTCTCGAGTCTGACTATTAGTAGAAGCTCACATTTTAGCACCAAAATTACTTAAGATATGCCTTTCTTTCCATGGAATACCTCAATAAAATGATCAAATGTTTTATCATTAATATCCCTAGAAGCCCTCAATCATACAGTGTTGGTAGAAAAACAATTATAATGGAAATATTATATCATTTGAAGGTAAACCCCAATCAATGTAATCTCTTATTAAAAACATTCTAAAAAAATAACACTAATTTAAAGAACACTCTATAATAAGAAATTTAAAAACATAAAAATGAATAGAATATTTCAGAATTCACAATAAATTTATATTTATGAACTTCTGATGATCTAATTATGGATTTATTTATAAGAAATTTTTTAACAAACTACAATGTTCAAGTTCCCCAAAACATTGGATCTGTTGTAACAACATCTGTGGTAGCTTAATGTTCATATTATGATGGAATAAACTTGTTTCTTGTATCTACCGATAGTTAGTGTATCACAACTAATGCTTCTAAATCCTATAGAAGTAAAATTATATTGGATCTTTAGATAACCATATTCTTATAAATTAGTTTATAGTTACGTTAAAATAGTTACTAAAAGTTCATTCTATAGGAACATAATGAATTAAAAAAAGACTTAAGTTAGATCATTTTTATATGAAGTGTATTTAGATTTTCATAATAAAGAAAATAATGAGTTTTTACTTAAAAATACCTCTAATAATCTCCCTTTTTTTGAAATGAAAAAACATTTAAAAAAATATGAAGAGAGGAATTTAATATTAAATTGAAACCTCCCTATATTATATATCATAGATAATTTCTCTCCCTTTTTTTAACCCCCCTCCCCATTATTTTTAGGATAAAAAATATTAAAAATAAACTATCAATTATTTAGATAATAGATGGGTAAAATGTTTTGTAAATTTATACCCTGGAAATAACTAAAGAAAAAAAAAGGTAAACAAAAGGTAAACAAAAGGTAAACAAAAAATAAAAAATATTTTCTAAAATTTATCCTCCTTTGTGATTTTCAAAAATATGTAAGAAAAAAATGAAAAAAACCAAATAAAAAATAAAATACAATCAAAATTTTTAAATTTAACTCAGTTTTATAATTGTTCAATCATACATTTTTTCCTTTATAACATTTGAATCTCTTTATATATTCAACAAACAAATCCTTTCAACATAATTTATGTAATATAATTTTTCTGAATAAAATAAATTTCAACCATGATTTTAGTTCTAATAAGATCTTATTAATAATTTGGTTCATGTTTTAATTTAATTTCAACATCGGTTTTATGTATCTTAGGAGGAATCTCCACATAGAAGAAGACATGATTCTAAATTATCAGACTTTGAACTTGACCTTATTTTCCAAAAAATATAGAGGCATCATTGACTACATATGACGCTCTTTATATTTTATCAAAGTAAAATTTAAGGTTCATAAATGGTCTTCAGATATTCTTCAAATAAGATTATAGAAAGATACATTTTATGAAAAAAATTTCAGTAGAAAATAAAACTAAATGAGAAAAGGCCATGAGATTTATGTCGTTATATATGAACTTATGTTTTATTTTGTCCAAAAATTTTCCTTTGATGTATGATTGGTTCATAATGACTTTATCAAAAAATGAAAGGCTAAAACATATGATTCATAAATTCCCTTAAGAATTAAATTAATAATTTATTTGAATAGAAAATAATAAGTTAACTTTTCAAAATTTAGTAACAACTCCCGTATAAAAATTATTTATACATGTTAAAAAATCTCCCACTAAATTAAATAATAATTACAATGGAACAGTAAAATATATTGCTTAAAAATAAAACATTCTTAAATTTAACTTCTAAGAATAATGGATGATATTCCTCTTTCAAGTTTGGTTCAAGAAAAAATTATCAAGAGTGTAAATATTTTACAAAAAATGATAAAACATAAGGATAAGATTTGATAAACAAATAGATTTAAAAATTATATACTCTCCCTTTTTTCTAATGTTATTTTTTAAAGAATGTGATAAATGAAAACAAGATTTGGATTATATATTTCTTATGTTTGATCATTCCTAACTTCTGTTTAATGAATTTCATTCCTTTATAAGTAAGAGGGTTTGTAAAAATATCAGCAAGATAATTTTATATTTATAAAAATTCAAGAATAAAATATCTTTTGTGTGTTATATCTAAGAAAATGGCGCTTTACATGTATTTGATTTTACTACGAGTAATTGTTTGGGTTTATAGGTAATAAAATGGAATTAGCTTTATAAAAAAGGATTAGTTAAAACTAAAATTAAAAACCACGAGTGTGTGTTCAATCCACAATAGTTGAGCATAAAACATAATAATGTTATATATTCTACTTTAGCTGTGGAAAGTGCTCCATAATATTCTTTATGACTAGACCATGAGATTGAATATTATCCAATGAATTGAAATATTCTATATTTATATTCCTATCTAACTTATATCCCCTAAATTCATCATTTGAGTAACTTTAAAAAAAAATACAGGAAGAATAGAATAATCCAAGTTCATATGTACCTTTAAGGTATCTTGAAAGGTGTTTTACCATATTCAAATGATAATCTTTTGAATTATCTTGAAATCTCTCATATAAACGTATTTAGGAAATTATGTCACTTACACTTGAAATAATATATAATAAACTTCAAATAAGACTTCTATAAAGTTTTTGATCCACCAAATTATTTGGTTTATAAAGATCATGTTTGATATAAGTTTCAATAGAAGAAAAAATGTTTGATACATTTTCAAAACCAAAGATGTTTCCGTAGAACTTTGATATATTTATGTTATGTTAAAATATTTATTTCTATCTTTGGAAAAATTTGAAAACCAAGGACAAAGTTGAGTTCTCCAATCATGCTCATTTCAAACTTGTTTATTAAAAGTTCTAAAAAAACTTGTTTAAAGGGATTTATTAATGGAATAAAAAATAATTTCATCAAAATATATTTTAAAAAAATAGTTCTTTTTAAAATTTTCATTATGAAAAGGGCTTGATGAACACTTCCATTAACAAAATTATTTTGATGTAAGTATCTTGTATGTCTATTATACTAAGTTCCCAGGGATTTTTTAAGTATATATACTTCTTCAATAAGTTTTTATACTTTTTCTTGAATCTTATTATCTTTAAAACTAGGTGGGTTTTTAACATAAGATTCATCTTTTACATAACCATTAAAAATATCACTTTTCACATCCATTTGAAATAATGTTTTGTTAAAATTGGATAAAAAGGCTAACAATATTATAATATATTCTAATATAGATATTGATGAAAAAATTTAACTATAATCTATTTCATCTTCATGAAAATATCCTTTAGAAATAATTATTTCTTCATTTCTAATTATTATTCTATTTTTATCAATTTTTTTTTGAAATCTCATTTTACTCTAATTAATGGTAAATCAATAGGATGTTCAACTAAGGTCCAAACATAATTTTATTCAAACTGATTTAGCTCTTCATTCATGGACCTTATCAAAATTTTATAACCTAAAGAATCATAATTATTTTAGGTTCAAATTATGATAGAAAGTTATGATGAACCCAATGATTTCTTAAGGAACTTATTGTTTTAACCCGTTTAATTGAATATCTAATAATATAATCATATCAATGATTTCCTTGGATCAATATATTTTTGGGTAAGGTGGAAACATGATATTAAACTATCAGATATATATCTTTTATTGAATTATCTTTTGGGTAGTGAAAATATTATGATCTTACATATGGAAGAATTATAATTGGTAATTGTAAAGGATCTTTTAGTAAATTAGAAGAATAATTTTTAAAAATATCATTATCATTTTTAAATTTAGATGATTTTACAACAATATATTATATTTATCAATATATTAATGAAATATTTCCTAAAATAT
Source organism: Viscum album (assembly GCA_963277665.1). Taxonomy (NCBI): domain Eukaryota; kingdom Viridiplantae; phylum Streptophyta; class Magnoliopsida; order Santalales; family Viscaceae; genus Viscum; species Viscum album. Next base: position 746,994,598 of record OY728125.1, read on the forward strand.
AATAATTATTTTATTAAAAACTTCATAAGACTTTATAGTTCTAGAATAACCCATTAAATTCCACTCATCGGTTCTAGGATCAGGTTTATATAACTGGTAATTTGTATTCATGATGAATAATTTTCAACAAAAATCTCTGAAGTTAGAAATTTTTGGCATTCTTCTAAACCAGATAATATATGAAGTATTATTAAGAAAAGTTACGAGTAAAAATCGATTTACAGTGTCACCATAATTACTCAATAGCCTCGGCCCAAAATTTCTAGCAATAGAATACTCACTTGGAAAATATAGAGTAATTTCCTAAATAATTCTATTTCTTTTATCAACTAATACATTTAGTTATAGTATTCTATTTGTTAAAAAATTATGAGTAATACCATTTTACATTAAAATATTTCAAAATTAGAATTAACAAAATCACTACAATGATCACTCTAGATAGTAACCAAAATTATGCTTTTCTCATTTTTAATAGTAGTATGAAATTCCTTAAAATTATTACAATATTTTGATTTTCAAGTAAAAATACTAGAACCAAGTAAATTATTGTAATCATTAACCAATACATATACATAGTATTTTCCTCCAATAATTTAAATTTTTGTAGAAACAAATAGATCTGTGTGTACTAACTATAAATCTCTGGTAATTGAGACTTCATATTTAGAATTAATACTTTACTTATGTTCCTTACAAAAAAACCAAGGACCATAGAATATGGATGAATTAAACATATGTTTATTAGATCTCTAACATTAACTTTCCTAGAAATATAAGATAATCTCTAAAAGTTAAAGTTCCCTATTCCATTATTTCAAAACCAAGATAATTTGGTTTCACTTAAATAAGGGGAATTCTAAATACTCCATTCTTCTATGTTTAGTGTGTAAACATCTCCATTCCTATCAATAGATAAAATAAAATTACCTCATTAACTTTTAATTGAACATGTTTCATTATTGAAGTTCATAAGATATGACTCATCACATAACTGACCTATGCTGATAAAGTTGTGCTTAAGTCATAAAACATATAAAACATTTGAAATAGTATATTTCCCAAGAAAATAAATATCAATGATTTCAATGATTTCACAATGTGCATTGTCTCTAAAAGTAAGCATTAATTCTTTCAATTTATTGATATTCAATATGTTTGACTTTACTCCAGCAAAATTTCAAGAACAACCATTTTCTATTTACTATTTTTTTTGTGCGGGTACTCAACATCATTTTATGAAAATGATAAAATTAATTTAAATGTGTGTGCTCAAGTTTTCATCTTATTACGTTATCCAATAAAATCTTAAAAACCCACATATGTCTAAGCTTTTTATGTTTAAGAGCTTCTAGTTGTTCTAAAATAATATCTATAAAGAAACCAAAAGCCTAAAAAAAGTTATGGAACAATATTTTATCGATTCACTACCTATTTTACATTTAGTTCCAAATAGTACATAGTTTGATTAAAATTAATTTCTATGGGAGTTAAAACCTATTTGACAAGAAGTTTCATAGGGTCTTATTTTTAAATAAATTTTATCAAAATTTTATTTACCTTAATTAAAGTTAGATAAAATTTTATTTAAACAATAAATTTTTTATTGAGGTTGAAAAATCCAATTTTTATAGTCTTGATAGAATTTATCATCATCTTAATTAAGATCAACTAAGTTTTCTTTTAAATATATTTTTTTAAACTATTAAAATTTATAAATTTAATTATGATTTTTTTATTTTATTTTATTTTTCATTCATCATTAAAATCATATTTTATTATTATTATTTTATTAATTCATAAGAGTTATATATCTTTCCATTTCTGTTATATTAGGTAATTTTTCCTCACCTTCTAATGAATCAAAATTTTCAATATCAAATGAATTATCATTTTTGTCTTCTAAATAAGTTCAATAATCATATTATATAATATTTTTAAATTAGAATTATGAAATAAATTCTTGATATATTATTTAGAAACTATTTTCATGAATTGTTTCTCATACTTGGAATATTTAATTTTAATCTAACTATTTTCTATTTTTTTGTACTAATTTATTCTAATTAACGTTATTAAGATGTTTCACTTTCACCAATTCTAAAACAATATAAATATTTAAATGTTTTATTTGATTTTATTTTAAAATACCTACTTGGAATTCAATTTTCTATATTAAATTGTGGAAAATTAATTATGATATGACCTTCCTTATTACATTCATTACATATAACTTTTAAAAAATCTTTCTTGATTTTTTTTTCTTTCCTATTTTTCCTATGAAAATTTTATATTTTCAAATTTATAAAAAAATTATTCATAATTATTGAAATATGATAAAATTCATTAATAATATATTCTCAATCACTTTTCTCTAAATTATTAATATTTCTCTTTAAAAAAATATTTATAAGTATTAGTTAATGTATTGAAAGGATTGTAATTAGGATTTACTAAAGTAAAATAATATACAACTCCATTCTTAATTTTCTGTTTTCCATAATCTCATTTCAATATACTCTCATATTTTAGTAATATTCCAATTAAGTCATTAAAACTTAACATTATACAATTTTTAGCATCATTAATAGTTTTCTTCTTCGACTCCCATTCTTTTAGAATAATATTGATTCTATTTTCAAAGAGTTAGTCTTCCGATAATTCTTTTTCACCAAAGGATTGTAATTGTTTAGTATTGTTTCAAATCATTGATGAATTTATCATAAAATTTCTATGAGAATAAAATAAAAGCCTTGACATCCATCTATAATCATGGTTGTGTGATTTTTCAAAAACTTTCGATCTTTTAAAATGTCTAGATTCTTTTAAATTATTATTTTTGTTTTACATGAAGATATTTAGATATTAATTTCATATGTAATATAAGATAATAATGTATTATAAACTTTATGTTTAACCTAATATTCTATTTTTATAAGATAAAATGTAATGATATACTTCTCCAAAACATTATAGAATCTTATCATCATGATAAATGTTTCAACATAGTATTAATAATATATGGCTTCATACGATCACAAGAATAATCACAATAACCTCCACAAAAAAGTAGGTGGTCTAATTAGATTTATGTTTTCATGTGTTCCAACTAGTACACATTCCATCACAAAATATTATTTCCTCTACTTACACAGATAGTGTAAGGAAACTAAGTTGAAATTTTGATAAACTAATAGAAATACATTCAAAAATAAAATTATTTCAATATTAGTATAAATACCTGCTTTGATGCCAAATGATATCCTAATGTATGATGGTGAATGAAATAAAATATAGGGGGAATTCTAGTTTTAAAAAATTATAATTTCCATCCTCATCAAGTATTAAATAGATTATATTTTTGGATTACTAATTTAATAAAAATCAAATTAACACAAATAATGTTTTTATTGAAATACAATTAGAATAGAATAATTAAGATAACAATTATTTTAAATATACAATGTAAATATTAAAGTAAAAAAACATTAGAATCACCAAATTATAATAAATATTGTAGTAAAGAATAAAATATTAATTTATAAATAATATAACTGAAGTTTAAAATAATACAAGGAGTATTGTTTAGAAACCAAATAGTCCTTTAAAATTATAATTATTAGAACCTCACTTTTTAACCAAAGTGAAAGGTTTATATATAAACATGATATAAGTAATTAATGAATTTTAACCTATCATAAGGTATCCAAAATTTTATAACTATATAAATGTTAGTCATCCAATCTTTGGAAGCACATGATTATAGTTTTCGGTAGAAGCTCACTTACAATCACATAAAGAACTCAAGTTATGTCTTCCTAACCATAGAATACCTCAATCAAATGATTCAATTTTCATTCTTGAAAATTCAAAAATCCCTTGATCATGTAGGATTATTAGAAAAAAATTACAATATAAATATTTTGTTGTATTTACAAGGAAAACCTCACACAATTTTATGTCTTAGCATAAATAACCATAAGAAAAATTTACACTTATCAAAAGTACACTCAACAAAAATAAATTGAAAATATTTAAAAAAATAGAAAATTTTAGAATTTTCAATATATTTTTGTTTATATAAACTTTTGATGCTTGAGGTTAAGATTTATTTATAGGTAATGTTGTTACAAACTCCAAAGGTTGAATTCCCAAAAAATCATAATCAGTTACAATTAAATTGGTAGAAGATTAATGTTTTTCTTACAAAGAACTAAACATGATTCTTGTATCAACCAAGTCATTGATTTATCACTGCTACAATGCCTCTAAATCTGATGAAAGTAATATGAAATTGAATTTAAAATCATAAAATTTTCATAAATCAGTTTAGATTTTTAGTATTTTAGTTACCAGAAGTTCATTCCATAAGAACATAACAATGAAAAAAATGATTAAGTAATATAATTTTCTTATGATGTGTTTTTTTATTTCCAAAATAAATAATCAAGTGAGTTATTGACTTAAAAATCTCCCCAATGGGAGTAATATCCTAGTTTAGTAAACAGAAAAAATGAAGTCAAATAATTAATGAAAAATCAATCTTATTTCCCCCAAAAATAGTTTATCCAACAATCACGTTCATACTAGTATAGTACAATAAATTTATAACATCAAGGAAATAAAAATTAAAGAATTGTGAGAGGATTATTCTCTATTGATCTAGATCTTATTTTCTTTCCAGCCATCCAGTTCATTCCTCCTTCTCTAATCAAGTCATCTCCTATATTAGTGGGTGCTCAAGAATGGATGAATCCCCCTCTCCAACCATTCTCTGTATTATTTTTGAATTCCACCCTTTGTCAACTCCCAACATAGAGCCTGAATATAGAACTAAAAGTCCAATAATTGGTCTCAATGTGATGTGGGTCAGTGTTCACTATCTTCCTCATTCGAACTTTCACAGAGCTCGCCTGTGATTACCACAACTCAACATGATCTTAATTACTATTCTTTTAATATTTATCAGAAATAATTATTTTCTCTATTATTTTAACTTCACAAACTTCTAATCTCCACTAGTTTTTTATTTTGAGACGGAAATGTGATGATAGGCATTGAAACTTTTAATTTGAGGTAGTAGAACTCCTCATTTTCAAAAACTATAGATGTCTATGACCTCATATAGTAACTATACAATCTCATTGAGAATTGATATCATTTTTAAGATCTATTGTATCAATATGATGATCTAATACATCAACCTTACGATATTTCTGTATATAATTATTATAATGGGATCCGACCTTAAGATTTGTCGTATTAACCTTATGACCTTCCCCTACAACAGCTTTATGATGGGATTCCAACTTAATGAGTTGGATCTGAACCCTACAAGCTCCTCTCTCATTTACCTTATTAGAAACTGAGCTAAGCTTATAAGAATCTTGAGAACTTTATGATATAAACATCCAACCTTATCAGAAATTAGTTTCCACCTTATAAGTTGGTCTTTTAGTCAGAAGCCAACACTAAGTTTGATATTATAGTTCAATATAAGAATTATAATAGAATTAAATTGTTTTAAAATATTAATTAAACTTTATTCCAAAACATTATATTCAAGATAACAATATAGGATTATCAAAATAATTAATTTCAAGACAAAAAAAGTAATTTTAAAATATATTAATCAATTAAATTGTAAATAAAATCACTCAAAGAGTTTGATCATGAAATAAATAAAAGTTAAAACAAATATCATTTTCTTAATTATGAATCAAAAACACAAAATTTTATAAATATATTTAATGAATTAAAATTTAAACCAAATTTGATAAAGAAACAATAATTCCCAATTGAAAGAATATTTTGACATCAAATATTTCATATTTTACAAAAATAGATGTGTCGAACAAGTACCTAATTAAATCCACATTAAATTATTCCACAATTAACCCATTACTTTTCCTCAAAAAATAAATTTATCAAATTCACTAGATGTTAATTCATTTCAAAAGTCAAGTAATTTCAATTATAACATAGAGGTTATTTTCAAGGATGTTTTCCCTCATGGAATCTCACATGTAAAAATGAATGATTCATCTTCTAAAAAATTTGTTTTCAATTAAAATTTGGTTTCATATTTTAAAAACATTGATTAATTTAATGGTTTTTAATAAATTTTTGACTAAATTAATTTTTTTTTCAAATAATCCTTTAAATTTCTATTTTACTCTTTAGTGAACAAACACACATAATTTTGCACATAGAATAATTAGAAACAACTGAATGGATGAGGGGGTTCAATAATTAAAATTAATCATAAATAAACCACCCAAATATTTTATAATTAAAATAAAAATATAATCCTTGGATTAGGAGTTACTTTCCAATTTAGTTGAATGAAAATATTTTCCATTAAATTCCAATCAATAAATTAAATTTCAATGTAGTTTATAAAACATACTACCAAACTTTCACTAAAAATAAAAAAAAGGAAATGAAAATATTTTCCCCAATGTTGTACTCATAGAGTGAGAATAATTAATGTAGATTTAATTTAAAAAATATTTAAAAATTCAACGTTTAAAATCATGTTTGAGGGTCAAAATTAAGTTCAAACAACATGTTTTCCACAAATCACAGACAAATTCATATTATCAAAGATGTTTTCTGGCTAGCTATTGCATAAAAATTTAGTATTTAAATATATTTTTTAGAAAAAAAACATGATAACACATGATTATTTAAAAAGGTTTTCAAATATGTAATAAAAAACATGAAATAGAATTCATTTGGGTAAAAATAATAGTAAAATAGTGGTAATCAATAAGATTTTCCAGTATATTTTCAGATTCATTCATCATACTTAGAATCATTTTAACCAAAAAGATAAAAATAGTTTTTCATTAAGAAAATGAGAATATAAAAGTGTATAATTTAAATAATAACTCACTTGATTTAAAGTATTTAATTATTTGACTTTATTCCAAACAATCCCCTTATTTTTTTCTTTGAGAAAATTACATGGTAATCTAATTAAATGTTCTATAAAAGTAAGGATATAAACATGAGATTTTGATAGATTATTTTTAGAAGAAACTAAACCCAAAGTTTGAGTATTAATACTGAGTGAGTCAAGCTTCTCTAGATTTTATCCCTTATAGGTCCTTGAGAAATAGTAAAAATTATACTCAATGTATTCTGAAATTCTATAATTGAAGTGATTTCACAGTATGCAATTCCTATTTTAAAATAGTATGGAGGATAAAATATGGCATAGAGAAGAAAAAAAATATAAATCCAATCATAAGAATATTTATTTTTATATTGAAATCAATAAAAAAATAAAAAACTGGGAGAACCATGGGTTGACTCCCATGTAGTAATAAATTTTATGTAATTATTTAGACTTAGTGTTGGTTTTTATTTTCAAACACAAGAACAGTATCATATCCCTTTGGATTATAATAAAAGTAATAATTCACCCTATAGAAACTAATAAATAATGGATTGTTCTCCTCACCAAATTATTCCACATCACCATTAACTCTAACTATATGGATGTTGAATATTATAGACCTTTTAGATATGAGTTTCCCAGGGAAACGTTTTAATCTATAATTGAAAATAAGGACATGTTGACCAACCTTAAAGTCCATAGTCTGAATGATGTGATCATGAAATTCTTAAGATATTTATTTTTAAATTCTATAATTTTTAAAATACATTATTTTAATCTCATCAAGTTCACTCAGCCCAAGCAATCCCCTTTCACCAAATGTTTAAAAATAAAAGTTTAAATCCTAAATAGCCTAAAAGGAATTGTACTGAAGTTCCCCAATAAAATGAAAATATTTTCCAAAAATTATCCTGTAAGCGTAAATCCAAATGAAAGACTTGAATTCATACCTATAGGGACACAATTCCTTTTTTAATGTCAAAAATATGTTCATTCCCTAACCAAAAATAGTTTTATTCCAAAATATATTTTAATTATATGTTAGATTCCCTAGTTTTTTCAATTAACTTTGGTTGGATAGTTATTCCAGTTTAAGGAACACATCCATATTTCTCTATAAATTTTTTGAATTTAATGTTTTTAAAATTGTTTCCAATATCAACGATGAAGGATTTGTTTACTCCAAATCCATAAAAAAAATAATGAATTTTAACATAGTTTTTTAGTTATTAGGAAGTGAAATAACCTCATCCCTATTAAAGAAATAATATATAACCAATCATATGTAATAATTCCCATGGTAAGGTGTAAATTCTCTTATAAAATCCAACCCACACCCATAAAAATTATTATCCTTTAAAATTCCTTTATGTTTTTTCTCTTTCCTTCATATAACATTGTCTAACCTTCATAAATTATCATATACTACTATTATATTCATGTTAGTCTTGAATGGTTTATGTTAATAGAATCCATATTGAATAAAATTTTGGGATTTTTTCTCTCCCCCGTGGTGTCCCCCAATTATGAAAAGTGAAAACTCTCTTAAATGGGTGGAATTTCTGCCTCGAGCACACATATCCTAAAATACCATCATCACATCTCCTAAAGAGTAGTTTTTCATCCAATAAGTATTAAGTATTATATAAATTAAATCACTTCCTTGTATTTTTGTAAATATTCTCAAGTATGATTCATGCTGCTATAAAGTTATAAAAATAAAAATACCCAGAACTTTAATTCACTGATACATTAAGAAGTTTGTTCGACTATGAAAAAATAATTAATCTCTCTTAGGTTATCTTTTTGGGTATTAAACAACCTATATTGTTTTTTAGAAACTAAATTATCAGGTCCTTACTTATCAATAATCTCTAAATCAAATTCATATAATAATAGGATTCACCACATTAGTCTCGGTTATTCCTATTTCTTGGGAAGAAGATATTTTAGGTCATCGTGGTAAATAATAACTATAACCACAGATCTAATCAAGTATTTTTTTAAACTTTTAAATAGAAAAAAACTACAAAAAATTCCTTCTTGGTTGTGGTATAAATTCTTTTTGTATAATCTTGTGCCCTTCTTTCATAATACACCACATTCTTCTTTATCTCATTATTATTTCATAATACTACCCCAAAAACCATATTATTAGCTTCACAAATTACATAAAAATGGAGTATATAGTCTATAGTGGTGATGAAAATTGTTAAGTTCATTTGATTAGGTAGAGTGAATATAAAAAATTTTCATAAAATTATAAAGAAAATGGGCCTAGTTATATTTTAAATATAATTATTGAATATCTTATGGAAACTGACATGACCTTGAAAAAAATTAACCCCAATAACATTTTTTGGAGGGGGAGATTTTGAAACACCTCTATCTTAGAATTTAGAATATCTATACCCCTCTTAAAAACATCATAATAAAGAACAATTCCCTTGGTGACTATGAATTGAAATTTTTCATAATTTAGAAATAGTTTTTGTGTGTTAAAATATTAATAAATATAATTCAATTTTTTCTAAATAGATTTATAATTTCCTTTATATAATTAAAATGTTATCCATGAATACCTTAATAATCCTCTCAATAATTTTTGAAAATATATTCATCATACAATTTTGAAAAGGAACCAAATAATCCAATGGGAATTCATCAATAATAAAATATTCCAAAGGGCCATGTGAATGTTCACTTTTATAGATATTATGGGGATATTGGAATCTGTTTATAACTAGAATATCAATCAATAAAATAGAAAAATTCACTCACAAATAACTTTGAAATCATGTTTTCCAAAAATATCGTGGGACAATGATCATTTCTAGTAACAAAATTGGGATTCAGCTAGTATATAAAATATATCCACTTAGTCACTATTTTAGTTTGGATTGTTCACAATACTATAAATAAATCCTATACCAATGGTTTGGAACTTTTTTATAGGCCCTCAAACCATTGGTATAGCCTATACTAATGATTTGAAGAGTTATTATCTAGTTTTCCATTGGGATATACCTATACCAATGGTTTTGGGAACACCTTTGGTATTGGAAATCTATATTAATGGTTCCCAAACCATTTTTATGTGTCATATGAAATAATTATACCAATGGTTTTGTAAAACCATTTTTATAGTTAATGTATGAAATTTTTTTGATCTCATCACCACTTAGTTATGCTTCAACGACTTAACCACTAAACTACAATGACTATTACAAACATAATTCGATAATTTCTTGTATTTATATTTAAAATTAATTTTAATTTTGAATTATTTAATGTTATTTGAAAAAATAATTAATAAAAAATCATTTTACATATACCAACTATTCTATAAAACTGTTGGTATAGATGTATAACAACAGTTTTAGAGAACTGTTGGTATATGTACCTATTTTTTGGTATTTATACCAATAGTTAACTAAAACTATTGGTATAGGGTACCAAAATCGTACCTATACAAATATTTATCTAAAATATTTGTTATATGTCCTTGGGAATAGGTCAAATCTCTAATAGTGACATTATTTTAATTTTTTATGATAGTGAAACCTCTATTTTAGAACCACTTGGATATGGATAACCTAAGGGTAGTTAGAAATGGGATAGATGATACCATCATCAATTATTTTTATCACATTTACTCTAAAAAATTATTTCATGTTATATTTGGGCCACCTTTACTCCTTAACACTCAACCAATTATGAAGCTCCATTGGGATCCTATGCATGCATAATGAAGTGTTAATCTCATTGATATCAGATATGGACCAACATATAGTAATTTTGAACCAATTCAAAGAATACAATAGATTTAACATTTTGCTTTAAACCAATTTGGATAAAATGGTAACTGGAAGTTTGGATTTATAACCTATAAATGAGTATTTTAGGTGAGATTGAAGTGGTTTAAGGTATAACTGTTATGATTCTTAGCTAGAAGGTAGAATATTGGGTCGAGGTTGTTTGAAGACTTTAATGCATCTCTTAAATAAAGTGTTAATTTATCTACCTATTTAATGATAGAAAAAGTATTTTGAATTTATTAATTATATAATAATTAAAATAGACACTATGTTCAATACCATATATGATAAAACTAGTTATATGGTTAAAAATATTACTTTTCTAAAAAACAGTTTTACTGCCTTTTAACGGTGCACTTATTTTAAATCTAGTTTTTTCAGTTTTTTATATTCTATTTCACATAGTAAAATTATTCTTTTAAATATTAATATAAAAATTTTATTTTGGTTGAATTTATGTTATTTTTCTGATAAATCTCATATTTTAATGAATAATGAAAAATACTGCATTTTAATTCAAAAATACTATTTTATCTAATTTATTTATATAGTTACATCATAATTTTAATTTGTTATAAATTATAATTATATTATTTTTTTAATTTAATACAATTTAGGTCATTGAAATTGGATGTAAATACTTTTTGAACTTTTGAATGTTTTTTATTTAAAAAACTGCTTTCTCATTCTGACAAAGGGATTTGTTTTTTAATTAATTTATGAAAATTATGTAATTTAAATTTTTAAAAATGGATTTTATATTTATAATAAAAAGATAAAAATTAATTAAATAGGTTTATTTTATTTTTTAGAAATTATGAATAGTAACTTTATAAATTTTTTTATTACCACGGTTAATGGTAAATCATGTATTTCAAGGTAAAAATAATATTGTAACTAATATAAAATCATCCAAAAAACATTTTCTAATTTAATTTTATGAGTCCTTTTGACCAAAATCATCCTTGGGATGAACTTATATCCTTTTTAAGACACGTGGGTGTGAGTGTGACATTTACAATATTTTATTTAATGTAGATTTAAAGATGGCATACTCATGTTTATCATAACTATAACAATTTTAATATGGAGTTATATATGTGATATTTTCAACTATAAATAGTAATTTGAAATAAAAGACAATTATCTACATCATGAGAATTTATTTATAATTTTTAGAAAATAAATCATTAAATTAAATTCCGACACAATGATGATGTATTAATTTCTTCATTAATGAAAGAATCCAATAAATGATATTAATCATATTAAAATAAATATATTTTATTTAATTAATGTAATACAGGAATTTGATGGATAAATTTAAAATACTATTGATATTTAAAAAATTTTATTTCTAAGATATCATGTTTTTATGCTACTTTTAAAAAGTCAAGTAATGAATGATGTCAAAATTGTTATTATTGATATTTTAAAATAAATAATATTTTATTAAATGATATAAAATTTATAAAAATGAAAATGTTTTCCAAATAATTGGGATAAGTCTTAAAATTTTATCAATGACTCATTTATTGGTCTTTTGGCATTTTATTCTAATTATATTAACCCTGAATGAGTAAATTACATGATATTGCGATGAGAATTAAAAGGGTTAAATAAAGATTAAAAAAAAGATAAGTACTAAAAAACAATGAAAACTTGCCAAATTTTTATTTTATGAATAGATTTAGAACAATAAAAATACTATATTCTATGTAAACATATTTGGACCAATTAGTAAAAGAAAATTAATTTATATTAATTTATTACTTTAAATATTTCCAAGAGTTCCCCTCCCCTCCCTTATAAAAGGGCACTACTTCATAACAATTATTTAAACTGAAAAACCAATATGGTTCAGCCCATATCTTCCTAAATAAATTAATATTACCCCTACCCATATTCTATATTCCTTATTTTAGGTAGAATACTCACCTTAGAGGTTTTAAGGTGTTAATCAAAGGAGGTCGTTCGAAAGAAGAGGTGTCGTTTTTAATCAATTGTTTCTATTTTATTTCTTCTTCCGCTAACTTAAAATATTCTTCATACATGATGAAATAATAACTCCAATATCCTAAATTTAGTGATATTTAATTATTTTAATATCATCACCTAAATCTGTCTCCAATTTAATCAAATGGGAAATGAATTAGTGATTCGTGTGTATAGAGGACTGCCACCTTACAAACCAAAATAATTCGTTTTCCATCACCATCTCTCAAGACTAGTTATAATGACGAAATTAATATTTATATATGATATTAATGAAATATTTACCATTATTAAATAAAAATATATCAGTTATTTTCTTACCTTTCAACACACATAAAAATGATAATGTTGTTCATGCGTACGTGTGAACTATCACCTCAACGTTGCGATGTGATTCTATTTTCATCACCACATCACATGGATGATATATATAAGTATATTTAAATAATTAATATTATAATAATGATATTATTATCATTTTTTAAATATAAAATAATTATTATCTTCTTTCCATAAATGATCAGTGAAAAATGGAAATATTACTTATGCGTACGTACTGCCCACCGTCTTCATGATTATAACATTGTTTATTTTTCATAACCATAAATAAGTGGTTAGATTTAAAATTATAATTTATGTATAAAATTAATATTATTTAATGAATATTATTCTGGATATGATAGACTTATGACCACTTTAACTATTGACATCATATCAAGTTCATTTTTGACTCAAGTACCGAATATTGAAAAAACATCTAACATGAACTTAATTAATTAAGTAATTGTTATAAAATATAAATATGTGATATAAAAATGAATAATAAAAAAGAAAATGGTTCTAAAAAAAATAATTAAAATAATTTTCTAATTCAGGAATATAAATATTGTATGTGACGATTCAGACTCAGGGTAATGGACTTTTTTTTTTAAAAACACTCATTTAATTTTCCTTTCAGAACTATTTTAAAAAAAGTAAAAAGGAAGGATTTTTTAACTTATAAAGGATGATTATTTTCTCCCACTTTCATGAAATATTTTTACTTTAATGTTTTCTTTATAATTTTTCTGAGTTCTTTTCAAATAAAATGTTTTTATTTTTATGTGTACAATTTTTACATTTAAAAAAACATTTTTACATGAAAATGGAATTTTGATATCTAGAAGTATTTTGATGAGTTTTCAAGAGTTTTAATCATGATTTGTTCATTGTAAATTTTTTATTATGGGTTGAGCCCACTATTTCTCAAGATATAATGGATTTGATCCCTTTATAGCTCGATATATGTTAGGTTGATCCCATTATATCTCAAGATGTGACGAGTGATCCCCATTATCGCTCTCAAATGCATTAGGTGATATAAAGATGTAAGTTTAATGCATGGTTATTACATGTATAATTTTGAATTTAATAGAGATATGGTAATGATATCCCGAGGAACTTTCATAATTTTTCTATGCATGCTAATGTGTTTTTAAGAAAAAGGTTTTTAATAGTTTTCATGTTTTCATTGGACTAACTAATTATTTATTTTTTCCCTTACTAAGATTTTTGTGGTCAGTCCAAGTTTTAAAATGTTTTAAATAAGGTATAAGGATGGGTAAGATATTTTAGTAATTCAATACTAATGTTATAAATATTATCATTAATAAGAAATCATGTTTTCTTTTAAAAGTTTTATATTTTGGAAAAAATGGATATTTCTTTCAAGTTTCGAATTTGTATTTAATGGTTTTGTTTTGTATGAGTTATGAACTAATTATATAAAACTATAAAACTAATAAGATACTCATTATAAAAAAGTAAAATTCTTTACTTAGAATAATATTCAGTAATGTTTAAGGTTGGGGCCTTATAATTGGTATCAAATGTCGGTTTTGATAACTTTAGGTGTTACGATATTGTTAATAGAATATCCATAAATGATTTTTTTTCTTTACTATTAAGCTAAAATGATATATAATTTGAGGAATAACATGTTTATTCATCTATGATACATCTGTTTATAATGTTTTTCCATAGAGGAAATAGGGAAGTTGTGGTGGGAATCCATAAAGAGGAAAACATCCTTCCAAATCATTATCTTGTGATGGTAGAAATCTGAAATGAATAATTTTTTGACATGATGGATTAGTTGAAACAGGATATAAATGGTGGTTTCATCCATGCATGAGATCAAATGGATCAACCACATAAGAATATGTCCTTATTGAATCATTTCATGGGCCAACATGCTTTATATTTTAGTGAAACCTCAACTCTAATGGTAGTCGAAAGATAGATCAATGCTTTGGAAAACATATTTGAAGCCATGGGATGTTCAAAACTCTAAATGGTAACCCTGTATATTTATCATTTTTAAGGTGAAGGAGTTAAATAGTGGTCTATGGTTAATAATACTAGAGAAAATGGTAATCTTGACACTCTGAAATGTTATGATTGTAAGAGTCTTTTCTGGTAAAATATTTTCCTAAAACTATTCAACTTAGAATAGAGAAAACAATTCTTAGAATGGAGGTATAATGATGAAGATTCAATGGTTGTGTATGAATCCTTTGTTAGAATACTATCTAGGTATGTATTTTATTATATTTGGTATATAGATAGTAAAATTAATAGATTTTACTCTAGTTTGAACCCATTTTTACTAAGAGTTGTGGATTCTAGAGAATTTAAATGAAATGAGAAACTTGTTCATTGTGCTGAAAAAGTTGATATGGATTTTTTTGACATGTATGTTTCTCATGATAAAAATAATAATAATTGGTCAAGTTGGTAATAATTTGGGAATAATTCATCCAATAAATATGGTGGTATGAAAATAAAATTCCCTTCTTGTGAAAAGTGTGGTAAAATGCATCTTGTTGAATTTCTTATGAATTCTAGAAAGTGTTATCGATGTGGAAAGTTTTGAAACATGTCTCATGAGTTCAAGAAAAATGATTAGAAAAACAATGAGAATCCAACGGTGATATGATTTAACTATAAGGATTTGGATCATTTTGCTAATGTGTGTCCAAATTTAGTCACTAATGGGGGAAATCAGTAAGATTAGAAACTGAAGGGTGTATAAATATACTTACCAATTATGGCCAAATCCATTTTTACCATTTTCAAAAAGTATCTTTATGTTTTATAAGTCACCGCACAAAAAACCATATTTAAAGATTCAAATTGAAAATTCAAAATGGTTAACAATAAAAACCACGAATTTAAAATATGAAATTTGGTCACTTCCATTCAATTATCGTAGCACCACCAAACCCTTGGGACTTAATATCCTAAACAGTGGAAATCATGAGCCACACACCCTTACACATGGGCTCAGTCGTCATCTCCACATCATCAGTTTGAACCAAGTGTCAATCAAAACTACAATGAAGCTTCAATTCCAAGCATCATCATCATCATGAGGTAGAAAACCTTGATCCATCTCACTAGAGTGATCCACAACCCAAAAGATCATTGTAATTAAAACATCACCATTGAACATTGTTGGAATCATCATTGATGAAACAATCCATAACCTTCACTAGACCTTCATCTCTTTACCAAAATAGAATTAAAAAAACTTATAGGAAAACAATCACAAACAGGAATCATCAAACATGAGGACGAAACACCCTCATTCGTTAAACCGAAATGAACACCAAGAAAAACACCATCTGAAAACCAAAGAAAACCAATAAATGTCATGCCACTTCATATGTCGAGGAAAGTGTAAATGGAACATCCCAACACTTCATTTAGAACCACTTCACCAGACTGACCTGGAAAGGAGATATGGAGAAGGAAGTAAGAATATAGTACATGTGGGTAAGACCTCATAAGTGAATCACTACATTCACTAAGACTTGAAACCCAAACCAACAAAACTGCACCAAGAAAACTGTAATATACTATAGAAAATCCTCTATCAAAGAACAACAAGAAAACTAGACCTCTAATGAAATTTTCAGATTCAGGTTACTCCTCCAAATACGCACACGACCCCTCATACATCACCTCCCAAACCATCACAAAAAACCAAAGATTCAGACCAGTAAGGATAGAATAGAGAAGAATATAGTAAGAGTAGAGGAAGAAACAAGGACAACATAAACATTTAAAAGATACTATATATGATCAAATTGAGCTCCACCAAATAAAAATAAATCCAACCAGAAAATAAAAATACAAAAAGGAGGAAAACATGATGAAGAGAGGAACCCAAGAATGAATAAATATAGGAGAGAATGGACTTCATGAAGGATGATTCAGAGGTAGGAATAAAATATGGGGATGTGACACCAATGATAGTGTAATTTCCTCCTCCTCCAAATTTCCACTAAATCGAAACCCTAGATAATAGGAAGGGAATGATACACCACTCAAAAGACATCATCTTTACAACTACATCAACATATGTTTAGCAATAAAATGAAGTGGTATCAAGAATTTTTCTTGATTTCCCATATTTTTCCAATGTGTTGTTTGATTCAAGGTCTACACATTCCTTTATTTCTGAGAACTTTTGTCATAAATTTGAATTCCTCCTTATGAAATGACACTAGAAAAAATGGTAAAAATATATAGGGGAAACATTAAGGAAAAATAAATTATAATAATATTCATGTCTTTGTATGTGGAAATAATTTACCTGTAAACGTTTTTGTTTTTCCTCTAATAGAGTATGAATTTATTCTAGATATGGATTGTATTTATGTTTACCATGCTAAGTTATATTCTAGATTTAAAGAAGTTTCCTTTCAGAAAGAGTTTAAATTTTTGAAAAAGAATTAACCCCTGCATTGATAACATATAAAGAAGCTGAGAAACTATTAAAATATGGAAATGAATTTTATCTTTCACATATTGTTGAAAACAAAGTAATTATTCATATTAATGATTTTCCAGTGGTAAATGAGTATTGGATGCTTTTCCTAATGAGTTGTCTAGTATTATACCTGAGAGAGAAGTTGAATTTACTATTGAATTAGTTCCTGATGCTAAGACAATTTCTAAACTCCCTTATTGAATGCCTCAATTAGAATATTTAGAGTTGAAAAATAAATTGTGTGAGTTATTAGATAAATGGTTCATATGACCTAGCACTTCACCATGGAGTGCTCCTTTTTAAAAAATATGGTTCAATGAGACTTTTCATTGATTATATAGCCTTGAATAACATCTCTATTGTGAAAAATTGTATTTTTACTCATATTGATGATTTTTTTGTTCATCTATAAGGAGTATAGTATTTTTCAAAGGTTGAATTAAGGTCGGGGTACCATTAGATAAAATTAAAGGAAAAAATCATTCTGAAGACTGTGTTTCATACTAGATATGGCAATTATGATTTTTTAGTTATGACTTTTGGGTTAACTAATACACCTATTGCATTCACGGATATTTGGAATAGAATATTTCATGAGTTATTAGATACGTTTTTGGCTATGTTTATTAATGAAATTTTGGTATATTCTAAAAGTAAAGAGAAACATGAAAGACAACTAAGGTTTTTTTAAAACATTAAAAGAAAAAAACTATATGGAAAATTTAGAAAGTGTTAATTTTGGTTGAAACACATTTCTTTCCTTGGTCACATTGTTTATAATGATGACATAATTGTTGATCCTTTTAAAACAAATTTTTTTGAATAATGGCTGATACCCAAAATATAATAGAGATTAATAGTTTTATTGGTCTAGTAGTCTATTACTAGAGGTTTCTTGAAAAATTTCATGGTTATCTAGCCCAATGACTAAGTTAACTTAAAAAGGTGTTATGTTCTTATGGACAAACAAATTTGATGATTGTTTTTTGAATTGAAATGAAGATTATGGAATGCTGCAGTTATATCAATGCCATAAAAACTAGTGGATTTTTCATCAATAGTCATGCTTCATTGAAAGAACTTGGTTTTGTCCTAATTTATAATTATTAGGTAATTTCTCCTGCTTTACACTAGTTGAAATATCATGAGTTAAATTAAACTACACGTGATTTTGAATTTTTTATTATTGTTTTTTACATTAAAAAATTAGAGGCATCATTTGAATGGAGTGAAATGTGAAATATGTATCGATCATAAAATTTTGAAGTATATATTCACTCAAATATAATTTAACATGAGATGGAGAAGATGGATATAACTAATCAAGGATTACAATTACATGATTCATTACCATCATGGAAAATATAACAAATTGTCCAATGCCTTGAGTCAAAAAAGTAATGATATATTAAGCATGATACCTTTGGAATGTGACCCTTTGGTTAATGATTTAATTAATTTTGTATTGGAAGTTATTGGTGCAAGAAATTATACTATTTTGTTTTAGGTGACAATGAAATTGTCTTTATAAGAGAGAATTAAGAAAGTGTAGAAGGAAGACTATGAGTTTTATAAAAATATATAATTGGTTCAAAAGGGTAAGTTGTTGTAATTTATCATTGATGAAGAATTTTTCAGATTTGGGAAGAGATTATGTGTTCAGTTTGATTCACAGTTGAAAAAAGAGTTTTCATGTGAAGCACATAGTTATCCATTTTCATTTCATCCCGAAATCACTAAGATATATAGATACCTTGGAGATTATTACCGGTGGGATGGAATTAAAATGGATTTTCATGAATTTACCATGAGATTTTGAATTTTCAACAGATTAAAGAATAATGATGGTTGCTGAAAGGGATGCATCAGATTTTGTAGGTTCTAGATTAGAAATAGGAAAATATATATATGGACTTCATAGTGGGATTTCCAAAAACATCTTGATGTAACAATGTGATATGGATTATTTTTGACCAGTTGAGTAAATATTCTCATTTTCTTTATATTCGAGACACTCTGTCTCTAGATAAACATTTTCGGATGTTTCATAAAAATATAGTCAGGTTACATGGATATACTCTCTCAATTATATCTAATGATGATCCCATGTTCACTCTTAACTTTTGGAAAGTCCTTTTTAAGTTATTTGGTATTACATTATATTTCAGCATAGCCTTTCATCCACATTAATATGGAAAGTCAGAATGAACAATTAAGACCTTGGAGGATATGATATATCAGGGAATTTTCTATCCACATATTTCTTTGGTTGAGTTTTCAAATAATAATAGTTTTTATTCTACTATATAGATGACACCATTTGAGGAATTGTGTAGAAATTGGTGTCGAACACCAGAATTTTGGGATGAAGTGGGTGAAAAAAAGTTTATGAGACCAATATTGGTAGAGGAAATGGTAGAGAAAGTTCCTTTGATTCAATGAAACATGATACCATCTCAGATCAAGAAGAAACGTTATGTGGATAAATGAAGGAAGGATATTTCTTTTGAGGTAGGTGATCTTGTCTTTCTCAAAGTTTCTCCATGGAAAAGTGTGGTGTGTTTTGGTAAGAAGGGGAATTTGAGTCCACAGTTTATCAGGACCTATGAAATCTTAGATAAAGATGAATTAGCTTCTTATTTAGTGTTTTTCCCTCTATGTTTTCCCAAATAATCAAATTTTTCATGTTTCAATGTTAAGAATCTATATGTCAGATCCATCTCATGTTTTGAGTCCAAAAGTACATCAGTTGGATGAGAATCCTTCTTATGAGGAACAACTATTTTAGGTTCTTGATATTAAATATAAGGTGTTGTTGAATAAAGTTATTCATCATGTTAAGGTTTTTTTTAAAATCATATGGTTGAAATTGTAACATGGTAATATGAAAATGCTATGAGGGAAATATATCCCCACTTATTTAATAATTGAATAAAATTGTAAGGAAGAAATTTCCAAAAGGGTAGAAGAATGTAAAAACCCAGGTAATGATAGAATAATTATTTTTAATTTATTAGATATATAATAATTAAAATATACACTATGTTCAATATCGTATATGATAAAACTAGTTTCATGGTTAAATATGTTATTTTTCTAAAAAATAGTTTTATCACCTTTTAGGGGAGTACTTATTTAAATTCTTGTTTTTTAAATTTTATAAATTTTATAAATTATATTAGAAAAAATATAATTTTTCTTTTAAATATTAATATCAAAATTTTCTTTTGGTGAATTTTTGGTATTTTTCAAATAAATTTCATATTTTAATGATTAATGAAAAATACTTTATTTTAATTTAAAACATCTTTTTCATATAATTTATTTATCTAGTTATATTATCCTTTTAATTTGTTTCAAAGTATAATTAGGTCAATTATTATCATTTAATCCAATTTATTTCAATTGAATAAATTTTACATTGAAATTTGATGTAAATACTTTGAGAACTTTTTAATAGTTTAACTTTAAAAACCATCTTTCTCATTCCGACAAAGAGATTAATTTGTAATTAATTTATTCCAATTATTTGTTTTGAATTTTAACGAATGGATTCGATATTTATAATAATAATTTTCAAATTTAGTAAATAGGTCCCTTTTTTGTACATTACGAATAATAACTTTATTAATATTTTTATTACCAAAGTTAAAGGTGAATCAGGTAATTCAAGGTAAAAATAATTTTATAACTAATATAAAATCACCCTAACACTTTTTATTATTTAATTAGATGAGTTTTTTTTGATAAAATTTATTCTTGGGATGAAATTATATTATTTGGAAGCCACTTGGGTGTGAGTATTACATTTATAATATTTTATTTAAAGTAATCTCATGGATGTTATACTCATGTTTCTAATAACTATAAAAATGTTAATATGAAATTATATAAGCTATATGTTTGACTATAAATATTAATTTTAAAACTAAAATAAATTTATATATCATGGTAATTTATTTATAATTTTTAAGAAATAAATAATTAATTTTAATGGAGACACAATGACGATTCAGTAATTGTCTCATTGATGAAACAATAAAATAAATGATATTAAAAATGTTAAAATAAATATAATTTGATATAATTAATGTCATCCACGAATTTTTTTTATTCCTTTGACGTGTTAGGGATATTTGAAAGGTGTGTTTTCGGAGATATCATGTTGTTAAGATATTTTTAAAAATTCAATTATTGAATAGTGTCAAAATTAACATTATTGATATTTAAAAATACATAATATTTTATTAAATGATATAATATTTATAAAAATATAAATTTCATACAAACTATAGTTATAAGTCTCAAAATTTCACAAATGACTCATTAATTATTATTTTTTAATTTTATAGTAATTATAATAACCCTAAAATAGTAAATTACCTCATATCACAGTAAAAATTAAAAGGATTAAAACAAAATGATAAGGATTATAACATAATAAAAACATGTATAATATTTATTTGATGAGTTTATTTAGAACCATCCTCATTTAATATTCTAAATAAACCACTTTGGACCCATTTGGAATATAAAATTAATTTATATTAATTTATTACTTTGAAGATTTTCAAGAGTTCCCATCTCACCTCTTATAAAAGGGCACTCCTTATTAATATCTCCTTACACCTAAAAAAATTTTATTTACCCATGATCTACCTAAATCACTTCCAAGAGTCCATATTCACATTATAGAGGCATTATTTTTGGACACTTACTTAAGAGGTGTTAAGGTGTTGATCAAAGGAGGTCGTCCGAATAATATGCATCATTTTTAATTAAATGTTTCTATTTTATTTCTTCTTCCACTTCATTAAAATTTTATTCATCCATGATGAACTAATGAATATAGTATCCTAAATATACTAATATTTTATTATTTTAAAATAATCATCTAAATCCATCTCTAATTTCATCAAATGGGAAATGAATTATTCGTCCTTGTGTACGGTGGACTACCACCTGGAGAACCAAAATAATTTGTTTTCCATAACCATTTCTCAATACTTGTTATAATGATGGATTTAATGTTCATATATGATATTCATGAAATATTTACATTATTAAATAATAATATATCAATTAATTTCTTACCTTTCCAATCACATAAAAATGATAATGTCGTTCGTGCGTACGAGTGAACTATCACCTCCACAAAGTGATGTGATTTGTTTTTATTCACCACATCACATGGATGAAATATATAAATATATTTAAATTATTAATATTATATTAATTATTTTATGTTAATTATTTATATATAAATTAATAATTACCTTCTTTTAATAAATGATCAATTAGAAATGGAAATGTTACTCATGCATATGTATGACCTACCGTCTCCATGATTACATCATTGTTCATTTTTCATAACCATAAATAAATGGTTTGATTTGAAATTAATATTAACATATAAATAGATTATTATGTTATGAATATTATTCTAGAGATGATGGAATTAAGACCACTTAAACTACTTACATCATATCGAGTTCATTTTTTATTCAAGTACTAAATATCGACAAAACGTCCTACGTGAATTTAAATAATTAAGTAATTATTATAACAGATAAATAAGTGATATAAAAAGGAATAATAAAATTGAAAAATATTCTCAAGAAAGTAAATAATTAACAAATTTTTATTATTCATGAATAAAAATATTGTATGTGACGAGTCGAACTCTGGGTAAGTAACTTTATTATAAATCCCCTTATTTGAAGTTTCTTTTCAAATCTTTTTTACAAAATTCAAGTTGAATATTTTTTTAAAATTATATGGAATGAGAAATTTCTTCATCATTCATGAAACTTTATTACTTTAATTTTTTATTTATAATTTTTCAAATTTATTTTCAAATAAAATGTTTTTATTTTTATGCGCACAGTGTTTATATTTTAAAAGTGATTTTTAAATAAAAATTGTATTTGGATATCTGGAAGTGTTTTGATGAGTTTTTAAGGGTTTTATTCATGATATATTCTTTCTAACATTGTTTATTATTGGTTGAGACCATTATAACTCAAGATATTATGTGTTTATCCCCATTATAGATCAAGATATGTCGGTTTGAGCCCATTATAACTCAAGATATGATAGGTGATCCCCATTATAGCTCTCCAATGCATTGGTTTCTCTGAAGATTGAAGTTGAATATATTATTATTCCATGTAAAATACTGAATGTAAATGTAATATGTTAATGATATCCCGATTCAATTTCATGATATTTATATTCATACTAATGATGTTTTAAGAAAAGGGTTTTTAATGGTTTTCATGTTTTCACTGGACTAACAATTTTTTTCTTTTGTCTGTTACTAAGCTTCTTGTTCTTATCCTAATTTTTGAAATGTTTTTCATAGGGTATGAGGATGGGTAAGATAAATCAGGAAGTAAATATGAATGTTATGAATATTTTAATGAATAATAAAACATTTTTTCTTTTAAAATTTATTTATTTTGGAAAAAATGGATACGGTTTAGAAGTTTCCAATTTGTATTTTATGGTTTTTTACATATGAGTTATGGAATAATTCTATAAAACTCTAAACCTGAAAATATTATCAATGTAAAATAAATTAAAATTCTTTATATAACTCAAGATTATTTAATTTTTATGGTTGGGCCTTTATATTTAAAGGTATATAGGACATGATCATCAATAATTTATAGTATAAATAGGCCCATATACTATGTTTTTTGGTTTTTCTAAATAATTATTTCTTTTGAAAAATCATTTAGGTGTTTTAAAAAATCATCTTCAAACCCATTTTAGGGATCTTTATCCTTTCTAAAACTGATTCCCATATAATGTTTTACAGGAATGTGTTCACTATTATTCTTATCAATCATCATTGAAGTGTTTATTATAATAATCATTATCAAGGAGTCGTCCCCTTTCTTATCAACAAGTTCATTACATTCAAACAACTTATCTTTGAAGGAGTTTCTAGTTTATATAGGCACTTTACATCTCTCAAAAACATTAAATTACTCACTTTTTCCACAAAACATGAATATTGATTTTTATTTTCAATATTTATGAAAGCTTCTACAGTGGATATGAAGGGCCTACTAATAATGATAAAGACTTATATATCACACATCATATAAAATATATGGAAATTCACTAGAAAAAATAGTTTTCCTACCCTAACTAAAAGGTAACTCACCGTCTATATGTGGTGGTTAATAGATCAACCAACTAATTACAATACAACTATAGTGTGTGATAATACTCTTTATCTAATTTGTAAAAAGATAGAGTAAGGGATCAAAATTATGCTCATGCTAAGGTCAAAAATATAGTGGAGTTGACCACACTCACCTAAGGTGCATGGGATGAAAAAACAACCTAGATACTTAATTTATGAGGTATCTTATTCTAAATTAAAATAATATAATCTAGGTTGTAATATTCCATAAGGTCTTATTTTTTAACAAAACTTTCTTTAATTAATTGAAATATGATGGTATCAAAATGAAAGATTCGTGTAAATTAATATTAATTTGGATCTTCTTGAACACCCCAAGGAATTTAAGAAATTTTGGTTCATTATGTTTTTCCTTCACTCTTTGACAAGAATGGATGTTTGGTTTCATCTTCTTAAAAATAGTAAGTATCCCCTCATGATATTCCTTAAAATTTTATTTCCCTTTATTTTTATTATTTTTTATTTCTTTTTTATCTTGTTTTTGAAATGTAACATTAGGTTTTTGATAAGTTTCAACATGGATATCCAAATTTATAGATTCAAATTTTTTCAATATTTTATCAATAATATTAATTCAATATTTCATTTCGAATAGCCCATGAATCAGTTATATCTTCCCGATGACTTTTTAATCCACCTCTTAGCAGTGAAATGGATAGAATTCTCTCTAGGGTTTACCTCAGTTGTGCAGGGAAGATTTCAATTATCTCTTGTATCCGTGTCGCTAACCACCTACCCCACTTTCAAATCCATGTTATGATTTATAGCATCTATTTTATCCTTATTTAAATCATTTTGCCTAATTTTTATTCAAAGTTTCCAAAAAAACTATTAGAACATACCCCTTATTTCCTTTGGACAATTAGAGGACTCAGTCTTATTTTTTTCTAAAGTTGTGGCATGGGATATTGTGGGAATATTGGGGAAGTAGCTTGTCTTATAATTAATTTTTCTCTCCCTAATAAGTTAGGGTAATTCCTATATCATGTATTATTGTTTTTAGAAAAAGGGTTATCTCTAGATTGAATCCTTGTGACATGCCAAGAAAAATAAATATTTTCTCAGGGTTTTTTTAGTATGTCAAATTTTGGGTGGAAAGTTCTAGAGTGCCCAAGCATTCCATATTGATTTGGTTTCTCTATAATATAATTTTTTTTTATTTTTACTTCAAATTTGGGTAATATTTTACTTTATATTTGGATTCCTTATAGGCTGAAGTTATTATTTTATTTATACAAGTTGTGAATGAATTTTTAGCCCATAACCAGTGGTGTACTCAGCCTTATTTACACTTCTTCTTCTATAACCCTTGTTTTTTGAATTAAGGTAAATATATTTGTAACTTTATTTTAATTATTCACATATATTTTATATGTAATTAACTCTAGAAGATATGCCCACCAATTTCTGACATAAAGGTAACAAATCTTTATATAAGGCATCCATGAAGAAGTGGATGGGGAGATGATAGTGAGGACACTACCCAATAAAATCTCAAAACGTTTCATAGGACTCATTAAAGGCATCTTCATCTTTATAAAATAAACTATTGATATATTCCCTATGTTATTCCTTAAGTCTCAATGGGTAAAATTTCATGATGAAAAAGATATAAACATGTTCCCAATTTTCAAAAATATTTTCATCTAGGGATAAAAAAAATCTATCATTCCCTTTATGAAATAAAGTGAAAAATATCATTTTAATCTCATGTTCATTAATCCATTATAATGGTAATTATTATAATACAATATAAAATTACCTAAATAAAGATAAGGTTTTATTATTAGGTAATCTATTAAATGATGGATGTAGTAAAATATAGAACCCTTTTAACTCATAATTTTGGGATCTATGAATTATCATAATGGGTAAAATATTTTTAGAAACATGAGAGAGATGGTACTCCCTCATACTAGGTCTTTCAATATTTATTTAATTTAGGTATGGTTGAAGGTTCTATTCATTTTCAATAGAATAATTTTCTCTGAGGTTCTCTATTTCTCTCTATTATTTCCTAAGTTATTTAAAATTTATATGTTTTCCATGTTTATCGGATATTGATTCATATAATTTTCTATCATTCACACACACTAGAAAGTTTTTTAGAACTTTTTTTTGGGTTTTGAAATTTTCTTCTTAGTCTCATGAATCTATTCCCTCAAAAAGCTTCCATAATTTTGATAAGTTTCACTGAGAATTGTTAAATTATTTACTTATTTTCCTACTTAGACCTAAAATAGAATCATGTTGTGTTAAACCAAAGGTAAGGTATATGCATAACCCAAGATTCAAACTAAAATTCAACAAAATATAAAACAAAACAAGAAAGGGGACAAGGATAAATAGTAATGGTGTGATGGGTGATATGTGGTGAAATAGTGGTCAAACGAAAAAATTAAAGTAGATAACAGGGGAATCATATGAAACAAAAAACCTGTAGAAACTAGTGATTAATGAGTTTGGGGAAACATATATTGTTTACCTATAAAATGGTGTTACCTCATTCAAGAAAAATAATAAATTTAGAGAACCAATTAATTAAATTCATCTAAATCCAACTATCATGAGGACTGGTTATGAACTGGGTAATCCCAACTGTTTGTTATCCACTGAGTACACATAATGATTGGAAATATAAAAGTTAGTATAAATAGGATAAAATTTTAATTTGATCATGGTTTCTAATAAATAAATTCAAAAAAATCATAAAAATGTTTTTGAGAGAGAAAAAATTAACATTTTGAAAATTACAATCAAGTACCATAGTTATTGATTCTTAAAGGTTTAAAAAAAATACTATAATAGAAAATGAAGCAGTAACTTCCAAGTTCATAAAATGAAAAAAAATGATGTAAAATAATGAAATATTTATCAATATAAATTTCCCTAAAAATTTATTTTACAATAATAAAGTTCATGATAATATAGTAAGTGAAATTATTAGAATCAATGAAATAAAATTAAAAGATGGGTGGGGTGAGTCTTCTTTGTCAGTAAATCTCCGATTTCCCTACCAAGACTTTTGATTTTTCCTCTTCTATCTGTCAAGTCATATCCTCTAGAATCATGTTTCATTGAATATATGAATATATCCTTCCATACTTTATCCATCTTCTATTTGAACATCACATCATGAAAATTACCAACACCAATCTCAACGAAAACACTACAGGATAAATCATTGGTCTCCATACGGCATGGGTCATTATTGATAATATTCATCTTTTTGACTCAATCTATTATATACCACAATTTTCACAGCACCACATGATCATGATTTCTATTCTTTTAATATTCCTTGGAAATATGAAGTACATCCCTTCAGTTTAGATTCACAATGTATTGATCTACACTAGAATTTTAATTTGAAATTGTGAAGTGAGGGATTACATGGGATCTTTTAATTGAAGGCAGTTGAAAACCAATTTTTCCAAATTTTATAAACTTTATAACCAAATCCAACAATCTTAGGATCTCCGTAAGAATGTGTGTCATCCTTATAAATCATTGGTTTAACCTTATGATTTGTTTCCTAAAACTTATGAGGTTCCCCTATAGAAAAGTTATGATGATCTACCAACTTAAAAATTTATTGCATCTACTATATGAGATTCCCCTACAAAAAAATTATGATGTGATACCAACCTTAATGGATGGTATCTAAAATTTATAATTTCCAATCAAATAAAACATATAATAAAATTTGGGATCCAAAAAAGTATCGTGGTAACTTTATGACCTCCACTACTGACCTTACAAAAAATACTTAAAACAATACAAGCTAGACTTCCAAGTCAAAAACCCATAGTTAAAGAGTTTTATCAATTCTATAAGAGAAATATAATTGAATATAAATATATTTCCATCCATTTATAAGTTGAATTAAAATGTATTATGAATATTTATATTCATGATAAAACCCCTGGATTATTGAAAGAATTAATTTCAAGAAAAAACCAATCACTTAAAAATATTTAAATCAATTATACTATCAAAAAAATTACCCAATGTACTTTATCTTGAAATATATTAAAGTTTAAACAGTGTTCATATTATAAATTAATTACCAAAATAACATAATTTCATTAAAATATTTAATGAATTGAATTTCCAACATGATTTTTTAAATAATAATTAATTCTTCATTAAAATCACATTTTGACATAAAATATAACATATTTTCTATAAAATAGTTGTTGAATACATGTATCATATTAAATAAAAATAAAATATTTATTAAAATAGAAGGTAATGTTCAAATCAAATACGTATTATTGTCTTCATTATAAGAAACAAGAACATGGAACCACAAGATGTTGCTGGAATCGCTATCCCTCTTAATCCTCTCTACCATTTATGGATTTCATAGAGATTTAAATGTAGTAGATTCAAGTTATTTATAAATGTAATGTTGATATTTCCATTTAATCATGGTTTCTATCTTCCCCAAGTTTTTTGAAACCCCTACCTGGTTAGTGAAGAGAAGACAATGTCTAGGTCGACTCATGGAAATAGAGAAGTTTCTAGATCTGTGTCTATAAATCACAAAGGATATCATAAAGTTGGAATTTTGGAGAAATATGATAAATGATATGTTTAAGAATCATTGATAAATGATATGTTTAAGAATCATTGATAAATGATTTTTTCCAACAATTTTATAAAATCAGTTTGTATGGATTCCTATCTAGTTTAGAAAGAGATATTTAGGGAGATCTATTTCTTGAATGGTATGTTGTTTTCTATGAAGTTAAGGAGTTTGACCAGATAATCTTTTTTAATTAGAATAATTTTCATTATGATTTTTTATATAAATAGGGGTGTTATTAGATAGAGGCTTTGGGTAGTTCTTAAAGTAATAATGAATAGATATAGGGGTCTATATCAAGGCTCTACTCTAAGGCCAGGCATGACATACATGTTTAAAAACCATGGGTGAAGAATAAACATTTCAAGAGGAAGACTAAAAATGGATTAAAAAAACCCCACTCTAAAATGTGAGACTCCAAAGGCACGATATAGTATTTATAGATAGAATATTCTTACCATTCATAAATACATGACTCAATGAAAACTTTTAAGAATCCAAAGGGTTCTTGGTTTGGGTGGATCATCTTATATAGTAGCGGTTAAAAATAGTACACTAGGTAGAGATCCTATTACAATAAAATATCAGTGGTCAAGGTATCAATACAATTATTTAAACTCCCTTATAAATAAATATAACCCTAATTTTCTAAACTATTTACTTCTTCACAACAATAGTTTTCTATTCATATAATTTATGTCAAAATCATGATAATGTGCTTGATGTGGAGGAGGAGTGGGAGTATGAAAGAGTAATTGAATCATCAATATTAGAAGGTAAAAAAGATATAATGAATGAAAATAAGATAATAGAAGATTATGGAATTATATGGTAACATACTCTTATAAGGTCCATTACCTACAAGTTGAGGGAGGATATTGAATTTTATAGAGATAAGGGAACCATTTAAATCCTTTTTGATGACTATTTTAACCTAATGTTTTTATTTGGTTTTATTGAGTTATTACCCCTATAAATGTGTATTTTTTATCAAGATAATTAATAAAAATAATTAAAAAGAAACTGGAGTAATCACCTCCTTAACTTGTTTTTCATGATGCTCTATTTTTTATTCATATGTTTCTTTAAGATATTATGTTAACAGTGTAGTTTGGTTCCTTATCTCCTATATATCTTACATAATTTTTTTTGAATGATATTCTCCTAAATTATGAAATTATTCTTCTTATTTTACATGAATGTAGTTACTCTAGGAATAATAATCTAAATTTCAATAAATAAAGAAGAAATGATCTATTTTTTCTGTTTTTTATGAAAACTAATAAGATATATTTAAAAAATTTGAAAGGAATATAAATTAATCGATTGGATCCTAGAAAAAGGTGATAAATGTTTTACTCACCTATCATGGGTGGTAAAAACTATAATTTATAGTTTACTCCTAGTGTGTAATAACATCATACCAATTTCATCTCTCAAAGATCAAATTTTGGATCAGAAACTACTCCAATCACTTCATTATTATTGTTCATGTTTTATATTTTATGAACATAATAAATGAATTGGGAGTTTTAGAATGGAATATATTAGGAAAATAATAATCCAAATGTAAGATGCAGAAAAAATGTAGTTATGTATAATGGAATAAACCATAGGATAATTTCCATGAGTGAACCTCTATTGTCTCTTTTATAGTTTTTAACTAATTAAATTATCACACTCCATCATTTGGGTGGTTATCCTCTGATACCACTTGTTAGTAATATAGAGCGTAACAAGCATTAAATAAGCACAATATACATCCACCTCCTCTTTAGTTGTAATGTTAAGGGGTTTATCAATCAAGATATCTGCCTAAACCACCTTTCTAGTATGAAATCATACCTATTAATCACTTAATCATCAAAACTCCATTGTATCACCTGATGATTAAGTTAAAGAAGGGATAATAGTATAAAATAATGATTTCAACCTAAGATAACCATAGTGATGACACATTATCACCATTCCACAACATTGATCATCCATGAAGGAAGTGTAAACATATAAGAAACATTTAACATTAATCTACAAAGACTCAGATTCATCAATGGATTATTCCCCATGCGATCCCTTAGGTTCGTTACTCCCTATCATAAGGATTAGATAAAACCCTAAAGGTATGGAAGACAATGATATAAAGAAACACAAAGAAAATTATAGAAGAGACAGAGATAATGAACACTTTAATTAAAATATATAATTGACTGTAAAAGGAAACATAGTAGTAACAAAACACTAATACTAATCTATCACCCAATCGAGAGGTTAGGTTTTGAATTATAAAATATAACTACAGTTTTGAATTTCAACTATTGGAACAAATAAAATACTATTACAATGAGATGGATGAAATATTTTTATATGAAATATAAAGGTTCTTTGACATGTAAATGGGATCAGCTTCCAGGCATGTAACACATACATGAGGATTTTTCCTTATGGTGGTGACTTTGACTCCTTATTTATCCTATATTTGAATTTATAATTATTTAAATATCATCCATGATCATGTTTCTTCATTATTCCTTGAATTAAAAGCATGTGGTGAACATAAGATGTGAAAATATCTTTATTTGACCAAACATATCGAGATGCAACCCATGAAGCTTTGGTATGAGTTTTATATAGAATATGCATGAATTGAAAGTATGTTGGGTTGTAAAATTATATTTTGAGGGATTGGGATTATATTAGGGGGCGACATTCACGTGTGAGTTTCACCTTGTGTGACTCTTATGTATTGGCCAAAAACTCCAAATTTCACAAAGGTGTAGTCGAATCAATACTTACATATCACATGTTTTATCTTCATAGAAAAGGAATAAACTCTTATTTATCATTGTGGTTGTGGGGGTGACCTTTATGTATTACTACCTGGTAACCCTTTTGTATTGACCCAATAACCTTTTTGTTTTGGTATACTAATACATAAGGGTTATCCTCTTTACCAAAAAATCATAAAGAAACAATTTAATAATTTTTTCCATTTAAGAAATTAATAACATTATAATAGTAAAATCACTAAAAATAACATATTAGACCATTTTAATAATAAATCCAAAAAATATTCCTACAAACTATATATGTGATAATTTTTTATAAGATAAATTACGGGAATTAAATCCTTATATTATAAAGAAAAAATAATGAAATATAGAGTTCTATTGGGAACCCATATTATAGTTACTTTAATCCCCTTAAAAATACATGGTTAATATTTTTGAGGGTTTTCCTCCCTGGTTGAATGGTTTATAATTGGAAAGTTCATTTTTTATTGATACTTACATGTCAATTTCTTGAATAAAATTCCATGATCTTACTTATTTATTCTTTCTATGATCTATTGTTTATTACTACCCCAATTATCATTTTCTTTTATTTTCATAGGATGAAAATACATAGATTGGAATCATTGTTTTTTCTGATTTTTCACGATAGTTCGTATGAAATTTTCTTTATGGTTAGAGAATCCATACATATTGAACACAAGCAAATGGGATCATATCAACGACCCTCTTTAATCTTCTTGAATATTCTCCGAGCCTTCAAAGTGAGTCATGAACACCGGTTTTCATGGTCACAATACTTTTATGATTTTGAGGTTTATGTTAGATCATTTCTTGATCTATTTTAATAGAAATTATTTCATGTGTTTGAATGATAGGTAGTTCCTCATGGAATTCATAGTCAGTGACATGATTAGTATATAACATTGAAGGATTTAAAATGATGTAATTATGGAAAAAACTATTTTGGTAGGATAGAGCACATGACAATCATGTGGAGGCATACATGGTTACTCTTGCATAGTCAATTCCTCATAAAATTATTTATACATTTATTCTTCTGAACCACATTATACTATTACATAGTATCAATTTCTATTAGTGGTTAATCTTACGTATTTGTAAATATATGGGGTTATTATAGTATGAGTAAAATCATAGGGGGTATCTTATGCAGTGGAATTATACTCTTATAATTCATGTGAAACAACCTAATCTAATTTTCCAATGTGACTAAAATTTCATAGTATATTTTAAATGTTGGTGAATCATGGACTGGTTACTCACATACAAGATCTAATCCTAGATTGTGGAATGTGTTTCTTCAATTAGGTGAAAAATATACTCTTATTTAGCCTTGAAATTTTTGATTTATTCATTCATTAGTGGAATAAACCCCATTTTAATTTGATTTGGCATGCTTGTATTCACTTATATGTAAAAAATAAAAAAATATAGTATGTCCATGGGAATTAATGAAAGAAAATTAATTAAATAAATTAAATTAAAAAATAATATCATTTTTATAATAAGATAAAAATTATTCCAAAATAGTAAAAATTCAGTAAATGTATATAAGATGTGAAAATATTCAAGATATAAACCATTAATTGTAGCATGAAAATAATAATGTCAGGCTTAATATCTCCCCTACACTTATTTTTTTATGGTCCTGTAAAATTTATTATACTAAATTAAAATAAAAATTATAAAGGAAAGACTTTTAGAACATTTATATTTCTCTATCCTTAAACCTCTTATGATTTTTATATGGATCTCAAATCCCAAATTTCATTCTGTTCTTAAAAAAGTATTCATTTTCCTACTAATACTCAAACGCATTTTGTACCTATCTTCCCTGAAATGTATCTCTCATCACTTAAATCATTTGATATGAATTTTTTCTTATTCCCAGGATGTATATAATTCACCAAATTCTTTTCAAGATCCAAATCTCTTCACTTCTAAAATAAATTTTGGTACTCATAATTCCTTCCAATAGGTTGTTCTAGTGTTTTGGGTTTGTAGTATTTTGATGTAAAATTTTTTGAGTTAGAATGTGGTGTTTTATCTATCAAATGCATTATATAAAATATTTCCAACAATTTTATCTCAATGATGGTATCTCACTCATCTCATTACAACTATATCACTCCTAAATTATTTTCTCACTTTTTTGTGGGTTTTGATCTATAACAATTAATATCCATGAAAAACATACACTATCCATTTTCATTGCATGGATTTTTTACACTATTTAGTTTTTTTATTTATAGGAAGTTATCATTTATGAATTTTTTTTCTTCGAGTTTAAGAGGATAACCAAATCTACAATGATTAGTTTAATCTTATGACCCCACTTCCCATTACTAGATATAGATTCACCTCACACTTTCCCACAATAGTTTACTTACTCCAAATAATTTCCACAAACACATATTCTCCCCAACACTTAGATAAAAATATATTATTAAATGCACCAATATAGGGGTAGAAAGGGATGTATGGGATTATAATGAGGCTTTTATAATATGAAATACATGGTCTTAAAGTCTTAAAGTGGTGAAAATGTAAAGGTAGACATTAAAATTTATTTATACGGGATTTTTTAATGAATGGTGGCCTCAATAATACTTATCACAATTGAATATTATATATTTTATGAATTATTAGAGAAAATTCAAGTTTTATATATGTCCTGAGACTCTCATGAAAAATAGAAATGTTGTAAAATGTTAAAAAGGGCATAGAAATATCCCAGCTTAGTATGATCAAAATTACATATCCCTTATACTCATGAGTTTCACATTTGATTAAATATAATTAAATGATAATATTTGATATCAAGGAATAAAATACATTTAAATTTTAATTTAAATCCTAAAATACTAAAATCAATCAATTTTTCCAAAAAACATTATGATAATTTGAACTTTTTGAGGTATTATATTATGTCTTGAAGCTATTTTAAAATACTTAAAAAATAAAAAATAAAAATAGAACATGCAAACCAATAATAGGTTTGCACTATTCCCCGCCCCCCCACATTTATATATTTACCTATTTACTATTCAGAATTGATTATGGGATTTTTTGTATATAATATTAATTGGGTAAGAAAAAATTAACAAAAAAGAGTGAAACGGTCTGATGGGTATTCTCAGGATTTGTGTAATCTCAAATGATTCCTTAAAATTGATGCTTCAAACATATACATCCTCAAATACTATAAAGTAAAAAAAAATGAAGTAAGAAAAAAAACAAAAACGGTGAATAGGGGTTACCCCCCCCCCCAATATAGGGTTTTACTAATGACTATTCATCTAGATAGTTTTAGTAAAATTTATTAAATTCATAAGGGGGATTACTTAGTAGGAACCACTAGATTATCCTCAACTTAGTGTGTTGTAATGAAGGGTTTCATAGAAAAAATAATATAAACTTCTCACTCCTTATACCAAGGCACTCTTCATCCATGTAAAAAGACTCCACCACAATAGGCTTATCCATGTAGAAAAGGTGTGATAAAGACTATATTATGGGTTCCTCAACCATAAATTCTTATTATTATCCAATTAGAATTTATATAATAAAATATGTGAGTACATGTGATTCTCAACATGTTATTCTTCTTAAATTTTAGGATCCTTTATGAGAATCCAACTACTAGTTGAATTTCTTGTTAGATCAGTAGAGCAGTGAGTTCTCAATTTAATTTCTAAAATGTTACATTAAAAAAGAATAAAAAATGGACAATATCCCTATAAGGGATCAATTTTTCTGTGGTTTTGATGGAACACCTATGAATTAAAAATTTATGCATGCAATTAATTATTCATAAAAAACATCATTGGTTGATTGATCTTTTTTTAGTTTTCCATATAGTTAGTTTTTCCCTTTTTTACAACAAGTGTAAATTTTTATGTGAAACTCTCCCCAAGAGTAGTACTAAATTGACCGATAGAGTTTTATGTGAACTCCTTGTTGAAAGTTATTTAATTTCTCCTATAATACAGTATAATGAAGTATAGGGCCACCTCCTAATAAGATAATCTTAAAATACATTACTCTTGGTTTTATCAACTGATTAAGTTAATTAAATATTAAACTAAAAATCTAAATAGAAGAATATATATGGGAATGCATGAGAAAATGAAATTAAATGAAACTTCATTAAGACACCAAAAGTAAAAAACATAAACCATAATGAAAGGGAACTACTCTCATGATTCACCTAATTATTCAATTTATTTCAAAAAAAAATCATTTCTCTTATAATTCTATGATCCTGCTCCATTGCATATATGATAATTATTTTTTCTTCTATTTTATGAACACAAAATATAGAAATAGATCTACAGTACACCACGTGACACTTTTCTGTATGTTTAAAATATGGGGAAACTATCTTGGGTGGGAATCTATACCTTAACCCTAACTTGTTATAAAATTCACCCCAATTAATTGATTGAGAACTAATTCACCATTTACTCAAGTAAATGGAGAGTGGGAACATTTTTACAGTGAGAAATAAAATTAAGGAAAACCAAGAAGAAGTTCATTATTACCAACCCCAACCTCAACCTTCAATGAGTTCTCAAAATTTTAAAAATAAAATAAAATGAATACATCATATAAGACTTGTAAGAACCATTAGTTACATCTTGGGAATAAAATACCTATTTTAGACTCAGATAACCATGATAGTGGAAGAACAAAATTAGGAATATGAAGTAACAGTCCACTATGATTAAATAGAATGTATGTAGTGAAAAAATAAAAAAATTGAAAAACCAACAAACTTAACAAACCCTATATAGGGAATCCCATTTTTAATATATACTATAGTGGATTTTCTCCCCTTAAAATGAATGGTTTAAATTATCAATGGTCTCCTTTTTGTCAACATGGGTTCCACAGGGAAAATTCATTATTTGGCGATGCTTCTTTATGGGTTTCTTCAATAACAACCCCTTGTTTTTATTCTTATTCCATACCATTATCATTTGTTTATTATTCCCCCATGATCATTGGGTACTCTTTTTATATGAGAGAACACATGTAGTGAAATTTTGAATGTTTCTTAATTTTTCATGATAATTTGAATGAACATTTATTTATGGTTAGAGACACCCTGCATTTTTAACACATGGAATTTAGATCATATCCATGGTACTATTTGATTTTAATGAAGGTTGTTTAGTAC
The DNA here is from genome assembly GCA_963277665.1 of Viscum album. NCBI lineage: Eukaryota > Viridiplantae > Streptophyta > Magnoliopsida > Santalales > Viscaceae > Viscum > Viscum album. The sequence continues at coordinate 747,031,933 of OY728125.1, forward strand.
TTCAAAGTGATTCTAGATTATGGGTTTGATGGTAAAATTATTATCATGTGATCAAGGGCCCATGGAAGGGTGTATATCAACCAAAAATATAATAAATTTTTACCTTCTTTTGAATTATATAGAGTTAATTAATCATTGGAGTATGTTGAGGGAGTTTGGATGATGCATTAAAGGTTGATATTAAGTTAGGAAGGCCAGGATCACATCACTAAAGCGGTGAAAAGTGGGACTAATCTTACAGAGTCTCTTCTCCATATAATTCTTCACACTTAGATTCTCTTAGCCTTCATTCCAATATTATATAGTTTCTGATTCCTTAGGTAGTTAATCTTAAAAATAATTGCATTTGTGTGGTTATTATAATACAAGGATACTTATAGGGAATAATATCACATTGTAGTGATTTACACCTATGAAGAGTGTGAATCAGGCTGAGATAAAATTATATTGTAACTAAAATCCCATGGTTTATCCTGATATAGGTGTAAAGACATAAGCTCTAATCATGGACCGTGAAATTAATTTCTTTAGTGGAATGGCCAATATACTCCAATGATGTTTGTATATCTTTGATTTAGTCATGAATTGGTGGTTTAAACACCATTTTAATTTTACTTGGTATGTTTTTCTTCACCATATGTCAAAAAAAACTACTCTTAAGGGAATAAATTATATAAAATTTATAAAATCTCTAAATTTGGAAAAAAATTTAATAAGGAATAGATTAAGGTCTGATTCTTCTATTTAACATTTCCCTAAAAATTTCATGTAACAACATATCCAGAACAAAGAACAAGTATTATGAATATGCTATAAATTAATCTTTTTTTATCATAAAAATCATGTATCTACACCTCTAACTCCAAACAAGATCACATCCACTACTATAGAAATCCTAGTTGGGTATTGTCTCACATTTTAAAATCAATTAAATGATCACATTAAAAATCACTATCCACCTTAGACTGCATGTTAGTTGACCTTTAACTCATTGGTGAAAAATTATACTCTAATAAAAAGTGAATAGTCCTAAAACATTCATATGACCCTACATTATTGAATCTAAAACATAGGATAAAAAATGTCCAAACATTATTGTCAAAAACTAAAACCTATATAAAAATATAATCTACCACTATATGGGAATATAATTATTTTTATGGTCATAATCCACCATAGTAATATTGAACCAATATGATCACATTATCTACTCATAGTCTCAAACATTATAGAGTCCAAGTGTTACTTCATCCACTATGATGTCATGCATCAGTGAGCAGACTTCATAAATCTATAACTTGTAGTAAAATAGTTTACCGTATAATTAGTTATCTCATATTAACATAGGAAATACCCTTAAATACGTGGTATAATCACTTACTAAATAAATTTAAATGTAGGTTTTATTGATGTAGACAACCAAAAACTTGTTTATGAGTCCTATTTCCAGTATAGGAGTTTTCATCACTCCCAATAGAAAAATTGAGAATAAAATTTTTCCAAATAGATGCTAAAATAGTATATTTGACATTTTTCCCTCATAAATATAATGATAATGATATCCCAACATGAGATCAATTTCCAAAAACCAACCCATTCCATTCCAGTGGTCAAAAGGGGGTTTCACATGAACCCATAAAACCTCCTTTTATAAGGCCTTTTAACTCCACCAAAAAACTCCATGAGATCACCCAATTTATATGATAAGTTTTATAATATTACAATGTAGGACCAAAAATTAAAGGTGACAAAAAATATTCAATATCAATGAAGGATACCCTATAATGACTTCTAGATAAACATTATAGGTACTTCCTCTATTGTACGAATCCATTACTCCATAGTATCCATATTGAAAAAAAGAAAAATCAACCAATTAGATAGTAAATGGTTGTAATTCACTAAGGGTATGACCTATACATCCCAACCAAGGGTCCACATCACCATTGAAGGTGAATATTGACCCATTTTCTCATCATCATAACACCTTGTAATGAAAGAAATATATCCAATCTTGGAATGTATATATTTGATCCATACAAAGGTTCATGTCATAGGGTCTCATCTTGACATAATGAGATCCTGTGAAATATCTGACCCTCATATGAATAATCTCTCACTATTGGGAAATGAGATCAAGTGGATGATCTCCAAAAGAAATAGTACTAGGTTAAAGAGATCTAGAAAGTGGATCTTCAGGAATATCCATATTTCTTCTGTCACAATACAATAAAGAAAGTATAGCAGCGCAATAATTTTTTATATAAATATTACATCTTATTAAATTAATATTCAAAATATAGCAATATGATCGATAATATAACTGTAAATGTTTAATGTTGTTGAAGATAAGGTATATAAAAATATTATTTAGGTACATTTATCATCATCTCTTATAATTTTCTTCAGATATTGTACCCTTCTCAACATTCCCTACTTAAAACCTTTCTTCATAACCAATAGATAGGAAACATAAGAAATAATGAGCTTAGTTTCTCTATAAGGGTAAACAAGGGAGATATAAATTCATGATCATTTGAAATAATAAGATAATAATAAGTGTTTAAGATCTAGAAGATAACATAAAAAGTTCATAAACAATGATTCATGGCATAAAACATTATCATTTCAAAATACATAAATTATAAGAGTGAGAAATCATCATAAATCAATCATGAACTATGACTCCAAATCATAAGAATATAAATATATCATAAAATCATTTCCCAATTATAGGTATAGAAACCATTTAATATGCCAATGTTAACAACTGAGACCATCAAATCATAGTGGATCATGTATCATTGCATGTTTCCCATATAATAATAGATCAATCATCATCTCCTATTTCCCATAGTGAGTTAGGAATCACCATATGTTTCCCATAGTGGATCAAGAAAATAAACAAATTTCCCATAATGGATCAATTAAATATAATTTTTTACCATAATTGATCAATCACATATAATTTTTTCCCACAGTGGATCAAGCACATTGACTTGTGAGAATTCTCAGTTGGATCAATGTATCACTGAGAGGTGGATGGGTAAATTAGTGATAACCTTTTCTACTAAGTTTCCTTTTATTAAAAAAAACATTTTCCTCTTGCTAAAGAGTTGTTGGATTTATGAAAAAAACCAAACACACATCCACAGAAACACAACATTTTATAAGGTTCAGTACTCAACAAGAGGATTTGCGTCCTTGGTAGGGTATGGTAAAAATCTGATGATACATGATCCACTAGCAAAAAAATACTTTTGTTTGAAATACAATGAGTAGGATATACTCTTACACTCATGTAGAACTATATTCAATAAAATAGTGTGTGTTCTTATTATAGAACATATTATGTAATAAAAAATTGTAACAAGTTAAGAAACATGTTACTGTGTTGGCTTCATGAAATTTCACAATTATGTTCCTCAAAAACATTCTTCACTTTCTTACCTAGAATCTTTCAAGAAAATATTCTAGAATACATAATTAAAATCAATCTCATTCCCCAGTCTGATCTTCCCTTTCTAATTTATCAATATGGTAAAATACTATGCCGAAATATGCCTAAAACAAATCTAAACTTCTTCTTCCTCAATCTAGAAGCCCCTTTCTGATTGCTAAGAATGATTCTAGAAACATTGATTACGATCTTGTCTCTTATCCTTTATTTTTTTCTTGATAAACATTCTCAGGTGTGGTCAATACGAAAAATTCTTACCACCTTAATTTTGGAGCTTATCTATATTCTCTTCTACATAGTATAAGTGTCGGAAAAGTACATAGTATATACTCATTTTATTGGAGATCAAAATTCAGTTTGGGAAGGATTCTGAAAAGTTTTAATGCTTAAAATAATATTAGAAAACATCAAATTCCATTGAATTTTAGATACATTTTGACTTATTCAATGCTTATCCACTTTTCTCACTTATTATTAAATCTTCTCAAAACTTCAGCTTGATTTATACTTTCTTACATTATTCAATCTGATTCTAATTCAATATTCTGATTTTCTTATTATAATAAATATAGTGAATTCTTCATAACATTGCTTCGCAACAATTAAAAAACTTCATAAAAAACAAAAAAGAAAACATATGAAATTTTTTCCCTTCTCATTAAGATCCTTAGAACCAATTTCTCATTATGATGTCTTTATTATGATGGTGATAGAATATTCTGCACTGAATTACTTTTCACTAAAGAAACATGTGAAAAAAAATCCTTAATATTCTTCAACCACTTCTATAATCCCCTTGAAAAAAATTGTCAACAAATTCAACCATCCTTTCAATATCACCCTTGAAAAAACTTTCATTGGTTGTCAAAATAAAACATATTTTCTTATTTTTCTTAGACTGTTGATACTTTTCCTAATGATGTTATCAAGATCACCTACATTCTAATAGTCTTGACCCAATTGATAAACATATATCATAGTTCTTATTTCGAATTTTAAAAAAACAACAATTCAGCTTGGTTGAAATGGTTGACTAAATTATTGATTGATCTATGGTTTTATTCTTATAATTGGTCACTGCATATTCCTCAAAAAACAATTCATCCAGTTATAAAACTCTATATTAGATATAAAAAACTACCAACAATATGAATCGGTGTTAGAATCCATTATGATGTCTGGTGGAACACCGCATCCGATGGACCGGTTCCAATAACTTCAACTTCAATAAATTTTTTCCTTATTTGAATATGATACCAATGAACTTTTAGAACTCAAAATTCTTCTATAAAGATTTGTGTCTTGTGGATTAATGGTGTAACTAAAAACCAGTATCTTCATAACTTCATTTTCCAATCAATCTTCTCATCCTATAAGAATTTATCATCTGATAATATCATACTGATGGACTGAGACTAGAAATATTTGGTTTCACATGATTTTCTTATTTCACAAACTTCTATTATTATCATGAATTTCATATGACTTTGAATACATTGGAGATCATAAAAGCATCATCTGACTATAATGGAAATTTTTGTAACTTCTCATCCTTTCCAACATAGTACTTTCTTTCCAACCCTCGATACAATTGGTAGAACTCCCCCTTTCACTCCTCAAGCTTTCATCTCAAGTTTTCAGACAACTTATGATTTGTGAGAATTAAAAAATATAAAATCACTATCATATTTACCTCGGATCTATGTAGAATATGATTCTCTTCTTCATTATGATAAGAACTACAATCTAGATCTAAGGTGAGTTTGATGACCTTTTGTTTGATAAAAAAATATTCTCAATATGATGAGATTTTTAAAGAATTATGAGTCTGATTTTCTGAATACAATTGGAGATTATGTTTACCAATAATTAAAAAGTGAGGTAATTTATTCTAAAACATATTAAAAAACAAAATAAAACACAAACATTTTCTATATTCAAAACCAGCTTCTTGCCAACATTGTCCCAAAAATCTCCCCCTTTGAATTTTTTATCATCTGGGTTTATAAATCACTGAACTTAGTAACCTTAAGTTATGGATTAATTATCAATAATTCAAAGCCTATGTGAGCTAACTTGTTATAGGAAACAATGATTATTGATGAAAAACCATGTTTTCAAAAAAGTACTGATAATGAAAAATATTTATCCTTCTTTCACATCTTTATTCAATTATTTATATTTCCTAAAAAACAATTTTTTCCTATAATAACTCTAACAACAAGTCAAATACATCACACGTTTACAATGTTGGATACACAACTTACCCACAAATATCTCTTTTTATATGCTTCCTTAGATGGTTTGTCACGTAACAATGGATAGATTGATGAAACATTCTTCCCCTTGGACAAAACTATACAGATACTAGGTAAGAGAGGGGACCAAAACACATACCTCAACCATGATGAGAAAGAGTTTGGATGCCCACATATAACCCTAATTTTCGAAAAGGTTCCTTCGGTAATGGTTTTGTGAAAATTTCATTACCTTGTTCGGATGTTGCAACATAGTCCAGCTACAATTCATTGTTTTCCACATACTATTAGATGAAATGATATTTTATATCAATATATATTGAACGATAATGTTGTACCGAATTTATGGTATGGTTGATTTCACTTTGATTTTGACAACCCAAGAGAAACGGTAACTTCACTTCAATAAGTAAATCTTCTAACTAGTTCTCTATACACATAAGTTGGGAGGTAAATTGAGTGGAAGTGACATCCTTAGCTTAATACATGAAAATATTTACTAAATTCATATTATTTGTATGCCAAGTATCACAACTCCTACCTAGAATAAAAACTCCACCAAATGTGGATCGTCTATCATAAACATTTACTATCCAATCATCATCTGAATACCCCAAAAAATTAAATACATTAAGATATATTAAACTTGATTCTAAAATGTCATTTAATTTGATATATCATAAAATTATCTTTTTATCCAACAAATTTTATTCCTTTGGGGTACTATGAAATCATTCACATAACACAATGGCATAAACCATATTGGTTCATAAGGTAGTCAAATACCACAAACTTCCAATCAGCTTGAAAAAATCTTTCTGACCAACTTTCATACCTTAACCATCTTTTTTAAACTTAGATCCCACTGAAATGAGTGTGGAAACATGTTTCAAATTTTCCATTACAAACTTCTTCAGAAGAGCATTAACATACTTTTCATAGGAAAGAAATATGTATTTCTTGTTTTGTGAAAGTTTTAACCCAAGAAAGTATTTCATTTCTCCTCGTATGGATATCTCAAATAACTTTTTCATATGTTTATAAAATATTTCACAAGTTCATTTATCATTCCTAAAAAAGATAATATCATCAACATAAATAATTATGATAATTATAAAATCCTAAATTTCTTTGATATAAATATTGTTACCAACTCTTCCTTTCTTAAAAACATCATCCATAATCATGTATTTAATTTTTAATATCTTTTTATCTATCATTTTTTAGGCCATATAATTCATTCTTTAACTTGCATACATAACCTTCATCTTTCCCAACAAGAAATCTGTAAAGTTGTTCAATGTAAACTTGCACCTTAAGATCACCTTTAAAAAATGATTATCTCACATCCATCTGAAATATATTGTAAATTAATTGTGTTGAAATATTAAATAAGATTATGATTGTTTCTACCCTTTCCACAAGAGAAAAAGTATCATAAAAATTAATACCTTCTAATTATGAGTATCCTTTTCACACTAATCTTTCTTTGTTTCTTATTATTTCACAATTATTACTCAGATTGTTCCAAAAAATCCATTTTGTAATAATAATATTTTTTATATGGACTAGTATGAGTTCCCATGAATAATTCTTTTCAATCATATCAAACTCTTAATTGATATCCTGAACCCATTCTAGATACTCAAAATCTATATTCAAATATTTGAAATCAACTTTTGAATAAAAATATGTACATGTAACTGTTTTTATTATTCTAAACCTAATTTTTATCACCAATAATGTTTTGTGCTTCCATTTTCTTCCTCATCCTAGGATGAGATTTTCAAGATTCATCCTCACCACTAAAAATAGTTGAGTCTAATTATTCTTCTTAAATAGGATCACCCTTATTGGTATCCTTATCGTGATTATTAACAAACATTATTTCATCATGTTCATCCTCTTAAGCAGTATAAGTATATTCAGTATCTTACTCAGATTTTTTAATAACTTTTAAATCAACAGAATCAACTAATATTCTTTTCCCTTTGTTGAAATATTTTTATCCTCTTCCATGCAGAGCATATCCAAGAAAAATTACATCGCCACCTCTTTGCTCAAACTTCTGATGGTTTCCTCTATTGTTTATTATGATTCATGGACTCCAAAATATTCTTAAATGTTTCAAACATGGAGTTTTTACGTAAATAATTTCATATGAAGTCATATATAAACTAGTCCTATAGAATAAATAGTTTGAATAAAAATAGTTGTATTCATGTATTTCTTTCAAAAGTAATGAGACAGACCATGTTCAAGTAACAAAGTTCTTCCCATTTCCACCAGAATTCTATTATTACTTTTATATTTACCATATTTTGAGGAGTTTATAGTGTAATGAACTCATGAAAAAGTCCATGTTGCAAAATATAAATTTACAATTCTTTATTTTTTTTATTCACCACCAATGTTTGTTCTCAAATTTCCTCCTAAACCTTTTAAAAATTTTCAGATCATCTGACTTATGTTTCATATACATAAAAAAGTAATGGAACTAAAGTCATCAATTAAAGTAATGAATTACTTATCTCCCTGAGTTTATTTTTTTCACCATGGACAACATATATTAGAGTAAATATGTTCCAAGGTTATTTTTGAAAAAAAAAATCAACTTTATTATGAATTGAGTTTATTATCTTCCCATTCTGAAAAATATTGCAACACCAATATATTCATCTTGATATATCAAAAATAACATGGAAACTATGTCACTTTGATAAATTTTTCATGTTTCTCTAACACATGTTCCCCAGCCTTTTATGCCATAACTAATTTTCTTGCACCATACTCAAGCGATAAGAGTTTTGAACCTCACAAAATTGCAATAAGTTTTCTTTTGTACATTGGTATCTTTTAACCATCTTTCCATATTCCACACTTTTTACAAAAAACTCATCAATTATGAAAATAAATTTTGTACCTTCATCACAAAGTAATAAAACACTTAGTAAGTTGTGTTTCATCCCATCAACATACAAATCGTTTTTGGATTTTAACTTATCTTACCCAATAATGGATGATCTAACACCTTTTATTCTATAAGATTCATCATTGTAAAATTTCATTATTCCTTCTATGAAGTCTTTAACATTCTTAAACAATGTTAAGTCTCATATAATATTTGAATAACACCCACTATCCAATATCCATGTTCATTCTCATTTTATTTCATTGAGATTCGTTTCAACAACAAGAGATTTATGTTTCCCATATATCTTACTTAATTTCGAGCTTCTAAGAATTGTTAACAAGTTTTTGTTATACCGATAACAAAACAAGAAATCCTTTTCTATGGTTTATAGGTTTCTCATATATTTCACAAATAGTTTCTATGGGTTGGAAATTATTTTTAATTTTTACATCAACCTTCTTAGGTTTCTTTTGAACATCCTTCTCATAATTTTTCCTTTTAGGGTATTGAATCCCCCTCAAACTTTTTAGTATATAATTTTTGGAATGGTATTAATGTTGTTGGTTAAACCAAAACATATTTTTTCCGGTGGAAAAATAAACCAAAATACCAGTAGTATCTATAGAAATAGTATTGTCCTCTAAAATTTCCATACTGGCCAAAATTGGGATCATGTTTCTCAGAAACCTTCTCATCTTTATTATCTGAATTTTGTTGAACACCAAACGTTTTTTATATAATGGAATATTCTTCTGATTCTTCTTTTTCTTTTCAACCTTATCATAACTAGAAGTAATAGAAACTTTTACAGACTCAGGTTTTTTTAGAAACTTCTGACTTCTTGACTTTTTTGGTTTTGGCCACATACATAACTTCCCCTACTTTCTTCTTCTCCAGAACAATGTCAAATTTCTTCTTAAATTTTGAAGGTATTTCTTGATCCCCCGTAGGTTTACCCTTTCTATATCCTTTTCTAACTTTATAGATAGAGTTATTGAAACTCATGAACCTTTGCTTAGCTTTATAAATGTTTTACTGGATAGGTTGAACTATTCTTATTTTGAATTCAACTTTACTTCCAAATGCTCATTAAGATTATTTCCTTTCTCATGATATTTCTTCAAATAATCGGTCTCTTCTAGAAACATGACTTTCTCTTCAGAAAAACATTCTTGGTCGATTTTTTTAGAATTCATCACTTTTTAACTTCCTGATCTATTTCTCAAGCCTCCCAATATTTCTTTGAAATTATTTCAATTCTTCTTTGAAATGAAATTATAATTGATTTTCTTCTTATTCATAACTATTTCTTATGAACTATACATTTTTCACTATTACAAAAAAATTATTTTAAACCATTTCAAAAGAATTTTTAAATTAATCCTCACTTTATTCTTCATCATATTTGGATAGAAAACTTCTTATTTTATTTTTGGAGAAATTTTTATAAGGTTTATCTTTATCCCCCAGTTTCATACATGATCTTTTATACCATCCATCATCTTTCTATATATCTTCTTCTTTTATTATTTGACGACAATTAGCCAAAAAGGGTCCAATTACACCACATTCAAAACATTTCAAGGTAGGTTTCCCTTTATATTTACCTGTACCTATTTTCACATTTTTAGAAAACAAAGATAAAAATTCATCAATATATTTACGTACCTAATTTTCAGAATTAGAATCACTAGCTTCTTCCTCAACAAGAATCTTCTTATATTTTTATTTCTTGGTCTCCTTGAAAAGACATTTCTTGATCAATATTTTTCCACATTTATATAATTTTATATTTTCATTTTATAAGTAATAAGAGAGTTATGAAAATAATCCAGAGATACTATTTTGGGGTATCTATCTTCCAATGAAAAAACTTTAGCATCAAACTTGTCAGGGATAATTCTCGAGATATATTCAACAACAGTTCAGTCTTCTAACTTTTCACGAAGATATCTGATAGTCTTGAAAATATCATTCACCCTGGTAAATAAGTCACCAATTTACTCATACTCACCCGTATTGAGATATTTATACTTCAACAACTAGATTTTTAATTTTTACATATTCACTTTTTTATTACCTTCATAAATATTTTTCAACTTATCTCAGATAAATTTGGTTGTGGAAACAACTTTTACTCTTAAAAATTCACTTTTATAAAGTTACAAGAGTAAATAATTCTTTTCCCATCAATCCTTATCAATATTTTTATTTTTAACAGGTGTAAGAGAAACTTTATCACCAATAGGATGAAATCCATCAGTTGCAGCTTCAACAATATCATACTGAAGAGACATAAGATAAGGCAACATTCTATCTTTTCAGATATGATAGTTATTACCATCAAAGACTATAATACCTTTTCTATTAACACAATTGATATTCTCCATCACAACTTTATTTTTTGAAACTCCAGTTAAATGTAAATAAATGGAACCTTCAACTCCGATACCAGTCAATAATTCCCAGCAAGATCAATGTTTCTCTGAGAGGGATAGGGGTGAATCAGTGATAACTTTTTCTTATAAGTTTCCTTTCTCGAGAATAAACCTTCACCTTATATTAAAGATCTTTTCCATACTGAAAATAAAATAAAATAGACATCTACTAGAACACAAGTATTTAAAAGGTTCACTAATCCATAAGATAGCTACGTTCATGGTTTGGTATGGAAACAATATGATACCACACAATCCACTAGAAAAAATATATTTGAGTGGAAAACAATGAGTAAGATATTCCATCACATTTATATAGCCCTATGTTCAATACAGTATTGAATATCCTTTTTCTTTCACAAATTATGTAATACAAAGGTTTTGTAACATGTTAAAGAACATTTTATTATGCTTCCTTGATCAAATTTCACAAATATGTTCTTCAAAAACTATTCTTCGCTTTATTACTTAACATCATACAAGAACATCCTTTTGAATTTGTAATGAAACTTAGTCTGATTTTCCAATTTTATCTCCCCATACTAATTTATAAATATGTTTAAATGCATTTCTAGAATAAAGTTACAAAAAAATATGAACTTCATTTTTCTCAGTTTGGAAACCCCAGTCTGATTGCTCGGTCCAATTCTTAAAACTTTGATTATAACCTTGTCTCTTCTCCTTTATTCTTCTTTCCAGCAAAATTTATCATGTATGCTTGATTTGTAACCTTCTTCTCCCTATAATTTTTGTTGTTCTCACTCTTCTCTTATACACATTAAAAATTTCAAAAAATTACAAAGTACTTTACGCTTTTATAGGTGAGCCATATCCTATTTAGGTGGAATTTTTTAAAAGTTTTCCCGATCAAATTTGTTTTTCAAAACATAAAATTCTCTCGAATTTTTTGATTCATTTTAACTTCTTCAATGCTTCTATAATTTTCTCACTTAATCATGAAGCTTATAGAAACATCATATTGATTTATAATTTCTTATATTCTCTATTTTGATTATGATTTCCCATTATGATTTCTTTAATATGATGAATATAGTGTATTCTTTATAATGTTTCATTGTACAAATTGAAAAACTCTATACCAAGAAAAGAGAACATATTAAACAAATCAATTATCATTATGGTCCTCAGAACCAAATACTCATTATGATGTATTTATTATGATATATATAGTATATTATTTACTATGTTTCTATATACTAAATTAAACATATGAAAAATATTATTTAAACTTCTTCAACTGATAGTATAATACCCTTGAAAAAATATTGTCAATAACTTCAACCATCCTTTAAAGATCCCCATTTAAAAAACATCTGTGGGTGCTTGAAACAAAATGTATTTTTTTCTTTTTCTCAGAGCATTGGTCCTATTTCTGATGATTTTATCAGTGTCATCTCTATTCTGATAGTCATGATACAATTGATAAATATATTTCATAGTTCTTCCTTCTAATTTTAAACAACCAAAAATTCATCTTGATTGAAATGGTTAGCTATATTATTGATTGATCTATGATTTAATTATTTATATTGGTCACCACAAATTCCTCAAAAAACAATTCTTCCTATGAAAAAAACTCTACATTTGATATAAAAAAGTTACAAACAATATGAATCAATTTATGAATAAATTAAGATCTATCATAGGAATATTGTGTCCGATAAACTGATATTAGTATCTTTTACTTTAGAAACTTCTTTACTTCTCTAAATATGAACTAAATGAACATTCAGAACACAACTTCTTTCTATGAAGATTTGTATCTTTTGTCTTAATGGTCTAAAAAAAACCCAACATATTTATAAATTTAGTTTTAGATCAACCTTCTCAGCCTGTAAACATTTCTACATATGATAATCTCATACTGATGGCCTGAGACCAGAAAACTTCGACTTCATTATATTATCTTATTTTAAAAACTTCTGATTGTATCAAAACTTCCCTTTGAATTTGAATATATTGAATATTATCATAGAATTTTCTAAATTAAAATTGAATTTTTAGTAACTCCCCATAATTTCTGGTATACATATTTCTTTACAACCCTTAATATGATTAGAGACACTCCCCCTTTCGTTCATGAAGATTGCATCGCATGTTTTCAAAAAAATTATGATTTGTTAGAATTAAAAAATAGAAAATCATTTTCTTATTTACATAAAATCCATAAAAAATATGATTCTGTTCTTCATTATGATCATAACTTCAATCCAGACTTAGGGTGAGTCTGATGAACATTTTATTTCTGAAAACAACTTCCCAATCCGATGAACTTTATTTAAGCACTGTGTGTCCGATTTTCATAATACAATTTGTGATTTGGGTCACCAACAAAAACAAAGTGAGTTGATTTCTTCTAAAACCTCTTGTATAACATAATATAACACAAACATCTTCAAACATCAAAAAACATCTTAACAACTCGGTCCCAACAACTTGTTTCCCATATTGTATCATGCACGTCGACTTGTTTCCCACAGTTATATCATGGGATGTACAACATTACCCAATGTATTAAAGGTATATATAATTATGTTTCCACCCATAACATAATGAAAATCATATTTATGTGTTCTATAGGATCATAGAAAATTCATTATAATATCAAAACATAACCCATAGATAAAAAATGGTTTTCAAAAACAATTTAATATTTAATCACAAAATAATCCAGGGAGAATAAATGAGTTTCATAAAAAATATCATCACATAATCATAAACATACAAAGAATTAATAAGTAGGGTATCATTAGGTAATATCCCAAATAAAGTATAATTAACATCAAAATATGTTATCATTGATGAATGTTTCATTAAAATATTACTGTAATATTTCTTGAGTAAAATACCATTTTCATTTTGAAATCACATCATTAAAACATAAATATTTACAAAAATAAAAAAACTTATTTGAAAATACTCATGTAAAATTAAAAATTAATATTCAAATAATTTAGTGGTCATGATTGCTTTAAATTTTTTTCATGTTGAGTAAATTTAAACAAATATACCTTTCATGTTCTAGGTAAAAAGTTAAAAGTGCCTTATTCAGAAAATGGAAAGAATATTACATTAAAAAAATTATAAAAATGAATAAATTGTTAAAAATGACATCAAAATATCATAGGGTAATATTAATAACATTATTCAAAACATTTTTATATTAAACATCGACATGGAATAAAATATTCACAACTGAATAGTAAAAAATAGTCAGTTTTCCTTAAAACAATTCTTTCAAACTCTTGAGTACTTAAAGTGAGTATAATAAAAGGAAAATATGTATTATCAAGAAATAACCAATTTATCATAAAAATTAAAGTGATTTATAATAAAATCATCACAGAATTTCCTTAATATAAATTGAAAAAAAAACAATCCGAGAAAAAATGGGACTGAGATGTAAATCCCATACCATTAGTCTTGGATTTCCTCACACACATTAGAACATCACATATAATAAATATATATTTATTATAAATTTATTATATAAATATAATCATATATATAATATCATATATGATTTATATATAACATCTTGTCACCTTTTTATTAACTATTTTTTCTTAAAATCATTGTTCCAAGTGATAAGTGTTTCATTTCTCATGTATGTTCCAGTTCTACAGTCCTAGTATTTATATGATATTCATAGTTCTATAATATCAATAATGTTAATGATGGTATAAATATAATATATATATATATTCATTATATATATTTATATTTATCTATAAAAGTTAGAGATAGAAAAATGAATTACATTATTCTTGGAGACGGTAGGTCGTACGTACATATGAATGTTGCATTCACTTTTCGAAAGATGGAATGAAAGAAAAATACCTAAAAATTAAAATATCTATAAACCTTATTATAATATATATATATATATATATAATATTTTAATTAAATCTATCCTTATTACCATCCATGTAAATAGAAATTGAAAAACTAATCACATCACTTCGTGGTGGTGGTGGTCCCTATGTACGCACGAGCGACGTTGCCATTTTACAATGGATTGTAAGGTAAGAAGATAGATATGATATTATAATTACCTAAGAAAATTTATTTCATTTATATAATTTTTAACCATTAAACCCGTAATAATAACTATCCTTAAAATATAGTGATAGAAAATGAATTATACCGGTATATGGAGGTGATAGCCCACACATACGCATGTGTGATACATTCTCTTCCCATTGGATCGAATTTCGGGTGGATATCTATGGTTACAAAATCATAATAATATTTTAGTGTATATAAGATAAATATTTTATTATTTTTTGATAAATAACATAGATATAGAGGAGGTATAATAAGAAATAAATTTTAATAGGTTGGGTAAGACGATTACCTCTTCTTCCGTAGGCCTCCTTTAGATCATTTTTAAGGACCCTTGGAATGGTATTTTAAGAAGATAAAAACCTATAATTTAGGGAGAATAAATTTTATAATATAATTTTTTTGGGTTTTATTTTGATATATGTCTCAAAGGGTTTGAGGAAGTGAGGATAATATGTGCCCTTTTATAAGTGAGGAAAGGGGCACTCTTGGAATTACTTATAGTATTACATTAATATAAATTAATTTTCATGAACAAAATGGATCCAAATTGATATATTTATAATATAAGATGATTATTAGTCTAAAACCTCTATTAAAATAAAATATAAACTAGTTTTGGTTATTCTTTTATCCATATATCTTAGATTTATCCCCTTATTAACCATTTTAACAATTACTACAATATATATGGTTTCTATTATTTAAGGGATAATAATGTTTCCATAAAATTAAAAGATACTAATAAATAGACCATTTTTGATATTTTAAACCATATCCCATTCAATTTCTTTAATATAGGTATTATATGAATTTTAAATCTCTTAATAAAATATTATTTATTTTATAATATAATTAATTCTATTTTTGGAAATATTCATTTAATTTGGCTTTGTGAGAAACATAAATGAAAATGAATTATAATATAAAACTTTAAAAAAACTTTAATATGTAATTTTGGTCAATAAAATTCATGGGATAGAATAACTCTCTCAAATAAAATTACTTTTAGAGGTTTTGAAATCATTTACTTGATTTTTCTTTTTCTTTCACAAGCACTATATCAGTGTTGCGCGAACATTTAAGGTAATTATATAATCACTAAAAAATTACTAGGATACAAATAATTCATTAATATTTTAAATAACAATTAATAACTAAACATGATTTATTTTTATGCCTGTAAAAAATATTATAGATATTAAAAATGAGGAAGTAAAATTTTTTACTTCATCTTTTACTTAAATATATATATAATGTTAAAAGAAAAAATTAAATGGGAAAAAAGAAATATTTTTCAATTTTGGAAGATTATAAAATAAATACACTCATAAAATAAAATATATTCAAGTTTCTAAATAAATGTGAATCTTTAATATATTTTTTTAACCCTAATCAACTAATTTTACCTTTATTGTGGTAATGAAAATTTACTATGGTTACTATACATATTAACCAAAATTAAAATGGGTATATTTAAAAAATCTTGAATATATTATTCTAACTATGGGATCCATTTTTCAAGATAAAATTTCAATAAGTGGAATAAATTTATTTAAGATAAAAATGCAAATCGCTGTGAAAGTAGTTTTTCAGAAAAAAGTATTTTAAGTATAAACATTTTTATATACAAAATTCAACCATAAAATTGATTCCAATAAACTTAATTAGACTATAAATAATTAATTTTTCTTTAAAACCATTTTAAAACAAAATTTAACTCTATAAATACATGAAACTAAAGTACAATTTTCAATAAAAATATTTATTTTCACTATCCACCTAAAAATCAATCTTTTTAGAAAAATCCAAAAAAATCATGCTAAGAATATTTTGATATGATGATTTAAAAAATAATATACTTTTAATAAAATAATGTAACTAAATTTTCTATAAATTAATTATAATATTCTCCCATAAATAAATAAAAACCATTTTTGAACAAAAAGTATTTTTGAAGAATAAAATGACTTTACTAAAAATTGAGTACTTCTTTATCAATATATTTTATTTATCAAAAACCCATATAAACATTTTTTTTAAATGTGGTTATTACAATTCACACTAAAACATTAACACCTAGTTTAAAATGGTATATTATATTACGGTTCAATTAGACTCAGTTTTTTTTTGGGATTTTAAGATATCAAATAAATCCAGTTTATTTATAGAGAAATTTATTATAAAATCTCAGAGTGTTACATTCTACCCCCACTTAAAATAATTTTCACTATTTTAATTTTATAACTATGATATAAAAAATTGTGGATATCACTATTTCATCACATCCTTGGGTTCCCATGTATCTTCCTCTAATTTATGGTTTCACCAAAAAACTTTGACCGAGTGAGTACTCTTATTTTGTAGTACTTTCTCTCTAAGATACAAAATATACACCTTTTGTTCCTCATATAGGAGTTCTTTATTTGGTGGTATGACCTATAAGTTCATTACATGTGAAGGATCAATTATTTAATTTATTAGGAGAGATGCATGGAACACATCATAAACTTAAGATAGATTTGGTGAAAGTGCCAAATAGAATGCTAATGTACCAATAAGATCAATAATTTCAAGGGGACCGATATATCTAGGTCTCATATTTCACATATTGTAAATATCATAACCTTATACCAAGGATATATTCATTATAATACCTTTTAACTAACTTCAAACTCCAAATATTTTTGATGATTATTTGCATAACATTTTTATCAACTTTGAGAAACAATTCTATGTTTTCTAATGGCATTAAACTTATTTATCATTTCATCATCTATCTTAGGTCCCAATATCTTTCTTTCTACAACTTATTCCGAGAACATTGGAGTTCTAAAATCCAGGCCATAGAGGGATTCATAAGGATCCATATGAATTCTCTGGTGAAATCTATTATTGTAAGAGAACTTGACAAGAGGAAAGTATTGATCCCAAGAACCATTGACATCAGGATAAAATGATCTCAACATTTTTTCAAGGCTTGAATGGATCACTAAGGATGACCATCTATTTGAGAATAATAAGTTGTAATAAAACACAACTCCGAAACTATATTTTTCTGAAAACCTCATCATAACTTTGATGTAGACCTCAAATACCAATCATATATAATATAATGTGGTAACCCATGCTATCTCACCACTTATAACCTAGTAAGATAATCAAGATAGAAATATTATGGTATGTAAATGAAGTATGACGAATTTATAAGGTGATCGACTACAACCCAAATAACATTGTTCCCTTTAGTTTTTTAGGGATATGACAATGAAATCTATGGCAATGTTTTCCCATTTTCATTCAGGTATGGATAATGATTGTAATGTCCCCTTAATCTTCTATCTCTTATCCTTAACATGCTGAATTACTATGAATTGAGACACTTACACTATAATATCCCTTTTCATGTTTTCCCATCAAAAATGTTCTTTCAAATATATATACAAATTGTTACCTCCATGATGTATAGAGATTTATGAACTATGATCTTAATTTAATAGATAATTCTTCAATTAAAATATTTATGGGAAACAAAATATATTCCTTAAACTTATCATTACATCACTATCATGGTTAAACTCCTAAACACTCCTTACATTGATTTATAGGTCCACATCTTACCCCTTCACCCCGCCAATCTTTGCATGGATGGATGGTTGGACATTCATATAAGAAAGATCGTATCTATCCCCTTTCATCAAGATTTTGAGTTTTGTATTTTGAAAATGCATAAGTATTCGATTTATTTCAATCCACATGATGGCCAAACAGGAATGTTTCTTCCAACTCAAATCTTCATCCACGATGATCACCTTCCTAGGGTGGTAATCTACTGAGAATTCATAATATTTAATCAATTCCAACCATCTTCTCTCGCGCATATTCAACTCTTTTTGTATGAATATATTCTGAAAACATTTATTATCTATGTATAGGTCCCACCTTTTAGGATAAATTTAATTCCTTCATATCTTTAGTGAAGAATTTACCACTACAAACTCCAAATAATGAGTTGGGTAAATTTGATCTTGTATTTCCAATTTCTATCAAGAATATATTATCATCATGTTATTCTGCATAAGGAAACATCTTAGTCCCCTGCAACAATATATATCACACACCCTCCTCCACTACAGGGTAGTGTGATCACAGATACACTAACCAAGATTCTCTTTAGTTCCTTATAATTATCTTCAAATTTATTTTTCCACAAGAACATAACCCCCTTCAGATTCAACTTGGTGGGTGGATTAGAATTTCATAAAAATTCATTCATAAAGGATGGTAATATTTTGAAAACCTAAGAAAACTATGGGTTTCAGTTACAATGTTTATTTTATTCTATTTCATAATAAATTCTATCTTTTAAGGATCTACTAATATACACTTAATTGAGATTATATGACCCAAGAATGAAACTTTTTGAAGCCAAAACTCATAGTTGGTAAATTTTGGATTTAATTTCTCCTTCCTCAGGTTTTTCATCAAAATTATCAAATGATATTCATGATCTTCATTTCTCTTTCAATATATAATATTATCATCTATAAAGGCTATCAAAAACTGATCAATGTAATCTCTATAAATTCAATTCCTTAAATTCATGAAGATAGAAGGGGTATTGATAGGTAAAAATAGAATCAATATAAATTAATAATGACCACACCTTATATGGAAGGTTTTCTTGGGTATATCCTAATTATTAATCCTCAGTTCACAATATCTAGAATTAAGGAAAATATTATAAAAGTATTGAGAGAATACTAATTGAACAAAAAAACATCGATATAGGGTGTAAGATACTTATTCTTGATAGTGATCTGGTTAAGTTTCATATAATCAATGAAATGATTAATTGACTCGTCTTATTTCTTAACAAAAAGAATAGGTGCACCCAATAGTGATGTACTAGGGCATATGAATCCATTATAAATATTATCCAAGAGTTTTTTCTTCAATCCCTACAACTCAATTGAGGTCAATCTATAACGAGTCTTTGAAATCGTTATAGAACTAGGTATGAGGTTTATTGAAAACTTAACATCATAGTTTAAACTAATAATAAGAAAATAATATATAAATATATCAATAAACTCTATTAAAATAATAATATTCTGAATATTGAGTTTCTCCCCAACCACATACGATAAATACCCTTTATGTATAGTAATTAAGACCCAAAAGATAGAATTTATTTCTATTAGAACTTCATATTCATCCTTACATTGATAAATGATTAGAGGTTAATCTGGAATATAAAATTTAACTTCCCTTACTTGGGTATTGATACATTATCCATATAAATAAATCCAATACACCCTTATAATCACATCAAATTCAATTAGGTGAATAATCAAAATATTTTTCAAAACCACATTTTTGAATCCTCATGTTAGAGAGAAACTATAGACTTGAGATGTGACTATCATACCATTAGAAGATTTCACTAGTAACTCAATATATAATAATTGAAGAGTTAATTTTATACCCTTATAAACCTCATTAGATACAAAATATTGGGTAGATCTAGTGTCAAATAAGACATTAGTTTCTCTATAGTGGATAATAAGTATACCATTCACCATGTCATTCTCATAACCTATTTATAACAGCATGATCACATGAGATTTCCCTTTTTATTTGTGATTAAGAGGTTTTTTATGTCGATCATCATAAGAAAAACCTTTAGATTTGTGCACTATTTGGTCTAATTTCCATACACCTTGCATTTAAAGCATTAGAGAGTTGGTGGTGCATTAATTGGAATCTAAATTTACATTATTTAATTAATCTGCCTATTCATAAAACTTCTATATTCACTAGATTTATGACTATAAAATCAATATGTAAGGAACCACGTAGTTCCATTCAAGTAATTCAATTTTTTTCTTTCCATGTTCACAGAATGTGGTGTGCTATAATTTCCTTCCACCATGGGATTTATTCACGTTTTCATGAGACTCCATATTCTTTTTCTTATCAAACCCATTAGAATATTGGGAATCATAAATTTCCATTTCTACCATTGAGTTCATATCAAATTATTTCTGTAGAGACCCCATTACCCAGGGTTCTAAATGAGACATGATATACTTAACATTACATAATTACAAATTAACTATCATGTCCCATTACTACAGAAGATCGCGAGGCTCAGGATTCTGGGAAACCAGCTGCTTCTGATTGACTTCATTAGTACCAACCATGCCTGAAAAATTTTAAACGAAAACGTAGGGTGAGAAAAAATGCCCAGTAAGGGGTTTTAAAACATTTTTAGAAAATCCTTTCTCAAAGAAGTCCTTTTGAGGAGAATAAAACACTTTTCTAAAACAAAATATTATCTTTTCTTAAAACATTAAATCCATCATTCTTTGAAAACCACTTGCATAAAGAAGCACGTACATGAAATAAACTTCAAAGTAAACATGATCAGAGAGCGCAACATAAAAAATGAATAATATTCAAACAAGGTTACTTAAATTCTAAAAATAATTTTGTGACTACGTAGGGAAAACGTGCATATCATGGTTCATGAGAAAATACAGTTATTCTAACAGTTTACCACATGAAGACTAGTTCTTGACATAAGATTTACATTTTCATAGTCATGGGAGATTTCAACTAGGGGTTTTCCTATTAGTAGAACTAACCCCTGGTTAACCTTAATCATTACATGCAGAGGGAATGTATAATACTGGACATTGTCAAGACCTTTCTTCAAGACCGTATAACATACTTAATGGGTCAAGGCTCACTGCCCACCCCGTTTCCTTGGTAGCTCAGGCCATGGCTAACTGCCAAGACCTTCGCACATAATCGTCTCATGAGACTCCTGCTTTACCCAATGCATTGAAGCGCTGTATAATTCTGGGTGTACCCGTCACATCATTCTTGTTGCGCTATATAATTCCGGGCGCACCCGTCACATCATTCTTGTTGCGCTATATAATTCCGGGCGCACCCGTCACATGTAAGTCCTATACATCCCTCACATATCCTGACATGGTCATTCATTCATGGGGTTTCATACATTCATAATTAAACCCCATTTTCACATACATATTCATAACATGAAGACAGTTTAATCATTAAAAACATGATGACATGCATGCTAAAGCTCCGTGCACATAACAAATTATCTTAACATTTGAAAACATGGGTTTCCAGAAAATGAACATAACACTTAACATTCTTTAACATCGTAATACGCAATTAAAGCATAGTCATTCATAACTTACACATGTGATGATAAATGGATATCATGGGTGTTTAATACAGGCAGTTGGGGTTACAATTTTCATAATCAAGTCCATCTTAGGGAAATCATATATATAATTGTGTAAACTCTTTCATTAGCACTTTAAATAACAAGCCCCCTTTTTTACCAAGTTTTCAAACATCATAAGAGTACTCATAATTAAAGACAACATAATGATACGTATACCTACACTTATGCATGGGTTTAGCACATTAAACCATACTCTAAAAATATTTCTTAAACAAATTTTATATTTGGTAAAAACATCCAGAGTTCTTTTCCATAAAAGAAGAAAAATGGGTGAACATAATTTCCATAAAATTTTATTGACAAAAAGTCATCCTTGTATACAACAAGGTTGTTTTATATACATGAGTACATACCTATGAATACATGTATGCACTTATAAAGTTTAAGGAGTCCATACTAACCATTTTCACAAAGTAAAATCCTTATTTATCATGAGTAGTGATAAATGAAAATACTCAATTGCAAGAATAATTTTGAAATCAAACCAACCCATAAATTTTGTCATGCTATATTGTAATTAATTACAAAACATGGACACCAATTTTGTATTAATGTATATACACATTGATATAATCACATGTATATATATATAACAACATACTTCATTCACTTGCATAATTTTATCTATTCATTCAGTTACTCAAAATGTCCATTTTTTTATAGGCGAAAGGAAAAATCAGGGTTATAAACATTGAGAAAAGGTTGTATACCTGCGCATATCATCTTATACATATGTGTATATAAATTTATATATATATATATATACATATATATACACAAAGTATAAAATTCAAGAACTCGCACCCCAAATAAAACATATCCTTCGAACCCTTACCCCAATTTTATTTTTTCACAAAGAGGATGACAAGATGAGTTCTAGGAATTGGTAAAACAGGTTTATATGGTCTTTTATATTCTTATAAACAATTATAAAACAAGTGTGTATAACTATATAAAACTTACAGAAATGGTAAGAAACGATGAAGAGGATTTTCCCCCTTACTCCTAATTGGTTCTTTAAGCTGAGAGGGATCCCATGGTCTAGGTTTACACTGGTTTCACACACACCATAAATGTATATATATCATGTATATATAAATATATACATATTTATATAAAACCGAATCTTTACAAAACCAAACCGAAATTAAAACATGTTTCTTACCTTGCTCGGAGAGGGGAAGTAGCTGAGGCAAGAGGAACTGAAGGTGTAAAATATAGAAGATATACACGTACATATATAACACGTATATATTTATAGATATGAAAACCGAAGCTTAATCAAAACTTAAAAACAGAGTCCGACCCTTACCTTTGGTCGACGAGGAGGAGGAGCTAAGACAAAGCAGCGAAGAGGTCCAGAAGTTGGAGAGATTAAGGGAGCTCGGATGAAAAATATCCGGACTTCGGTGCAACTTGGGGTTTAAAAAAAGATAAGACGAAGACAAGTAGACTCCTCGTGGAGTCATCGACCGGACAGCCGAGGCCGAGTTGGTGCCAACTCGAGGAAAGGTGGAGACAGCCGGGTCTACTTCACCGGCCTAGATGAAGAAAACGGCTACCCTACACCTACTGGTTCAGCGGTGCAAAGAGGAAGAAGAAAACGAGGGACGTAGGGAGAAGAAGAAACCGGAAAAGAGTGGACGTCCAGGATTAAACTGGGATGATCGGACGACCTAGAAACGAGGCGGCTTTAAAAGAGGTGGATGGCCGCGATCGGAGGAGGCTGGATCGGACGGCTCTGGGCAAAGCGGTGTTTAAAAACGCTGTTTTCAGCATGTTTTTAAAAAAAAGTTTCATAAATATCCTTATTAATTTATTAACTCATTGTTTTATTATTATTATTAAAGAATTCAATTATTAAACCGACCTTTATTATTTTAATAAAAATCTTTGGTCAATAAAAATTATAAATTGATTTAATTAAAATGTGTTACTATATACATATAGGTATATATATATATTTTATTCTTAAAACATCAATAATTTTTATTAACCTTATTATATTATCATTATTATTGTTAAACCATAATTATTATTTACTTAATATTACATTAAGAAGAACAAAGATTAAAAACATTGGGTAATCAAAACATAACACATATATATATATTTATTTCCTTTATTAATTAACTACCTTAATTTTTCTTAATTAAAGATTATTATTAAACGTAACTACATTTAATCATACTTAAAAGTGTGTCGATATAAATATCATCACCACGAAACACATAAGTAAAAGAAACCATAACTTGACATAGTTTCCAAAACTGTTTATCCAAGCTATAAACATTTGTATTAACACTCGCCCTTAAATTTAATTTAGAGAAAAAGAATTATTTGATTTGATGCAATATGTATATATATATATATATATATATATATATATATAAATCAAGGGTTAATACATTTTTAGACAAAATAAAAACCCATTAACTTTAATATAATTACAACATAAAATTTTAATTGCTCAAATCAAGAAAATAAGTGTTTTGAATAATAATATTAATTTTTCATAAAACATAATTCTCATTTTTGGGAAAAAAAGAAATAAATTGATTAAATTATCATTGATGTCACTTTTAAATATTAAATCAAATTAGACACTTAGAATTCCGGTCCTTTTGGGGTAAATCATTTTATTTCCAACAGTCAAAAACAAAACATTAGAAGATAAGAAAAACCAACGGTCAAAATAAAACATTAGATTCTCGGGGAAACCAACGGTCAAATTTATAGCCGTTTGGGGTTCAACGGTCAGATTAGGGTGCTTATAAAAGGGTCTGGTCTTGGGGTGTCCCTTACTCCAAGCGACCGAAGGATAAAAGGAAAGATGGTTCGTGTGATCCCTTTGGTGCTGATCACGGTTGTAGTGGCTTTGGCCATCCTCATGTTTATTATGATGGACGCTCAAAACCCCTACCGCATTCTTGGGCTCTTAGTGGTTTTAAGTGGTCTCCCCATTATTGTAATCGGGTTCTTGGTTGGGATTTTCGGTTAGTTTATCTTCTTGTTTGGTTAGTGGATGTTGTAGCCAAAAAATGTTGCTTATTTGAATAAAAGTAATTTTCATCCATTTGATGCATTTTATTATTAATACCTTATTAGTTGTTTGTTGGTTCACTCAACGGGTGACATTGAAAAGAAAACTTGTCAAAAATAAAAACATAGTTTTCTCGGGTCGTTACATTACTTCCCCCTTCAAAGAATTGCGCCCTCGCAATTCTATCATAAAAAAGAAAAAGGAAAAACTGAAACCCCATACGTAGAACACTACCGAAACAGTGGATTTGGCTCTGTTAACGGGATACCGAAGTTGGCACACAACTCTTCCATTTCCCTCTCCCAAATGCACCTCGAACAGTACTCCTTGAACTCCTGTTCATGCGTACTGCACACGGGCTTCCAAAGGGAGGCTCGTGCGATGCAATGCTCGGAAACGTCCAAGTAGATAAACTCCTTGATAAATCTTCTGTCCACATCATGCTCGAGGTAGTCGAGAGGGATAAAGCAGTTGAGGAGACTGAGATTCAGGACTTGGAACATGAATGTTGCACTGAGCTGGCCATCTTGGGCGGCCACGAGGAAGCACGCTCTGGCAGAAAAGTTATGTGCCAGAGTGAAACACCGGAACATGCCCTCAAAGTATCTTCCCCTTCGCCTGTAGCAGGGGAGTTGATCCTTGGAAACGATGTGGAAGGCACGGTCATCCTCTTGACATAAGCGAAGGATGTCTGGACCATTTTCTAGATCGAGAAAACACTGGTAGGACCCTCGCAGGTGGAAAAAGGATGGATAATCCACCATGCATGCCTTGATCAAGATGACCACTACAAGCTCATCGGGTAGGGATGAGAAGTTCTTTTGACCAACCATCTGAAATAAAACATCAAAGGGAAACTCTTAACAACATTGATAAGGTGGGGACATGAAAGGAAACAAGAAAATCCCATTTATGAAAAAGTTTACACGGAAAAGTATGAGTTTACAAGACGTACGCCACAAAGAGTGGAAAAACATCCTAACTCTTCAAACCACACACAAGATGAACAGACAGGACTAAACTCATGGGAACATTTATAACGCCTCCTGAGTTTAGCGTGGGGGGTATGGAGTTGGGAAACATCGGTGTACACTTCTTGTCTAAGAGACACACGAGTGGACTCATTTTCCAATGCTCCAAAGTCCATTAACTGGCCCTAGAATCCGTAGTGAAAGATCTGGCACAGGTAAGCTGCTCGGAGGTCTCCGGCAGCAGCAGCTTCTTGAAAAGGGTTATCAAGCATTGTGCCAAATTCCTCGCCAGTTGTGAACACTCATAAGAGTCCTTCGTGATTCCTTCCCTGATGTGCATAAGAGGGAAATTGGGTCATCATCATTTGGATATAATCCATCCCCAATCCCCGGTGGATACTAAGAACCCTAGGTGAGTTTGACATGCCATACAGGTGCTTACACGTCATGCGAATTTGGGCATAATTCAGAAAGTTCTCACGGATAGCTAGAGATATAATGTTTTCTAGAGCCTCAGTGGGAAGTGAAAAAAGGTCGGTAGGTACATCAGCCATCTGAAAGTTACGACATTTTTACTTAGTTAGTCATAGCAATACATTTATATCACCTGGTTTTCCAGATTTGCTTGAACCCATCCTCTGATACCAATTGTAGCGACCCCGTTACCCAGGGTTCTAAATGATACATGATATACTTAACATTACATAATTACAAATTAACTATCATGTCCCATTACTATAGAAGATCGCGAGGCTCAGGATTCTGGGAAACCAGCTGCTTCTGATTGACTTCATTAGTACCAACCATGACTGAAAATTTTTAAACGAAAACGTAGGGTGAGCAAAAATGCCCAGTAATGGGTTTTAAAACATTTTTAGAAAATCCTTTATCAATGAAGTCCTTTTGAGGAGAATAAAACACTTTGCTAAAACAAAAGATTATCTTTTCTTAAAACATGAAATCCATCATTCTTTGAAAACCACTTGCATAAAGAAGCACGTACATGAAATAAACTTCAAAGTAAACATGATCAGTGAGCGCAACATAAACAATGCATAATATTCAAACAAGGTTACTTAAATTCTAAAAAGAATTCTGTGACTAAGCAGGGAAAATGTGCATATCATGGTTCATGAGAAAATACAGTTCTTCTAACAGTTTACCACATGAATACTAGTTCTTGACATAAGATTTACATTTTCATAGTCATGGGAGCTTTCAACTAGGGGTTGTCCTGTTAGTTGAACTAACCCCTGGTTGACCTTAGTCATTATATTTAGAGGGAATGTATAATACTGGACTTTGTCAAGACCTTTCATCAAGACTGTATAACAAACCTAACGATTCAAGGCTCACTGCCCACCCCGTTTCCTTGGTAGCTCAGGCCATGGCTAACTGCCAAGACCTTCGCACATAATCATCTCATGAGACTCCTGCTTTACCCAATGCATTGGAGCACTGTATAATTCTGGGCACACCCGTCACATCATTCTTGTTGCGCTATATAATTCCGGGTGCACCTGTCACATCATTCTTGTTGCGCTATATAATTCTTGGCGCACCCGTCACATGTAAGTCCTATACATCCCTCACATATCCTGACATGGTCATTCATTCATGGGGTTTCATAC
Organism: Viscum album; assembly: GCA_963277665.1. Classification (NCBI taxonomy): domain Eukaryota; kingdom Viridiplantae; phylum Streptophyta; class Magnoliopsida; order Santalales; family Viscaceae; genus Viscum; species Viscum album. The sequence goes on from OY728125.1 coordinate 747,060,022, forward strand.
ATTCATAATTAAACCCCATTTTCACATATGTATTCATAACATGAAGACAGTTTAATCATTAAAAACATGATGACATGCATGCTAAAGCTCCGTGCACATAACAAGTTATCTTAACATTTGAAAACATGGGTTTCAAGAAAATGAACATAACACTTAACATTCCTTAACATCGTAATACCCAATTAAAGCATAGTCATTCATAACTTACACATATGATGATAAATGGATATCATGGGTGTTTAATACAGACAGTTGGGGTTACAATGTGCATAATCAAGTCCATCTTGGGGAAATCATATATATAATTGTGTAAACTCTTTCATTAGCACTTTAAATAACAAGCCCCCTTTTTTTCCAATGTTTTCAAACATCATAAGAGTACTCATAATTGAAGACAACATAATGATACGTATACCTACACATATGCATGGGTTTATCACATTGACCCATACTCCAAAAATATTTCTGAAACAAATTTTATATTTGGTAAAAACATCCGGAGTTCTTTTCCATAAAAGAAGAAAAAGGGGTGAACATAATTTCCATAAACTTTTATTGAAAAAAATTCAGCCTTGCATACAACAAGGTTGTTTTATATACATGAGTACATACCTATGAATACATGTATGCACTTATAAAAGTGTAAGGAGTCCATACTAACCATTTTCACAAAGTAAAATCCTGATTTATCATGAGTAGTGATAAATGAAAATTCTCAATTGCAAGAATAATTTTGAAATCAAACCAAACCATAAATTTTATCATGCTATATTGTAATTAATTACAAAACATGGACACCAAGTTCATATTAATGTATATACACATTGATATAATCACATGTATATATATATATAACAACATACTTCATTAACTTGCATAATTTTATCTATTCATTCAGTTACTCAAAATCTCCATTTTTTTTATAGGCGAAAGGAAAAATCAGGGTTATAAACATTGAGAAAAGGTTGTATACCTACGCATATCATCTTATACATATGTGTATATAAATGTATATATATATATATATACATATATATACACAAAGTGTAAAATTCAAGAACCTGCATCCCAAATAAAACAGATCCTTCGAACCCTTACCCCAATTTTAGGTTTTCACAAAGAGGCTGACAAGATCGGTTCTAGGAATAGGTCAAACAGGTTTATATGGTCTTGTATATTCTTATACACAATTATACAACAAGTGTGTATAACTATATAAAACTTACAGAAATGGTAAGAAACGATGAAGAGGATTTTCCCCCTTACTCCTAATTGGTTCTTTAAGCTGAGATGGATCCCATGGTCTAGGTTTGCACCGGTTTCACACACACCATAAATGTATATATATCATGTATATATAAATATATACATATTTATATAAAACCAAATCATGACAAAACCAAACTGAAATTAAAACCTGTTTCTTACCTTGCTCGGAGAGGGGAAGTAGCCGAGGCAAGAGGAACCGAAGGTGTAAAATACAGAAGATATACACGTATATATATAACACGTATATATTTATATATATGAAAACCTAAGCTTAATCAAAACATAAAAATAGAGTCTGACCCTTAACTTAGCTCGATGAGGAGGAGGAGGAAAGACAGAGCAGCGAAGAGGTCCAGAAGTCTGAGAGATCAAGGGAGCTCGGATGAAAAACATCTGGACTTCGGTGCAACTTGGGGTTTAAAAAAAAGAGAAGACGAAGACAAGACGACTCCTCATGGAGTCGTCGACCGGACAGCCGAGGCTGAGTCGGTGCCAACTCGAGGAAAGGTGGAGACAACCGGGTCTACTTCACCGGCCTAGACGAAGAAAACGGCAGCCCTACACCTACTGGTTCAACAGCGCAAAGAGGAAGAAGAAAACGAGGGACGCGGGGAGAAGAAGAAACCGGAAAACAGCGGATGACCGGTATTAAACCGGGATGATCGGATGGCCTAGAAATGAGGCGGCTTTAAAAGAGGTGGACGACCGCGATCGGAGGAGGCTGGATCGGACGGCTCTGGGCAAAGCGGCATTTAAAAATGCGGTTTTCAGCATGTTTTTAAAAAAAAGTTTCATAAATATCCTTATTAATTTATTAACTCATTGTTTTTTATTATTATTAAAGAATTCAATTATTAAACCGACCTTTTTTATTTTAATAAAAATATTTGGTCAATAAAAATTATAAATTGATTTAATTAAAATGTGTTACTATATAAATATAGGTATATATATATACTTTATTCTTAAAACATCAATAATTTTTATTAACCTTATTATATTATCATTATTATTGTTAAACCATAATTATTATTTAATTAATATTAAATTAAGAAGAACAAAGATTAAAAACATTGGGTAATCAAAACATAACGCATATATATATATATATATTTCCTTTATTAATTAACTACCTTAATTTTTCTTAATTAAAGATTATTATTAAACGTAACTACATTTAATCATACTTAAAAGTGTGTCGATAAAAATATCATCACCACGAAACACATAAGTAAAAGAAACCATAACTTGACATAGTTTCCAAAACTGTTTATCCAAGCTATAAACATTTGTATTAACACTAGACCTTAAATTTAATTTAGAGAAAAAGAATTATTTGATTTGATGCAATATGTATATATATATAACTCAAGGGTTAATACATTTTTGGACAAAATAAAAACCCATTAGCTTTAATATAATTACAACATAAAATTTTAATTGGTCAAATCAAGAAAATATGTGTTTTGAATAATAATATTAATTTTTCATAAAACATAATTCTCATTTTTGGGAAAACAAGAAATACATTGATTAAATTATCATTGATGTCACTTTTAAATATTAAATCAAATTACACACTTAGCATTCCGGTCCTTTTGGGGTAAATCATTTTATTTCCAACGGTCAAAAACAAAACATTAAAAGATAAGAAAAACCAACGGTCAAAATAAAACATTAGATTCTTGGGGAAACCAATGGGTAAATTTATAGCCATTTGGGGTTCAACGGTCAGATTAGGGTGCTTATAAAGGGGTCTGGTCTCGGGGTGTCCCTTACTCCAAGCGACCGAAGGAGAAATGGAAAGATGGTTCGTGTGATCCCCTTGGTGCTTAGCACAGTTGTAGTGGCTTCGACCATCCTCATGTTTATTATGATGGACGCTCGAAACCCCTGCCACATTCTTGGGCTCTTAGTGGTTTTAAGCAGTCTCCCCATTATTGTAATCGGGTTCTGGGTTGGGATTTTCGGTTAGTTTATCTTCTTGTTTGGTCAGTGGATGTTGTAGCCAAAAATGTTTCTTATTTGAATAAAAGTAATTTTCATCCATTTGATGCATTTTATTATTAATACCTTATTAGTTGTTTGTTGGTTCACTCAACGGGTGACATTGAAAAGCAAACTTGTCAAAAATCAAAACATAGTTTTCTTGGGTCGTTACAATTTCTTTGTAACTAATATAGTATATTATATCTAACTCCATTTAGATACATGGTTTTAAAACACAAAAGAATCGCTAAATTTTTATTTTAGGGTTTATGATTAAATCAGAAGCATACCTTGAAAGTCTTGTAATATTTTTCTTATAAGTTCCAATGGATTAATCATCCTTATACCTATGATCAAGTAATTTCATCTCTATTTTTGTACATATAATATGTGAAAAGTACTTACTAAAAAATATCCTCTTAAACTCGTCTCATTCCATGGACTCAATTTCTTCTTCTTACCTAGAATTCATATTAAGGGACCACCAATGATCTGCAATACCTACCAAATGATAAATAGATAGGATAAAATTTTCATGTTCCTGGAACTAGATAATATAAAATATATTCTCAATAGTGTTGATCCATCACTTAGTCACTAGTGGATAAAAATACCCACTTAAAGAAGTTGGAATTTACCTTAAGAATGAATCAATTTAATATTGTTCCCTCCTTTGATCTTTTTGAAGGTTAGATTGATTCATGTACTGAATACATTATGTGAGCATAACAACAAGGTTTTCTATTCTATCTCCCATATCATTCAGTTTTTCAGGTAGGAAATAATTGTATTCTTCATCACATTCATTTTTATCACGATGTCTTCTGGTCCTATCCATTAACTCAAACCAAAAAAATGTGTAAGAATCGAGCTATAATAATCATGGTGAGCCATTATATGATCATTAAATACCATCCATAGTATGTCTAAAACATGAAACCTTATTCTCATTGTATGGAACATTATTTTAACCCATGTTATCCATAATTATTAGAAAATCTTTTGGATGTTACCCTATACTTAGATTGATCCCTATAGTTTTTAACAAATTTTTATAACCCTAATATCCAATGATTAACTAAACCCTACACTAATACCAACTATAGCATCCCTATCATTTTGAACATAAATTTTAGATCTTAACATATGAATATTCAATATATAACATTAATATCCATTCCATAATTGTAAAGGTTTAGTATATTTTGAGAACAAATACATAAAAATGTTATTTAGGTGCATTCTCTATCATCTATCATGATGTTCTTCTCACTTTTTAAACATCTTGAAAAACCCTACTAATCACCTTTATTTACAACCTAGGAAAATAAAACATAATAAATGGTAAACTTAGATACTTAGTAAGGGTAAACATGAGATGTACCAATCGATGATCATATAAAATTATCAGATAATCATAGTGGTATGAGATGATGAATAAAACATAAAAATTCCATACCCAATGATTCATGGAATAAAACATGTTCATTTCCAAGGACACATATAATAAGAGTGGTAAATAATCATAAATCAATCATGAACTATGTCTCCAAATCATAATCATATAAACATGTCATAAAAGAGTGTCACTATCATGGGTATATAAACCAATTCATATTTCAAGGTTATCTACTAATATTATGAAACCATTATTTTATCATGCATCAACACATGTTTCCAATATCATAATGGATTAGGAATCATCATGTTTTTACTATAGTGAATCATGAATCACAACCTATTTACCATAGTGGATCAATCACATGAACTTGTTTCTCATAGTGGATCAAACACATCAACTTTTTTCCCATAGTAGATCAAGAACACATGCTTGTTTCCTATAGGGGATCAATAACATATACTTGTTTCTGATAGTTATATGATGAGATAATAAAATACTACCCAATACATCAGAGGGATATATAGTTTCAGGCCCAATCATCATATAATGAAAAACCAACATATGTGTTCCACAGGATCATAAAACATTCATTATAAAATAATAACTTAACCTATGGGGAGAAAATGGGTTTCATAAAAATTTCAATTTTTCTTCATAGCATAATACATGGAAAATAAAAATATCTCCTAAAAAATCTCATCATTATAATCATAACCATCCATATAAAGAACAAGGATGGTATCATTGGATCACATCCCCAATAAATAATAATTAACATATAAAAAAGTTATCATATATGAAAACTCTTTTAAAATTTTACTAGAATATTTCATGAGGAAAATTACCTTTTCATTTTGAAATCACTTCTTCAAAATATAAAAATTTCCAAAATATTATGGAAAAAATCATTGAAAAGAACCATTGAAACTGGTAAAGGAGTCTTCAAATTATTGAGAAATCATGATGGTGGGAAATTCCATTCATTCTGAGTACATTAAAATAATTATTCCTTTCCGAGTTTTGCTATAAATTTAAAATTCTCTCATTTAGATAAATAAAGAAGACTAATTTGAAAATATTTTTTAAAAATTAAAAAATGGGTAAAAATGACTTTAAACTTTTATATGGGAATATTAAAACATTCTTCAAAACATTTTAAAGAAAACATAGTCATGGAAGAAAAATAGTCCTGAACGAATAGTAAAATATAATCTGTTTTCCTTAAAAACATTATTTTGTCTTATTGAGTACTTAAATTGAGGAAAATGAAAAAAAATGTATTCTCTAGAAATAAATAGAAGAGAATAAAAATGAAATAGATTTATTAGATAATTATTATAAAATTCTCTCAATGAAAATTCAATCATAATCAATCCCAAATAAAATGTGATTGAGAGGTAAATCCCTCACCTCAAATCTTGTCTTTATTCTTACATGTTCAAAAATTTTGTATAAATAATATATATTTATTATACATGAATTATATAACTATTGGAACCGAAAGTTGGGAAGAAGAAGAAAAAGAGGGAAGTCTCAGAGACTGCCTTGCAAAGACCTTTCGTGGAGCCCCATGGCCCTACGCCCACTGCAGAGCAAGGAGGCGGGATGCTCTACGAACCCCTTTGATGTTTGTGATCCCACCACGGAGCAAGGAGGCAGGATCCCCCACGAAACCCTTTGAAATTCAAGAGCCCTCCGCGGAGCCTGGAGGTGGGACGTCCCATGAACCCCTTTCATTTTTGCGACCCAGCCGTGGAGAAAAGAGGAGGGATGATCCGCGAACAAATTTGACGTTCGCGAGCCCTCTGCGGAGCAAGGAGGTGGGATCCTCCGCGAGCCGATTTGACGTTCGCGACCCACTGCGGAGCAAACTCTATCTTCGAGCCAAGTGAGTACTACTTCGTGGAACCTCCTGCCTCTAAATGCAGGGCTCCCCTCGATCCCAAAGGATATATCATCCTACCTTTCACCTTCTGATCTCTCAAATAGAGAAGGAATTTTTGATCTACAAAGCATGATCTTTTGAAGGTACTTTTGCATTGCAAAGTTCCTCCCCCTTTGCTTTGATTCAACCCCTATTCTGAGAGGGATGCCTTTTGTGAAGCCCATAGGCCTTCGTGAAGGAAGGGGATCCCCATAGGGACTTGGTTGTTGTGAAGCATTTATCCTTTGTGAAACACCCTCCATGCACACGTGACCCACATGCTATGGTAGGGTCATTGTGGTTCACGAAGCACATTGCTTCACAACACCTTGCTTCGCAAGGAACCCTTCCTTTGTGAGGCATTTCTTCGCAAATGCATTTCCACTTCATAAAGCTACTTCTATATATGCATGTGCCCTATGCCTAGGCTAGGCCACTTCCCTTCATAAAGCATACCCCTTCAGGAAGCCCCTCCACCACATGGGCACCAAATCTCTACAAGGCTTGTACCTATGAACTCCTTTTCCCTACAACTCCTTTTCATGTGTAACCCTACCGGTTTGCACGAAGTAACTTCAAAGTCCCTTGGGAGGTGCTTCATATTTCATTGCTTCTCCTCATGCTTCTTCGCATAGGCATTCTAAAGGGTATTGGTTCTTTGCATAGCCGTGCTAACGTGGACCCCCAATGGGATCACCTCTCAGCACTCCCCATTCATGGAATTGTTGATGCCTTCCTTCCCCAAGGGCAGGTGGGTATTGGTTATGTATGTCCTAGGGGTGTGAAGCGCACCCACTTCGTTTGAGCTGTATAAAATTAAACTTCCAAGCACTATCGTCCTTAACACATGGCATTAAACTACGACCTCACCCTATGTTGTGAATGCGGGGTGCCCCATCTTGGTCATTATATATTCCCACTGGTCTCCACAGGTGTGAGATCATTCCTCACATGGAATAACATCATCCTTATCAGAGCGGCATCCATCTGCGGGGAAAGGGAAACTATCCTGGTGTAAGCCCCTAGCCTTTCTTATAGGAGTCATCACCCCTAATCCTCCCCTCTTCCTGGGTGCCAAATCCCTCTCCCACTAAGATTTTTTACCCCCCAGGCCTCCCACCTAGAGTTAGTCCCAATCTCCATCTTCTTGGTCTGCTAACCGCACGTAAGCTCCTGTTTCCTCTTTGGGCCACCAACTACGTGTATCCCCAGTCCACTTCCCACAAACGCACATTTTAAGAAGTGATCATCTGGTCTTTGGTCCCTCTAGTTTCTCACACTGAGCATGACTCACGTGGGCTTAGAGTAATCATCGACCATGACATCCTCTCCAGGAAATGTAGAGTATAAGCCTGAAACCCATCCTAAACTACGAGGTATATGATCCTTGCCAAGGCAAAGTATGTTGAAATCCTACCTGAGGTTCAAGCCCACCATCCATTGGTCCCAACCATCTTCACATCGGTTCACCAACATCTGAACTACATGGTCTTTGATCCTTTCCAAGGCAATGTACATAGGAAGCCTCCCTTAGGTTCAAGCCCAACACTCAGTCGCTCCGACCCACTTCATGTCGATTCTCCCACACCATCCTGAACTACAAGGTATATGATCCTTGCCAAGGCAAGGTACGTAGGAAGCCTCCCTGATGTTCAAGCCCAGCAACCATTGGTTCTGTCCCCCCTTCACATCGGACCACCTTCGTCATGCATGATGTTAAACTACATGCCCCCTTTTCATCCTGCAGGATGTTAAACTACATCCCCCATCCAGCGGTAATCCATTGTCACCCCATCCAGCAGTAAGTCGTTGTGACCCCATCCACCGTTAAGTCGTTGGGACCCCATTCAGTAGTAAGACGTTATCATCCCCATTGGACGGTAAGCCATTGTTAGGGGAAAAATATGAGGACTTTGTTTCCCTGCCATAGGGATACGTAGGAGGTCTCTTCGAGACTCAAGCCCAACATCACCATCTTCCTCGAGTCAACTCCATATCATTATCCACCCACTTCACTTAAACATCCATCATCCATTTTGGTTCTCACCCGAGCCGCCACATTCCAGTGGGATCATACCACATTATTCTCCATTCCCCTTAATAACAATCAGGTAGCTAACCATGCATTAGCCCCAACATCAGTGTTCCATATAGGGGTTGCACTCACTTGATCCACTTTAATCAACATTCCGATCAGTCTGATCCATCTCCGCTAGACGTTAAATCTGTGGCATACCCCGTGTTAAACATAGGAAGCTTAGGAAAACCTCAGATATATGCCTATGGAATATGATTACCCACATTCAACGTGGGATGACTCGGGCTTCCATGCCCTCGAGAAGACTTATAATAAGGGGAAGAAACCCATACACGCCAGTGTTCCAGCGTCCAGACACGCCAGTGATTTCCAACGTGACTACTCCCCTGACCAGAAGTTTCTACCTTGACCGGACCCCTTGGAATGTCTTGAAAAAAGCAGTGTAATTAATCGGTTTCCATGAAGATATGGAACTGGGAAGAGTTTCATGAACCACGTCTTAAATCAATAAGGGAGACCCGGACTAGGTGACGATTTTTGAGGAGGAATCCGCAGAAGGAAGAACTGACATCCCATCATCAGGTTTCTATCAAGGAGAATACATCCCTGAACAAGGACTAGATGTTTCCCACCTTTCGAAAGTGGAAATGTGGGGCAACAAATAGTATCACTGTCCTCAAACAAGACAGACATGCGCACCTCGGAAAAAGAGTCAGAAACAGAAATATTGAACGCAACGTGAATATCTTCTCCTCAACATGGAGATTAGTAGTGTTCGAGACATCAGTGGATTAGCGTGTCACCGGATCTTGCTATTCGGTGCTAGGTCCTGCCAAGAAAATAGAGGTCCTCGCATGAAACTCGCCAGAAGTTGGGGCAGTTAAAACATTGGACATCCTGGTATGTGATGTATTTAGGATGGATCCATCTTACCTTCCATGGAAGATGGAATGGAATTGGGGCACTAGTCGTTGATTCCTTTAATTTCACAACTAATGGGTTAATCTACCTACTTTTCAGGAACCAAGCTACTGCAGGAATTCAATCACCACCCACCCACTGATGCAGGGGTAAGGGAAATGCCAACTCAATAGTCCCGCACAGATCCACTGCTTCGGAAACAATCTCCGCGCCTAAAAACTCTAGGCACCCACGCCCCATTTCCCCATCTGAATTCATTCATCAGAGAGTGATCAACGACCTCGTACATCCGTTCAAGGAGTATGGGATTATACCGACTAGGGATATGGTCCGCCACGATCAAGAGGCATTCCCGCTTCACCACCAGCACCACCCTCGAGGGCCGCGCAGGGAGCCACTACACCCCACCCCAACATACAATTGTTTTTGGAGCCTCTCCCTGGAATTCCTCAATGACTCTCTCCCCTACTCCGACGAGGTAGGAGATGTTCGGGCTGACGCAGTTGGGATCCCATTTCATGGGGCCCCCAGGAGGGCACCCACTAGGCCAATCCAGTGCCATCGTCCGGTCCCAATAGTCGAGGAGCGGGTAATTCAGGCACCTTCACCATTGACCCCAGTCCGGTTGACCTGACGCCAGCGTTGGGAACAGGACGGGGAGGACGCCCACCAAGGGGAGTCAATGTTAGCAACTACTGTGGTTGAGGCCACTGCTAACATATATCATCAACTCATTGCGTACGCTGAGAAGGGGAACTTGTTTATCTATCCTGGATTGAGGCCCCAACCATGCCACGGGCTGGATGGGTCGCCTATCCCAGCTGCCGGTGCAGGTAATGGCCACCGCCAGTACAAAGAAGATCCTCTTACTACCACCATGAAGAACGTGGGTCTTCCCCGCTTCTAGGGTTGACATGGAGATCCACCTCATGCTACCCTCAGTCTGAATGAGGGACCTCCCCATGATGGTGAAACCCAGTATGGAAGCCTCTCCCCTACTCATTACATTTGGTATGGAGTCATACCACCTGCCACAGACCGTTGGTGTGGGGACATTGCACATCCGGTCAATCTCCATCATGGAGACCCTCCCAATGTTCTTACAGTAGCTGACGAAGGTCCTTCTCACCTCAGCAACCGGAGGGGTGAAGGCCAGCCTCGGGTCACCAACACCTAGAACGGAGACCCTGCCCGTGTTCGGATCGACCAGTACGAGGACCTTCCTCGCACTGATGTCACCAGGGGAAGAAAACATGTGGGTCCCACCAATGCCCCTATGGGATCGAGTGGAGGTCCTACCCACTCCAGAACTTCCCATAGTGGCCCTCCCCATATCCCCTTTGATATTTGTCCTGGTGTTCTGTACACCTCATCTTGCTCAGGGGGAAGCCCTCTTCGCCCCAGCACTAGTACGACCAAAGTTCCTCCTCGTGCTAGGAATCTTCCCTGCCCTAAAGAACCATCACAGGGTAGGAGGGCGGGGCATCGCCACCATAAAAGGAACACTGAGAAGATTTAGACTGAGATCAAAACGGTTTTCTTTTCAGATTCTAAAGCCGAATACGACTCAATGATGGAACCCTCATATAGGTCCTCCGTGTCAACGGCCGAGGTAGGAACAAGGTGCATCAGCCTAGTACTCCTAGAATGTGAGGTCTATCGTATTCCTGCCTCCCTCCGGAGGTATATCCAAGAGGAATAAAATTTGGAAACCCTACAAGTTATGGTCATGAAATCACCACTACATCACTAGAATCACTCTCTACCTAGACTAGAGATCACAGAGAGCTATTCTGGGGACCAATGGTGGATGAGCATCAGCACGGTCCATTTCCAATATCCCTAGTCCCTACACCAGGAATTGCGTCCGTTAGCCCGTCCTACCACGATGTGGTGGATCAGTCATTACACTCTTCGGAGGAGAGCCCGAGATGTGGAGGTTTTTTTGGCTCACTTGTCGTACTCTCCACTAGCCAGCCTACCATCCCAGCGGTCTGCTTCGGTACCGCTATTGGTTCCTCAGCTGCCTATGGATAAAAAATGCGTTAATGGAGGTCTAGACCTTGAATCTAATCCAAGGATCTTATGGAATATCCTTGCAGTGGACCACTTCCATGAGATGTTTTGTCCCGTGGCAGCACCGAATATCTACGCATCGGAATCCCTCACCCTAGATGAAGTTTAGTGTTTCTATCAAACCCTCTAGGTGATGCACTTCTGCCTTCATCACTAGTGAGTGGATTATCCGGAGATCCAAGCACATTTTGAAGACATTGGCGAGCAATGTCGTCTGGTTGATCTGTTCGCACTCCCTATGGCTCAATGCCCTGAGTCTCTAGGCCACCATAAGGCCCTCTAGAAAAGATGCATCCAGAGTTTCAAGGTACTTCACGTGATTATCAAATAGGCTTCCCCCCATGTGCAGATCCATGGTTGGGGGAAATATGATGCCCTCCTCTTTATTCCTATCTGACGACAACCCGACTTTCTAGGTGATATCAAGGACATTCCCCCCGAGTAGAGTCTCAGTCAATGTGGCCAGCCTCTCAGAATAGAAGAATGAGCTAGAGCTCCTTGATGAGGACCTCCCCCTGAAGGAATTCCACAACTATTAGATCCATTGAGGAAGGTTACTCACCAACAAAGGATTTTATTGGGTCTCCCCATGACCACTGAGGCATTAGTTCTTAGCCGGAATCATGGTAAGGGTAAAGAGAATCTTGTAGCTGTCACGTCATTCGACCCATCTAGATCAGTGCAAAAGATGGAGGGAGACCCTGAAAAAGCCGCGTTGTGTCAGCAAATTTCTGAACAGAAGAAGTTGGTCGATGACCTCCTCGCTGAATGCGCTATAGAGCGCCGGATGGACGACAGTGATCCTAGGATAGGGCAACAGGGGTAGACACAACTTCCCCTTGGTGAATTGCCTCTAGTTGACCCTGACCATCCTTCCCACACAAATATGTTTGAGGCCAGAGCATACGGAAAGAGGGAATGGTACGTATCAGTAAATCCTTTTGAACGGTGTAACGACCTTTAGGATCTACCTTGGGATCCCCCAGCTACCCCACTAGTTGTTCCACCAGCTGCCCCACGAGCCGAGGGGACACCTTATCATGTTGAAGAAACCTCCAACACACTGGTGGTCAGGTATCCCCATCAAGATAGGAACCCTCACCTGGATGATCTAATAGCAGCACTTATTTCCCATCTCGATGCATTAGAGACGCGACAGGTGGCACTCCCGCCCGATGGAAAGCCATATCCGGCATGAGTGGATGATATTCCAATACACCAAGGTTTCGGGAATCCCACATTTTCGCCCTTCAATAGGATAGTGGACCTGCCACAGCACCTGGCCCACTTTTCCTCAATGTGTGGCCCCATGTTGGGAACTTCGATGAGCATGAGGCCGCCAAGCTTCGATGTTTTGTGCAGACATTAGAAGGGCCTGTGTTTGACTTGGGAAGACCTCCATAGGCAATTACTCTACCAGTTCAGTTCCACCATACAGAAGACTAGTATCGCAGACCTATTCAGGTGAAAAGAGAGGCCTGATGAGCGTATTTCCGACTTTGTCGCCTGTTGGAAAAGAATCACGTATTCCCTTGACATGCCGTTGACTCAGAAGAAATTGTTGATGATGTGCATAGGGAACATCAAGACGGAGCTGGTCCCCTATTTGATCACCTAGAACTATCCCAATGGATTCTGAGACTTCTCTGATAAGGCTTAGTACTTATAGGAAGCCTTACAACAGGTCAAGGAGGCACGTCAGTTGCCTCCTGTGATCCACGCGAGAAGGGACGCTAGGGTCGAGCCTGCCGCAGTGGTGAAAATAGAGGGCCCCAGATGATTAGAGTTGTTTCCAGTGGAGCCACCTCCATTTCCTTGCAGAGGACCCCTACCTTAGGTGCATACACCAGCCCAGCATCACCTAACTTAGAATCAGCAGGTGCCTTCGCGCAATGCGCCGCTACTCGACCTCCTCGATAGGGTCCTCCAGCCCCTCGTCAGGGTCAGTCCTTAAGGGCCCCCTTTTTGGATATGAGAAACCGAACCTAATCATTCAATGAGGCGTATGTCCCCAGTTACTTTCATAGTGCCCTGGAGTAGGGGATTCTACATTTTCCTGAGTGTAGAAGACCGGAAGAGGAAAACCTCACTGATCACCCAAATTATTTCCCCTACCACTGAATCCTGGGGCACAATCTCAATAAGTGATATATGTTAAAATAATGGCTTTAGGGATAGGTATATAACAACATATTCTGTTTAATCCCAGCTCCGACATAGGTGGAATACATCCTCATGAGGCAAGACAACAGCAGCGATAGCGGCGATGAGTGGCACGACATTTCAAACAGTGGGTCCCAAAAGTATGACGGCTGGATGGCTCGTAAAATGGTCACCCGTGCCCATGGTGTCATCCGTGTATGCCTAAATCGGTTGAAGCCTTCAGAAGCCACAACTACTACCTCTCCATCGTCATCTCAGTTGTCCTCTTCCCAGAATAGCAAGTGTCAGTGGCACAAGGGAAAACAAAGTCCCCCACCGATGCCATCGGCATCCCGTACTCTCGGTGACTTTATGCCCCTAGAGATAGCGATCCCTCCCAGAATCTGTACAGGAGTGGACGAATCTTCGAGTGATGGTCAAGGGTATGCCTTAGTTAACATCGTGGAGCTGGTAAACCCCTACATGATTCCTGACAATGGGGAGCGCCAGGCGGATCCTCCCAACATCCCCAACCATCGTCAGCATCGACGGAGCGGTGCCTATATGGGCCGTCTGAGTGCCTTGGTTAGCACTTCTAGCTAGCCTGTGGATGATACTAAAACTAGGAAGCATACTCAGTGCAGATTTCATAAAGTTCAACCCTCTCATCTGGTGACATCGGGTCCGCCTTCACTGTCGTTTGTGCTAATGGATCAGGCAGAGCCGCCCAGACCTCGTCATGACCATCTGTGCCCTACTACAGGCCGGTCTCAGTCATTTGGCCCTCCTTAGGTAGTCACTTCATAGGCATTGACCAGTGAGCAGTGGGATATTCCTAGCACCTGTCAGTCGTTAGTCCAGTCGACAGGGCCCACCATACCTACTGTCGTAGAGCGACCACCTGTAAGCAGAATTTCATGCCTGGCACAGAAGTATGATGTTCTCAAATGTCTTTCCAGCATCCCAGTAAGGATTTCCATCCTTGAGTCTCTTCACCTATCATCAGAAATGCGTGAGGCCCTTGTTGAGGCTTTAAGAAGACCATCCAGTATGAGACAGAGTAAGTATCTATAGAGGCCTTTCATGCTGAGGTAGTAGAGAATGTTGAATGTCATGCCATTATTTCCTTCTCCAGGGAAGATGAAGGTTCTCCTATACAGGGGAACATTCACCCACTATATATCACCGGTCAGTTCAACAACATGGAATTTCTACGTGGCCTTATTGACATATGCTCTGAGATCAACCTTATCCCAACACGGACATTGCAAAAACTGGGGTTATCCGAAGATGGATTAACTCCCTCTGACCTGAAAATACAACGTTATGACAGGACATAACAGATGTTGATAAAAAAGATCCGTTTGAAGACTCAGTTTTGTGGTCTAGTTTCTAGCATCGAGTTCATGGTTTTCTCTCAAGACACCGCATACAATGCATTGATGAGCAGACCATGGCTTCACCTGCATGCAGTGGTTCCCTCATTGTATCACCAGTGACTCAAGTACTCCCTCATTGGTCGAGTAGTTGTACTCAAAGGTGATGTGTCCCCCTTTGCCTCTTGTGAAGATCCCTATCTAGATACTAACTACTACAAGATCAAAGTCAAATAGATTCAATCCAGCGAATTTGAGCCCGTTGCGGTTGCAACTGACCCATGGACAGGCCTAGATGGTGCCTATGTCTTCCCAATCCACCGATTGGATGCTATAACCCCGGACCTAGGACAATGCTTCATTGTGTTCAGAACGAGGGGGAAACACATTTCCCAGTCTAAGTGACGCTAGAATATCACCTCCTACTCCTATAAAAATCAGGCTTAGGTGATCCCAGAGACTCCTACTCCCATAAGGTATCAGGATGTCTACCCCATGGAAACGATAGTACGTCATACTTTCTTGTTTCATCGGGATTTATCAACTAGATCAAGCCAATGCACCATTACTATTTTGACATCGTCATGTGTGGCCCCTTGGGCCGAACACCAAATGGGATAGGATCGATAGCCTTCATCACTATAGTTTTGGCAACGTAGGAATTCCCCGATACCCCATCGAGAGCTGCCGACTCGGAGGAAGCTCCTCCCACTAAGGATCCATCCTCTATAAGTGGAGAAGATGATTTAGAGGATGATCCTCGCTTATTTGAGGAGGGAGCCTCCACCATAGTCGAAGAATTGGTATAGGAGAACCTTGGTAGTTAGGCGGACCCGAGACCCATGTTGATCAGTGCTACCATGCCCCCTGAGGAGAAATAGAAATACATAGACTTCCTTTAGTAGAACCATGATGTATTTTCCTAGAGTTATGACGAAATTCTAGGACTAGATCCTCAACTAGCTATCCACTGCCTTGGTCTCCTGGAAAATCATCGCGGGTTCAAGCAGCATTCCAGAAAGATGCACCCTTCTCACAGTGCCATGGTAGAGGCAAAAGTTGATAAGCTCATCAGAGCTGGGTTTGTTAAGGAGGTATAATACCCCAAATGTCGAGCCAATATTATGCTAGTAATAATGAAAAATGGACAGATTAGGGTCTGCATCGACTTCCGAGATCTCAACCGTCATTGTTCGAAAGATGATTTTCCCCTTTCCGTGACGGAGTTGCTGATCAACACTACGATTGAACTCCCACCACTCTCCTTCATGGATGGATACTCTGGGTACAAATAGATCCGAATGGCCCCCAAGGAAGAGGGGTTAATATCCTTTTGGGAACCATAAGGTACTTTATATTACCAAGTCATTCCCTTCGGTTTAAAGAATTAATGTGCCACCTACCAGCGGGCTATGCATCGCATATTTAAGCCAATCATTGGAACATTTTTGGAATGCTATGTGGACGATCTGGTGGTAAAATCACTACAACGTCAGGACCATCACAAAGACCTTGAGAAAGTGTTTAGCTTCCTCCATTATTGTCACCTAAAGATGAACCCATTGAAGTGTTCCTTCGAGGTCACCTCTGGAAAGATTCTCAGCTTTGTTGTTAGATACAGGGCCATTGAGATCGACCTAGAGAAGATCAATGCCATTAGCCATATGTCTCCTCCGAGCAACATTCGGGAGCTTCGGGGTTTCCAAGGCCACTTAAACTACATATGTTGATTCATTGCGAATCTGGATAGCAAGTGTAAGACCTTTTTTAGCTCTAAAGAAAGTCACACTCTATGAGTGGGATGAATAATTTCAGACTGTATTCGAGGAAATCAAGCAGTATCTACTCCCGCCACCAGTCTTAATGGAACATGTCTCTAGAAATCCATTAGTTCTTTATGTGACCGCCCTAGAATGATATCTTGTCACCCTTCTCTCCCAGAAGAACAATGAGGGGATGGAGAAAATCCTTTACTACCTCACATTCATGCTCCTTAATACAGATACTAGATACTCCCACCATTGAAAAGAGCTGCCTTGCGTAAGTATTCGTAGTATAGAAATTACGACATTACCTGTAGCACCATGAGGTACAGCTGGTGTCTCGAGTATATCAACTAAAATACATCTTGAACTGTCCCATACTGACAGGCCATATAGCTTAGTGGGAGGTAATTCTCCACTAGTTCGATATCAGGTTTGTCCCTCGGAAAGCTATTAAGGGGAAATCATTGGCAGATTCTATTGCTACCCATCTGGCTCCTACTGACCAGTCCTTGAATTTCGATTTCCCAGATGAGCTGATCCTCTCTGTGGACCAAGACATATCATGCTGGAAGATGCACTTCGATGGCGCAACCCGAAGCCCCACTGGTAGGAGGATCAATGACCTCAGGCTCAACAGAGTAGGTCGGAGTACCATCTTCATTACCCTGACAAAAGACATCCTACCATACTCATTCCTATTTCCAGAAGGCTTCATCAATAATTAAGAAGAGTATTAGGCTCTCATTACTATCCTCGAGCTGGCTCTCGAAATTGACGTGCCCCCATTTACATGTGAAAGGGGACTCCGAACTAGTCATCAAAAAAATCAACAGTGACTATATCATCGGAAAGCCAGAGCTTATACCATTGTTGTAGCGCACTCTCCATATAATGGCCCAGTTCCCATCTCATCCAGAGGTTACCAATGTCCCTCGGTCATAGAATGGTAGGGAAGATTCCTTGGTAGGCCTAAATGTGTAACTTGTAGAGCCCGAGCAGGATGATATGATTATCCATCTGGCACACCGGAGAGTCACATCTCCCATCGCTCCAGATAACGATGAAAGCCCACAGGTAAGACACCTTACCACCGGAACCTCCACGTCAGGACCCCCAGGTCCCCCGTACATAGTGAATGGAGTAACTCCTAATTATAGGATACCCTTGGTTGAATACCTCCAGCACGGTAATCTCCCAGTTGATCAGGTCGAGCGTGAGCGAATCCAACGCCGTGAATCACATTTTACCCTCCAAAGTGGTCCCAACATTGAATAGATCCTCTACAAGCATGGGTTTGATGTTATTCTCCTCTTTTTCATCTAAGGAGTTGAGATTTATCAGGTCATGAAGGAGGTTCATACTGGTTCATGCGGCACCCACTAGACTGGACCGAAGTCGTCTCTTTAGATCCGAAGAATGGGGTACTTCTGGCCCTCCATGATTCATGACTGGATCAAGTTTGCCAAAATATTCCATGCATGCCAGATTCATGCTAACTTCATTCATCGGCCGCCAAAACCTCTCCACTCCACCAAGTACACCTGTCCATTTGCGGTGTAGGGAATCGATGTCGTGGGACCATATCCACTGGCGAAAACTCGCCAGTATCGGTTCATCCTGACCACTACAGATTTATTTTCCAAGTGGGCAGAAGAGGTTCATCTCAAGGAGGTCAAGTCCTATTCTATCATTGACTTCATGAGCTCCAATATCATCTACCGATTTGGAGTCCCTCATGCCATCCTCGCTGATAACGACACCAACTTCCGATCTGTTGAGCTGAAGAAATTGTATGCCAAGTACAACATCCATTCTAACCATACCTCCTTCTACCTTGCGCAAGAAAATAGATAGATCGAGGAATTCAAAAATACCCTCTCTATAATTTTGCAGAAAATGCTTGGTAAAAATAAGAAGAGTTGGCCAGAAAAGCTCCCCAATGCCCTCTAGGATTATCAGACAATGACTCAGAATTCCACTAAGTGACCCCATATTCCCTGGTGTACGGAACTGAGGTCATCCTACCCATTGAGAGTCAGTTGCCTTCATTACGAACAGTAGTCTATGACCAGTAGGTGCCAGATAAGGTAGCTGAAATCCGTCTGGCTGAATTGGAAGCACTTGACAAGAATAAGCTTTGTTCCCTGCAAAATCTGGAAAAGAATCAAAATAAGATAACTAGAGCCTTCAATAATAAGGTTCGCATCTACTCTTTCCTACAAGGTGATTTGGTATTGGCCCTCAGGACACCAATGATAACTAGCAGGAAACCACCCAAGTTGGAGCCCAAATGGGAAGGATCTTTCATTGTTCACAAGGTTCACCCCAATGGTGCATACTCACTGGTAACCATGGATTGTGAGAATATAACTCTCCCACCAATGGAAAGTTCCTAAAGCAATACTTTTCCTGAGCCAGTGGGTCCAGCATTACCCTAAACTTTTTGGTCCCACACGACCCTAAATTGCCCGGTCCTACATGACCTTAAACTGTAAAACATCACACATGACATTTAAATGTATGTCGTTCTGCAAGATGTTAAACTGAAACCTTATAACTACGTACGGATTGATTCCCATCCACATGGGATATGTAGGAATGCTCAAACATTTCATCTTGATTCCATCCCCAAAACACTTTTCTTTGACTATTCTCCTTAGGGGTAGACCTCTTGAAGGATCCTTACACAGCGTAGTGAAGGATTCTTTGGCCCCTCTCATATTAGGATTATGATGATCACACCATGTGCTCCCTCCTCATTCTTCTAGTATCCCATGTTCTCACCGCATAACATTAAACTACATAGCCTTTAAGAACTAAGTACGGCATGATTCCCATCCTCATGGGATACATAGGAACGCCTAGACATTTTGTCGGTTTTCCCAACCCAAAATTTAGAATCTCCCCTTGGGTCGGGACACATGGTATGGTATAGGCTCTTGCCCCAATTCATGTCGATATCATCTCAATCGCGCCATATTTCCTACTCCCCGAAGATGTCCATCACTTTCACTTCCCTTCTTGACGTTAAAATGCATGGGAATAGCTATGCTTCACCCACTCCTTTGATTGGGACTCCATCATATTTCACATCCAAAAGGACCCCCGACTGGCATGGATGCTCGGCCTAAGGGCTCTCCTACCACTTCGGGCCAACGCCCTCAAGGATGTTGAGCAAAAAATTTATACAAGTCCCACGTTGTGAATATAGTCAGCGGTCGATGCTCATTTGTGTTCCCATTTCAAGTCACACTATAAGGATGCGGTGTTTAAAACATGGCCAGCGGATATCATTTGTCATTGTCACCACCCCCTTAGGTTTCAATCATTGAGTGTGGTGGTTCATCCTACCCGCAATATCTTCGAGTTGTGATTCCTTTCAGGTGATGCCAGCTATCAGACCCTTATATGATAGGGAATGCCGAATCTAGCTCCTTATTTCCCACACCGAGCACTACCCACGTGGGCTTAGGAGCTGTGATGAGGCGGTAACCGCACAAGTGTTCATATGGATGTAGTTGGTCGGGACGCCCGGTTTCAGGTCCCTTGACCCTTTCATCCCCTCGGCCTGAGTGCTCATTTGGGACTGAGTGGTATGGCATGATTTTATGTCCCCACTCATGTCGGACTATTTTTCCACACCCCACATATCCCCATGAGACATTCCTCCTTTTCTTATATCCCTTTCCGTGAGCACAGGCCCCACCATGCTTCGCGAGCCCTGTCATTTGGGTTCCCATTGTTTTTCATATCCAAAAGGATCCCCAAAAGGTACAGGTGCTCGACTAAAGGGCCCTCCTACCATTACGGGCCAAAATCCTCGAGGATTTAAAGAAAAAAATTGATACATGTACTGTGTTGAGAATACGGTCAGCAGTTGACGCTCAATTGTTTTCCCTGGCCTTCGTTCATGCAAATAGGGATTCTGTGTTGTTAATCTAGTAAATAGTAGTCCTCTGTCATCATTGTCATTTTGAAAATGAGGTCTCTACAGTCTGAAATCTATGAATTTAAACTAAGATCACTATCATCCTCACTACAAGATGTTAAACTGCAATCTGGCTGTAACATTCTGTCTATGGCCCAATCTTGGGCCCCTATCCCAAGCTCTCACTTAGGGTTGTATGGTGTGGTACGGGATGATGTCCTCATTCACATAGGGTTACTCGCCATGCCATACACAACCTACGTTTGGGTATCACACCCTTATTTATGTCCTTACCACACGATGTTAAAACTGCATGGCCTTTATAAACTACACACGTCTTGATTCCCATCCTCATGGGATACGTAGGAACGCCCAGACATTTCGTCTATTGGCCCATCCCCATCTCTTAGAGATCTCCCTATTGTCTAGGCCACTTGGCCTGAATTCTTCCAGAAAGGTATATATGGTGTGGTATGGGTTTATGTCCTTATTCTAGTTGGGTTTTTAACAACCACGCCATGTACCTATTTCTCCTGAGAGTTCTCTATCTATTTGTTCTATAATAATCTCTTCAAATTTTATTCTCTCATGTTAAGACCCTCGAGCCTCTACGGTGATTCACCAATGTGCCCAAGAGTACTCTGGTTCAGCACCTGGAGTGTCAGATTTTACCTGGACATGTTCCCACCCACCTTTCAGGTTTCGTGTTCCCCTTTATTAGGGATTTCATCATATTTCACATCCGAAGGGACCCCCAAATGGAATGGATGCTCGAACCAAGGCCCCTCCTACAATTACGGGTCAACATCCTCGATGGTTTCGAACAGAAAATTGATACAAGTCCTGCGTTGAGAATGAGGTTAGTGGTTTATGCTCATTTTTTGTTCCCATTTCAGGTCACAGGATATGGATACTGTGTTTTGAACACAGTAAAAAGTTATCCTATATCATCACCGCAACCCCATTTAGCCCAAAATACCAGTCGCATGATTCACATCGTTTTCCACCTCATTATGTATAAAGTGGAATTTCGACACTCTTAGTACTATACCTCAGTGCACATTTTTCACCGTAAGAGGAAAAAATCATAGTAAGTCATTATTCAGGGCTCCACACCAATTTCTCCCCTAAATACATTACAATTATTTCCAAGACCTCTTATGCCCTTGTTTCCCACATAGAGCATGACTCTTATGAGATTAGGGATTGGATCAAGGTCTATGCCTATTTGGAAGAGTTTCGCTTCTCTCTGGTCTGATCTCTAAAGACCTTAAACTAAGATCTCATAATATTTTCTTTCTTAATAACTACGTAAAGCTTGATCCCATCCTCATGGGATACGTAGGAACACCCAGACATCTTCTCTTTGGTCCCAGCTTAGTTCCACTAATTTATCTCTTCTATTCTACCTTTCAGACCCTAATGCTTATAGGGATGTATGGTATGGCATGTGTGGGTTTCTTCCCTCATACACGCCAGGTTTTCAATAGACGCACCACGTACGCCCACTTTTTGGAGCTAGTCTCTCCTACCTACTATCTTTCATGACATTAAACTGTATTTTTTCCTGCATGACGTTAAAAGGAACTTCCAAGAACTACGTATAGCTTGATTGTCATTCTCATGGGATACGTAGGAATACCCGGACATCTCATCTTTGGGTCCATCTCAACTGAGAGCTAGCCTCTCATGTCCCATATCTTCTAATATTTTCCAGGCCCTTCTGCCTGAGGTTTATTTCTTGGAATCGTGTGTGGTGTGATGTGGACCTTGTCCTCATTCACGTCAGGTATGCTTTACCCCACCATGCACATTCCCTCTTGAACCTCATCTCTCCTGCATATGCCTAGACCTACATGACTTTAAACTGCTGTATCTATCTTGCACGACATTAAAAGTGAATGGCTTGGTCCCATCACATGATCCTAAACTGCGACATTATCATTCTGTCCACATGAAGAAAAATGGCACTACATCGTGATGTCCTTGCTCGAGGGGACATCATGTTTGGTATCAGTCATCTACCATACCATTTTTCAATGCCTGTATATGGTTTGATTCTTGTGTTGATGCCTAGGATTTCTACTCTAGGTCCATCGCTTCACAAAAAAATATCCATTCACCCTAAAGTACAAACAAGACCCATCAAATGCCGCTTCTTTTGGTGTGAGGGATAGACCCGCACAACCTTTTTATATCTCGCATTGGTACCTTACCATGCCACTCCTCAGAACTACATGTGGCTTGATTCCATTCCACATGGGATATATAGAACTGCCCGTTCACTTTTATTCAGGTCTAGCCTAACCTTTATTTTCATTAGGTTTATAGCTACTACACCACATACTCCTCTTTCAAGATATCCCCTTTCATAGTTTGTCCTACAACATGGAGTTAAACTACAAGAGATCATATGACCTTGATTCATGACATTAAACTGCAGTTCTACCCTAAATAAGTTTAGGATTCCCCATAATAATCATGGGATGTTTCAGCTTCCTTGATAGAAGGGATTCCTCCTACCCGCATTGGTCTTTGACCATGCTGTGTTCAAGAACTATGTGTGGCTTGATTCTCATTCTCATGAGATACGTAGATACCCCCAAGTGTTACGCCTCAGGTCTATCCCATGAATCATAAGTCCCGTTTCCCCTCTTTTCTTGGTCCCTTGGCCTGAACTCTTTTGGGGAACCATGAAATTGATGCTTTACCCTGAACAAGTTTGGGATGCCCCATGACTACGTTGGGACGCAATATCTTCCTCGCCAGAGAGGTCCTATCTAGAAGAAATAATGATCCATGATCATACTGGTGTGCCAACCTGGTGTGTTTCCACCATAGTGGCGTAATATCAAGAGTATTGGGTTCTGTTCAAAAAAACCATCACTCCACCTTTCACACTTTGTGTGCCCCTTATTCAGACACTCATCCTCTTTCATGACTAAAAAGACCCCCTAACAGTATAGATTCTTTGCCTATGGCTCACCTTCTGTCCTGGGCTAACATTCTGGAAGACCAATGGATGACATTCTGAGTCTGGCGCTGTGTTTCAAACATGGTCAGCAGTCGGACCTCATTTGTTATCCCCGTTTCAGGCTAATGAAATAAAGATATAGTGTTTTGAGAATGTTCTGCAGTTATCCTTTATTATCATGCCACCCCCACAGTGTTCCAAATCTGGGGTATCGTGATTCTCACTTTTCACTCTCTTATGTTCGGATTGATTTCCAATGCCCCTGCGTTACCCTGTTCGTGCACTAGAGCACATTGGGAAAATGGAAAATCGATTTTTCTGAGGTCTTCCTCCTCCAGTCAAGCCTCCCCCTTTTCTCCGAGGAATTTGAATCGTCTATTCAATCCCTATCATACCTAAAGCTTGGTTTGCACTCCCACATTTGAATGGAGTAATAAAGTGGTCATCCCTTGTTTCTCACATCAGGCTTGACCCACGTGATCTTAGGTAATGATCGTTGGACACTCTACAAATGTCACAGGAATGAAATAAACCAACACAAATAATGGAATTCATGCATACAATTAGCATAAAATATCTAAGTGTGAAAGTATGTTCAGAGGTTACATGCATTACAACACCCTAGGATCGACCCCCCCCCCCCCATGAATGGGTTGCCCCGTTAAAAGAGCATTGTAGCTTCACCACCCTGTGGCTTGTGGCGTTTAATATTTTCTACCGCCTGTTCAGTTCCTGCTCCTCCTTAGTAGCAATGGGACACAGCTCGTTAGCCACAATCCGGGCCCGCTCCACGCCGGTTCGGATGATGGTCATGTCTTCATAGGCTCGCTTCATGCCCCTTTTGGCCTCTTCCAGTAGGGCCTTCAATCGTAATACTATCTCAGATTGTGCGTTGAGGAAGGTTGAGTGCTTGTCTGCTTTACTCTGCAGCCGCTGGACTTCATTTTCAGCCTCCTGGAGCCTCTTGATGTTCACTTCTTTCCTCTACTGCCAGCCCACACCAAGGCCATGTTCATACTCCCGATTCTTCTCCACCATAAGATCTCGGACGAGCATGTGGGTACGTTGGTAATCCTCTCCCCAATAACACAGTTCTCGTAGTCACGAGAAATGTCTATCCATATCATCCAGCCATAGTGCTTGGGGGGGTTTCATCGATGAAGCACTTGATCAACTTCCATGATCGGTGATGGACTGTCTTGTTATCCTCTTTATCAGAGGACATCTCATCCCAATCAGCCTGATTGGTAGGCTCATATGTGTGGAATTCCCCCATGAACTCATCAGAAGGGTCCACGTCTGGTGTTTGATCGGGCATGGTGGGACTTGGGCTATCTGGTAAATCCTCGTCATCAAACCCCACTTTAATAATCTCATGATCAGCCCCACTGAAATCCCCCCCAGTGATCGGGAGTGCCGTAGCACGGTCGGTCTAGATATATACCTCCACAATCACCTACATTCCCCTAGGAAAGGCACTACTGGGAGTACCAAACGACCTCGCTAAGGCAACCCACGCTATTTGGAGAACTGTGCATACCAAAAGGGGGGCATAAACGTCAGTTAACATGGTCAAGGGGGGACAATCATGAATTTGGTAAGAGACTTACAGAGATCGAATTCTCTGTCTCATTCTTGGGTTGATGACATTGGTTCCCCAAGGCGTGTCCCTCCATATATTGTTGAAAGGTCTGAAAACTCTGGAGCCACCTTAGGTGTCCTGGCCCTTCCAGACGTACTAATCTCTATAGTGGTGGGTGTGGATCTTGAAGGCCCCTAATATACATCCATAGAGAGACGAGACCAAGTTCTGTGTACAAGGTCCTCATCCATATTTCTGATGTTAGTAAGGATTCCAAAATGACTTGTAAGAATACCCTAATAAGGGGTTTGGGATTTTACCTTGAGGTCCTCTGCGAAAGCTTCAAGATCCAGGTCTTGATCACCGAATTCTTCCTCCTCGAACGTGCTCCCTCTTCCAGCCTCATCCCCCCAGGAGGAGGAGTCTGATTCTTCCAGCAGAGGGAATCACTCTCTCAGTTTAGCGGCCGACAAATATGGAGGGACCGTATGATCCATAAGCACCATTACACGGTCTATCATTGGACGTGGGGCACCCCAAGAATGCACAAATTCCTCCATCTCTACCAGGTATTACTCATCCTCTGCCCGAGAAACTGAAAAGCCGACCTTGATAGGGAGTATCCCCAGAAAATCCATCCTGATATGGTTCATGTGTTTCCACATCTCATACGGGTGGAGGAATTTCTGGTTGACATCCTAGATGTCCTAGGCCTCCGAGAAGACAACATTCTCTGACATGTCTATATGGAGCTGCCGCTTCCCCAGAGCCTGGGTGGATATCCTACGGAATCCCCTGGGTGGCCTCCCCTCTAGATAATCCTGTTCTTCTGGGACCACCGGGTCTGCTACCGCTGCTAGATCCTCCGCCACTGTCTCCACCTCAATTGGTGTGGGCCTCGCCACCACAGCAACCCCGCCACCGTGAGATTCCCTTTCCGCCTTCCGGCCCCAGCCCCAAGGTTGGGAAGGATCACAATCACTGACCTGAATAGTTGTCTTATTCAGCATCTCCCCCTGGTAGGCGGCCTCCTAGCTTTGGGCATACTCCTTTATCAACTTGAAAATAGAGGTAGGCGGAGGTAGATCATTCCACATCTTCCCATATTCCTGTGTAAACATGATCCGCATATACCTCATCACACACGGGTGTTCCTCATGGAACACCCCTAGATAGACCTGCGGGGTTAGTCACTGCAGACACCAAAATTTCCTGGAAAATTGGTGCGGGGTGTACGGCTCACAGAGGGGATCACGGTCCACCCTTTCCACCAGTACTCCATCTCTAAAGGCCAAGATATAGGACCAGTGCTCTTCCTTTCCATAGTCGTCATTGGTAAAATCACCAGTGGGCAACGAAAACAGGTGAAAGTTGAATTCCTCCACCTTCCACACCCTGTTCTGTACCAAAGTTGTGGTCATCATGGACAGAAATCGTCCCACGACATTCATGATTGATGGGAGGAAGTTCCATCCCGGAGGCGAGATGGGGTTCGGGTATTCATAAACCCCCCTAACAAGCACCTCTATCCACCCATACAGGAGGTGGAATGGCTCGCATATCCTCTATAACCTCTTCCCCTCCCTGATGTGCCACAACATCTTGTATAGCTTGGCGAGCATCGGGATCCCAATGTTGACTCACCCTTCTGTCACCAACATGGATGCCATGATGAATGTTCTTGGTCACATGCCCATGTTTGAATCCCTAACTGGAAGGATCCAACCACAAATGAGAGCCGTGATGAATGTCACCATCTTGACTATCAGCTGTTGCTCAGTGCTAACGCTAAATCCCTAGGTTTTTGACTTGTTGTACTCCAAGATCCACCAGTACGAGTGCTCCTTGCCCCCATTGACCCCCCTTCGGGAATGTCTGAGGCCTCACCAGAAAGTGCCTATCTTTCTGAAAATTCAGAAACTTCTTGGAAAACCGCCTGAAATGGACATCCCCCACTGCTTCCTTGTCATCTCCAGGCACATGCTTCAACAACGCCATCGCTAGCGGTGGCCTCTGCTCTAGATCCTCCCACATGCCCATAGTAGGGAGGAATTCATCGAAAATCACACCCAATATCGGGACCCCTATGATCTGGTTCACATCCCACAAGCTGATGCCAACCTCCTCGTGGTGCAAGACGAAGGTATTGGTCCTTGATGACCACCTGCTCAACAATTCCGGCATCATCTACTTCAGTTGGTAAATGTGGAATTGGGAGGCCCAAGTAGCCTCATATAGACCAACTCTTCTCATCTCCGCCCCAAATTCCTCACACAAGGCACCTACCTAGTAGGCCCAAGCCCAATAATCTGTGAAGTTTCCACCCTGGAACATGTCCCACTCCTTAGACCATACCTTCCCTGGGTTCCTCAAGGCTGCCTTCAAAATTGTCTAGTATAGAGGAGGGGGGGACTTCTCCAGCTACAGTGCCTTCCCATACACATTATTCAGGTGGTTATACAGTCAGTCAACATTTGACGGGCGTGAAGTCTTCTCAAGTATGGATGTCAGCCGCCCTGAACCATTGGTGCTGACACGGCGTACTCCTGAACCTGTAAGCTGGGTCTTCCCTACTTGCTTTAGGAATTAAGATGTCATCCCTCAGCCTGAAGCATTACAAAGGTAGCCTCTTTCACAGTTGATTGTTCCTCTGTCTCTCTGATATCAGCTCCACCAATGAACCATGGTCAAAATGGCTCCGTATTAACTCCCCTAGGTCTAAGATATCCACCATCTCCAACCTTCAGGCAGCGTCTGCAAATACCTCCTTGGAAGCCTCTCGCTGAGCCATTCCTTTTTGAGTTTGGGTGATTTTTTTGTTTGGTTCATGAAGCTCGTTCGCAGAGCGCATTCGCGAAGACAGTTCGCGGAACCCTGCCCTGGCCTGCCAATGCCAAGACGCAAAGTGATCCGACGCGAAGTCAAAGACTCACTATGTTCCGTGAAGCAGATGAACCGATTCACGGAGAGCAATCTCGGAGTACGAGGGAGATTCGTGAATCAAGAACGCTAAAAGACAAATTCACGGAGGAAAGAAAGGAAAAAAGAGAGGTCATCTCCCCTATTTATAGGCGCCGAACTTTGGAGCTTCGCGGCGCATCCATACCACACTGAGCTTCACGGCACACTCAGCCTGCACGTCGCCTATCCACCTAGCGTTCCCTCTTCGTGAAACAGCTTCGTGGATGGCCAAGGGATTTTGGCGATTGACCCTCATACTTTGACCCTCAATTTATCCTCGGCTCCAAGTCTGAGGGGGGCATTTGTTGGTTCCAAAAGTCGGTAAGAAGAAGAAAAAAAGGGAAGCCTTCAGGGCTACCTCACGAAGACCTTTCATGGAGCCCCATGGCCCCACAACTGCCGCAGATCAAGGAGGCGGGACGGCTAGAGAACCCCTTTGACTTTCGTGAGCCCACCGCGGAGCAAGGAGGCCGGATGCCCTGTGAACCCCTTTGATATTCGCGAGCCTGCCGCGGAGCCTGGAGGCAGGACGCCCTGTGAACTCCTTTGACGTTCGCGACCCCGCTGCATAGCAAGGAGGAGAGATGTTATGCAAGTGAATTTGACATTCATGAGCCTGCCACAGAGCATAGAGGGAGGATCCTTCATGAGCATATTTGATGTTCACAACCTGCTGCGGAGAAAAAAATGTCTTTCTTTCGAGTGAGCTCTGATTCGCGGTGCCTCTTGCCTATAAATATAGGTCTCCCCTCAATCCCAAAGAACATATCATCTTACTTTTCTCCTTCTGAGATCTCAAATCATGAACCAATTCTTGCTCTGCGAACCACAAGCTTCTCAAGGTACTTTTGCATTGCGAAGTGCCTCCCCATTTGAATTAATTCAACCCCTCTTCTGAGAGGGATGACTTTCACGAAGCCCATTGTCCTTCGTGAAGGAATGGGATCCCCATGGGGACTCGGGTCATCGCGAATCATTTATGATTCGTTGAACACCCTCCATGAACACGTGACTCACATGCTAAGGCTAGGTCATTGTGCTTCGCGAAGCACATTGCTTCACAACACCTTTCTTCACGAGGCACCCTTGCTTCATGGGGCCTTGCTTCATGAATTCCTTTCCACTTCACGAGTCTCCTCCTATATTAACCTTTTCCCTATTCCTAGGCTAAGACACTTCTCTTCACGAAGCATACCACTTCATGAAGCCCCTCCACCACATGGAGCACCAAATCTCTACAATGTTTCTACCTATGAACTCATTTTCCCTGAAACTCCTTTTCCCGTGCAACCCTCCATGTTTTCACGAAGTAACTTCAAAGTACCTTGGGTGGTGCTTTACATTGTGTTGCTTCACCTCATGATTCTTCACATAGTCATGCTAACAGCTATTGCTTCTTTGCATAGCCACGCTAACATGGACCCCCAATGGGATCACCTCTCGACACCCCCCAGTCACAACATTACTGATTCCTTACTTCCCTCAAGGGTGGGAGAGTATCGGTTTTGTTAGTATTAGGGGTGCAGAGTGCACCCACTTCTTCCGAGCTACTAGACGTTAAACTACCAAGCGCCATCGTCCTCAGCACATGACATTAAACTCTGACATTTCCATGTGTCGTGCATGCGGGGTTCCCCATCTCGAACATTCTCTACGCCCACTAGTCTCCATGGGAGTGAGATTATTCCTCACATTGAATGGAATCATCTTTATCAGAGAGGCGTCAATCCATAAGGAAAGGGAAACTACCCTGGTGTAAGCCCATAGCCTTTCATGTAGGAGGTAGCACACATGCTCCTCCTCTCTTCCTAGGTGAAAAATCCCTCTCCCGCTGGGCTTTGTCACCACCCGGACCTCCCTTTTGGAGTAGGTCCCAATCTCCATCACCTTGGGCTGCTAACCACGCGTAAGCCCATGTTTCCTCTTTGGTCCGCCAACTACGTGTAGCCCCAGTCCACTTCCCATGGAGGCACCATTCACTACGTGATCATCAGGTCTTTGTTGCCTCTTGTTTCTCACACCGAGCATGGATAACATAGGCTTAGAGTAAGCATTGACCATGACATCCTCTCCAGGCAGCCTAGAGTGTAAGCTCCAAACCCGTCCTAAACTATGAGGTCTTTGATCCTTGCAAAGACAAGGTACGTAGGAAGCCTCTCTAAGGTTCAAGACCATGAACCATTGGCCCCGAACATCTTCATGTTGGTTCACCTACACCTAAACTATGTGGTCTTTTATCTTTGACAAGGCAAGGTACGTAGGAAGCCTCCCTGAGGTTCAATCCCAACACCCAGTTGCTTAGACACCCTTCAAATCAGTTCGCCCACACCATCCTGAATTACGAGGCCTTTGATCCTTGCCAAGGCAAGGTGTATAAGAATCCTCCTTGAGGTACAAGACCAGAAAACATTTGTTCATGCCCCCCTTCACATCGGACCACCTTCTTCCCGCATGACGTTAAACTGCATGCCCCCTTTTCATCCTACACGAAATGAAATTGCATCCCCCATTCAACGGTAAACCATTGAAACCCCATCCAATGATAAGTCGTTGTGACCCCATCCAGTGTTAAGCCATTTGTACCCCATTCAATGGTAAGACGTTGTCAACCCCATTAGATGGTAATCCATTGTCCGGGGTGAACTACAAGGACTTTGATTCCCTGCCACAGGGATACATCGGAGGTCTCTTCGAGACTCAAGCCCAACATCATCGTCGTCCTCGAGTCAAATCCATCTCATTCTCCTCCCACTTCACATAACCCCATCATCCATTTTGGTACTTACCCGAGCCGCCACATCCAGGTGGGATCATGCCACCTCATTCCCCATTCCCCTTAGCAACAATCGGGTAGCTAACCATGCGTTATCCCCAACATCGGTGTTCCCTCCAAGGGTTGCACTCACTTGATCTTCTCTAGTCAGCGTTCCTATCAGTCTGATCCATCTCTTCCAGATGTTAAATTTGAGGCATACCCCATGTTAAACATAGGAAGCTAAGGAAAACCATAGATACATGCCTATGGCATATGATTCTCCACATTCTCTGTAAGATGACTCAGGCTTCCACGCCCTCAAGAATCCCTATAATAAGGGGAAGAAACCCAGCCACATAAGTGTTCTAGCATCTAGACACGCCAGTGATGTCCGACATGACTACTCCCCTGACCGAAGGTTGCTGTCCTAACCGGACCCTTGGAATGTCCCGACAGAAGTAGTGTAATTAACTGGTGTCCATGAAGATATGGAACTAGTAAGAGTTTCACGAACCACGTCTTAAATCTATAAGGGAGACCTAGACTATGTGACATGTTCTGAGGAGGAATCCATGGAAGGAAGAACCTACATCCCATCATCTTGTTTCAATCAAGGAGAAAATGTCCTTGAACAAGGAACGAATGATGCCCGCCTTTGGAAAGCGGGAATGTGGGGCAACAAACAATGTCGCCGTCCTCGAACAAGACGGATGCATGTGCCCCAGAAAAAGCATCAGATATAAGAAAAATAATCATAAATACCATACTATATATGATTTACTTATAAAATCATATCTCCAGTTTAATAAAAATATATTATTAAAATAATTGTTTCTATTGATAACTATTTTGTTTATCATGCATGTTTTGGTTTGGAATTCCCAGTCCTTATATGTTGGTCATAGTTCCAAAATATCTAAAATGTACTCATGATTTTAATATCATATATATTCATTATATATATTTATATTTATATATAAAATACTGATAAAGATAAATGAATTGCATTGTTCATGGAGACGGTAGGTCGTATGTACACACGAACGTTGTTTTCACTTTTCAATGGATGGAATGAAATGAAGGTAAATAAAAATTCACCTATAAAGAATCATTATTATATCATATATATATACAATATTTTTTCAATAAATATATACTTATTACTATCCACATAAAAATAAATCAAAAAAATAAATCACATCGCTTCATAGAGGTGGTAGTCCACACGTACACACGAGTGACATTGTTTTTTTAAATAATTAGAAGTTAAGGGGGTAGATATGATATTATAATTATAGAAGCATAATTATATCATAAATATAATGTTTAAAATTAAACAAATCAATTTAACTATTCATGAAATATAGTGATGTAAAATATATGATATCACAATGTGGAGGCGGTATTCCACACGAACACACAAGTGATGCTTTAACATACCATTTAATGTAATATAGGGTGTATACTAGTGGTTCTATAATCATAATAACATTTAAATATAGTGATAATAATGAATTAATTATTTTTTGATGAAAACCATAGATCTAGAGGATGTAGAAGAATAAATAAATTGAAAGGGTTCGGGTAAGATGATTGTCTCTTCTTCGGTAGGCCTCCTTTATATACTTTCTTAAGGATCCTTGGAATGGTTTTTTAAAGAGAACCAAAATTTAACATCATGGGTATAGAAGTTTATAATATAATTATATGGGTTTTTTAAACCTAGATATCTATGGGGTGAATCATAGATCCATTTTTATGCCTTTTTTAATTCAACCTTAGTGATGGGTTATGATGTTGATCAACTTAATATGTGTCTATCATCCTAACCTAAATATTATAAAAATGAAATTACACAAGAGACAATAATTTTTACAAGGTTTGGCATTAATGTGAGAGCTTGTCCATTTTTTTGATTTGTTAAACCCCTCCCCCCCCAAGTCACATATTTTTTATAATAAATGAAACTAGTTAAACCATGAATCTTCTTGATCCCATCAACATTGATTTACACTATTCTCCTTACAAAGTCCCACTAGAAACTATAACTCCTCACTACCCACTAAAAAAATGTTCAAACAAAAACATAAAGGGGTTCTTATGCACCAAATTAAATAGATATTACTCTTCATGACTCCTAGATAACCTATTATTTTTATTCCCACTTCTTCAAGAACTTTGATAACTAGTGATCATGATCTGGTCTATAGGTCATACTCACTCCCTTAATAACATGAAATATCTAATTCTTCCTAAAATCCTTAAATACCTGTACACTAAAAGTATCCTTGTTTATAAAAATTTATAGTCTTAAATATATTAGTTCTTCTAAGTAAGTATTTCCTCTCATTTCACTTCTTTGACTGCTTTGGGTTTCCACAGAATTGAATAGGTGTTGAAGAGAATAACCCTTTCTTCCTCAGTCTATCTCATTATATCTCTTATCAAATTCATGATTTTTACTACTTTGTTATAGTTCCAAAACTATTTAAACCTATTATTTCATTGATCTAAATTCTGATTATATGGAACTGAATTCAACTATATCTTCTGGTTATCTTAATTAATTCATTTAAATATAAGTAATACACAATACTATATTACATAATATTCTTTAGCTAAGTTTTTATAAAACATGATTATAATTTCTTATAGTTCCCTTACATATTGTTTCTGGTATATCAATTCAATAGATAAACTGAATTTTATGTGAGTATTTCATAAAACATTATACTCACATCTGCATCCCACTTCATCTTTAGGATTCCCAACCTGTTTCTGATTCACACACCCCATAATAAAGCAGTTTTTCTTCATGAAAGTAAAGAGATTTGTATGGACATTACACACCAATATTATTTAGTGTTAACCTTATGCAGACTTTTTATCAGTAATGTTCTTCAGGTATCTTCAAGTTCATGAAATTCTAGTTCTCTATTCTACTCTACATCAACTCTCTCAATAATGCAAAACACTAATGCTAATTAGTATGCTTTAATGTTTAAATGATGAGTGCTTCTCATAGTGATATCAATTTATATATATCTCTCTCAATTTCCTTATCTTAGTAATTATTTTTTAAACAATGTTTTGAGGGAGTATTTATAGAAAAATTACACTAACTTGATCACTTTTCCTTGACTCACCTCACTCTCTCTTCTCCACTTCACGGAATTTATATATCTTAGAGTCTCTTATTATCTTCACTCTATATGAAAGTGTCACTGCTCTTGAACCACCTTACTCTCCATAATTTTATCTTGGACTTCCCCCATCCTTAATATTCATTTTTCAGAAATGTGATAACAATACAAGTAATGTCATCAAGCTCCTTGAATTATCTTCATATTGTAGAAACCCATGTAGAACCCTCAGATTCAAGAAATATGTTCAAACACTTAAAGTATATATCTTTAGTTATTATTCTATTCATACTATATCATGGATTTTTTCTCTAATCATCATTGGTAGTTTATGGATAAACTAGAATAGACTCTTTATAAAACTAGGTAGGGAGATATGAGAACCAATTTAGCAATATGTATTTATTCATAGTTTAAACAACAGTTTGTAGGCATATCGAAAACTCATACAGCTCATTGTGAACTCATACATTCCTTTGAACTCCTCATATTGAAAAATATATGATGTGGAGAATATGACCCAAATCAGAATTGTATCGACCCATGACATTTTTATTTATAAATCTATGAAAAGTATGTGATTTTAATCCATCCCACATTGGGTTGAGACTTAGTAAAGAACTACTTAATAATAATGATTTCTACATGGAATTATTGTTTAAATATCTTAATACCACCATAGAATAAGATTTATTTGTGTCTCCTCACACAATGGTTCCTCCCTAAGACCACCATAAACTCTTCCTGTCTATGTCAACCAACACATGCACATTTCTTCCCCAAATCTACCCTCAGTTGGATCCAATTTTTATCTTGGTTGGTGTCCTTGTGATGGTAGGATACATGGTTGTGATGTTGGTTTATATTTGGATAATAAAGTTTCTTTTTTAAAAAAAATATATTCTATCTTTGACAATTCCTCTCAAAAATTTCTTACACATAAACTCCATTTTCATTTTCTTCCAACATAATATCTTTGCTTAGACACCACCTTTGGCATATAAATCCTCCACTATAGATCTCTTATAATTATTTTAGAATTATTCACTCAATCCAATGTTTCTAACTAAAACATAATCCAATTTATATCTAAACACAATAATGGTTTACAAATTAACTATACAATATTCGTTCTCACCTTTCACTAGCCATTCAATTTTCTTAACAAAACTATTATATAAATTACTTGTCTTTCACATGAAGAATAGAACAAAAATAATCTAATATAAGAGAATATAGATTGAAAATATATTTATAATATCATAAATTAGAATAAAATTCATTTCCATGGACACTTAAAAAATAATGGTAGAACCTCACTTAAGCTTAATTTAATCCTTTTTTTGAGGTGGTAGTCTGTCGTACACACAAACAAATAAACCATTTCCAATTTGATGAAATTGGAGATGAATTTAGGTGAATATATTAACATAATAACATATCATTAGACTGAGGATACTGAAGTTATTATTTCATCATGTATGGATAATATTTGAAGGAAGTGGAAGATGAAATAAAATTTAAACACTTTATTAAAAAAAGATACATCTCTTTCAGATAACCTCCATTGATTAACTCCCTATCACCACTAAAAT
Source organism: Viscum album (assembly GCA_963277665.1). NCBI lineage: Eukaryota > Viridiplantae > Streptophyta > Magnoliopsida > Santalales > Viscaceae > Viscum > Viscum album. The sequence goes on from OY728125.1 coordinate 747,095,863, forward strand.
GAGTGTTTTGCCTAAACTAAGGACTCTATAATGTCAGGATGGATTCTAGAAAAGGATTTAGAAAGATATTGGATGAATAAAAATGGGTTATAGGTTTATTGATATGATAATAATGGGTTTCTTTTATAAGAGATGGGGGGGCACCCATTGAAATCTTCAAAATATTAAATTAATATAAATTAATTTTCTATTAAAAATGGATCTAACCTAATTTCATTCAAAGATATGATGTGGAGGGATCGAAATAAATTCATCCAAAAAAATTAGAAAAGTTATTATTATTTTTTAAATCCTAATATTTTTATTTTAACCCTTATTTAACCCTTATTTAACCCTTTTAATTATTTTGGGATATCATGTCATTTACTCTTTGAAGGTTAATATAATTACTATAAAATGAAAAAAAGAACAATTAATGTGTCGTTGATGAAATTTTAAGACCTATCTAAATCTATTGGTCGAATTTTTTATTTTTATGAATTTTATATCATTTAATAAAATATTATTTATTTTAAAATATCAATAGTGTCAATTTCGACACTAATCAATATTTTAATTTTTAAAACTGTTATAACAGAAATATATATTCTAACCCACCACTTAAAGAAATAACTAACATGTCAAATTCATCAATAAAATCTGTGTATGACAATAATTATATCAAATTATATTTATTTTAATATTTTTAATATCACTTATTTGATTCCTTCATTAATGAGGTAATTATTACATCATCATTGTTTCCCAATTTTATTTAATTATCTCAATAATAAAAATTATAAATAAATTTCCATGATGTAGATATTTATTATATATTTAAAATGAATATTTATAGTACAACAAATTACTTATATAACCTCATATTAAAAATACTTTACTTGATAAAAACAAGGGTGAGACAAAATTTATCTTCTCTTTGAATATAATATTATAAATGTCTTATTCACACCCAAGTGGGTTAAAAAAGATATAATCTTGGAACAATGGTTATTTTGGTATTAAAAAACCATAAAATTAAATTAAGATAAATTTTATGGTTATTTAAAATTAGTTATAATACTATTTTTACCTTTAATTACATGATTTACCCTTCATATTAGTAATAAAAATATTACTAAAGTTACTATTCATAATGTCAAAAAATAAAAGAGCCTTACTTACATAATTTTTACCTTATGATTCGAAATATAGAATCATTTTTTAAAAATTCAAACCATATAATTGGTAGTAATTAATTAAAAATTAATATCGTTGATGGAATTAGAAAACAGGTTTTTGAAAGTAAAACGTTCAAAAGTTTACATAGTTTTTATATGAAATTTTAATATACAATTTATTCCAATGACCTAAATTGTATTAAATGATAAAAAATAATCTTATTATACTTTTAAACCAATTAAGATGATAATATAACTATATAAATAAAATATATTAAAAAGTATTTTTGAATTAAAATGCAGAATTTTTCACTATTCATTAAAATATGAAATTTATTAGAAAAATACTAAAAATTCAATCAAAGTAAATTATGATATTAATATTTCAAATAAGAATTTTATTTTCACAAATATAATTTATAAAAGTGATAAAAATATATTTAAAACATGTGTTCTATTAAAAGGTGGTAAAACTATTTTTTAGAAAAAACAATTTTTTAACCATAAAACTAGTTTTATTGTATAAGATATTAAACATAGTGTCTATTTTATTTATTATCTAATTAATAAATTAAAAATAATTATTCTTTCATTACGTACTTTGTTACAATTATCTTCACCTGAAACTTAAAAAATTCAATTTTATGATATATAACTCTCTATTTTTCTTTTCTTTCCCATCAACCATCACCCCATTTAAGATTATATTTATTATCATAAAAGAAAGTTTAGAGTATTATGATTGATATAAATCATCTTAAAATTTTTTAGATGTTATCTAGTTTTGATATTTATACAAAAGAACAATTCTATGAAACATTATTCTACATATAATATCCCCCTCAAGAGATTCACCCCATTTTTCATAACAGGAGTTAGAAAATTCTATGATGATCACGTATTCTTATTGTAAACCTACTAAAACACTAATATGGATCACCCTTTAATTCATATATTTTAATTCTCTACATATTAGTACAAAATAAAATAAACAACATTATAAGGAGGAACCACTTTTATCCTTATAATAAATAGTAAAGTTGAGAGTTTTTCCTCAACCAAAATATTTTATTCTTTTTAATATCCTCATGGGTTGAATTATTCATAATTTCATTCCAGTTATGAGCCTTCATATGTTGTGTGGTCATTTTCTTTATTTCATTTATTTTCTTATTTGGATATATCTTCTTCAAATCCATAACAAAAGAAAATAAATTACTTGTTTCTTGATTTATCTTTTCCATAAACTCTTCTTGTGCTTGTAAGATAGTAATATAATCCTTTATACCATTTATATCCTATTTTCAACTTCCACACAATTTATGTTAAATAATTGGGTCATTAAATTTTATAAAATGTATCATGAAATCTGATATATTCATGTAAAATAACTTTTTCCCTTAAGTACTCCCATTTTCAATTTCGTTCACCATTTTTTATCCTTTTCTAATTTGGTTGGACAAAAAGTTAACCATTCATTTTTATTATACTCATATTTCTTGGATTTAGGACATGGTTTATTTTAATTCTCAATAAAAATAGTCTTTTCTTCTTTAACCTTAGGAATTAACCTCCCATTAAAACTATAGGTAACTTTCTAGTTAATATAGTAATTTATTCCTAAGAATTATAACCATATTGATCGTATCGAACACAAATTTCTTCTAAGAATTCATATCTATTTTGTGTTGGTGTATTAGATGAATTCCAAGTAACATATTATTTTTTTGAAATTTTGTTCTAATATTCTCATAATAACCCCCACTTGGTTCATGAAACTTCATTGGAAATGGAATATTGAACCATCATGATTAATCTTTGTGTCCAAACACCCCACATAATGAAACAATATTTTGAAACATGATCTCCCGTATTGATAATAACTCTGTCCAAAAAAATATTATTATTATCCTACTATAAAATAATTTTCTCTTTTCTGGGGGTGGTGCATTATTGAGATATTAATATACTTATTAAATTTATAAAATTATTTATCACTTAACTTCGTAGATCATATGGGTTTTTATTTGGTTTTAAAACCTGAAACATTAGATATAACATGTGTACCTTATGACTAGATAGGAGTAGAATTAACTTGTCTCTTTGGAACCTTCTTTTTTCCTACTTTAGATGAATCTCATTTAACCTTAATTAGATTATTTAATTTTTCTATAATATTATTAAAATTATTCTAAACTTCAATACGCTTTTATTATTTCCTAGAAAAAATTTCATCTCTTAATAAAGTATCACTTTAAGATCTCTTGTCATCCTTTTTTTCTGGAAACAATAAACTTGAACTTCTTGACTCATCAATGTAAACTTATTATTTATTAATATATGTTTCCGTTTCATCATCCATATTATCAAATTTGTTCATCATCTTTCTATTTTCCTTCTAAAGTTGTGTATTCTTCTCAAGAACGTCTTCTAATTCATTCTTCATCATGTATCCTAGCTCTGTTCTTTCACCCTCATTATCATCACTGCTTTATGTATCAAAAAAATTTAACTAGATCTATAGAATTAATTTCATCTTCTAAAGGGTTATTTTATGAGGAGTCATATTTATCTTCTTCTTTCATCAATTTTTTATCTTTCTACTATATTACTTCTTATTACTTCCACCCAATTTTTTAACTTTATTTAACATTTTTTCATCTCTTTTTCAGAGGTGTATCATCATCTCCATCTATTTTATATTCAAGAAACTTATCTTTGGAAATTTTATAACTGATTTTCCAATACCATTATATCTATAATTACTTGTTGGGAGTTTTACTTTTTTTATCTTTTCCTTCTAGAATTTCTTGATATAAAAGAAAGGAATTTATAATAATATTCATCTCCTTCCTCATTATTAGATTCACTTGATTCTATAACTTCACCATATTTTATTTTTATCCTTCTCATGGATTCAAAATCTATCTCATCTTTGATATTATTTTTAAATATTGTAATCTTTATCATTTTATAAGAAATGATAATATTATATAATTCATTAAGGGTACGATCATCTCTATCATCTAAATTTGGAAATTTAGGATGAAACCTATCTAGAAAATTTCTCATCAACTTCTTGAACAAATTGAAATCATCCATCCTTTATCAAAATCCCTGGATATTACTAAAAATTTCATTGATTATATTAAATTAGTCATCAATTTTTTCCTCATTTTAAATATTAATATCATCAAATATGCTCCTCCAAATTTAATATTTGGATCCCTTGAATTTTTCACTGACTTTATAAATACTTTCCAAATTTTTCCAAGTTTTCTTATCTGTTTGGAGTCCAATAAATTTTTTAAACCTTTTCTAAAAAATTAATTATTTTTTTTATAATCTTTCATAAAATTCAATATTTCTATTTTTAGAAATATATAAATGAGTACCCTGAGTAATGGGCAGAAATATCATTGTTGTTCCATCCCTTACTTATAAGAAAAGTTATAGAAGGTAGGAAACATCTTATTCTTCCAATTGTGATAATTCTTATCATCAAATGAAAAAAATACCTATTATTAACTATATTCAGATTATATTTCCTTAGTAACTCTTGAATAGGATAGTGGGAACCTAGGTTATCTTTGATACAAATTTAATTCCTTGGATATTAAAAATTTACTAAGAGGGGGTGAATCTCTAATATATTTTTTTAATTATTTCTTTTTAGTTTAACCTCTATGATCATTTAAGATCCTGATTCACTCAATATGTGTCTTCCAAATATGTATAAATATTACAGAAAGTAAATGACATGGGAAACAATATTTATTACAAGTTTTGACCACACTATGAGAGCCTACTATTTATTGTGACCGGTTAAACTCCCCGATCATAAATTCTCCACTGTAAAGTAAACTCGTTACATTGGGAATATTTTTAATCCCATAAACATAGAGTAACACTATTATCATTATAGATTCCCATTAGATACTATAGCTTCTCACTAACCACTAAAATGGTATACCCAAAACAAGAGTGATATTATTTTTCTTCTAGTTGATTCTATATCACTTAAAATGGATCTTCCTCCTCAAGCCTCATAGATCATTATTCTGCATGTGCTCACTTCTTAAATAACTTCAAAAAAATGATCATGATCGTTTTTTCCAGTCATTCTCAATATCTTCATGTCATAAACTATCCTTTTCATCCTAAACTCTGCTAATTCTTGGTCACTATAATTCGTATACTTTCTAAAAAGATACATCTTTTGGTATCTTAGTTCATATTAGTAAGTCTTTTTTCTTAATGCAATTCTTCAAATTATTTGGATTTATATATAATTTTACAAATGTAAAATACGATAAATTTTTATTATTCCTTCTATCTCAATATGTATCTTTTTAACTTAATGATTTTTGTAACTTCTTATGTTATATCAAATGTTGAAACCACTTCTTCCATTGATCTAAAGTTCAATTTTAGTGAAATCAATTTATTTCTTTATTTTAGTTCACTTAAAAAATTATTCTATGTAAAAATATTCCCTGATATTTCCTTAAACTATATTTTTTAGATAAGTATTTCTCACATATGTTTCTCACTAGTTTTATGGAAATTACAATATGAGTTCTACTATATTAACTCAATAACCAAACTCAATTCTATGTGAGTATTTTTCACAAGTCTAGATCCACAGCTAATTATCCCTATAACTTTGGGATCCTCATTCTAATTCATCTTTATTTAACCTGTAGTACTTCTGATTGCCTTCATGAAAGTGCAAATAACTGCATTGACTATGTTCACAATTAGTTTTTAGTGTAATCGTCATGAAAACATATCATCGTGCATGATCTTCACTAAAATTCAAGTCCATGAAACTCCAACTCTATATACTACTCTCCTTCAACTCTCTCAATAATTTAAAAAACTAATGGTAATAATTTTTATTTATTTGATTGAACAGTGAGTGATTCTAATAGTACCATTAGTCTCAATCTATTTTTTAAGTTTCATTTTCTTAGTCCCTTTGTTTTTAAACAATGTGGAATGTGTATATTTATAAGAAAATTACACTGAATTACTCACTTTTTAGAAAAATACCTCACTCAACCTTATCTTATTTATAGAATCAATATTTTATATAGTCTATATTTTTATTTACTCTATATGAAACTATTAGTGATCTCAAACCACCTTAATTTTCCTACATCAACCTTCAAATTTTCCAAGCATAATTATTCATTTGTAGGAAATGCGAGAGAAATATAGTACATGACAACAAGCTCCTCACAACATCTTAACATCAAAGAAAACATTGTTGAACCAGTTCATGAAATAAAAATTCTCTAACTATCATATAATACATCTTTCATTATTCGAATAGTTATAGTATAACATAAATTTTATATCCCAGTATCATATGTATATCTTATAAATCAATTGGAATTAACATATCATAAAACTATGTGGTTTGTCATTTAAAATTGTGTGGCATCATTTATTTGTTCAAAATTCACTTGGATATTTATAGGCACAACACAAAATCAGGTGGATCAACATGAACTCATGTATTCCTTTGAATTCTTTGTAGTGTAAACACTACAAGGTGGAGAATATGTCCTAAAGTAGTATTTTATCAACCCAAAAAATTATATTTTTAAATAGATTTATAATACACAATTTAGAGCCATCCCACATCAGTATAAAACATAGGAGAATAATACTTAATAATAATTATCACTCCACTAACTGCTTATTGAAATATCTTGGTCTCATCTGATACTTGTATTTTTTTGTGTTGTCCCATACTATGCTTCCTATCTACAATAATCTCATTTCCTATCATTCTTTTATATACCTTTTTATGTGATTTTCACCTCCTTATCTACTCTCGAATAGATCAACCTTTGATCTTAGTCATTGTATTTTTGATGGTTACCTTTTTGGGTGTGATGCTAGTTTATATTTAGCCTATTTTTTAATATACAAAACAAATGTTCCCTTTGAAAAAAAATTTCTCAATAATGTTCCTACACATAAATCCCTTTGTTTAATTCTTACAACATCATTTCTTTTAGCCACTATCTTCAGAATATAAATCCTTCACCATAGAGTTATTATAATTCACTTATAATTCTTCACTAGATTCTAAGATTATAACTCCAACGTCATTCAAGTGAAAATGTAGACAAAAATGGATTCCCAATAAACTATTCAATCTTTAATGCACCTTTTAGCTAGAAATTTAATTTCATTAACAAAATATCTATATACATCAATTGTATTTCGCATGAAGAATATATCAACAATCGTTTGATGTAATGGCTACTATAATTAAGTTTTATTTACAACACCTTAAATCAGTATCAATTTTGTTTCCTTTTCCTCTAAAAATAATGGAAAACCCCACAATCAGCTAACTTTTCTCCTTAACATGAGCAGTTAATTTATCCTTTCTTAGCAGGTCATTAATAAAATATTTAAAAAATAATCACAATGATAGTAATCCTTAATGAAAACAAATAAAATCCACACATGGGATCCTCAACATTGTTATGATTAATTATTATTTTTTTACATCGAGTGTTGTTATTCAGTACAAGAGACCTAGATTGTCTTGATATAGGAAAGGTCTATAGGTTCACATTATGGGTATGATGAAAAATAAAGTTGATGTGAGGTTCATTCCTTCACAAATTAACTCAGGAATCATGGCAGGTCAGGTCTACTAGATCCATTCAAGGTGGAAAATTCTAGAAAAACAAGGGTAAAAGGAGGTCTACTATGTGCTTAAAAATATGGGCCTTTGGTCATATGTAATTTAATGATAAATACTCAAGTGAGTTCAGTAATATTCTTAGGGGGAATAAGGACTGATCCTCTTGGGTCTTGGGTGAATTTGTTTTTTTCTTTATAATCTCTCCTAATAGAAATAAATTATAAACTATTACAAATGAAATTTTTATTATTAATTGTTTTTAATTAAATTATTATGATTATTAATTATTAATTATTATATTATTAATTAATTACCTGTTACAGTATTATTCATTATTATAAATTCTAATATTATTATTTTTTATCAATTATATTATTAGTTATTAATAATTTTATTGACCATTAGCATTGTACTTATCCAAGGTTGGCTGGTGACTAGGCCACAAGACAACGAGTTGATTCTTAAACTACAGAGGCAGGAAAAGAACCTGAAAAGAATTTCATGACATATTTTGTTGATGATTATCATAGCTCAGGTATGAATAAATCCTCAATAGATATTGTGATTATATCTCATGAATCCAAGTGAGTGGGTAAGGATGAAAAATCTAGTATCGATGAAGAATTTTTCAACCTTTCTATTGGTTGTACCTAAAACGGGAAAGGTGCTTTATTTTCCATTCTTGATTCTATTAATAACTTAGAGTCTAACTGACTCTATCATGAGGGCTTAGAAAACATAGGTGTACATAATAAATGGGCCTCTCATTCAATCTTTTATGTGGTTACAAAAAAATACCCTATGCTGGAATTGGGGGATAATGTTAATAAGCATATCTTGCCTAGTGATGGTGACGATGGAAAGTATGAGATTTTTCCCACTTTCACACTAGAGAATTATAGAACATTGGATCTTATAGAAGAATCTATCAGAGCATAGAACACAAAAAATGGTGAATCTTCTGGTTTTGTTAAATAGGGTGACGCCACACTTCAAAAAAAGGATAAGGGGGAGGACCATCCCATCTAGGATGAAAGCTCTATGTAGGAGGAAGCTACTACAGACATATCATAGGATTCTTTGTATGATGAAGATCATACATCGTGAAATATTACATAATAGAGGAGAGGGTGGCCTTTGGCTAATTGGGGTGGGTCTTAGAGTCGAGTCAGTTGGTATAAAAAGAGACGATCCTAATACTGTGAGATTTTTTACTTTTTTTTCTTTAGTTATGTTTACCATGTGTCATCCCACCATGTTCTCTCTTGTATGTTTACTTTTTATAATAAATTTTCAAGACTATGGGTATGGGTCTCCAAATCCATAGTCAAACTATCTTGGGTAAATTTTATTTGTTACATTATTTTGGATCATTATTATTAATTATTATTAATTAAATAGATAATTATATTTGATCACAATATTAATTATTATGAATTAAATTATTAAATATTATTAATTAAAATTTTATTATTAAATTTCTTTAACATTATTAATTACATGTTTATTATAAAATTATATTATTATTTTTATAATTATATTATTAATTACTAATTATTTAATTATTAATTTCATTATTATTATTTAATATAATTTATTATAATTTATCAAATTTTTTCATTTATTTTATTAATTTTTTATATTGTCTATTATTTCATTACAAATTTAATTTTCATTAATGATTAAAAATATTTTTTATTAATTAAATTATTATTTATTATTTTTAATTCAATTATTATTATGTATCCTTAATTACATTTTCATTATGTAAGGTGGATCCCACTTATTCCCTCTTGGGTTAAAGTAAATATTGATAGGGTCTCCCTTGGTGTACTTGGCTTGGTAGGATGTGGGGGTATTTTTTGGACTTTTCATGGATTTATGAAAGGTACATTTGCTCAATTTCTAGGCTTTTGTACTACTATTGATGTTGATATATGGGTTTTCGTATATGTAGTGTGGTATGCATCGAATTTCAAATGTAATGGGATCTCAATTGAAAGTGACTCCACCATTATGGTTAACTTTTTCATGCAAAGGTCTTGAAAAGTATCATTACAAATATTTTTTGGATTTGGATGACTATTAGGACCAAATGAGTGGGACATATATTTTTTTCAATCATGCCTACATGTAAGTAAAAATAGTTTTGGATGACCTATGGAAAAATATTTCTAAGAATGAAGGTTTCTTCTAGACTTTTTACTTATTTAGAGACCTTATGTATTTACACTTTTCAAATATGGGTTAGGATCATTATAATTGCCTTATATAACCTCCTCTTATACTATTACCCTTTATTTTATTATATCTATTATTTTAGGGATGGGTCTCCTTGACCCCTCCTTGGTTCATTTAAAATTATTAATTATTATTAATTACATTTTCATTATTAATATTTATTGATTATGATGTTTTTTTTTCAAAAAGTATTTGATTATGGAATGAAGGATGATTTCGATCTTTATAGGGTATTATCATATATCATTTCTATAATATTAAATTATAAGTAATTTTTGGGGTGTTGGTTCTCTCTTTATCTAGTTGGACAATAGTTACCTTCAAAAATGGAAGGTTCAATTTCATCCCTTCAAGGTGGAAAATAAAAACACACATGTCTAGATCTACATTTTTTGTTTCAACTGAATATATGGACATCCCAATATCATTTGTAATATTCCATCTATGACTAGTGTATTTATCAAAATGTATAAAGAAACCTAAAAGTAAAAGTGGGGCTACTTTAATAGAGTTTTAGTAGAAGTTAGTCTAAATTTTATGCTTGGTGACAAGGTTTTGTTAATCAACCCTAACGATGATATTAGTTTACATATTCTATATGAGAAATTAACTAAATTATATATAGATTTAAAGATAACTGTGCATGTGTAATGTGAGTGAGGGAGGGAAAACACCATGAATATTTTTTCACTATCTCCAGCATTCGTTCCATGTTTCATGAACATACAAAAAGAAAAAATCAAGCCCAAGGAATAAAACATAATGCTTTTTACAAATCAATATCTAATACCTTGGACATCACCTAATATTAGGATAGAATGGTTTATGACTCATCATCATCTAAATTATAGATCACTTCTCAACCTAAGGATGATAATACATTATCATAGGGTGATGGTTATATTGATAATGATTAGACAATTGGTTACATGCCTCGCCATGAAGGTACTTCAAGAGCACAAAAATAGTGGTGGTGATTAAGTGGATTATAAAACACCTAGAAAGAAGACTCATGGTTCTAGATTATATGTTGACAATCATAATGACAATGATCTATTCACCATTGTATCCTTTTAAAATTCTTATAAATAGAGTAAAATTATAGGTAATGAAATGTTTTATGTAACTAATCCCTAAAATAAATTTGAACTTTTTGATGACTCGAAATATGAGGTGTATGTTAAAATTTTGGAAGGTTAAGTTAAAAAATAGAAAATGTTGACAAAGAAATTTTTTAACTATAATTTATTTATATGGATAAAAGTTAGGGCTATAATATGGGATGAAATGGAAAAATTATGAGAAATAACTCTCATGAGGATAACAAGAATATGTCCCAGACTAGGGAATTACTTTCTAGAAAGGAAATTTTTTTCTTAGAATTATGTTAAAAAATCATAAAATAATTTCAGCACTTATTAATTTTATTTAGACTTATAAAACATTAATGGAAGGTATTTTTGAACCTATAGTTAATTTTTAATGGTTTTATTTTTTTATAAAAATAAGACGGGATATTCTTTGATTTTTCAAAATTTAACTTATGGTAAAGTTAAAACCATTTGGGTCTGTGTATATATAATTTTGAATGTTACTCTCAAATATCAATAGTATAAATAATATTTAAAATGATTCATTTATAATCTCAGTTATTTAAAAATGATGTTATAAATGGGATTTAATGTCATTAATTTTATAATCAACATGAAAAAACAAAAACCGAATTCTTTTACATTAGTTATTAAACCACCATTGTGAAAAAAAATTCACACCAGTTATTAAATAATTGATGTGAAAAATCCTTTAAAATATAGTAAGATATTGGGAACCCATATTTTTATTTTGTTTGAGTCACAAGACACAATAGGGTTTACTCTCATAAACCAAACCCTAATCCTTCTTTGTTCAATTGATTTGTCTCTAATATCCATCTTCACACTCAACCTTTATTCTCTATTTTCTGCAACCTTCTTCGAGCTCCATATTCCATGTTCAAACCCTATCTCTTCCACCGTCAGAATCCCTAAATAGACATTCACTACCTTCATACACATATTTCAGTTTCTCTATGAAATTTTATGACTCTTATATATATCATCCTATACATATCATATGGTTTAATTTGTTTTATAATATATTTTCTATGTGTTTATTAATCTTTTGAGAACCTACAATATGTGTCTTCTAGCCTTGATAATCTGTTTGTAAATAATTATATATTATTTAGGAGTTTATTATTTATGTATTAAAAAATAAAATAGTATTATTTTATATGTGTTTTATAATCATTCTATTATCACATAAATAATGATAAAAAATATTCATAAAATACAGAATAAGTGTATTGTAATGTTAATATAATTACTGAACGGTGCATTATTATTATTTATTTGTACTTAATTTTTATAATTATTAATTGTTTGTAAATAATTTATACTTTTTAAAAAAATCTATAAATTTTATCTAGTTTTTAATTTTTTTCATTGTTATCATTGTAATCTATGTATCTATTATAATTTGGAATCTTTGTGTCTTGGATTACTATTTTTGGGAACTAGTTGATATTAAGAATGAAAACCTATGTCACAATATTCTTATAACCTATGTATATTCATTGTATAATCTATGTTTTATAATCTAAATTTATTAAAAATATATGTTTTATTTTTGTGTACACATTTTATAATTTGTGTAGAATAAATATTTTATAATATACAATCTTTATATAATAGAAATTATTTTTTAAGAATTATCAAATGAAATTAATTTTTTTCCATGAGTATCTTATACAAGACAACATTTCCAATATAACAAATATAGTTTCTCTACATTGAATTATTTTTTTTAAATTCATTTTTTTATTTCTATACATTTATAAATAACAGTTCTATTTTTTATGACCATATATTAACGAAAAATTTCCATAATAAATGTGTATCACTTAATAAATATAATATATTTATTATTTATAACATATATTTTAATTATTTGAATTAATTTTATTTTAAAAACTTATTTTTTTATTGTTATTTATAAAATTAAATTTTAAATAAAATTTCAAAATAAAAACTTATATTTAACACTTGAAAATTTTTATAGGTGACAATGAGTCTTAATTAGACAATTGGATGACACATAAGTGATGAATATGAGGAAGGGGTTGATGGTTTTTTGGAATTTTCCTAACAAAATGTTCCAAAAAATAACCATATTTTTATCCATGCTTTAATATTTAAGTATGATAAGGTTTAAAAGTAGAGACAACAAATATAATTTAATTTACAATGGTTTTACTCTAAGTTATAGTCATTTGATTTATAATGGTGAAATTGGGTATAATTCAAGATCTAATAATGATGTATATTTTTAAAATGATAGTTATGATCAAATTTATGAAATGATTTGTGATATTGATGTAGAGACCACTGAGAAAACACCATAAATTTAGCGATTTATATGGTGATAATGAAAACCCATTTTAACCAGGTTATATGAAATTCATAGTTTTACCAATAGTGTTAAGATTGGTGTACTTAAAATCTAGAATATATAGAGTGAAAAGGGTTTTATATAATTTCTACAGCTATTGAGTGACATACTTACAGAACACAATGATCTTCAAAATTAAAATTATAATGGGAAAAAAAGTATTAGGCATGATTGGATTGTTGTATAAGAAGATACATGTATGCCCTAATGATAATGTGTTATATTAGAATTAATATGATGGTCTTTTAGATTGTCCTAAATTAGGGACATAATGGTAAATGTTGAAATAAAAAAATCAGAATTGGATTCATCTATTATTCCAAGAACCAAGACACCTTATAAGACAATAGGGTATCTTTCCATAATTACTTATCGAAAATATTTTTTTGAAAATTAAAATGATGTAAAATGGTTAAGATAGAATATAAATGAGTGAATATATTATGGAAAATTACATCACCTAATTGATTGACCAGAATAAAATAAAATCAATCAACAATTTCATAGATTTTGGAAATAAAGTTAGAATCATATACTTAGGTTCTGAATATATAGAATTAATCCATATCATATCCTTAGTTGAAAAAAAATCATATATATTTTTATCGGTAATTCTCATTTAATCTCATAATTTGTTTATGAACCTAGAATATATCGTGTTGTATTTTGAAGATTTCTTTGAAAAAATATCCTAGAAATGATATTGATGCTTCAATGTGACCATTAATTAATGATTTTAAATACTTATAAGTAGAAGGTATCAGAGTTTATGATTCTTATAAAAATGAATATTTTTCATTGCATGCAATGATTATGTTTACTATAAATTACTTCCCATCATATAGAAATTTATCTGGAAACAATGTTAAGGGGAAGGGATATAATCCAATTTATGAAGAAGGAACTTTATTTTTTCACTAAAACATGGAAGGAAAATAGTGTACATGGTTCATATGAGGTTTTTGTCTATGGATCACTCTTATGGAATAATAAAAAAGGATTTTAGCAACACATTAGAATTTTATATCTCTCTAAATCCTTTTTCTTCTAATCAATGTATGGAAAATGTGAAAAAAATTTATGTCATATTTAGAAAGACACAAAGATCCAGTAATGATTGAAATATATGGAATAAATTATCAATATTTTTTAAGATACCATATTTGAGATATCTTGAGAAGAAACATAACATTGATGTGTTGTGTTCTGGGAAGACTATATATTTCAGATTTATTATAACATTGTAACATTTTAAAGGAAAGATGAAGGATGGTTTGAATATGGGACTGGATTTATAGTCAATAAGAATATTTTTGGAGTCATCTAACACTACTAATGAAAAATGAATATATTTCTCTCTATATTTTCATACATTATCCAAGTGGAATAAAAAAACTCCAATGCCTCCCAGGTATCAAAGTGCCTCAGGGTTATTATTAAAATGTAAAAAAATTTATAACTAAAATATTTGAAGTTAATAATCATGAAATAATATCATTTTCATGTTATGATATAGTAACTCCTACTAACTAGTGCACCATAGCTGAAAGGGGTGGTTAAATATACATTTATAACCTCCCTAGATATAATAGTGTGGATAACATAAGGTTATTCTCAATAAATTACTATCACTTATCCTAGTGACTCTCATAAAATATTTTGGTATATTTGTATAAGTAAAAGTAAAAAATGAAGGCAATATGGAAACACAGAAATGGAAACATCAATGAAAGTATTGGAAGTTGGAAAAGTATAACTAGGAAGAAGAGTCTGTAAAATCAAGGAGGGAAGTCAGTGGGAAATAATATTAGACCTAGTTAGATTCACTCTTAAAATAACTATCATAGATATATTAAAGTAGAAGACAAACAAACTCAACCACACTTAGTATATTCTCTATTTCTTGAATTAAAAACCTATATCACCCAAAATATTTAGCAACTAGGAAAAGAATAGCTCTAAATACCAAAGAAATCTAGCAATATTTAAAGAGTAAGCTAGTTAAACCTCTCCAGTAAATAATTTCTTCCTAGATATGATAATATTTATGGTATCACTAATCACACAATCTCTGATGGTCACTCTGTTAATAAATTAATAGAATAAAGGGGATATGATTAAGGTGAATAGAGTAAGAAAATGATTATGTGCGAGAGTTCACTATCACAACACCACATATCACCATCACAATATACTAAGGATAAAGAAGAATTACGATAATCATCATGATGCAGGGATCTCCATGTATCCTTGATATTCACTTATTAGTTTTGGAATCCTGGATTATCCCTACATCACTAAATATTTTAGATTACAACACACATGGGGATAATAATAGACCATCAATGTGTATTTTCTATAATAAAATATAATTGTACTCAAATATAATTGGGGAGAAAGAAACTAGATCCTGCTAATTGGGAATACCCAAACATAATAAATAATCATACACTTATTCAGAAAATGAAAATATAAAAGAGGTTAAATACAAAATAAAGTGAAGAAAACATCCACATTGTTCACTTCTAGGTGCTTTTCATCAACACTGAATGAAATACCGATGATTATGATGAATATCCTTTAAAAAATGAAATATCCCCACATGTTCTTGGATCATAAAATAAGTGAGATGAATAATTGAGAATCTTCTCACCTCTTCTAGTAAAATTTAGTATCATTATGTGCATTGACCAGCTTTGATCTTCTCTTTTTATTCTTAATTTGAAATATTAAAATTTAGGGATTTATTAACAATATTTTAATTCATTTTCTTTACCTTTCCATAGACAGTAATCTAGAGTTTACTTTTTTTTGTAAATTTTTGAATTACAGAATAAGTCACAAACTACCCCTATTCATATTTAGCTTCTTATTGAGTTACCTAATAGAGTTTAGAATAATTTATCAAATCAACTATCTT
Organism: Viscum album; assembly: GCA_963277665.1. Classification (NCBI taxonomy): domain Eukaryota; kingdom Viridiplantae; phylum Streptophyta; class Magnoliopsida; order Santalales; family Viscaceae; genus Viscum; species Viscum album. Next base: position 747,112,343 of record OY728125.1, read on the forward strand.
TTTTATTAATCAATTAAATATTTTACTATCTTCACTCTCTCTTTGAGAACCTAGATCCATAACACTTTATTTCCAAAAAAATTGGAAATCTTTGGTTTGTCACCTAAAGATGATTTTTCCCTTTCTCATTCCCAGCAACTCAATGGGAAAACCATGTCATGTCCTCGAATTGTCTAGATCAATAGTGATCGAAAATTCAATTATATATATGGAATGTGACATCATCTTCCAATTCAAGTCGATCTCATGGATTCTACCAAACAATTAATTGAACCAAAATGGGTGACTTAGTATAATCAACAGTCGGTGTCACATTCTTATCAACCCAATACTGATCTTAACATCTTTCACTCTCAATATCAGAAATCATATTCATAATTTGGTCAAATATCTAACCAATAAATCACCATGGTGGCACTCTTAATTGAGATTTCCTTTATAAACTACTGACACATCACATCATAAAAACATTGGGCATCATGAGGGCATTATCCTATTCACACACAACTGTAAAAACATGGATCTATGAGGCCCCACCATGTCTTTAAACTCATAAATAATGAAATTACTAAAAATATTTATTCATCATTAACTTTGAAGACAAATAATATTCTTCACTTGGTTCATCAAACCAATATTATTCCTCAATCGAACATGGGTTTTTAGTAACTGGTGTCCACTCTTTCAATCAGGTGAAAGCGAGTTTTTTTATGAAATTGGGTCATCCATGGTTGTAGTGTTCTCAAATTCAAATGGATTAATCTCCTTGATTAATCAAGATGTTGAAATCCAATTATTGTTCATCCTATTTTCATGTGAAATCAAGCTCCAGAACATATCTACATCTTATAGTGAATGGGTTCTTCTTTAATCCGAGTAGCATAGAAATCTTCAACCATTATTATCTAGATCCATACCTAGAATCTTAGGTTTGATGGGATAAATTTTAATTTATGATTATACTATGTTTCAATCAAGAACCTCAAATTTTCAATATACTCTCTACCTTAGTGAAGAATATCATAAATCAATATTGGTTCTCGACTTACTAAGCTTCAATGAAACACTTTCCAATAATCTTGGTTTCAACCCAAATAAATCAACAAGGCTTCAGTTCCATTCTACCTAGATCAGTTGGCATCATCTTCAATATAAAAACCATCTTAAATAATGTACACCCTTAAATTTTAAATTATATATTTTCTTTTAAAACCAAATGTGCTCAGTAGTTTTCTTCATATGAATCACTAAACCAAAATGAACCATGAGAAATTATATAATCGTAAAAATGTAGTTTTAGCATTATCGAGTAAAAATATATGTAACTAAATGATGAAATACTTATAGAAATAAAAATAAAGTTTATTATTAAAAATAACTCATTGATGAAAATTCAATTAGTGTAGCTAAATAAAAAATAAGACTGATGTATGTTTTAAAATGTAATATTAAAAAAACTAGATTTTATATTTTTCTGTAAGAAACTAAATATATTAAGGATAAATATATTATTGATATAAATAGTCTATTAACATAAATTTGACTAGTAATTGATTGGAAATAAGGATAATAATAGTAAATATTTTTAAAGTGTATTTTTCTTATAAAAATAGTTTTCATTATATTTTAAAATTTTTATTTAAATATTAAATTCTGAATTTTTATAATTTAAATTAAAGAAAAATTAATTTTTATATTCACCATTTCACTTATATTAATATTAATTTTTGTAATTTTTGTTTATTTGTCAATTTTTAAGTGAATAATGAAAATTCAATTTTTAAAAAAACTGTAAATTTTTATAAGAAATATAATGAAATTATATTACATTTTAATTGATAAAATTTATAAGAATTAAAACTACATATTTTAAATAAAATACTATGTTAAATTTATACAACCTATTATTAATATTTTAAGGAAAAAAGAAATAATTTCTAATAAAACTTTTTTTTTGTTTTCAATTAATTAAATATTATTTTGGGAAAACATGATTTTTGATTTCCTTTGAATCCACATAACTATTATTTTATTTATAATAAAACAATTCATTTCATGAAAATCAAAATATTTGATAATTTTATCCTATATGAAAATTTTAAGCATAAAAATACAAAATATCTAAGAAAAAGTTTTTGCACGTTACATGTGCTCATGTTAATATTGATTTCTTTTAAACATATAAATTTTATATAATAAAATGGAATTAATATTTGGGATCAATAGTTAAAAATTATTTTATAAGTTCAATTTCATTTTTGATCCTTAAAAGAAAATTACTAATAATGAAATTAGTTACCATAGTAAAACCAAAAATGGTAAAAGTGAAATTTCAAGAGTAAAGGAATTAAAAATATGTTTAAAACATGTTTAAAAATGAATGGGATGGGTATGATAAACCTTTTTACATCCCACACTCCATTATTATTCATTTTTTAGTCTTATTTACATATGAAACATGTCCTCTCTTTATATTAAGTTGAAATATTTACAAAAAATGTCATTCTCACCACATATAAAAGGGGTCTCTCCCCAACCCTTCAATAAAACCCAAAAAATTTGTTTTCTTATTGAAACCCATCCCTTTTTCCTTACCCTATAATCATATTTATTATCCTTGATCCTATTTTGAAATGGTATTTTTCTATTATCTCCATTTATAAGGAGTCTTCTCAGGGAAATCCCAAGTCCTCAACAAGGATACTTTTTTTTCTAACTTATTTTCTTTCTTACTTTCACAAACCTAATTTTATAATTACTATATATAGAAATTATTCATTTTTATAAAATTAATTTTATTATTCTAAGGTAATAATTATTAACCACATTTTCTATTTTCTATTAATAAAAATGATATTTGTATTCATGAATTGTGAGGACTAGCACCTTTACAAAGCGACGACTTCTGTTTTTCACCAAAACCTCTATTAACTAGTTATGAAGATGTAATTGATAAATAAATGTGAAAAAATATAATATAGGAATTTTTATTTTTATTAATAGGTATATTATTATACACCTTATTTCTCTCTCATTCTTTATGAAATTAAAATATTAATCATGCGTTGTGCGAACTACCAGCTCTACGAAGTAACATTTCTTATTTCTCATATAGTTTATTTCTTATTTATTAAACCAAATTAAAATATAGTTAACCAACTTAAAATTATCTAAAAATATCATTATTCTTCTACAATAATTATATTATTCCCAAATGAATCCACATTAATCATCATAATCATCCATTAACTATGGTATGTTCAAGTTTGGGTCACTCTAACCAACTACTTGAACAATGTTATAAATTAATATCACGTTTGGATATGAGAACCTTATTAAAAATAATATATGATATAAATAAGTAAATAATTATTTTATTATGGTTCTATAATGGTAAAATTAATATTAAAATCATTAATTAAGATACCAAAACCCATTTATTATAAATTACTGAGACATGTTGATCATTGATTTTATCTTTAAGAATAATAACTAAAACTCCCATAGAATGTAATTATAACATTATAAATAATTAAAAATATAAATTATAGTACCTTATATTATTTTTAAATGATTAAATTTTGTATAATAATGAATAAAAACACCACTATTATGGAACTCATTCAAAATAATCAAGATTAATCGCATGTGATATTGAAAATAGAGAATAACTAACCAATATATTTATAATAAATGATTATAAATGATGTATATAAAAGGTAATGTTTATGAATAATATTCTAAAATATAATATTTATATAGTTATATTAGTTTTATAGGTGGTTAATTACAATTTTACTAAGAGAGAATACAAGAAAAGGGTTTGTATTAACTAAATTTTCTTCCACGGAGTTACAAACATTATTATTGAACTCTATAGTTCCAAGTTTAATTTATTCTACCTAATAAATAATTTTTACTACATTTAATCCTTATTTTATAGTGTTAAACAATTATTTTTTTAATCACCTTATCAAAAAATTATTACCACAAATATTAAGTTATTTTAAATGGGTTTCTTGGCCTCAATTTAGATTTCTTATGACATTCTTCTTGTTATGCACCAATTTAATTGTATATAGTATATATACTAAATATTTTTTATATTTTATCATGATTTATCCTTCATGGTATTTAATGTTTATTTTCATGATCTTTCTTCTTCAAGGGTTTTGATTTAGCTGATACTCTAGTTGTAAGGGTTTCTTTATCTCATTTTCATATCCTTGAAACATGCTTGATATTTTGCACCATCATTTCTTTTTTATTGGTTGGGGCTAAAGCCTCATTTTTTTATTAAAGAAAATTCCTATTTTCTAATTGGGTAGAGGGGAACCCATTATATAGCCCATATGAGTGGGGGCATGAAAACCCAAATACAAGGCCTAAAAGCCAATTTTTTTGGCCCAAAGGGCCCTTCAGGGAATAGTACTACTACAGTACCCAGGATGCTACAGTACCATTGCCACTATAGTTCCTGCTATAGTGCCTCTGCCGCTATAGTTTCACCATTACAACAGTTCCACTGCTACTATAGTAATGATTTTTGTTAACTCAACTCCCTTCATTGAGCTATAATGCTTCTTCTTGGACTTCTTCCTTCTAAGATTACTTGCTTTCATCCTAATATTTTATGGTACTTTATATTTATTTATTTTTTGGAATTAACTTTTAATTCAAACCTTTTTCCTTGATTAAATTCTTTTCTCATAAATTATATCATCATTGAAAATAATTCTCATCCTCTTTAAAGAAGGTTTCCCTCCTTGTCCATTTTTTGATTCCCTCAAATTATCTCTTACATAATTTGAAACCCAATTATATATTATTTCATATGATCTTCATATTTATGTTTATACTACTTTAAAATTATGTTTTTTAATCTATTTTAAAATTTCAGATTTAAATAAATATATTTTAAAGTATTAAAAAAGTATCTCCTTCCTTTTACAGATTCAGGAAAATTATTAACTTAACCATATACAATTACTATATATATTTTTAGTTTTATGGATGCTTATAGAGATAGTTATTCAATTTTTTGAATATAGAAATATTTAAAATTCATATACATTTTATTCTAATATGGATTTTTATTGATTTTTAAGGGATATTGGTTATATATTTTATAGAATATTCATTCCTTCATATAATAAATAAATTATAATTAGTTAGTAGTAGGTTTGGAATATAATATCCCCTTGATACATTGATAGTTCTCATTAGATAAACTAGATTGAGTATTTTGTTGTATACCGACCCAAAACAAGATATTTCCTAGACATGGGGCCTTGGAGGTAATATTGTGATGTATAACATCATAATGTCTTGAATTGAGGAATGGAATTATTTATCCAAAAATAATAATTTCATCAGCAAGGAACCAGTTTTTGTTATCTGTGTTATATTTTTATTTTCATTATTTTCCATAGTTATATTTTACTTTTAGTATCATTGTATTATAAAATTAGTTTTGGCTATCTATTCCTACCATATTATTTATGATCATCTTATTCTCACTTATAATCTTTTATTTTTATCTCTTATTTTTACCCTTACTGATCATTTTAGCTCACCCATTATTATATTTACATTTCCCCAGGTTATAAATAAAAGTATTACAAATTAGTTATCTAAAAAATAGCTTATATATTAAATTTTGGGAGATGGTAAAGACATATTATGTATTAAGTAGTTTCTTAAATAGTTCAAAAAAAACACCATTATTTGAGAAATATATGGGCTTTATTATTTTATGGGTTTTTCTAATTCTACAAATATCTACACCTAAAAGGTATTAGGATTTTTTATTACAATATTTTAATTAATTAATTTAATTTTGGGATAGTTATGTCTTGTAATGTATAGTTCGTATCAAAGGTAGTATGTAATTTTTTTGAATTTGGAACTAGATATGGAAGGGTGAGAATAAGGTGTCAAAAATAGTCATCGAAAAACCAATTTATTAAGTTCAAGCTTGGGAATGATTATTAAAACTTCTTCAAGGTTCATCCAATCCTGAAGCATCTCAATCTTTGAGAAAATCGGATTCATTTGGTTCTTCATCATGGTTATATTTGAGATTGTAAACCTTTTTTGGAATCCTTTTTCACCTTGGGTTGAGATTATTTGATCAATCTCAGATTCTCTATAACCTATTCTAGGGTAGATCCTTTATAATTTGTGGTAGTTCCTCACCTAGTCGTATCATGATCTATTCTATAAAAAAATGTTCATTTTGGACACTTAAAATAGCTTTAAAATCAATGTGGGACAAGTTGGTGATTCATCTGGTAGTCACATTGTGCATGATAGGTTAAACTCTTCTTTGCTGTAGGTTTAGATAGGTATCTGATCAGTGGGTACTATCCAGGTGTCGACTTATCCATTATCATGTGGTCACTTGGTTTGTTTTCCATTTCCCCCTCTTATAGTAATTTGGCACACTCCTCTTATGGTCAGTTCCTACATTTGATAACTTTTTGTGGTTATGATCAGTGCACTAACTACACAACCAATGTTTTCACAGTATCATGGGTGAACTGCATGATTATTTTCCATGAATGACATCCATCAAGACAAAAAAATAGTCATCAAGTGAAAATTATAAATTCAAACATCAAGAAAAATAACATCCATCACTAAATTATTCTATTGAATTTTCAAATGATAATTAAAATTAATTCCACAAAAATATAGAAAAAGTATAGAATTGTGAAAGAAATATTTATAAATAAAAAAGTATCATATTTAATTTAAAGACACATTTTCAATAAAAATCAATAAAAAGGATTGAAGAAAATTTTTTCTTAAAAAATATAATAAATTAACACTCAGAACATTTGGTAATTAAACTACCAAAAGAACTAATTTTTAATATATTTGCAAAGAATAATAGTTCCAACATCAAAGTGGCCATTTTTTACTAATTATCCATTAAAATATTATATTCATCATTTAAAACAAATTTAATTAATAAAAAAGATGTGAAAAATTTATTTAATTACATTTTAAATATTATTCCCCCATGCTTAATCAATTGAAATTCAGGGAAATTTAATTATTTTTATTTATTTATAAAGACTCCTAACAACAAGTGTATTATCTTTCCCAGGTTCAAATACATATAAAAAAATTAAAATAATTCAAATATCTTTCCATCATTAAAAATATCATGCCTCCTATATGAAGATCAACCACTACTTTTCTTCAATCATAGTTAAGGTTCTAGTTCCATGAGGGAAATAGATTAAATTTAAGTGGAATTAACATTTTAACAAGAAACACCTTAAATTTTAAATCTCCCCTAGGTTCCTCAAACCAAAGATCCATTTTCTAATTCATTCATACAATTCAAATGATTTTCTAGTAAGTTAATTTCCCCTTTATTCAGTTGGTTTTAATAATCACCTAACCTAAATGAATAATATTTTGAAAATTAAGTACTTATTTGAATTTTTACTAGCCACGATCTGTGAATAGTACTTATTGAATTTATAATGGAATTTATTTATTTACACACACACCCAGTTCCTAATTTTTCATAGAGTCATCATGGGATCCTACTTTCCTATTTTGCACCAGTTTTAATGGAATTATTTGACTATATTTTTATTTGGATCCTTGAGGTGTTTTATTTCAAAAAAGAAAAATAATTAGGTTCATGACTGAACATCTAGTTCCCTCAATTTATAATTCTAATTCCATAAAAATCCATCATAAAATACTCACATTCTTAGTTCATAAAGTGAATTTTTATAAAATCAATGGGTAACATCACTCCGAAATAATTCGCATTCACAAATTTCAAAACTAGTACAATACACCAAAACTAGCATGGAAATAATCAACTAGGAATGACACATCAAAGTTTAATTTTTTTAACATGCTGAAGGTAAACAACATGCAGAATATATTTATAGACAAATATCATATCCTAAAATTATTCTCTAAAGGGATGAAATTTTAAAATAATATTGAGGTGTTTTAATTTTTACAATATTGAATCACAATTATGGAACATTTTATGACCCCTCTCTCTCACTTAAAACCCAAAATTATCTACAATGTTGAACCATGAGAAGGTGAAATAATGACAACATTTTTTAAAAAGTATTTTAAAATAAAATAGCGAGAAATTAGTAATTTTAAAGGGTTTTTAGTGATGTTTAAAAATTATTTTCCCACACAATCCAATAAATTAGAATATTTATACTTTCTGAAATGTTCCCATTGGCCGCTACTTTGAGATTTTAATGTTAAATAAGGAATTTTTTTAAAAAGATACATTCTCCCAAACATTGATTTTAATAGTGATTTTAAAAATAGTATACAATTAAGAATTTAATAAATTCAATTCATTATTACTTAAATAATGGCAGTGACCAGTATAATTAACAAATATTATAGCCTATGCTTGCACATTTTCTGAAAAAAAAAATGATTTCGAATTTAAAACCACAAAACCAATGGCAGAATTTGTGAATATATGGGTTGGAATACACATTTTATAAGTTCAAACAATTTTTTACCTATGAAAAATAATATCCATTTATGTGTAACAATATTTATCCTCCCTTTTTATCTCAGAGAAATTACACTGGTTGTGAAATTGAAGTCCTTAAAAATTAAAATAGCCTAAAATTAGAGTTTAAAATGTGTGTTAAATCTAATATTGAAACCATGGTTTGAGTTAAAGGGGTTTTTATCCCGATATATCAATATTTTAACTCCTATCATCCATGAAAAATAGATTTCTTCTACCACAGTTACTCATTTTATAGGTACGTGCATTTTAATATTCATGCTCTATGTGGATGAAATGATCGATCATTTCTTATAATAATAAATTCATACAATTAAAATTACCATATATATTTTAATGAAATAAAAAAAATATATAAACTTGGGATAACACCCCCCCCCCCCCGTGGTATTGTATTTAGATTGTCCATAGATAGACAGTCATTGGGCCAACCCCAATATTATCGGTGTTATAGATTCTTTATTAAGAACCACCATATTCTATTATTCCCAACTATAATGATCTACTAATTTTTATAGGACCCATTATACAACTTATTTCTAGTCCATCTCCTTGGAAAATTGGATCTTATAAGGTAATGGAGAGGGAAGCAGGATGTAGATGTACTCCCCTTATTCTTATTCTTTAGGGATGGTATTCACAGGTTATGGTTGATCAAATACTTGATGTGACTTTTATTAAATCTCATTAAAGAATATTATTTCTTCTTTAACTATAAAAAATGTGTCAATATCCTATTTAACACCCATGAATAGTTCCAACACCTCCTCTTCTACTTTAGTATCTTCCGACATTGATATTTCTACAACAATTGGGAATTCAAAAAGTTTCATCTCAGGTGCAGTTTCAGTTCCTTCAAGGCTCTCCAATAGATAACAGGGATTAGCAAGTTCTTCAATATCTACATAGTGTGAAATAAAATGAAAATGAGCTTCATTAACATCGAAATCAAATTATAACTTAACCTTTTCCCATTAAGTAGTGATCTTTATAATTTTTTTAATTGGTTATTTATTTATTGGAAGCAGGGACCCTCAGAGTATGTCATGAGTTGGAGTAAGGTAGTCAGTCACCTCCGGTAACTTCTCAAAGTAAACCACATTAGTTGTGGTGTCTTGTAAAGGATAAGAGAGAATTATTTAAGATGTTAAAACCTAATGAAGATTTAAAAAATATGTAAATAGATCATTACATGAAAATAATTTCCAATAAAAAATAGAAATAAATTGATCTTCTAATATAGATCCATATTGTGCATTATATATATGTCCATCTTCTTGGTAGCTTGTAAAATGATACTAAATAAGTTGACTTATAGTTTTCGACTATCATCGGTTGGAGATTTATTTTATAATTTGTTCATATCTAACTCTGTCTCACTTTTATCTTTAGAGTAGTCTCTAAAAATATTATTAAGTATCTTAAATACACTTATTGTCCATTTGGGATTGGTAGGAATCATTAAATAATTCCATCAGTTTCTCAGTAGACTCTATGTTTTTTAAAGAAAGTAGCTGAACCATATTAACATATTTCAATTTTACCAAATATTCCATCACTTGATTGAGTTCTTACAACTGATGTTTTCCTTCTAGTGAAAATCACTCAATAATTTCTTCTTCTATCACTTTGGATATGAGAAAAAATTAAAAAGAAAAGTGGAGAGTTACTATAAATGATAATTGATTCCACTAAAACCGCAAAAAAAAATTATGATCCCCTACAATAATGGGAAGTAAAATTTACATTTATAATATCCCTAGATATGGAATAGTGGCTATCCTTAGGGTAGGTCTTAAGTAATAAGTTTCACTTATCCTATGGATTCTCCTAAAATATTTTGTATTTTTTATATTTAAAATCATAAAATGAAAACAACATTAAAACATAGATATGTTAGCATAGATAACAATTATGGAAATGGGAAAAGTGAAAGAAAGAATAATAAGCTATAAAATTAGAGAAGTAAGTCAGTGGGAAACAATACCAAACCTAGGTTGATGCACTCTTCAGTAACCTTTTATAGATATAATGAGTTAAAATGAAAATAAAACCATCAAACTCAATTAGTTCATTATCGATTTCTCAAATCCCAAAATATCTCCCCCAAATTAGTGATACCATAGGCACAATATTTCACCTAATAATTAATAACTCGCCTAAGAGTGAAAGAGTTTCCTAGTTGAACAACTCCAGTAAAAATCTATTCCTTGCTATAGTGATCTTTATGAGGTCACCAATCACACAACCTCATATGGTCACTCAATCAAGAAATTAATAAAATAAAGTGGGAAATTATATAGGTAAAACAAGTATAAAATTTAGCTTGTGAAATACTAAATTGTCACAACACTGTAAATCACCATCACAGTCTGTTAAGGATGAAGAAGAAGTACACTTATTAACATAATGCTCAGATCTATAGTAATCCTTGAGATTAACTTCCTAGTTCTATACTAACTTATTATCCCTCTATCACTGAAGGTTTTAGATCACAATGCATAGAGGGATAATAATATATGATCGACATGTATTTAAAATTTAAAAATATACTTACAATTAAAGAGAATAGGGAAATAGATGTTAGATCCTACCAATCAGGTGTGCCGAAACAGAATAAGGAATTGTCTTCTTATTCAGAAAATGAAAATAGAAAAGTGGTGAAATACAAACTAAAAGGAATAAAAATTTCCATGTGTTTCTATTTTAAGTTATCTTTATTGGTTATGAATTATTTCCTATTTTTTTGTTCAATCTACTATAAAAAATCAACATCCCCATAATGTCTTAGCTCAAACAGTAAGTGAGATGAATCTTCGAGCATCTCCTCGACTATTCCAATATGATATAGAATAATCTTATGTGTCACAATGATTTGATATCCCCTTTTTCTATTTTATTTTTAATAGTTTTAATGTAGGTCTCACACACACTTTTTTAATTCATTTTCATTACATTTATATAGAATGCATACTAGAGTTGAATTTTTAGTAACTTTATAAATTACCGAGTAAATCAAAAACTAAACCTGTAATATTAAACTTATTTTTGAGTTCACTACAGGATTTCAGATGAAATTCCTTGAACAACACTGTTTTTGTATCAATCAATTCAATCCAGTACCATCTTCATACCCTCTTCAAGCACTTGGAACCATAACACTTTATTTCCAAAAATTTGGGTAGTTGCCTATTTGGAATTTAAATTTTATGGTTTCCAATTTTTATTACCATAAACTCAATAAAAAATAATCTCTAAGATGAGAATTATCTATCTTGATAGTTAAACAACATTCAATTATACATATAGAATTTGATACCTTCATCCAATCTAGGGTGAGTTTGCCGAGACTTTCAAATAACTCATCGAACCAAAATAGGTTCTCTAGTTTAATCAACATTGTGTTTCACTTTACTATATACTTTAAACTAATATCAATAACTTTTTAACTCAATATCATCCATCATATTTAACATTCTATTTAAGATTCAGCCTCACCATCACCTTGGTGGTACTTAGCATCGATATTTTCTTCAGAAATGGTCAATGCCTCACTTAATAAAAACATTTAGTATCATGTGGGAATCATTTTATGCACTCACAAAAAAATGGGGCATTATGAGGCCCTTACAAGTATTATATCCTTCAAAAAAATAAATCAGTGAGCATATTTCTTCATCTTAACTTTGAATCCAAATCATCTTCTTCAATTGGTTCATTAAACCCATCTTCCCTCTCAATCTATCTAGGGTTTTCAGCAATTGTAATCCACTCTTTCAATCAAGATTGACCAAGCTTGATTTCATGGAACTTAGTTCATCCTTATTTATAGTGACCTATAATTCAAATGGATTGACATCATTAAATTGGATTGGTTATAAATTTTGATTTGATCATCCTCCCTTAATGTGATATTGTGCTGTATTCTCAATTAACGTCATGGGATAAACAGTTTCTTCTTCAATATGAGTAACATTTTCATCCTCAATCATGGTGATTTGGATCCATTTCAAATTTCTTAGGTTTAGTGCGATATAGTTTCAATTTGGATTATACTAGGTTTCAACTGAAAACCTTAGTTTTTCCATCAATTCTCCACCATGGTGAAGAATCACATAAATTCAACTTAGTTCTTAACTACCTAAGCTTCAAAAAAATCGTTTCAAAAAACATAGTTTCAACCTAGATCTATTGATGAGGGTTCAATTATATTATCCCTCAGTTAGTTGGAATCATCCTTAATAGAATACACAATTTCAATAGTCATAAGCAAACCAGTTCTTCATGTTCAATATTGGGCATCACTCCAACAACATATTTAGGGTTCTTCCAATATCATATCATCTATCTCTTAGAGTAAATTAATTTTATTAGGATCATCCTAATCAAATTTCAGCTTGTAATTTTTTTGGGAATATTTCTCCAGCTTAGATAAAGATTCTTTGATCAATCTCAAATTTTCTGCGACCTCTTCCGGGGTTAATCCATTTGCAAGTGCGGTAGGTCCTCACATCATGGTATCTTGATTTTTTCTTTATAAAATCATATATATTGGAATCTTTCGGTAGCATGAAAATAAATGTGAGGTGGGTTGGTGATTCATCATGCATTCACTCTGTTCATAGTAGATATAACTCCTCTTTACATTAGATTCAGATAGGCATTCCTTCATTTGGTATTTGTTCATGAGGTAACATGGACTTCATCATGAATTCACTTTGTTCCTTTTCTAATTTTCAACTCTTGAAGACAGTTTGTACAATACTCTTATGGTCAGTTCTTACCTTTTCTAATTGTGTGGCCACAAATAGTGCACTGATCAAACGACCATTTTTTTCAAGGTATCTTAGCTAAACTACATGACCATTTTCCTTACACAATTACCATCAAAACAAAAAAAATTAACCTTCCTGTGAAAATGATAAATTATAATATCAAGAAAAATAACCTCTAATGCTAAATTATAACACTGAATTTCAAATAAGAATTAAAAATAATTCCATAAAAATGAAAAAAAGTATGGAATTATAAAAGGATTATTTCAAAAAAAAATTATCAAATTTACTTGAAAAAAATATTTTCAATAAAAAAATATAAAAAATAAATAACATTTGTTCTTAAAAAAATTTAGAAGTTAAATCTCATACCATTTGGTTATTAAACTGCCAAAAACACTAATTTTGACAACATTTTTAAACAATAATGGTTTTATCTTCAAATTAATCAGTATTTACTAATTATATATTAAAATATAATTTTCAAAATTTAAAACTCATTGAATACATAAAATGGATGTCGAAAATGTAATCAGTTACATTCCATATCACCAACTTCATTATATGGAATACTAACTATCAATTTGAAAATGACTAATGCGAAGGTGTATTATTTTTTCAATTCAATGTGTAACAAAGTTATATATTTGAATTAATTGAAAAATTTAGAGAATGATTCTATTTTTTAACAACAAATGTTCTTTCACTGTATTTTTTAGATATAATGGTTTATCATTTGTTCATTTGGTATGAGAAGTAAAGCCATGTAGTCTCGTATATATATTTTGGATGTATCCTTTTAAAAGATATATAAAGGCAATAAATGGGTATGTTAATATTCATTATCGACAAGAAGCCTCCATTATTAGAAAGTTTATTTTTTAAAAGGTTGCATAGTTTTTTATAGACTACTTGCTTGAAGTCAATCATGGTAGTTTTCCCATATCTCATCCTTAATGAATCATTTTTTTGGGAAAGGGGATATGTGTCTTGATAATAAAAGCATTGACATGTAAGAAATTAAATTAGTCACATTTATACATAGTGAATAAGAAATATGATGCTCATTTATATATAACATCATATATTAATGTGTTAGAATTGTCTTATCTGAAAAATAAAGACATCTGGGTATTGAATTAGCATAAAAAACTTTTTTTCATGGTTTCAAGAGATCATTCATTGTCAATCAGATGCATCAGAAACATTTAGATGGTTATTAGGTGGCCTAATTTGAAATATGATAAAATGGTCTGGGTGTGACATTAATGTCCATATATTTTATATAAAATATTAGGATAACAGGATTTCATTTCAAAATAATAGTGTATTAGTGTTCACTGAAGTAACAAATTTTTCAAGGTATAAGAAAAAAACCCAATTTTTTGCATCAAGTGCATGTTATAGAGTTATTGAATAAATAATAGAGATTTATTACATTAAATTTATAGTTTCTCTATTCAACTATAAAAGAGTTTTCAATAAAAATAGTTTTAATAATGATGAATTCAGTATAAAACTAGTAACTTTAAATAGATTAGAATACATATATAACAGTTTTATCATGGGATCACATGTGAATAAAATTTTATATTCTTTAATCATAAAATATGTAGTGGTATACCATTTTTTAAGGAAAAATAGTATTTTAGTGCTGAAAAACTTTATGATAATGATTAATTATCTGAGATCTCAACTCTTAGGGAAATATTATCATAACATGTTGATGACCACATTGTATACATGTTTTGTGCCATACATAACAACAAAAAAGAGGGAATATGAGAAAAAAATCCTTTAGTAATATCATAATTTTATAGATAACATATTTGTTTTAAAAATGAATATTTTAAAATTGTTAGGTATACAATTTTTAATTTTATTTTTTTACATTTTTATCATATTTTATCAAATATGATAAATTATTTGTCTAGTTTAGTTTAGTTTTGTTTTTACCATTTTATGCTTAATAAATTTTATGCGTAACTATTGTATTTGTATATATTATTAATTAATATTTTTTTCTCCTATCTATATCATTTCATGTTTCCTAAATAATTCGACTATTTTTAGAATTATTTATAACTACTTTATAGAATATGTTAGATTATGTTTTGTTTCTTTTTGTTTTGTTTCATTTTTTATATCATTTTCCAATTGATGTTCAACTTTATATGTAACAACTTAATATATATAATCTGTTACCTAAGATTTATTCCCATTTATTTGAATAATTTCATGTCCGATAAACATTGTCATAATATTTTATAGCATTTCAGTTAAATAATTTAATTTATATGATTAACAAAATTAGTTTATTTTAGTGTTTTTTTGGATAATTTTTCAATTTATATTTAATTTTATATGAAATGGTTAGATTTTTATAATATTTTACGGATTTTTTCTAATTTCATTTATAGGATACTTTTAAATTGAATAGTTTATTCACCTCAATCTTATATGTAGGACCTTATACGTACTTCTAATTAGGAACCTTATCATCCTTCTACATAGGATCCTTCTACTTCCACAGGGACAAAGAAGGATTCTTGGGTTGGTAAACATAGTAGTGAATGTTTACCTATGTTATCATTTCCTTAAATATAGTCTTTTGAGATTGATAATAATTGTAATCCTAGAGATCAAAAATCAAAACAATTTTAGGGTTTTGTGGAGATGTAAGCTAGAGTGAAAGTAAGAATTTTGATTTTTGATTAGAGAAGTGTCAACAAGAAGACACTACTTCAGTTATGGGAGATAATATTGGTAAACTCATTTATTATTATTTTACTTATAATGATAATTTTTTACTAATATATATTATTATTTCTCTCTAATCAGATGAAATATGATATAATTGATACTAAAGGAGTCAAGAATAAATTTTTATCTTTTTACTCTAAGAGATGGTGGAATTTTAAATCAACCCAAACTTCATATTTCATTTTTATTGTAAGACAAAATAAAAATTGACAACCCTAGGACACCTTGATAGGGGAGGTGGAAATATGAGTGTCAAATTTTTATTTTTGAAATAAAGTATCATGTCTAAAAATTGGTGTAGACTCATTAAACCTATATGATAAAGATTATTATTCAAAAAATATAAAAAATATAGGAATTAAAATCAAAACATAGAAAATTTTACTTGGTTCACTATAAAGGACTAAATTCAAGGAGCACACACTGAACATGTGCTGATGTTCCAAAATTTGCTATACTTAATTAGTTTTCTTAGATTATAGATTACATTCATGGTGACTCTATGTCAAGATACCTACCTTAAAAATTCATATGTTTTTTTCAGTCCTCACCCAAGGATTACTCCCTCTTTTTCACCTCTACACACAACCTTTTTTGAAAGAAATAGCCAATTTAAATACTTAAGGGACTTATTAAATATATTTGAAATGTTAATATTTGTCTCTAATCATCGCAAGACCTCCTATGAATCTTTGTTATATTTTAATGCTCCTTTGAATATTCAGTTCAAGTAATATGGATGTTCAATACTTCTAGATACAAAACTCTATTCATTTAACCCTATGCACATAACTCATACACTGGACTATTGGTGTGTAAATTTGTTCACAAGAGCTACTATACAAGACCTCAGGCATGTATTTCCTTCACGTGACCTACTCTAGATGATTAGTGTTTCATGAGAAATGTTGTCCAAGACTTCCATGTGAATCAATTCACATGACCTGGTTCATATGACTCTGAACGTGTAAATCTTAAATGTTTCTCTAGTTTCATAATCGAGCCATGGAAACCCTTGTGTGTGGATTAAATTATATGAATGAGTCATGAAAAAATTTATAAACACCCCATCTCTGGTAAACCCCTTATCCATTTGATCAAACTCTTAATTTTGTGGACATTTCATATTTATAAATCATTTTCCACTGATATAACTCTAAAAAATATTCTCAGTCATCCATTATTTTAGCTTCAAAACTCATGTTAATCAACTTCCTTCGATTACATGACTCATTGGTCATGTGACTCCCTTCACATAAAGCGATCATGAATTAAACCTACTTCATGATCCTCTCTATATATATTTAATTATTTATTTTATCTTATACACTCATCCAAGGTTAATTATGAGACTTCTATTACAAATGACTTCTGTCATTTATAGCATATCATGCTTTATACAATTCAACTTGTGTGTTCGCAATATTCCTCTATATAAATTTGATTTTTCTTAAATCAATAACTTGACGCTTTTATACATGTACAATCTCATGAACCTTAAGGGTTTATATGATCGCAATATCCTTAAGTGTTTATGGGAAAAACATTTCTTTTTCCTATATTTTAAGCACAAAAATTTGGAAAGCACTAGAAAATAATGTCATTTTATCCAATATTCTCTAAGAACGCACCTAATATTCTTCTCCATATTCATCATCCCCATTATTCAAAAAAAAATTAATCTCACCAGAACTAGAATGAAAACAAAAGCAATATAGGACCTCCTACTCAAAAAACCTTGTTTCCAATATTCTCACCCTTTTGGTATAATAGTAATACAAAGTGAAAGATAGTTCTGTACATCCTCTATGTAAAAAAATATTATATTATTGTTAAATCTAATTATAAATGAGAAAAGTTCCTTGTAATAAACAAGAGTCCAACATATTATTCTATGAAACATGACATTCGAGAAACTTCCTCTATCTGCACACTCAAATACCTTTCATACCTCACACACACATCGAGAAGCTTCCTAATAGATAATATATCCCCTGGATTCAACACTATAAAATCCCCATAAATAATAGAGTACTTGGAAGCTCTAAAATCCACTCATTGATAGTTCAAGAAAATAAACATTGAATTTAAAAAAAAATATCTTTATTGAAAATAAACCAAAAGCGATAGAACCTGCCAACCATGAACAAACAGTTAAAGTAATATACACATTGGTAAAAGGGGATAACAAAACCTTCTCAATCTTAGTGATGCAGTTAAACATCGATATTCAACTAATTATTTTAAAATAAAATAGTGTCTAATGCCTTGGTAAATATATATATATTAAACATACTGATCAATTACAAAATATCCATGTAATTCATTCCATACAAAACTTTCTATTTGATAAAATGATACATGAGATCAATATGATTGGTAAGAGAGCGCTTCATAGGATTATTTATGAGATCAATAGTGCTCTTGTTATCATATAAAATCACTATTTTCCACTTCAAATTCTCACCAACACCATATAGTTATTTATTCATCTATATAATCTATGTGTGTGCCTTTGTAACTGAAATATATTCTATTTCTATTATGCTAATAGTGATTATATCATATTTATTACTCAGCCACCCAACACATTTTTCACTAATGAATAATAAACCAGAACTTGTGGACTTTTCATATTCAATATCTCTAGCCCCTCTAGTAAAAAAATGATCTAATAGATCATTATTCTTACCTACTCTATAGATCAATCTATAATCCAAAGTACCTAGAAAATATCTCATGATTCGATTCACTATTTTCAAATGTTATTCCATTTGATAACTCTGAAAAACAGTAGCCAAACATGTTTCATATGAAATATTTGGAAGAGTGGTATTTAAATAAAATAGACTCCTAATTATTCTTCTAAAAAAGGTGGGATCCACATATTTCCCATCCTCTTGTTTTCCTATCCTAGTTCTAATTGCAATTAGTGTTGACATTGGCTTTGAGTCATGCATGAAAAAAATATTTATCAATTCTATAGCATACTTAGTCTAAGAGATGAATGTGCATACCACTTTCTAAATCACACTTAGCCCTACAAAATATGATAGTTCACCAATTATATACATTT
This sequence comes from Viscum album, assembly GCA_963277665.1. NCBI lineage: Eukaryota > Viridiplantae > Streptophyta > Magnoliopsida > Santalales > Viscaceae > Viscum > Viscum album. The sequence continues at coordinate 747,131,502 of OY728125.1, forward strand.
CTAACTTTGTGTTCATGAGATTTGAAAAATATTCCACTAATTTCTACTTGTTTCCACTGAATATGACATATATACATACCCAAGCACCATAAACTATTCTTCCTTGGATATTTTCACATATAGATTATGTTAAACACCACAAATATTTAATTCTAGCTTACTCATATAATAATCCAACATTGTATACCATGCATAATGTTCCTAATTTATTCTGTATAGGACCTTCCTTGACTAGAATGCCTCTATTTCATCATCTCTAATCAGAAATCCATTAGGTTTTTCAATATATAATTATTTATTAAGAACACCCTTTAGGGATTATTTTCTATTTCCATTTGAAATATTTTTTATCCCTTTTATATGTCCATACAAAATAATAATATGATCGATTCATGTCGATCCACTTCTATAAAAATTTCCTTCCACATTAACTCCTTTAATTTTCACATTACCTCTACACACTAGATGTGTGTTTCTAAAAACATTTCATTTATCATCAATTTTTTCTTGAATATAATCTTTTTCTCCAATGACATGGTGATGTTATGGACTCTCTATAATCTTATGTCTAAAGTTTTTGTCAATTTTATCGAATTCATTAGTTGAGAATTTAACCCATGACTCGTATTTTACTTCTTATTCAAATGAGATTATTTCTACTATGACTAGTAGAGATGTGTGCTCAGAATTTATCATTATACTTACTAGTTTGGGGGTATATATATCTCTTATTATGTTTTAAGGATCAACTTATACTCTTCTATTTATCCTCTTAGGTGATTCCTCTTCTAATTTTTCATCAGATAATTCATATTTCACACAATATTTCACTACATTGGAATTTATAACATTTACACTTTCTTCTTCTTCAAATTTTTAGTAAACATTAGTTTCTTGGATTATAATATTCTTCACTTTTTTTAATCGCTTTCATGTTACTAGTTCCTACAATTTTACCCATCCTTTTGTTAAAGCATTTAAAGGTCTTACTCTTTGAAGAGTAGCCTAATAAAATTCATTCATAGGATACATCACCATAAATTAATTGATTTCCCTCTTGTTTGGATGTAGCATTAACTCTGAAACACTCAAAAATTTTTAACTGATGTATTCCTTCCATTCCACATTTAATATGGTGTTTCTTCTTTATTAGGGTTAAGAAAATCTCAAATTGATGTATACATCACAGCACGAACTACCCATTTCCACAAATGGTGATTGATCCCACCTTCTATAGGCATGTTTTTTCTATATTATTCACTATACAATTTATTCACTCAATAATTCCATTTATTTGTGGTTATTATATAAGACACTTCATGTTTCATGTAGTGTTTTTCTACGTAATTCTTAAATATAATGGATGTGAATTTAGTTCCATTATCATATCCCAATGTTTTGATATTAGACTTGGAATCATTTTAAATTGTTCTTACATACCTCATTATTCATTCCATTACTTCTCTCCTACTTTTTATGAACATAAAATTTCTAATCAAGTTGTAATCATCGATGAAAATAATGAAATACCTTTCCTCATATGTTTCGGGAAAATTCGTTTGACTACACACATCAGTGTAGACCAAGTCAATAAAATTTTATTCCCTTTTATTCTTTACCTGATGTGGGTTTTGAACTATTTTCCCATGTATGCACACATCACACATATTTTCTCAATATATCTGAAGAATAAGGATTTCAAATACAATTTTACTTTTAGAAAACTTATACATACTCTATTAATGTATATAGCCTAATCTCTAATTAAAAATGTTATTTTCTTCTACAATATTTTGAAAACAATTATTATCATAATTATCCACCTTATAAATATTTACTTTCATTATTTTTTCTTTAATAATTTTTTTACCAGCTTTGATTTTTTTCAAACATTCTTTTTTATCAAAAAAAAAAACCTCAAGGACATAGTCACAAAGTTGACTCTCACTTAGAAGGTTGCGTCGGAGTCCATACATATAGAGTACTTTGGTATTATTGATATCACCTCTAGAAATTTGATTATTTCCACTTCCTTTTATTTTTATCACCTCATCATTTCCAAAACACATGACACCAATAACCCTTTCTTTCACATTTTTCATAAGGTCTACATTTCCGATCATATATGTAGAAGATTCACTATCCAGTATCTATTTACTATTTTTCTTTGTATATTTGTGGTAAATTTTAGCTAAATTGGGCTTCTCTTATTTTAAACTTTTATTTTCAAGAGGCTCCCTACTACATTGAAGGAAAGGAGGGACTCAATTTTTCCTCTTACTTATAGTAAGCGTAATCAAATTAATATTCTTATTCCAATAGTGGTTACATATTTCCCAAATGTATCTAGTTGTGTCAGCTCACATTTGGCCTCCAAAATGATAACTTCTATATCTTATTTGATTTTTATTTCCCTCTAATCTGTCCCTATATCCAATACATTTACGAGCAAATTTTAAACATTGAATACAATATCTAAAAATTAGAATTTCTTCTTTGAGATGTATGATAATATCTATTTCTTCTTAGGTGGCATCAAAGAATATCTACCATTAAATAGATCCTATACACATTATAATAGAAAATTTCATTTCATAGATAGCCACATAATGTAAGATTCATTAGGTGAAATATATTTTTGTTATCATTTCTCCACATGTATCCTTCCTTTGAGAACCTCCTTGATTATTCATTATTCCTTAATGGTTGAGGATTATTTCCATCAATCTATTTCAATTTATTTTTACTAGTCTTAAATGATTCTTCAGCTAACTCAATGTTGATGATGACATCATTAACCTTATTCATTCCTTTATTTTGGTTACTCACTACTCTATCCATTGAAATATCACTATCATGGATGAACCCACTTTAATCCAATCATGTGGTAATTTTATCATTGGAAATTTTCTTAATACTATATGATGCTCTCTCGGATCTTTCCATATGTTCTACATTTTATAAACTTCCAAATAAAAAATTATTTCTGGGTTTATCAAATCTAACTTATGATCCAAATTTCATTATATGAGTGTAAATATCATATTATAGAGATTAAATATTCTTATATATCTCATTTATGTTATAATTAAGAGAATTAATTTTCTTAGTTTATTCTTATATTTTAATTTTAAACTCTCTGAATCCACTTATAACTTCATTATTGAGATTTTTTTCAGATCCCCCTATAACCAATCAATTTCAGCTTCAAACTAATCAACGTAATCTGAATATTATTTTATAAATCCACCAAGATTTCTATTTTTCTTCCATTTAATGTAAATATTGTTATGTTCTCTTTATAACTCTAACATCAAATCAAAAACACCTCCAGGTACATAATCACATTATTTTTATGCTTCCCCTTTTTTAATAGTTTCCATCAGAGCATATTATTTATCTAAAAAAATCTATATATTATCTACCTCTATAATGAATTATTTTAACAAAATATTATTTTATTAAAAATATCATTCATTGAACTTTCCTACAAATAAATTAGTTATTCTATAGTATATCCTTGTAGGATATCTACCATGAGGCTTTTAAGTGATTTCTTTTTCACTATCTTTGTTATTAAATTTTTTCCGAAATCACACAGTAATGTGACTAAATTTACCACATTTTAAGAATACCATAGGTAACTTTAGTTCAAATATTCCCTTTCCTCTTTTGAAATTTTATAAACAGGAGATAATAATTCCTCATCCATGTCCTCTTTATCATTTTCAACTTTAGAAATGTCATGTTTTTAAAAAAAAAATCTATCTCTTTACTTGGGTGTGTTAATCATGTTTCTACCTTAACTCACATTTTATATTCCACAATACTTCTTAACATATCACCAAGATAAAATAAGGATAATATCTCTCTCCAAAAGTATAAAAAATTAGATTATATGAAAAAGTAAGTCATTGATTGATTTTATTAACAATTTTTATATCATTTATCTCTTCTCTAAACCCTCAAATAACTCTAAAAACCATAGTTATTCTATTGAAAAACTATTAGCATCTTTATCAAGATACATATTATGATCTCAAAATCTATTATGAAACACTTGATGCTTTGATTCCATTAACCTACTATCCACTTAATATATATTCAAAAAAAAATCCACATAACCTTATTAGTGATTAAAATCATCACATTGTAGTAGATATGATATGTTTGAGATCCAGTAAGAGTATTATATGATTTATCATTGATATCAATAAATTTCCTATTATCATTGGTTATATATTAACTGAAACTTATTGTTTTTATTTTTTAAACATTGTTATGGAAAATTGATAATCCATGCAAGTACAAAATATAAATCATAATGTACAATAAGATATAAATGAACCATTGAAATCTAATTTAATCTTATAAAACATGTTCCTACTAAATAATTTAAAATGTAGTTTATTTACCTTTTTATCCATATCATCCTTTATAAGGTCTTAAAACCAATAATCCATCTTTTCCCATATTTTCATGTACTCCTCTATTTTTATCTTCCCTGCATTGAATCCTATTACGAAAATAGTGGAACTCCCCTAGTATTAACTGAGTTCTCCCTATTTTTGTACTACAAAATAAATATTTGATTCCTATAACAAACACTTTGATAACACTTGTAGAACCCCAGGACACCCTGAGAGTGGAGGGGTGAGTCTTGGTGTCTAATTTTTCGTTTGAAACAAATGATCTTGTACTAATGTTTTCAAGGACTAGTAAAACATATATGAAAAATATCCATATTAAAAAAAATTAAAAATTCTAGAATAAAATACAAAACATTGAAAATATTAATTAGTTCACTGTAAATGTCTACATCTAAGGAGCACACAACAATGATGTGTCGATGTGCCAAAATCCCCATTACTTCACTGGTTTTTTTTTCTATTGTAGATTTCTACCATGTTTACTCTATACCAAGAACACTACCATTTCAATTTTTAGGGTTTTTTTACTCTTCTCCAAAGGGAAACCCTCTCTTATTCTCCTCTAAACTACTTTGGTTGGAGGAAATAGATATTTCAAATATATGAAGGTCTTTTTTAATATATTTAAATCATTAATATTTATCACTGGCAGCATGAAACCCTTTCTACATCACGATTTCTATTTTATGTTATTTTTAATGATCAATTAACTGAATATGGATTTTCAATACTCGTTGATGTAAAACTCTGGTCACATAACTCATGAATGTAACTATTGCTTCAGACTAACGGTGCCTAACTCTTTTCAGAAAATCCTATGTATGATACCTCAGGAGTGTATCACCTTCATATGACCTACTATTAATGAACTATTCAACAGTAGTAACACCAAAAAATCCTTTATTGTAAATCAATTTGTGTGACACTATTCACATGACTCCAATCACATAACCAATCTATAGAAACCGCTCTGTGTGACCTCGATCACATGACCAAGTCATAAAAAAACTTCTAAAAAAATAAGATATGTTTAACCCCTTAATCCTCTAATTTAAATCTTAATTGTGTGAATAGTGGTATTTTATAGATGATTTTACACCAAATTAACTCCAAAAAACATGCTTAGTCATCCATTCTACCAACGTCAAGGCTCATTTACATCGCATTCATTCGATTTCACAACATTCAGTTTACATGACTCCCTTCGTGTAAACCAATTATGAATTAAACATTCATCATGATCCTCCCTATATATGTCATGTGATCCATTTAATATTTTTCACTTGGTCAAGATTCATCATGAGACTCTTGCTTCAAATGATGTATGTCATTTACAGTGTATCATAATTTATGTGATTCAACTTATATGGTCATGTAATTCCTTCATCCATATGTTATTCATATTAACATGATCACTTGATCCTTTTATAATTATATGATTGTTGAGCCTTAAGGGTTTATACGATCATGAGATCCTTAAGGTTTTATATAAAAACCTCATCTTTTCCCCATATTTTAATCATGATTTTTTGGAAACCACTAGAAAAAACACCATATTCTCCAAAATTATCTAAGAAAATATCTTGGATTATTCTTCATAATCACCATACCCCTTAGTCATCAAACTCCATGATTACACTAGAATAATATTGACAACAAACAAAACACAATTCCTCTAACTCAAAGCACCATAGTTCCAACAAAAAATAAATGTGATATATATCCTTTCTGGATGAAAATATAAGGAATAAATTTATTAAAAGTAGATGGAAAGAATAGTTTTTTATAAGTTTGATTTCAAATTTTTTATTTTTTTTATAATTACTAACAATTATCATCTTAATGATTTTCCCTTAATTAATAGAAAATGAGGAGATATCACTAAGAGATCCAATCTCAAAACATATACCCTCATACTTTATCTCAGGGAGGGTATCTATTAATTGAAGTGGAAATAATTGTTCAAATTTTAAAAAAAATGATATTTGAGTCTTTAATTTTGGTAGAGATTATCCCTCCTTCCCCCCAACAAGACCTGAAAAATGAAAGAAGGTATATATGACCAAAAAGGAAACATATTTTATAGAATAATCAAGGTATGTAACAAATAATATTTTAAAGAGTTATATAAGTTATTTAAGTAAATTTAAACTCTTTATAGATTTTAATTATCTAATATATTTTTCAATTATTATATAATAGAATCCGTTGAGGAGATGAGCATATAAAATAGCTTCACACCAAAGGGTTGGAAACATATTTTAACTATTGTGTTAGGAAACCCTAATCACTCGGGTTTCATATAAGGATATGAGGTAGGCGTGTCAATTAAAAAAATTGTTTGGTTATCCTGGAACATCCCCAAAGGAGGAGTTATATAATTTAAAATATATTATTTAAAAGTTAATATTCAAAAAATGGGCGAGACAATGAAGTAATGGATTAATGATTTATTATAGTTGATCTTTTCTAACATGTATAGATAGTTTTAGGATATATATCCTACTCTTCCACATTCTTATATATATCTCAATCCTCTACCTCCACCTCTATATCCCATTCCCAAACCTATTACTCCATATCGTCCCATTATTGTGAGCTATATGTTTAGGATCCCTGATATTATATTATAGCATATGGGTCCATATATTATATTAGGGATAAATTAATGCCTTAGTGGATAAAGATTGATTAGTGTAGAGAAACGATACATGATATTATAGAAGCATCAGCTAGAGTACCATTTCCTAAAATAAGGTTTCTATGGCTGGAAAATGTGTCCATAATTTTTTACGTTGACCATATATACTTTTTTGAAATCATACTTTTGAGGTATGAATATAATATAACCATTATTTTTCATATTATTGTTAATTGTTTTTTTAAAATTTTATTATATATGTGTGTGTGTGTGTGTGTTTATGTATGTGCTTATAGGAATATATTAATGATAAAGAAATTTTGTATTGAATTAAGAACAAATATTGATACCCCTTAGAATTTGGATACTACTTTCTCTAAAGGGATTTCTAAACTATCAACATTTGTTTTTACATTATTGGTTTTTTATGATATTTTAATGGATGTTAAAATTTGTTGGAACAGTATGATTGTGTTGATTTGTAAGATAAATTTTATATAGACAGTAATTTAAAAATTATTGGACCTCATAGTGAAAGAATTTTTTTCCACGTAATTCAATTATCATACTTCATTAAATTATATCAATTTTATTGATTAAACTTTATAATTATATTTTTTATTCTGTATATTTATACCCTTTTTATTCAGTATGATTCAAAGTTAGTTCGTGGATTCATGAATGCATAATTTATTTCTCCAATAACCAAGGTAATGAAGGATAATGAAAGAAAATAATATATTTCTAAAAGATTTTATAATGATACAATTTAGTATTTGATGTTTTTTTATCCCGATTGGTATTAATAGTATATTTTATAAATCATTATTCTATTAATTAAATAACCAAAAACATTATATTTTTTCATATTAGTGGCCATTATATGTTGTTTGTGGTTTTTCTAAAATAAAATATATCCTACTGGTTATGCTTAATACATAGTGATGTGTGAGAAAACTTTAAATAATAATTTTATACATGAGTTTCATTATTTGAATAATTATATATTAAAATACCTTTTAATTTTATTTCATACATGTCATCTTAGAACATGGAATGGGATTACAACAAACAGTCAATTGGAAAGTGGAAATAAAATATCAAATGTGTGTGTGTAGAGGTAACTTCATTTAAAATTAATACAATAAAGTATACATATAAAATATTTCTAGTCAAAAACTCCTTTACAAACAGAATATTCATCACCAAGAGGGAATGATGGAATACTGGTATTATGTTTTGAGATTTGTGTTTGAAATAATTTCTTCTGGGATAGTTATAAAATTTCAGAGGGTTACATTTTATTATAATAATTATTTTTATTTATCTTATAACTATATTTAAAATAAAAATTCAATGATTTTATTTTAATTTGTATATTTTTGATAACTCTCTACCTTATACTGGAATAGAATTAAACAATATATGAAGGGAATGGTAGAATTTTTTTTACAAGATAGATATAGTTTTAGATTATCTCTACTTTTAATATATATTTTGATGTTTAAATTTAAAAACATAAAAAAAAATTTAACTTCAAAAGAGTTGTGATATAAATATATTTTATGGAATTGTATTTTTGATGTTATTTTGTTATTGTTTCTATAGCTATTTCTGCTGGTTTTTGAAATATTACTGGTTGGGTAAACTATATTTAAAAAAATAGAAAATAATAAATTTTTTACATCAGTTACTTTATAAAAATCATAAAATCATTTTCTTTACATTTTTTTTAAATAATTGATGTAAAAAAATTCTTTTACATCTACTTTTAATAACCAATGTAAAAAATATTGCAGATTTTACATTTCATTTATTGTTTTTAAGATGGTTTTTATAATAACCAATGTGAAAATTATATAACAACATCACTTATAAAGACTTCTCTAATTAAATAATGTTAAAAATTAAAAAAAATGATGTTGAAAACCCTTTTTTGTACTAGAGTCTCTCATCTCTTAGATGTCACTTTGTTCTTATCCTATTATAACCTATACTTTATTGTCACTATTGTCTTTAATAGCACCTATTACATAAAAAAGAGGTCTCTTTGGAATGAATTGATGTATCTTAAATATGATTATATATTTATGAATAGGGTTAATTTTAATACTATTATGGGAATTCATGAAAAATAAAAAGTTCTTCTACAAGAGTTTTTTATATAAAGTTTCTTAAATTTATTGACTCTTGTTTACAGGCTAAAATCTTTTTAAATGGTTTAAATTTCACATGTAATGGGAAAATATTAAATGGGAAATAGGATATAAAATTCATCTTTTCCTTTATATCTATACATGGTAATTATCTCCACTCCTCAATTACATGTACTAATCTCACTATGAAATATTTGGATCACTCCCATATTCTTATATCTATGGATAAAGATGAATGAAATATTTATTTAACATTTAGGTTTAATAATTAATCAATAAAATATGACAATTTAAATGATGTATTCATTAGATAATGTAATAATCTTAACACTAATAATTCTTTCTAAAGACTATCTTCTAAACTGAAGAGTTCCAAGATTTACCTTAAAATATGGAGTAAAGATAATTTCAATAATTTTTTTGTATAGATTAAGTAGTTTGAAGCTAAGTTTCATGACATGTAAAATTTTACTATTGATCATGATCTCCCCAATGATAAATAGATTCAACAACAATGTAAACATTATGTAATGATTGACCTCAAGGATATTATTTTCAATGAGTAACGTTGTTTGAAGCAGTAGAAAGTGGAAGGCAATAACTCTATATTCCTTCATCTCCTATATTTAGAAAGAAAGGTCAGAAAATCTATCTCAAACCTTATTATTAATTATTTTATTTACTCCATTGGTAATTATATATGTAATTCCCTAATTAATTAATTTGAATCTATATTTAATGAACACAATGATTAAGGGAATAACACCCCCTTCTTTGATGTGATTCCTAATATGGTGAGTCACCTACAAAATAAATCTCTTATTGATATTACCTCTAAATATGATATTAAATATAATATATTTTATTTAAATATTGATAGAATATAAAGTCTTGGTGGATTCAACAATAAAATTTTTATGAACTTTAAGGACACTCTTAATGTAGACATATATTATATTATAGATGTGTTTTTATCTATTTTTTATTTCAAATGGTACTAGCTCATAGTTTTTTATTCTTATTACAAAGATAGATAATTACAAGGCTATCATAAAATCTATGCCCGTATTAGTTTCTAACACTCTTCCCAATATTATTTTGAAATTTCCAGAATATAGGATTGGTAATTTTCCTAATAATATTTTTACCTTAACAAATTTAGATTTATACCATGTAGGAAAATTCACGATTTCATTTACACAGCTTCAGAAGGAATTAATATTATTAAAAAATTAACTTAGGTCAATAATGTGTCTATAAATATTGACACAACCAAGGTCTTTCATACTCTAAACTATAACTTTATGTATAAGGTTTGTGAGAATTATGGTTTCTTTATGAGGTTAATTGATATATTACCGGTTATTATTTATATTTTTAGGCTATCTGTGTTAGTGAATGGAACTCCAAGAGGGATCTTTAAGGGTTCCATAGGGTAAGACAAGGTGATCCATTATCTACCCTCATTTTGATATAGTTGAAAATTAATTAATTAGATGCATTCATAATGTTATTAACAGTTTCTCTATTTTCCTCATTAACGTTTCTAGTAATCCTTATGTTCTTGCATACCTAATTAATGTTATTGATATTATATTATTTTTTGTGGCTGATGATAATACTCTTAGATGTGTTAAATACATCCTCTATCATTATGAATAAATCTCTAGAAATTTTATCAATTAGAGGAATTCCTTCATCATATTTGGTGAATGGTTCACGTTCTATAGAAAAAGGCACTTTACAAAACACTTATATATAAATCAAGGGGTACTACCATTTGAACACTTAGGGATTCATATTTTCATGGTAGAGTTAAGGCCTCTCACTAAGAATATATTTATTAAAAAATCATCTATCAACTCTCATGTTGGAAAGTGAAATCACTCTCATAAAAATGTGGATTATACCTTATAAATTTTTTTATAACATCAGAATTTGTTTATTAATGATACATTTATAAATGATTAAAGTTTTATCTTATGAAAATTGAGGCTTAAATCACAAATTTCTTTTTTACTGGATGTGTTTATTAGAAAAAACTGGTAATTATTTCATAAAAAAATGAACTAAACCAAAGATATGGGAGGAATTAGAATAAAAAAATAGTTTTTATTTAAAATTAAATATTCTATAAAATTATGTTTGTAATATTATATATAATAGTGATGAATAAAATATATTTCTTATATGATGGTTCATCAAAAAAATTAGAATGATAAATATGTTTTATATGATTTTTTATTTCTGGACTATTTTCAAAGAATCTTACTTTCCTCCACTTCCAAACTCTAAATGGTTTTCCACTATTATCTGAATTGAATGAATAGATTTCCTATTCCTTAGACACCCTACTAATGAAAAGTGTACCATCCCATATGCTTTGTCTAATTTAACTATCTCTTATGTAATTGTCGATGTCTATGACACTGGTTGATTTAAACATGTCGATGTTATTGTAGATATAAAGGGATACCAATTTATGAATCATGAAAAAAAAATTTGGAACTCGTTTCTTATGGTTAATTAATAACCAAACTATATTATAGATTTATTTATGGTAATCATGATAATTCATCAATGTGGATAAATTTTTTTAGAGAACCATTCATACCTCTAAAATGAATCATATTATTTGTGGAAAATCTGGTGTGGTGGAATGCCTATAGATGATAATATTAGAATTATTTGTTTCTTTATTCCTTATGTTTATTCTTTTTGTATGGGAAGCTCTGAATATATGACTCGTATTAATTTCAATTAATTTTTTCACATAGGATCCAGGAATAAATTTTTAATATGATCCACTATAACTTGATTTATTTGGATATGGAAGATTTTATGAAGGTGATATGTACTAACCGTCTCAATGGGAAGATTAATCGTTGTCTCACTGTTGTTATAGATTTAGGTTTTCACTATATTTGAAGATCAGGAAACCTAATGATTTATGAATAAATGGGTGAGACATTAAAAATAATCACTTGTAAAATTCCTAAATATATTCATATATCTATGAATATTCAATGCCTAAACATAAAGAAATACATGGAAAATCTCATTATTATTCACCTATTTAGCATCAAATGGGTCCCCAGAAGATGTATCACTTTAAAATATTTTAAATTAATATCACCCATTCCATATTATCTTAAATTTAACATTTATTTTATTTAATATAGAGTATCAAGAATTGCTAGTTTGAGCAGCATCTTTCATTCATGCATAGGATTCTTAAAAGGATCATTCTTTCATTTTTTTTGGAAACATATCAACACTTGAAACTGAGTTATAGAATGATATTTATTCCATGTGGTGTGCCAAAAATATTTGGGAGGGATAGAATTTGGATTTAAATTGATTCATCACTTAATTACTCTAATGTTAATCAATAATCCAATGTTTTCCAATGGATAATTTATAATGAATGGTTGGAATATCTTAATTTCATTAACAGTATTCAAAACATTGTTTCACATATCTTCCATGAAGGAATCCAAGTGGAGGATGCACTCTCAAAAAGGGAATATGAGTAAAGTTAGGCAGGATGAAAATCTAGGTTATATTTGGATCTCATGGAACTACACTTCTCAATTATTAGTGGGGATACTTATACTCATTTTTTGTAATCTTATCTAGTAAATCCCATTCGGTTTTTTTTAATAAAATTTATGGGTGTGGGCCCATATCTCACATTCAGACCTTATTTGAGTAATATTAATTACATTATCAATATTAATTACATTATTAAAACTAATTATTAATTTTAATAACTGTATTTTTAATTTAATTATTAACTATTAGTAATTATTATTAATTACTATTAATTACCGTATTATTATTAATAATTAAATTTTCAATTATTATTTTTTCAATGTTAGTTAATTATTAATTACATTATTATTATTAATTATGATTATTTATATGAATTACATTATCATCATTAATATGTTTTAGTAATAAATATTTCATTATATTATTATAAAAGTGGAACCTAAACCTCGCATCAAAAAATTAAAGGACATTAAGAATAACTCCCATGTAGGGGGGGTGTGATTCTAAGTAATATTATTGAATTAATTAAATTAAATTAAAAATGAAAATAAAAATAGTTAAATGATATTTAAAATTATATATATAATTATAAAAAATCAAAACAAACCGAAAAGTAAATTTAATTATATATCTATATATAAGAAGGCACCAAGCAGAAAAATGAGTTCTTTAAAAAATTAAAAAATGGTCATTCAAAAAAAAACCAACTCCTTGAATTTAAAAATGAAATTTTAAATAAAGTTTCTTCCCTAATAATTTTTGCCTTACCTTATATAAATTTACTTATTTTTGTTAATTATGAATTTTTCCATGCTTGATTTTTCCAGATTTAAGATCATTGGGTGATTTTTTTCATTCTAGGAACTTTTAAATATTTTAATATGATTAAGATCTACCTTAAAAATATTCATTAATCAGAGTATTCAACACACCCATATCATTCAGATTCACTATTCCCCTAGTAATAATAAATGGGGTGCTAGTTTTTAGCATGAGAAATATGGATTCACTTTATAATCCATCATTTTTATCACAAGGAAATAGTTGACCAACTCTTCCCAATATTCATACCATTGGTTTCATATCCTCCTTTCCGTCCATAGCAATGATGCATGTTATCATATCAATGTTTCCAATAATAAGATATATAAAACTTTATAAAGATTATCTATCAGAATAAAACACTTCATATATCATTTTTAGTTACTGAAAAATAATATAAAAAATATATATATAAAAAACCAAAAAAGAAACCATAAAATAAAGAAGCTAACCCCCCCCCCCCATTGGGAAAGAGTTTATCCTTCCCCCAACGCGGCCTAAATATAAACTCAAATAACACTAAAAGGTATTGGAAATACCATAACAAAATTCTATGGAATAAGAGCTAAAGAAACATTTGCATACAAAAAATGCATGAATCTTAACAGTGATCCACCCAACACAATGAATCATTGTAGCTGCTTCATTTACAAAAGAAATTCCTATAAACCTAATGTCAAAACAATATCCTAAAATCAATTAAAATATCATTATTGTCAATAAATATTAAATATCTTCATATTGAGCCTATAATAACATCTTAAACTTAACCTATAAAACAAAAAATATGACAAAAAACGTTATTAATTAAAATACCACAAATAATTGCCACCCTCTTAAATGAAATACATCAAATAGACCACCATATTCACAACACATAGCATCGAGGAACTAGAAAACCAAAAATATTTCCATCATCACTACATCCAATATCCAAAAAAACAAAAACAAAATCCATAAGAAAAAACCCAAACTAAACAAAAAAACCCTAAAAAAATAAATCTTCACAAAATTATCAAACTAAACCATCTTGAAAAATCATTACCCAAAGACTCTTCTACATATCTCCTACACTTATCAACACTTATGAAACCTTTGATCCTTTATATCCCATGTTTTATCAATCATTGAATAATTTTAATGATAAAAATCGTAAAATAAATATTAATATTTTAAAAAATATTAATAAAAACTATTTGTTGTAATTATTTTTAAATATTCATTTTCATTAAATAATAATCCTTCAAAATATAATCATTAATACTAATATTAATTTTTTCTTTTTTTATGATTTTAATATTTTAAGTAATTAAATAATTTCTATTTAGTATATATCACATTCATACGAATAAATTTTGAATTCCAAAAATTCCATTCCCATGTACATGCTTAATAAAACTATAATCAATAATATTTTTATAAATATATCAGGTAAATTTTCCCTTGATCTAAAATATTGAAAATCAATCTAGTTATTCTTCAAGATATTTTACATGAATGATAATAACATTCAATGTATATGTTTTTTTCTGATCAATTTTAATGCAATATTTCTTAATATGGGCCACATGAGAATCATTTTCTTTAAATAATATGGATAAACTTCCTTTTATAATTATGTCTCTTATTTTATAAATGTGTAAAGTCATTGACCAAATATTATTAACTTGTATCATGATGTTTAATCACCATAATATGATTTAAAAACATTATAACAAATTTTTTTATATGATTGACAAGAAATGATATCACCTCTTATCAAGAATAAATTTTTAATCTATAATTTTGTTTTTTATAAATCTCATAGATATCCAAAATCTACAAAATCATCTACTATTTTCATTTATATGTCTAATTATAACAAATATAATTTAATAATTCCATAAATATAACAAAAAAGTTCAGAAATCATTCTAATGTATTTGTGTAGGATATGAATTATAATTCTTTATAATTAAATATAAATAACTATATTTAGAAAAAAAATATAAAGATACATAATAGCTCAAATTTTATTAATACATAAACCCTATAGACCAAAAACCTCTCCATTTTCCTCATAATGTTGGAATGGATTTTTTCAAGATTTATTGTTCTAAAAATTATTAGAGAACTTATATTAGAAAAATATTCTTACAAACTATATATATTATTATATTTGGATTTATTTATTTCCATTTTACTTAATAAATATTCCTTAATATTAGGGGAATAAATAAAAAAAGGTAAAAATAGTACATGAAATAAATAAAACATCATTCGTAAATAACATTATTCTATTGGGTTAAATTAAATATGTTTCACCAAATCATTAATTAGGTTAACATGTCCTGATATAAAGTTAATGATTGTCTCTATTGATCATATATTATAAAAATATTTTTATTTTTATGAATAAAGTGTGTTGTGTTGTTGTCTGATATGAATATATCACCAATATTAGTTTTAATTACTGAATTTTATTCATTTTTCCTAGTTTTTAAAGTAAAAAAATTAAACATCATATTAAAATACCTATTGTTTCATAAAAATAATAATATTACAAAAATAATTAAAATAAAAATAAAAAACTATATTATGTTTTCTTGTTATCAATATTTTTCACCAAAGAAAAAATAATTTGAAAAATAAAATTCAAATCACATAAGAATCATGGTTCTCATTGAATTTTTATTCTTTATATATTCCCTTAAGTTATTCATTATAAAATTTACCAAGGTGATCTGGTGTTTTTCATACTTATAAACAATTTCCTTTGGATATATAGTCTCTACTATAAAAAACAATGTCTTCTCTATAATGATTTTTGTGAAACCATCATATATGTTTTTCATGAGTTTCATATATGAATAATTTATAATAGTTTTTAAAGAAACCCATCATATATTATATTACTTGTTTCGGAAAAAAATTATTCTTTACCACATGTTGGAACATTTATGATGGCTTCATAAACTACTATATATATTTCATATATATGATGGTTTTTTATAAAACCATCATATATATTTAAATCCAAGTGATAATGTAGAAAAACTATAAAAAAATTATAAATCATTTATGGATATATTGTTGTTTTTTAAAAACTACCATATAATTTTATTATTTTGTTTACTCGGTGTTCAAACTTCATTCCACACTTCTATCTAGAACTATAACCCTAAAATATTCTTATTTTTTTAATGAAAATAAATATCCTCCTCCTTGAAATGAATCTATATCACCTTAACATTCAATTTTTCTCTGATCATTAATGTTTCACTTTCAATTAAAATATCTTCTATCATTTTCATTTTCATTATGGCATCCTCTACTGTTATTTTCACTCATTTAGTAATTGAAACCATGGGTGTTTTGTTTTAATTTACATATCAAATTTATGATCTTAAATGTATATGTTTTTGTGTGTATTTGAATATATATGTGATGGACCATACACACCATGGTGTGATATCAACGTAAATTTACCATTCTTTATCAATTTTGTTGATTTTTGACTATTAGAGTTGTTGGTATATGTCAAGGGTCAGAGTTGGAAGAAATGGGATTAGTGGTAAAAATATTTCCAATGTAACAGATATAATTATGTTCTCAATAGCATAGTACCATGTAATCACTGGATAAAATAAGAAGGGGGAAATCCTAGGTGGTCCATCAGCCATCTACCGATCTCTGGGTTGGTACTCGATGAGGGAGGACCCAGTACCGAGTGGTCTCTAGACTATTTTTTATTATAAATTAAATTAAATTATTTAAATGATAATTTATATAAAAATTTGGTCCTTCTTTCCTCCAACTAATTAATGTGACCCTCCCTTCTATATATTTCTCACCCTATCAAAGGTGGATACTACCTTATTACTTCCAAAAATCTAGCACCATTAGTCTCAGTGTATAGACATGGGTAAGCATAAGCCTTATCCTCGATATATTTAATCCATCTCTCACAAATTGGCCATTATTTTTGTGAAATCCATAAATTAAGGGTTTTTCCAACTTTAAGGATTTCTTCAAATTGAAGAAAATTCATCTAAAAATATCTGGTGTTTGAGAATCTGTAACTATGGGGTAGGTGGTCTATATATATTCCAATTTACTTATAAGATTTTTATGTGTCATTTAATAAAATGATTTTTAGGTTGGTTTGCAGGACATGAAATGTTATCTAAATGAGTTTCCTTGTATTTTTGAGTTTAATATAGACTAATAGGGCCATGAGTGGTTCTATGATTCTTACACTTTAGTATCAATCTCATTAGTTACCATGTTTATATATTGTAAGTGTTATAATGGAAATCATAATATAAGAGTGGTTGAATTGATATTATATGGATTAGTGTACCATGTCATGCACCTTGAAGAATCCCTTAATGATAGTTAACTTCTGTATATGAGGTATTGGCATGGGTTCAACCTTATAATTAGATTTCGATATTATTTAATTTTTTGAATAGTGTACTTTTCCAGTGGTTAAGGGGATACTTACCCTGGATTTAAAAATTTATTGGTAAATGAAACCATGGGTTGTAAATGGGAAAGAGGAATTAGGTTTGACAACTAGCTGAATTTTTAGTATGGAAATAGAATCGAATGTCATGACAATTCATGTTTTTTGTGGAAATAAAAATTTAAATTATTCAAATTAATTATTGGATATAGTAAAGGGATTTATATTATATTCGAATCCACATTCAATATAGAATTAGGTTCAGTAGCTATACATATACATTCTTTGTCCTGGTAATGAGGTTCTACGCTATACCAATTCACTTTTAAATTGTAATCATGGTGGAATGTTAATCATATCCATAAATTTTTATGACTGTTGGATTGAATTTTATTCCAATCAAATATTTGACTTTGGTTCTGGGTTAGAAGTAACCCAAACTAAGTACATTGAACCTTGTTGTTATATGAAGTTTGATGTAATTCCAACTGAATCGTTATACTTGATGGTTATGGAATGATTGATTATTATGTTAACATAAATCTTTGTGTCACTTCATGATTGATATATGGGTTAACTCAATTTATCATAAGGTATAGTTGATCACCAAGTTGGGTGTTTATAACTCAATGATGAAA
This sequence comes from Viscum album, assembly GCA_963277665.1. Taxonomy (NCBI): domain Eukaryota; kingdom Viridiplantae; phylum Streptophyta; class Magnoliopsida; order Santalales; family Viscaceae; genus Viscum; species Viscum album. The sequence continues at coordinate 747,150,191 of OY728125.1, forward strand.
TGAGTATTTATTATTATTATTATGTGTGGGAATAACACATTATACATGCACATATATATTATGTATTTTTTGAAAGACATTATTGGTGGAGAACTAAATACTATATTTCTCACACCCTACACATGCACTTTAGTGTGCATGAAAACTTTATAATCCCGGATGGAGGTAAGGGAAAGGGAAAATGATCGATGAATGAGTTTTTTGGATGGAAAGAGTGGGATATGGGACTAGGTGGAGACTTAGACCTGATTTTTATTTTATTTTTTCCATTATTTTATTATTTTTGGACATAATTATATATGATTGGCCCATTGGGAATGTATTTTTCTATATGTATCACTTGTATGGTATTATATTGGTTTATGTTATGTTGTATCATGGGATTATTTTTATGGTTGTCTTATAGATGTAATATTTATATTTCGTTATTATATTATGGATGTTGGTTTAAATTTATTTTTTATCATTGTTTATGCTTATCTAATAAATGGTATAGTCTCCCTAAGATACTGATAAACCCTTAACACTATTTAGTGACCTATGGAACATGAGGAGGTATGCCTGAGGATTTTTGGCACCCTCAAATGATCACTATTGAGGCTGAATGGTCTATAACGATACTAAAAATTGATATTAATGTCTTGTTTTGTTTTATTTTACTATATGGGATATGGTGGTTAGATATAGTAGTGGTTGAAACTTAGGATTTAAAATATACTTGTGCATAGATATCACCTATATAGGGAAATACTATTTTATTAGGGAAGGGGATTATTATTATTAATTTATAAATATTATTATTTTTTGATTTTCAAAGAATATGATATGTGATTTATTGGTTATTATTTTACTCTTGATCTAAGGTGGAAAGAGGGCATATGTTTAGGCATCATATTCAATATATAATATTAAAATGATATTTTTTATGCTTGTATGTGATTTATAAACTATTTATATAAAGGTTTTTGGTTATTTAATGTTTCAATAATAAGGTATATAATTTTTTCATATATAATATATTGGTGGAACTTTTCTTGGATAAACTTATGGTTATTAGTTTTTATTATTGATTTTACTTGATAACTGCTTATATGAATATTACATGTGTTATATACCTAACCCTAAGAGTAGATAGGTTGTTTTGGGGAGTTCTTGATTTGTACAAGATCCATGGGTGGATAATGTATTTATAGTAAAGTAAAATATGATGCCTATTACTTATTTTACTAAATTATGATATTAAGAACTATGTAATATGTTTTTGAGCCTTGTTTTTTGGAATTTTAAATATATGATACCATGAAAATCACTCGTATATTTCTAAAAGGGAAGGGATGAGCATTCCCTATTGGATATGGCATCATAACCTCTTGTTTTAACATGGTTTTATATGGATGAGTAGCTATAATAGATTTGTATTCATACTATACAGTCGATGGATTATGGGTATTTATGATTTTATCCTTCTATAATTGATTTAACAATAGATTTTAAAATATATCATCGACCTCTATTTATTGGTGAGGGTTTTCCATGGGCTTATAATTTTTGTATCTGTCCTCTATATTCTATTTTGGATCAAATAGAACCACACCCCTTTCAATTAGTATGGAGATAGTGATTTATATTCTTTGAAGACCAACTAAATGATAATGGGACATATTGGTTCAATAAAAATATATTGAGGTGTTATCCAAGAAGGATTTATAGGTTTATTTATTTGAAAAGTAATTTCATATGAATTTAAGTTCATATGGGGATCATGAGTTTATGTATTTTTTCTATAGGGATATTTATGTGATGAAGTATGTGGCATAATTTATATATTTGATATTATTTACACACATGATGGTGGGTTATTGGACCATCATGTTTAAATGATTTGAGGATAGTTTGGGGAACATGATGTGGGTTCAGGAAACTAATTTTCACATAGAATATTTTACTAATGTTGTGAACAATTTCCTCATTGTTGAAAATAACATGGTTGTGAGTGCAGCATTAGTAAAGTCTACGTCTTTTATGAGCTCATGGAGTGAATCCTTGGGTGGTATGAACCAATTATTTGATAATTACTTTTAAGGTCGTGATGGGTACGAAAACTTAAATTTTGTTTTATCTTTTACCAATTAAGGGGAGACTCTATGTAAATACCTATCTTAGTATGGGTTGATAAATTCTATGGGAATTTTAATTTTTTTCCTTGGAGCAAGGTTCCTTCTGATAACTAGAGTTTATATTTTAATTTAAAGTGTTTAAATGTCTTAAATATATGTTATTTCAGGAGTAACAATACCTAGGAAATGTTTAGTTCCTCAAGTGACCAAATTGGTTATAACATAGCACTATTTAACTTTTCCTTATGCGAAACGGATTGCTAAAAACTAGGGGGAGATCCTATCAGAAATGAACAGAAAGAAACACCTTGGATGGAAATTTTAGATGAGCATGGTGGATATTAAACCCACCATGTCATAGTGCCTAATATTGGGCGTTTTTTAGGATTTTTGTGCATGAGGGGCTCCACTAGTAGTTCATTGGGTGGTAAACATGATCTAGATAAGTGTTTCACTGAGTTTCTTGGCCTAGTGGGTGGCCAAAACAGACAAGGAACCTCCACCATTCTATAGATTCTAGTTATGGTGTTATGGAGGACCTAATGGGGGATATGGTGAGGGACAATGAGGATTCGATATGGTACTAGTCATGTCAGGACTCCTCTGGGGATACTTAGGCATAAACTATACCATGGGGAAATCCATAGTTCAAGACATTGTTCTGCCTATGCATTTTAAATATTTTTTGATTCCCTATTTTTACCTCTTGATTTTAATACGCCTCATTCATCCTTTATTCTTACTCATCCACACCCAATCCAAGGGAGTACTCTCCCCTATCATCTCCATCAATCCCCTTATATTAGGGATGAGTTTGGTTAATTTTCATGGTGATTAATGGAAAGTTCTCTCCTATTATTCCAATTTTCTTCATTTCTTCGATTAACCAGTTATTTAAAGCATCACTGGTTAGGGTTTATAATACATTTCCATTGGATCATGGTGGAATCATCCCATTATTATATGTCTTTGGCATGAAATTGGTAGATGATATTATGAGGAAATTATTGCATGCCATCACATGCCATTTTGTTGAATGTATGTCTCCATATGAATTTCTCTAGGTTTTCAATTTAAAATGTTGAAATTGGATAAACATTATGATAGATTTGATGTTGAATGTTAGTTATTTTTTTCTAGATAGTGTTTGGGGTGAACCATGGACCATACATGAATTTTTGTCATTATTTTGGTGTGATGAGGTTGCTCGATGAGTTATTCGATGGTTAATATTAATCAATTTGATTTGTAAAATTAATTTTAAATTGTCAATTAGTTACAAATTTATTATAATTAATTAATTTTGGCATTATTTATTGAGTTAGGTTCACATGATATTTATGTGAGAATTGAAGGGACTTGGAAAATCCTAGGTGGAGATGGTTGGGCTGTGAATTAAAGGGAATAACTCCATTATTAAGTTGGTTGGTCCCCTGTGTATACTCCTATGGAATTTTTATTTATTTATATATATTATACTTTTTCATGAAATATATACACTAAGGGTTATTGGACTTTTTAAAATAAGTAAAGGGTTTATTTAAATGAAATCATTATATAAATTAAACAATGTTTCAAGGGAAACGATGGACCCTAGTGCACTGTATTTATGACAAAACCACTCATGTATGAGGCCTTGATTAAGATTTTGTGCCTTATAATAAAAATACTTGTAGGAGAGAAAACTTAAAAGAGTTATGTAAACATATTGGACATTGATAGCTTCAATTAGTGACCTCCAGGTAGAGGTGAGTGATAAATTAATATAGATGGCCTAAGGAGTATCAATGTGGGAAACTTGAGATGCCGTAAATACTTTAGGCTAGTTGAGATAAGTAGGTGTGTGTGTTCCTCCCCTATTGAGATGTATATACCTTGGTGCTTATACCTTAGGTATACTATAGATATGTTGGGTTAATGGACCTGCCTAAGATATCTTGGGAAGTGACATGGGCATTCTTCCATCTCTTGAGACCAATGTCAATTAGGCTTATCTTATGAGGACAATGAGGTTGTGTCATGATTTTAGTCGTGTTGAGTAATTTTAGGACCTTTAAATGATAGTCTTGGACCCAAGTGGTGGAAATAGGATAGTTCAAACTGGGAAGGGTGTCTTGGAAGAGATGTAACATAGGATACCTATATAGAATCCCCAAGAGTGTGTAAACCCCTAAAATAGTTTATATAGGAATGGGTAGTAATGATTACAGGTACCACCTTAGAACATGGATCAATGAAAATATTGATATATCTCTAGTAGCTGATGATACGTCTTAAACTTGATAGCTTGACCTCAAATTGTGAGATCAGTTCACGTAGAAGGCTTCCCCCATCAAGATGGGTTCTTTAAAATGATTTGGGTGGGATAAACTATTCAAAGAGATGTATTGAGATACATGGGATGACTTTAATAATCTTTTTAGTTTTGTTCTTCATGCCTAAGATCAATTTATAATAGCTTTGAAACAGTACTTGGATTCATATGTGTTATGTTTTGGATTTCCTTAGACATGATCCTTGGTATCAAGGTAGGGGTTGTAACCCTCCTAGGTTCCCTCTAGGATAATTTGGATTACTTTAGACATGCTACATGGAATTGGGGTAGGGGATGTGACCCTTCTAAGTTTTCTTTGATCCAATTTGGATTTCCCAAATACATACTCCTATGAATATGTCATTAATCTTGATACTACCAGATTTTCAAGGACTTTCTCCTAGGAATAATCCATGGGTCTGATATTGGTTTACATAGCTATGTGAACTACTCAAAGACACTAAAACACTAGTAAAAATAGGTTTGGGTCAATCTTGGGTGTTTCTCTTGAACCCAAGGATTGGAAGTGGTTAATTATTTTTTCTTTATTTTTGTTTATTTATTGAGATGAGCATGTTATATGTGTAGGATTAATTTATGGGTTTTGTATGGAACAGTATTGGTGGTGACCTATTAATTTATAATCATACCCTACTCAAGCAGCCATGACATTTGGGTTTCTATATAGATCTCACTATTTTCATGTTCTGATAGGGAAGAGGCCCTATAATGATCATTCATATGGATAACTTGGATAGTGTCAGGAGATGGATAAGGTACGACTTAGGGATATATTAGAGCATCACATATTTTATTTATATTTTTATATTTTTTTCTATGTGATTGGCCCAGTGGGTGATTATTCATTGTATGATGGAATTACTATTGGTATTTATAGATATGTATTCTTGCATTCATTATTTATTTTTTATTATTCTTTTATATTACTTCCATGTACTCTCATTGGTGTTTATTATTTATGTATTATTTTTTGTTATATTTTTATTTCACATTCTAATATGGGGGTATAATTTCCCCACGATAACACTATGGACCCACACTGCTAGTCAACAACATTTAGTGTACATGGATTACAGTTATTAAGGGAATGGCATTTTGGTTCTTGTTTTCTACTATTATAGTTGATTTGGTTATTTTTTAAATTAATGATAATGTCATTTATTAAAATATTTGATTGATTCATTTTTTAACTCTTGGACCATTGGAAAGATTCCATAAACATGAATTATAATTTTCACATAGTATTCACTTTACATACACATTATTATGTGTGATTTATATCACTAACAATTTGGGGTTCAACTATTTAAAGAGTCAATAATAACTTATATGAAAATTTCTTGTATAACTTTTTTGTGGAATTCTACTCAACTAAACTATTATATATTTTTCATTGATGACAGGTAATGTGGATTCTATAGAGAGATGATCCCTAATGATGACTATGAAATCCCACTTGAAATTTATATATAGTGTCCCATAGAGAGTCATTATAGGAATTTGATACCTTAGTTCTGGTTATAAATAAGAAAATAGGATCAATTATTTAAAGTGTCAACAAAAACCTATATGGTATTTTCTCATATATATTTTTCGTAGAATTATACTTAACAAAACCATATAACTATGGTATACTCCATAAAAATCATCATGAAAAGACGTTATTATATACATATTTGACTAAGTTCATGGTTCTTGAGGGGCTACTATAATATATTGATTTCTAGTGAGGATCAGTGCCCTTATAGTCTAATGAGTTAGCATCTTATGCCTGATATGTATATATGAGACCCGAGAATCAGTGTGTTTTAACACTAGAGTTGTTGATTTATGTTTGATATGGGAATAAAGATGTGTTTATTTTGAGTTTTAAACAACAAGAGATATGATTTATGGTATATTTTGGGTTGTATTGTTTCTTAGGTGGGGTCAGTTATTAGTGATTTGAGAATTATGGATGAAGTGAGATTCATTATAAGAGGGTGACATGAGAAAGGGGTTAGATAGGATTATGAGTGCCTTTATAGATATGATATTAATGGGTAGAATCATTATCTTATGATATCTATTCATATGAGATGCTACCAATTATATGTTATATGAAAATAGTTTCATTGGGATTCTCAATGTAAATCACTTGAGGTTCATTGAAATCAAGGTTTGGTTTCAAAGGAAAATGATTAATAGGACGCATGGCCCTATTAATTTTGGGTGTGTTTGTGTATGGGATGGTTAATTATGATCCTAGATGGTTGGATCTATGTTAGATAAATCTTGAGTATATTCTTCTTGTTTTTGAGATGAAATTGGTTGGAGGGTGATTGTGCAGTAGAAATTTGTACAGAGAAATGCCTGATTTTGAAGTGAAGCACTGAGGGTGCTTCTATTTAGATGATACTGACATGAATATTGAGAATGATCAATGGTTTAGGTATGTGATCCAAGTTCTAATCATTTAAAAATCATGGAATCTTATGTCAAGAAGGTGGTATATAAGTGTACACTCATTGTATTTTGATGAAATTGAGATAGATCAACAAGAGTTCATGTGTGATCTGAGGACCAATAGAGTTATGAAATGATTGAGATATTGGTTTATTGATAGTTTTTATTAAATTGAAAATTCCCCTCTATGGTGAGAGGTTACATTGTATATAGATCAAGGTACCATGATTTGGTTGACTGAGTGTGCTCCTCAACAAGTACTACTAGGGAGTCATAAAGATAAAACCCATTGAAGATATACTCAAGGAGCATTATGATGAAAGTGGTATGGTGGGGATTTCACAATTATTCATTTGAGGGTGTGACCCTCATCATAAATGGTACTTCAGTTGATTGTCTAGGATGATGTCCCAGATGATTTGACAATGTGTAGTAGTTGATGTTTTATATTGATTCTTGAGTATGAGTAGAGAGATCATTTCAATTCATTGTGTGTGGTGATGGATGGAGTGTGGAACATAGAGGAATGACCCCATGCTGGAAGGGCCATGGATGTGATGATACTGGTGTTTGGATGGTCATTTTGGATTTTTGGATATAGGTGAGTACATGAATCTAATTTATCTAGTCCCATGTTGAATATCATATTTGGGATTTAGAAGAATTCTTAGATGATGTATATGTGTTTGTATCAAGATCAGGGTGTATTTTCATGCGATCCAAGGGTGAGTCAGATCGATGTTACATTTGTGATCACAAAGAGAGCATGATATCTCTTAAATGGTTGAGGATCCAATCATGAAATTACACTAGGAGTCAAGTTTGAATTTTTCTTATTACTGTATGGATGATTCTGTGTTGAATTCAAAGGAAATAACATTGGGATCTATTGATGTGACAGGGAATTAGTGGGAATAACCAATCATTTTTTATAATGGTTGGATATAAAAGGTATGACATATGCTTATTTTGGGTGCAATGATATGAAAACTACACTGATCATGTCTTTAGACCACTATGAATGTGTTATAGTAGGTGATTCCAATGTTAGGGATCACCATATCTCAAAATCAGTTTGTATGATTAGAGACATATAGTGTGGGAACCTTAAGACATGTAATGAAATGATTAATGAACTATGGTTTCCCATGATAGACAGGAATGGGTAAGTGTTGTCTAAATTTTTTGGTGATTCTAAAGGGTGGTGGATTCATTTTCAATTAATAGTGTTCCTCTTGTTGATATTTTCATAGTAGAATATCATTTGTAATTTAAAATAGAACTTGGTGAATTGATCATGAATCAACAACTTAGATTGGTTGAGGTAAAAGGGTGAATGTCTGTCGAGGATTCTCAAGGATGAGTAGCACTATATAAGGGAAGTTTTAAAGACCTGTGTCTATTTGGGTTGATAAATTCTATGGGAATTCACAATTTTTATCCTAGGGGTGATATTTTTTTTGTGAAAGGAGGTTTAGATTGGAATTATAAGTGTTTTAAAATCTCAAGGAGATGCTTTAAAAATGAGGATCAGAACTCAAGAGGAATTTGGGTTCTGCGATGAGTAACTAGGAAAGTATATAGTTTCCTTGGTCTTTTTCGCATGTGAAAAATCCTATAAAACACCCTATATGGGATTTTTGATGATTGTGGTGGTGGTTAGGGTCACACTTATTGTAAATAGACTAGGGGAAATCCCCCAGTTGGGTGTTTTGTTGGGTGTGGTGGCTGGGAAACCCACCACATTGTAGTGCCTAGAGATCAAAAATTTTTATGGACATGACACCTGAGGGAATCTACCTATGAGAGATTGGGAGGGTAAAATTCACTAGTTTGGTGTGTGGGGATACTATGGGGCCGCTCAAGGGTGCACCATGGTGTAGTGAATGTTGTGGGGGAATAAATTTTTATTCCCATGTGTTCTAAATTTTTATTAAATTCCCCATTTTCCCCTATCAATTTAAATACTTCTCCTTCCCCCCTTTTTCTATCTCACACATGCCCAATACAAGGGACGAATATGTCCTCACTTCTATCTCAATCTAATTCAATTGAGGGTTGGTTTTAGTGGATTTTCATGACGATTCTTGTTGAGTTATCTTCTATTCTTCTTTTATTATCCTTTCTTTTGATTATCAACTGATTTGAGATGTCATCAGTTAGGGTTGTTGATAAAATTCCACCAGGGCATGGTGGAATCATCTTGAAATGAAATGGATTTGGTGTGTGATGGGTACAATATATTATCAGGAAACTATTTCACATTATCGTACATTGTTTCATTGAAGGTATGTCACCATATAGATTTTTTATACGGTTTTGAATTCAAATTACAAAAATTGGATGAAATTAATGGGGGATTTATTTTCGGGTATCAAGGATTTTTCCTAGGATGGAATTAAGGGTACGCCGTATACCTTCAGTGAGTGGTTGATCATGATTTTGGTGCAATGAGGTCACTTGGTGAGACATTTAGTGATTATGAATAATAGATTTGATTTATAAAATTTATTATAAATTTTTAATTAATAATAAATTGATTATAATTTATTAATATGGGTGTTGTGGGTTTAGTTTAGTGCTCGGGATGTTGATTGAATCATGGATGAGACTTGGACAAGACTAGGAGGAGATGTTGGGATTCGAATTAAAGGGAATATCTCCATTATTTTGGTAGGTGGTCCCTTGATCATACCCCTATGGTATTTACATTAATTTATATATATATAAAATATGATATGAGGTTTCTCCACTGAGGGAGACTGGCCTTTTTAAATTGATGCAATGGTATATTTAAAAATTAAATTCCTTGATAAATTGAACAGAGTGCCAAGGTCCAGGAGGGACCCCTATGAACTGTCTTGGTTCCTCAACTATCAATGTTCAATTCCTTGATTATTATTGTGTTCTTTGAAATATAAGGACCCATATGGGTGAAAGTTTAAAGAGTTAATTGAATGTAGTATACCTTCATAGTTTCCCTTAGTGACCACCATGTATAGGTGAGTAATGAATTAAGATGGATGGCTTAAAGAGTATCCATGTGGTAAATATGGGATTCCTTAATTCCTTTGGGCTAGTTGAGATGAGAAGGGTAATGTGTTACTCTTCTGATAATATTTGAATACCTCAGTTGGTATACTTTAGGTATATTGTGGATAGATTGGTTGATAGGAATGGTCTAAGACAACCTATGAAGTGAGATTGGCATTATTCCATCTCTTGGGACTGATTTCGGTGAGGTTTATCATATTATCCATTGAGTTTGTGTTGTTATCATGGTTGTATTAAGAGATGTTATTCCCTCTGAGTGATGGTATTGGACCCGAGTGATGGAAATGGGATAGAGGAACTTAGGAAGGGTGTCTTGGAAAATATGTGACCTAAGGGGACTTGGAAGGTTCCCTAGTGATATATACACCCCTAAGAGGGTTCGTACAAAAATGGGTAGAGATGATTGTAGTTTTCACATTAGAACCCCAATAAATGATGATCCAGATACAGCTTAAGATTCAATGACAGGTTATGAAATTTATATTCTGACCTCAGATTAAGAGATGGGTTCAGGGAGAAGGTCGATCTCATCAAGAATTATTCTATGATATGATTTAGGTAGGACACACTACCCACCAAGTTGTATAGAGATATATGGGATGACTTGGATGTTACCTTGGATCCAATATATATTCATGATATCTATTTAAAATTTCTTTAACATAATCCTAGGATTAGGATGTGTTGTGATTTGGATTACCTTAGACAAGATCCTATTAATCAAGGTAGAGGATGAAACTCTCCGAGTGGACTTTGGGATGACTTTGATTTCCTTAGAATTTATCCTTTTATTTAAGGTAGTGTATTTGATCCTCCTAGGTGGATTCCATAACAATTTGGATTTCCTAGGACATACTTTTAGGAATCAACCATTGGGCCTAATTCTATTGGATTTCATAATACTTTCTCCAAGGAATCACCCATTGGCCTAATATTGATTCCCATAGTTGTGTTACGTTCTCAGAGAAACTTCATCATTGGTTAAAGAAGGGTTGGTTTGATAATAGGTTTCATTTTACAACCCAAGGATAAATGGGGGATATTTATATTTGATTATATTGTTTATTTATTTATCTATCTTAGCATATCACATGTGTACAATATATTTACTAGTTATGTATGGGAATGATTTGATAGTTCATTATTAAATTTTACTCACACCCTAATTGAGTGGCAATAGAACTTGGGTACCCAATAGTATCTTACTTTTCATAGTTTTAGTTTGGTTTGAGGTCCTAGATTGATCATTCAGCTAAATATCTTAGATATATTCATATGATGGATGAGGTACAGTTTGGAGATGTAACAGATCGTAGAATATTTTATACCTTTTTTATATGTTTCCAGGTAATCATCCTAGTGATTCATTATTCATTATATGTTTACATGATCGAGGGTTTGTATTACTATGTGCACCCACATTCATTATTTATTATTGATGACTCTTTTTTATTATTTTTGTATACTCTAACGGATTTTTACAGTTTGTGGGTTATTTTTTGTTCTCTTTATGTTATTAAAAACTCTAATGTGGGGGTATAGTCTCCCCATGGAAACACCCTTGACCCTCTATTCTATTCAATAGACTTTGGAATATGGGTAGGCATGTATGAGGTCACATGGAATCCTGATCAAGTTATTGTAGAGTAAATCGGTGCTGGTATATTACAGTCCACTTAAGTATTAAAAATATGATAAGTTTGTCAATATCAATTCTCAATACCATATTCCACCAATGGAGTATTTATTTTTTAAGTAGTTTTAATATATACGATGGTTGTTTTGGTGTTCCTCCCAATTAGGTATAGGGGGAGGTGATAGGAAGGATCATGGATCTAGATTTTGGTCGGGAAAATCACTTAAGAGTGATATTTCGGGTTCTTCTAGTTGATCATGATGCATAGGATAATATGGTTCGTAGGTGTAGGGGATGAAAAGGTAGTAGGGTAGTGTTTTTTATGGTATTCTAGTGATTAAACTCTAATATATTTAGTCTCAGTAAATCCAGTAAAACTTGATGAGGGTGAGGGGCTATTGACCATAAGATTTATGATTCAACTGAAATCCACACCATCCTCAATTTTATTCAGAAAGTTATAGCACACGCATTCATATTTTCTCATTTGGTTAGTGATTTAAATTTTTTATGGAGTATCTGATGGGGTAATTTCTATTGATACACTTTTAGGGGTGTGAACTAAAGTTATTTGAAGGTGTCAAAGGTGTGATGTTGTGATTAATAGTTGCAGGCATCTCTATAATTTCTCTAGGATTGGTTAACTCTTTATTAGTCGTGAATTAATTGCAACCATGGGAGAGTTCCATTCACTTACCAAGTTATCAATTATTAAACTTTTATTGGGGAGTGATATCTAAAATAAGGTTGTTTAAAACCTAAGCATGGGTAGCTAGGAATGGTCATGAAATTTTTTTTTGTATATCTTTGAGGGATTCATAATATATGAGATAGTTAGCCTTTCCTCCTGTCATGGATTTATTTTTGAATGTATTTCCTAAGGACATATTAGGTTTATTCACTTAAAGAGAGTTAGAATTTACTATTAAGTTGGTTCCAAGTAAGAAGATTGTATTGTATCTACCACACAAGATGGATTTAGTGGAGATTATAGAGATAAAGACCCAGCTATAATACATGGAGGAGAATGGATTTATTCTCCCAAGAACCTTACCCAAGGGTGACCTCATTTTATTCACCAATAAGGGTGTTGGAAATTTACACCAATATTTGGATTACAGAAAACTAAATAAAGTGATGATCTGGAATTGATATCATATTCCTCACATAGATGACTTCTTAAATTAGTTGAGGGGTACATGTGGTTATCCCAAATTGATCTAATTTTTGGATAATATTAACCATGGGTGGATATGTAAAACATTCATTATAATAATTTCAGGAGTAGGTATGGTTTATACGAGTTATTTGTTATTCTATTTAGTTTGATAAACAGTTCAATAGTGTTAATGGCCTTGATGAATGGGGTATTATATAAATATTTTGATTCATTCATAGTGATTTTCATCAATTTAATTCTAGTTTGCTTTTATACACATGTGTATCATGGTAAATGGTTAGATATTTTCTTGGTTACACTAATAAAGAATTGTATTTATGTTAATCTCTCAAAGTGTATTTTTTTATAATGGTGAAAAGTTATTATTAAGGAATTTGAAATATAAGTAAATTATATCGATGGAACATGAAATAGACAATATTTAAGTTTACTAGGAGTGTCCCAAGAATGTATTTTAGATTTTTATCTTAATAGAATATTCATATTACTATAGAAAAGTTATTTCGGATTAATCCAAATTAGTAGTACTGATGACGGTTCTAAATCATAAGGGGGATAAGTTTGAGTGGTCATATAAATATGATAGTGATCATTTAAAGAGATTAAGTATAGGCTAATGATTTAATTGATTCTAACCTTACTATATTTGAGTAAGGATTATACCTAGTACTACAATTCATCATAATTAAGGCTAGGATAATTAATAATATAGGATGTGTGAGTAGTTTCTTAAGGGTCTGGGAAGCTGAGGTCGCATGAGTGTTACTACCCAATATATGATTTAGAGTTGAAATTATTTGTATATAAGCTGATATATTGGTGTAACTATTTATTGGGAGATATATTGATGGTCTATACTGACTATAAGATCCTAATGTGGTTATTTTTATAGTGTGACATGAACCTTCACTAGAGAAGTTGGGTAGAGTTTCTACTGTCATTCAACATTGAGATGATGTATACCCTTAAAAAGGGATATGTGGTGGATATAATTATGTATAGGAATAATTAGTCTCATGTTGTATGATAGGATAGTATCAAGTGTAAATCGGTGATACTCTTCCTAAATATGTACCTTGTTTCTCAGGATTGTCAGTGAAGGAGCATCTGTTAGACTTAGATTGCTATGTTATTAGGGAAATCAAGTATGGTGGGGAGTCAACACCAAAATAGAACCAAGATGAGGATAGTGATTTTTATGTTATATTCATGGTTTGTGTTCTGATTAGAATGTGTGTGGAGTTGATATTGGAGTTACACAACTAGATATGGGAAGTCCACCTGGGTTTGATCAAGATGTATCACAACATTCATAGAAAGTATTGCTGGTTTGGGATAAATAAAGAAATTATAGGGTTTATATCATTATTACTCACATGTTATCAAGTAAGGGTTAAGTACTAGAGATATTATCATATTCTTCAGCCACTACTTTTTCTTGAGTGAAAATGGGATAAGGCCATTATATATTTTGAGATTGGATTATTGATGTTAATTTAAGGTGGTGAAATAGTGAGTGTTATCATCAATTTATTGACCAAAGTGGATCACCATTATCAAATTAGGGTCCCCTATAACTTTAATGAGATAATAAAGATATATGAATAGGATATGATATGGTTACATAGAGTGATGAGGGTTATTGTTTCATATTTACATTCTCAGTTTACTCCTCATTTTTCGAAGGTGTTACAATAGACTTTGGTAACTCTGGTAAAGTTGTGAAATTCATCCTAAACATATATTTATAGGTGATATAAGTGTACAATTATGGTATTGAAGAGTATCTTATGATATTTAATACTATATTTTAGTGAATCATGGGAGATTAATATTTTATTAGATAAGTCCACTTATGGTAATAGGTATCAGATATCTATTAAAATGACACATTTTTTAGGATTTATATGGAAGGTATTTTCGATTACCATTATGTAAGAAAGTCGGGAGAGAATTTTTTATTAATTAAGGTTGTTTATTTAAAGGTGGTTTTACACCGATCAAAGTAGGTCAAGTCTGTATACAAACCAAAGATTCCAATTTAAAGATTTTCAGGTAGACGACTACATGTTTTTGAAAGTGTCGCCTATATTGGGACATGGGTTGATCTGGTGGTAGGGAAAGTTAGTTCCTTGAGTTGTGGGGTAATTTATGGTTGTTAAGAGGATTAGTATAGTGATATTTTGATTATATATTCCTCGAATTATAATGTTTTGTATGATTTATTTCATATATTTTAGCTTCATAAATATTATATGGACCTTTGTCATGTGATCAGTATAGATGATATCAACCAAGAAGTGGATGTGTCATTAGAGGAAAAAAATACATATAGTTGAATAGAGAAATAATATATTTAAAGGGAGGATGGTACCTATAGTACATTTTTGGTGGAAGAACAAACATATATAAGAGGGGATATGGTAGTAGGAGGTGGGAAAGCTAGCATGGTGGTTGGAGATTATTTTAGTAAGGATTTGTGGTGTAACTCAAGAATAATCTGATGCCTGTTGGAGATTCCTAACAACCCACACATACCAAGGTGTGGATTTGACTTAAATTTTTTCATTCCTAGTTTATTTGTGAAATATTTGATTATTACAGTAGTTTTTGGAGGTCGGGTTAGAGTAGAATAAAATAGTCTTGGTGAAAAAAAATATCTAGAGTGATAGATAACACCGGGTATCCAATGGCTGGGTATTAGGAACCATGTGGCCTGAATGGGGAGGGGGAAGGCACAAGTGTGAAGTTGGGAACCTAGTAGCCTCTAGGAAAGTACCCAATGGGATAATGATTACATGATGAGGGAGAACTAGGTATAGCGTATCATATGATCCTATTTTTTTTAAAAATTAAAATTATTAAATATTAATTAATATAAACATTTAGCCCTAATTTTCTATAACAACATAACCAATCCCTCCCTCCTCTCTATTTATCTCCCTCTCTAAGGTGGATTCTCAGTAATTAGTGCTCAGAATCAAGAATGATCAACCTCATTTTATCACCATGGGAAATTCTAAGACTTATCCTACATTTATTCATGTTTTGTCATATTTATTCATTGTTCTTCACCATAGATATTTAAATTGAAGGTTTTTAACTAATTTTTATATTTGTACTAATTAAGGGAAATAAATATAATGATATTAAACATGTGGTTGTCTAATAATATAAGGTGGGTGGTCAATAAATTTTCTTTTATATTTATATGAGTTTCATGCACCATTTGATATGTAGGTTGTGAAAGGTGAGTAATCATTCCCTAAAGCAAAATTTAAATGTGTTTTCGTATATGTTTTGAGTCTAAAAAGTATTAATAATTCCATGATATTGGAACCGGGTGTGCAGCGAAATCCCTAAAGAGCTGGTATTTTAAAAAAAATCCACTGATGATTAATGTAAACTTTTCGACGTTAGTGAATAACAGCCTGGTTTTAGCTGAGGACCACTCATGAAGAGATTTAAGAAAAAACAAATTGTAAAATTCCTGGTTTAAATCTGAAGCTGTGAATGATGTGTGCTCGTCTTCGTAGATTTCTGCTCAAAGAATCTGATATCAAATTCCTCTAGATCATCCACATGTGCTTCAAGAAAGCTATGGGAGCATCGTTCGTCGTAATCCAGGTGCCGGAACAGAATTCTGATGACACCTTCGATGTTCCAACGATCACTGCATTGCTTTTCTAGTGATGTCTGAGAGAGAGAGAGATCTGAGTTCCTTGGATCTATAGTATCTCTTTCTAGATCGGGGGAGAGAGGAGAGGATAGGGAATCCCCATGAACAGTAGTTAGAAAAATCCCCTCCTCTTTTATTTATAGTGTTTAATTAAAATACCTGGTATAGCCTCGCCAGCCCCAAATACTTAACGCACTATCAACAACCTTTTATGACTACTAAAATGAATCATAAATATTATTATCATTTACTCATAATATATTAAATATATTATATGATAATAATTGAGTCCAAAACAAGACTTGTCGTTCCCATGAATATTAATTGAACTTTAAATATATTTAATATTCTTCAATTAATATTTTTCATGTATTTACTTAAAAATCATAAATACATTTAATAAATAAATTCAATACTCGTTATTCTAAACTTTAATAATATGAATTTATTTATTTCATTGGTGATCGTTTTTTCATTAGACAAATCCTGGACCCCAGTGGTGGGGCCCACCATGTGCAAAACTCATATTCAACTAAATAGGATAGATTCTCAAATATGCTATTGTGTGACCCTCTAGGCCCTTACCTTGAAAGCAGTTAATAGTATTCATAGGCCAAGAGTGGGATCTAGCAACCCATCATGCCCCCTGAAGAGATAAGGATTTTCACAATAGTGACAACCAACCTGCGAACACGCACTATGTAATATAATCTCTTTGTCTATAATATCTCATAAATCATGACACACTCATATGTCATCTCCCTTTTCTTGATTTATTGTTTTTTGATTTAACTGGATGGATTTACCCTCAATTTCCATGTCCAGTGTCTTATAAAGGTATTTCCTTCCTTATCAACATGGCCTGAGATATATTAATTCGATAACCTGGAAGCGACAAATCTGTTGTTGACTATGCAACCAATGTCATGCCACCAATGATGCATCCAACACAAAATACCTCACCACAAATTCACTTCCATGGTTTTCATCTTGCATCAATGTACGCATTCAAATGAAATTCATTGGTAATGATCTCAAGTTAGGTGAACTTTACACATGATCATAGATAGTAATATCAAATGACACCTGAACCACGTGGAGTTCCTATTAGAGGTTCTGTCCTCATGATCTCACCACTAGAGATAACCAAGTGCGAACTTCATGAGAAGAAGTCTCAATGCTTATAAGCCCCCAGCACCTGATAGTCAAACATCTATTGTGTCCAAACAGTAAGATTCATCTAGACCATAGAACATATATTTCAGATTAATGTCATAGTATTTAAAGGTTCTCATTATAGCCTGGGATCTTCTATAACCTTTCGATACGACAACTAATCTTTAGACATTACCATTTCAATAGTGGACGTAGAAAACTCTACACTATAATGGTAATATGACATCATGTATAGCTAATTGTATACATGATATAGTAATCAAAAGAACTGAATTGCTAGTTCTAGAGAACCCACTATTTCAACACTCCCTCTTGCACTAGAGCCAACTTTCTAACCAAACATGTTAGCTACTTACATGATTAACATCATGTTTTTGCTGAGTAACAGATTTAGCTACTAGGTCTGCCATGGTTCCGCTGTGTGGTTTTTCTTCTATTTCAACATTGTCTCATTGAGTAAAACTTCTCAAGAGATGGTATCAAGAGTATATCCCACTTTTACACTATTATAACTTGAAATGTTGGCTGGTAAGAATATCATAATTTACATTATGATAATACTTTTCTTACTAGGTGTGATTCCAAGAACTAGAACGAAACATTTTTTGTATATGCTTCTTATATATCTTAGAAGCTGAAACGTACTAGGTCATGGTAGGTATGGCTACCACTGGCTTATATGAGAATTTCTTGCTCATCACCTTAGCCTAACTATGATATTAGATCACATTGATCTATGGATGACTAGTTTTTATCACCAAAACTAGTATCCTTTCTTATAATTTTACCAGGTACATATCTTTTATACTTGTCGAAGTACAATTAAACAGTTCTAACTACATCATTGCAGTTCTCCTGGATATAACTGACATTTTCCTACTTTAAATTATTTCTTGTAGATATCAATTTGATACATATTATGGCATGCATGTTTGATCCATTATTTCAACATATGGATTTCAACTCACCACATTTATCTATTCCCAAGTCCTGGATATGTCAACCTAAAGAGATTATGCCCTGTGACACATGCAACATTCATCTCTTGAATTGTTCCAACTTTTATTTTCCAATATAATGTCACTATATGTTCAATTTACTTGGAATAAGAAACCTATAGATCTAACATAGTAGATCCTATTCCCTATAACTTAGGTTTCAAATTTAAGTCAATAATTGGAGAAAAAAATTAATCTTGGCCTTAACTAACTATAAGACTAGTGTCTATTTTCCATATGTCTCATAACATATTTTTCCTTGGAAAACATTTTCACTCCCAATTACCTCTCGTAGACAAATGGAAAACATTTGTTTCAAATGTATATTCTATGATCATGTTTCTTACTTTAATACAAAACCGTATTTCATTAACTTGAATCCATTATTATCATTTTGTGACATGACCATCCCTTTCTGGTTGCGTCATATAGACACCATCCCTGATTGGTGGTCATGACATCCAGTGCTAATAATTTGATCATAGATATTAGCTATTACAAGAAAAATTCTGATGGATTTATGAATAATGACTTGGTCAAACCAATCACACATTATTGGTACTAAGTTTGTACCATACATGTATCAACTTACATGAATACCCATTATGCTATTCAAAATAATAATCCCCTTTGCACATTGATAAAGGGAATCCATTAATTGAATTTCAGTTGGTCTTACCAATTTTAGCTAATTTCCATTCACTGCTTACTTGTAGGAAATATTATTCACATTGAATAATAGATCATTGACCATGGTGAATTATAAAAACCATCACTATGTTTTTATCCTTCCTATGTAGTATGTGTCTCTGTAATATACTTGGTTCCACATGCACTTGTGGAACTAGTTCCTATGACAACTATTTGTGCATCTTGAGAATTGACTAAACACAAGTCAATATAGCTCCCCCTATCTCTAATAGAGATGTACACCCTTATATAAAAGTTTATTCTATCACTTGACTATAACCTTTCCTAGGGATTTATGTAATATCCTATGAAACTATTAGGATAAGTACCATAGATGCAGAATGTGTTTATCTTGATGCTAGTTTGTTTGTTTCCAAACAAACTATCTGCATCCAAAAACATGTCCTTATGACATAATGGATTTTTCATCATACTATGACTCGTGTGATATCCATTTTTCATTTTATTAGGCATATGATTAATGTATCACGTTATTATTTGAAAATAATTTAATGAAATATAATGGATATTTTTTCAAGATGTAACATTGATACTACCTACATCATAATTATGATGTATAACACATTCATTTAGTAATTACTCAACAATAAATATTTGTTGATCAATGTTGATATATAAGACTTCATCATCAATCCTCCTCATTAATTTCTTGATGTCAATAAGGTAACGTGCATTTTGGAATTAATCTACGCTACATTATCATGATTGATGAATGCTTGGTGAAGATATTCTTCGGTATGCCAACCCAGAGCAACAAAAATCTTCTAACCATGAAAATACTACACTTTTTCATTAATTAATTACTTAAATGAATCTTATAAAGTATATATACCTCTAGCTTATCCTTAGAATAGTTTACGTTCACTTGTTGAACTATTTCTAAACGCTTGGTGACATAACTTTATTTTAAAGGTTCCTTTGTCCAAACTAAAGGCATCGATAATACCAAAATTATTTATCTATATCAAGACTAAATACCATATTGGGTATATTCTTGACATCCCCTTTTAGTATTAATTAACAAAGAATTATCTTGTAATAATTGGGTATAATTATTACATTTATATTCGTCACTAATTGCCTATGATTCATGTATTAATGAACTAGTGATTGAGTTTTAAATACCAAAAACAACATTCATTCCAGAACCTAAAAGAATGTCTCTTTGTGTCCAAGGACACATGAGATTAATGTTTCTGGTTATACTCAATATTTCAACACAAATCTTTCACTTAGAAATTAAATAATTCATGTACTTCTCACTACGGTCCAAGGTATCATCCTTTCATAGCCACTTCGGGAATACACCTGACTTATAGGAATATTTCTATACTTGGTAACTGTATTTAAATACACCTATGTAAAAATAATATAGTATTAAATACCCATGTAGTATAAAAGGAAACATTACATTGATGAATATGCCTGATGTAGAAGTAGAAACTTTCTTCTTTAAATCATTTTATTGCATCTAAACTTCCATTTTTTATTTTATAATATGAAATGAAAATAACCTTTGTTAATACCTCATTAATTTAAGGATGTTGCGAATGTTCCATTGGAATTACTTTCTTTTTGGATTTTTCGCATTCTATTTCAATTTATTCACCATAATAATTAAAGATAAAACTTTCTTTGATATTCTTATTCACTTGGAGAACCTTACCTAGATAGATAATGAAGCGTTTACTCAATAATTGTCCGTTTTGTTACTTAAAACAAAACATGAGTAAAGGGATGAAAAATGATATTAGAAATAGATCCATTCAAATATCATGATCAATATTTCAATTTACACTAGTCGGTGTAACCATCTCCTTATACATATCATTGCTTCACTTTCTCCTTGCAAACATCTTGGAGATGAGACTTCATGTTTTATCATTCATGTCCTGGTGTAGCGAATGAAACTGACACTGGATGTTGATGAAAGCATAATGATATAACTATGATATTATTTTTACATTAGTCTCCTGTAAGCAGTTTTACCCTCACTTCTTAAGGTAGTTTAACAGCATTGGGGACACCGACACCTTGAGTTTCTTCTTTCATAATACTATGTACAAGTGCTAGTATTATTCTTAGATACTCATTCCAGTGTGAACATTTACTTTTTCTATTATAATATCGCAGTTATTATACTTGTAGTATAACTTTCCATTTTTCTAAAAAATGAATTTTAGCAGATTTGTTCCTTTTATCATGATTATCAGTTAAGACATTGTGATTAATTACTTAAATCATTTAAATGTCTTCCTCTATTTTTTCTGATTCTAGGAACCCATTGTGCTAGAATCAGAACACTCTATCATTGGAGTACTCTAGTTTAAAGGATCCTGGAACCACCCCTCATAGTCTAAAATATATGGCAACACCACTAGTTGTAGGGTTCAAGGTAGGATTTTGGAAGGCCGACCTCTTTAACTTACGATTCCTTGATCTGTTGAGTGAAGTCCCAACTTCTAAAATCAGAACTCGATTTACTCAATGCTTGCCTATAAAATTACAACAACCTAGATATAACTATTTATTACTGAAATATTAGTTAATCCAACCCATCATTCTTGTAAGGACTCCCTGGTAGTAAGAGGCACCCTCGGCTATGGCATGACAGACACCTCAAATAGCTGGTTTTGTCCAAATTTTAATGACAGAAGGTTGTTAGGACATAATATATCTTTGAGGGTTTTATTATTTTTAATGTGATGAATGAAATCATTTTCTATATTTATAAGAACATACTACGTGATCTCACTCAAAATTGACCTTGTAAGAAATAAAAATTTCATTATGTCACATGTTTATTTTATCTTGCATGCTTGTTTATTATTATTCTATGAGATCGTGCTCTAACTACACATTCACAAAATTATAAATCATATAGAAATAAAATGAAAAACCTAATCATGATCCAGTTTTTATGGTTGATCCGTTGAGTGAATAACGGAACAACCTAAAACCCTAGGAGGTGATACCTTGATTCGTGTCACTTGCGACTCGAATAGCAACGTCTGCTCATCCAATGCATCCAACTCATGTCTGGTGCATCGCCGTCACTTGGCGTGAAGTGCATCATACCTCATCTTGTAATTATACAACTATACTCTCACTTAGGAGAGGGGGTTTTGGGGTATAAAATACAACTTTGAGAATGGATGTAAAATCCCTTATACATATAACAACACTTGAGACGACATGTAGATCACTTTTTAATTAAATTAAACAAATAATTACAAACTAGTATGCAATAATTAAATAAATAATTAGAATAAATAAGCATACACCAAACAAGAATTGGTTTGTCTAAGGCTCATGATCAATCATATATACATTAAACTCATGTATATTAAATAAATGCATAAAAAAATTAAACTTTCATTAAATAAATTCAAGAGAATTATTTTTATTGAATTAAAAATTCCCTCTAATTTTAATTCAATACGTCGTTTGGTCCCGTTTAATTAATTAAATTTTTAAACCCAAAATTAAATTAATTAATTAATTTAATTATTCACTAAATTAAATTAATTACACCGCATTAAATTTTAATAACCAAAAAATAATGTTTAATTTATTTAATTTTCAAATGAAATTAAATCAATTATTTTAATTGAATTTTGATTAAATTAAATAACCTAGGCCCATAAAACTTTGTGTAGGGCTTCTGCAGGTTGGGGAGAACCTACGCAGGCCCAATCCGGGTGGAACTGACCCCGTGTAGAGGCATATCGGGATGGGCAGGTCTACATAAGCTCATTCTAGGCTAGGAAGACCCACCCAAGCCAATTTTGAGGAAACCCCAGTTGGTACAGACTAATACGAACCCAAAAAGGGTACCTTATTGTGGTGTGCTCCATGCTGCGGGTTTCAACGGAGTAGCGAGTATTGTGGGAAGGTGGTCAGGGTTTACCTTATGGTGGCTGAGGTGGTTCGGTGCTGTCCAAGAGCTGCTGCTAGTCCCAGAGATCCTGACCACATAAGGGTTACATGGCTGCGGTGGAGCTCATAGTGACCACCGAGGGCGGTAGACCGTAGGTCTGGGACTAGGGTGCTGGACCGAGGGGCGGCATCCATAGGAACCACTGCTCCTGAAGTAGGTAGGAGGCGAGAGGCCTAGGGTTGTCTGCATTGGTGTAGAGGGAGGAGGTCATAGGGTTCCGGTAGGGTCTCTCGCAGCGGCCAAGGGGGTGGCTGGCCGCTGCTGTGCAGTGTGGTCAAGCTGGTGAAGCACGACGCTGAGAGGATGTGGTAGCCCAGTCCGGCGGGAGGCAGCAGCACACGATGGAAGGCCAGCGGTGGGGATGAGGGGCAGCACAGAGAGTGCTGTCCGGAAGCATCCATGGTGGAGCGGCACAGCAGGTGAGGACTCGCCGACCTAGAGAGCCTCCAGTAAAGAGCAAGCGGCGTTGGCCATCATTGGATAAGGGGCGAGGCGGCCTTCAGGGTCGTCGTGCACTGTGCCTGGGTGCGCCACGATGGGAAGAGAGGGAGGAGGTCATTTGGCATGGGTGGGATGTTTCCGCTAAAGCGCGGTGTGGTGGAGGGTAAGGTGGTGGGGTGGCTAGGTACAAGAGGGAGCCACTACGGGGAGGGATGCTGGTGGGGCGCCTCGGTGTGGCGACCTGCGCTGCATGCTGTAGTGGGTCTCTGTGGGAGGGAGACCAGCAGATAGGGGGGCCACTCGTCCACCCAAAAAATGAGGATTTTTTTTTTACGTTTAAAAAAAAAATATTTTCCAGAAAACGATTCCGGCAAAAAAAAATTTAAAAACGCACGTTAAAGGCGGCATCCCGGATGCCGCCTTTGCATTTCGGGGGTAAGGCGGCATCTGCGATGCCGCCTTTGCACTGCGGGTGAAAGGCGGCATCCGCGATGCCGCCTTTCTCCTAAGAAAATATTTTTTTTGAAATTTTTTATTTTTATTTTTTGTTTTGTTTTGTTTATATATATATATATATATATATAAACAAAACAAAAAATTTCAGCAGAATTTCTCTGCTATTAAAGATCCAGCGCTACAGCCATTACAGTAGTCTGGATTCTGACAGAAACTCTTACCTAGGCCTCCCTTTTATAAGAGGGTTTTCCCTGAAAATCATTCTGCATTTCCGATGTGGGATTCTGTTTCAAGTACGTGACTTTGAAATACAATAAAATATAAAATATAAGGCCAATATAAATGAAATTTTAAAGATTGATTAAACATATAATAAATAGTTGAAAACAAAAAGAATTTCCTCAAAAATGTTGACGAAAAATAATCTATAACCTTTCAAAACCGTCTACTTGAAACTTAAAAATGTTTCAAATACATGAATTTGAAAGACTGTAAAATGTAAACTATAAACCGAATATAATTGAAACTTTAAACATTGATTAAACATATAATAAATAGTTGAAAACAAAAGAAATTTCCAAAAAAATGTTGATGAAAAGTAATTTATAAGCTTTCAAAACCGCATACTTGAAACTTAAAATTTTTCAAGTGTGTGAATTGGAAAGACCATAAAACATAAAATAGAAGACCAATATAAATGAAACGTTAAACATTGATTAAACATATAAGAAATAGTTGAAAACAAAATCAATTTCCAAAAAAAAATTAATGAAAAATAATTTATAAGCTTTCAAAACCGCCTACTTGAAACTTAAAAATGTTTCATGTACGTGACTTTGAAAGATTATAATTATATTACTAATTAACTAATTAATTATTATATAATTAATAGTTATATTAATAATTAACTAATTAGTTATTATATAAGTAATAATTAATGAGTAATAATTAATAATTAACAATTTAATGAATAGTTATAATTAATATTTATATTACTAATTAACTAATTAATAATTACTAATTACTTATTAATAATTATTAATTACTAATTACTAATTATAATGAATAATTATAATAAATATTTATATTACTAATTAACTATTTAATAATTAATAATTACTAATTGATAATTAATTAGTTATAATTATTAATTGTATTTCTAATTAACTAAATATTTATTATATATGTAATAATTATATTACTAATTAAAGTCACGTACTTGAAAAATTTTAAGTTTCAAGTATGCGGTTTTGAAAGCTTATAAATTACTTTTCATCAACATTTTTTTGGAAATTTCTTTTGTTTTGAACTATTTATTATATGTTTAATCAATTTTTAATGTTTCAATTATATTCGTTTTATAATTTATATTTTACAGTCTTTCAAATTCACGTACTTGAAACATTTTTAAGTTTCAAGTAGGCGGTTTTGAAAGGTTATAGATTA
Organism: Viscum album; assembly: GCA_963277665.1. Taxonomy (NCBI): domain Eukaryota; kingdom Viridiplantae; phylum Streptophyta; class Magnoliopsida; order Santalales; family Viscaceae; genus Viscum; species Viscum album. The sequence goes on from OY728125.1 coordinate 747,175,805, forward strand.
TTTTTCGTCAACATTTTTGAGGAAATTATTTTTGATTTCAACTATTTATTATATGTTTAATCAATTTTTAAAATTTCATTTATATTGGCCTTATAGTTTATATTTTATTGTATTTCAAAGTCACGTACTTGAAACAGAATCCCACATCGGAAATGCAGAATGTACTGCGCAGTAAAGGTAGAACCTGAATCCCACATCGAAAATGCCGAATGATTTTCAGGGCAAACCCTCTTATAATGAATAATTATAATAAATATTTATATTACTGATTAACTAATTAATAATTACCAATTACTAATTAATTAGTTATAATTATTAATTATATTTCTAATTAACTAAATATTTATTATATATGTAATAATTAAGTATTATATAATTGATAATTTTATTACTAATTAACTAATTAGTTATTATATAATTAATTATTAATAAACACTAATTACCAAATTACAAATTATATACTAATTAATTAGTTATTTCGTAATATAAATATTAATTATATACTAATTAAATAGTTAATTAGTAATAGAATTATTAATTATATAATTTGTAATTAGGTAATTAGTAATTATTAATGTTTTATTATTATGTTCGTATGGTTATATAAATATATATAAATAAAACCTAATTTACCCCTCCTGAGATTCCACTCTGACCAACAAGTAAAAATAGTATTTTGATTTCAGTACACATAAAACATGTAAACAATAATATACAATCAATGCATATGTCTGTGGCGAGGAGATTCTGTCCCACATGGTGGTCTGCGAATAGGACGTCCGCGTCGAGTGCGCAGTGGAGTCTGATGACCTGGAGAAGGCTGATCCTCGGGCACTGAAACGTTGACCGTCGCATCCTCCATCTGTGTGTCAGTGGGAGGAGCTGTCAACTGCATCTCGTACTGCCATTCAGATCCTTCTCCCACTAGGGTGGTAGAAGGACCTGCCTCCATCGCAGAGGGTAATGAAGCCTGTGATGGAGCTATACCCCAAGACGACGACGGCTCTAGAATCCAAGGTTGTGAAGGATCTAGAACCCAAGATGGAGAGAACTGCAGATATCCTGTCAGGAAAGACGGATCCCATGCCACCTGAGGCACATCCTGAATAGGCTGATCCTGGACTACTAGAGACCCGACCTCTGCCTGTGGAACATGAGAGGCCTCACACGCAGCACGACGCTGTCTACGTCGCTGTGGTCGTGGCTCCTCAGCACCAGCAGCAGCTGCAGGATGTTCCTCTGGGGCAGGAACCTCCTGTCTCCGATCCAGACGCGTGAAGAAGCTCTCGGAAAGCGCATGAAAATATGCCCTCGCCTCCAGCGTTGTAGCATGGACGGCTTCCCGGCTAAAGACCCCCTCCTCCTCTTCATCGCTCATGCGAACAAGCTGCTCTGTGTGACTTCCCTGTGAGTAGATTCAAATGGAATTAGAAAATAATTCAATAATCAAACTAATAGGAATTTATTAACTTACCATCCTCTGCATCTCTATGCCAGCTTGGGTAAGATACAGTATAGACTTCAGTCTATACCATGGCGCATAGTCAACCTGCTCTGAAAGAGAGAATCGATTTGTAGGAACACCTTGAATACGTAACTCTGCACGTCTGTGCCAGTAGTCGATAAAACTCGCATGTACTTGGGACCAGTCTCATCCTGCCTCCCTGTCAGCTTCATCCCATGAAGCTTGTATGTCTATCTAGATGGTAATGGAATCGGCTGAGTACGAAAAAATTGGCACATGACCCTGTCAGGCTGCTGCCACTCAATAATATGAAAGTGAATGAGGGGCACTACAGCCATAGCATCCTCAAGCCCAACAGTGCAATATGCTAGCAACTGGTCCATAATACTCCAGTATGGAAGCCATGAAATCTGAAATGACAAGTGATTTTGTCAAAAAAACACCCAACTAAAAACCAAAATTGATGTTATTATTAAAAATGTTAGACAGTGATAGATTGTATATACATACCTGATCAGGTAAGAGACAGTCCAACTGTAGCCGATATACGCCCAAATGCTGTCTCGGAACCACGTCAAAATTGTGTCGCTGACACCACCTGTAAAATACAACGATAATGACAAATAATGAGAAATTATAGTCAATAACTCATAGTAGAATAAAAAACCAATAGAAATGACTTATCATACCAGCGTCCACTTGGAGCGTCATGCAGCACCTCCATCTCGACCAGTGGACCAGCAAGGTCAGGGCGGAATACTGGGATGCGCTCCCATGCCCACATCTGAATAAGGATGACGCATCCTCCAAGACCTGTACGGTCCCTATGGGATAGTCTGCATAATGATCTGTACGTGTATGCCAAGCAGGCTGATCCCCAACTGTACGTCCCAGCCCGATCAAAGTCCTCTAGTAGGGGTAGATACATCATATGCACGTGCATCCCTGAGTGATCAGTACACATGGTCCCACCAATGAGTCGTAAGATATATGCACGGGCGTAACGCATGACGGTCTGCTCATCATCATCATCCTGTAAACGTGGAATCTGCGACTCCAACCAACGCATAGATATGGACGATCCATCTGTAGCCCTACAGTCGGACAAAATATCAACGCCTAACAAGTGTTGAGCAAGGTCTGGCCAAGCTGCACGAGTGGGTCCAATAATGGGTCTCCCCTGGATAGGAAGACCGAGAAGAACTGCGACATCCTCGAGGGTGATGGTCATCTCCCCCTCAGGAAAATGGAATGTGTGTGTCTCTGGTCTCCATCTCTCAACGAGGGCAGCAAGTAGGTAATGATCTACAAATGTGAAATCTGATCCGGCAAGGCCATAGAAGTCATCACGGCACAAGTAAGGTCTAATGGCATGTGGAGGCTCCATGTGATGAAAATGGTGCGCTTGACGCACGTTCACAAATCGATCCGGATGACCCTCTAACACGGCCTGCGAAATATGGGTAGGCTACTGAGTGAGTAGTATGGTATCATCCATCTGCATATAAACAAAGAAAATGAGTCGTAAGTGTAAAATGTAAATATAACATTATGATGTTTTTAGAATTTATCTAATTGTATGTATTCAATATCTTATGCTAAGTATTATGATACTATAAATTTGTTATATAAGAGTTTGCTAAAATATCCTACATGTTTAGATTGGGGTTTAGGTTGGAGGGTTTAGGGTTAAAATTTTTAATATTAACATCCAGGAAACATGTTAATGGGTTAACTGACATACACTTTTCAATATGGGTTAAGTGTTCCGCTTTCGGAGTTTTGAAATAAATTCTATTATTTCATATTTAAAGTTATTTCTTGAAAGCATGAATATTAATATGAAATAAGTTATGTTATCTAAAATATTGAGTCTTGAATTTGGTTACACATATTTTGGGGGAGCTTTGTGATTAACTACTTATGGATTGGATTAAGATAAACCATTTCAATTAGTAATGATGTTTTTAGAATTTATCTAATTGTATGTATTCAATATCTTATGCTAATTATTATGATACTATAAATTTGTTATAGAACAGTTTGCTAAAATATCCTGCATGTTTAGATTGGGGTTTAGGTTTGAGGGTTTAGGGTTAAAATTTTTAATATTAACGTCCAGGAAACATGTTAATGGGTTAACTGACATACACTTTTCAATATGGGTTAAGTGTTCCGCTTTCGGAGTTTTGAAATAAATTCTATTATTTCATATTTAAAGTTATTTCTTGAAAGCATGAATATTAATATGAAATAAGTTATGTTATCTAAAATATTGAGTCTTGAATTTGGTTACACATATTTTGGGGGAGCTTTGTGATTAACTACTTATGGATTGGATTAAGATAAACCATGTCAATTAGTAATGATGTTTTTTGAATTTATCTAATTGTATGTATTCAATATCTTATGCTAATTATTATGATACTATAAATTTTTTATAGAACAATTTGCTAAAATATCCTGCATGTTTAGATTGGGGTTTAGGTTGGAGGGTTTAGGGTTAAATTTTTTAATATTAACTTCCAGGAAACATGTTAATGGGTTAACTGACATACACTTTTCAATATGGGTTAAGTGTTCCGCTTTCGGAGTTTTGAAATAAATTCTATTATTTCATATTTAAAGTTATTTCTTGAAATCATGAATATTAATATGAAATAAGTTATGTTATCTAAAATATTGAGTCTTGAATTTGGTTACACATATTTTGGGGTAGCATTGTGATTAACTACTTATGGATTGGATTAAGATAAACCATGTCAATTAGTAATGATGTTTTTAGAATTTATCTAATTGTATGTATTCAATATCTTATGCTAATTATTATGATACTATAAATTTGTTATAGAACAGTTTGCTAAAATATCCTGCATGTTTAGATTGGGGTTTAGGTTGGAGGTTTTAGGGTTAAATTTTTTAATATTAACGTCCAGGAAACATGTTAATGGGTTAAATGACATACACTTTTCAATATGGGTTAAGTGTTCCGCTTTCGGAGTTTTGAAATAAATTCTATTATTTCATATTTAAAGTTATTTATTGAAAGCATGAATATTAATATGAAAACTTATCTCAGATGTTTGGGGTTTAGAAAACCAAGGAATAAAAAAGAGATAACAACATTTAGTTTACAATATGGGAATGTCACAATGAAGACAATAAATCATTATGAATGAGACTGTGAAGTCGACCCAACAACATTAGGGCATCGCTTCCGGTTATGACCTTCTTTATGACATATTGTGCATCGCAAACTCTGTCCTTGTTCTTGAGGCCAGTCCATCTCATTACGCATCCTACTCGCCTTTGGTCTCCCACGAGGACGTAACCGATTCATGTCAGGTATCACTATCGGCTGGCCTTCAGGCATTGGGAAATAACGATACTCCCCAATAGGTTTCCATGGTGTAGCATAACAGTTGGCAATGATATCCATCCGGTACACTGGATCAACATATGCTTCACATGAGATGTTCACAGAGCCACATGCTGCGATGACGTGTGTACATGGAAACCGTAAGGCCTGAAATTTTCTACATTGGCATTGCCTTGTTTCCAGTAATACCACCATTTTTTCACCAACGTGATTTGTGATGGGGTCTGAACGCTCTTGAACTTCAAATCGGGAGTCTTCTCTTCGAAAGAGACATACGTGATAACCAGAAGCTTCTTCAATATTTTTTTCAATCTCTCGTTGAAAGTGTCTTCCATATCTTATCCCTTGATGTATTCCGTCTGATGATAGTTTTTGTCTATCCACAAAGTACTTCACGCATCGATATAATGTCTCCTGAACTAAGGCGGTTATAGGTAGCTTGCGAAGTCCATTGAAGATACCATTGATGCACTCCACAATGTTTGTCGTCATGTGTCTGTACCTCTTTCCCCCGTCGTATGCCAATGTCCATTCCTCTTTTGGAATCCGCATCATATAATCATAAACTTCTTGATTAGCCTGACGAATTTGTTCAAAACGTTCTTCAAATCGTCGTTGGTCCGACTCATATGCTACAAAACGTAGATGATATTTCACATAAATTGATTTTATATTTATATTGAAACAGTAAAACAGAACGAATAAAATACATACCAAGCCTCGTGATTGCCTTCTTCATCGGTTCGTTGTGGAATTTTTTATGTACATTGCTAGCAATGTGTCTAATGCAGAACCGATGATGTGCATTTGGGTATCTCCATGTATCCGGATCTTCATTGATTGCCTCATTAATTTCTCGATGGCGATCAGATATCAAACAAACTCCCTGAATGCTGGTGAAATGGTTGCTGATACATGCTAGAAACCAACTCCATGATTCATAGTTTTCTTTCTCTACAATGGAAAAGGCAAGAGGAAGAGGTGAACGGTTTCTATCTTGGGTTGCCGCAATCAACAATACGCCCTTGTATTTTCCATACAGAAATGTTCCATCAATTTGAATAAATTGTTTTCAAAAACGAAATGTAGAGATACAAGGAAGGAATGCCCAGAACAACCGATGAAATTGAACACGAGATGGATCAAGTCGATTATCAGGAGACACATGTTCGTTTGTATCCAGATGGAAGACAACTTGGTTATGATGCCTCAGTATGGCTAGCAATTGCGGCAATACTCGATATGATTCATCCCAATCACCATATACCTTCACAATTGCCTTCTGTTTTGCCATCCATGCCTTATTATAGGAAATATTATAACCGAATGTCTGTAGAATCCTCTCTTGCACAAGGGATATTGGAACATCTTGGCATGTCCTAATCATCTCAACAACAATAGATGACACAAATTCTGCATCCAATGAAGTATGATCTTGTGTGAGACTTGGCTGAACGCAAGTATGAGCCGCCTCAATCCTTGAGATTCTCCAACCTCCAAATGCAATGTCTGGAATAGCCCTTAAGCGAAATCTACAATCATCCCCATACTTCACGCACCGTATAACATATTTACTACGACATGATTCGTGAACTACATAGTTGAAGTTTCTCTCAATATGAAATCTCTTTAACGTGCTTTTTAAGGCATATTTACTCGGAAAATTCCTTCCAATATATAAGGTTTTGTCCACCTCACTAAACCTATCTGGTACAACTCCAGGGAACTCAGTTGTCGGTGTGAGAACAGTATTATCGAATTCAGGCACGCGTGTCATTGCTTCTGACCAAGATGAAAATAATGGTGGATGATTTATTGACCGAGGTTGATGTACAACAATTGCATTTCTCAAATCCTCCTCTCTATCTTCTGTTGGTCCCTCCTCATCAACACTGTTGTCGCCATCTAATCCATCATTACGAAACTCCTCATCAGAAGTCGAATTGACATGTATATCCGGAAGATCATCTAGGTTGTCCTCTTCTGCTGCATCATTTGGAATAGGCTCAATGTCATGGGGTAGACTGTCTTCAACCACTCTTGTATTTCTAAGTCTTTGTACAAGTGGACGTTGTTGTTGTACAGTAGAAACAACAACGTATAACTCCATCATGGTACCATCTAACCGTTGAGAAAATAAGTTAATTGCTTGGACCCACTGCGTATCAGCAACCAATGGACAAGCTATATGCCATAGTGTTGTTGGAAATTGCAAATGTCTATAGCTCATAGACATTATCTCTTGATCGGGTCCCAGATTTAAGGAAACACGAATTCTCTCTTGAAGGTCACTTATGGTAACACAATCAACTGTACTAACCACCGTAATTGGTTGTGTACTGTAAGAAGCTCCTTGCTTAGTTATAATAATCTCCCCATAACAGTACACACAGGCAAACATGGCTCCCTACGTCAAAAATGTTTCTTTCATCAAAATTATGGTAGTGTAACAAAATATTAACAATTATGTTTGACGATATGATGTTTATTATAATGTAATTTTATTGCGCCTTTCTATACCATAAACTATGCTAATGATGTTTGACCATATGATATTTATTAGAATGTAATTTTAGAGCGCCTTTTTATTTAGTTTGTTTGTTCTTCTTCATTTCACTTTATATTTTCATTAGTATCGTTAGCTAATCATTATATGAATTCATGTTTTAATCCTATGTTATTTATTAATTATTCTAAAATTAACTAATAATAACAAATCGTTAATTATTCTATTATTCTATAATTAACTAATAATAACTTTAATTTGTTAATTCTTATGTCCTTATTTGATTCTATAACATTATGTTTATCATTTATCATTGATAAATATACTGATCATTAGTATCGTTAGCTAATCATTATATGAATTCATGTTTTAATCCTATGTTATTTATTAAATATTCTAAAATTAACTAATAATAACTAATCGTTAATTATTCTATTATTCTATAATTAACTAATAATAAATTTAATTTGTTAATTCTTATGTCCTTATTTGATTCTATAACATTATATTTATCATTTATCATTGATAAATATACTGATTTTCTTTTTCTTCTCTTAGAAATTTTAGTAGTTTATAAAGAAAATATGAATCATCTTAAGCATATTCCCCAGGAGTGTCAAACCAGGATGCAGCAAGGCCCGTTATCGTGCACCAGTTCCCGTTCGAGTCTAGCTCGAAGCGGTGTTTTCGGGTTTTACCCCTATGTACATCTGTGCCAGAGCCACATCCACTTGTTTGTATCCAGACAGGAATTTAATTGCGTAGATAACCACATAATCTTTAAGCTACCAAAATTTCTAAATACTTAATCTTAAGTTAATCTATACTTAATCTATACTACCTAACAGTAATTATTTAAAACTATATATAACTAATTACAAAAACTAAATAACCAAATATTAAGAACTACCTAAAATTCTTAACAAATGAAAGATTTAAAACTAAACAAAATTAAATTAATTAAATAAAAACATTAAATTAAATAAAGAAACATACCTCTAAATGAAGCTTCGTAAAAGCTCGCACAACAAAGGAATTTTTTAGAGAGAGAGAGAAATTTGGAGAGATGAAGTGAGGAATGCAATGAGAAAGTGTGGAGAGGGGAGGGGGGGGGGTGGCCTCCCTTTTATAAGGAGTTCAGGCGAAGGTGGCATCGCGGAAGCCGCCTTTCGCCTCTGCGTATGGCCAAAGGCGGCTTCCGCGATGCCGCCTTTTGCCTTACCCTGAGGCGAAAGCCGGCCTCCCCCCGGCCACCTTTGCCATGTCATCGATCCGGTCCAAAGGCGGCGTGGGGGAGCAAAGGCGGCATCTGCGATGCCGCCTTTGTAGCGTATTTTTAAATAAAAAATTGACCTAGGCCATTTTTCAGAAATATTTTTTATGAAAAACGTATTTAAAAAAACCCAAAAATTGACCTCCTTTTTGTTTTTTTCCCTTCCCACAAGTGGGGCGCCAACCCCTCTTTGTTTCTTTTGTTTTTTTATTGGAGACCTGCTTTGAAGGACTCCCCACCATTGTTTTGTAGACTTGACCCACAAAGGTGGGTCATCCCCTTTTAATGTTTTTTCCTAAAACCTATACTAGTTTAGGAAAATAATATTATAATTATAATATTAAAATATTATTATAATAAAATTTTTATAATAATGAAATTATTATTATAATAGAACTATTATTATTATAATAAATTTATTATAACGATAAGAATTTTTAATACTCATCGGTAAATAACTGGTCCCATAAAACACTATTCCAGTGACCATAATTCCACTAGGGAGGATAAACTCTTCCGATTTAAAACTTCGAATGGCCGAAGATTGGCTATCTGATATCAGATTCAAATGAAATCAACGAAATTGGAACTGAAATGACGCCCTCTATATATTTTAATGCAAATTTAATTATTTCATTAGATTAAAATTGACCAAGTCTCTCTGATACCACTTGTTGGAACCGGGCTTGTAGCGGATGCCCCAAAAAATTTGGGATTTTAAAACTTTTTCACCAACGATCAACGTAAACTTGTTGACATTGGTTAATAGAAGCCTGGTTTTAGCTGAGGACCATGAGTAAAGAGTTTTAAGCACAAAAAACCGTAAAATACCTGGTTTAAATCTGAATCCACACACGAAGCCTGATTTTCATTGGAAATCCCTGCTCGAAGAAGCCGACATCGAACTCCTCTAGATCATCCACATGTGCTTCAAGAAATCCATGGGAGTATTGTTCATTGTAATCTGAGTTCTAGCATGGAATTTTGACGACACCTTAGATGCTCCAACGATCACTGCATCGCTTTTCCAGTGATGCCTGAAAGAGAGCTCGATCCGAGTTCCTTGTATCCAGATCATCTCTCTCTAGACCATGGGAGAGAGGAGAGAAGAGAGAAGCCCCATGAATAGTAGTTTTCAAAATCCCCTCCTATTATATTTATAGTGTTTAATTAAAATACCCTATATAGCCTCACCAGCCACAAAAATATAATGAACAATCAATGAAATTTTATGACTACTAAACTGAGTCATAAATATTATTATCATTTACCCATAATATATAAAATATATTACATGAAAATAATTGAGTCCAAAACTTGATTGGTCATTCCCATAAATATTAATTGAACCTTGAATATATTTAATATTCATAAATTTATATTTTTCATGTATTTACTTAAAACCTGTAAATAAATTTAATAAATAAATTCAATACTCATTATTATAAACTTGAATAATATGAATTTATTTATTTCAATGGTGATAATAATTTTTTGACAAATCCCGGACCCCAGTGGTGGGACTCACCATGTCCAAAACTCTTATTCAACTAAATAGGGAAGATTCTTGAATACGCTATTATGTTTAACCCTCTAGGACCTTACCTCGATAGTAGTGAATAGTATTCATAGACCAAGAGCATGATCTAGCTACCCATCATGGCCCCTGAAGAGATAAGGATTGTCATATCAATGGAAACCAACCTATAAACATGCACTGCGTAAATATAATATCTTTTTCTATAATATCGCATAAAGCAGGATGCACTCACGTTTCATTACCCGTTTCTTACTTTAATATTTTTTGATTTAATTAGATGGTTTTACCCTCAACATCCATGGACATCATCTTATAAATGTATTTCCATCCTTATCAACATGTCTTGAGATATATTACTTCCATAACCTGGAAGTGACAAATCATTTCTCGACCATTCAACCAATGCCATGCCACCAATGACACACCGAACACAAACTACCTCTCTACAACTTCATTTCCATGGTTTTCATCTTGCATCAAAGTATGAAATCAAATTACATACATTGGTAATGCTCTCAAGTCAGGAGACCATTACACATGAACATAGATAGGAACATCCAATGACACCCTAAACATTTGGTTTTCTTATTGGCAGGTACATCCTCATGATCTCACTACTAGAGATCACCACGTGTGAACTTCATGAGAAGAATTATCAATTATTATCAGCACCCAACACCTAATATTCAAATATCTACTATGTCCAATCAATAAGATATATCCATACCATAGAACATATATTTCAGCTAAATGTCACAATATCTAGTGGTTCTCATTATAGCCTGGGATCTTCTATAACCTTTCGATATCACAACTAATCTTTGGACATTACCATTTTAGTAGTGGATGTAGAAAGGTATACACTATAATGGTAAGATTACATCATGTATAGCTAACAGTATACATGACATGGTAATAAAAGGAACTGAATAGTTGGGTTTATGGCACCCATTATTTTAACACATGAGTAGTTATTTGGGTGTTACACATAGGTATTATGGTTCCTAATGACAATGTTAATAAATAATTATTTTTATGGAACTTGAAATTAGAATCCAATAGGTGTGTGTGTTGATATGTTATGGATCAGTGGACCATGTTAAGTGCCTTTGAGTGTCCCTTAATGACAAGGAACTTGTGTATATGAGAGGTGGGAATAGGCAAAGTTTATAATGAAATTTTGATATTGTTGATATTAATTTGGTGAATTTTATTTATGGGGTGGCTGAGAGGATTTTCACTATATAATGGGAATGTTATTAGTAAATAAAACCATGGTTTAGACATAAGAAAGAGGGATTTTATGTTAGAACCAACTAAATTATTGATATGAAAATTGAATTGTATGTTTTTCTAATTCACTATTTACATTGAAATGGAATTAGATGTATTGAAAATCCATTCTTGGATATTAGAATGTTTGTTTAATATTATTCCAATCCACATTAAACTTATAAGTAAGGTGAGACAATATAGTGTCTTATGTTTTTTCCTATAAACATTTCAAATATTTTAAATAATATTTTTTATGGTGTTCAATGAGTCATTTTTACTTAAGTTTATTCATGAGTGTTAAAGTATATTATATTAAATATAATATTTTAATTTTTAATTTAAATACATGTGATCATGAAGAATCCTTGATGTCTTTTTTAAAAGGCCTAAAATAATAAATTTTTCTCCAAAATTTGACATAGAACAGGGGTTTTCCCATGGGGTGGTGCAATTAAAGTTTGGGTTTCAGGCTCCAAACCTATCCCATCACATGTTTTTAAATAAAAAATACTATAATAAAAAATCATTCCTTTTATGTTAATCATCAACCCTAAGGTTATTTTTATCCACCATTGACATAAACCCTAATCAAGAGAGAGTTGTAAAACAAATAGAGATTTATATGTGCACTCATTGAAGATTATTTAATAAATCCCAATGTATACATGTATTTTAAAAAAAACTATCCAAATATGTGGTTATAATTATTATTCAATTTATTCTTCATTTATCCAATATATTTTCATTTAAAGTATTCATTTTAATTATTTATTTTGATGGTATGGTTCATATTCCCTTATTCATAGCATATTTTTGTTCTAATTTTTCATTTCTCCTCTATGAAAATATTATCATATAAAAATAATTGTTTGATAAAATACATGGTTGGCTAGATGAGTTTGATCATTGAAACTCATTCCTTTCTCAAATATTTCAAGCCTCTTAGCATGGTATGATTCCACTGGCCATGGCCTGTAGTGGTTCGTAGTTGACTAGACCACTGGTTACTGATCCCTTTCCCCTATCCTTCTCTCTATCAATTTCTCAATAAAGAAGTGAACATTCATTGACTTTCATAATGGTCGATGTATAGTGGTAGAAAAATGGGGGAGTGGGATAAGTAAGGAATCTTAGTATCTTGGTCGTGGTGCAGGGGTGGTATATAAAGGGTCGGTCTGGGATAGCTTTGATGATGGGGATCCAAAGATTCATCGGAGGTGACGGTCTATAGAGGTGAGATACTGATGCCAAATGTCAATAGCTGATCTGCCAGGCATGATTGGTAGCGAGACCAGTGGAATCAAGGGATTTTCCAAGTGACTAGGTTTTCTACAACCTAAGTTAGTGATCACATGAAATGTGATTTTTGAATAATATTTCATGTATCTTGTTAAGTGTAAGATGTAATTTCTAGGATCATGTTAAATGTCACATGATGTGTATATTTTTTTCCATACATAATGTTAGTCTAGGTTACACAGATTAGAGTGTACTAGAGTACAAAACCATCTATCTAGTTATTTTCATGCACCTTGTGTACTAGGGATACACTGTGTAATAGAAAACCAAATAACATAGGTTATTTTCAATAAATTCTCAATAAACAAATGAGTCCAACATACCATGTAACTCCTTCATGAAATTCCATACAGGTCAACCTTCACAAGAAAAGGAACCTATTTTACTTGCTTAGCCACTGCTTAGGGCTCACACATTTTTCACATCCATCCACATGTCATGTATTGTGTGTTTATGGGTGTTTCTAATAATTTTTCACCCATTTGTTAAATTGAAAAATTTAATAGACTATCCTATATTTTTTTCATGAATAATGAAATGGTGTTATCCTTCGGGTAATTAGAGGCAATTTTCATAACATTTTTAGGTAGTTTATGCTTATTATCTTTATAGGGTTGGTGATTTGGTTCATGTGATATGATCATATGGGACACAAGGATTATTACTCTCTTGGATATATAATGAATATAGGGTGTGGTCCCCCCCCCACTTACTTTACATATTTTAAAATTCCTCCATATACTATAGGCCTAGGTCCTTTAATTCTTACATGGGGTTTGTATTCTCTCAATCCTGACAAAGAATGGTTCCTTTATATAGAAGATGGATACAGGAACTCATCTGCTAACAAATCACGGGTCCTCCATATATAGAGTCAGTAATCCCTTGATCGATGTGTTCTACTAGATGGGGATATGGTTTATCCTTTGAGGTTATTAATTCCTTAACTAACACATGTACATTAGAAAGTCATAGGTCCCCCGCTATAGATTCCAAGAGAATATGGGAAATTTATAAAGATAATTATACCAAATCCTTTAGGATTCTTCCAATGTTGAATATTCATATAAATGGTATGTGTGGATTGAGACTATCATATATTCTAGGTTATCTGTCCTTTAATATTATCTAGTTTTTTCTTCTATTATTTCTCCTTTGGTTTGGATTATGATATGGATTATATTTTATTTTCGCTTCTTTGTTGTTGTGGTATCCTACTATGTAAGTTTATAATCACACATGTATGGGTGTTCTACCCACACAGGTTCTATCTTATAAAAATGAACATTAGTATGGTAGTGATCATGGTGGATACAAGTTTAGTGGAGTGGGATATCATTTTTTATCATAAGATTTGATTTTATTCATAATTTTTGTTTTTAGCTAGTAAATGGAGGTGTTCCCCTCCTTTTCATCTTTTCTCGGTTGATATATACTTTTTATATCAATATCATATTCTTACCCTTAGTGTTTCTAATATTTCCATTATTATACTATGTGAATTTTTATCATGTGTCATATGAATTTGGTATTAATGTTTGTTTTTTTGTTTAGTTTTTCATGATTATATGGTTTTCTGAAGATATGTTGATATATAAAGGTTATATAGGTTAAGGATTCCTATAAATGATATATGACTTATTTGTTCTATTCATTGAGACTAGGCTTATTAGAGTTAGGATTTTGGTGGTACACTTGACTTATCACCGACCCATGAGGGGTATTAGGGAGTCAGGTTATATTAGATGCTATTATTATTTAATCATTTTCTTGGCAATGGGGTTGAACATTATTCCAATTCAATTTTGATTTAAAATCTTTGTGAGATTCTATTCCTTTTAATTAATTATCATGGATATGGAATTAGTTGATATTCTAATCTAGTTACTTACTTTGGTGGTGGGTTGGATGTAATTCCAACTAATTACATGGGTCCCTATTGTTATGTGATGTTGGATGAAATTCCAACTAAATTCTTGGATTTTTCTACTGAGAACTCAATTTTTGTATTACCTTTTGAATACTAACTTTTAGAAGTATGAAAGATCTGGAATTGGAAACACATGATTACAATGTAAAAAAGAAGGAACTAAGAATTAATGTCTCTCACTAATAAACATTGATCACCTACAACCCTTGTATGATACACACAAGTGGAATAATAAAAGCACTCACACAGAAATAAAATGATTTACATGGTTTGGAACATAATAATTTTACATAATCAAAACATGTTTGTTTCCGATGTTTTCCACCAGGGCGTATCAGCCTTCATGTTCTCTTTCTATCGCGCGTCAGACGTTGTGTTGTTGTTTGCTGATGGACAAATTTTACCCCACATTCATTCTTTCCAAAGGTGGGTGACATTCATCACATTCTCAGCGATGCCTTCTCCTTGATCAAAATAGGATAATGGGATTTCAGTTTTTCCTTCCGAGGATTCCTCCTTGGAATTCATCTCCTAGTCCAGGTCTCTCATATATTTGAGTAATAGTTCATGAAACTAATTCTCAAAGCCATCTCTTTGTGGATTATGGTTAACTATGCTTCTTCTGTCTAGAAATTCCAAGGGGTCTTGGTAGGAAAACAACCTTTGGTTAGGATAGTAGTCACATTG
The DNA here is from genome assembly GCA_963277665.1 of Viscum album. NCBI lineage: Eukaryota > Viridiplantae > Streptophyta > Magnoliopsida > Santalales > Viscaceae > Viscum > Viscum album. The sequence goes on from OY728125.1 coordinate 747,191,159, forward strand.
AGCATAAATTTCATTTCTTAATGCTAGAACACCAAAACACCAGTATTTTTCCTCTTAAGAGGGATTCTCAAAGGTGTGGAGCCTGAGGAATCCTGTAGTGATCACAAGTTATATTATTCCAAAGTCATATCTTTTGAGGTTTTTCTTAGGCATCCCATGTTTAACACGGGGTAGGCCACGAGTTTAACATCCTATGTGGAAAAGGATGATATTGATCAGAACATCACATGGAGACGGATCAAAGAGGTTTATCCCTATAAGAGAACACCTTGGAGGTTTACCAAATAGATGGATTAGAAAACCCAATGAGAGAGGACATGAGTTGGTGCATCTCATAACAAGAATGTTTTACACCGTGAAGGCTAGTCTGGACACCACTAAGGGTGGATCAGGGAATTTCATCCCAATGAGGGGGATGCCAAGGTTTACCATTGGCTGGGATTGAACCTTGGGGAGGCTTTTTACATACCATTTTTAGAAGAAAATTATTGAAACCCACATAGTTCAAAAGGATGATGATTCATGGGGCTTACACATGGATAGATTCCCTTCACAAGAGGATCTCTCTTGGTTGGATGAATATGGGTTGTGTGGGGCTAATTCATGGTTAACTTCAGGAGTGCTACTAAGAGAAGAGATGAGGTGAATGGTGATTATTCATTGAGACCAACCAAATGGATGGCATGATCTCACCGAGATGTGGAAGCTCGAGTAGGAATCAAGATGGATATGGATGAAGTATAAGATATGGAATGGATAGAATCGATGAAGTGTGAGTGTAACGACCCGGAATTTTAAATAAATATTGTTTCCTAATTTTATGTGTTATTTTTATACTCAAGAAATGTTTTATTTGATAAACATGATTATAATTATAATGAGACCATTGGGTTTTGACTGTTATAGGACCATCGGTCAATATGACCGATGTGAACAAAATGTTTTGATTATTGTCTCTATATATAAGTAATCTTGGTTGATTATTATAGAAAGAAGATTCAATGGCCTCACCTAGTAGTCTTGGACCGATCAAAGCTCATCTAAAAGAGCTTGGGAAGGAGGTAGCACCATTGGGCTTTGCTCTGGACCAAACCCAAGCCCAACTTCATCATGTGAAGCTAGAACGGAATCGCCTTCGCGAGAAGTTCAAACTGATAGAAATTACTACTCGGGCAATGTTGACCGAGCCGCCCCAAGATTCTATCACCTTAGAACACCTTACTCTTAGGTCCTATGCTGGTATTATAAGGGGCTATGTAACGAGACCGTAACTACCTTGTGTAATCCTTGTTTAAAATAAAAATTGGGATTTCTGCTTATGATGAAGTTTATGAATTTTCAAATGACCGGATAAAAATAGTATGCATATTTTTGATGAATTTTCAAAAGAATATTTTGAAAAAAATGTTTATGTAAACCTTAAATAACTTAAAATGTGTAATGATTTTCAAAAAATGGTCTTCTACAATTATGTTCAGTACGAAATTTGGAGTCTAATAAGATCAACTTGATTTTTGATGAATAGTAAATTATGAATAGTGATTTTATGATTAGGATTAGTAATATGACCAAATGGATTAGTAATCTAACTTAAAGAAAGTTTTAAAATAATCTAGGCACCTTGATTAAGTAATGTGATTCAATAAAATGGTTAAATAATGGTTTCATAAATTATTATTCAAGTATTAGTTTTTTTCGGGTGAATAGTGTTTTTTAATAAAAAATTTAATTAAAAATATTTAGAAAATTATTTTTATAAAACAGATTTAATTTTTGAACTCAGAGCACCGATATTATGCTATGGTAATTTTTGGGGTTTTTTCTGAAAAAACGAATTTTTGGTGAATAGTGTTTTTATTTAAAAATTAAATTAAAAATATTTAGAAAATTATTTTTATAAAATGGAGTTCATATTTGTAATCATAGCGTTGATATTTGATTGTGGTGAAATTTTGGGATCTTTCTGAGAAAGTTGAATTTTCAGTGAATAGTAAAAATGCAGTTTTAGGGTTTCAGTATGTTTAATGACATCATAGTTGTGTCATGATGATGTCATGAGTTAATTTAAGGGTTGGCCGGCCAAGGGTGATGAATTATTGTTTTGGGGGCCCCATGTGGCCTAACTCCATGATAAATGCCAAGGGAGAGCTCATGGGTTTGAGAAAAGCACATGTGAGGTGTCCTTTGGCCATTAATGCCTTGTCCCCTCACTTTCCCTATAAATACCAAGCCCTCCTCTCATCCATTCGACTCCCCACTCTTCCCCAACGAAGTTCTGGTCTCATTACCTCCCAAGGAGTCCTCCCAAGGTGCCCCCAAGCCCTCAAGGTCCAAACCTTTGAGTTTTAAGAGTTACGTTTTAAGGTAAGGGATCTGACCCCTCTCTTTCTTTTCAAGTGATCTCTTTTATGTCATTCCTTTTATGATCCATGTTCTTATGTTGGAGGATGTTTCTTTATACTCCTATTACTGCCCTTTTTATGTTCATATAATTAGAGATCCCTTCTTACTCTCATTATTTCGTTTTATGAAGTTTTAAGTGGCGCCGTTAGGCTGCCGAATTTTGTAAGGGATTCTTTCACCCTTCTCTTTTTCAAAGTTCTACTTTCATGTCAAATATTTCAAGTTCCTTTTTATTATGTTGGGGTATGATCTCTAAATTTATCATACTGATATTTTATGATCATATGATGAGAGACCCCATTTGATCTCTTCAATTCAGTATTTTGAAGTTTTAAGTGGCGCCGTTAGGCTGCCGAATTTTTAAGTGGTTCTTCACCATTCTCGTTTTGAAGTTCTACTTTCATGTAAATTCTTACAAGTTCCTTTATATTATGTTGAGGTATGATCTCTAAATTTATCATACTGATATTTTATGATCATATGATGAGAGACCCCATTTGATCTCTTCAATTCAGTATTTTGAAGTTTTAAGTGGCGTCGTTAGGCTGCCGAATTTTTAAGTGGTTCTTCACCATTCTCGTTTTGAAGTTCTACTTTCATGTCAATTATTTCAAGTTCCTTTCTATTATGTTGGGGTATGATCTCTATATCTATCATACTGGACTCTTATGTTCATATGATGAGATACCCCATTTGATCTCTTCAATTCAGTATTTTGACGTTTTGAGTGGCGCCGTTAGGCTGCCGAATTTTTAAGTGGTTCTTCACCATTCTCGTTTTGAAGTTCTACTTTCATGTCAATTCTTTCAAGTTCATTTCTATTATGTTGGGTTATGATATCTATATCTATCATACTGGAATCTTATGTTCATATGATGAGAGACCCTATTTGAACTTTTCAATTCAATTTTGTTGAAGTTTAAGTGACGCCGTTTGGCTGCTGAATTCTCACAAGAGAAATCGTTTTTTTTCTTCCTTTCATGTTCTTCATTTCATATGGTATATTTTCAAATTTCATTACCATGTTCTTAAATCCCTTATATTTTTTCCCTCTACTGTTTTTTGGGTCATTTATGAATGTTTGACCCATGTCCCCTCTCTTCTCAATGTTTTCTAAAACCTTGTAACATAGCCGTTATGCTGCAGAATTTTCGTCTCAAAATGCCTCTATCTCTTTTCTAAAAATTATTTTATGTTATAAAGTGAATACTCAAAGCTCTTATTTCTAAAGGGTTATTCACATATATATCAAAATGTTCTATTTTAAATTCTGGGAATTACATACATGAAACCCTCTTTCCCTTTCCGTGGGTTTAAAGTGACGTAAAGATCACGTCTTTAAAGAAGTTTTTAAAACGTTATGATTATGAAATGAAACCCATTTATTTTATTCTATATGGGTTATTTATGAAATGTTTGATGATGATATATGTGGATCACATGATAATAAAGGAAAATTTAAGGGTGCGCCCTGATAGCGCTCCAATGCATTGGGTAATGATGTAACCACTAGAGATTACAATTTTCACGATACCTTGGTGAATAACCTTGGTAATTTTCAAATGACACCTTGGGGATGGAGCATGGTGATATGTTCATGATTGTCTATGTTAAATGTTGCAGCCACATCTTCAAGTTATGAAAAATGTTATTTTTATTATGAAATGCCTCATGATTTCTTTCTCATGCCTTAAAGTTCTTTTCGTGTCTTTATTGAAGTATATCAAGTTTACATGTAAAATGTTCCTCTTGTTTCCCTTACTGGGCCTTATGCTTACCCTTTCTTTTGATGTATGTCCCCAGGTTATGAGATGCAGTAATGAACCTAGGATGAACATAAAGAGAATCCTTTAAAGTGTTTAAGAAGAATGTTTTTTTTTGTTTCATGTATTAAGTTCCTGGTTTCCAAGACACTAAACCTTAAAGATCCTCGGTTTTGTAAAATGCAATGAATGTTTATGTGATAAAAAGGCGAGATGTTATAGTTGGTATCAAAGGATGGTTTAGTTATTTGTGAAAATTAGGATATGAAAACTTTAGGAAGAACCCTATAGAAAAGTTTAAATATAGGAAATCTTCCTGGTATTTTGGTGAGTATTGAGTAAGGGGTTGCCAAGCAAATACATCCCTGTCTGGATACGAGCAGGTAGAGGTGGCTCTGGCACAGATGTACATAGGGGTAAAACCCGAAAACACCGCTTTGAGCCAGAATCGAACGGGAACTGGTACACGACAACGGGCCTTGCTGCACTCTTTGTTACGACACTCCCGGGGGATATGCTTTGGTAAATTCATAAGCTTAGTATGAACCATTACTAAAGGAACAAATATAAAATAAAATAAAGATTCACATAAGAATATATGATCATGGATAACCTAGATTGGAACCTAGGGGATCACAAGTTAAGATATACTTTTCTTCTACAAGTTATCCTTATATGATTTAAGCTCCTTTTCATGATTATTGGTTAAGTATTTAAGCCTCTAATTATAATTTCTCTTCTTAGTTAATGGTGGGAGATGGAAGAACATGTCCCAATAACCAATGTGAAAGGAAATGCAACAATTTCCATATTAATATGAAAGATATGATTAGGGGATTAAAAGCTGATTATTATTTTGGAAGATGTTCACTATTTTGGGGACCCTATATGATCGAGGTAAATAGACTACTACAATATTTTCTTTGAAGAGTAGGTTTGACTTATATTTTGAAGAATTTATGAATTTAAGGTGGAATTATAGTAATTTAGGTTACTTATGGAAATTATTAACCTATCTTGGGGTAAATATGTTTAGGTTAGTTACTTTTTTTATAAGATGTTAGGAATGGTTGATGTTGTTTGGAGATGAATGATAAAGTTTACCTTGGAAGACTATGTTATCAAATCCTTCTTGTAATTGGGATTCAATCTTAGTTTGGTTTATTTTGAGGATTTTTAAGGACAGTTATTTATGGAATGGACTATGATGAACTTTGGGTAGTACCATGGAACTTTGAAGATTTAAAAGTAGTTTCCATTCCTATGGGATTATTTCTTTTTGAAGAGTTGTTTTACCTTACCCTTTCTGTTTTTGGGATAATGTTTAAAGATAGAAGAAATAGATAGTTAATCTTTTGTGGATTATGAAGATGATTCTTGTGTTTTGATGAGACCAAGTAGTTTTGAATGCTCATAATTTGGAGAAAAGATTATTTTTGGGTAGAAAATTATTAAAGGATGAAACTCTACATGAATATAAGTATATTTCCTTATGTTTTTGTTCTATGTTGTAAATGAATTCCTCAAAATTATGAAAAGGAACGTAAAACAAAAACATTGTTGGTTTACGTTTCCTACTAGGTAATCAAAGACCGTTTAAACACATCATAAGTTTGGGATTTTCTCATGGTTAAATTTCTCCTAATCATGTTCTCTATCACTCTCCCTCAGAACTTGACCCTTTGTATTCTCCTCTATGTCCATGTTTTCCTACATGGAACCCTAGTGTGGGTTAACTCGGGTGACCTTTGTACTTCCCTTTCTTTCTTTTAAAGTAATAGTTTTACTGACTCCTTTTCCGATGTGGGACTTTCAATGAAATTTCAAAACCCATTTTTTTTAAAAAAAAATTGCGAGGACGCAATTTCTTAAGGGGGGAAGATTGTAACGACCCGGAATTTTAAATAAATATTGTTTCCTAATTTTATGTGTTATTTTTATACTCAACAAATGTTTTATTTGATAAACATGATTATAATTAGAATGAGACCATTGGGTTTTGATTGTTATATGACCATCGGTCAATATGACCGCTGTGAATAATATGTTTTGATTATTGTCTCTATATATAAGTAATATTGGTTGATTATTATAGAAAGAAGATTCGATGGCCTCACCTAGTAGTCTTGGAATGATCGAAGCCCATCTAACAGAGCTTGGGAAGGAGGTAGCACCATTGGGCTTTGCTCTGGACCAAACCCAAGCCCAACTTCATCATGTGAAGCTAGAATGGAATCACCTTCGCGAGAAGTTCAAACTGATAGAAATTACTACTCGGGAAATGTTGACCGAGCCTCCCCAAGATTCTATCACCCTAGCACACCTTACTCTTAGGTCCTATGCTGGTATTATAAGTGGCTATGTAACGAGACCGTAACTACCTTGTGTAATCCTTGTTTTAAATAAAAATTGGGATTTCTGCTTATGATGAAGTTTATGAATTTTCAAATGACCGGATAAAAATAGTATGCATATTTTTGATGAATTTTCAAAATAATATTTTGAAAAAAAATGTTTATGTAAACCTTAAATAACTTAAAATGTGTAATGATTTTCAAAAAATGGTCTTCTACAATTATGTTCAGTACGAAATTTGGAGTCTAATAAGATCAACTTGATTTTTGATGAATAGTAAATTATGAATAGTGATTTTATGATTAGGATTAGTAATATGACCAAATGGATTAGTAATATAACTTAAAGAAAGTTTTAAAATAATCTAGGCACCTTGATTAAGTAATGTGATTCAATAAAATGGTTAAATAATGGTTTCATAAATTATTATTCAAGTATTAGTTTTTTTCGGGTGAATAGTGTTTTTTAATTAAAAATTTAATTAAAAATATATAGAAAATTATTTTTATAAAACAGATTTCAGTTTTGAACTCAGAGCACCGATATTATGCTATGGTAATTTTTGGGGTTTTTTCTGAAAAAACGAATTTTTGGTGAATAGTGTTTTTATTTAAAAATTAAATTAAAAATATTTAGAAAATTATTTTTATAAAATGGAGTTCATATTTGTAATCAGAGCGTTGATATTTGATTATGGTGAAATTTTGGGATCTTTCTGAGAAAGTTGAATTTTCAGTGAATAGTAAAAATGCAGTTTTAGGGTTTCGGTATGTTTAATGACATCATAGCTGTGTCATGATGCTGTCATGAGTTATTTTAAGGTTTGGCCGGCCAAGGGTGATGAATTATTGTTTTGGGGGCCCCATGTGTCCTAACTCCATGATAAATGCCAAGGGAGAGCACATGGGTTTGAGAAAAGCACATGTGAGAAGTCCTTTGGCCATTAATGCCTTGTCCCCTCACTTTCCCTATAAATACCAAGCCCTCCTCTCATCCATTCGACTCCCCACTCTTCCCCAACGAAGTTCTGGTCTCATTACCTCCCAAGGAGTCCTCCCAAGGTGCCCCCAATCCCTCAAGGTCCAAACCATTGAGTTTTAAGAGTTACGTTTTAAGGTAAGGGATCCGACCCCTCTCTTTCTTTTCAAGTGATCTCTTTTATGCCATTCCTTTTATGCTCCATGTTCTTATGTTGGAGGATGTTCTTTTATACTCCTCTTACTGCCCTTTTTATGTTCATATAATGAGAGATCCCTTCTTACTCTAATTATTTCGTTTTATGAAGTTTTAAGTGGCACCGTTAGGCTGCCGAATTTTGTAAGGGATTCTTTCACCCTTCTCTTTTTCAAAGTTCTACTTTCATGTCAAATCTTTCAAGTTCCTTTTTATTATGTTGGGGTATGATCTCTAAATTTATCATACTGATATTTTATGATCATATTATGAGAGACCCCATTTGATCTCTTCAATTCAGTATTTTGAAGTTTTAAGTGGCGCCGTTAGGCTGCCGAATTTTTAAGTGGTTCTTCACCATTCTCGTTTTGAAGTTCTACTTTCATGTAAATTCTTTCAAGTTACTTTATATTATGTTGGGGTATGATCTCTAAATTTATCATACTGATATTTTATGATCATATGATGAGAGACCCCATTTTATCTCTTCAATTCAGTATTTTGAAGTTTTAAGTGGCGTCGTTAGGCTGCCGAATTTTTAAGTGGTTCTTCACCATTCTCATTTTGAAGTTCTACATTCATGTAAATTCTTTAAAGTTCCTTTATATTATGTTGGGGTATGATCTCTATATCTATAATACTGGACTATTATGTTCATATGATGAGATACCCCATTTTATCTCTTCAATTCAGTATTTTGAAGTTTTGAGTGGCACCGTTAGGCTGCCGAATTTTTAAGTGGTTCTTCACCATTCTCGTTTTGAAGTTCTAATTTCATGTCAATTCTTTCAAGTTCCTTTCTATTATGTTGGGGTATGATATCTATATCTATCATACTTTACTCTTATGTTCATATGATGAGAGATTCTATTTGACCTTTTCAATTCAATTTTGTTGAAGTTTAAGTGACGTCGTTTGGCTGCCGAATTCTCACAAGAGAAATCTTTTTTTTATTCCTTTCATGTTCTTCATTTCATATGGTATATTTTCAAATTTCATTACCATGTTCTTAAATCCCTTATATTTTGTCCCTCTACTGTTTTTTGGGTCATTTATGAATGTTTGACCCATGTCCCCTCTTTTCTCAATGTTTTCTAAAACCTTGTAACATAGTCGTTATGCTGCAGAATTTTCGTCTCAAAATGCCTCTATCTCTTTTCTAAAAATTATTTTATGTTATAAAGTGAATACTCAAAGCTCTTATTTCTAAAGGGGTATTCACATATATATTAAAATGTTCTATTTTAAATTCTGGGAATTACATACATGAAACCCTCTTTCCCTTTCCGTGGGTTTAAAGTGACGTAAAGATCATGTCTTTAAAGAAGTTTTTAAAACTTTATGATTATGAAATGAAACCCATTTATTTTATGCTATATGGGTTATTTATGAAATGTTTGATGATGATATATGTGGATCATATGATAATAAAGGCAAATTTAAGGGTGCTCCCTGATAGCGCTCCAATGCATTGGGTAATGATGTAACCACTAGAGATTACAATTTTCACGATACCTTGGTGAATAACCTTGGTAAATTTCAAATGACACCTTGGGGATGGAACTTGGTGATATGTTCATGATTGTCTATGTTAAATGTTGCAGCCACATCTTCAAGTTATGAAAAATGTTATTTTTATTATGAAATGCCTCATGATTTCTTTCTCATGCCTTAAAGTTCTTTTCGTGTCTTTATTGAAGTATATCAAGTTCACATGTAAAATGTTCCTCTTATTTCCATTACTGGGCCTTATGCTTACCCTTTCTTTTGATGTATGTCCCCAGGTTATGAGATGCAGTAATGAACCTAGGATGAACATAAGGAGAAGCCTTTAAAGTGTTTAAGAAGAATGTTTTTTTTGTTTCATGTATTAAGTTCATGATTTCCAAGACACTAAACCTTAAAGATCCTCAGTTTTGTAAAATGTAATGAATATTTATGTGATAAAAAGGTGGGATGTTATAGTGAGGGGTGATAGGTTTGAACCTCGGGGAGGCTTCCTACATACCCTATAAAGAAGACAGGGATCAAAGTCCACATAGTTTAGATATGGTGATGGGACACCTAATAAGGTGTCCCATGAGAATGGATTATATGGATGGGTACCAAATGGAAGTGGAACCTCTAGTCTAGGGAATGATCCTCCCAAGACATGGAGACTCAAGGGAGAGACTACTATGGGAATGGACAATGGGATTGAACCTCAAGGAGGCTTCTTATGTACCCTATGTAGAAGACAGGGATCAAATTATACATAGTTCCAGAATAGGACATGGAATTAGGGCTTACACATGGATAGTTTTCCAAGAACATGTTGGGGATTATGCATGGTTAGTGGCCCATATTGATGAATATTAGGGATAGGTCCCCTAATTAGGTGGCTTGGATGGAATATGGGGGGTGTGGTTGAATGTCAAGATCTTACCAAGATGTGGCATCCTAGGGTAAGATCAGGGTGGATAACGGATGAAATGGGTGATGGAAGAAGGATCAGAACACCTTGTAGAGGTGTATCCATGTGGATGTGTCCCATGAAGGGAATATGTCACATCATGACGGTACATCCCTAGGAGGTATCACCTAAGTTTACCAGTGGTTGGTATTTAACCTTGGGGAGGATTACTATGTACCTTTTTTAGAAGATAGGGATCAAAACCCACATAGTTCGAATGGGTTTCATGGGCCTTAATCCAGAAGGGAATCCTAGAAGAAGGGTTTCATGGTAACTAATAACCTATAATCCCATGTGATTCATGCTCAGTGTGAGAAATAAGAGGAGGTAGTAGACCATACGGTCATGACATGAAAGATGCGCCAGTGAGTGATAGTGTGGGGATTACGCATGTAACATCCCTAAAGAGGATCTTATTCCATGTTAGGAGGATCTAATTCCATCACTCCCATAGAGACAAGTGGGTGTAGATAATTCCCAAGGCATAGCACCCCATGTAAATTTCATGGGGTGAGACCATAGTTTAATTTCATGTGCTAATTATGATGGGGATTGGAAATTTAACATCGTACAGCTCAGATGGAGAGGACACACTCCTTACCCATTTGGACTTACATAGTTGTAATACGTTCACCTTTAGGTGGTGTATGGGCCAAGAAATTCCTGATGGGAGGTGGTGGATGAGTGTTCAGTCATGGGGTCCATGTTAGCCTTACTATGCTAAAAAGAAAAATCCCTTAGAGAACCTGTGCTGAAAAGAAAAAGTTCAGGAAAAGTAGCATGGGATACTACAAGAGGGACCAAGAAATCACTATGTAAAAGCCTAGAGGGATTCACAAAATAGGGTCTCGTGAAGTAAAGGGATTCACTGATAGCGGTTCTCAAATCTCTGATGCTTCATGGAGAACCAGGGATTCCTGAAGCATGGGGACCCTCCCTTAGCATGGAGTCCTTGGTGAATGGAAGAGTGTTTCATGAAGGATTACTGATCTATGAAGGCTCGAGTAACTCGAAGGGTCTCTTTACTTCAGGAAAGGAATGGGACTTCGCTAATGGAAACCCTAACATAGGCAGGGGTAAATAGGAACAAGGGAAAGGATGGATTGTGATGCTCAATTACCTTGGGTGATCCATTTTCCAACTAGTTGATGGTTCTTAAGGGCTTCATTAAATGGGAACTCGAAAGTTGAAAGTTCATAGTAACCATCCATTTGAGGGGGAGTGATATGGATATTTATAGGAAAAGGGCTATCGTAATGCTCATTGGAGATATGCGAAGCAAAGTGGGTGCTACAAAACACCACAGCTTCTTCGAAATCACAGATCCATCTGTCAATGAAGTTCTCATGGTCATAGAAGGAATCAAACATGTAGGAGTACCATCGCCATCCTTCATGTGGTCATGGTACTGATGGACCCCATGAAGTGGATTTTCAAAATATGCTCCTTTGATGGATTTTATTTTGTTTGAGATTTGACCCCATCCCGAACAGTTGTGGTGCTTCTCCACGTATCTCGAGGCATGTATTTCGGCACCATCAAATTCTCCCCCTCATAATGGTAGTCAATGAGAAAAGGAGGGTTTTTTATAAGGGTAAATCACCGAAAAATAGGTGATCATAAAGTTGTATTGTGATAGAGGATGTGTGTGGGTGCATGGACACCATGAAGCTCCTGGGAACTAAGGCTGCCATAAAGATCGGTTGGACCCAAATATATAAATAGTACACTAGGGGCCCATTATCCATACTGAATATCCATGAACCCTTCACTCAATATCTCTTTTCACGAAGGTATTTTTCCCCCATGAATGCATCATTGCGAACTAGGGTCCTCAGAACTTTGATCAGTGAATTCTACTTAGCAAACTGGGGAAAAGATATATGTCGCTACCTTGCAACTTGAGCATAGTTTAGAAATACTCCGCAAAATGGTGCTCTATGAACAATCATTGCGAGAAATCTATTCAAAAATGGATTGAAAAACTGACTATGTCTTGAATTTGATTGTCACTCAAGAAGCTACTTGGGGGGTCCTTGAAAATGATGCCCGAAGTAAATATATGATGAATAATATCATGATCATCAATTATGTTCAGATACATTCAGACCACAAATCACTACTCGAACTACTATCAGAAGTGTAGAAGTACTATCCCCTTTGTAAGAGAGTGCCTTCTTATGGATTCGATTTGAGGGATGATGTCTTCATCCCACCGGTGAGCAGGGACAAACTTTTCTACTGGTTAAGGGGCATACTGTTTTAGTACCAATGGCATCGAGCTATCTTTGGCCATGTCTAAGAGGATCACCCCCTATCATAGTATAATGACTTTAAAACTATCTCAACAACATCTATGGGAGACCATTGAAGATAGAGAAATACCCACCACAATACAATAACATCATCAAGGCATGCCTAAGAAACCCAAAGGAGGGGTGTACTGATGATTAGGATCTATGAAAAGGTCGAAAATTCACAGAGGAATGGGCGTCCGCCTACTGGGTATGTGCATCTTTTGCAGAGTTTGGAGTGTAGATGAGGTAAGTGGGACTCTATGAAGTGTCTTGGGCTTCCCAATTCTATTTCTATCAATCGAAGGATATTATGTCAAAACTACTGATTAGATGATCTTTATAACCCAAAACATTCTATATTCATCTTGGAGAAGTCAGCATTAGCCTCGAGGACCTCCATAATATCTATGGAATCCCTATACTAAGGGAAATTTATGACGAATTACTACCTATGTAGAATGCATGTGAGGATCAGGAGATGATGTTGTGTCTAGTGAAGGTGCTATTGGATCTGGTACTAAGAATAGATAATGATAAGAAGACGATAAGGGATGTCCACTTTAAGCAGTGGTTTGGATATTTCCAGAACTTCTCAGAAGTGGAGCCTACTGAAAGGGGGGAAGAAACCAAGAAACTACAAACAAGACCATGCACCTACCTGAGGGGATCCCAGTGAGGCAAATAATGTTCTACTAGTGGATCCTAGAATATATCTAGTGAAAACTATGGTTATACAACTTTAAGACTGAGCCTCAACCAATAGTTAGGTTGGTTATATTTATTTCTTCCATGATCTATAGATAGATTTTTCTAGTAAGAGATGTGCACATGGGGGAATGACCAAGCACATGCGCACATGGGGGAATGACCAAGCACATTTATCATGGAAGTGATGATAGAAACAATGAAGAGTGTCAATTTTGGTGTTCTGATTCTGGAAAAGATATATAATGTGATTTGGCATGTTAGCAAGGGAAGAAGATTTTGTGCATGTGTGGGCCACGTCACATTTTTTATAGCTATGTGGAAGTGCACATGGGAGGATATGAATATTTTAATCCCATCTCTCCTGCTGAGAATTACTTCTATCCAGTGATTCTAAACATCACAAGGATTTTTCTATTCAAGATGGCCTCAATGAATATGTTGAGCAGGGTCGGTCAGGTAAACAAATTCACCTTCCACCCATTCCACCTACTGATGGGGGTGATAACTAATGATGGAATTGGGATCATATAGTAGCATATGTATCTCTTATCCTTCTAATGAGGAGTGTTGGTGGTGAGGGTGGATTGTGAACCAATTTTTGAACTATACAACCTGCACCATTTCACAAGGTAGTTCAGGTGCCTAAAGGGATTTAATCCAAAGGTGTATATGGGAGTATGACATGGGGATCATCCTTGAATTATGAGGCATCTTTGGCTTAGTTTCACACGAGAATATGCGAATATGCATAATGAGATTCCACCATCCATTGCTACATACGGGTGGGTTTAGGCTTATACATAGAGTTGGGGGATGCTTATACTATAGAAAGACTAAGGTGGAAGAACATTCGAACCAACAAGGGAGTATTCCTTCCACCTCAAGGTTGAGGTTGAATAGAAGCAAGGGCGTGTCATAGGGGTGGGGTGGATTCACATCATGGTGACGAGGCTGCATCGGTAAGGCGGGTGATTCATTGATCTTCACTAATCAGAGATAAAGGAAGAAAAGTAGCAACACCAGATCCAATGCTCCCAACAAAGAAGACTCGAGTGGAAGGGGAGCCATCATGGGGGTTCTATAGGATTTTTACTCAGGCTCCTGGAAAACAATTTCATCGTGTTGAAATTTCTAACGAAGCCATTTATCCTGAGGATTGGAAAACCTGGGATACCTGCAGATAATTTCATAACACCTTTCAGCTATGGGATCATCTGAACAGGTTTGGGATGGAACTAGTCTAGATCATATTTTATAAGGGAAGCTTCCTTGTTTCTTAAGAAAAGGTGGAACAATTCATTGTAGAAATAGAGGACCTATTGCATTCTCGAGGAACTGTGCGTCCAATGACATATCGAGTGTGGGTGCTACTAGACATGACCTCTCCCCCAAATCTATCGGTGGATGAGCTAGCATAGCATTTCCCCCTTCCCAATGACTTAGATGGATCTTGGGGTGAAGATTGCAATGATGGAATCCCTTAGTTGGATACTGAGGTTGTATCCTCGAAGGAAGCCACCTTGGAGGAAGGATAAGTAGTATCCTCAAGGAGGACACTTACTTGGAGGGATTCTCTAAAGATCATGAAGTAATATTTATCTTGATCCCCTATGATATCACATTTCTTATGCTTTATCTGGATGTCTTGAATGAAATTTGTTCCATACATGAGAATATTTCACAGGAGACACCCACTCATGGGGATGGAGATGTGGAAGTAGATGAATAAAGCCAAACCTCAAGACCTGTGCATGGGGCGATAGTGGTTGTAAGGCCCAGTGGTGCTGAGGAGGCCAGGGTGGCCTCTCCAGAATCATCAAATCCCATAATAATATATTGGGGGCCACGTTCTAGGTTCCCTAAAATGATGACTCATGAATATGATATGATGTCGCTTGGCTTCTATAAGTTCCTCACATTACAGAGCCTATATATTATAACTTGATCAGGTTAACTGATATGATTCTTGTCTGAATAGTTATGTATGTTGTGGGAACTCTGCTATGGTACATGGTCAGAGGATCTAGGATTCCATTCTTGATGTGGAACCATTCCAAGTAGAACCGACCACTCAGGATGACTGGGTGGCATCTTCTAGTGGTGCCACTAGAGGGGTTGCATCTAGTGCAATAAGGGACAATCTCATTGAGGTGGTCTCAAGTGATTAAGATCAACTACAAGATATAGAACCCATCCCATTTGATATGATTCTATATAAATATATTACTGTTAAATTTTTGGCCGCATTTCTAGAGTATGAGCTTGTTGATCTACGCAGATGTACAAGTATGATTATAATTTGGTCAAGGAAAACTTGGATACCCAACACTGATCATGCATTTTGGTCAATAACTTCACCAAAAACTCTCCATAACCATAGTGGATAAGTGGAATAGGATCACTTCACCACCGGATGCATGATCTGTGCACTGGAGGGGGGTATGCGTGAGGTCTGCACTTGCTCATTTGGGACTACCTCACCAAGAAAATATGGGAAAGTAGTCATAATATGGATTTCAATTGAAATCATGAAAAAATTTTCAGCACTCAGAAGTTTTAGGAGGCTTAATAGGAGATCCAAGGTATAGAAAGGCATATATATGAGCATTCTTCCTTTTCCACCACTCAATCGAAACTAGAAGAATGATTGAGGATCCAACTAATGGAAACCCAAGAGAAAAAGAGACAAGTATCTCGTCAAGTAGTTGATCTCCATGCTGAGTAAGACTAGGTGCTGATCAAGGATGAAAAGCTCTATCGAGAATAAAATGAAGAGGAAAGGGATCTTAGGTGGTGACAGAGAACCCTAGAGGCCACATTCCAAAGGGTGGTGGAGCTAATGTGCTCCTTTTAAGGGGAAGATCCATAAGGGTTATGGTTTTTCAAGATCATGAAACATACTTAATGTTTGAATTTCATGCATGGAAACATTATTTCTTATTTCAATTACCACACTTTAACCATATCTGTGAACAAATCATTGACCAATCCCTAATCTCATGTGGGTCATTCCCAGTTTGATAAATAAGTTATAATCACATAATCGCTCACTTTTTATTAGAGTTTCGGATAATTATTGAATACTCAAGGTTTGATAATGTTGGATGACCTCTCTAAGTGTTCCAGAAAAGATTGGATATGACTGGAGAATAGATATCTCAGAATAGCCAACTTGATTCTTCTAATGTGTGCTAGTGCATGAACAAGATAATGCAAGGAGATTTGGAATTGATCTGAATAAAGGGTGACGAAAAGTTTGAATCACAATGTCCAATATTTAGAATATAGGGAATATGGAATACTAGTATAGGATAACAACTAACCATATTCAAAACATAGTATCTGTGACATTAACATATAATGGGGATAAAAAAACAATGTTCAATCACTAACTGTATTCCAAACACAAGAACTATCTCAAAATTTCATCTGATGCTTTTCAGAAGGTTGGCCCAGGATGGTAGGTGAGCTGAAGTGGAATATCCAGGTGTTAGGGGGTCCCTTCAGACATGAAGGAGTATAAATATCCAAATGAGGGGAACATGAATCATGGGGGGGAGTGATGAAATGTTTTAAATTATTCCAACACTCTTGAAATTATACCACCATGAATTAAAGAACATTAGTGTAGGCGCATTGGTCTGAAAAAATATCAAAACCATCTTCTAGAAAGGACCTATCTAGTGAGGGGATATATTTCCATACTGTTTCACATCATGAAAACAAGGATGATGAACATTTATTTTAATTTTACATGGTATGGAAGATGCATGGAATAATTTAGAATCATGTGATCAGGATTTTACTTGCAATTTAACATCATGTGACTGGGACATTTGACATAGTATATGGTCATACTTCCTGGACCCTAGAAAATAGTTTAGATTCGGTTTTCATGGACTATAGTAATTTCTATTCCTAAAATATTTGTGTGGAATGGAGTAAATAAACCTAACATGAATAAGAAAAAGGATTCTTTCACACCACACAAGTATCAGGGAATAGATAGGAAGGATGAAAATATGATATGGCGAGGGGAAAATATCATATCAAGTTCCTTAGTTTATAGTCATAAAGTTTGGACTATGGAAAGTGTTTTAAATTAACATTTCTCATACTTATGAAAAATGTTCTATCCTGGGGCATGAAAAAAACATGTAAGAGAATAAAACCCAGTGTGAAGAAGGCCAAAAAGTCTCTCGTGTTGCACACATACCTTAAGATGAATTGTGAAATGTTTAACGTTGCAATTATTGGACCATAATTGAGGATAAAAGACCCAAAAAGGGAAATAAACCTATGGGTGGTCCCAAAGACAAAATGTCTGGGTGTTTCTATATATCCCATAATTATGGGAATCAAAACACATGTAGTTATGAAACATAGTGTAGTGGGAGACCAACACTGGTGGGGGAAATCTTCTCTAACAATGAAGAAAAAGAAACCCACAATCATCATGGGGTATCCATAAATTTTCCAGGGTGGGGTTACAGTTTAACATCATGTATTGAGGATGTGGATTCTTAGTTTAATGTCATATAGTTTAGACCACGGTGGATTCTTAAATGGGTATATATTGTGTGGTGTCCTGACAGACCCGATGTGAATGAGGGCCCAAGAGGTCCATGCCACACAACATATCCCAGAAGAGGCCTATGTACATTTCAACATAATGGTTTCTGGACTTGAGCATCTAGTTTAAGTTCATAGAGCTTAGTCCAAGAGGGAAGATCTTCAAGAGGAACATTCATAATGTGGTGTAATAACACACCAGACATAAATTAGGCCAAAGAGGCTCACACACACCACATATCCATTCCTAATAAAGCTCACATATAGTTTAAAGTCATGTTACTTGGAATGAACTCACATTTTAAGGTCATGGAGTTTGAACCTAAGTGACCAAACTTGAAAGAAGGGAAATCCTATGATTGGGAGAAAAGTAAAAGAGTATGGGAATCACTAAATATCCTGTAAGGATGAGAATAAATCTACACATAGTTCTAGAAATACATGCAGTATAATTTCATGTAGTGAGGATTGAGATGAACCTATGTGAAAATGGGAATTAATTCTACATCTAGACCCAAAATTGATGATATAGGTGTCACTACGTATCTTGTATCTAACATGGATGTGAATCAAGACAAACATAGTTCTTGAAGTGAAATTTCTATATGCAGATATGACCTATACATAGAGATAGGGGCGTTACATTTTTTTTTTGTTTTTTCTTGTTCTTATTTTTTTTAAGCTTCTAGAGTAGGATGGAAAGTATGGGTTTTAATATATAAATCGAGCCATATGTGGGTCTTTTAAAGTGGAATGGTAGATGACCAGTTCCAAGGGTGATGTCCTCTCAGGCAAGAACACTGCTATGTGGTTCCATTTTTTCGTACGTCCAATATGATAATTCTGTATTTTAATGTCGTATGATAGGAATGATCCTTTCATTGTAACATCATGTGGTAAGGATGTTAGTTGGGGGAGAGGTACCCTAGAGGGGATGTGTAAGGAATGAAAAAATAACCTGACATGAATGAGTACCATAGAGGCCCACACCACAAAACATGTTCTCAAAATAACTATGGAGTGGCTCTTAGTTTAAGTTCATAGAGTTTGGACCATATGGGATCCTAGTTTAAGGTCATAGAGTTTGGACCAAAGATTATGCATCTTCTATATGTTGGAGAAAACCCTACCCAAAACTTTTAATCCCACATGATCTATACTTCTTTTGGGAAAAAACTAGTGGTGTTATGCTTCCCCTATCGCATTTAGAAGCCCACAATTTTTGTAAAAACTAATATACAAAGATTTTTCTACCCCTTTGAGATTTATCTTTAACTTTTGACATCATCTGTCATTTTTTTCTTGAAGAAATTTCTCTTTTTACCACCTTTTAAGTATAAATTAATTTTTTTTATAGATTCATACTTTTGACATATTTTTAGTCATTTTAATTACCACTTTCAATTGAGTTGTCCACAAATCCCTTAATACTAATGCTTTAGAACTTTTTATATAAATCAAGAGTTTAGTCCAACAAACATCAATTTTTTCTATGTAACTCAGTTATTATTATATATGATAGTAGTATAAATTTATTTCTATTGAATAACATATTGTGATATCAATAAAATTAACACCAAAAAGTTAGTCAATAATAAATTAAGCACAATTATACGAGACGTATTGCATGTTAAACCAATAGACACCATTTTTTAAATATAACCTCATGGTACCATTTGGTATGTATGATATATAATTCATCATAGGACTCTATTTTGGATAAGGTTAAAAAATACTAGAGTTATTGTCACCAAATCTACCTTAATATGTCTAAATTTGTGTGGATACCACTTATTGAAACCAATCATTAAGCTACTAAAATGTTGAATTCCTCTTCAAAATGGGGAGATCACTAAATGGGAATGTTTTTGATTTTCCAGAAGCTTCTTGGTATCCTAAAAATAGTCATTTGGTGCCATATTTTTAGAAAAAAAATAGTTAAACATGAAATAAATGAATATTTATGCTTCTCTGGTGATATATTTGTTTTTTCTAGTAAAATACCACTTGAACTAATGCTTCATACCAATGGTTGAATATTCAAGGTTACTTGGAACCACTAGACCATTCAAATATATATTTCGCAGTACTTTAGTTTCACATTAGGATCCTTATCATATGATCTTCTGTTTCCATAGAATTAAACTTCCATATATATTTTTGAGAACATCGTGGTTTTTAGGTCCAATTATCGAATATGATACCATATAAACATTTCATGCATTTTGATTCTTCTTGTCACATGTTCCACCATTTAGATTATACACATATTCCCTTTCAAAACAAAAAAAACCATGGATCATATCTCCCCATTATGACTATACAACTTCAAACATATATTAAAAGTATTTAAATGCATGGGGAGAGGAGTGCCTCTAGAATCCTCAAAAATAGGATTGTGGTTAATCCCAATGGACCAACCCTTTAATCTTTTCTTACTAAATATTATAATCCTTCTATGTTTGTTCCAAATTATTTACTTATACTATTCTGGATATATAATTAGGCATTATTTACCCCTCATACTCATTATAATTTCAATGTGTAGGTACAACTATCTTTACCCTTTTCATTGTTTTGGATTCAAATCTACTTGTATAGATTTCTTTCTTTTTCATGCCTCTTGTGCACCGTTATACATAATTATTAATCAGATCAAGAATCTTACCATTTTTCTTCTTCTCTTACTTATTCCTCTATTTGAGACCTCTTCTACTATCCTTCATTTCTTATCTTTAGATATTACATGAAACTATACCATGTGTCTCTTATATTTATTTCTCCTTAACAGACATGTAATACATATTTCCTTTTTTTATTTTGTGTGAGTCTTTCTTTAGGTGTATAACCTTTTTACTCACAACTAGAACATACTAACTCTTATTTTTCAAGATTTTTTTCATTTATATCCAAGAGGTATATTGTGATTTTATCATGATATTTTCTTTTTACACATAAAATTAAACTTCATGTTTTTCTTCCAGTACATTGTACTTGTTTTCCATCTTAATATAACATTTTCCATTATAGTCTCTTTCTTGGAAATCCATCAGGGTAGAGGGCCTCCTATGGAATCTTTTTCCTTCTACACATTATTTCGTCTACATTGACTCTCCATGTGACCTAGGTGATAAAAATAAAACATATTCCATTTAACATATACCTTGTATCATTATGCCTTAGTTTAAATGTTGATGTAGCCATTATTATTACATTATCGAGCCTTTGGAATTATTGACACACACTCATGGTGTATCCCATTCTTAAAAAATAATTACATCTCATGGATACCTTATATCTCTATTAAATAATATTCTTCCTTTTATTTTTAGATTTCTAATTCACATTATTTCATACTCCACTCGTAAACTACAAATTCTCATTTACCTTTGATAGAAAGGGAATTGCTTCAAGCTCCTTTATCTTCCTTTAGCTAAGATTCAATCGTCGTTAATATAGATTTGGATTTATTATAATAGTTTCTTCTCTCCTCTAGGTATGACTTTATAGGGATGAATTTTCTTTCATTTCATTTTTTGTTACCATTTATGTTTTGATATTTTTATGATTTTCATTAATAATATCAATTTGTTCTTTCATCTAGTAACTCATACTATATATGTCAACATTTAGAGCCACCTATATTATTTTAAGCCTCTCATTGTCTATGATTTTTTTTATACTTTTATATTCCACTTTCTATATGATCTCCCACAAATCTACCTTCTCTTATAAGGATTTTATATCTTCATGATCATGGGACAAATTGTCTCTAAATTGATGAACATGTGTCATAACATCTTCTTCCTTATCCGAGTTCGCATCATACATGAGTGGATAATCTTCACCACTAAATCCCATAAATATTTTATTCCCAATCATATAATATTTAAATGGATACATAAAGTTTTTTATTTAAATAATACCATCTCCTAGTGTCACAATTATTTTATTTCAGTCCTCAATAGAAGCTGTCAAATTTTCAATCTCCTTAGATTTCTCTTCAGTCTTCATCTTTAGATTAACTTATTCTTTAATATTTACTTGATCAAGTAACTCTTTTCCTAAAATTTAAATTTATCATTCAAGTTAATTAACATATTATATGTATTCAATCAATAGAACAACAACCTTTTAATTTTTCTCTCTTCAAATGTATAGTTCTTTAAGAGAACCTTCCAGTTCTAACTATATTTCAACTGCACCCTCTGGTTCTGTCTAGTTAATGGAGTAGTCTAAAATTATAGATTTAAAATAAAATTCTATAACATGGTTAAAATTATATAAAATAACTAAATTAAAATCATTAAGCTATATTTTTATATCTTAACTCTCCAAAATATTCTTCTTGCTCATTTTATTATTCTTGATTTTTGTTACAAGGAACTATTTATCACTCTTATTCAAAGGTTTTTCCATTATATATTTTCCCTAAAACAATTATAATGTTTTTCAAATATTATAAGAATCAGTACCATGATTAGTTTTATTATATACTTCATTGGACCAAGATCTATTAAAGATCTTTTTTGTCTCTGTAATTCCAATTTTCTCACTATACTTTCTCAAGTCATCATCTCTTTATATATACTCCATAACCTTTTCACCACAAGCATGAATAAACATGATAATTTATTTATACTATAAATTAAATTTAGTTCCATAAAAATTATTGGGTTCATCATAGAATCCATGTGCACAAATCCAAAGAGTATGAACCTTTAACATCTGATGCCAATTATTGGGACCAAATGCACCCTAAGCGGTGGGGGTGAATTAGGGTGGTGGATAAATTTGAAATTTTCACTATATTATGGTTAACATTATTTTAGGATCTTGTTCCCATTTTGGTAGGAATTTGGTTCAACCTATCACTTGATTATTCCTTTCTATCAACCTTATAAAGTGATAAACAAATATTTAAGAAAGTAAATCATCCATGGGACATTGGGACTTTTATATGGTTTCCCACAATGGGCTAGTCCAATGAGTATATTTCAACATTGTTTCATTCATAACAAAATCCACTTATCTTTTCTAGTCTACTAGATATAAATTATTCAGTAATGGTAACTCTATTCTTATAATACATCCAATATAAGATGTAGTGTTTGGATACTCCTCACCCAAGTCACAATGCCTCTTCCTCACCTCTATGCACTATGTTGATAAAGGTACTTACATAGTTTATATACTTGTATGTCTTATTGAATATATTTGAATCATAAGTATTTTTAATTGATTAGAACAATACTCTGATTAAATCATAGTATTGATTTGATACTCCTTTCAGTGCACTATACAATTAAATGAATGTTCAGTACCTATTCTTCGCATAACTTCCACTTTCATGGAACTATTAACTTATGTGAAACTATCACTTTATGAAGATTATGTTTGCATAATTTTTTTCATTTGATTCATTCACTACTTTATTCAGAATAAAAATATTTAAAAAAAATAAGTTTCACACAACTCTTCACTTTTGTGTGAAACTATTCCCTTTTTCACTCAACTCTTGTGATTTTGGTCAACTCCCTAGTGCAAATTTTTCTATGTCATGAAACACCATAATTTAATAAAAATTTTACTATGTCATGTAACTACCACCATTTTTGAGACTTTCAAAATTTATCAAATCTCCCATGGTCTTATATATATAATTTACTTCCTTTTTAAAATGATGTTAACATTAAATCTTTATGAAAGAAGTTATTTCACACAATTGATATTCGCATGTATGTGTTCATAAAACTCACTTGGTCAAAATGATGGAATTTATTTCTTTATTTAAATTATGTTTTCATTGCTAATTTTTACAATAAAAACCTCCAATCAAATATTTAATGATTCACAGCCTTCATGTCTTCAATAATTCTATCTTATTCAAATAAGGGGGAAGTGGAAAATTTATAGATGTGGTTGACCCTTCACACAACTACCTTGTATTCCACCCACCAATATGAAAATTTCTTGGTTATCTAAACTTCAAGGATTTTACATCACCCTTTTCATGAAACTCACTATCATAATTAAACTCCCATTTATATTTTCTATGTTTTCACAAATTTTTCTACTTCGTGCAACTCTGACATACAAGAAACTATAGAACAATCATGAAACACTTGTCTTTGTTGTATTTTGATGAGGAATCCCTGAATCATTACTTTTATGCAATGTCACAAAACTCTTTCACCCATTACTATAAATGTTTTAATTTCCTGAAATTTTTTCCTTTTACCAAAACACCTTTTCCTATTCCAACAAATTTTAGACCCAAAAATTTTGGAACACATTGGGAATTATTACCACCTTATGCATAAAACTTTCCACACCACTTCTAGGATTTTTAATTCATGATTTGTTCTTCGCTTATTGGTTTCACTATTCTTTATTCCAAAAAACCATATTATATAAACTCTTAAAGATTAGGGTTTAGTCTATGCAGTCTATAAATAACATCATCATGTGAAATTTAATCCAGTTGATAATAATTATGCACTAGAGTCATTTTTTTACATTCTTCCTTCAACATCCAAAAATGATTACTCACTATAGATTGAGTGATTAATTTCACAACCATATGAGACCAACTTAGTTTGTTCAAAAATACTCTCATTACCATTCCAATACTATATTCATACTGGTATGAAGTAATGATTGACAACAAATCCAACACCAAACATAGGTTTGGGTAAAACATATATCTTGAGCATGGGTTGGTCTTGGAGAAGATCCAAGCACCCCTCAGCTAATCAAATTGATCACTGATACATGGTAGTGGATAATGATTCTTAATATTCACCTATTTTTTCATCCAATAATCCACACATATCTACAATTTACAATAATACTTTTTAGAAAGAAGGATTGGAGATCCCCAAGGGAATGTACTAGGAAGGAAACCCCCTTGGGATCTAAGTCCTAAATCTAGTTTTTCTACTCAAGGATATTTTTTAGTGACATAATATATTGAAAGATAGAAATAGACTAATTGGTTATCATGAGATTTATGGTGAAATTTACCTCTCTCTCAAGTGGAAATCATAAGAAATCGTTAGGGAAAACATCTTTAAAATGGTCCACCAGGGGAGGGTAAACTATTGGCATCTCCCCTACATTATCCAACATAAGGTTGACCAAATGGGACGAAACCCCACCAATATTTTACTGACCAGAACCTACTTGACCATCCTACATGTCTCATTCTCTCTTGTGAACAAAACTGACACCTTTAGGTGACATGAAGGACATCTATTGACAATAGCAGTCTATGTGGGATTTAAAGGGAACCAGCCAATCTATTACCAAAATTAATTCAAACTCAATCATATTTAGCATGAAGAGGTACCATTAGAAAGGGTAACCTTCTATCTCAAGAGAACACTCCCCACAGTGATGGACTCCTTCAAATTGGGCTTCTAATGGGGTGTTAATATACATCACCACATACAGATACATTATAGCCAAACCCAAACTTTCCATGAATTGATTTAAGATGAAAGAGTGTGAAAACCATGTGTCAAAAGGAGTATAAGCTAATGTTGAAGATACTAAGATCATACCTATCTTGGTAAAATGATTACCATCCTAAAATGATGGATAAATATGCACTACATGTTCCTACCCCAAACCATGACCTTGTACTACATCCTAACTCTCATGAGTTATACCACCATGTTAGAATGTCTTAATCTTATCCTATGCACCCCAAATACCACATAAACTAGTGTGACCAGTCAAAATTTAATTACCCACTTGTTTTGAAGTAGTGGATCTAGCACAAAATCCCAAAACTGACATGGAGGATCAATCCATGGGTGCCTATGATGTTTTTGAAAACACTAGATATTTCTCATATTTTTAAAAGATTAGAACTCAATTGGTGGACTATCACAATGCCAAAAGTAGTTGAATTCCCTTATGCATTGGTGAAATACAATCATACCACCTCCCTAACTATTCTGACCCCCACTTCTCTACCAGGACCCATTAAAGTAATGATTTCCACCACCATACAATCCACTTCCCACCCTCGGCTACTGGTCACTTGCAGATTCCTCTCAAAAATTAAGGCTTGATTTTCCATCTTAGAGACTATGGGAAAACGGAAGTCATTCACCTATGTCATTATCTCCTATATACAATCAACCTTGGAGCATGTTTCCCTATACAAATTATCACTATCCATATACAGATAAAACCACTGTAACTCAATAAATTGAGCAGAATAATTCATAACTGATAAACTCCCCTACTGAAAGTGCTTGAACTCCATCAGCCAATCAGACCATAAGGTCTTGAGGAAAAAATAGTTGAAAAAACTATTCTATAAATCCTTCCAAACCATACCCATGTGTTGATCATCCTAGATCATAGTATCCCAAAATTTTATATCTTATCCTCGAATCATATTGGTCCAAATATTCACTCTATTTTCTATGGGTTTCTCTATTTTCTCAAAGATAGTACGCATCACATAAATCCAAGTCTTGGGTGATTAGGGGCCTCCCTCCCTAGAGAAGTTAGGTAGATACTGCAACTATAATTCATGGGTCAACTCAAAAATTTTCTGGTAAACTTGGGGTGAATCTTTCTCTATAGAATTTATTACCCAAATAATACTATCTCTAAGATAAGAATACATACCTCAGCCTAGTTCCATAGGTGGATCAGGACTCTACACCTTGGTGGAATTCTCTTTAGTTTCCCTCAAGGCACTTAGTTGGTGTTTGATGAGGATTCATTTATCTAAAATGAAAAATGAATAACCCAAAACATATTAACAACATTGTTTTTAATATAACATATAGGGGATGTAATAAAAAGTACAGTCTCATGAACTCATAACTCGGTCACTCTCACTAGCCCCAACTACCCACTCTAGGGTCAAGTAACACATACCAAGATACCTCATTTCACCAGGCTTGGTTAAGTAAGATGTCATTCACAAGATATGAGGTAAAATTCCCAATGGTTTTCTTATTGACATTTTATTTAACGTAATCCATCAATTATTTTAAACCAGATATCATATATCACACTCTTTTAAATTCTTATCATTTTTTGATTACTTTATATATTCAAATATCATCACCCTAGTGTGGTTATATGAACTGTTAAGCACATTTTATATAAGAAAATTCGAATTATGTTTTGTTTGGTGCCCCATTTAGAAACCACCAATTTAAATTCCAACAATAGGTCTCAATTTAACATCATTTGTCATAAAAGTATTGGTTAGATAGGATTTTAGCATTAGGATATACAATAAAACACTATTTATCTTAATTATAACATTTTAAATAAAAAATCTATATCATAAAACGGAAACCCAAACAAATAATAAAATCAAGTATAAAAATGACATGTAAAATCCTATGTGAATAATATGATGCATGATGCACACACTCTTTCCATAACAACTATAGATTTGAAATCCCATAAAACATAATCTCATAAAACAGATACCTCACTCAGAGTAAAAAATAGATCAACTATAATAACGAATTTCATGAACAATAATTCCCTCCCTGTGAAACGTAGATTTTCCCACATATGTGGGTTACAAATTCCTAGGAATAATCTCATTACCAAGTCATGACATGTCCTATTCTACTATATACCAATCCCAAACAATAAATCAAAGAATCTATGATATCATTTTGAAACACATCAGATCAAATCCATTGAATCGTTGCCTTGATCTTGTGATCCACATGGACTCAGGCGTACCCCTCATACTATATTTGTTTCTGAATAATAGTACAGGTCCAAGTTAATAAATTTGAGATACTTTACCCACATATAATATTAGAAAAATTGGTTTAAATAAAGTAAATGTCATATAGACTACATAAAAATAAAATAAATAGGTTCTATATACCAAATTAAAACTCAGGCAATATCATACTGAATCCACATACCAGAAAGGTAGGAATACATAAGTTTGATAAATTATGTCAAGCCCAAAGGTAAACCGAGGGGGAAATAACAAAACATTAAAAAACCCAAAAGTATCAAGATCTAACTTTATGCCCAACTCCAAACTCCAATCCTAGTAATATCATCAATCATCAGCTATAGGGTGCATGAATTTATCCCAAACTATATTTATGAAGTCTGTACGGGTACCAAACAGTG
The DNA here is from genome assembly GCA_963277665.1 of Viscum album. Classification (NCBI taxonomy): domain Eukaryota; kingdom Viridiplantae; phylum Streptophyta; class Magnoliopsida; order Santalales; family Viscaceae; genus Viscum; species Viscum album. Next base: position 747,219,025 of record OY728125.1, read on the forward strand.
GCCCAAATAGGGTGTGATTACAACTCAATAGGCCACCACCAATTGTGTCTAATGTGTATTCATTATGGAATGTAAATAATAATGGTTTTCAATATATAAGTAAATCAATAATAATAATAATAATGAGATGTGGAAATAAAAGGAACATCATTGAGCCTCAGGTCTGAAGGAGTCAACCCAAGCCGACCCCGTCTACTTTTGATTGTGTTGGTCTCTAAACACGGAGAATGTATCATGGATTAATCTAGTTCCAAGTTGAATCTCTAAGGAAACCATGATCATACAATACAAATTATTTTTTGAGGCTCATTAAATCATTCCTTTTCAATAGTTCCCGAAATAAACTACCAGTTGGGTTTGAACTCAAGGGACCTCCCTTAACGTTTAGAGGCATAGATCCATTTTAATATAATTATCACACCCAATTAATTCCATACTAATATAAATCAAGCTGAATATTTGTATCTCATCCCATTGTATTCAACAAGGATATCCCTAAAAATTTTGCAACATTAATATGTTTCATTCAAATATTATAGACATTACTAGAATCCAATGGGGCTCTACCTCATGGTATTCACATTATTGAATCTATATAAAATCTATTGTATTCCTCAAGTCATTCCATATAATTATACCTCATTATATTCTATGTTTTCTTTATGCCCTGGTATCCACATGCATCCCCTAATGGAATCCTAGGATCCTCCATAACATTCCATGGAACTAAGAAACCTAAGGAATCCAAGGAGGGTCACCAAGTAATTCCATACTAATAACCATATATAATAATTCTAATCATGTCATTATTAAAAATTTCATATATTAAACAATTACATAACTCAAGATAATCTTAACATTTCATTTCAATCAAAATTCCATTTAAACTTTTTTCACTAAACTACTAGGTCACTAAGGAAGTCCAAAACTACCCTCTTTATTCACCTGTAAGTTTGGAACAAGTCGTAACCAAACTCTTTAAATAAATTCAACAATGGTATACTCCACCCAACACACTTATCTAAATACAAATAGGCTAATAATACCTAAAAATGAATTTTAAAAAATAGATTAATTTTAGGAAAACATCTGAAAGTTTGGTGTGATCTAACATGTATATAATTAAATACTACAATGAGACTTTGTGGTAAATTCCTGATACCACCTACCTTAGGTTAGATGAGTTCCATTCATCAATTATCAAGATTTTATTCAATAAAAAATGAGAGATATAGAGGAACCATAAAAAACTATTAAAAAGGGTATTTATATAAAAAGGGTAAAAGAGGTCTAGATAAAAAATAATGGTGAGACTAGAATCTAAAGGAGTGGTAGCCTTACCAAAATCCTTAAAACATGAAGAATAATGGAGAAAAGGATAATTGAAGGAGAATCACCCAAGAACCCAAGGAGGGAGAGGAGATATCAATGCCACTATAAAAGTTCTGAAATGGAGAAATATTATATATGAAGTGGTTATGATTAGAAAGGAATTGGTAATTTTCTTATTTTTCACTTAGACACATAGTTTGGTTGCACAGTTAGCTAACCCATGTTCCAAGTGTGAAAACCCAACTTCCAAATAATTCCTCACCTCACACGGTTGGGCACATGTTTAAACAAACCATTTGCAAACAATGTAAAACAACTCTGTAATAAATTTCATGTCATTGTACGGTTTCATGGAACCCTTTTCATAGATTACAAAATCTCACTCCATCATATTAAAACCTCATAGTTAGGGTACATGGTTAGATAAAACTGTGCACTAACCATGTGATCTTCTATTATTCCCTTAAATATGAAATTCCAAGCCCCGAACACCCCCCCCCCCCCACACACACACCTTAGGACACTCATGAGACCTCCCCCAATCTTTGGTAAATTATAATAAGGTAAAAGTAAAACGATTTTATAAAAAAAAGTTGGTTCCATACCTTGAAATAAGATTTTAGTCTTATAATTAACAATTGAATATCTTTGGAGCATAAGGGTATGAGAACATATTTGAAGTATATAAGCATTATATAAGAGAATTCATACCCATTAAAACCTAGATCATTAAATATGTGACATGAAATAAATAATTAGAATAATATGATAGACATATAATTCAAAATCATAATCCATGTGAAAATAATCTTTGATCAATGAAAACATTATGACTTATTACAATAAACAAAAGAAATTATGTTAGTAACTTGGAACATCAAACATTCATCATGGAATCACCTAACCAGATAATTCTCATGTCTCTTAAGAGTAACATATAACTAATAAACTCTTTGTCTCTTTTTTGTAACTTGTAAATTATTAAATATAAATCCTCTTAGGAGTAACTTATAATTATTTAACTTTTTTACTTTACCCAGTGAATTAGAGAGATATAACAGACCTACCCGTACTTGGTTTATAATGTAACTACCTATCCTTGGTTTATAATACCACCCATAAATCATCCATATATATGTCCAAGTACCATAAAATGACCAAAATATTAAGAATATTTCACCTTTGAATATAACACTCTTGAAAACAACCATCATTTCTTTTTTATCATGATTAACCCATGGAAAAAGAAACAGGTTATATGAAAATATCCTAAAAACAATAATAATTCATCCAAATATAGAATAAGGATGGTATCATTGTAACATATACCCATTTTATCATAGGAAAACAATAAAGGATATTTCAATAGATTAAAAATACATTTAAAATAAAATTAATAAATCTCATTGAAAATAGATAAAATATAATTTTCTTTTGATAACATTTTAAATAAAAATTACGGGAATATTTAAAAAATAATTTATTTTAAAATGAATATAGAAACTTTTAAAGTAAAATCCAAAGAATGTAATTTTTATTATGGTGTTAAAATCTATCCAATTGGTAAATTCTAAAACAAATATAGTTTTCACACTTTTGGTAAAAACCCAAAGTATAGGGTTTGTAAAATGAGAAAAATGATTCAATTTAAACCATTTTAAAGAAATGAAAATATAGTTTAAAATTAATTTAAAAAATAATTTATTCATATAAAATAAAAATATTGAAAACTTTTTAAATATCATGGATATAGAATATAAAATATTTCGGACCAAAAAGAGAAATCAGATCATTTTTCCTTAAAAATTTATTTTCATATTCTTAAGTATCAAATAGAGAAAAATGAAAGGGAATCATTTAAACCTCAGAAATAAATATTTTATAAGAATATATATGTTTTTAATTAAATCAATTTCATACTATTTTCCCTAAATAAACCTTTAATATAAACAATCTTAAAAATAAAATGAGATTCCAACACAAATCCTTTACTGCTTTGGAAACATTTTAATTAAAAGTAATTTAAAGAAAGGATATGATATTGTTCTATAAATACATTGAATTAAAATAATTTATATTTCAAAATTAATTTATATGATATTAATTACATGATAAAAATAAATCATGGTGTAGGACATGAAACATGTCTCCAGAATTTGAGATTGAGATAAAGAAAACCCTTGGAAAGATCATAAATTTTGAAGCTATAATTAATCCATGAAGTGATTATGTGAACATATATAAATCCATATAATTTTTTTAAATATATCATAAAAATTTATATATAAATTCATACATAATATTGGAATAACAATGTTAGTGAAGTAGTGTTATAACCTAGTGAAAGGAAATTGAGTTAAGAAAACCCTTGCCTCAAGTATTAACTTGATATATCTTCCCTTTACCACCTATATAATAAAATTATATTAATAATTTTTATTTTTTAGAACATTTTATAGTTTTATTACTTTATCATTAAACCATTTATTTCATTTACATATTTGATTACTTAATTGGTTAATTCTATGTTAGGTGTTTTGAGGATATTTGGTTCATTGTTGAAAATTGACTTTGGTATGTTGACTTTGGTAAAATGGTTAATTTTAACATAATATCCAGAATAATAATCATGAAATATTTATCAATTTTATCCATTAAATATAATTTTAGAGTCACTCAAGAAAATTGGTCATGAAAAACATAATATATTGACTCCTGGGGCAGTAGTCTCCACATACAAATGAGCGATTTTTTTACTTTTAGTTGGATGAATAATAAATAAAGTAAAATATTTTCTTTATATAATAAATATAATATTATAAAAAACATATATATTCATTAAACCCATCCCCATAACCATCCATGAGAGTCAGTTTTTGAAATAATAAGAACATCACTTGATGGAGACGGTAGTCTATATGTACACATGTGCAATGATTCTATTTCTAAAGATTGTGATGGTTTGAAAATATTTGATATATTATATTTATATAATCATAATTATTTAATTAATATCATATATATTCATTAAATTTATCATTATAACCAACCACAATATATATATTTATGAGAAACTAAATGCATCGCTTTCGCATGGCGGTAGTTTGCATGTACGCACGAATGATAGTTTCATTTCTTATTTGATGGAAAATGAGATGAGAAAGGTGATTACATTAAAATAATAAGATTTATTATATTTTAGATAATTATTTTATTATACTGAAATTAATAGGTCATAATTGATTGATGTAGAATAATAAGTAAAATGAAAACACTCGGTTAAGGAAATTACCTTATCTATGAAGAACCACATTTTTATTAGAAATTATGACTTATAGGATGGTATTTTGGTGATACCAGAACCTCTATTAAGTGGGGAGGAATTTTTGGAAGTAATTTGGGTTAGTATTTTCTTATCTAAGAGGATCTTCAAGTATGAAGAGAGAGGATATGTGGTGTCCCTTTATAAGTGAGGGAGAGGACAAAATAGGAATGTTTTAAAAGATAAAAATATATTAATGTCTTACTCAATACAAGTGGCTCCAAAATGAATAATATTATAATAAGAGATAATATAGGTTATAAATATGACCATAAAATAGTATTTATGAAAGTTTTAGGTAATTTTATCCCTTTTCAATCAGTTTGTACCCCCATTAACCCTTTTAATAGTTAACGTGATAATAATGTTTTGTACACTTAGGGTTCAATAAAGTTACTATATAATGATAATTGAACCATAAGTGTAAAATGGATGATATTTTAGACCATATAACATTCAAAGGAAAAAATATAATATTTTTATGAATTTTAAATCACTTGATATAATCTAATTTAACATAAAAAACCATTAAAGTCATTTTTTGGGACTTTTCACATAGTTAACTTTAAAAAAATCAAAAAAGTACTTTAATCTGAATATAAACTTTTAAAACATTATTAAAACATTATATTTATCTATAAATTTCATGTCACACCATAAATAAACTAAAAACACTACGTTTCATGTTTTTAAAATCATTTACTTGATTTTTTATACTTCTTTCATAAGCACAATATTGTCCATGAATAAGAATTTATGGTAATTATTTCATCACTAAAAATTAAAAATAAATTAACATAAAAAATAAGGTTATTAATATTTATAATGAAATTTTCTAAACATTCATAACTAGTTTTTATCCCTTTAAATGATATTATAGATATTAAAAGTAAGAAAAATACATTTTATAATTCTTCTTTACTTAAAATTATATAGAAGTCTTTATAAAAGAAAAATGAAACTTAAATGGAATATTTACAAATATATAAATGTTTTGGTTTAATTAAAACCATATAATGAAATATATTCAAGAGTATGGATGATTTTTAATGCTTATTTCATAATTTTAACCTTGTTCTACATGTCCTACCCTTACAATGGAGACAACATTTTTACCAAAGTTACTATTCATTATTACCAAAAATAAAGTGGACCAATTTTCCAAATTTTGACATCATTATTCAGAATATGGAATCCATTTTTTTGAATTAAATCCCTATAACTTAAAGAAATTATTTTTAAAATAAACTCACAAAATACGATGAAAAATGGTTTTCTAGACAAATGTATTTTAAGTATATAAAATTTTGTATACCAAAATTAAGAATAATGTAGAATACAATGAAATTAATTGGATTATTTTTAATAAAAAGTAACTGATTATATTTTAAGTTAAAAATAAAATGGGTCTTTTTAAAAACTTGAATGTAAAAGATGTTTCTCTATAAAATTGTTATTATTCAATATTCACTGAAAAATTAGTTTTTTAGTAAAATCTCAACATTTCACCACAAGATAATTTTGATATGGTGATTTAAAATATGAAATATGTTTTATAAAATAAAATTTAATATTTTTTTTGAATTTTATGGTAATATATTCTCACAAAAATTAATAAAAACAATTTTTGAAGAAAAAATATTTTTGAAGCATAAATTGAATTCCATAAAAATTGATTGTTATTGCCTAAGAATTAATCAAAAAAATTATTTATAATGTAAATTAAACATATATATCATAATTTATTTACACTAATAAATATCATCCAATTCAATATATTGGTTAAAAATAATATTATTTCATGGTTCGTTTAAGTTTGGTGTTGCGTGTTGTATATGTTGTCGAACATAGTTTTATTTTAAAATCTTGGGGTATTAAAATAAACATGACTGAAGATAAAAATTTTAATGGGATATCAACCACACTATTTTAAGAAAGACTAGGAAACTCATCTATTCCTTCTTAATTGACGTTCCCTCACACATCGTTTAATTCACGTGGTTTGCGGTCCGATTAGATTTATTTGTTTCCCAAAAAACACATTCTACTAATATGCAGTATAGTGATTGTACGGGGTTGATCCCATGGGTAATTGATATGGAAGCATGAACTTATAGCTTAGAAACCTATGTGTAGGAGTCCTCATGATTTTGGTCAACATTACGAAAACTATTTTTAAAGGCTTTGTGAATAAGGAATATAGAAAAGGAAGGGATCAAGGTAAATTTCAGGGTTTTAGGTAAAATATAATCTCTACCCTAACTTTTTAGGGTCCTAAGATCTAGACTGCAAAGCAAGAGGAGGTCACTAGTTGACTATGGTAAAATAAACTATTTCTGCCTTTGAGATGGATACTCTTTAATCTGGAATTAATCACAACCTAATTGCATTCATCTTAGCTTCTAAAGAAGGAAGTTTAATAGGTTATTATTCATAGCCTAATATACTCCAATCAGATCGGGTTTGATCATCAAAACATCTCATGGTCAGGGTCTCTCGAACAAATTGGATAACGATTTTTTGTTTTATTGCTATTCTTAGGATTATCATGTTTAGAATTATAGATTTATTAAATTCATATACCCTTACTCTTGACCCATTCCCTAGGGGGTTTAGCCACTCATGGTATAATTGATCAAGAATGGTTAAAATATAGGGCACATGATGTGTTTATAAAAAAAATTGGGTTTGAACAATTAAGGATAATGAAAATATTGAGAGTTATCAATTAGTGAACATGAAATCCTGAATTATCAGTAAAAAGATGGATTTGATAATAATTATAACCAATTACATACTTAAAATAAGTACAAGAATAAGAACAAAAAATATTCTTTGATAATAAGACATGAGCCTCAGCCTAGTTGGTGAGGACTTCTTAAGTGCATCCAGGTGACCCATGATCAAATCTAGTCAGAGGATAATTTTTTTGGGGGGGTACTGTAGCAGGTACTATAATAGGCATTGTAGCAGGGCCTGTGTAGTAGTGTAGCATGTACTATAGCAGGCAATGTTTGGAACTGTAGAAGCTATGAATTTTCCCACATTTGGGCCTTTGGGCCAGCAATTTGGCCCCCGAGTCCTTTAAATCCTTCGGGCCACCCAGACCATCAGGTCAGTAAGGCCTTCGGAACACCTCAAGGCCTTCAGGCCACCTTAAGTGCAGATGCAAACCAGACAACCAATAAGGAACATGCTTCAGAAGGAGGATGAGCAGGGAACATTCACCATAGAAGAAGATAAATGAATTGCAATAATGAGAGGGTTTGGAGCCTACCATCAGGACAAGCCTTTGCATGTATGGGAAATCCTAGCTAAACAACCATGCGAAGGTGGAGAGCTGATTTCATGATGAAGATGCTGGGGAGGACCAGTTCTAATTAGTTAGTCTGGGTTGTATGTAATGTTTGAATCCAACAGGCAATAAATTCCTCTATGTCCTATGGGGCATGTAATTCTTACGCCTATGAGCCTTTTAAGGTTTCCACCTCACCCCTTGAATGGTGGATTATCAAAAATCAATAAAAAATGAAGGCCTTCTGGCCATTGGAGGAAATGTTCTTTGATAATCGATGACCAAAATGTTAAAAGTGTGATGAACGGTGTTGGTGAAAGAAAAAAACATATGAATAATGGCACTGAAATTGATCCAAGGTACCTATATTAAAGTAAAATAATGAAAATAATTGAAGAAACTTGAGTTTGGGTAGAGGGAGTAGAAGGAAACAATAGAAAAATGAATGAAAACAAATTCTTTCTACCTCTCTACCTGTGTGCACCTACTGAATATGTATATATGAAGAATTACATGACATGTATTGGTAATTCACATCATATAATGTCGATCCAAGATTTTCTCTTCAGTTTTTAATCTATGAGTATCTCATCTGAATATCATCCTAGAATTGGAATTTTAACCCTTCTCATATCGTGTAACTAGATTTCATGTCGTGAATATTCTTTCAGCTTTATCATTTTGAGAGGGAAATGTGATTTGAATGTTATAAATCATTTACTGGTGATTCCCATTGTTTAAGGATGTTCTCGTTGTGTAATTATGATTCACATCATGAAACTTGTCATGGATTTGAAATTATTCATGACTTGGATTCAGAGATTTCATAATGTGGTGAAATGATATTATATGTTGGTTAATGATGTTTCCTGACATGTAATAACCATTTTTTCTCATTTTCTTCATTTTTTTCTTTGAAACCTTGAAATCATGTTTCCTATAATAATAAATACATACTAGGATCATTATCATTTAAATAATTTACAATCCTTAATAAAATGACACCAAAATTTGTATACGATTTCAACTTATCAAATTCCCCTATACTTCAACAATTTCTTTTACTCAAGAAAAATATCTCAATAGGAATTTCAAAAGGGTAATAAATTTTTAAAAATAGGAAACATTCATTATATATAGTAAAATAAAACTAAGTGTAAGTAGAAAGTGCTAGTCTTTAGAATCATGCCTGTATAGAAAATTAGTCATGCCTCATAGCTTAGTTCTTTAAAAAATTCTTAATCCTTTAATTACAATTTATTAACTATTCCTTGAACTCTATACCCATTTTCAATTTACCACAAAATGAATTTTCTCTCATCACTCTGGGTGAAATGAAATTGGAGTTATGATCATACCCTAAGTACATGCTCTTAACCATAGGCTTGTATTGGTTCTATCATCTCTACTTCACAATTAAAAATACAAAATCAATCATGATGGATTTAGAAATTAGGTTCTAATGAAATTGAGTCTAGTGGAAAGTGGGTAAAAAGTGAAAAACAATCACAAAAATGCGGTTATGCTCTATAGTATAACACATGAATCTTGTGACAAGTATAATGAAATGACTCCTCCATGGCTAATAAATTCTATGCTCTCAGTAGCTCATGTTATATATATTTATATATATCATGTGAGTACAAAAAGGTATTTTGGTCCTTTCTTTTTCTTTTGTAGTTTTATTATTAAAAATTCATGTCTAGGCCAAATCTCACATCCATCCCCTAACCATGTATGATCTTTCAGAGGATTCATCAGTTTGGGAATGGTGATTTTTGACCTTCCTAGAACATAACCTGATTTATTTTTGTTTATTTTGTATTTTTAAAAGGAACATAATAGATGTGAAATACTACAAAGTGCACATGGATCTTAATAAAACAGTCTAGTTAGAAACACAACACATATCTATAGTAGAATCAGCTTTTGTTGGATGAAAAATTCTCCCAGCCTTTCTCAAAGTAAAGTCATGCATTATACAAAGAGTTTGGAAGGAATGGATAATCGACTTAGAATAGATGTGTCCTATATGTTCATTCATGGAAACTACGGGCATAATTAAGGAAATATATAAGGTGGGTCTCAAGAAAAAGTAGCTCAAAAAGTTGATTAATTATTTTAAAATTGTATTTGTTTAGTCATAGCCCCAATAATATCTCAATGCAAGTTCTGATAGGTTTACATTTCCTAGGTTTCACTCAAAAAATATGCTCAAAAAATAATATGAAATTGTAGGCTCATAATCCTATTGGGAATGGGAGTATATAAAGAACTCACAATCACTAAGGGTATAAAATCATGTAATACATCAATTAATGGTAATTTCAATAAAAATGAACTTGAGTTAAATTATTAATATTAGAAATCATTATAAAAACATAAATAGGAACACAATATGGATTTCCAACAATTAACAACTTAAATGTTTCTTTTATTTAAATGGGTATAGTGAGTTTCAGGTTTAAATCATGCTTCCAAAATGAAAAATGTATCCTATATAAATGAGATAAAGAAAATATTAAAGTGTATCGAAAGTGAAAATAATGAAAATTATCCCACACTTAGAATATGATAGTGTCTGTACCTTCCATTTAAGTACTGTGGGATGGGTATGGAAGAAACATTTTGTAGAAATTGAAATGCCAATTGGAAAATAAAATGTTAAGGAATTGAGAGCTCCATGTAAGAAGTGTCATGCAATGGGGTAACTTGGGAAACATTGATTTGAAATTTTTCTATTGGGAAAATGTGTTAGAAGTAAAAAATCCCACACTAGATAAAGTATTATTATATAGGTTTGAAACAGTTTTATGTTGTAAAACAAGCAGGTTTATAGTATTATTATCAATGCAACACATTTTATTTATATACAGTAATGGTTATACAATAAAGATAAAAGAAACATATAATGAAAAATAAAAACTCTAAAAAGGATGACAAGGATAAAATCATAAAGAAAAATATAAGAAAACAAATAAAATATGGGTTTCCTCCCATAAATCACTAACAAATACACCATCATCCAGAAGGATAGAGAAAAGCATTAAGTAGTTTCGTCCATTGGTTCAGTGTCTCCTCTATCATCCGTAGCTACTTGTGGAAGTGTCCTCTATCTCTTAGGGTATTTGGAAGGATTGATCACTTTAGCAGCATGACAAGAATAAATATAGTGTGGATGGAAGGGTACCTATGGTCGTGGTGGTGGTTGTTGTGCATGAATCTCAAGTGAGAGCTCCTGAAGCTGATGCTCGATCTCAGCCAGGTGCTAAGTCACTCATCGAACAAGGACAGCCGGTGCCACAGGTGCATCAAAAACCATAAATGAAAGAGAGGATCTAGACATGGATACTATAAAATTATAAATATTTGAAAAATAATTCAAGAAAAATGGAGAAAAATCATTTTCCAATATATAGATAAAGTGTAACAGTACAAATTGAAGGAAAACACAAACTAAAAAGAAAATCAACAAGCCCTGATACAGATGAACAAAACAGAGATCGGTATGGTTTTAAACTAAGATAATCTAGAAGACTCAAAAATCTTCTTGAACATCCAATCTTAATCAAAGGGTGGTTTTAGCCATCCTACCTGGTCAGTGGTAGTGATGTCCGAAGGGGATAGTGGGATAACTACTAAGGGTAGTGTCGTGGTGCTAGAAAGATGCTCTGAGGAAGGTCGTGGGGATGTGATGATCCTTCGTGGTGTCATGTGTCTGGCAGCTAGATCAGAAAATGAAACCTTAGTGGATGGGGTAGTGGTATGGCCCTTTTCCCCATCGGTCCAACTCTTCAAGGTATTCCTATTGGGATACAGGGTCTAAGATCTCTGATTGTAGGTCATCCTGGGCTATGGGTGGGGTTGGGGTGGTAGGAGAGGAGGGTTCATCAGGTTTTGTTGGTGGATGATATGTTGTAGAAGATGAAGGTGGTTGAGGGGTGGTGAAATGGGATAACTCTGTAAAAGGGATGCGTAGATTCTTATAGATCCATTTGAGATTTCTCAGGATGAAAAGAGGCATGGACTAGAGATCTATCAAGAAATAATGGACGGGTAGAACAATAGTGTATGTGGTGGTGGTTTAGGTATGGATATGGGTGGTAGTTTCTAGAAGTGAATTGGTGGGCGGAGCAGATGCAGCATTTGCTGCATGAAGTCCTAGGGCCTCATCAGCTACCCCATGGACTTCTAGCACCCATCGGTAGGTATCATCATCCTTGATCAAAAGTTTCATCTTGCGTAGAAAAATGAGATCGATGGATTCTATCAAACCAAGGAAGGTGGGTGGAAATTCACGTTAAAAACCCCAAGATGGTGGGCCAGGTAAGTGATGAAGGAACCTACTATCAATATGCCTCTCATCCTCTAAGTGTGATATCTATAGTAATATATGGACTGAGCAGCCATGTTGATGGAAGGGACACCCATGGCTGTTGCTAAGATGATGAAATCCATCTGACTAACACTATCGTGGGACATGGCTCGGAAAAAATAGGCATGTGTCAAGGCTCTATATAAGATATGAAGTGTTATCCCTCATAGTTGGGTGGATTTGGTAATCCTGGTATCATCCTGAATTTGAGTATCTTAGGCAATCATCTACCAAAACCACCTTCAATCAGTCTTTGGAGGCTCGACATGTAGGGTAGGAAATACCTCAGATGCAGCAAAGTCTTCTGGGTAAATGTAGAGGTCTATCTTGAATATTAAAAATGAAATCTCATGAGGTGGCATGCCTTGTCTGATGTGAAGGTTGTCCATTGTGACCTCAAATGTGGATAGAAACACTAGAAACATCTCTTGTTACATCTCCTCGCATACCTCAATAATGGATGAAATATGGAGGCACTCAAGAAGCCGGAGGAATTATTGGATGATATTTAGATGAATAAGGATGACCATGCATATTCTTTTTTTTGGTTCTCATTGGCTTCATCTATAGCTGGTTGAGGGCGACATAGTGCTTGGGGTTGGAGAAATTTAGGATGGGGTGAAAATTCTAGTGGACATCCCCAAATGATGCATTAGGGCTACATTAAGAGTCTTCCTAAGAATAGGGCTCGACATGAGATGTAGTGGGGGTGGGGGAGATGCTACCTGAGGTGGTGGAGGTGAAAGAGGTGCAGTATCTTGTGGAAGCTTCTCTAGAGGTGGATCATCACGGTCAGATGTGAATTCTATAGGTGTAGGGTGCATCGTTTTTGTGTGTTCCATCGTGGGAGTAGGTCAGAGGTAAGGGTGGTTAGGATGAGGGGTTTGGGAGAGAGGGTGGAGGGGGTCGGTTTTGGCATGTAGGGAAGAGAGGATGGTGGTTCACATGAGAGGGTGGAAGGGGATGTGGATTTCACAACTTTGAGGGATGGAGGAGGGTGGGGTTTAGATGAGAGGATAGAGAGGGGGTTTACATGGTTGGGAGAGAGGAAAGGGGAGGGTCATAGGAGGGAGGAGGGGGTGTTTGGGATATGAACCCTAGGCTCCCGACCTAATTTTTAAAACATGTTAGAGGAATTACATGATGTGTAATTATGTTTCATGTTGTGTATTTCTTAGTTTTATGAATTTTTGGCCATAAAAAAGTACGCTTTGTGAAACAGGGTTACACGATGTGTAATTGATCTTTTTACTCAATTTTGGTTCAAACCCTGGTCCTTTACACCAGGCATGTCCTAATCTTTCATAAGTCTTATTCTAACCTAATCTAGACTAATGTGACCTATCTTAGGTTTCCACCCATTCAGCACTTCCTTTAACATCGATAGCATGGTGCTTTGATGTTTGGATGAATTTTAGGCAGACGACACTGTTGGAACCATGGTCATATATGCATGAATTGAAGAATGGCTTGTGTTTTTTGTCAATCCTCAGAGGAAGTTCAGAATGTGTGCCAGAAAAGTACTCATACAGGTCAAGTAGATAACAGTATTGAATATGGAACCATTTTTCATTGTTTTCCAAATTTCTGGACCTCAAATTTGACAAAAGGGGATAACCATGTTTTTTGTTAAAGGGATTTCTGCGCCAGACATGTGTCACGCAAGTGACTTGCGCACCGAGAAAGGACTTGTGCACTGATGCCTAGGAGGATTGGAAAGTTGCACGCCATTTCTTTTTAAAGATCAGATCTTCAAAATATGGAAAAGGAAATTGGGTCGTGCAAGTATTGGTTTGTTCGCGCAAGTGAGTAGCGCGACAGAGGCTAGGGCGGTTGGAGTTGTGCACCGGAACTTGCACGTCGAGAGGAGGCTTGTGAGCCATTGCACAGGGTGTCCAGTTTGCCTATAAATAGTGGACCACCCCTCCTCATTTTGAATGGAGTTCGAGAGTTAGATAAATTCAGTGCTCCCACCATTCAGGCGTAGTGGTCGCGCAAGTGGTTGTGGGTGGCGCATGTATAAGTTGCGCGACAGTTGTTTGTTTTGCGCCAAAACCGGTTTGTGTGAAAAGGAATGTGAGTCGCGCAAGTTTGAATTTGTATAAGTGAGTGTCGTGTAAGTGGTTGAGGTAGACTTGCGCACCAATTATAACTTTCATGTCGTCTTTGAAACTTGTTCATCGACATGGAGAAGCACGCCAAGTGTTGTTTAAGTACGCCCATATTTTTGAAGCTGTACGAAAGTTGGAAGATTTCCTGATACCTTCGATGCAAAGTGAGATTATTCTACGGGTGAGAGTTGAACTTCAATATAGCATCTACATACAACAGAGAATGCCTTCTTTTGCAATGATGAAGAGACCTTCACGTCTATAAACATAGTGGGACTTCACTAAGGGAAGTGAGCCAAGGGGAGTCAATGGGAGTGACCCAAGGGATGCAGTATGTTATTCTTGAACTTTTGTAAAGGTAGTGAGCCTAGGACAGAGTGACTGGGCCTGAACTATTGTAATCCACAGCTAGTAAAGAATAGTGTAACTTGGTATGACTGAGAAACTGTCGGCATATGCTCCTTAGACCTATCCCTTAGTGGTGAACCAAGTAGAAAGTGATGTGTTGTCTCTTTTCATGTGAATGTTTAATTGCTTTTCATTTCCATTATATAGGTCAAACTAGTTTCTACCAACGTGGGAAAAATATCCAAAACTTTTAAAAGAAAAATTTGACACCCGGATTCACCCCTCCCCTCTCAGGGTGTCTCGGGGTCCTTCAAGTGGTATCAGAGGGAGGTTACTGGTGTTTGATCTTTTTTTTACCACCATGGAAAATTCAGCCAGTGTTAGGGGATTTCCCCTCTTTGATGGAAGAAAATTTAAGATTTGGAAGAACAGAATGAAATCTCATTTAAGATCCCTTGGACTGGATTTTCTTTTTGCCACCATGCAAGGTATACATGTTACGGATCCAACAGGTAACTCTATGAATGATGTCGATAAGAAAATTCTTGATGCTGATGCTAAAGCATAGAATGCTCTCACAGCAGCCCATTCTGATCAGATCTACCTAAAGGTGATGAGTTTCTCCTTAGCAAAGACCATGTGGGAAAAACTTGAAAATATTTATGAATGAGATGGAAAAGTGAAGGAGGCGAAACTACAAGTCCTACACAATAGGTTTGATGATCTGAAGATGCATCCTGATGAGAATGCAGACTCCTTCAATAGAATTACTGAAGTGGTTGGAGAAATTCGGGGTCTAGGTGAAGAAATCAAGGACATTGACATTGTAAAGAAAATATTAAGAAGACTTCCACCCCTATACAATGCAAAGGTATCATCCCTTGAGGAAAGAGATCTTTCCAAACTTTCTTTGGATGATCTATTGAGCAGCTTAGTGGTATATGAAATGAGATTCAAACCAGAAGATGTTACTACTCGAGTAAGCAAGGAAATGGAATTCAAATCCATAGAGAAACTGAAAATTTCAAAAGATAGTAGTGGTGAAGACGATGAGGAAAAAGAAATTATTTCTCTCATTTCCATGAAGTTTCATATGGGAAAAGTTAAATTCAAAGGGAAGTTACCTCTTTCTTGCTTTCGTTGTGGAAAAGTCAGGCACATTTCTTCTCAATGCTTAATAAAGATCAATGATGATGATACCGATGCTGAAAACATTGAGAAGCCTCGGAAATTTTTTTTCAAAAAAGGAGACTTCAAATCTAGAAAGAATTTTCTAAATAAGATTTTTGTCTATGAAGAGGAAGAAGATGATAATGAATTCTGTGATGAAGAAGAACCAGAATTTAAAACTGGGAACCATGCTTCAGTGATGGCCAATTTTGAAAAATCAGAAGATACTGGTGGAGAGAATTTGTTGAAAACTAGTGCAGATCCCAAGTTGCAACTTAAGGATGCAGTTAGTAAGATTAAGATTAAATGTAAGAGCTCCAATAAGTGGAAATCAATTATATAAGAATCAACTGAATATGTTGATCAACTTGAAGCTGAAATTGAACAGATGGAAGTATTTTTGAAAGTACAGTCTAAAATCCTTGAAAGAAATGATGATGTAGTGGATCTGAAGCTGAGAATTGAAGAGCAGGGAAAGGTCATCAATGAACTCACATCCAGACTGGAAGAAAAATCCAAGACTCTTGAGGGTCTTGAGGAGGAAGTTGTTACTCTTAGGAGTAAACTTGAGACTGAATCAATTTCAAATGAATCAAGGAAGAAAATACAGTTTGGAAGATTATTAGATGCAGAATTACTGGCAAGAGCCAAGTGTGGTTCAGATGGGGTTGGAAAAATATTGAGTGATCAAAGACCCGCTTGCATGGGAAACAGTGGAATTTGTTGTGAAGCTGAGACATCAATTGCTGGAAATAAAGAGATCCAAAATATAGACAAGATGAAAGTTGGACATGTTGAAATGTTTCCTAAAGTACTAAAAAAGAAACCCGCAATCCAAACAAAATAGAGAACTAAAAATTATCCTCAAACATTCAGAAATGACAGGAAGTTCAACTATTCTCTCAAGGAAGAAGGCATGAGGATAAATTCAAGTGAGAAGACATTTCCTCTCATGAAGTGTCAATTCTTTGGATATCTGGTCCATACCATGTCATATTGCGAAGAGGCAAGTAGATACCTGAATGGGGAAGATCTGGGATGTCAACAATGGAGACTGACTTCATATCCTCCATCATATAGAAGAAACAATTTCTATGGATATTTTTTTCGTTGATCTAACTTTGGTCATAAGGTTGTTCATTGCAGGAAGAGAAGGGACATGGACACCTCATACCAAAGTTCACAACAAGTCAAATCTCGTCAACAAGATAGTGTTTCTCTTTCAAACAGGTTTTTTCCTCTCAAAGAAGACTTCGACTATGAAGAACCAATGTACACAAATGAGATAATTGAAAATCCATTAGTGCTCTATACTCAATCCAATGTCTCATGGAAAGAAAGGAAGAAAATTGAGAAATCCAACCTTGTAGAGGTGGCCCTCAAAGCTACAAAAATCAACAGTACCTATATTCTGGATAGCGGTTGTTCATCTCATATGACAGGTAATGCTGGCCTGTTAACGGATATCAAAAGGAAGGTTGATGTTACAGTAAAATTTGGTAATGATGGAGCTCTGAAAATCAAAGGCAGTGGAAGTACTGAATTAGCTAATGGAGAGATAAAGAAGACTGAAGTACTTTATGTAGATGTCCTACGTCATAATCTTATTAGCGTGAGTCAACTCTGTGACTTAGGACTTATAGTTACTTTTAATCAGAAAGGCTGCAATATCAAGGTAAAGACATGCAATTCATTTATAAAGGGATGCAGAATAGAAGGCAGCTTGTATCAGGTTGATAATAAAGAAAATGTTTGTTACATGCCTATTGAATAAGAAAACAATTTGTGGCACCAAAGACTGGGACACATCAATCAACAAGACATGGATAAAATATCGAAATTTAGGATTGTCATAGACATTCCCAACCTAAATTGTGAGCATGAAAAGTCTTGTGATGCTTACATTCGTCTAAAGCTGGTCTACAGCTCATATCGGCCAAAGAAAAAAAAAGGGTATATCATCTTATTGATCTAATTCATACAGATGTATGCAGGCCGATAAATGTTGTCAGAACTCATGGATAAAGGTACTTTGTCCTTTTCATATATGATTACAGTTGAATGGCTTGTGTTATGGTCATTCACAGGAAACAATAAGTGCTTGACTGCATGAAAACATATCGGCGAATTGCCGAGAATGATACAAGATGAATAATCAAAGTGTTGCAATCTGAAAATGGAGGGGAATACACGTCCATTGAATTTGAAAATTTCCTGGAGAAGCATGGGATACAACATGAGGTAGCTGCTGTAATAACTCCACAAAAAAATGGAGTTGTTGAACATAGGAATCGACAGGTGAATAACATGGAATGAACTATGCTGATTGAGAGTCATATTCCATGACATTACTGGAAAGAGGTTGTTCAAGTTGCAGTGTATATTCAAAATCTAACAATACATCATATTTGTGAGACAAAGACACTATATGAATTGTGGCATGGAAGGAAACCCTATTTGAAATACCTTCATGTTTTTGGAAGTAAATGCTTCATCAAAAACAAATAAGGAAATCAAGGGAAGTATGGTGACAATGCAGATGAAGTAATTTTCCTCGGATACTCGATGAACAAAAAATACTACAAGTGTTTCAACAAGCGATTATGAATGATTGTGGAAAGTAGTGATGTTAAGATAATTGAAGAGAAAACCACAAATGCTTCAAGGAAATCTTATGCTGATGTGATAGAAAGTGAGTAAGCAAGTGAACGTGGAGAAAATACAAATACATAAATGGAGGAAGTTATACAAAACACCCAGCAGTCGCATCATGATTTTGACTCAGAAGAAGAATCTGAAGAAGAAACTATGGATGGAGAAAATTCAACTGAACCTCGCAGGAGAAATTGAAGAGCTGAGATTGATCAATCTAACATAATTGGGGACAGGAGTGCACCAACTCAAACAAGGAGGATGAGTAATAACATGTAATATGAATTTCTCTTAGTTATAGAGCCATCCTTATTTGAAGAAGCTGTAAAGGATGAATCATGGGTGAAAGCCATGAATGAAGAGTTAGATCAGATTGACAAGAATCAGACATGGGATCGTGTCTAGAGACCTAAAGGTCACAGTGTGATTGGTACAAAATGGATCTTCAAGAACAAGTTTGATGAGCATGGAAGTGTTATTTAAAACAAGGCTCGACTTGTATGTAAGGGATATTCCCATATTTAAGGTGTTGATGTTGAAGAAACCTTTTCTACAGTGGCTAGACTACAGTCAATTAGGGTTTTCCTTTCCATGGCTCTCCAAAGAGGATGTAAAGTATATCAAATGGATGTCAAGACAACATTCTTAAATGGAGTACTCGAAGAAGAAGTCTACATTGAACAAACAGTGGGGTTTCTTCTTGCTAATGATGAAACAATGGTCTACAAACTAAAGAAATCACTTTATGGCTTGAAATAGGCACCACAAATGTGGTACTCCCGGCTGGACTCTTATCTTAAGAAGCTGGAATTCAAAATAGGAGTCGATCACAATATATATGTGAATAATTATCCAAAAGATCAATTCATGGTTCTAGTCTACGTTGATGATATCATATTTGGTGGAATCAGGTAGAAATCATTGGATGATTTTTCCAATCACTTGAAATCAGAATTTAAACTGTCTATGATTGGGGATCTCACATATTTCATGGGGCTTCAAGTGATTAAAAAGAAAGATTACACTTTCATTTATCAGAAAAAGTATGCAAGAGAGTGGCAGAAGAAGTTTAATATTCAAGACTCCAAACCAATGTCAACTTCGATTGCAGTTGGAACTAAAATTGGAAAAGCATGAAGATGTGATCTCTATAGATCCCACCATGTACAGGAGGATCATTGGGAGCCTACTATACCTAACAGTGACACGACCCGATATTGTCTTTTCCACATTCTTGCATCCTGCTTTCAGAGTAATCCAAAGGATGAACATATGGCAGTAGTAAAAAGAATCATGAGGTATATTCAAGGTACTCACAATTATGGATTATACTTTGCTGCAGGAAGGGACGGTGATTTATCAGAATTTTCTAATGCTGATTGGACTAGCGATGTAGTGGACAAAAAGTCCACCAGTGGTGGAGAATTCTATATTGGGAACAAATGTGTTGTCTGGTTGAGCAAGAAACAAGAAAGTAATTCTCTTAGTACTGCTGAAGTAGAGTATATCTCCGCCACAAAGGCATGCACTCAACTGTTATGGATGAAGCAACAACTAACAGATATTGGTGATGAGGTGGAGCAACCAATGTTAATTTACTGTGATAACAAGAGTGCAATTGATCTTATGAAGAATCATGTTCAGCATTCTCGTACAAAACATATTGAAATCAGGTATCACTTTATCAAATAAAAATTTGAGAAAGGCGTGATTAGAATGGATCATGTGGGAACTGATGAGAAAGTGGCTGATATCATGACCAAGCCACTATCTGTGGCTGTGTTTGAGAAGCATCGGTTGAAACTCGGAGTTCAGCCACCTCCCATTGCATAAGGAGGTTACGCAATACCCCTCTCCCCAGTTATGTAAACTGTTTTTAATCTATATATGGATGTGATGCAGGTTTGTGGCGGAGATACTATCCAGGGGGAGTGTGGATTGAGCTTAACAAGGAACAACTAATGGTCTTTGGGTTTATTTTCAATGGGGGGGGGAAGGAATAAATTCATCCATGTTTAGGCATTTAATGCTCTTTATACACGATGATAATTCAGTGTCGGTGATAGTATGAGAAGGATGAGAAGGAATACATTGGACATGTAATGCTTCTGTGACACTGTAAGAGAATTTCGAGGGCGTCATTGAGAATTCCAAAACACGGGAACCCAATTCAAGCTTCCTCTCTTGTTTTCTACACCGAGCACTGCTCACATAGAGTTAGAGTGTTGGATGAGTTGATTCTTTCATTTTTTGTCTGCATGTGGATGATGATCTTTTGAATTTATTTTTTGATTTCCAACAAACCCAAAGGGGCAGATTGTTGGAACCATGGTCATATATGAATGAATTAGAGAATGGTTTGTGTTTGTTGTCAATCCTCAGAGGAAGTTCAGAATGTGTGCCAGCAAAGTACTCATATAGGTCAAGCAGATAATATTATTGAAGATGGAACCATTTTTCATTGTTTTCCAAATTTCTGGACCTCAAATTTTATAGAAGGGGAAAACAGTGTTTTTTGGTAAAGGGACTTTCATGCTGGACATGTGTTGGGAAAGTGACTTGCATGCTGAGAAAGGACTTGTGTGATAGTTCCTAGGAAGATTGGAAAGTTGTGCACCATATGTTTTTCAAGATTAGATCTTCAAAACATGGAAAAGGAAATTCGGTAGCGCAAGTATTGGTTTGGTCGCGCAAGTGAGTAGCGTGACAGAGGCTAGGGCGGTTGGAGTTGCGCGCCGGAACTTGCGCACCGAGAGGAGGCTTGCGCACCACCCAACAGGGTGTCCATTTTGCCTATAAATAGTTGACCAACCCTCTTCATTTTTAACATAGTTCAAGAGTTAGAGAAATTCAGTGTTCCAATCATGTAGGTGTAGTGGTCACACAAGTGGTTGTGGGTTGCGCAAGTATAAGTTTAGCGATAGTTGTTTGTTGTGAACCAAAACTGGTTTGTGTGAAAAGGAATGTGAGTCGCGCAAGTTTGAAGTTGTAGAAGTGAGTGTCGTTCAAGTGGTTGAGGTGGACTTGCATGCCAGTTATAACTTGTGCACCATCTTTGAAACTTGCGCGCTGGCATGGAGAAGCGCACCAGGTGTTGTTGAAGTATGCCCATCTTTTTGAAGCTGCACGAAAGCTGGAAGATTTCCTGATACATTCGGTGAAAAGTGAGATTAGTCTATGGGTGAGAGTTGGACTTCAATAGAGCATCTACATACAATAGAATATGCATTATTTTTCAATTATAAAGAGACCTTCACGTATATAAACTGAGTGGGACTTTACCAAGGGCAGTGATCTTGGGGGAGTCAATGGGAGCGACCCGAGGGATGCAGTAGGCTATTCCTGAACTTTTGTAAAGGTAGTGAGCCTGGGACAGAGTGATTGTGCCCGAACCATTGTAATCCACATCTAGTGAAGAATAGTGTAATTTGGTATAACTGACAACCTGTCGGCATATTCTCCTTGGACGTAGCCCTTAGTAGTGAACCAAGTAGAAAGTGTTGTGTTGTCTCTTTTCATGTGAATGTTTGATTGCTTTTCATTTCCATCATACAGGTCAAACTAGTTTCTACCAACTTGGGAACAAGATCCACAACTTTTAAAAGAAAAATTTGACACTCTGATTCACCCCTCCCCTCTCAGGGTGTCCCAGGGTCCTTCAGACACAACATTGACAGAAGGGTTCTTGATAGATTTTTAATCTTTGACCATTGAATTTTAATTGTGGTCCACCTTCCTTTTTAATTTTAATGTCTCTATAGGGGAAAACTTGAATGACTATGAATGGTCCTAACCATCAACATTTCAACTTTCCATGTTACACTTTTAATATCGATTTGAATAGTTGGACCTTATTTCCTAGGACAAAGATATGTCTTGCAATTCATTGATCATTCAATTTTTTTGTTTTTATATATTGTAATTTTCATAAGAATATTTTCTAATTTATTCCAATTCATCCAATTTGATCATCCAAAATTCTCCAATTTTTCGAGAATCCAAATTGAGCTTCTTAATTTCCCAGTACGAGTCATGGTCAAATTCAAATTGTAGACGACAAGGTTTTCCATAAACCAATCTGAAAGGTGTGGTACCAATGAATGTTTTTTATGTAGTGTGGAAGGACTATAGTTCATCATCCAATTTCATATTCCATTCACTTCAACCTATGTTCATAGTCTTCTCAAATATTTTTTTATTTCCCTATTTAACAATTCAACTTGCTAGATTATTTTTAGGTGGTAGAGAGTTCCTGTGTTATACCAGATTCCATATTTATCCAGTATTCCTTTAACATCTTGTTTGGTAAAATGTGCTCCCCGAACACTAATGAGTAATCTATGAAATCCAAATATTGAAAATAAATTTTTCTTTAGGAAGTTTATGAGCAAATTTGTTGATTCATGTGATGTAGCCTCATATTCTACCCATTTGGAGAAGTAGTCAATTCCAACAAGAATATATGACTTTACATGTGAATTGGGAAGTATTCACATGAAATCTATTCCCCATACGTTGAATATTTAGACTTACCTGATTTTGTTTGGAAGAATTTAATTTCTTTTTCCAATGGTACTAGTTTTTTGGAACCTATAATAGATTTGAAAATAATTGAGAAAATTCCACTCTGTAGGATATTTGCGATAGTGCATTCTGGTCCATGATTTCCTAGATTCGGTGAGATATTTAGCATTCCTAAAAAATCTGGGATTTCATCATCTGGAATGTAGTTTCACAAAAATTCATCAGTACAATGCTTAAATAGGAGTGGTTCATCCTAGTAATAGTGTGATGCTTTAGCTAAAAATATTCTTCTTTGCTATTAGGAGAGGTCTTGGAGTAAAAATCCTCTAGATAGATAATTTTAAATATCTAAAAACAATGGTTGTAACTTTATATTGGAAAGGGTTTCATTAATAAAGTCATATTTGATGTCTATTTAGTCATTGTCCATTATGAGTGGTATTAGAAGTTGGGATAGATGATCTGGGGTCACATTTTTTGTGCCTTTGGTATTCTTGATGGCGATATCAAACTCTTGTAGAAAAAGGATCCACCTTATTAGTCTTGGATTGGAATCCTTTTTATTTATCAAATACCGCAGGGTAGCATTATTGGGGTTCATAATCACCTTGGATAAAACCAAATAAGAACTTAATTTATCAAAAGAATATGCTACTACTAAGATATCTTCCACTATAGTTTTTTTTAAACATGAGCTTCATTTATCATGTGACTAGAATAGTATATAGGATAGAATATGTGACCAATTCGCTTCCCAAAAATTGTTCCAACAACAAAGTCGATGGTGTCACACATCAATTCAAATTATTTATCCCAATCTGGTAAAATGATTATAGGAGCGACTTCCAAGCTTTTATTTAAAGTATTGAATGTTCTCCAACATTATTCAGTGAAGTAAAATATAATTTCCTTTGGTAAGAGGTGCTTCATAGGGCTGGAAACTATTGTGATGTCTTTTATTAATCTCTAATAGAATCCTTCATGGCCCAGAAAGCACCTTATACCTTTAACCATAAAAGGCTTGGGTAAATATTTGATCACTTTTATCATGGTGATATCAACTTCCATTCCATTCTTATAATTTTTTTGTCCAATTAATATGCCTCCTTGTACCATAAAGTTAAAATGTTCCTAGTTTAAAATTGATAACTTCTCTTCAAAGCATTGTAGGACTAACGAAATATTTCTTAGGTAGAACTCAAAGGATCTTCCATAAACTAAAAATATTTCAATTAAAATTTCTAATAATTCCTCTACCATATCATGGAATATATATCTCATGCACCTTATAAATGTTTTTGGTGCATTGAACATACTTAATGACATGTGCCTGTAGGTGAAGGATCTAAATGGACATGTGAATATTATCTTAGAGTAATCATCTTGGTGGACTAAAATGTGTTTGTATCATGAATATCTATCAAAGAAACAATATAATTTATATCCTACTAGTATTTAAAATATTTGATCCATAAATGGAAATGTAAAATTATATTTTTAGGTTAACTCATTTAGCTTTATATAGGTCACACATACTCTCCATCCAATGATGGTGCGAGTTGAGATTAGATCATCTCCATCATTGTTTTCAAATGCAAGACCACCTTTCTTAGGAACTACTTGTAGTGGGATCACCTTGTCACTATTAGAGATTGAAAATATCATTCCAGCATGAAGAAGATCCAGCACTTACATTTTGACAACCCCTTTCATCAGTGGTGTGATTCTCCTCTGAGGGCGGCATCAAGTTTTTGCACCTTCCTCAAGTAAAATTTTGTGAGTGCATAAAGTAAGGTTGAGTCCTTTGATATCAGCCACTCCTCTGGAAATTAATTTATTTTTCCTTTTCAAGACTTAAATCAATATTTATTCCAATGAATCAGATATTTTGGAGTTAATTATAACTAGTAGTGCATCAGTTGTCTCTAAAAAGAAATACTTGGGTGAACTAGGGATCGGTTTTAGTTCCAATTTTGGTAGTAGAATGATTGAAGGTGTGAAAGTTTATATGATTCCTTTTGTAATATTTTTTATATAGTTTACTTCCCTGATGTCATAATACTCATCCTCATAAGGGATTATTTCATCAATTTCATCTTCAATGTTTAAGTATCCTTCTCTTTTTTCAGTGAGAGAGATCTCTTGGCAATCAAAAGAATCATCTATTTGTTGTACTGATTTTTCTAGATCGAAGACAACTTATTATTCACCAATTCTGAATAAAATTATTCCTTGATTGACATCAATCAATACCTTTCTAGTGTTTATTAATGGTCATCCTAATATGATTGGAACATATTCTTCCTCTTCCTTGTCCAAAATGAGAAAGTATACTGGAAAATGAACTTTCCTACTTTGACTAGGACATCCTTGAGAATTTATCAGTGATATTTGACTGATCAGTCATCCAATTGGAGTGAAACCCTGGTTAGTTAGAGCTATTTGATCCCTAATTTTGGAATACACTCATTGGAATGAGTTTTATGATGGCTCCTAAATAACATAGGGCTCTTTAAAAGTTATGTTCCCATATTATGCATGTAATTGAAAAGCTCCCACGGTATCTCATTTTTTATGGGATTTTCTACTGAACTATAGTATAACACTCTTCATTCAATAATATGACTCCTATGTCTTCCATTTTCCTTTTTTTAAGGATATCTTTGATAAATTTTGTATAGGTGGGAATTTTAGTGATTGCCTCAGCAAATAGAATACTGATGTGTAATTACTTGAAAATTTCCAAAAACTTATTGTATTTCCCTTAAAATATTCTTTTTTTACTCTTTCTAGAAAATTAATTGGTTTTTTATTTGGTTGTGGAGCAACATAAACTTCTCCCTTGGGTTGTTCAAGTGTCTGGGTTTTTAAGGGTTCCTCTTGTGGTATTTCTGGATCCATTCCATCAACTTCTTATTTTATGACTTGTGTATACTTATTGAGTTCCTTAGCTTGTATTTCATCTCCTACACGTGATTTCAGAAAATATATCACTACTCCACTCCTCAGAACCAAAACATTTTCCTCTTACCATGGGTATATCAATGTATTACGAGGTAGATTACCTGGTAATCTTTCTAACAAGGTCTTGGAGATCTGACCCATTTGATGCATGAGGTTTTAGAGTGATTCCCTTTGATTCTGAATTTTAGTTTATTGGGTGGTTATCCTTTGATCTTCCTTTTTATCAAAGGATGAGAGTAAATTTTCCAAATTAAGTGGTGGAGCTATTTGTTGAGGTCTTGGTGTAGTTGGACGGAATTGTTTTTGAGCTCTTGGAGGAAATGGTTGTTGTGCTTCTTGTTGTGGTGGTCAGGGCACATGATTCATTAGTGGATATCCTGGTGGTCCTTGATTCCTGAAAGGTCCCTAACCACTTCTTTGTTGGTGATACCCTTGATTATTCTAATTATGTTGTTTTGCGGTCCACTGTTGAAAATATTGTTGCAGCTATTGGAACTATTGAGTTTTATTATTTTAATTAACACTATTTCACTCTTGGTTTGGTTGTTCATCAACAGTTTTTGTGCATTCTTGATAGAGATGTGGGCACCAAAAATTTCACATGACAGAATTTCCATCATAGGAGTAGGATAGGGTGATGTAGTAGGTAGCTTAAAGGATTCAAGCTTTGTTGTCACGGCTTCTACTTATGTTTATAGTTGAGTATTCTATTTGACTGGTGGATACCACGTTGATGTGGTCCATGATCACTCTTTAAAAGACAAGAGTTGTGAGATACTTCATCCAAAATAGCTATTCTAGATTCAAGTGTCTTGAATATATTCCCTTTCGTCATTAGAAACATCAAAAATTGTTTGTGCGGCTAGCTGGTGGCCATGGTATAATGTATGGAGTTAGATTTACATGCCTCTTCCATGGTGCAGGAAATTTATCATGGTTTCCTTAAATCTATCCCAAAATTCCCATTAGGATTCTCTGTTAATCAGGGTAAAGTTTTGTATATCATTTTGGAGATTATAATTCCAGATTGGTGGGAAGTATTTGTCTAAAGATTTCTTGGAAAGATCATCCCAAATCATGATTGACTCAGGAGATTTCATTTTGATACAATCATTAGCTATGTCTCATAGGTTAAGGGAAATACTCAAAGCCTTATTACATCAGAAGAAACTCCCTGCTTACGAAAGGTATAACATACTTCCAAGAAGTTTAAAATTTGTTCATGGGGATCTTTACTTTGAAGCCCACTGAACTGAACCATGTTCTGGATCATGTGAATGAGTCCAAGTTTTATCTCAAATGTGTGTGCCTAAATAAGAGGGCACATAATACTTGTCATAGAACCATGTATTGATGGAAATCCATAATCCATGATGATGAATTATTTATTCCTAGGATGCTCTTTTGGAACTAGTGGTTACATATTTGGGAGGTTTGGTGGGTTGAGTTGATTTTGACCTATAGTATTGTTGCGGTCTACCATATATGGATGGAGTCATATAAAGATATACCTTTCTATTTCAGGTTTAAAGGAAATTTATTCTTCTGTGTCAAGGCTCCTCAAATTAGTTGAAGGTCCTTGATGCATACAATAAGCCACAAGAATAAGAAGGATGCAGTGGTTTCTGAAAGAAAATGGAAAATAAAAGAAAATATAAATGGGGAAAGGGGGAGGTAATCCTAGGTCCTTTAGTTGTAGGTTACCTTGAAAAGCACATTAAATATCACCAGTAATGACACCAAAATTTTATTCCCCCATACATTCCATTTAATTCTTTTGATCTACTTTCAAAATAGATTCATTTTTTTCCTAAAAAACACTTTCTACTAATACATAGTATAGTGATTACACGGGGTCAAACTCAGAGGGCATTGATATGGAAGTAGGAACTTACGGCTTGGAACCCAATGTGTAGGATTCCTCACAAGTTTTTTCAAGATTGGGAAAACTACTACTAAATACTTTGTGAATTATGAACATATATAAATAAGGGATCAAGGTCAATTTTGGGGTTTTAGGTAAAATATAATCTCTATCCTAACTTGGTATGGTTCTAAGATCTAGGTTGTGAAGCATGCGGAGGTCGCTAGTTAAATATGGGCAAATCAACTAGTTCTACCTAGGATATATATACTAATTGTTCTAGAAGTAATCACAACCTAAGTTCTTTAAGATTAGCTTCTAAGGTAGAAAGTGTCATTTGTTATTGTTCATAGCCTAATCTACTCCAATCAGGTCCGGGTCGTTCATCCAAACTTCCTATAGTTAGGGTCGCTCAAACGAATTGGATAAATTTTTTTTGTTTAACCTAATTTGTACTCTTAGGATTACCAAGTTGATAATTAAAGATTTATTAAATTAATATACCCTTACACCCGACCCATACCCTAGGTGGTTTATCCATTCATGGTAGAATTGATCAAGAATGGGTAAAATATTGAGAACAAGTCATGTTTACAAATAAAAATTAGGTTTGAAAAATTAAAGATCATGAAATGATTAAGAGTTATCAATTAATGAATATTAAATCATGAATTTATAGTAAACAAATAGATTCAATAACAATTATTACTAATTAATTACTTGAAACATGAAAAAGAACAAGCACAAAAATTGTTCACTGATGGTCGATGCTTAAAATGATGAATGTGTGATGAATGATGTTGGTGATGAAAAAAGGTATGAAAAACATCATTAAAATTGATCCACGATGCTTACTTTAAAGTAAAACAATTAAAAAATTGATGAAACTTGAGTTTGGGTAAAGGGAGTGGATGAAAATGAGATTAAAATGAAAGAAAACAAATTATGTTCACCTCACTTCCCATACATGCCTACAGTATATATATAGATGGGGAATTACATGATGTGTAATTGGAATTCATGTTGTGTAATTCCAATCCAATATTTTCTCTGCAGTTTTTGAATCTGTATGTATCTCGCATGAATCTCATTCTTGATTTGGAATTTTGACCCTTCTCACATCATGTAACTAGATGTCACGTCATTAATCTTCCTTTGGATATATCATTTTTATAGGGAAATGTGAATTGAATGATACACATCATGGACTGGTGACTCACATCATGTAAGGATGGTTCATGTCGTGTAATGATGATTCACATTTTGAAACTTTTCACGGCTTTTAAATTCATCATGACTTGGATTCATGACCAAAAACATGTGTTGAAATGATATTACATGTCATGTAATGATGTTTCATGATGTGTAATATCCAATTTTACTCTTTTTATTCATTTTTTATTTGAAACCTTGAAAGCCTATTTCCTACAATAATCAACAAAGACTAGGTGCATTATCGAGTAAATCATTGAAAATACCAACTAAAATGAAACCCATATATATATATATGATTTTAGCTTCTCAATAATATTAATATATTGAGAGTCTCAACCATTTTTTCCAAATATTCATCCTTAGTTAGATATAATTCATTGGACTATCTAGATGCATACCTTTCACAGCTTTATTTTCAGGATATTGTTTCCAGCCAAATACTAAAACCAAAAGTTTTATGATAATATCCAATAAAATTATAGTGATTGATTGTGTGAATATGAAAACTCAATCCAAATATGTCTTCTTCTATTACATCTTCATTTCAACCTATGATACTTTCAGATAAACTATGATATAATTGGATCAATCTATAACCCCTTCAGTTTAACCTATGTTATCCATGATCATATTTCAATTAGGTTATATAACTTTTCTAGCTATATATTACCTCATTATTTTACATTTAAATCCTTCATTGTGGTTTTTAAATTTCATGTGAATCAACCAAATCATATCTCTTAGGAGTTTCAAACTAGATTTACAGTTATACCCACTTGTTGTGAACTGGGTGAAAATCGATTTAATACACAATAAACCCTTTTTAGTCTTATTACCCCTAGGTGCACCATTTCTAGAGCCTATATCCAATTTTTTATATCCAAATAGGAATTTTATTTCTTGGTAACCACACAATCGATTTTTTACAAAATTTTAGGGTATTTTTTTACTTTTAAGCTTTTCATTAGGGTTCTCACTTATATTATCTAGTCCTAGTTCGAAAAAATAACTAATATAATCCCCAAAAATAAATAAAATTGTCTATAATTCCAAATGAGTAGACCCAAGATAAATATAAATACGTGATATTTAATTTCAAAATATTATTCTTCAAATCTTTCAATAATCACACAATCCTAAAACCCAAAGGTCTAGTGTATTTGTAGATTATCTATAAAAATAAAAAAAATCTTATTTCACAAATTTTGGAACATTTATCCACAATCACGTTATAATAGAATTAGTTCT
Source organism: Viscum album (assembly GCA_963277665.1). NCBI lineage: Eukaryota > Viridiplantae > Streptophyta > Magnoliopsida > Santalales > Viscaceae > Viscum > Viscum album. Next base: position 747,249,445 of record OY728125.1, read on the forward strand.
AGACATCTCACATTTTATAATCATCTTAATAACCTGGGGAATGGGAAAGTTAAGGAGTTACATCAAATGCTCAGTAATGAAAAAATTCATCAACATGTCATCAAGGTTTTGATCATAAGAATGTGAGAAAACATGATCATGGGATAAAAATTTTATTAAAAAGAACAAGGAATAATAAGAGTGATCCATAAGGAATAATATAAGGACATGTAATCTCAAATGATCCAACATATACCCTTTCTTAAGAGTGTGAAAACATGATACAATAATCATGATCAATGGTTCATAACATAGGCATTTAACAATGAAATGTGGAATACGCATAAGAATAGGAAATAATAACATTGTGAATATATTTATTCAGATTGTTCCTATGATCATACTTGTGGACATATAAAACTTTATCATGTACATTCTCAGTCTTTTAAACATATCTAATTATATCATGTCCACGCTCAATTTTTTGAACATAATTAACCGCATTTTTTTCCACACTCAAAATCATTATATCATGAGATATAAGACAATAAACAATGAATTAGAGGGTGACATATAACCCCACCCATCTCATAATGATAATATATACACATTTTTACTATAATAAATCCATAATATAACCTATCATAAAGAACTTATGGAATGAAAATGGGTTCTATAACATTTTCAAACGGTGTCATATAAAATAACCTCATGAGTAAGATTGGTTGACACCTAAAATTCAATCACCCAAAAGGAGTATTTTTCTAAGGTAATTTAGAATTTTTCTCATAAAACGTTACTCCAAAGGAGATGTATATTTTGTAAATAAATAGGAAAATATAATCAAAATCATAAAAAGAGATTTCATAAAACATTATTATTTCAAAAAAGAAAAAGATATATGTTACTTTTAAAAGTTGTTTTTGAGAAGTTGACAAGATTTTTTTAGATAATATTTGGAATGGAATATCAATAATAAATCTTTAAAAATAAATAAAGTTTTATTGGAGGAAATTTAGAGTGGAAGATAAAACATATGATCATGAAATGAAGAACCTTTAACATTTTAAAATACTTTTATTGAAATCCATATCATAAAACGAGTAATGAAGAATGTTTTTAGAAATAGATAAATAAAAATAAGAAAATCACATTAATGAATAAATATTTTTATTTCAAAATATTAATGGAGAACATTGGTGTAAATACATAATATGGACATGGAATAGAAATATCTTGTTAGGGAAACTTAACTAGAAACATCGTCAGATTTTTAATCTCATTGAAATATCATTGGAAAAAAATTGTTTTGTGTTCACTAGCTCTCCCACTGGAATTTTCTTGGACAAGGCATATAGACATATGCTATAATCTAATAGCACGAGTCCCTCCAGTAATGTGGTTTTTTGGTGTAAGGATATCCCCATTAAATACAACTTCCTCGTGTAGAGGATTCGTAACCTAGAAAATTCCCATGGATGATGTGATTAGATGTAAAGGTATTTATTTGGCTTTGAAATTATGGTGTTGATCCAATTTTAATGAAGAATTAGTGTGTCATATCTTTGTGGAAAGTGTGTGGGATACAACGGTGTGGAGAGGAATCAAGGAACTATGTGGCTTTACAGACATTTCATTCGGTGATGTGAACGCTTTCCTGAATTATTTTCATGGAGATACTTTGAACCTTAAGGAGCACAAGGCCAGGGAAATCATCCTTGCTGCTGGATACTGGTGCATTTGGGATTCTAGAAACAGATCTGGGTCTGAGGGTTGCTTTAACTTTCTTCTTGGTGTACAGATCAGTTCTAGGACTCTTGCGGTGGAACTTGGTCTCATGGTGAGGCAATGGGCTCCATTATCACTTTGAGACAATTCATGGCTACGAATATAATTCCAACTCCCGTCTCTTCTAGGATGGATTTTTGGGTCTGTTGGTCCCCTCCAGTGAAATGACTCAAACTTAATGTGGACAGATCATGTATTATTAGCCTTATGCGGGGAGGTGTTGTTGTTCGAGATAAGCATGGATCTTCCATCCTGGCCTTCAGCAACTTTTATGGCATTGGGTCATCAATCATGGATGAAGATCACACACTGATAAATGGGATTGAGACCTAACTCTTGCACAACATCTCCATTAATGTCATTGAAACTGGATCTATGGTGATTTATAACTCCCTATAGGGAAATTTTCTAACTCCTTGGTCCATTAAGTATCTTATCTGTAAAGGTTGTAGTCAGATCCAAAATGGAATGATCATACTTCACACCCGGCATAAAGGTAACTAAGTTTCTTATTTCTTAGTGGCCCAGGGGGATCTGTACTTCCCCCATTTAGTTTTCACTGGTACTAGCTCCCTCCGTATAGAGTGTGTCAAATTGATTAAAGGTGATGCTCTTGGGTTACATTACTTTAGACCTCCTTGATGTATCTTCTTTTACTTTTTACTTTGTACTTGGTCCTTTGTGGTGTTCCTTCCCCCTATTGAAAATTAAAAGATATATTTTGAGGAGTTAGTAAAGATGGGAATTATTCTTAACAATGTTATACTTTTATGAGATAGTAATTAATCAAGAAATATCCTGGAATTAAAATTTTCAATTTCCCAAAAGTTAAAGGGAAGGTATTATTTAATACAACATTATAGCATAATAAATAAAACAGAGAATAATTAAGTTCAATAAGAAACATTATAAATTGAAAAAAGTAGATTTGCGTTAATAAATTCCTTTACCTTAACTCTTGGTTTCCATAAAAGTGCATTAAAATATTATATAATAAAGAAAAATATCTTAATAAATTACTCTAATACCTTATTAATATTTATAACATTTTATACTCTTTAATTATAATCATTCATTATACATACATAAGTTAGATATCATTTATTTTCATCATTAAATATTGTTAATTTCGATTATTTCCCACATGTTTCGTAATGTAGAAGTCAAACCCCATTCTTTGATACCAATTTAAAAAATAATATATTTTATAAGATATTTATTTTTTTCAATTATTTATTCATTCCCATGTTCATTTTTAAGTAAAATATTGAGATGGTTCGCAAGAATAGGATCCATGATGAGCATCTTTTAGGTAATTTACTGATATCAATGGATTACTTTATAATAATTTTTAATTTTTTATCATCATTTTAGAAATATATTCATGATATATATTACTCATTAATATAATATATATTTCTAAAATATATTTTAAAACCATACATGTAAGGTTATGGTGAAAACAACATGCAATCCAAGGAGGCAGTAGTCCACATGTATGCACAAATGACATTTTCCTTTTAAAATGAATAAAATTAGTAATAGAACGAATAATTTATCTTTATAGAGTATTAATAATTTCATAAATATAATATTTAGTCCTTCAATAAATTATTATAATCATCCATGTGAGATTATGATGAAAAACAAAATACATCATTCAAGGAGCTGGTAGTCAGCACGTATACACGAACAACATTTTCATTTTTTAATGATTCGGGAGGAAAGTTGAAAATGATTAATAAATAAAAATATAAAACATCTAAGTATATTTATTATAATGTTTTAATAATTTTATAATTGTTAGAATAGATTTGGAGGAGGTAAAATAATAAATAAAGGAATAAAAATGAAAAGGGTGCGATTAGGGATTTTTACCCCACTCCTTAGAACAACTCCATTGAAAATTAGATTAATCCTTTTAAGGGTTGTCCTTTTTTGAGATAATGAAATAAATTACATTTATAGTATCTTTTGGGAAGTTATTTGGGTATATTTTTGTCGATATAGAGGGATTGTGGTGTGGGGAGAAGTGGGGTGCTGAAAGGCTCCTTTTATAAGTGAGATTGGTGGTATTTTTGTAATTAGTGGTGAACTTTTCAAGATAAGTGTCTTAAAAAGTAGAAAATAATGGATATTGTGGAATTAATTCTTGATACATCACTCAATAACTCAAACAATTGATAATTTTTTATATATTTTAATCCATTTCCCCTTAATTTAACTTTTTTCTATAATTTACTTTTACCACGGTAATTCATTTTTAACCTTGGTAAATTATTCTTGTGACTAAAAATAATATTTCAATTTTTATCTAATTTTAAAATTTTGATGATAAAATATTAAATAAATTTTATAATACTAAATATCTAAAAGATATATAAATTAACTCCAAAATAATAAATGTATAGTGCAAAAAAACTATTTTAGAAAAAATATAACTTAGGTCCTAAATTTTCAAATATAAGTTTATAATTCAAACGTAATATTTTAAAATGTATAATTTTATTTATTAAATACATATTTTATTAGTAAAAAATGTTTTCATAAATTTTTAGGTGATTCTTATATCCTAATGATATCATTAAAGTCACGACATTTGTGAAAAACACTATTTTGTACCATTAATCTAAAACAATATATTCATAAAAAATCATCCTAATATAGTATTTTCATGATAATTCCAAAAATAAAGTTTATTTTTTAAAATTAAAATTATAAAATTTATTAATTTTACTTTTAAATGGAAATATATAATATAATGAAAATTTTTTTTTATAAGTAAACGAGTTTTCAAATATTAACTATTCTTATTCTTATTTCCTATCAATTAATAGTTAAATTATTGTTAATATATTATTAATGTAAAAAAAATATCATCATAATTTAACTATAAAATATTAAGTTTCTTAAAATAAAAATCCATAGCTCATAAACAGAATTTTTTCTGTAAAATACATTTTTAAGCATAAAATGAATTTATTATTATTACCTGGTTAGTAAAAACTATTAAAGGATTATAAATTTATTTCCTTCTATATATTATCAATAAATTTCATTAAAATAATTCTTTAGTAGTTATAAAGTCTATTTAAATGGAAAACACTTTTAGAAAAATAGTTCTTTGAAAAATATCCATTTTATATTAAATAATCATAGCATAAATATAATTAAAATTAATTATTTATATTATAATAATTTAATTTTATCAATCTAATGATATTAAAATATTTCTTTGAATTTTATCATATCATTATTTGATCATAATATTTTTTATTTATAATGATATTTTTATAAGGAAATATTTTAATTAAATATTTTATTTTTGCTTCATTGTTTATTATTAAAAAACATAATATTTAAATGTGTTACTAAGAATACAAAACTCTAATATACCTATCAAATAAATTTATATCCAATGACCATATCTTTAACAACCATACTTCTAATGACCATATTATAATTTTTAGATTTCATTCTTATATATAGACTTACAAAAATCAATCATTTCATTGTCACTTATTAACCCACAATTATTATTCCTTATTTAGGATATCACTTTATCCTTTCATGATTTTCTTTCTCATAATATATTTAGTTCTACTAATTTTTATTCTCAAAGTTGAATATAGTCAAATTTATTTTGTAGTTTTAAAGATATTATTCTTTTTTATTTATGGTATCCTTTTAATTTGTACACTTGTAATGGATCTAATTAACCATGGAATGTAATACATAGCTTCATATATATTTTTTGTAATATTTTATCTTAATAAATTGTATCATGGTTTGTTTTAGTTCATTGTTTCATGTGAAGAAATCTATCAAAAATGATATTTATTTAAAGTAAAAATTCATAAAATTATCAGGGTGTTACATTGTACCTTTATAAATCTTATAGAAACATAATTTTTCATTATCATCCACTTAGATATTGAGTGAAATGCAGCTCTGTAATCAATGATCCATTTCTTCAACAGACTTGTGAGACCTAGTAAAAAATTTATTTTCTCCTCAGTCATGGTTTTTGTAGAATATATTCCCAATGAAAACCTTTCAAAATCCTTTTTTTTTCTGAAATAGTTTTTCATGTTTCATTTATTCAAAAAATTATAACATGTGGGTTTTGAACTTACTGACTTCCCTTGGTTCTTCTCCCTCTTCTCTTTCTCATTATTTTGACTTTTTCTTTCTTTATGAACAAAACATCCTCTACTTTTCATATTTTAATATGTTTTGTTATCACCATATAGTTCCTTCTTCCAAATATCCTCATTTAGGACCAAATATCAAGTTTCATCAAACACTAATTCATTCTTATTGTTCTAGTTACCAACAGTAGTGTCCATCTCTTATTAAGATTCTATAAGTGATGTAATAATAATTAAGTCTTACACACCTTCAAAAAACTCCACCTTCATTAATTCAAGTTGACTTAGAGTCATGTTGAAGTCATTGTCATGATCATATGTCATGCTTACTTCTAAAATCTTCATGCTTAAAATTTGCTGCAATATGAACCTTTTTTATGGTAGAAGACTTATCATATATGTTTACAATATTTTCCATAAATTCAATTGTTTTTTTTCAATTATTTGATTTTGACGTTCAAGTACTTTCCCAACGTCATACACACTAGCCCAAGTACATTCTAGTCAAGTCTTTCCCATTTTCATTTTTCTATTTCTTATGGTTTGACCCCCTTCATTGTAATCTCAATCTCCTTATGATAGAAATAGTATTTAGTACACATTATATAAAATCCAACGTTTGAATCATCACACTTCTCAATCCAATACCTTCATTCATCCAATTCCATTACTTCTAAATTAGTACACTCCTACTAAAATTTAAAAACCCTAAGGGAATAACTTCTAGAAGTCTACAAAGCATTAAACCTTTGAAGTTGATGTTTTATTTTTCCTAAATACCTATTTAAGTATGATTATTATTTGTGCTAATATTTATGGTGATATGATATGTGTTTGAGTAGAGAAATTATTTTCTATAACGTATTGGAAAGAGTTAGTTGTTCGGATGCTATGTACAACTACGAGAGTTGTTGGTTTCAATGGTTAAAGCTTTCCTGAATGGATGATAGATGAGGCGAAGCAATTAATAATCCATCAAAGGTATTCTTAACATAAATTATTTCATAAAACTTCCTTAACATTATTTTTGAAGTGTCATAGAAGGTTGAAATATGTTTAGAGAAGTCCCAGAATTAACTTCAAGATGATCGGAATTTATTTAAAGAAATTTTGGATGTATTGTGTTGAATTAAAAAACTTGGAAAAGGAAAATATCATATGGAATGGTTACCATATTATTTTTTGGTTTATTATGTGATAATTTATCTATATGTGAGTTAAAAATGAAAAAGGTAAATATCATAAACGTATGTATTTTTAGAGCCTTGTGTTATATTTAAGAAGTTCGTATGATATTTTGTATCCATGTATAATAATTCATTTAAAAGGATTAAGTTTTAATGAAAAAAATAGATAAATGAATTTACCATATGTATTAGTGGTTTAATAATCATGTAAGATAATTTATTTTATGCATGTAAGATACTTGAGAGGCCCGATAAGATATTTTATTTATGTAGTGTGCATAATATTATTTACTTTGTGATATTATGAGAACTTTATATTGAGACTTGTGAGGTCCATAATGAAATGATATATTTTCATACTTCAATATTATAATAAAATAACATTTAAACATAGTGATTCAAGTGTGATTTTATTCATGTATTAAACATCATGATCAATAACATGACCATGATTCTTATAGAAATCAAATGAGTTCTAAGTGGAGGAGAATGCTAGAGTAATGAGATGATTTTGATAGTGTAGAATGAGTTTCCAAGTCAGTAGGCCTACATGGAAATATCAATTAAAATAAAATTAGTGTCTTTTATGGGTAATTTGAATTTAGGGAAAGAACTGAGTCTTTAGTAGTATGTTAAATAATTTTATGAATGATAATTTGACACATGGCTTATGATATTTAAATTATTCATTCCATGCCATTGATATTCAATGATATTTCTATAGAAATTATAGAAAATATGTTCAAAAAATATTTGTTGAAGAAATTAATGGAAATATTTATAATTAAGGGGAGTGGTTTATATTTATATGGGGTAAGAGGGATAAGAAATAGATATATAGAAGTATCGATGAACATGGTCCAAGAGTAGCAACATAATGTAATTTTACATGGAAGAGGAAAAAAATTTACTTCATAAGACTCTAAGTAGAGGCTCATATATTCATAAATGATATTTCATCGAGTAAATGTTTTTTGTTTTGTTGATGAGAAATTATAAAAGGTTGGTTCTCGAAGTTTTATGAGTTCAAGTTCATACCCCTTCTCGAGTTCCTTTTGATAATAAAAGGGAATTATGTGCATATATTAATTACCATGACACACTAGGGATGTAGATATTCATAAGAAGATAAACCTTATTAATAATTTTTTGTATATTTCTTTACTATAATGGTGAGGATGTTTAGAGAGATGTATTGAATAAACATAAGAGTTAAAGGGTTATTATTTGGTATACATAATGATTCACCACCTCCCCCCCAATGTGTGTCACCCTTCATGTGAAAAACAAATAGTATCAAATATGGTGGACTCTATTTCTCTCAAGTGATTGATAGAGATAAATGAAAATTCATTAAGAGAAAAGGCATCCCAATGTTTTATGGAAAATGATTTCACTCTAAGAAAGGGAGAATAGTTCCTTACATTATTTTAATTATTCTTAATGTTATTAATTTCATTAAATAAGGATTCATTTTTTCATATGAAAATGTTTCATGGTCTATAATATATATAATAAACATATAAAATTATGTAAAATCTATGAATACTCTTTTATCACCTTTATCAGAAAGGTAACAGACAAAATCCATGGGCTAAAAACTATTAATTATATTTGGAAGAAGATTTTGTATTTATGAATGAAACAAAAAGGTTAAAGAAAAGAGCTACATACCATTCATTAATAATTATAATATTTCACAATGCATAAGGATGAAATTATTGGTGAATTTCTTCTCAGGTAAATCTAATTTTGAGAACTATTAGATGGTTTGGATAGACTCTTGGAGATTCTATTATTATAAAGAAATTGAGGAGAATCTAGATAGATAAATTCGATACCAAATTATATGATCTTGAATATAGGGATCTTGATGACTTTACCATTTTTGAAATTAATAGTACTCTCATTAATTATGAAATAATAAGAGTTTCAGATATTAAGAGAAAAGGAAATTTCCTTTAAATCCTCCAAATTTGTTAATATTGAAGAGAATAAGGACTTCTAAAATTAATAAGAAAACATGGAATATTATTCTAAGACTCTTTCTTTAGTGTCAAAAAATATTAAAATAGGAAAAGTTGAGTTTAAAATTAAACTTCCCTTTCAATTTTTCAACTATGTACAGGTTTTCCATTTCTATTATAACTATCCAACGAGGTTTGAAAAGGAAAATTAAAATGAATAATCTTATAAGAAAACCATTTATATGAATCACTTAATTATCTAATCAAAAGGAAATAATAATTTTTTCTTATATCCTTTAGAATTAACTTTATATCAATCAAATAAGGTGTATTTGATAGTGAAAAAAGTGATGATGGGTAAATTCTTGTATATTTCTATCAATGGGTAATCATATCACCAGAAAAATAAGTGGTAAACCCATCTCAAGATGAATAAAAATAAAATGGTGAATGTTCAGTAGATTAAGGGGAAACTTCAAAAGAATATACCATGATAATAGTGATCAAGATATGTCTAAAAGAAATTGATAGGCTGAGAGAAGATAATAATCAGTTGAAAAAAATGAGCATAAAAGCAAAGGAAACTTCTTGAATAAAAATAAAATCTTGTAAAATAAATAGAGATGTTGAATCTTGATATTATAAGAAGTCCAAAACAATTGAATATATGAACTCCACTATTTTCCAAGGATATATTTAAATTGATAAACTGATGAGATAGAATGATGAAATCAAGAATCATGAAGTGAAAATAAAATTCAAAAAGAACAAGGATGTTGAATAAATAAAATATTTTTCTATGTAGGATATAGAAAATAGTTTTCCAAGAAATGTGAAAGATATAAAAAACTAAAGTCTAAATAGGTTCTAATTCAAAACGAGATTAATACAACTAATGAAACTCATTATAGATTTCAATTTGGAATAGTTGAATTCCCTTGCGAAAGACTCAAATATACTCATATATGTAAGTAATAATATTTAGAAAATGTTCCCACTCAAATCAATAATATTGAAGGAGTAACTCTAAAAAATGATCTTGATATATCTACTCATTTAATTTTAGAAAATTGAGAAAGAGAACAACTCATTCATTAGCTTAATTCTTATCAAAGTAGAAGATTTCAAGGATACTACTTGTGATGTGGAATATTTTTCCATTGGGATTTTAAATAATAGTTCAATATGTATCTTTCTAGACTAAGAATAGATGGATAATAAAGGGGAATACATTAAAATCATGTGATAACTCATCTAGTACATCAACATTTTGAAAAAAAGATCCTGACATAAAAACAATTCTATGCATACAAGAGCTATGTGGAAGATGTGATCAAGAAGGACATAATTTATATGTATATAAAGCATTCATCTTTTATTATTAGATTATTTTTCATAATTTTTGGAAATAGATAGAATAAAAAATAGAACAATAAATAGTAAAATATTGTTAAAGTCATATTTAAAGCTTGAAAATTAGAAAATCCTTAGATTTTGGATATTCAGTTTTCATCCCACTTGACTTGTGATCTGGAAAACATAAATAAAGTTGATAAATATGAAGGATTATTAGTGAATTTTGGTAACTATAATTCCATTAAGATCAAAGTTATTGGTATAAAAAATATTGGTAAAGGTAAAATCAGTCAAGATATTGTGTTGTTTGTGGATGGCCTAAAGAATAAATTTTTGAGTGGATCATAATTGTCTGATACCGTAAATGAGTTCATCATTATAAATAATGGCTGAATATTAAAAAATAATGAAATAAGGGGTAGTGGTTACAATGGTTTTGAGAACCCCAGGAAACTTATTTCCAATAGGGGAAGAAAAATAAGGTTGTTACATGAGAAAACATGTTTAAAATGTGTTATGGCACTAAAGTATGGGTCACCTTGGCCAAAATAACATGAAGATATTGATCTAAGAATAACCTATTATATATATTATCCTAATAAAATAATACACTATTATTATTTTTAAATCTTGCAAAAAGGGGGAAATGATGAATGAAACTCATAATTGACCCGAAATTCAAACAACTAAGCCTCTTAAGTTAATTCATCCTGATGCTTGTGGACCTATGATTAAGATTTCAACATGTGGAGAAAGGTATTTCATCACTTTCATAATGACTTTAAAATAATGACTTTCATTATGTTCATGTCTAATAAATCATGGGCCTTTGATAGATTCAAAATCTTCAAAAAAACATTCATAAAAATGAACAAGCTTATACACAAAGAGATTAATAACATATAATATAATTTAATATTCCAATAAATATCTTACTGAATATCTTAACAATCATAATATCAAACAAAAATCTAGTTCTATATATACTCCTCAACAAAATATAGTGGATTAATGGAAAAATAGAAGCCTTATTAACATATTAAGGACTATGTGGGTAGAGCATGACACCCCAGGGTACTATTAGTTTAAATAAATTAGAACTATGGGAATAATTAAGAATATTTGTCTCATAAGGATAAACTTAGACATGACTTCTTATGATATGAATTTTTAAATAAATCTAAATTTTAAACATTTTAGGTTGTATAAAAGTCTATGTTTGATCGATGGGAAGGAAAAATTAGTAGAAAGTTTGATGATAATGCTAAAGATTGAATTTTTATAAAGTTGGAATCAAAAAGGAAAATCAAATAAGTGTTAAAAAAATAAATATAAAATAATAATTGATTGAGATGACATCACCAACTCCAACCAAAGATACAGATTCTACTTTTTTAGGTGATGAAGGTAGAAAAGAGATTCATAATAAGAAAAATGCAAGACTAAGAAAATATGTTGATGTAGAGAAAATTATTTGGGATATGGTGTGTATACCAGAAGTTGGATCATGGAAACCGGTCATACTAGTATTTTATCAAAGGTTGAACATCAGAGAGTTGAGGAAGAAATCGAACATGAAGAGTGGGTTCGGGTCATGAATGAGGAACTTGACCAGATTGAAAAAATGAAAATTGGGAACTTGTTCTTATACCCATATAAAATAATGTGATTCGATCTAAATAGGGTTTCAAAAATAACCTTAATGATAATAGTGAAGTGACTAAAAAGAAGTCCAAGATAGTATACAAAGGATACTCATAATTGAAGGGGATGTCTTTGATTAAGCCTATGCTCCTATGGATAGACTTGAATCCATAATAATATTTCTTCTCATATCATATCATATAAGCTTCAAGATATTTTAGATTGGTGTTAAATTAGATTTTCTAAATCATTAAATTTATGAGATATTTTATACGTAACAGGGCCTTATTCTAGATTCAAATGACAGAAAGGTGTGCAAGCTAATGAAAGTTCTCTACATCTTGAAATATGATCTAAAGTCTTGTTATTTTAAGCTTGATGAGTATCTAAGAGGTATGAAGTTTTAGAAATGGCAGGTGGAAAACAATCTGTATGTGAAAAATACCAACACCAAATCACTCTTTATGATTATGTATATTGATGACATAATATTTAATAGTAATGAAGAAAGTCTATGTAAGTAATACTCAAGTCACATGAAATAAATGTTTGAAAATTAAATTCTAGTAGAAATGATATTTTTCTTAGGGATAAAAATTATACTAACAAAAGGGTATATATTTTTATCACAAGAAAAATATGAAAGTGATTTATTAAACAGGATTTACATATAAGTGGTTAGAAGAGTTTCCTCCCCAATTTAGGTAGGAAAGACGCTAATAGAGGATTATAAAGGGCTAACTGTTAATGAGAAAAAATTTAGAATTTTGATTTAAAGTCTTTTGTATTTGAAAGATTTATGACCTAAAATTGTTTAATTTCTCACTCTTTGTTCCTAATATTAATAAAATCTAAAAGAAAAACATATTTTAATAGAAAATAGGATACTTCGATATATTTCAGACACAAAAAATTATTTTCTAACATAGAAGAAGATGGGTGAGCCATAATTAAATGTTTTTATTGATGCAGATTGGGCAGTAGCTGTTGATGACTATAAATCTACATTAGGTGGAGTATTTTTCATTCAAAGCAGTTCTACGTATTGGAATTAAAAGAAGAAAACATCAGTGACACTAAGATCTACTAATAATGAATATGTTTCCACAACATAGGAATCTACATAGATGATTTGGATGAAGACACGAATGAAAGAGTTGTGTGCTGAAGTAGATTATCCTTCGATGAATGGATTTGACAATTAAAGTGTTATAAACCAATAAAAAAAATATGGTGAAATACTCCAATTCAAAGAACATAGATAAAAAGGTACCATTTCTTAATGGAGAAGGTTTAAGAGGTAATTCTAATATTTTAATTTGTACCCTTCTAAGAATATATTTTTGATATCTTGGAAAAACTTCTTTCAACTGAATATTTCAAGAAACTAGGGTTGTAAATATGAGTACAGACCATTCCCCATCAATGTGGTATGTTTTTGTTTGATATTTAGTCCACTTTACTTTTTTCAAAAATTATTTTTGAGATATATTTTCAGGGGAAGAAACTTTTCACCCATTTTATGGATAGTTTTGATGTGTGTACTAAGTTTTATAGGAAATACCCTTGAAATAAATCTTTTATCATGGGTTGTTATTGTGATTTCATATTGAGTTTATTTTGGAAATATTTGATGATTAATTTAATTAATCCTGTTTTCTATAAAAAGATAGCTTTTATAGACATAGTGATGATTTATTCTTGATTCATTTTCTTTTAAGAGTCTATTTTTATCCATAATAGTTACACACTTCAGTTTTATTTTCAATAAAAGAGGTAGAGTGAGTAGAATTTATAAAAAATCAAAAGGGAGGTATTTTTGTATGTTGATGGTGTTTTTTATTTTTCAATAATATATATTTATGTATGATTATTGTTCTTGATGATTTTCATGGTGATATAATTGTTGCAGTTGGTGTCCTAGATCCAACTACTTTGTACATTAGGATAAACTTGTATTTTTGAATTTTAATATTAATAAATACCTTATCACAAGTTTTTAGTTCTTCTACGTGAATGTAAAGACCCAAAAATTCCATGTAATCTTTTTTTAATTATATGGAAATTTTAAAAGTCCGTGAAAATTTACTGTGCATGATTCCAAGGCCTGGTGTGCCTGGAATGAATTTATGAAATTTTATTCAGGTACGTTCAATAAACGTGCGAGCGTGTTTTTGTAACTTTTGAACCAGTGCTCGGAATTGAAATCCAAGGACACCATTGAACTCACAACGCCGATATTCACTTAAGGAGACTTTCACCTCGACGACAGATGGTTGAGGGTGAAAGTCAGATTTCGTGATTTTTCATGGAAGAAGAAAAATAAAATGTTTAACATTTTTATTTTTATTTTTGAAAACCTCTCAATATAGGTTATGGTGGTGGGGACCACCCAAACCTATCTTTATGGGGGGGAAACCTCTCAACTCCCCATTAATTTATTCTCCCATTTAATTATTCCAACTCTCTAATTAATTATTTGAGCCATTTAATTTTGTGCCAACATAAATTAAATGTATAAACCTACTATAACTTATGTTGGATCCTCATTTAATCGTTGTGGAAACAAAAATTTTGCAAAGGGGGGAGTGGGAAGAACTTTGGAGAAACATTCTCCAACAAATAACTCTTCTACTTCGACAAATATTTCACTGACGACGTACGAACTGACGATCGATGAAACGTCGTCGTCACTGACTTCACCTTTTTCCTCTCTTCATCGATGTCTTTGGAGAAGACTTGTTTCGGGATCGACAAACGCCAATCTGTCTCAGCTGCAGACAATCTTTAACTAACCCATCAAGGTAGGGGTTTTTTGTATCTTTTTCGTGGTTTGAGTTGAATTAATCCTCTTGATTTGTCTTTTACCGAACTAATGTGGAGGGTGCGGGTCAAACGAACACAGCCCAATCCCGCCACTATTATTCATGGTTGTTGTAGAGACCCGAAGCTTGACGTACATGGACATTACATTACTTTTGCGGAATACTTAGTACATAACAAAAACACACACACAAAAGGATCGTAATAGTTTAGTGTCTTTGGAAACTCGGAATATAATCTTCTAATCGTGGTAAAAGATCTTCAACATCTCCCATAAAGATCTTCCTTTTTTTACCTAAAAACTTTCTTTATATCCTCGGGAAAAGAAAACATAAAAGGGTGAGCTCAAATTCTCAGTAAGGGTAAACAAAAGAAATATCAATCACATCATTTTCATAAGAACATAACATTTTGGAAATTTTAACCTGCAAAAGAGAGCATAATTTCATAACATGGGATAAATCATAGTAGTGAAATGAAATCCCAATAATCATAACTTAAAACATGAAACTTTTTTTCATACACACATAATCATAGAGAATCATTTCTTGTTAGTCAAGACTCATTGCCAAGACTATCTTAGTGGACAAAGTCCCTTTCTGAACCGAGTCACCCTCGTTTCAGTCCTGTTTCACTGAACCGGTATAACCAACCATTCCAGCCATGTCTATCTCATGAGATATAAAATCTTTACCCAATGCATTGGAGGGAGATATAGGTCCCACCCATCTCATAATTATACCATTCTTATATGTGCCACAAAATCATAAATCATACATCATTGCATAACCCATGTAATACAAATGGGAATCTTAAACATCATGACATCATGAAACAATTCATATAAGATAAAGGAATTCATAAAAATAATTCCATCACAACATAATCAAATCAATGTAATAATAGGGAGAAAAACAGATCCCTTTATTACCTTAGATAGAAAATAATTTTGATAAAACACTTGAACTCCATTCTTGAGGAAAATATCCTTTCTCCTTCAAAAAAACATTTTTCCTTTCTTAACATGTCATAAAACTTTAAACTAAAAGAAGTTGATTAAAAATAAACTTGAAAACTTATAAAGGATTCTTCTTGGAAATAATGTATTAAAAATCCATTCATGTCGTATAAGTTAAAAAAACATTCTTCTCGAACTTCTGTCGGAAAAGTCAAAAAAGTACCTCGTACGAAAAACGACAAAAGATTCCTTTCATATCTTTTACTAAAAACTCACCGAAGGGTAAAATTGTATATAACTATTGTATAATGATGTAAATATTACATATTGAGAAAACATGGATGTGGATGATAAAATTCACCCCAGTAAATTCCAAAGTATAAACAATCTCGAATAAAAATGAGATTGTGATATTTCCCTTACCTTAGGTCCGATTTTCTTCGTAAGTATCCGAACCTCCTGTATAATGATTTAAATAATGTCATTGACTTATTAAAGAATTATATTCATTGTTATGATATAATATATGGTTCAATTATGACTTTATATTACCCGTTCTTATGTAAATTCCATGTTAAAGAAGCGTTTTGGGTAAAATCGTTTCATTTATCGTAGGTGTTTGGACTTGTTGTTCTTGACATTATTATTACTTATATCATGATTTACTTACTTCCAGAATATAAAAAATGATTTATATATCATATATATTCAGTATATGTATATATATAATAGATAGTTAAATGAAATGAAACACACCGTTCATGGAGACGGTAGTCCGTACGTACGCATGAATGCTGTTTTCCTTTCCTTATTGTCTTGAATGGAAGTAAGTAGATGACATACATATATATATATATACATAAATCCAGTAGATTTAACATGTCATATATTTCATTATTATTCATTATATATACTTTATAATCATTCATGAATGGTTAAAGTGGAGAATGAATCTCATCGCGTCGTGGAGACGGTAGTCCGTACGTACGCATGAGCGATGATATCGTTCTCATGATCGTGAACTTGTGTTGAAGTGTATTTATACTATTTCAGTATCAATATCACTTTATAATAATCATATATAGTTACTTATTACACCATTATCCCCATCCAATTAAGGTGGTGGCGGAAAATAGATTACACCACGGCGTGGAGACGGTATTCTGTACGTACGCACGCGCGATGATTTCCTTTTTCCGTAGGATGGATAGAAGGTTAATTAGAGTTGTTTCATATTTATAATAACATATCAGTATATAATAAATACTGATGTTATTACTTTATCGTGAAACAACTAAAGAATAATAAGTTGAAGAAGAAAGAAATTGAAAAAGATTGGTAATGGATATTACCTCTTTTTGACGCGCCTTTTCTTAACCTTCACTTAAAGAACTAAGGATGGTCTTTGAAGAAGACCAGGACCTCTAGGATGATACTAGGGAAGTGGAGAAGAGATTTTGGTAGGGTTTGTCCGAGCTTGAATTCTCAAATTGGTGTGAGGAGGAGAGGGAGGAGGTTCCCTTTTATAAGGGAGGAGAGGGGCACCTTAGGAAAATCTCAAAATATTATTTTATATTAAGGTCAAATTCGGTTTATAATGGTTCCAAAGGGTCTTATGTAGAAGCTAAAGTGGGTATGGGTCAAAATCCTCTCATCCAATAGGATTTATACAAGTTTAGGTTATTATTTTAACCTTATCAATTAGATTTAACTCTAAGTTAAATAAATTAACTTTTACCATGTCTTTTTGTTTTCTTACACTATATGGTTAATAAACTTACTATATCAAGCCAAAAGAACACCAAGTTGTTTATTATTAATATATATAATCTTATCTAAGTCATTTGGACGGACCTTAGATTTTTAGGAATAAAATGACAATTAATAATATAATATTTGTTTTAAAAACAGATTTATGTCAATTTTGACACTATTTGGTACATGATTTTTATGAAATTCATAACAGAATGATAAGTTTAAGAAAAGTTACTTAAATCAACAATAACATGTCATATTAACCTATAAATTTCTTTTAGGTCATAAAAAGTCTCAAATTACATTTATTTGGGTATTTATAACATCAATTATGTTAATATTTTCTTAAAAATGGTAATTACTGCATCATCGTTGTGTCATAAATAATTTAATTTATTAGATGTCTAAAAATTCTAAAAAAAATACTATCATGTAGGAAATCTTTGTATATTTCTAATGAATTTTTATAGTAGAATTTATCTTATGTATTACCCCATATTAAAAATTATTTACTTATTAAACTTTGATTTTAACTATTTTAACCCTTCTTTAAATAAATTAATAATAAGTGTCCTAATCTAATCCAAGTGGGCCTAAATGGTCATATTGTATTCCTAAGGTTGTTTTTGGTCAAATTAAACTTGTCCAATAGAATTAGTACACGTTTTAGGGTAATAATAATATCATTTTTACCCTTAATTACCCTATTTACTTTTAACCGTGGTAAAAAAAGTAAAAAGTTACTATTCACCAAAAATTATTTTCATCTCAATGAACCACATTTTATTTACTGACATCAACCGTGTCTCTCGGATTTTTTGAAATTCCACTCACAGAAGTGGTAAAATTAAGTTTTATGAAAAATTCATTTTTTTTACTACCACTTAGTGGTTTCACTATTCATCAAAAAAATGAAAGTTTCCAGAAAAATACCAAAAATTAGGCCTAAGATATATTTGATATTATGAACTCAAAAATGATGTCTATTTTACCAAATTCAAAACATATCAGTTACATTAACTAATTTAAAAATTAAATCCCGTCATCAAAACAAATAGCGTGTTTTTAAGAGATAATAACTATCAAAAGATTGACACTTGTTTATAACTGGTTTAAATGTGAAATTAAATCCAATGACCAACATTGTATTAAATTGTAAAAATATATTCTAAATATACATAAAAACCACTAAAATTAACAGTTTATCACTATTAATTATTTCGATTGAAAAAGTTGTTTTTAATTAAAATTTAGTAATTTTCACTATTCATCAAAATATGAAAGTTATCCGAAAATCACCAAAATTTCACCCTAAGATAAATTCGATATTTCGGATCCAAAAATAAAGTCCATTTTGAAAAATAAAATTTACAAAATTTCAAAAAGTGGTTATTACTATTCATAACGGCTAGTTTTAATAATATTTTAATAGCATATCGTTGTTTAACGAAACTCGGTATTGCGTACGACGCATGCTATCGAGGAAACTCGCGATTTTGTGTAATTCAAGCCAGGTCAGAGATGTGTGTCATGAAATCTCCTTTTGGTGTAGCGTATAACACAAGACATTAATGAAATTAAAAATAATATTTTTCATAAAATATCGGGGTGTTACATTCTACCCCCCATAAAATGAATTTCGCCCTCGAAATTTGTCGGGGTTATAAATGGTTTACTACTCGAAAGTTTCTTTAATCGAAACCCACATTGTAAAAAGGAATACCAAAACCATTATTTAAAAACAAAAGTATGAATCGTAACGGTTACCCAAATAAACTAATCACTCGGTTTCCACACAGGTGAAAATATGTATATGGAAGAGAAATATAACCATCATGTTCTGATGGAGAGTGGTAGAGAACATGACTATGGAAAAGCCAGCAATCACAAAGCCATAAATTGTTGAAGATATAAGGTACCATCTGATTTATCAGATATAAGAGCACTAGGACAACATTTTTGGTTTTCAAGATCATTTTGGAATTAGAATAAATACTTTCGTGATTTTGGTATAGTCTCACCGTTTGTCGTTCTTTGGACAATTTCCACTTCATCTCTTAAAGAAATGAAGTTGAATTTGTCATTCGTGATGTGTTAGCAGATCATGTGATAGATGATGGGTGATTCCATCTGTCTCAAACAAAAGGTTAGAAAAAATACATAAGTCCATATATAGTGAGATTAATCCTATATAGTTCCAAAAATGAACTTATACTTCATATATCATACTGCTTAATATAATAAATCTAGTTTCTACTAAACAGGGACTTCCTGTAGGCCAGTGGTAGGCGATAAAGGCCAGTCGCACTTCGGTTGTGGGTTCGATTCCCACAGCCTTGTCTGACGCGATGGGCTGTCGCCCGTCCCGCAGGTTGTCCTTTTTCTAAAACTATATTACTATAACATCCCATCAATAATATCGAAAAACTTCTATCCTTAAACAATACTAACTTATGTCCAACATAATCCATTCCAATCTTTATGCTTATCCATAGTACTGCAATCCACTCTTATAATATAGTGAAAATGATTACCAGACATTTAATATCATCGTTGATCCCCATATATCATAAGATATGTCTTTTTGGTCACATTCCAAACATTCAAAGTCCTTAATCATGTATTCTCTTGAATACCCATTGAACCTTAGTGAAAACATGAATTCAGTTAATAGTTAACACTTTCCACATACCAAAATCCTCAAAATTCTATATACTCAAGCCACGATATCACTTAGTCCTTATATCAATCATGAGCTCATGAATACTATCAAATATTTCATTTTCTTGTTTTCCCTTCATTATGGGCATATCATCTTTTTTCCAAAAATTTCTCAATCACTTTCCATGTTTACTGGTACCATAAAATTATTGAAAACCACAATAGACCAATACATAAATATTCCAATACACCATAAAAGTACCTCAACAACATTATTCTTGAATACCAATACATAAACACTTCAGTCCGTCCACTTCAATGATTGTCCTGGAATAAGTCCTTCCTTTATTTAGAAGTAACTTTTTAGGTCAGGGTATTGAGTTAGGTAATGCCCATGTTCTCCACAAATAAGACATTGAACTCCATAACAGTCTGTCACTCTATGACCCTTTTCTCCACATAGATAACATCGGTCCCTCCATTTGAGGTATTCCTCAAGTTTCTTCTTCCCTTCTTTAGAAATCTCAATCTTCCTTTCTTTATGATCCTCAACATGCGAACATGAATAATAGTCTATCTTCCTCTTATTTGATGAATTAGGCATACCACTAAATTTCACCTTGTTAATCATATATCGCGATGACTGATTCGGAATAATCACAATATCTTTCTCTCTAGGCATTACACAATTTTTTTTCACATAGTCACCAATTTTTCCATTGGATTCAATGTTAACCGAATTCCTTTTCGTTCCCTCCATTAACTAAAACACAAATAGAATTATGTGAGAGGCACAATCATGCTATAGAAAACAACATAGTAAAGGGGGAGTACCCTCAATATCTAACATCTTAGGTTAAATTCTAATATCGTTAGCGCAATTCTAGTAATGTATCCTATACGTATACTTATCCTTAGGGACATCCCTAGACATACCTTAGAAATATCTCTAGGGATCTCACTAATGTTTTCGCATCCTAGTTTCCAAAGGTTGACTAAACCTTTCCTCTGATACCAACTGTAGAGACCCGAAGCTTGACGTACATGGACATTACATTACTTTTGCGAAATACTTAGTACATAACAAAAACACACACACATAAGGATCGTAATAATTTAGTGTCTTTGGATACTCGGAATATAATCTTATAATCGTGGTGAAAGATCTTCAACATCTCCTATAAAGATCTTCCTTTTTTTTACCTAAAACATTTCTTTATATCCTGGGGAAAAGAAAACATAAAAGGGTGAGCTCAAATGCTCATTAAGGGTAAACAAAAGAAATATCAATCACATCATTTTCATAAGAACATAACATTTTGGAAATCTTAACCTGCAAAAGAGAGCATAACTTCATAACATGGAATAAATCATAGTAGTGAAATGAAATCCCAATAATCATAACTTAAAACATGAATATTTGTGGCATACACACATAATCATAGAGAATCATTTCTTGTTAGTCAAGACTCATTTCCAAGACTATCTTAGTGGACAAAGTCCCTTTCTGAACCGAGTTACCCTCGTTTCAGTCCTGTTTCACTGAACCGGTATAACCTACCGTTCCAGCCATGTCTATCTCATGAGATATAAAATCTCTACCCAATGCATTGGAGGTAGATATAGGTCCCACCCATCTCATAATGATACCATTCTTATGTGTGCCACAAAATCATAAATCTTACATCATTGCATAACCCATGTAATACAAATGGGAATCTTAAACATCATGACATCATGAAACAATTCATATAATATAAAGGAATTCATAAAAATAATTCCATCACAACATAATCAAATCAATGTAATAATAGGGAGAAAAACAGATCCCTTTATTATCTTAGATGGAAAATAATTTTGATAAAACACTTGAACTCCATTCTTGAGGAAAATATCCTTTCTTCTTCAAAAAAACATTTTTCCTTTCTTAACATGTCATACAACTTTAAACTAAAATAAGTTGATTAAAAATAAACTTTAAAACTTGTAAAGGATGCTTCTTGGAAATAATGTTTTAAAAATCCATTCATGTCGCATAAGTTAAAAAAATATTCTTCTCAAACTTTTGTCGGAAAAGTCAAAAAAGTACCTCATACGAAAAACGACAAAAGATTCCTTTCATATCTTTTACTAAAAACTCACCGAAGGGTAAAATTGTATATAAACTATTTTATAATGATGTAAATATTACATATTGAGGAAACATGGATGTGGATGATAAAATTCACCCCAGTAAATTCCAAAGTATAAACAATATCGGATAAAAATGAGATTGTGATATTTCCCTTACCTTAGGTCCGATTTGCTTCGTAAGTATCCAAACCACCTGTATAATGATTTAAATAATTTCATTGACTTATTACAGAAGCATATTCATTGTTATGATATCATATATGGTTCATTTATGAATTTATATTACCCGTTCTTATGTAAATTCCATGTTAAAGAAGCGTTTTGGGTAAAATCGTTTCATTTATCGTAGGTGTTTGGACTTGTTGTTCTTGACATTATTATTACTTATATCATGATTTACTTACTTACAGAATATAAAACATGATTTATATATCATATATATTCAGTATATATATATATATAATAGATAGATAAATGAAATGAAACACACCGTTCATGGAGACGGTAGTCCGTACGTACGCATGAACGCTGTTTTCCTTTCCTTATTGTCTTGAATGGAAGTAAGTAGATGAAATACATATATATATATACATAAATCCAGTAGATTTAACATGTCATATATTTCATTATTATTCATTATATATACTTTATAATCATTCATGAATGGTTAATGTGGAGAATGAATCTCATCGCGTCGTGGAGACGGTAGTCCGTACGTACGCACGAGCGATGATATCGTTCTCATGATCGTGAACTTGTGTTGAAGTGTATGTATACTATTTAATTATCAATATCACTTTATAATTATCATATATAGTTACTCATTACACCATTATACCCATCCAATTAAGGTGGTGGCGGAAAATAGATTACACCACGGTGTGGAGACGGTATTCCGTACGTACGCACACGCGGTGATTTCCTTTTTCCGTAGGATGGATAGAAGGTTAATTAGAGTTGTTTCATATTTATAATAACATATCAGTATATAATAAATACTGATTTTATTACTTTATCATTAAACAACTAAAGAAGAAGAATTTGAAGAAGAAAGAAATTGAAAAAGATCGGTAATGGATATTACCTCTTTTTGACGCGCCTTTTCTTAACCTCCAATTAAGAAATAAGGATGGTCTTTGAAGAAGACCAGGACCTATAGGATGATACTAGGGAAGTGGAGAAGAGATTTTGGCAGGGTTTTTCCGAGCTTGAATGCTCAAATTGGTGTGAGGAGGAGAGGGAGGAGGTGCCCTTTTATAAGGGAGGAGAGGAGCACCTTAGGAAAATCTCAAAATATTATTTTATATTAAGGTCAAATTCGGTTTATAATGGTTCCAAAGGGTCTTATTTCGAAGCTAAAGTGGGGATGGGTCGAAAGCATCTCATCCAATAGGATTTATACAAGTTTAGGTTATTATTTTAACCTTATCAATTAGATTTAACTCTAAGTTAAATAATTTAACTTTTACCGCGTCTTTTTGTTTTCTTACACTATATGGTTAATAAACTTACTATATCAAGAAAAACGAACCCCAAGTTGTTTATTATTAATATATATAATCCTATATAAGTAATTTTTCTGAACCTTAGATTTTTAGGAATAAAATAACAATTAATAATATAATATTTGTTTTGAAAACTAATTTATGTCAATTTTGACACTATTTGGTACATGATTTTTATGAAATTCATAAAATAATGATAAGTTCAAAAAAAGTTACTTAAATCAACAATAACATGTCATATTAACCTATAAAATTATTTTAAGTCATAAAAAGTCTCAAATTACATTTATTTGGGCATTTATAACATCAATTATGTTAATATTTTCTTAAAAAGGTAATTACAGCATCATCGTTGTGTCATAAATAATTTAATTTATTAGATGTCTAAAAATTCTAAAAAAAATACTATAATGTAGGAAATATTTTTATCTTTCTAATGAATATTTATAGTCTAATTTAGCTTATGTATAACCCCATATTAAAAATTATTTACTTATTAAACTTTGATTTTAACTATTTTAACCCTTCTTTAAATAAATTAATAATAAGTGTCATAATCTAATCCAAGTGTGCCTAAATGGTCATATTTTATTCCTAAGGTTTTTTTTGGTCGAATTACACTTGTCCAATAGAATTAGGACATGTGTTAGGGTAATAATAATATCATTTGTACCCTTAATTATCCTATTTACTTTTAACCGTGGTAAAAAAAAGTAAAACGTTACTATTCACCAAAAATTATTTACATATCAATGAACCACATTTTACTTACTGACATCAACCGTGTCTCTCGGATTTCTTGAAATTCCGCTCACAGAAGCGGTAAAATTAAGTTTTATAAAAAATTCATTTTTTTACTACCACTTAGTTGTTTCACTATTCATCAAAAAATGAAAGTTTCCAGAAAAATACCAAAAATTAGGCGTAAGATATATTTGATATTATGAACTCAAAAATGATGTCTATTTTACCAAATTCAAAACATATCAGTTACATTAACTAATTTAAAAATTAAATCCCGTCGTCAAAACAAATGGCGTGTTTTTAAGAGATAATAACTATCAAAAGATTGACACTTGTTTATAACTGGTTTAAATGTGAAATTACATCCAATGACCAACATTGTATTAAATTGTAAAAATATATTCTAAATATACTTTAAAATCACTCAAATTAACAATTTATCACTATTAATTATTTCGATTGAAAAAATTGTTTTTAATTAAAATTTAGTAATTTTAACTATTCATCAAAATATGAAAGTTATCTGAAAATCACCAAAAAGTCACCCTAAGATAATTTCGATATTCCGAATCCAAAAATGAAGTCAATTTTGAAAAATAAAATTTCAAAAATTTCAAAAATTGGTTATTACTATTCATAACGGTTAGTTTTAATAATATTTTAATAGCATATCGTTGTTTAGCGAAACTCGGTATTGCGTACAACGCAAGCTATCGAGGAAACTCGCGATTTTGTGTAATTCAAGCCAAGTCAGAGATGTGTGTCATTAAAGCTCTTTTTGGTGTAGCGTATAACACAAGACATTAATGAAATTAAAAAGAATATTTTTCATAAAATATCGGGGTGTTACATTCTACCCCCCTTAAAATGAATTTCGCCCTCGAAATTCGTCGGGGTTATAAATGGTTTACTACTTGAAAGTTTCTTTAATAGAAACCCACATCGTAAAAAGGAATACCAAAACCATTCTTTAAAAACAAAAGTATAAAACGTAACGGTTACCCAAATAAACTAATCACTAGGTTTCCAAACAGGTGAAAATATGTATATGGAAGAGAAATCTAACCATCATGTTCTGATGGAGAGTGGTAGAGAACATGGCTATGGAAAAGCCAGCAATCACAAAGCCATAAATTTGTGACGATCTAAGGTACAATATGATTCATCAGATATAAGAGCACTAGGACAACATTTTTGGTTTTCAATATCATTTTGGAATTAGAAGAAATATTTTCGTGATTTTGGTATAGTCTCACCGTTTGTCATTATTTGGAAAATTTCCACTTCATCTCTTAAAGAAATGAAGTTGAATTTGTCATTCGTGATGTGTTAGTAGATCATGTGATAGATGATGGGTCATTCCATCTGTCTCAAACAAAAGGTTAGAAAAAATACATAAGTCCATCTATAGTGAGATTAATCCTATATAGTTCCTAAAATGAACTTATACTTCATATATCATACTGCTTAATATAATAAAACTAGTTTCTACCAAACAGGGAATTCTTGTAGGCCAGTGGTAGGCGATAAAGTCCAGTCGCACTTCGGTTGTGGGTTCGATTCCCACAGCCTTGTCCGACGCGAGGGGTTTTCGCCCATCCTGCATGTTGTCCTTTTTCTAAAACTATATTACTATAACATTCCATCAATAATATCGAAAAACTTCTATCCTTAAACAATACTAACTTATGTCCAACATAATCAATTCCAATATTTAGGCTTATCCATAATACTGCAGTCCACTCTCATAATATAGTGAAAATGATTACCAGAGATTTAATATCATCGTTGATCCCCATATATCATAAGATATGTCTTGTTGGTCACATTCCAAACCTTCAAAGTCCTTAATCATGTATTCTCTTGAATACCCATTGAACCATAGTGAAAACATGAATGCATTTAAAAGTTAGCACTTTCCACATACCAAAATCCTCAAAATTCTATATACTCAATCCACGATATCACTTAGTCTTTATATCAATCATGAGCTCATTAATACTATCAAATATTTCATTTTCTCGTTTTCCCTTCATTATGCGCATATCATATTTTTTCCAAAAATATCTCAATCACCTTCCATGGTTACTGGTACCATAAAATTATTGAAAACCACAATAGACCAATACATAAATATTCCAATACACCATAA
Source organism: Viscum album (assembly GCA_963277665.1). NCBI lineage: Eukaryota > Viridiplantae > Streptophyta > Magnoliopsida > Santalales > Viscaceae > Viscum > Viscum album. Next base: position 747,276,248 of record OY728125.1, read on the forward strand.
AAGTACCTCAACAACATTATTCTTGAATACCAATACATAAACACTTCAGTCCATCCACTTCAATGATTGTCCTGGAATAAGTCCTTCCTTGATTTAGAAGTAACTTTTTACGTCAGGGCATTGAGTTGGGTAATGCCCATGTTCTCCACAAATAAGACATTGAACTCCATAACAGTCTGTCACTCTATGACCCTTTTCTCCACACAGATAACATCGGTCCCACCATTTGAGGTATTCCTCAAGGTTCTTCTTCCCTTCTTTAGAAATCTCAATCTTCCTTTCTTTATGCTCCTCAACATGAGAACATGAATAATAGTCTATCTTCCTCTTATTTGATGAATTAGGCATACCACTAAATTTGACCTTGTTAATCATATATCGCGATGACTGATTCGGCATAATCACAATATCTTTCTCTCTAGGCATTACACAATTTTTTTTCTCATATTCACCAATTTGTCCATTGGATTCAATGTTAACCAAATTCCTTTTGGTTCCCTCCATTAACTAAAACAAAAAAAGAATTCTGTGAGAGGCAAAATCATGCTAGAGAAAACAACATAGTAAAGGGGGAGTACACTCAATATCTAACATCTTAGGTTAAATTATAATATCGTTAGCGCAATTCTAGGACTGTATCCTATACGTATACTTATCCTTAGGGACATCCCTAGACATACCTTAGAAATATCTCTAGGGATCTCACTAACGTTTTCGCATCCTAGTTTCCAAAGGTCGACTAAACCTTTCCTCTAATACCAACTGTAGAGACCCGAAGCTTGACGTACATGGACATTACATTACTTTTGCGAAATACTTAGTATATAACAAAAACACACACACACAAGGATCGTAATAGTTTAGTGTCTTTGGAAACTCGGAATATAATCTTCTAATCGTGGTGAAAGATCTTCAACATCTCCCATAAAGATCTTCCTTTTTTTTTACCTAAAACCTTTCTTCATATCCTGGGGAAAAGAAAACATAAAAGGGTGAGCTCAAATTCTCAGAAAGGGTAAACAAAAGAAATATCATTAACATCATTTTCATAAGAACATAACATTTTGGAAATCTTAAACTGCAAAAGAGAGCATAATTTCATAACATGGGATAAATCATAGTAGTGAAATGAAATCCCAATAATCATAAATTAAGACATGAATCTTTGTGGCATACACACATAATCATAGAGAATCATTTCTCGTTAGTCAAGACTCATTGACATGACTATCTTAGTGGAAAAAGTCCCTTTCTAAACCGAGTCACCCTCGTTTCAGTCCGGTTTCACTGAACCGGTATAACCTACCGTTCCATCCATGTATATCTCATGAGATATAAAATCTTTACCCAATGAATTGGAGGGAGATATAGGTCCCACCCATCTCATAATGATACCATTCTTATGTGTGCCACAAAATCATAAATCATATATCATTGCATAACCCATGTAATACAAATGGGAATCTTAAACATCATGACATCATGAAACAATTCATATAAGATAAACGAATTCATTAAAATAATTCCATCACAAAATAATCAAATCAATGTAATAATAGTGAGAAAAACATATCCCTTTATTATCTTATATGGAAAATAATTTTGATAAAACACTTGAACTCCATTCTTGAGGAAAATATCTTTTCTTCTTCAAAAAAACATTTTTCCTTTCTTAACATGTCATACAACTTTAAACTAAAAGAAGTTGATTAAAAATAAACTTGAAAACTTGTAAATTATGCTTCTTGGAAATAATGTTTTAAAAATCCATTCATGTCGTATAAGTAAAAAAACAGTTTTCTCGAACTTTTGTCGGAAAAGTCAAAAAAGTACCTCGTATGAAAAACGAAAAAAGATTCCTTTCATATCTTTTACTAAAAACTCACCGAAGGGTAAAATTGTATATAAATATTGTATAATTATGTAAATATTACATATTGAGGAAACATGGATGTGTATGATAAAATTCACCCCAGTAAATTCCAAAGTATAAACAATCTTGGATAAAAATGAGATTGTGATATTTCCCCTACCTTAGGTCCGATTTTCTTCGTATGTATCCAAAACTCCTGTATAATGATTTAAATAATGTCATTTACTTATTAAAGAATCATATTAATTGTTATGATATCATATATGCTTCACTTATGACTTTATATTACCCGTTCTTATGTAAATTCCATGTTAAAGAAGCGTTTTGGGTAAAATCGTTTCATTTATCGTAGGTGTTTGGACTTGTTGTTCTTGAAATTATTATTACTTATATCATGATGTACTTACTTCCAGAATATAAAACATGATTTATATATCATATATATTCAGTATATATATATATATATATAATAGATAGATAAATGAAATGAAACACACCGTTCATGGAGACGGTAGTCCGTACGTACGCATGAACGCTGTTTTCCTTTCCTTATTGTCTTGAATAGAAGTAAGTAGATGACATACATATATATATATATATACATAAATATAGTAGATTTAACATGTCATATATTTCATTATTATTCATTATATATACTTTATAATCATTCATTAATGGTTAATGTGGGGAATGAATCTCATCGCATCGTGGAGACGGTAGTCCGTACGTACGCACGAGCGATGACATCGTTCTCATGATCGTGAACTTGTGTTTAAGTGTATGTATACTATTTCAGTATCAATATCAATTTATAATAATCATATATAGTTACTTATTACACCATTATACCCATCCAATTAAGGTGGTGGCGGAAAATAGATTACACCACGGCGTGGAGACGGTATTCCGTACGTACGCATGCGCGGTGATTTCCTTTTTCCGTAGGATGGATAGAAGGTTAATTAGAGTTGTTTCATATTTATAATAACATATAATTATATAAGAAATACTGATTTTATTACTTTATCATGAAACAACTAAAGAAGAAGAAGTTGAAGAAGAAAGAAATTGAAAAAGATCGGTAATGGATATTACCTCTTTTTGACGCGCCTTTTCTTAACCTCCACTTAAAGAACTAAGGATGGTCTTTTAAGAATACCAGGACCTCTAGGATGATACTAGGGAAGTGGAGAAGAGATTTTGGCAGGGGTTTGACGAGCTTGAATGCTCAAATTGGTGCGAGGAGGAGAGGGAGGAGGTGCCCTTTTATAAGGGAGGAGAGGCGCACCTTAGGAAAATCTCAAAATATTATTTTATATTAAGGTCAAATTCGGTTTATAATGGTTCCAAAGGGTCTTATTTAGAAGCTAAAGTGGGGATGGTTCGAAATCATCTCATCCAATAGGATGTAGACAAGTTTTGGTTATTATTTTAACCTTATCAATTAGATTTAACTCTAAGTTAAATAATTTAACTTTTACCGTGTCTTTTTGTTTTCTTACACTATATGGTTAATAAACTTTCTATATCAAGCCAAACGAACCCCAAGATGTTTATTATTAATATATATAATTCTATCTAATTCATTTGGCCGAACCTTAGAATTTTACGAATAAAATAACAATTAATAATATAATATTTGTTTTAAAAACTAATTTATGTCAATTTTGACACTATTTGGTACATGATTGTTATGAAATTCATAAAAGAATGATATGTTCGAACCAAGTTACTTAAATCAACAATAACATTCATATTAACCTATAAAATTATTTTAAGTCATAAAAAGTCTCAAATTACATTTATTTGGGCATTTATAACATCAATTATGTTAATATTTTCTTAAAACGTTATTATTGCATCATCGTTATGTCATAAATAATTTAATTTATTAGATGTCTAAAAATTCTAAATAAACTACTATCATGTAGGAAATCGTTTTATCGCTCTAATGAATATTTATAGTCGAATTTATCTTATGTATAACCCCATATTAAAAATGATTTACTTATTAAACTTTGATTTTAACTATTTTAACCCTTCTTTAAATAAATTAATAATAAGTGTCCTAATCTAATCCAAGTGGGCCTAAATGGTCATATTTTATTCCTAAAGTTGTTTTTGGTCGAATTACACTTGTCCAATAGAATTAGGACATGTGTTAGGGTAATAATAATATCATTTTTACCCTTAATTACCCTATTTACTTTTAACCGTAGTAAAAAAAAGTAAAAAGTTACTATTCACCAAAAATTATTTTCATCTCAATGAACCACATTTTACTTAATGACATCAACCGTGTCTCTCGGATTTTTTGAAATTCCACTCACAGAAGCGGTAAAATTAAGTTTTATGAAAAATTCATTTTTTTTACTACCACTTAGTGGTTTCACTATTCATCAAAAAATGAAAGTTTCTAGAAAAATACCAAAAATTAGGCCTAAGCTATATTTGATATTATGAACTCAAAAATGATGTCTATTTTACCAAATTAAAAACATATCAGTTAAATTAACTAATTTAAAAATTAAATCCATTCGTCAAAACAAATGGCATGTTTTAAAGAGATAATAACTATCAAAAGATTGACACTTGTTTATAACTGGTTTAAATGTGAAATTACATCCAATGACCAAAATTGTATTAAATTCTAAAAATATATTCTAAATATAATTTAAAACCACTCAAATTAACAATTTATCACTATTAATTATTTCGATTGAAAAAGTTGTTTTTAATTAAAATTTCGTAATTTTCACTATTCATCAAAATATGAAAGTTATCCGAAAATCACCAAAATTTCACCCTAATCTAATTTCGATATTCCGAATCCAAAAATGAAGTCCATTTTGAAAAATAAAATTTAAAAAATTTCAAAAAGTGGTTATTACTATTCATAACGGCTAGTTTTAATAATATTTTAATAGCATATCGTTCTTTAGCGAAACTCGGTATTGCGTACGACGCAAGCTATCAAGGAAACTCGCGATTTTGTGTAATTTAAGCCAGGTCAGACATGTGTGTCATGAAAGCTCCTTTTGGTGTAGCTTATAATACAAGACATTAATGAAATTAAAAAGAATATTTTTCCTAAAATATCGGGGTGTTACATTCTACCCCCCTTAAAATGAATTTCGCCCTCGAAATTCGTCGGTGTTATAAATGGTTTACTACATGAAAGTTTCTTTAATAGAAACCCACATCATAAAAAGGAATACCAAAACCATTCTTTAAAAACAAAAGTATGAAACGTAACGGTTACCCAAATAAACTAATCACTGGGTTTCCACATAGGTGAAAATATGTATATGGAAGAGAAATCTAACCATCATGTTTTGATGGAGAGTGGTAGAGAACATGGCTATGGAAAAGCCAGCAATCACAAAGCCATAAATTTGTGATGATCTAAGGTACCATCTGATTCATCAGATATAAGAGCATTAGGACAACATTTTTGGTTTTCAAGATCATTTTGGAATTAGAAGAAATACTTTTGTGATTTTGGTATAGTCTCATCGTTTGTCGTTATTTGCACAATTTACACTTCATCTCTTAAAGAAATGAAGTTGAATTTGTCATTCGTGATGTGTTAGCAGATCATGTGATAGATGATGGGTCATTCCATCTGTCTCAAACAAAAGGTTAGAAAAAAATACATAAGTCCATCTATAGTGAGATTAATCCTATATAGTTCCTAAAATGAACTTATAATTCATATATCATACTGGTTAATATAATAAAACTAGTTTCTACTAAACAGGGACTTCCTGTAGGCCAGTGGTAGGCGATAAAGGCCAGTCGCACTTCGGTTGTGGGTTCGATTCCCACAGCCTTGTCCGACGCAATGGGCTATCGCCCATCCTGCAGGTTATCCTTTTTCTAAAACTATATTACTATAACATCCCATCAATAATATCGAAAAACTTCTATCCTTAAACAATACTAACTTACGTCCAACATAATCCATTCCAATCTTTAGGCTTATCCTTAATACTGCAGTTCACTCTCATAATATAGTGAAAATGATTACCAGAGATTTAATATCATCGTTGATCCCCATATATCATAAGATATGTCTTGTTGGTCACATTCCAAACATTCAAAGTCTTTAATCATGTATTCTCTTGAATACCCATTGAACCTTAGTGAAAACATGAATGTAGTTAAAAGTTAACACTTTCCACATACCAAAATTCTCAAAATTCTATATACTCAAGCCATGATATCACTTAGTTTTTATATCAATAATGAGCTCATGAATACTATCAAATATTTCATTTTCTCGTTTTCCCTTCATTATGGGCATATCATCTTTTTTCCAAAAATATCTCAATCACTTTCCATGGTTACTGGTACCATAAAATTATTGAAAACCACAATAGACCAATACATAAATATTCCAATACACCATAAAAGTACCTCAACAACATTATTCTTGAATACCAATACATAAACACTTCAGTCCATCCACTTCAATGATTGTCCTGGAATAAGTCCTTCCTTGATTTAGAAGTAACTTTTTAGGACAGGGCATTGAGTTGGGTAATGCCCATGTTCTCCACAAATAATACATTGAACTCCATAACAGTCTGTCACTCTATGACCCTTTTCTCCACACAGATAACATCGGTCTCTCCATTTGAGGTATTCCTCAAGGTTCTTCTTCCCTTCTTTAGAAATCTCAATCTTCCTTTCATTATGCTCCTCAACATGCGAACATGAATAATAGTCTATCTTCCTCTTATTCGATGAATTAGGCATACAACTAAATTTCACATTGTCAATCATATATCGCGATGACTGATTATGAATAATCACAATATCTTTCTCTCTAGGCATTACACAATTTTTTTGCTCATAGTCACCAATTTGTCCATTGGATTCAATGTTAACCGAATTCCTTTTGGTTCCCTCCATTAACTAAAACACAAAAATAATTCTGTGAGAGGCAAAATCATGCTAGAGAAAACAACATAGTAAAGGGGGAGTACCCTCAATATCTAACATCTTAGGTTAAATTAAAATATTGTTAGAGAAATTCAAGGACTGTATCCTATATGTATACTTATCCTTAGGTACATCCCTAGACATACCTTAGAAATATCTCTAGGGATCTCACTAACGTTTTCGCATCCTAGTTTCCAAAGGTCGACTAAACCTTTCCTCTGATACCAACTGTAGAGACCCGAAGCTTGACGTACATGTACATTACATTACTTTTGCGGAATACTTAGTACATAACAAAAACACACACACACAAGGATCGTAATAGTTTAGTGTCTTTGGAAACTCGGAATATAATCTTCTAATCGTGGTGAAAGATCTTCAACATCTCCCATAAAGATCTTCCTTTTTTTTACCTAAAACCTTTCTTTATATCCTAGGGAAAAGAAAACACAAAAGGGTGAGCTCAAATGCTTAGTAAGGGTAAACAAAAGAAATATCAAACACATCATTTTCATAAGAACATAACATTTTGGAAATCTTAACCTGCAAAAGAGATCATAATTTCATAACATGGGATAAATCATAGTAGTGAAATGAAATCACAATAATCATAACATAAAACATGAAACTTTGTGGCATACACACATAATCATAGAGAATCATTTCTTGTTAGTCAAGACTCATTCCCAAGACTATCTTAGTGGACAAAGTCCATTTCTGAACCGAGTCACCCTCATTTCAGTCCTGTTTCACTGAACTGGTATAACCTACCGTTCTAACCATGTCTATCTCATGAGATATAAAATCTTTACCCAATGCATTGGAGGGAGATATAGGTCCCACCCATCTCATAATGATACCATTCGTATGTGTGACACAAAATCATAAATCATACATCATTACATAACCCATGTAATACAAATGGGAATCTTAAACATCATGACATCATGAAACAATTCATATAAGATAAAGGAATTCATAAAAATAATTCCATCACAACATAATCAAATCAATATAAAAATAGGGAGGAAAACAGATCCCTTTATTATCTTAGATGGAAAATAATTTTGATAAAACACTTGAACTCCATTCTTGAGGAAAATATCCTTTCTTCTTCAAAAAAATATTTTCCCTTTCTTAACATGTCATACAACTTTAAACTAAAAGAAGTTGATTAAAAATAAACTTGAAAACTTGTAAAGGATGCTTCTTGGAAATAATGTTTTAAAAATCCATTCATGTCGCATAATTTAAAAAAAACATTCTTCTCGAACTTTTGTCGGAAAAGTCAAAAAAGTACCTCGTACGAAAAATGACAAAAGATTCCTTTCATATCTTTTACTAAAAACTCACCGAAGGGTAAAATTGTATATAAACTATTGTATAATGAAGTAAATATTAAATATTGAGGAAACATGAATGTGGATGATAAAATTCACCCCAGTAAATTCCAAAGTATAAACAATCTCGTCTAAAAATGAGATTGTGATATTTCCCTTACCTTAGGTCCGATTTGCTTCGTAAGTATCCAAACCTCCTGTATAATGATTTAAATAATGTCATTGACTTATTACCGAAGAATATTCATTGTTATGATATCATATATGGTTCACTTATGACTTTATATTACCCGTTCTTATGTAAATTCCATGTTAAAGAAGCGTTTTGGGTAAAATCGTTTCATTTATCGTAGGTGTTTGTACTTGTTGTTCTTGACATTATTATTACTTATATCAAGATTTACTTACTTCCAGAATATAAAACATGATTTATATATCATATATATTCAGTATATATATATATATAATAGATAGATAAATGAAATGAAACACACCGTTCATGGAGACAGTAGTCCGTACGTACGCATGAACGTTGTTTTCCTTTCCCTATTGTCTTGAATGGAAGTAAGTAGATGACATACATATATATATATACATAAATCCAGTAGATTTAACATGTCATATATTTCATTATTATTCATTATATATACTTTATAATCATTAATGAATGGTTAATGTGGAGAATGAATCTCATCGCGTCGTGGAGACGGTAGTCCGTACGGACGCACGAGCGATGATATTGTTCTCATGATCGTGAACTTGGGTTGAAGTGTATGTATACTATTTCAGTATCAATATAAATTTATAATAATCATATATAGTTACTCATTACACCATTATACCCATACAATTAAGGTGGTGGCGGAAAATAGATTTCACCACGGCGTGGAGACGGTATTCCGTACGTACGCACGCGCGGTGATTTCCTTTTTCCATAGGATGGATAGAAGGTTAATTAGAGTTGTTTCATATTTATAATAACATATCAGTATATAAGAAATACTTATGTTATTACTTTATCATGAAACAACTAAAGAAGAAGAAGTTGAAGAAGAAAGAAATTGAAAAAGATCGGTAATGGATATTACCTCTTTTTGACTCGCCTTTTCTTAACCTCCACTTAAAGAACTAAGGATGGTCTTTGAAGAAGACCAGGACCACTAGGATGATACTAGGGAAGTGGAGAAGAGATTTTGGCAGGGTTTGGCCAAGCTTGAATGCTCAAATTGGTGTGAGCAGGAGAGGGAGGAGGTGCCCTTTTATAAGGGAGGAGAGGGGCACCTTAGAAAAATCTCAAAATATTATTTTATATTAAGATCAAATTCGGTTTATAATGGTTGAAAAGGGTCTTATTTCGAATATAAAGTGGGTATGGGTCTAAATAATCTCGTCCAATAGGATTTAGACAAGTTTAGGTTATTATTTTAACCTTATCAATTAGATTTAACTCTAAGTTAAATAATTTAACTTTTACCGTGTCTTTTTTTTCTTACACTATATGGTTAATAAACTTACTATATCAAGCCAAACGAACCCCAAGTTGTTTATTATTAACATATATAATATTATATAAGTCATTTGGCCGAACCTTATATTTTTAGGAATAAAATAACAATTAATAATATAATATTTGTTTTAAAAACTAATTTATGTCAATTTTGACACTATTTGGTACATGATTTTTATGAAATTCATAACAGAATGATAAGTTCAAACCAAGTTACTTAAATAAACAATAACATGTCATAGTAACCTATAAAATTATTTTATGTGATAAAAAGTCTCAAATTACATTTATTGGGGCATTTATAACATCAATTATGTTAATATTTTCTTAAAAAGGTAATTACTCCATCGTCGTTGTGTCATAAATAATTTAATTTATTAGATGTCTAAAATTTCTAAAAAAATACTATCATGTAGGAAATATTTTTATCTTTATAATTAATATTTATAGTCTAATTTATCTTATGTATAACCCCATATTAAAAATGATTTACTTATTGAACTTTGATTTTAACTATTTTAACCCTTCTTTAAATAAATTAATAATAAGTGTCCTAATCTAATCCAAGTGGGCCTAAATGGTCATATTTTATTCCTAAGGTTGTTTTTGGTAGAATTACACTTGTACAATAGAATTAGTACATGTGTTAGGGTAATAATAATATCATTTTTACCCTTAATTACCATATTTACTTTTAACCGTGGTAAAAAAAGTAAAAAGTTACTATTCACAAAAAATTATTTTCATCTCAATGAACCACATTTTACATAATGAAATCAACCGTGTCTCTCGGATTTTTTGAAATTCCACTCACAGAAGCGGTAAAATTAAGTTTTATGAAAAATTCATTTTTTTTACTACCACTTAGTGGTTTCACTATTCATCAAAAAATGAAATTTCCAGAAAAATACCAAAAATTAGGCCTAAGCTATATTTGATATTATGAACTCAAAAATGATGTCTATTTTACCAAATTCAAAACATATCATTTACATTAACTAATTTAAAAATTAAATCCTGTCGTCAAAAAAAATGACGTGTTTTTAAGAGATAATAACTATCAAAAGATTGACACTTCTTTATAACTGGTTTAAATGTGAAATTACATACAATGACCAACATTGTATTAAATTGTAAAAATATATTCTAAATATACTTTAAAACCACTAAAATTAACAATTTATCACTATTAATTATTTCGATTGAAAAAGTTGTTTTTAATTAAAATTTAGTAATTTTCACTATTCTTCAAAATATGAAAGTTATCCGAAAATCACCAAAATTTCACCCTAAGCTAATTTCGATATTCCGAATACAAAAATGAAGTCCATTTTGAAAAATAAAATTTACAAAATTTCAAAAAGTGGTTATTAATATTCATAACGGCTAGTTTTAATAATATTTTAATAGCATATCGTTGTTCAGCGAAACTCGGTATTGCGTATGACGCAAGCTATCGAGGAAACTCACGATTTTGTGAAATTCAAGCCAGGTCAGAGTTGTGTGTCGTGAAAGATATTTTTGGTGTAGCGTATAACACAACACATTAATGAAATTAAAATGAATATTTTTCATAAAATATCGGAGTGTTACATTCTACCCCCCTTAAAATGAATTTCGCCCTCGAAATTCGTCGGGGTTATAAATGGTTTACTACTTGAAAGTTTATTTAATAGAATCCCACATCGTAAAAAGGAATACCAAAACCATTCTTTAAAAACAAAAGTATGAAACGTAATGGTTACCCAAATAAACTAATCACTGGGTTTCCACACAGGTGAAAATATGTTTATGGAAGAGAAATCTAACCATCATGTTCTGATGGAGAGTGGTAGAGAACATGGCTATGGAAAAGCCAGAAATCACAAAGCCATAAATTTGTGACGATCTAAGGTACCATCTGATTCATCAGATATAAGAGCACTAGGACAACATTTTTGGTTTTCAAGATCATTTTGGAATTAGAAGAAATACTTTCGTGATTTTGGTATAGCCTCACCGTTTGTTGTTCTTTGGACAATTTCCACTTCATCTCTTAAAGAAATGAAGTTGAATTTGTCATTCGTGATGTGTTAGCAGATCATGTGTTAGATGATGGGTCATTCCATCGGTCTCAAACAAAAGGATATAAAAAATACATAAGTCCATCTATAGTGAGATTAATCCTATATAGTTCCGAAAATGAACTTATACTTCATATATCATACTGCTTAATATAATAAAACTAGTTTCTACTAAAAAAGGACTTCCTGTAGGCCAGTGGTAGGCAATAAAGGCCAGTCGTACTTCGGTTGTGGGTTTGATTCCCACGGCCTTGTCTGACGCGATGGGATGTCGCCCGTCCTGCAGGTTGTCCTTTTTCTAAAACTATATTACTATAACATCCCATTAATAATATCGAAAAACTTCTATCCTTAAACAATACTAACTTATGTCCAACATAATCCATTCCAATCTTTAGGCTTATCCAAAATACTACAGTCCACACTCCTAATATAGTGAAAATGATTACCAGAGATTTAATATCATCGTTGATCCCCATATATCATAAGATATGTCTTGTTGGTCACATTCCAAACATTCAAAGTCCTTAATCATGTATTTTCTTGAATACCAATTGAACCTTAGTGAAAACATGAATGCAGTTAAAATTTAACACTTTCCACATACCAAAATCCTCAAAATTCTATATACTCAAGCCACGATATCACTTAGTCTTTATATCAATCATGAGCTCATGAATAATATCAAATATTTCATTTTCTCGTTTTCCCTTCATTATGTGCATATCATCTTTTTTCCAAAAATATCTCAATCAATTTCCATGGTTACTGGTACCATAAAATTATTGAAAACCACAATAGACCAATACATAAATATTACAATACACCATAAAAGTACCTCAACAACATTATTCTTGAATACCAATACATAAACACTTCAGTCCATCCACTTCATTGATTGTCCTGGAATAAGTCCTTCCTTGATTTAGAAGTAACTTTTTAGGTCAGGGCATTGAGTTGGGTAATGCCCATGTTCTCCACAAATAAGACATTGAACTCCATAACAGTCTATCACTCTATGACCCTTTTCTCCACACAGATAACATCGGTCCCTCCATTTGAGGTATTCCTCAAGGTTCTTCTTCCCTTCTTTAGAAATCTCAATCTTCCTTTGTTTATGATCCTCAACATGAGAACATGAATAATAGTCTATCTTCCTCTTATTTGATGAATTAGGCATACCACTAAATTTCACCTTGTTAATCATATATTGCGATGACTGATTCGGCATAATCACAATATCTTTCTCTCTAGGCATTACACAATTTTTTTGCTCATAGTCACCAATTTTTCCATTGGATTCAATGTTAACCGAATTCCTTTTGGTTCCCTCCATTAACTAAAACACAAAAAGAATTCTGTGAGAGGCAAAATCATGCTAGAGAAAACAACATAGTAAAGGGGGAGTACCCTCAATATCTAACATCTTAGGTTAACTTCCAATATCGTTAGCGCAATTCTAGGACTGTATCCTATACGTATACTTATCCTTAGGGACATCCCTAGACATACCTTAGAAATATCTCTAGGGATCTCACTAACGTTTTCGCATCCTAGTTTTCAAAGGTCGACTAAACCTTTCCTCTGATACCAACTGTAGAGACCCGAAGCTTGACGTACATGGACATTACATTACTTTTGCGGAATACTTAGTACATAACAAAAACACACACACACAAGGATCTTAATAGTTTAGTGTCTTTGGAAACTCGGAATATAATCTTCTAATCATGGTGAAAGATCTTCAACATCTCCCATAAAGATCTTCCTTTTTTTACCTAAAACCTTTCTTTATATCCTGGGGAAAAGAAAACACAAATGGGTGATCTCAAATGCTCAGTAAGGGTAAACAAAAGAAATATCAATCACATCATTTTCATAAGAACATAACATTTTGGAAATCTTAACCTGCACAAGAGAGCATAATTTCATAACATGGGATAAATCATAGTAGTGAAATGAAATCCCAATAATCATAACTTAAAACATGAAACTTTGTGGCACACACAAATAATCATAGAGAATCATTTCTTGTTAGTCAAGACTCATTTCCAATACTATCTTAGTGGACAAAGTCCCTTTCTGAACCGAGTCACCCTCGTTTCAGTCATGTTTCACTGAACCGGTATAACCTACCGTTCCTGCCATGTCTATCTCATGAGATATAAAATCTTTACCCAATTCATTGGAGGGAGATATATGTCTCACCCATCTCATAATGATACCATTCTTATGTGTGCCACAAAATCATAAATCATACATCATTGCATAACCCATGTAATACAAATGGGAATCTTAAACATCATGACATCATGACACAATTCATATAAGATAAAGGAATTCATAAAAATAATTCCATCACAACATAATCAAATCAATGTAATAATAGGTAGAAAAACAGATCCCTTTATTATCTTAGATGGAAAATAATTTTGATAAAACACTTGAACTCCATTCTTGAGGAAAATATCCTTTCTTCTTCAAAAAAACATTTTTCCATTCTTAACATGTCATACAACTTTAAACTAAAAGAAGTTGATTAAAAATAAACTTGAAAACTTGAAAAGTATCCTTCTTGGAAATAATGTTTTAAAAATCCATTCATGTCGTATACGTTAAAAAAACATTCTTCTCGAACGTTTTTCGGAAAAGTCAAAAAAGTACCTCGTACGAAAAACGACAAAAGATTCCTTTCATATCTTTTACTAAAAACTCACCGAAGGGTAAAATTGTATATAAACTATTGTATAATGATGTAAATATTACATATTTAGGAAACATGGATGTGGATGATAAAATTCACCCCAGTAAATTCCAAAGTATAAACAATCTCGGATAAAAATGAGATTGTGATATTTCTCTTACCTTAGGTCTGATTTGCTTCGTAAGTATCCGAACCTCCTGTATAATGATTTAAATAATTTCATTGACTTATTAAAGAAGAATATTCATTGTTATGATATCATATATGGTTCACTTATGACTTTATATTACCCGTTCTTATGTAAATTCCATGTTAAATAAGAGTTTTGGGTAAAATCGTTTTATTTATCGTAGGTGTTTGGACTTGTTGTTCTTGACATTATTATTACTTATATCAGGATTTAATTACTTCCAGAATATAAAACATGATTTATATATCATATATATTCAGTATATATATATATATAATAGATATATAAATGAAATGAAACACACCGTTCATGGAGACGGTAGTCCGTACGTACGCATGAACGCTGTTTTCCTTTCCTTATTGTCTTGAATGGAAGTAAGTAGATGACATACATATATATATATACATAAATTCAGTAGATTTAACATGTCATATATTTCATTATTATTCATTATATATACTTTATAATCATTCATGAATGGTTAATGTGGAGAATGAATCTCATCGCGTCGTGGAGACGGTAGTCCGTACGTACGCACGATCGATGATATCGTTCTAATGATCGTGAACTTGTGTTGAAGTGTATGTATACTATTTCAGTATCAATATCACTTTATAATAATCATATATAGTTACTAATTACACCATTATACCCATCCAATTAAGGTGGTGGCGGAAAATATATTACACCACGGCGTGGAGACGGTATTCTGTACGTACGCACGCGCGGTGATTTCCTTTTTCCGTAGGATGGATAGAAGGTTAATTAGAGTTGTTTCATATTTATAATAACATATAAGTATATAAGAAATATTGATGTTATTACTTTATCATGAAACAACTAAAGAAGAATAATTTGAAGAAGAAAGAAATTGAAAAAGATCGGTAATGGATATTACCTCTTTTTGACGCGCCTTTTCTTAACCTCTACTCAAAGAACTATGGATGGTCTTTGAAGAAGACCAGGACCTCTAGGATGATACTAGGGAAGTGGAGAAGAGATTAGGGCAGGGTTTGGCCGAGCTTGAATTCTCAAATTTGTGTGAGGAGAAGAGGGAGGAGGTGCCCTTTTATAAGGGTGGAGAGGGGCACCTTAGGAAAATCTCAAAATATTATTTTATATTAAGGTCAAATTCGGTTTATAATGGTTTCAAAGGGTCTTATTTAGAATCTAAAGTGGGGATGGGTCGAAATAATTTCATCCAATAGGATTTAGACAAGTTTAGGTTATTATTTTAACCATATCAATTAGATTTAACTCTAAGTTAAATAATTTAACTTTTACCGTGTCTTTTTTTTTTCTTACACTATATGGTCAATAAACTTACTATATCAAGCCAAAATAACCCCAAGTTGTTTATTATTAATATATATAATCTTATATAAGTCATTTGGCCGATCCTTAGATTTTTAGGAATAAAATAACAAATAATAATATAATATTTGTTTTAAAAACTAATTTATGTCAATTTTGACAGTATTTGGTACATGATTTTTATGAAATTCATAACAGAATGATAAGTTCGAAACAAGTTACTTACATCAACAATAACATGTCATAGTAACCTATAAAATTATTTTAAGTCATAAAAAGTCTCAAATTACATTTATTTTGGCATTTGTAACATCAATTATGTTAATATTTTCTTAGAAAGGTAATTACTGCATCATCGTTGTGTCATAGATAATTTAATTTATTAGATGTCTAAAAATTCTAAAAAAACTACTATCATGTAGGAAATCTTTTTATCGTTATAATGAATATTTATAGTCGAATTTATCTTATGTATAACCCCATATTAAAAATTATTTACTTATTAAACTTTGATTTTAACTATTTTAACCCTTCTTTAAATAAATTAATAATAAGTGTCCTAATCTAATCCAAATGGGCCTAAATGGTCATATGTTATTCCTAAGGTTGTTTTTTGTCGAATTACACTTGTCCAATAGAATTAGGACATGTGTTAGGGTAATAATAATATCATTTTTACCCTTAATTACCCTATTTACTTTTAACCGTGGTAAAAAAAATAAAAAGTTACTATTCACCAAAAATTATTTTCATCTCAATGAACCACATTTTACTTACTGACATCAACCGTGTCTCTCGGATTTTTTGAAATTCCACTCACAGAAGCGGTAAAATTAAGTTTTATGAAAAAATCATTTTTTTTACTACCACTTAGTGGTTTCACTATTCATCAAAAAATGAAAGTTTCTAGAAAAATATCAAAAATTAGGCCTAAGCTATATTTTATATTATGAACTCAAAAATGATGTCTATTTTACCAAATTAAAAACATATCAGTTACATTAACTAATTTAAAAATTAAATCCCGTCGTCAAAACAAATGGCGTATTTTTAAGAGATAATAACTATCAAAAGATTGACACTTGTTTATAACTGGTTTAAATGTGAAATTACATCCAATGACCAACATTGTATTAAATTGTAAAAATATATTCTAAATATACTTTAAAACCACTCAAATTAACAATTTATCACTATTAATTATTTCGATTGAAAAAGTTGTTTTTAATTAAAATTTAGTAATTTTCACTATTCATCAAAATATGAAAGTTATCCGAAAATCACCAAAATTTCACCCTAAGCTAATTTCGATATTCCGAATCCAAAAATGAAGTCCATTTTGAAAAATAAAATTTACAAAATTTCAAAAAGTGGTTATTACTATTCATAACGGCTAGTTTTAATAATATTTTAATAGCATATCGTTGTTCAGCGAAACTCGGTATTGTGTACGACGCAAGCTATCGAGGAAACTCGTGATTTTGTGTAATTCAAGCCAGGTCAGAGATGTGTGTCGTGAAATCTCCTTTTGGTGTAGCGTATAACAGAAGACATTAATGAAATTAAAAAGAATATGTTTTATAAAATATCGGGGTGTTACATTCTACCCCCCTTAAAATGAATTTCGCACTCGAAATTCGTCGGGGTTATAAATGGTTTACTACTTGAAATTTTCTTTAATAGAAACCCACATCGTAAAAAGGAATACCAAAACCATTCTTTAAAAACAAAAGTATGAAACATAACTGTTACCCAAATAAACTAATCACTGGGTTTCCACACAGGTAAAAATATATATATGGAAGAGAAATCTAACCATCATGTTCTGATGGAGAGTGGTAGAGAACATGGCTATGGAAAAGCCAGCAATCACAAAGCCATAAATTTGTGACGATCTAAGGTACCATCTGATTCATCAGATATAAGAGCACTAAGACAACATTTTTGGTTTTCAAGATCATTTTGGAATTAGAAGAAATACTTTCTTGATTTTGGTATAGTCTCATCGTTTGTCGTTCTTTGGACAATTTCCACTTAATATCTTAAAGAAATGAAGTTGAATTTTTCATTCGTGATGTGTTAGCAGATCATGTGATAGATGATGGGTCATTCCATCTGTCTCAAACAAAAGGTTAGAAAAAATACATAAGTCCATCTATAGTGAGATTAATCCTATATAGTTCCTAAAATGAACTTATACTTCATATATCATACTGCTTAATATAATAAAACTAGTTTCTACTAAACATGGACTTCCTGTAGGCCAGTGGTAGGCGATAAAGGCCAGTCGCACTTCGGTTGTGGGTTCGATTCCCACAGCCTTGTCTAACGCGATGGGCTGTCGCCCGTCCTGTAGGTTGTCCTTTTTCTAAAACTATATTACTATAACATCCCATCAATAATATCGAAAAACTTCTATCCTTAAACAATACTAACTTATGTCCAACATAATCCATTCCAATCTTTAGGCTTATCCATAATACTGCAGTCCACTCTCATAATATAGTGAAAATGATTACCAGAGATTTAATATCATCATTGATCCCCATATATCATAAGATATGTCTTGTTGGTCACATTCCAAACATTCAAAGTCCTTAATCATGTATTCTCTTGAATACCCATTGAACCTTAGTGAAAACATGAATGCAGTTAAAAGTTAACAGTTTCCACATACCAAAATCCTCAAAATTCTATATACTCAAGCCACGATATCACTTAGTCCTTATATCAATCATGAGGTCATGAATACTATCAAATATTTCATTTTCTCGTTTTCCCTTCATTATGCGCATATCATCTTTTTTCCAAAAATATCTCAATCACTTTCCATGGTTACTGGTACCATAAAATTATTGAAAACCACAATAGACCAATACATAAATATTCCAATACACCAAAAAATTACCTCAACAACATTATTCTTGAATACCAATACATAAACACTTCAGTCCATCCACTTCAATGATTGTCCTGGAAAAAGTCCTTCCTTGATTTAGAAGTAACTTTTTAGGTCAGGGCATTGAGTTGGGTAATGCCCATGTTCTCCACAAATAAGACATTGAACTCCATAACAGTCTGTCACTCTATGACCCTTTTCTCCACACAGATAACATCGGTCCCTCCATTTTAGGTATTCCTCAAGGTTCTTCTTCCCTTCTTTAGAAATCTCAATCTTCCTTTCTTTATGCTCCTCAACATGCGAACATGAATAATAGTCTATCTTCCTCTTATTTGATGAATTAGGCATACCACTAAATTTCACCTTGTTAATCATATATCGCGATGACTGATTCGGCATAATCACAATATCTTTCTCTCTAGGAATTACACAATTTTTTTTCTCATAGTCACCAATTTTCCATTGGATTCAATGTTAACCGAATTCCTTTTGGTTCCCTCTATTAACTAAAACAAAAAAAGAATTCTGTGAGAGGAAAAATCATGCTAGAGAAAACAACATAGTAAAGGGGGAGTACCCTCAATATCTAACATCTTAGGTTAAATTCTAATATCGTTAGATCAATTCTAGGATTGTATCCTATACGTATACTTATCCTTAGGGATATCCCTAGACATACCTTAGAAATATCTCTAGGGATCTCACTAACGTTTTCGCATCCTAGTTTCCAAAGGTTGACTAAACTTTTCCTCTAATACCAACTATAGAGACTTGAAGCTTGATGTACGTGGACATTACATTACTTTTGTGGAATACTTAGTACATAACAAAAACACACACACACAAGGATCGTAATAGTTTAGTGTCTTTGGAAACTTGGAATATAATCTTCTAATCGTGGTGAAAGATCTTCAACATCTCCCATAAAGATCTTCCTTTTTTTTACCTAAAACCTTTCTGTATATCCTGGGGAAAAGAAAACATAAAAGGGTGAGCTCAAATTCTCAGTAAGGGTAAGCAAAAGAAATATCAATCACATCATTTTCATAAGAACATAACATTTTGGAAATCTTAACCTGTAAAAGAGAGCATAATTTCATAACATGGGATAAATCATAGTAATGAAATGAAATCCCAATAATCATAACTTAAAACATGAAACATTTTGGCATAAACACATAATCATAGAGAATCATTTCTTGTTAGTCAAGACTCATTTCCAAGACTATCTTAGTGGACAAAGTCCCTTTCTGAACCGAGTCACCCTCGTTTCAGTCCTGTTTCACTGAACCAGTATAACCTACAGTTCCTGCCATGTCTATCTCATGAGATATAAAATCTTTACCCAATTCATTGGAGGGAGATATAGGTCCCACCCATCTCATAATGATACTATTCTTATGTGTGCCACAAAATCATAAATCATACATCATTGCATAACCCATGTAATACAAATGAGAATCTTAAACACCATGACATCATGAAACAATTCATATAAGATAAAGGAACTCATAAAAATAATTCCATCACAACATAATCAAATCAATGTAATAATAGGGAGAAAAACAGATCCCTTTATTATCTTATATGGAAAATAATTTTGATAAAACACTTGAACTCCATTCTTGAGGAAAATATCTTTTCTTCTTCAAAATTTTTTTTCCTTTCTTAACATGTCATACAACTTTAAACAAAAAGAATTTGATTAAAAATAAACTTTAAAACATGTAAAGGATGCTTCTTGGAAATAATGTTTTAAAAATCCATTCATGTCATATAAGTTAAAAAACATTCTTCTCGAACTTTTGTCGGAAAAGTCAAAAAAGTACCTCGTACGAAAAACGACAAAAGATTCCTTTCATATCTTTTACTAAAAACTCACCGAAGGGTAAAATTGTATTTAAACTATTGTATAATGATGTAAATATTACATATTGAAGAAACATGGATGTGGATGATAAAATTCACCCTAGTAAATTCCAAAGTATAAACAATCTCGGATAAAAATGAGATTGTGATATTTCCCTTACCTTAGGTCTGATTTGCTTCGTAAGTATCTGAACCTCCTATATAATGATTTAAATAATGTCATTGACTTATTACAGAATCATATTCATTGTTATGATATCATATATGGTTCACTTATGACTTTATATTACCCGTTCTTATGTAAATTCCATGTTAAAGAAGAGTTTTGGGTAAAATCGTTTCATTTATCGTAGGTGTTTAGACTTGTTGTTCTTGACGTTATTATTACTTATATCCTGATTTACTTACTTCCAGAATGTAAAACATTATTTATATATCATATATATTCAGTATATATATATATAATAGATAGATAAATGAAATGAAACACACCGTTCATGGAGACGGTAGTCCGTACGTACGCATGAACGCTGTTTTCCTTTCCTTGTTGTCTTGAATGGAAGTAAGTAGATGACATACATATATATATATACATAAATACAGTAGATTTAACATGTCATATATTTCATTATTATTCATTATATATACTTTATAATCATTCATGAATGGTTAATGTGGAGAATGAATCTCATCGCGTCGTGGAGACGGTAGTCCGTACGTATGCACGAGCGATGATATCATTCTCATGATCGTGAACTTGTGTTCAAGTGTATGTATACTATTTCAGTATCAATATCAGTTTATAATAATCATATATAGTTACTCATTACACCATTATACCCATCCAATTAATGTGGTGGCGGAAAATAGATTACACCACGGCGTGGAGACGGTATTCCGTACGTACGCACGCGCGGTGATTTCCATTTTCCATAGGATGGATATAAGGTTAATTAGAGTTGTTTCATATTTATAATAACATATCAGTATATAATAAATACTGATGTTATTACTTTATCATGAAACAACTAAAGAAGAAGAAGTTGAAGAAGAAAGAAATTGAAAAAGATCGGTAATGGATATTACCTCTTTTTGACGCGCCTTTTCTTAACCTCCACTTAAAGAACTAAGGATGGTCTTTGAAGAAGACCAGTACCTCTAGGATGATACTAGGGAAGTGGAGAAGAGATTTTGGCAGGGTTTGGCCGAGCTTGAATGCTCAAATTGGTGTGAGGAGGAGAGGGAGGAGGTGCCCTTTTATAAGGGAGGAGAGGGGCACCATAGGAAAATCTCAAAATATTATTTTATATTAAGGTCAAATTCGGTTTATAATGGTTCCAAAGGGTCGTATTTCGAAGATAAAGTGGGTATGGATCGAAATCATCTCATCCAATAGGATTTATACAAGTTTAGGTTATTATTTTAACCTTATCAATTAGATTTAACTCTAAGTTAAATAATTTAACTTTTACCGTGTCTTTTTTTTCTTACACTATATGGTTAATAAACTTACTATATCAAGCCAAACAAACCCCAAGTTGTTTATTATTAATATATATAATCGTATCTATGTCATTGGGCCGAAACTTAGATTTTTAGGAATAAAATAACAATTAATAATATAATATTTGTTTTAAAAACTAATTTATCTCAATTTTGACAGTATTTGGTACATGATTTTTATGAAATTCATAACAGAATGATAGGTTCGAACCAAGTTACTTAAATCAACAATAACATTTCATATTAACCTATAAAATTATTGTAAGTCATAAAAAGTATCAAATTACATTTATTTGGGCATTTATAACATCAATTATGTTAATATTTTCTTAAAACGTTAATTACTGCATCATCGTTGTGTCATAAATAATTTAATTTATTAGATGTCTAAAAATTCTAAAAAAAATACTATCATGTAGGAAATATTTTTATCTTTCTAATGAATATTTATAGTCGAATTTATCTTATATATAACCACATATTAAAAATTATTTACTTATTAAATGTTGATTTTAACTATTTTAACCCTTCTTTAAATAAATTAATAATAAGTGTCCTAATATAATCCAAGTGGGCCTAAATGGTCATAGTTTATTCCTAAGGTTATTTTTGGTCGAATTAAACTTGTCCAATAGAATTAGGACATGTGTTAGGGTAATAATAATATCATTTTTACCCTTAATTACCCTATTTACTTTTAACCGTGGTAAAAAAAGTAAAAAGTTACTATTCACCAAAAATTATTTTCATCTCAATGAACCACATTTTACTTACTGACATCAACCGTGTCTCTCTTATTTTTTATAATTCCACTCACAGAAGCGGTAAAATTAAGTTTTATGAAAAAATCATATTTTTTACTACCACTTAGTGGTTTCACTATTCATCAAAAAATGAAAGTTTCCAGAAAAATACCAAAAATTAGGCCTAAGCTATATTTGATATTATGAACTCAAAAATGATGTCTATTTTACCATATTCAAAACATATCAGTTACATTAACTAATTTAAAAATTAAATCCCGTCGTCAAAACAAATGGCGTGTTTTTAAGAGATAATAACTATCAAAAGATTGACACTTGTTTATAACTGGTTTAAATGTGAAATTACATCCAATGAACAACATTATATTAAATTGTAAAAATATATTCTCAATATACTTTAAAACCACTCAAATTAACAATTTATCACTATTAATTATTTCGATTGAAAAAGTTGTTTTTAATTAAAATTTAGTAATTTTCACTATTCATCAAAATATGAAAGTTATCCAGAAATCACCAAAATTTCACCCTAAGCTAATTTCGATATTCCGAATCCAAAAATGAAGTCCATTTTGAAAAATAAAATTTACAAAATTTTAAAAAGTGGTTATTACTATTCATAACAGCTAGTTTTAATAATATTTTAATAGCATATCGTTGTTTAGAGAAAATCGGTATTGCGTACGACGCAAGCTATCGAGGAAACTCACGATTTTGTGTAATTCAATCCAGGTCATGGATGTGTGTCGTGAAAGTTCCTTTTGGTGTAGCGTATAACACAAGAAATTAATGAAACTAAAAAGAATATTTTTCATAAAATATCGGGGTGTTGCAGTTGTTGTATCCTACATGGTGGAGAAAGGTGTTGGCCAGCAGAGGCCGGTCGCATGATGGGGCGGCGGTGCGCGTCCACACCGCCCAACGAGCAAGGGTTGCATCTTGTGTCATGGTGATGAATGGGAAGGCGGCCAGAATTCGGTCGGCCACGGAGAGGCGGTGCACAATGCACCGCCATCGGAGCAAGGGGTCGCGGCCCTCCAGGCCACAGCGCAAGGAGGAGGCGCGGCCGGCCGCGGAGCAGCGACACACAACGCGCCACCATAAGGACCCAAGGGCTGGCCGTTTCGGCTGACCTAACTGGACCAAGCAGGCAGGGCCGCCCAGTGCGGGTCCGGCCGCCCCCTGTGGGCCATCCCAGGTCCAATGGGATGGGACGAACTAACCCGGACTGGGTCGACTCAAGCCAGGTCGGACCGGGTCGGACCGAACCCAGACCAGTTTCGACCCTATACGTACTTTTGGCCATAACTTTGGTACCGGGCGTACGTTTGACAAACCGTCTATGGCGCCGGAAACCATGGAGTGATATGGTCCTTATGATATACTCACTTGAGATTTGGATAAAGTTGGGGGTATGGTCGGGTTGGATCAAGCACGAATCTAACCGGGCCCTCCGAACTAAAAGGCTAATAACTTACAGACTGGGCGTCTGATTGGCGCACCATTGGGTGCGTTGAGACCCCTTTTATGTGGAGGTACCTTGGAATACATATTCATGGGACTTCATGGAAGTTGGAGTGTCAACCATTTTCTTGAGGATCAGACTCTCCCAGAGAGGATCAATCTTAGCGCGGGTATCCTGTAGCTGGCTGTGGCGATATACTAGGATCCTATATGGGTCTGACGACGTACTGACGACATACTAGGATCCTGTGTGGATATGACGACGTACTGACGATGTACTAGGATCCTGTGTGGGTTTGACGAAATACTAGAAATGTAATAGGATCCGGTGTGGGTCTGATGACGTACTGGTGATGTACTAGGATCATGTGTGGGTCTGACGATGTACTGACGATGTACATGGATCCTGTGTGGTTCTAATGATGTACTGATGATGTACTAGGATCTGTTGTGGGTTATACGACGTACTGACGATGTACTAGGATCCGGTGTGGGTCTGACGATGTACTGACAATGTACTAGGATCCTCTGTGGGTCTGACGATGTACTAGGATCCTGTGTGGGTCTGATGAGGTACTAGGATCATGTGCGGGTCTAACAATGTACTAGGATCCTGTGTGGGTCTGACGTGGTACTAGGATCATGTGTGTGTCTGAAAATGTAATACGATCCTCTGTGGGTCTGATGATGATTTAAGATCCTTCTTGGGTCTGCCTCTTAATAGATTAAGATGAATTAGTAGTTACATCTAATCATCTCTACTACTGTACCAAAGTTATACCTGGTGTGAGATGAGTTCGTACCTGTGGGGTACTTTCATTCTTGGTAATACCTTGGTGGTATTCTTCTATGCGGCATACTTGTGTGGTACTTACCTTTGTGGTATTCCTTTCTTTTTGGATCAGTTGATCTTTGGGATTTTGGGTTGGACCCTGTGTTTCCTCATGATTAAGATGGGTATACTTGATAACTTAGGTATATGTATGGTCATATACCTAAGTAGGGTTGTCAGTTGATTTCATGCTTTGTTGCTTATCCTTTGTGAATATTGTGATACATTGAGGGTCTCGGGGTCCCTACTAAGTATCATTATACTCACCCCTGCACAGGCTATGCCTGCACCTTGTTGTGTTTGGTGCAGACGACGGACAACGTTGATCGAGGCAGAGGGTACCAGGACTGGACGATTCCCAGAGGTGGACCATACGGCATGTCGGTACACAGAGGAGATGGGTGGATGTGGAGTACTGAAGAGGAGATCTATACTTACCCTTCAGGTAGCAACCTCAAAGTATTACCTAGTAGATATCTTTCTCTTTCTTCAGTTGTATTGTATTTTATATGTACTTGTACCTTTACTGTTGGGAATGTATTCTGAACCCTATTACTTTCAACACTCTTTTTTCTATATAGTTTACTTGTGTTCATATCTTTTTATGTGCTTGGTTGCATGTGTTTAAAAGATATAAAGTCAATGCCTTCCCAGTTTTAGGGAATACGCCTTTCGGTGCTAGTCGCCAGCCCCTGGCCTTTGGAATGCGGGCTTGGGGTAGTCACGACACGGGTCCCGGGGGACAGGTCGTGACGAATTGGTATCAGAGGATTCAGTTCTACCATAGAACATTGGACTCTGATCTTCTATTTAATGGCAATGGTTTTAAGTGTAGTGAGTGTGGTTATCAGTTTAGGGAATCCAGTGTTGGTGTGGCGGCCGACGTATCCATACACCAGGACCCTGACTTCTGATTTTCCGACTCAGTGCACAAAAACACTATTTGTGTGTGTGTTTTCAAGAGTTTTCTTTGTGATCTCTTTGAGTCAGCTCACCAGGTATACCTTATTGACTGTGGCGCACCTATTTCTTTTCATGAAGCCCCCATGCAGGCACCTAGCTAGGGTTCCAGGTATAGTACTCACTGATAGCCCACCGAGCGACAAGGCCTCGGTGTAGGGCCCTCTTCTAGTAGAAGCACCAGTGGAGGCACTAGAGGTACCATTACCCATTGGGCCACCGATGCCACCAGCCCCAGCAGTAGAGGGTGGACGTTGCTTGAGCGAATTTCATGAGATCCAGCGCCAGAGGCCACCTAGGTTTAGGGGAGGGACGGACCCACAAGCGGCTAAGGATTGGCTGGAGGTCGTGGTGAGAGTCTTCTGACTAGTAGGGACACCAACTGATCTCATGGTGATCCTTGCTGCCATACTTCTATAGGCAGTAGCAGGCAGTTGGTTAATCTTGATGCTCAAGGTTTATAATGAGGTGATGCTTCTCTGGGTAGACTTTGAGAGCCTATTTCGTGTAGAGTTTGTCCCAGCGACTCTTCGCGCAGTGCGCATACAGGAGCTTCTTCATCTGTAGTAGGGCAGCATGACTATGGATCATTACTCAACGAGCTTCACTGACCTCTCAATCTACTCCACTGATATGGTATAAGACCCATCTTCAGGGCCCAGACCTTCGAGTAGGGACTTAGGCGGGATATCAGGGCATCGATGATCTCACTCAGCATTCTGATGCAGGTGGGGGTGTTAGAGCAAGCCCTCTTAGTGGATAGTTTTCTTGTTGAGTAATCACCAGCAGCGAGACCCATCACCTGTCATCACATAGCGGAGTCTTCTGAAGCTGGTAACAGACAGATGTCACGGAGGTCCAAGTGGACCAGACCTACAGGTGGACGACCACATGATTCAGGGTCAGCTGTTCGGGGTACAGGAGACAGAGTCAGTCACGCAAGGAACAGGCAGTGTTTCACATGCGGCAGTCAGGGTCACATGGCTCGTGACTGTCTGACCCACCATACGGATGATCAGCAGACGGTCAAGGGACCGCTCATTAAGAGATAGAGGTTCAATAGATGAGGTCCGCAGGGAGCCAGCGGACGTGGTAGAAGAGCTGGTCGTGCAGCTGGTGGTAGGTGACGATTCGAGGTGTTATCGCCACCACCACCAGGTGGTCCACCACGACCACAAGGATATGGTGGATAGGGGTGAGCTCAGCTCTAGGTAGTTGAGTCTTATGACCATGGCGCTCTGGAGATGATACGAAGTATGATCTGGGTCTACTCCATCTTAGCTGCATTACTTATAGACACATGTTCAAGTCACTCTTTTATTTCCACTGCCCTCATTCGGAGCTCGGAGATTCTGACAGAGCCTTTGGCTCAATCTTTATGGCTAGATCCTCTTATGGGAGTGTATTTGATGATTACGTACTGGTTCCGGTAGTGTGATCTTACTCTAGGAGGTGATAAATTTGTTTGGGATCTCCTAGTAGTGGCGTCAAGGCTTTACAACGTCATCTTGGGTATGGACTGGTTATCTATAGTCCATGCCCATATTGACTGTATTAGGTGCAAAGTGCGGTATGTTCGCACGGATGGGACCAGTTTTACCTTAACCAACGATAAGGGATCATTTTAAGCTCAGGATGGACTTACCCAGAAGAGAGTGCATCCGATCACACATCAGTTGGCTAGCCTTACCCTCAGAGTGGTTGATGTGGAGAGTCTGAGCTATCCTGTAGTGGGGGACCAGTACGCTGATGTCTTCCCTGATGATGTTTCGGGTCTACCTCCTCAAAGAGAGGTGTAATTTTACATCTAATTGTACCCAGGGATGGAATCATTATCTAAACCAGCGTATCGGATGGCTCCCGTGGATCTTCATGAGTTGCAGGTACATTTGGAGGACTTATAGGGGAAGGGATTCATTCGGCCCGGTGTTTCTCCTTGGGAAGCCCCGATTTTGTTTTCCAAGAAGGAGGATGGGATCTTGAGACTTTGTGTCGACTATCAGTTCCTGAACCAGGTTAACATGAAGAAAAAGTACCCAGTCCTAAGGATTTATGGCCTCTTTGATCAGTTGAAGGGAGAACAGTGGTTCTCGAAGATAGACCTCAGATCAGGCTATCACCAACTCAGAGTGAGAGATGAGGATGTGCAGAAGACGACTTTCAGATGTTGGTATATCCATTTTGAGTTCTTGGTTATGTCGTTCTGTGTAACCAACTCCCCATCACTATTCATGGGACTCATGAATAGTATCTTTCAGCCATACCTTGATCTCTTTGTGGTGGTCTTCATTGATGACATTCTGATCTACTCGACTATTGAGGAGGAGCATGCCTATCATTTATAGATAGTTATGGACACACTCCGAGAGCACCAGCTTTATGGTAAACTCTCGATGTTCTAGTTCTGGATCCGAGAGGTTCACTTTTTGGGACATGTCATATCAGAGGCTGGAGTTTCAGTAGATCCAGTGAAGATTGAGGAGGTACTTTCTTGGGATCCACCCAGTAGTGTGACAGAGGTACGGAGTTTCCTCGGTTTGAATGGATACTACCGGAGGTTAGTGTCAGATTTCTCCAGAGTTTCATCACCTTTATCAGCATTGACGAATAAGGGGAAACTGTTTGTTTGGTTGGAGAGATTCCCGCAGAGTTTTCAGGAGCTGAGGCAGAGGCTGACTAGTGCCCCCATCTTGAGGCAATCAGAGGAGGGCGTAGTGTATGTAGTCTACTGTGACTCATCAGGGACCAGACTTGGATGTTTCCTGATGTAGGAGTGAGTAGTGATCACATATGGTTCTCGATAGCTGGGACAACATGAGTATAACTACGCTACCCATGACCTAGAGTTAGCACCAGTGGCCTTCACCTTGAAAATGTGGTGACATTATTTGATGGGCGAGCATTTTACAGTCTACTCAGATCACAGGAGTCTCAGGTATAACTTCTCACAGAAGGACCTGAACTTGAGACAGTGACATTGGCTCGAGTTCCTCCAAGACTATGACTTCGAGATAGTCAATACTCCTGGGAAGGGGAACGTTTTAGCAGATGCAATCAGCCAGAGATCTGGTATACAACTGCTAGGTGAGGCGACGGAGCAGCTGGATGATTTGAGGATATCCTTTGTGGATCAAGATAGAGAAGATTTTCTTCAGTATCTTATAGTCACTCTCCCACTTCTTCAGTAAGTTTGGTAGGCGCATCATGGGGACACTAACTGCGAGGCTCGATGTGTTCAAATAGGCACCTGATGGATTTTCTGAAGGTGGGGAGCATGTCATCCTTTTTAGAGGACGTACCATGGTACCAGTATCACTTCAGGAGGAAGTATTGAGGGAGTTTCACACATCCCCTCTAGAGGTACATCAAGGAGTGGCGAAGATGTACCAGGATCTCCGACAATAGAATTGGTGGCCGGGAATGAAGAAAGTACTAGTAGAGTTTTTCTCCCGGTGCATCACTTATCAGCAAGTGAAGGCGGAGCTTCAGGTACCAGCAAGCTTAGTTCATCCTTTAGAGGTCCCAAAGTGTAAGTGGTAAGGGATATCCATGGACTTCGTGATGGGACTTCCACATACATCCAGGGTTCATGATTCCATCTAGGCGATCGTCGACTGACTCACCATGTCGGCCCACCTCCTACCGATCAGATGGCAGGGTTCAGTAGAGGGCTTGGGAAGCCTCTATTTGCAGGAGATTGTGAGGCTCCATGGAGTACCCTTGATGATTGTATCTGATCATGATAAATGATTCACTTACCGGCTATGGAAGGGGTTGCAGAGGCTTTCGAGACACAGCTTTGTTTGAGCATCACCTTCCATCCTCAGACGGATGGACAGACAGATAAGACCATTCAGACCCTTAAGGACATGCCGCGTGCTTGCGTCCTTGACTTCGGTCATAGCTATGAGGATCACTTTCCCTTGGTAGAGTTTTCAAACAATAACAATTATCACTCCACCATTGGGATGAAACCTCTTGAGGTGTTGTACGGGTGACCTTGTAGATCACCCCTGTGTTGTACTGACGTAGGGGAGTCAGCACTCATGGGACCAGATATGGTATGGGCTACCACGGAGAAGGTACAGGTTATCCAGGAGTGGATGATGACTGCACAGAGCAGGAATAAGTCTTATGTCGATAGGATATGGAGACCTCTGGATTTCGAGGATGGTGACCATATCTTTCTACGGGCCTCACCTCAACGAAGTTTGCGGGGATTTGGATTAGGTGAAAGTTATCTCTGAGGTTCATCGGACCCTTCTAGGTCCTCAGCAGAGTTGGCGAGGTGGATTACCGCCTAGAACTTCCACCTCAGTTGCACCGAGTGCACGATGTCTTCTATGTATCCCAACTAAGGAGATATGTGCACGAACCTTCTCACATCATCGACCATGGTGTGATAGACATTGATGATGGAGCGACGTTTAAGGAGGTTCTAGTAGAGATTGAGGATCGATAGGAGCGGGTCCTTCATGGGTGGTCGATGCCTCAGGTGCACGTTCGTTGGCATCACGGGAACCTCCAGGAGAGCACATGGGAGCGGGAGGCTCAGATTCGTGCTCAGTACCCCCACTTGTTTCTTTAGATTGAGTTGTGGCTTATGGGGATGTAAATCACTGAGCTGGGGAGAATGTAAAGACCTGAAAATTCCATGTAATTTTTTTTAATTATATGGGAATTTTATGAGTCCGTGAAAATTGACGGTGCGTGATTCTGAGGCCCAGTGTTCCCGAAATGAATTTCAGAAAATTTCTTCAGGTACGTTCAGTAAACACGTGAACGGGTTTTTCAAACTTTTGAACCGATGCTCAGAATTGAAATCAGGGAACACTGTTGAACTCGCAGTGCCAGTATTCACTTAAGAAGACTTTCATCTCGATGGCAGTTGGTCGTGGGTGAAAGTTAGTTTTTGTGATTTTTCATGGAAGAAGAAAAATAAAATGCTTAACATTTTTATTTTTCTTTTTGAAAACCTCTCAACATAGGTTATAGTGGTGGGGACCACCCAAACCCCTCTTAATGGGGGGAAACCTCTCAACTCCCCATTAATTTATTCTCCCATTTAAATATGCTAACTCTCCAATTAATTATTTGAGCCATTTAATTTTGTGCCAACATAAATTAAATGTATAAACCTACTTTAATTTATGTTGGCTCCTCATTTAATTGTTGGGGAAAACATTGTTAGAAAAGAGGAGAGTGGGAAAAACTTTGGAGAAATATTCTCCAATAAAGAAATATTCTCCTTTGACGAATATTTCTCCAACGACGAATGAACCGACGATCAAGGAAATGCCATTATCACTGACATCACCTTTTTCCTCTCCTCACCGACGTCGTTGGAGGAGACTTGTTTCGGGATCGACAAATGCCAATCCGTCTCAACCGCGGACAATATTCAACCGAACCATCGAGTTAGGGGTTTTTTTGTTTCTTTTTCATGGTTTTAGTTGAATTAATCCTCTTGATCCACCTGATACCAAACTAATGCGGACGGTGCGGCCCAAATGAACACGGCTCGATCCCTCTGCTGTTATTCATGGTTTTTGTATCCTACGTGGTGGAGAAAGCTAGCAGCCAGCAGTGGCAGGCCGCACGATGATGTGGCGGCACGCGTATGCACCGCCTGATGAGCAAGGGTCATGTCTTGAGACGTGGTAACGAATGAGAAGGCAGACGACATTCGGCCGGCCACAGAGAGGCGGCACACAACGCATCGCCATTGGAGCAAGGGGTCACGGCCCTTCTGGCCGCGGAAGATGGTGGAGGCGAGGCCGATGTTTGGCCAGCTGTGGAGTAGCATCGTATGACACACCAACGGGAGGACCCGATGGTTGGCTGTTTCGGCCAGCCGAGCTAGACCGAGCGAGACCCGCTCGGGTCCCGCGTGCTGGCTGGAAACCGAACGGCCGAGCCATTCAGTGTTTGAGAGCGAGGGGCACGCGGCTCCCCCCCCCCCTCATGCGGCCAGGCCGGGCCGCCCAGCGCGGGCCGGGCTAGACCCAACGGTCCGGGACAACCCGAACTAGACCGGTTCAGCCCAGGTAGGTTCGGGCTGGGTCAGACAGGACCCGGACCAGTTTTGACCCTATACGTACTTTTGGCCATAAATTTGGCACCGAGCGTCTGTTTGACGAACCGTCTATGGTTCCAGAAACCTTGGAGTGAGAATATCCTTTTAGTATGCCCCACTTGATATTTGGATAAAATTGGGGCACATTTGGGTTGGATTGAGCATGAATCCAACTGGGCCCTCAGAACTAAAGGGCTAATAACTTACAGACCATGCATCCAATTGACACACCGTCTGTAGCATTGAGACCCCTTTTACATGGAGGTCCATTGGAAAACTTCTTCTTGGGACTTCGTGGTAGTTGGAGTATCAACAAGTAGTTTGAGGAGCGGACTCTCCTGGAGATGAGCAA
This sequence comes from Viscum album, assembly GCA_963277665.1. Taxonomy (NCBI): domain Eukaryota; kingdom Viridiplantae; phylum Streptophyta; class Magnoliopsida; order Santalales; family Viscaceae; genus Viscum; species Viscum album. Next base: position 747,308,908 of record OY728125.1, read on the forward strand.
GCTTAGTGCGGGTACCCTATAGCTGGCTGTGGCAACGTACTAGGATCATGTGCGGGTATGACGACATAATGACGATGTACTAGGATCTTGTGTGGGTATGAAAATGTACTGGCGATATACTAGGATCCAGTGTGGGTCTGATGACGTACTGGCGACGTACTAGGATCCTATGTGGGTTTGAAGACGTACTGATGATGTACTAGGATCCTGTGTGGGTCTGACGATTTACTGATGATGTACTAGGATCTTGTGTGGGTCTGACGAAGTACTGATGATGTACTAGGATCTTGTGTGGGTTTGACGATGTACTGACGATGTACTAGGATCCTGTGTGGTTCTGACAATGTACTAGTATCATGTGTGGGTCTGATGAGGTAATAGGATCCTGTGTGGTTCTGACGATGTACTACGATCTTTTGTGGGTCTGATGATGATTTAGGATCCTTCGTGGGTCTACCTCTTAACATAGTAAGATGAATTAGTAGTTACATCTAATCATATATAATATTGTACCTAAGTTATACCTGGTGTGATCTGAGTTCGTACATGTGTGGTACTTTCCTTCATGGTAATACCTTGTTGGTATTCTTCTGTGTGGCATACATTTGTGGTACTTACCTTTGTGGTATTCCTTCATTTTTAGAACAGTTGAGCTTTAGGATTTTGGGTTGGACCCTGTGTTTCCTCATGATTGAGATGGGTATACTTGATAACTTAGGTATATGTATGGGAATATACCTAAGTAGGTTTTTCATTTGATTTTATGATTTGTGGTTTATCCTTTGTAGATTTTGTGAGGCCTTGAGGGTCTCGGGGTCCCTATTGAGTATCGTTATACTCACCCCTACATGGAATATGCCCACACCTTGTTGTGTTTTGTGCAGATGAAGGATAGCGATAATTGAGACTGAGGGTACCTGGACTGGACAGTGCCCAAAGGTGGACCATACGGTGTGTCGGTACGCAGAGGAGACGAGCAGACATGGAGTGCTAAGGAGGCGATCTGTACCTACCATTCAGGTAGGAACCTCAGAGGATGACCTAGTAGTTGTCTTTCTCTTTCTTTAGTTTTATTATATTTCAGTTGTACTTGTACCTTTACTGTTGGGCTTCTATTCCGGTCCCCCTTACTTTCATCACTCTTTTTGCTATAGAGTTTACTTGTGTTTGTATCTTTTTTGTGCTTGTTTTAATGTGTTTAAAATATATAAAGACAATTCCTTCCCAGTTTTAGGGAATACGCCTTTCAGTGCTAGTCGCCAACCCCTGTCCTATGGAAGGCGGGCTTGGTTAGTCACAACACGGGCCCCGGGGGACGGGTCGTGACAGTGAGAATTCATGTGATAATTCCCTAAGGATAGTTTTTTCACTAAAGGGTCATAGAAAATCTCTTCTATGATGAGAACCTGGAAGTTCCATTACAATATTCTTGAATATATTTTCTATGGTAGGATGATGTTGTTTAAGGGACAAAATAATATATTCAATTAGGGGTGAGGACTCATAAAACATTGAGGCACCTTCTCATTTTGTGCTCCCTTGGTAATATCCAGAAGTATATTATGAGAACGAGACCCTCCAGTAAGAAATCCACATTTCTTAGTTTCATTAGAGGTTCCTATCTGCGGATGTTTGTTTTGGTCCTTAGACTTTAATATTATTATTAATGGGTATTAAAACTCACTCACTTAGATTTGTTGAACGAAACTGTGATGAAACACTGTTAGCTCTGAGGTTTGATATGTTGGGTGTATCATGAGTAATACTTCATTAATAGATAGCGAGAGAAAGGATTTGTCCCTTCTATTCCATAACGGAAGCTGATATCTCAGGCCCCTTAATAGAATTAACGTAGCCTAAATAAATCCATGGCCACAGTGAGGAATGGGTGAGTTCAATTTCAGTAATTCAAAGAAAGAATAATCAAGAACATGGGTTAATGGCACTAGCATGAAACCCTCTTGATTCGAGATATAAATTCAAGGGGATTATATTACATTGTAAGCATTCGTAGGAAGTGACACGTCATTCCCGCAATAACTTATTTCTCTATGGGTTCCTTGGCATGTTTCAAGATGCAAACCTTATACTTTAGGCAGGCTCGAACTAATTTCACTGAGAAAGAGGCCTAAAGGGTCACACACTAAGTGTGTCCAAATATCTCAGTTAAATATTCATTTTACAAGTTGAACAATGATTATTCCCGATTATGGTTTAATAATTATTCAAGTATTTCAGATTGCATTTATTTAGACACCAGTTATTCGAGAGAATATATTGTGGGTGAAATAATATATTTATTGGAAAATAATGTAGTGATATTTATTTGAGAAATAAATAATCATTATTCAAGGTCTAATAAATGTGGTGGAGAAAATAAATGAAAATGGAAAAACAAAAGTACACATCATGTATATTAATATACACACTGTGTGGTTTTTTAAGGAATTTGTGAGAAATAATATTATTTATGTAACACCCCTAGATTTCATAGTAAGTTATTTTCATTAAAGTAGTTCAATGGCTCGCACTACACGCAACACTGAGTTCGAGCGCACCACGACTTACCAAACTAGCCGTTCAAAAAGCAGTTATGAATAGTATTAACTGAATTTGGAATTTTATATACTCCATATTATTTATAATCCATATTATGTGTTTCCTAGACATAATATAATAAAAAATTCATTTTTTTCAGATAAAAGAAGTATTTGTCAAAAAATACAATTTTACCACATTTTAAATGCGAACCCTTTTAAAAACCAATATTTGACACTTTAATAAATTCAATTTAAAGAAATTAAATTATTATTTAGAATCAGGACATAAAAATTTATTTTTGATAAATTTTTTGTACTTTTCTAATAACTTTCATATTTTGATGAATAGTGAAAAACACTAAATTTTAATTAAAAACAACCTTTTTAATTGAAATAATTTATAGTGTTAAATTAAAAATTTGAATGGGTTTTAAGTATAATTAGATTATATTTTTATCATTTAATATAATTAAGGTCATTGGATGTAATTTCACATTTAAACTAGATATAAACAAGTGTCAATCTTTTTATAGTTATTATTTCTTAAAAGGACGCTTTTTGTTTTGACAATGGGAATTAATTTTAAATTAATTTATGCCACTTCTGTGTTTTGAAATTTGAAAAATGGATTGTATATTTGGAATCAGGTGGTATAAATTGTGTAAATAGATAACTTTTATTTTTATACATTATGAATAATTACTTCGGTAAATATTTTATTTACCACGATTAAAGGGTAAATCCGGAAAATAAGGGTAAAAATAATTTTATTATAATATTAAATTACCATCACAGGAGTCCTAACCCTATGTACTGATACATTTCTAACCATGGGAATCCTTGGGTCGATTTTGGGACCCCATGGATCAACTTGAGAGTGATAATGATTCTTTATATTAATTAATTTAATGTAAAGACAAAAATGACATAAACATATATCTTTTAGTAAAATAATTTTTACATGGGGTTATATAATCTATCCTTTAGAATATAAATATTTATTATAAATCTAAAAATATTTCCTAGGTAATGGTATTTTATTTATAATTTTTAGACATTAAATAATTTAATTTATTTATGACACAATGATGATGCAATAATTACCTTATTAGTGAAAGATTAAAATAATTGATATAATAAATATCCAAATAAATATAATTTTAGACTTATGATAAATTCCACAAATTTTATAGGTTAATATGACATGTTATGGTTGATTCAATGTATTTTTTTCCGAAGTAATCATGTTGTTATGACTTAAAAAACAAATTACCAAATAACATCAAAATTGACATAAATTAGTTTTTAAAAATAATACTATATTATTAATTGATATTATATTCCTAAAAATATAAGGTTTGTCCAAAGGACTTACATAATAATATATATGTCATTAATGAACCATTTAGGGTTCAATTGGAATTTTATAGTAAGTTTATTAACCATTTATTATAGTAATACAAGAGGACACTGTAAAAGTTAAACTTTTTAACTAAGAGGTAAATCAAAAAGATATGGTTAATATGGTGACATAAACATGTCTAAAACATATTGTTTGAGATTATTGTGACCCATACCTACCTTATATTCGAAATAAATCATTTTGGAGCCATTAAAACCCAAAAATGATTTTATTATAAAATAATATTTCAATATTTTCTTAAAGTGACCCTCACCTCTCTTATAAAAGGGTACTTCCCCTTGTCTTAATTTTACACCTCCAAAGCCATTTGGCTCGGCCAGCCCCTACCCAAATATCCTCCCAACTACTATCACTACATTCTATATTTCTTCCTTTTATCATAAATCCAACCTATGGAGCCCTTTTGATCAAATCCAAAGGAAGCACCCGAAGAAGAGGTAATAATTTCACCACCCTCTTTCAAGTTGTTTTCTTATTCCACTTCCTCTTTCTTAGTTGTTTCCATACTAGAATAATAACTCCAGTAACTCCTACATACTGTGATGTTATTATAAATATGGTACACCTATATTCGTTATTCTATCCATCATATAATGACAAAGTCATCCTAAGTGCGTACGTACGACTTACCGTCTCCACGTCGTGGTGTAGTTTGTTATTCAAACACTTAGTTATTTGGATGGGTATAATAATGAGTATAATTGATGTAAATAATAAATATAAAATTTTAATTGTTATTTATATATGATATGACATCCAACTACATACGATCTCACCATCAATATAATGATATTGTTGCTCGTGCGTACGTATGGATTACCGTATCCACAAACGCGATGAGATTCATTCCCCATCATAATAATTCAAAAATAATTTTAATTTTCTGAATAAAAATAATGTTTAATAACTTAATATCACTCTGGATATGAATAAAATATATCCTATCCACAACAAACATGTCTTACGTAACTAAACATATAAAGGAAAAAGAATTAGTTAACACCTGAAACGATGATACTACTGAAATTTTAATAATAAAGAAATATTAGAGGATCATATATGATATCATATTTATGTATATAGTTATTTTATAACTTAATAAAAATGTTTTGACTATTATACAGGAGTTTAACATACCACCAAATAAGGAAAAGTATAAGGTAAGGGGTTTTCATCTCAATTTTATTCCTGTGAGATTCATGCTATATTTGTCACTATTACCTATTGTGTGGTGTATGTACTGTCCATGATTGTATTGTTTTTGTAATATACTTTAATTTATGGGTATTTAAATCATCATTGTATGATACTTCTTTCATGGGGTGTATGTTTTGTAAGTTACCAAATCAGTAAGGGAGTTTCAATTTTCTATTTCCAATCATTCAGTTTTACGCAAATTTCATTGATTACTTCACTCCAAGATTATGTGTAAAATCACTATTTATTTACTTATGTAGTAATTTACACTCCCTTTGTGTGGATATACTTATTATACACATAATAACTCTATTGATAAATTCTCAAGTCATCGATATGAACTTGATATGAGTAATTTTAACTCAATTTCTTTTCATTGAGTTAAACATCCAAGTCATTGGTGTTGTTTTTACAAGAATATGTGTGAATGTACTATATTTTATTTATACTAAATATCCAATAATATTTAGTGTATTTATATTTTTCACACATAAATATTTCATTTATTTATCCTTAACCTAAGGATATTGTCTTTATAAAATAATTCATCTCAACTTACATTCCATTGAGACTTCTTGGTTGTTATGCGCCAATTCACTTTTATTTGGTGTATATATTGTACAATGAAATAGTATATCATGAATCCCTTTATTCTCAAGATATTATAATGTTTTTATTACCTCAATTATTTTTATTCAAGCATCTCTCATTTGGTTAGGAACTCTAACTAAAATATCATTTTAAATGTTTTAAAATTTTATTCTTCTAAATATTTCTCATTAATATCCATGTTTTAAAAATGGTTTTAAGGATTTGTTTATATGGACATTAATTTTTTTAAATATAAATTCCCTTTAAAATTTTCAAAGTGGTATGGGACACTTTTATTCAGAAAAATCTATTTTAAACAGCTTCTTCATAAATAGTGAGTCTTTTTCAAGAAAAAGGGGGATATTTCTCTCAAATAGTTTTGATGATTATTTTAATCTATGTCAATATCTTTCATTATTCTCGATTGAGGTTAATTTATTATAATATAATATTCCATATTGTATTGAATTAGTTATGTTTGACAATGGATGTGCTATTTTTATACCATTCATGGTTTGTGGTTAAAATATTGACGTTTCGTATGCTAGTTTTAATACGAATATTTAGATTATGTTTCAAAATTTTCATATGAGGAATGCATTGAACTTAATAAGTGACAGGTGGAGCCCCCTATAGCTCCTCTATGCATCGTTAGGTCTCATGAGATAAACTAGTGTCTTGGCACAAGGCCTTGATTGGCACAAGGCCTTGACTATGTGGTTATGAAGTCTGGCATTATGGATTTCATTATTATGAAATTAGCTATTGATATTACATGTGATTATTCGACTAGTAGAATATCCATGTGAATAAGTAAATGGAATTATTTGATTTATTTTTTCCATATTATGATTAAGTTTAAGTTTAAAAGGCTTGTGTTCTAGTCTTATACATTGCCTTAAATGTTTATTCTTATTTATGACAGTTTCCGCTTTATTGTTATCCTTACCGAGCATTTGAGCTCACCCCTTTCTTATGTTTTATTTTTCCCATGATGAAAATAAGTATATTACAATTAACCTATAGGAATAGACTGAGGAATATAATATTTTTCAAATGGGACACAATTTTGTTTTTTTATTTTATGATGTAATGTAAAACTTATGTATGTATCTAGTAATTCCAAGGTTACTAAACTGACCAGTCTTTCAGTACACGATTCTTGGTATCATGCAAATTTTATGTAATAATGCACCGACTCTAGGTAACTGAGGTCAGGGAATTATAGTTGGAATCATAGGAAGTTTAGTACAATCCTCAGAAACTAGATTTAGAAAAAATATAATTAGAAAACACTACCCTAATATAGATATTGAGGATTAGTATAGAAGAACATCAAAAAATTTTGGTATTGTAAATATTATGTGGGTTTTCCAAGAAATACATCCCTATCTGGATAAGATCAGGTAGAGGCGGCTCTGGCATAGATGTACCTAGGAGTGAAAACTCTGACAAGGAGTTTTAGGCTTGACCCGGGGTATGCTGGTACACGACAATGGACCTTTCTACACTCTTGGTTACGAAGCTCCTGGGGGATATGCTTAGGATAATTCACATTTTCTTTACAAAAATATTTGAAGGATTTTAATATAAGATGAAAATAAATAACCTTTGTTAATCCTATGGTGTTTTATATTGAAAATAAAGTGTTATGATATTCTCTAAATGATTTTATGACTCACACTATTCTTTCTTGTGTTAGTCAATTGATGGATTCCAAGTAAGTCATAGTAACATTGAACATGATTTACAAGGTGGGAACGGTGGTGGAAATGAGCAATGAAATGGAAAGTTTATAGGTGTAAAAGATATCATGTTCATGCTGAATCAGTTTTCCAAAAATATGATCAACAACATATATATTAACCAACTCCCAGACTCAATAAAGAAGTGAAATGTGCTGAATTATAAGAGCTACAGTAGTGGAGACCATGGAGAAAAGAAAGCTCAATTTCCATCATGGAATAAATTTTGAAAGAGACACCTAGGAAATTATATTAATGGAACAAAGAAATTATTTATGTGTGGGAAATAATGACATAAAGTAAATAATTACCGAGGAAAAAGGAAGAGTACTATGGAAGAAAATAAAAATGATCCCAAGAATCCATTTATAGTCATTCTCTATAAATGTAGGGGACTTGGGCATTACTCTAGTGAATGCCTTATTATATAGGATAACCTCTTGGTCAAGGAGGAACCTATATGTAAATAAATGGATGGAGAAATGTTTAAAAGTATTAGTGCTCTTTGTTGATGGGATTACTTTGGAAGACTTTTCTCTTGTATGTGTAACCCTGTAGTTTGTTATGTGAAAATTCTATTTGAGAAACAATTATCTTTTCTTTTGTGTATATAGTTATAAATAACCATTTGGGTTTATATGATCGTTGAATTTGAGGCAATTATAGGTTATTAATTTTTGGGATGAAAATGCGAGGTATGAGGTAACATTTGTGGTTAAATTATATTATGGTTATTTTGAGGAATTTATCTCATTTTGGCAATGTTATAAAATATAGTTTTTGAGAACGGACAACATACAGACCGTGTGACAACTCATCGCATCAGACAAAGCTATGGGAATCGAACCCTTGACCAGAGTACGATTGGGATTTATCACCTACCACTGGACTACGTGAAGTCTCTAGTAAGTGTGACTAATTCTTTTTAGTTAAATTATTTTATTGATCAATAATAAGTTTATTTGGGATCTTATGTCTTATCAAATGGATATTCTTGGTATAGGAAAATGATTTGGTGATTAAGTGATAAGTGTTATTTTGGAAGATGTTCGCTCTATTGGGAACACTATATGCCTAAGGAAAATGGAATACTATGGGATTTCATTTGAGGAGTAATGGTTGATTTTTATCTATGTTTATATTGTGGATTTATAGTGATTAGGGTTATTTATAGAAATGATTAACCTATCATAGAGAATATATGATTAGGTTAATTACTTTTAAGTATTTGACTTTAAGAGTAGTTGATGTTATTTGGAGATAAAATTTAACATGGAAGACTACATAATCAAATTCTTCTATGTTTTGGGTTTCAATATTAGTTTGGATTTTATTGTAGGATTTTAAGGACAACTATTTATTTAATGGTATTTATTGATATTTTGATATTGTTGGTTTAATTTTAGAAATTAAGATTAGTATTTCTTTCTCTAAAGGATTATCCTTTTTGGGGATCATCTGATCTCATACTAACAATTTTGTTTTTTCTTAATCTCTAAAGACAAGCTAAATATATATTTTATCCTTTGTGGATCACGTGATTCTCTAGAAGTTGATTCTAGTGCTTCAGGTGTGACCAAGTCATCATGAATACTCATCGTTTGGAAAAAAAGATGATTTAGTGGTAGAAATTTTTAAAAGGATGAAACTCTACTTAAAAATTAAGTATATCTCTTTATTTTCTTATTCAATCTCATAAATAAATTCCTCAAATTTATGAAATGGAACTTAAAACAAAAAAATGTTGTATGTTTACTTTTTCTACTGGGAAACTAATGACCATTTATACCATCACAAGTTTGTGGTTTTCTTATCGTTAACTTTCTCATGATCATTTTTTCTATCACTCTCCATCAAAACTTGACACTTATTTTATCTTCCATATCCATGTTTTCCTACATTGAATCCTAGTATGGGTTATCTCGGGTGACCTTTGTACTTCTTTTTTATCTTTTAAAGTGTTATTTTTTATTGACTCATTTTCCGATGTGGGACTTTCAATGAAGTTCCCAAGCACAATTTTAAAATTTCCAGGATGAATTTTCCCAAATTTGGGAAGAATATAAAACCCCAATATTTTATAGTAAGTTATTTTCTTTAAAGAAATTCAATGGCTTGCGCTACACGCAACATTGAGTTCGAGCGCACCACGATTTACCAAAATAGCCATTCAAAAAAGCATTTATGAATAATATTAACTAAATTTTGAATTTTATATACTCCATATAATTTTAGAATCCATATTATGTGTTTTTTAGATATAATATAAGAACAAATTCATTTTTTCAGATAAAAGAAGTATTTTTTAGAAAATGAAATTTTACCACCTTTTAATGGAGAACCCTTTTTAAAACCAATATTTGACACTTTTATATATTAAATTTAATGAAATTAAATTATTCTTTAGAATTGGGACATAAAATTTAATTTTGGATAAATTTTTAGTACTTTTCTGATAACTTTCATATTTTGATGAATAGTGAAAAACACTAAATTTTAATTAAATACAACTTTTAAAATCAAAATAATTTATAGTGTTAAATTATAAATTTGAATGGTTTTTAAGTCTAATTAGATTATATTTTTTTCATTTAATATAATTTATATCATTGGATGTAATTTCACATTTAAACTGGATATAAACAAATGTCAATCTTTTGAAAGTTATTGTTTCTGAAAAAAACGCTTTTTTGTTTTGACAACGGGAATTAATTTTAAATTAGTTACTATCACATATATATTTTGAAATTGGAAAAATGGACTCCATATTTGGAATCATGAGGTCCAAATTATGTAAATAGGTACCTTTTATTTTTATACATTATGAATAATTACTTCGGTAAAAATTTTATTTACCATGGTTAAAGGGTTAATCCTGTAAATTAGGATAAAAATAATATTATAATAATATTAAATTAGCCTAACACGTGTCTCAAACCTATTTACTAATACATTTCCGACCATGGGAATCCTTGGGTCGATTTTGGGGCCCCAGGGAGCCACTTGAGAGTGATAATGACACTTTATATTAATTAATTTAAAGTAAATACAAAAATGACATAAACATATATCTTTTAGTAAAATAATTTCTACAAGGGGTTATATAAGTTATATTTTCAACTATAAATATTCATTATAAAGAAAAACATATTTCCTACATAATGTAATTTTATTTATAATTTTTAGACTTTAAATAATGTAATTTATTTATGACACAATGATGGTGTAGTAATTAACATATTAATGAATTATTAAAACAATTGATATTATAAATATCCAAATAAATGTAATTTGAAGAATTTTGATGAATTAAACTAATTTTCTAGGTTACTATGACATGATAGGGTTTATTAAATGTATTTTTTTATGTAATAAAGTTGTTATGACTTTAACAAAAACAAAATACCAAATAGTCTCAAAATTGACATAAATTAGTTTTTAAAACTAATACTATATTATTAATTGATATAATATTATTAAAGATCTAATGTTCTGAAAAAGGACTTATATAATAATATATATGTCATTAATGAATCACTTGGGGATCTTTTTGCATTTTATAGTAAGTTTATTAACCATTTATAATAGTAATACAAGAGGACAATGTAAAAGTTAAAAATTTTAACTTATAGTTAAATCTAAAAGATAGAGTTAATATGGTGACCTAAAATTTTCTAAAACCTATTTTTTGAGCGTATTTATACCCATACTCACCGTATCTTCCAAATACCTCCTTTTTGTGCCATTAAAAACCAAAAAAGTTTTTATTATAAAATAGTATTTCAATCTTTATCTAAAGTGACTCTCGCCTCTCTTATAAAAGAGTACTTCCCCTTATCTTAATTTCACACTTCAAAATAAATTTGGCTAGGACAAAACCTACCCAAATATCCTCCCAACTACTGTGAATACATCCTAGAGTTCTTCTTTTTATCATAAAGCCAACCTATGGAGCCGTGTCGATCAAATCAAAAGAAAGCACCCGAAGAAGAGGTAATAATTTCACCACCCTCTTTCATGTTCTTTTCTTCTTCTACTTCCTTTTTCATTGTTATTTCCATATCAAAACAATAACTCTATTACCTCATACATACCGTGATATTATTATAAATTGGTACAACCATATTCATTATTCTATCCATCCTATAATGACAAAGTCACCATACGTGTGTACGTACGACTTACCGCCTCCACGTCGTGGTGTAGTTTTTTATTCAAACACTTCGTTGTTTGGATGGGTATAATAATGAGTATAATTGATGTAAATAATAAATATGAAATTTTAATGATTCTTTATAGATGATATACCATCAAATTACGTACGATCTCACCATCAATATAATGATATTGTCGCTCGTGCATACGTACGAATTACCGTCTCCACGAATGCAATTAGATTCATTCCCCTTCATAATCAATCAAGAATAATTTTCATTTTTTGATTAAAAATAATATTTAATAACTTAATATATTTTCGTATATTAATCAAATACATTATATCCATAACAAACATGGCTTAAGTAACTAATCATATAAAGGAAAAGGAATAAGTTAACACCCGAAGCGATGATACTACTGAAATATTGTTAACAAAGAAATATTAGAGGATCATGTATGATATCATATTTATGTATATAGTTTTTTTATAATTTAATAAAAAAAAATTAACTATTATATAGGAGGTAAACATACCATCAACTAAGGAAAAGTATAAGGTAAGGGGTTTTCATCTCACTTTTATTCCCGTGAGATTCTTGCTATATTTGCCACTATTACCTTTTGTGTGGTGTATGTACTTCCCATTATTGTATTGTTTGCATAATTTAATTTAATTTATAGGTTTTTATATCATCATTTTATGATCCTTCTTTCATGGATTGTTTGTTTTGTAAGTTACCAAATCGGTAAGGGAATTTGAAATTCAATTTCCACTCATTCGGTTTTACACAAACTTCATTGATTACTTTACTCCAAGATTATGTGTAAAATCACTATTTATTTACTTATGTAGTAATTTTCACTCCCTTTTGTGTGTATATACTTATGATACACGTAATAACTCCATTTATAAATTCTCAAGTCATCGATATGAACTTGATAAGAGTAATTTTAACTCAATTTCTATTCATTGAGTTAAACATCCTAGTCATTGGTGTTGTTTTTACAGGAATATGTGTGAATATCATCTAATTGATTTACACTAAATATACAATCATATTAAGTGTATTTATATTTTTCATACATAAATATGTCATTGATTTATCCTTAACCTAAGGATATGGTCTTTATAAAAGAATTCATCTCAACTTACACTCCATGGAGACTTATTTGTTGTTATGTGCCAATTCACTTTTATTTGGTGTATATATTGTACGTTGAAATAGTATATCATGAATCCATTTATTCTCATGATATTATAATGTTTTGATTACCTCAATTATTTTTATTCAAGTTTCTCTCATTTGGTTAGGAACTCTAACTAAAATATTATTTTAAATGTTTTAAAATTTTATGCTTCTAAATCTTTCTCATTAATGTCCATGTTTTAAAAATGGTTTCAATGATTTATTTATATGGAAATTAATGTTTTAAAATTGAAATTCCTTTTAAAATTTTCAAAGTGGTATGGGACACTTTGATTGAAAAAATCTATTTTAAACATCTTCTTGATAAATAGTGAGACTTTTTCAAGAAAAATCGAGATATTTGTCTCAAATTGTTTTGATGATTATTTTAATCTATGTCAATATCCTTCATTATTCTTGATTGAGGTTAATTGATTATAATATAATCTTCCATATTGTATTGAATGAGTTATGTTGGCTATGGATGTGCTATTTTTATACCATTCATGGTTTGTGGTTAAAATATTGACATTGCGTATGCTAGTTTTAATACAAATGTTTAGATTATGTTTTAACCTTTTCATATAAGGAATGAATTGGACATAATAAGTGATGGTTGTAGCCCGCTATAGCTCCTCGATGCATTGGTAGGTCTCATGAGACAAATTAGTTTCTTGGCACAACTCCTTGACAAAATAATATTTGTAGTCTTGGAACAAGGCCTTGACTATGTGGTTATGAAGTTTGGAATTATGCTTTCCATTATTATGAAATTGGATATTGATATTACATGTGATTATTCAACTAGTAGAATATCCATGTGAATAAGTAAATGGAATTATTTGATTTATCTTTTCCATATTATGATGAAGTTTTAGTTTAAAAGGCTTATGTTCTAGTCTTATACATTTCCTTAAATGTTTATTATTATTTATTACAGTTTCCACTTTATTGTTATCCTTACTGAGCATCTGAGATCACCCCTTTCTTATGTTTTATTTTTTCCAGGATGAAAATAAGTATATTACGATTAACCTTTAAGAATAGGATAAGGGATTTAAGAGTGTTCAAAGGGGATACAATGTTGTTTTTTTATTTCATGATGTAATGTTAAACTTATGTATGTATATAGTACTTCCAAAGATAATAAAATGATCGGTCTTTCGAGGAATGATTCCTAGTATCCTGCCAATGTTATGTAATAATGCGCCGACTCTAGGTAACTGGGGTCGAGGTGTTACAATTTATTTAATTAAATAATATTAGGTGTAATTCACTAAGCGCATGTAAATAAATAATAAAAGTAAAATGCTATTATTAGACTTGGGGTCTTACTAAGAATTAAATAAAATAAATATATACCTAGGGGTATTTATATTATTTTATTTATTATAAGTATTATAAATCCCAATTACATTATTCTCATTAAGCCTACCCATTATTAGTGGTTGGGCACAATGGATCTTGAGAAAGATCTCAAGACAAGAGACAATTCCTTTCCTCCAAGAACGCTCTCATGTTACGAGAGAGATCCTCCTCCATCAGATCATGGAGAGTACTTTGGAAGAGGCTCTCAAGGTGATTGAAGAAATACATTGCAAGTGAAGGCTCTTACCCACTTGCACTAAAAGATCCCTTCGGCAACAGCCAGAGATATGTGGAGCTCATGTGGATCACTATAAGAAGAAGCCTACACTTGGCTTATGCGACGCAATGACGGATCACATTGGATCATGACTGGAAATATCAACGAAGAGAGAATTCCATCAAGTTAATTATTTTCTTTTAATTAAATTAATTATAACAACATAATATGATCCTATCTATGGTTTCAGGACTTCCCTCTTTCCTTTTTGTTCTTCGTTCTATTCCTAAGATCTGGTGTTTTATCATCATAATGGATATCATATTGATCATTGTTAATGGTAAAATAAAAGTTTTATACCCCATCCACATGCTTCTGCTGCGCCTGGAACATACAAGTGGTATCAGAGCGGTCATATTTTGGATTATACTTATTTATTTATTTCGTTGATGATTTACGCATTTAATAATTTAGTTGTTTCAATTCAAGTTAATCGTTCTGTAAATCTGAATCTCAAGATTTGTTCCTCCTCTTTCATTTCTCGTTCACCTTACAGAAATGATTTTTTCTTTTAATTTTGATTAAAATAAAATATAGGATCTGATCTAGAGGTTCCAAAGGTTCCTGGTCATGCAACACCAGAACACACTATGTGTATTTGGCAGTACAAAATGTGTAGTCAAGGATCAATGCATTAGAACTGGTCCTCCAAACCAAGTCGTGGGATTGGATTTTCTCTAAGTCTTAATGAATCTGTGTTTTGACTAGGAATAGGTGGCACAAGGTTTACAGATTACACTGTAACGACCCAATCTTTTTGAGTAGTATATTAACTTACTCTTAATGATTTAATAAGATGTTAATGGTCAATGCAGAAAGAGGAGTTGATGGCTTCATCCAGTAGACTCGACCCTTATGAAGCCCACTTATCAGAGCTTGGGAAGGAGGTAGCATCTGTGGGCTTCGCTTTGGACCAACCCAAGCCGAACTCCAGCGTTTCAAGCTTGAACGGAAACCCCTACAGGAGAAGTTCAAGTTAGTAGAGATTACTACTAGGGCAATGTTATCTGAGCCTCCCTCAGATTATCTCACCATAGCACACCTTACACTTAGGTCTTATGCCGGTGTTATAAGGGGCTATGTGACGAGACCCTAGCTTCCTTGTGTAATCCTTTCGGGTGAATAAATTGAGATATCTTCCTTTAGTGATGTTTGTGGATTTTCTTTTGTCCAGATAATTTTAGAATGTATTTTATTGATGAATTTTTGAAAAAGGGATATTTTAAAACATTTATGTAAACCCTAAATAACTAATGATGTGTAATGATTTTCAAAAAATGGTCTTCTACAAAAGTGTTCAGTAAGGAATTTGGAGTCTAATAAGATCAACTTAATTTTTGATGAATAGTAAATTATGAATAGTGATTTTACGCTTAGGATTAGTAATATGACCAAATGGATTAGTAATTTCACTCAAAGAAAGTTTTAATATAATTTAGACACCTAGATTAAGTAATGTGATTCAATAAAATGGGTAAATAACGGTTTCATAAATTATTAGTCAAGTATTAGTTTTTTCGGATGAATAGTGTTTTTTAATTAAAAATTTAATTAAAAATAATTAGAAAATTATTTTTATAAAAAGGAATTTATTTTTGAACTCAGAGCATCGATATTATGTTAAGGTAATTTTTGGGGATTTTTCTGAAAAAAAATGAATTTTTCGATGAATATTGTTTTTATTTAAAAATTAAATTAAAAATATTCAGAAAATTATTTTTATAAAATGGATTTCATTTTTGAAATCATAGCATTGATTTTTGGTTAAGGTGAAATTTTGGGGTTATTCTGAGAAAGTTGAATTTTCAG
This sequence comes from Viscum album, assembly GCA_963277665.1. NCBI lineage: Eukaryota > Viridiplantae > Streptophyta > Magnoliopsida > Santalales > Viscaceae > Viscum > Viscum album. The sequence continues at coordinate 747,325,203 of OY728125.1, forward strand.
TGAATAGTAAAAATACAGTTTTAGGGTTTCGGTATGTTTAATGACATCATAACGGTGTCATGATGATGTCATGAGATATTTTGAGGGTTGGCCGGCCAAGGGTGATGAATTATTGTTTTGGGGGCCCCATGTGGCCTAACTCCATGATAAATGCCAAGAGAGAGCACATGGGTTTGAGAAAAGCACATGTGAGGTGTCCCTTGGCCATTAATGCTTTGTCCCCTCACTTTCCCTATAAATAACCACCCTTTCCTCCTTTAGTTTTCACTCCCAACTCTCCCCCAACAAAGTTCTGGTCTTATTACCTTCCAAGGAGTCCTCCCAAGGTGCCCCCAATCCCTCAAGGTCCAATCCTTTGAGTTTCAAGAGTCACGTTTTAAGGTAAGGGATCCGACCCCTCTCTTTCTTTTCATGTAATCTCTTTTATGTCATTCCTTTTATGCTCCATGTTTTTATGTGAGAGGATGTTCATTTATATTCCTCTTACTTCCCTTTCATGTTTATATGATGATAGATCCCATCTTACTCTCATCATTTCGTTTTATGAAAGTTTAAGTGACGCCGTTAGGCTGCCGAATTTTTAAGGGATTCTTTCACCCTTCTCATTCTTCAAGTTCGATTTTCATGTCAAGTCTTTCACGTTCCTTTTTATTATGTTGGGATATTATCTCTATATCTATCATACTTATCTCTTATGGTCATATGATGAGGGACCCTATTTGATCTTGTCAAATCATTTTTTTGAAGTTAAGTGACGCTGTAAGGATGCCGAATTTTCATAAGAGAAATCTAATTTTTTTTCCTTCCATGTTTTTCATTTCAAATGCTATGTCCCTCAAATTTCATTACCATGTCCATATGTCCTTATTATTCTTTCACCCTACTGTTTTATGGATCATTTATGAGTGGGTGACCCATGTCCCCTCTCATTTCAATGTTTTCTAAAACCCCGAAACTTAGCCGTTATGCTGCAGAATTTTCCCCTCAAAATGCCTCTCTCTTTTCTCAAAAATTATTTTATGTTATAAAGTGAATAATCAAAGCTCATATTTCTACAAGGTTATTCACATATATATCAAAATGTTCCATTTTAAATTCTGGGATTTACATACATGATACCCGCTTTCCCTTTCCGTGGGTTTAAAGTGACATAAAGATCATGTCTTTAAAGCAGTTTTTAAAACATTATGATTATGAAATGAAACCCATTTATTTTATGCTATGTGGGTTATTTATGAAATGTTTGATGATGATATATGTGGCTCACATGATAATAAAGGCAATTTTAAGGGTGCGCCCTGATAGCGCTCCAATGCATTGGGTAATGATGTAACCACTAGAGATTACAATTTTCATGATACCTTGGTGAATAACCATGGTAATTTTCAAATGACACCTTGGGGATGGACCTTGGTGATATGTTCATGATTGTCTATGTTAAATTATGTAGCCACATCTTCAAGTTATGAAAAATTTTATTTTTATTATGAAATGCCTCATGATTTCTTTCTCATGCCTTAAAGTTCTTTTCATGTCCTTATTGAAGTATATCAAGTCCACATGTAAAATGTTCCTCTTGTTTCCCTTACTGGGCCTTCTGCTCACCCTTTCTTTTGATGTATGTCCCCAGGTTATGAGATGCAGTAATGAACCTAGTATGAACTTAAGGAGAAGCCTTTCAAGTGTTTAAGAAGAATGATTTATGTTGCTTTCATGTATTTTGTTCCTGGTTTCCAAGACACTAGACCTTAAAGATCCTCAGTTATGTGTAATATAATGAAAGTTTATGTTATAAAATGGTGGGATGCTATATACACACTGCATGGCCCACTGGACACGGCATGTATTCCCTTCATGTTAAGGTTAGACCGTGTACCTCATACACGAATTTCCTAGATCAAGACTGTTTAACGCATACATGACATGAAATGTGGCCCACTGGACATGCCATGTACTCCGAATATTTCTAAAGTACATCTACATGGTGTATCCCTAGGCATGTACTTCGGATGGATGGTGAACGATAGTATACACCGTGTATTCGGAACTACACACTGTGTAATTCTCCAAATTATGCAGATTTATTAAAATTTATTATTATATTATACAAACCCTTGATACATGTACCATGGTGCGGGTGTAAATCTAGGGCACAACACATGATAGGTGTTTTATATATGTTTTTTTAATTTAACATATGTGTAATGTCCATTTCTACTCATTGGGTATTTATGAATGGGAATTCACCTGGTTTCCTCCAAGGTAAAAGTTACATACAAAGATAATTTCAAATAAATTTATTTGTTTAAAATTATGATGGATGATAATCTCAAGGAAATTCAGAAAATGGTTTAAGATAAAAGGATTGATTAATTAAATATAATAATTAATTGATTCGAGCATGATTTATCCTAAATAAGAATGATTAAATAATTTAATGCTAGTATTATTTATGCGTAAATATTGTTGAATGTATGGATGATCATGAGATAAACCAGGACCTCTTTCTATGTATGGTTTCTTTTAATTTATATATTTAAATTAAATTCAATGGCATGTTATCCTTCTCCTCATTAACATATAGGGTCTACGTGCCCAAGGATTCTTTTATGTAAAACCTCATTTTACCCCTCACATGCATGTGAGATAATATCATTTTTAATGAATGGAGATCCCAAGCTCGTGGAGGCAGTTCAAGTTAAAATCCCAAGTGAAACCAACCCATGGAGATACAAAGGTGGATAGGTGGAAAGCTATAAACACGAACCCAAAAGGTTCAAGGTGTTTTCTCCCCTAGGTCTTAGGTTATTTTATCAATTTCTAGATAAACTAACCAATAGAACAGGATAATGATCATGCCATTTATTTTATTTATATTAGTCGTATGGTTTATTTATTGTGGGTGTGTTGTCATTATAACACAGTTTTTGAATTAAACAAGCATTCATGATGGAACTAAAATAAGACTAGCTTATGCATAAATATTGTCTTAGAAATGGTTAATCACTTAAGTATATCCCACTTAATATTAACAAGAATGTAAGAAAGATAATAAAATGGAAATTTACATATAAGGATAAAATCCCTCAAGGAAATATTATGTCGGTATAGCCTTCCATAATCTTGGTTATAATAGAACCATTGTTCAAAGTGCTTGACCAACCCTATATGGGGTGCTTTCAATTATAAAGAAATTTTAATTCAAGGTTTTGGGTTGGCTTGACTTGGTTCACATTAGGGGTAGACTGCTACAGTAGGAATTGGTGGGACAATGAGGCAAAGGTTAATGAAATCCAAAATAAAAGGATTTTAGGATTGGGGAGTCCACTCAGCGAATCAAAGAACTGCGAGTTAATGCGTTTGGAATTTGGAATGCCTACCTAAAACCCTTTAATTTTCTTTATTACCTTATTTGGGGTAATGCGAAGGGAAATATGGATCCTTTCCACTAGGATATTAAGGCAATAGAATATTCTGAAATCAATGGGGATGGATATTAGATTTTGATAAAATAGTGGGAGACTAATAAGTATTAATTTATTTATTTGTCTCGGTTTTATCATGATAAATTATTAAATATTTTCTCATCATAATTTCATGAAATGGAATGAAAAATGAAATCAAACATATCATTTCGAACCATACTTTAGAAGGAAAACCTTCTCACAAGCACCAATTTCATAGATTGGCATGGACATTTACACGTCATCCTTCACCACGAGAGAAAATTGTATGTGTTGGAGGGGCCTATTCCAGTTTCACATAGAAATGAGACCAGTGTTGAGGAAATATATCTATATATAAACCATATGTATGATGCCATATATTTCCAATGTTTCATGTTATCACCCTTGTCTAATGAGCTCTTAAAGAAACGTGAAAATATGGATGTGTATAGCATGATGTCTTACCTTAAGGATCTCTATCAAGATAAGGCGAGACATGAGAGATATGAGATCTCCAATGCTTTGTTCACGACTAATCTTGGAGAGCCTATGCCATCTAGGCCTCATGTAGTCAATCTTATTGAATACATTGAACATCTGGGCATCTTAGGGATTATATTCTCAGATGAGTTGTGTATAGATCTCATCCTATCATCCCTTCCCAAGACCTTATCTAACTTTATTGTCAACTAAAACATGAGAAATAATCAGAAGAGTCTGTTGGAACTTATGACCTTGATTCTCTAGGTAGATAAGAACATGGGGCGTGAAAAACCCACAGTCTTTATGGTGAATAAGAAGAGGAAGGACAGGACAATGGGTCCAAGGATTTATAAGCAATCTGAAGACCCCAAGCACTATCCCTCCAAGAAGGGGAAGATCCATAGGTAGGGAAAGAAATGGAAGGAATTATGTTTTTCATGTGGCAAGACAGGCCACTGGAAGAGGAACTACACCCAGAAGCATGGGGGCGCCAAAGGTGAATTCATTATCGAGTGTAATCTTTCCATTTCTGCACATTGGGTATTAGATACAGTTTTTGGGGCTCACATCTATATTCAAATGTAGAAACCAAATATATTTATGAAGATTTGTAGATGGGAAGTGGATCTTCGAGCTGCCAATGGCACAAGGCTGGCTGTGTTGGCCATTGGCGATTACCATCTCTCATTTATAACTAGGATGCTTTTGGTTTTACATAACTGTTATTATGTACCTAGTGTTACCAAAAACATAATTTTTGTATCATGTTTGGATATGGATGGATTTATTTTTCAAGTTTGGAAATAAGGGTTTTTTATTTTATAAGAACAACATATGTTATGGTATGGCTCATTTAAATAACAGTTTTTATGTATTAAATTATGAGAACAATGTATTGGAAATCAATAATGAAAGAAAATTACATGACTCATACAAAACCTAGTTGTGGCATCACCGTCTTAGTCATGTAAATGAGAAGCTCTTGAAAGACCTCTACCAAGATGGTTATTTAGACTCTACTGAGCTAAAACCACTTGATAGATGTCATGCTTGTTTTCAAGGGAAAATGATCAACCCTCCTTTCGGTGGACAAGGTGAAAGTGCCACAGAGCTTCTAGGATTGGTACACATAGATGTGTGTGGACCATTTTCAGTAGAAGCTAAAGGTGGATATTGTTACTTCATTACTTTTACTAATTATTTGAGTAGATATGGTTATATCTACTTAATGAGGTGTAAGTCAGAGTCCTTAGAGAAATTTAAGGAATTCAAGAATGAAGAAGAAAATCATCTTGGTAAAAATATAAAGAAGATTCGATTGGGTCGAGGTGGAGAATATCTAAACTAAGAGTACATCTACCTTTTATGGGAGTCTGGAATTCTATCTCAACTCACTACTCCTTATACAACACAGTGGAATGGTGTTAGTGAAAGGAGGAACCGCACCTTCTTGGACATGGTGTGGTTGATCATGAGTCATGTAGATCTTCCATTATCCTTTTGCAGATATACATTACAAACTGCACCATGCACATTAAAATGAGTACCAACTAAGGTGTAAAATGGAATTCCCTTCGAGTTATGGAATGGAAGGAACCCCATTTTTCACATATACGTGTATGGGGATGCGAGATTTTTGTTAAGGCCTTCTCAAACAACAAACTAGCACTCTGGGGAATGAGTTGTATCTTTATAAGATATCCTAAGGAAATGAAAGGATATTACCTATATAACCATTCATTCAAGAAAGTGATTATCGCCAGACAAGCCATATTTCTTGATATGGAGCACATCCTCAAAGAGGATATTGGGAGAAAGATTGATTTCAATGAAGTTGATGCTTAAGATACACATGAGTTGGTATGGGAACAAGTTCCACAGGTCCCCATGGAAGAGGTTACAGAAACACAAGTACTATGTAGGAGCTCAAGAGTGGTAAGGGAACCAGAGAAATTCGGTTTCCTAGTCATCGTGGATGGTGAATCATTATTGTTGGACAATGATGAACCTCTCTCATACAAGGAAACAGTAGAGATATCAAAAGATAAAATATGACTAGAAGATATGAATTTTGAGATGGATTCCATGTATGAAAACCAAGTCTGTGTTGAAATAGTAGGTTCCCTAGACCCTACTATTTGGTGCTTTTGATTACCATATCGTGTATACAGTTAGCTATACATGATTTCATCTTACCATTATGGTTTTGATTATTCTGCATCCACTATTGAAATGGTAATGTCTAAAGATTAATTTTCGTGTTGAAAGGTTATAGCAGATCCCAAGCTATAATGAGAATCTCAAGATACTATGACATTAATATTAAATATATGTTCTATGTTCTAGATACATCTCACTAATTGGACACAGGATATGTTTGTCCATCAGGTGTTGGGGGATTATAATCATTGAAAATTATTCTCATGAAGTTTTCACTTGGTGATATCTAGTAGCGAGATCATGAGGACTGACCCACCAATATGAACATCACATGTTTCGGGTGTCATTATATGTTTTTATCTATGATCATGTGTAATGGTCTCCTAAATTGAGATCATTTATAGTGTATGTCAATTGATCATGCACTTTGATGCAAGATGAAAACCATGATGTTGAAATAATTGTGAGGTAGTTTGTGTTGGGTGCGTCATTGATGGCATGACATTGGTTGAATGGTCAAGAAAGGATTTTTCACTTCCAGGTTATAGAAGTAATATATCTCAAGCCATGTTGATAAGGATGGTAGTACCTTCATAAGACCATAGACATGGAAGTCGAGGGTAAGTCTGTCCAATTAGATCAATAAATAATAAAGTAAAAAAAAGGGTGATGACACGTGAATGCGTCCTGCTTTATGAGATATTAATGAAAAAGAGATTATATTACACAATACATGTTCGTAGGTTGGTTGTTACTTCTGTCACAATCCTTATCTATTTAGAGTCCATGATGGGTTGCTAGATCCCTCTCTTGGTCTATGAATACTATTCACTACTGTCACGATAAGGGCCCTGAGGGTCACACACAATAGTGTATTTGAGAATCTTCCCTATTCAATTGAATAGGATATTTGGACGTGGTGGTCCCTACAACTGGGGTCCAGGATTTTTCCAAGGTTAATTATCACCAATGCAATAAATAAATTCATATTATTCAAGTTATGAATAATGGGTATTGAATTTATATATTAATTGTATTTACAAGTTTTATGTAAATACATGAAAAAATATTATTTGAATGAATATTAATATATTCAAGGTTCAACTAATATTTTTGGGAGTAAGAGATGAGTTAATAGATTAATTATTATCATGTAATATATTTAATATATTACAAGAAATTGATAATAATGTTGAATAATGTTTCTGACTCAATTTAGTATTCAAAATATTATTTATATAGTGTGATTAATTATTCAGGGTTGGTTCAGCATTTTCGGGTAATTTCATTTCACTCTATAAATAGAGGAGGATATGAGTTTCCTATACACTATTCATTTCCTCTCTCTCCCACATCTTAGAGAGAGACGCTCTGGATCCAAGGAGCTCGGATGGAGATCTCTCTCAGGCATCACAAGAAGAGCGATGCAGTGATTGTTGGAGTGTCAAAGGAGTCATTCTAGCTCCATGCTACCACCTGAATTACGATGATCGTAACTTCTTCAAATTCCTTGAAGCATGTGTGGAAGATATAGAAGAATTATACTTCAGATTCTTTGAGCAATGATCGCCAATGTTGATCATACGTCGTGTGCAGCTTCAGATCTAAACCAGGTATTTTAGAGTTTTATTTTTGTGCATAAAACCCTTCCTACAAGATCCTCAACTTTTATTGGGCATCATTTTGGCGACGTCGACAAGATTACGTCGATCGTCGGTGAATTTTTTTAAAAAATACACATATTTGGGGATTCTGCTGCATGTCTGGTTCCTACAAGTGGTATCAGAGGAATGCGTGTAAATTTTAATCCAAATAAATTAAATTTTCATTAATTTTTAAATAGGAAATCCTTACGGTTCCAACATCGTAGATGGATTGTGAATCTGATATCGGATGGCCAATCTATGGTCATCCGAATTTTTAAAATTGGATGAACTCCTCCTACCTGGTGGATTTCCGGTTGTCGGAATAGTGTGTTCCAGAACCAGATATTTTTTTGAGAATCATAATTACTATTATAATTATTATGATTTTATTATAATAAAATAGTTTTATTATAATAATTATTAATATAATATTTTATTGTAATAATAGTGTTTATATAATTATAATAATATTATTATAATATTATTATTATTATTTTTCTGAAAGCCTATATATGATTTAGAAAATTTTTAAGGGTGTAGAAAATTTTAAAATTTGGGTGTGGAAAACTTTAAGGGTGGGGTGTTTTTTTATGCATGTGCATATTTCCTTTAATTTTATTTCATATGTTTTTGTTTGATTACTTTTTCTCTATATTTTGATGATATACTAATTTATGTTATTTGGATTTTTGTGATTCTCATCACATTGGAAATATAATATATTTATCTATACTTTATTAGTTAATGAGGAAGTTTGAAAATGCTTCTCTATTTCTCTAAAAAAATCAAGGAAGTTGCTACTATGGTTTTAGAAATTCTACATTTCACTATTTTAAAACATTTCTATATTTATTTTATTGAAACTATTATAGTTATTACATTTGTATGAAACCTAATTATATGGAAAGATAAAATGTTTATCTTGATTTTATTAGTTTACATCAAAGTCTAAAAATATTTTTTGAATGGACTTTGAATTACTTAAAGTTATGCTATGTTGTTTTGTAGTGGCAGTTTTTCTAGAATTGTTTTGCTTCTATTTTTTGATGATTTTAGGAACTATAGACATCGATTTTAATTTATTATTGTTTTGTTGTAAGGATAATAGATTTTTCTACAAATCATTAGTTTTTCACAAATTCTTAATCTACTGTTAATAGCCCATAAAAATTCTTTAAATTTTCTAAAAATATTCTGTCCAGATTTTTCACAAAACTATGGTTTACTATTTATCTCACAAAAGTATGGTTTACTATTTATCTCACAAAAGTATGGTTTACAATTTATCTCACAAAACAATGGTTTATTGTTTATCTCACAAAATTATGGTTTATTGTTTATCTCACAAAAGTATGGTTTATTGTTTATCTCACAAAAGTATAGTTTATTGTTTATCTCACAAAAGTATGGTTTATTGTTTATCTCACAAAATTATTTTTTATTGTTTATCTCACAAAAGTATGGTTTATTGTTTATCTCACAAAAGTATGGTTTTTTGTTTATCTCACAAAAGTATGGTTTATTGTTTATCTCACAAACTTATGGTTTAGTGTTTATCTCACAAAATTATGGTTTATTTTTTATCTCACAAAAGTATGGTTTAATGTTTATCTCGCAAAAGTATGGTTTATTGTTTATCTCACTAAAGTATGGTTTACTATTCATACCCTACGTTACATTACTGTCCATACCCTACATTACTTTACTGTTCATACCCTACATTAATTTACTGTTCATACCCAACATTACATTATTGTTCATATTTTACCTTACTTTATTTTTCACTCTGAAGTTATTGTTCTCTCCGAAGTTATTGTTCACTGCGAAGTTACTGTTCACTCTGAAGTTACTGTTCACTCTGAAGTTACTATTCATTCCGAAGTTACTGTTCATTCCGAAATTAGTGTTCATTACGTGGAATTTTTTAAAAAATGATTTTCTATAAATATATGGATTATTTTTTAATGAGTTTTTTGTGAAAAATTCTCATTAAATATAAGGATCATAATCAAAGAGTTTTGAATATTTTTGGTGATATATTTAGAGATAAAATTTAATAAAGTTTTTCAACGTCTTTTGCAAATAAATTTGGACATTTCAAAATTGTTTAAATTCAAATGTTTGAATTTAATTTCGGAATCTGTTGCTAGTTTTCCGGAACTATTTTGACTACGTTTAAATTATTTTAAATGGATTTAATATTCTGTTTTAAATAATTGAATTCTTTAATTATTATGGAGATTTTATTGGAAGACTTATTCAAAATATTCTGAATTCATTTATTAGATATTTATTCTACGAGAATAAAAAAGAAAAGGTGCTGCTATTTTCATGGAGATATTTATGGGATCTCTTGACTCAATTAATTTTGAATATCCTAAGGGAGAGGAGTTATTGCACCTGCTAGATATTTTTATTCTCTATATATATCATTCTCTCTTACAATAAAAAGTAGAACAATGCAATACAAAGAGAAAGTGTTGTGAACTTCGAACCTACTATGCATTTGCAACATCCTGTGACACTCTACTTCACCACCTGCTCGTTCTCTCAAGTGCCGAATTATTGCTGCTTCGACTACAATTGCATTAACAAGACGTGTTGATCTAGGCCTCAAGAACCAGTACATGTGCTTTAATTTTTATCTTCTCTTTTATCTGGTTCTGAGTCGGTAACACTACTTCCCATCTCTCGCACGCACTCTATTTTTCTATTTATGGGTTTTCACACAAAACCATTATTTGTTATTATTTTTTCTTGGGTTGTGACTCTCGGATTCTGAAGTCAAGATCTAAGGGTTGTGACTCCCTGTATCTAAATTCAAGACTATTTGGGTTGTGACTCCCATTTTCTAAAGTCAGGTTGTAAGGGTTTTAACTCCCCACACAAAATTCAGTGTCGTGGTTATCCCTCCACTATAAAAGGATTTTGTAATTGGGTTATGATTCCCCTTTAAAATCATTTTAAATGCACACGTATCTCCTGCCAAGTAGAGAGTTATAAGAGTAGAGTAGGACCACTTTGGACCGAACTACTATGAAAAACATCCTTGCATTATTTAATTTTTCTGTTTCTAATTAACCTTAATAATTAGCTTTGATAATTAATTTATTTGATTAAATTTTTTAATCTGGTCTATTCACCCCCCCCCCCTCTCTAGACCATCTGCCATGACCCTGTCTGACCTAAAAATTGGTTTCAAAGGGTAACCTTCTTAAGAATAGTTTTGATCTATCTTTATATTTAATTATACCAAAGATCAGTACCATTGGATGTTCTTTAAAGAATTTATCCAACCATTTTTTTGAGTCTGCTTTTATATTTTACTATATTAACCTATTCCTAGACCTCACAGTCTAAGGATAAAGATCTTATAAGATGGTAGTATTGAACCCGAATGATGCTTGGATTCCTTAGAAGCCACCACATATTGATGGCAATGATTATGGATACTGGAGATCCTGAATGGAGTCATACCTCAAACAGTTGATCAATGAGCACTGGTCTATCATGTCAAAACAATACTCAGCACCTGAAGATGATCCAGATACTCTTACAGGAATTGATTCTACTAGATATGTCTTAAATTACAAAGTCGTTAATATTTTATATTGTGCTATTAACAGAAGTGTTTTTAGTAATGTGTCTGTATGCAAGACAGCTCATGATATTTGGAATATTCTGCAAGTTACTCACCTTGGCTCTAACAAATTGATATGAACCAAGCTTGGAATGCTTCGTGATGAGTATCAAGACTTCAATATGGGTGAAGATGAAACTGTAAACCAAATGTTCCATAGATTCACAGGCATTGTGAATGGAATGAATTCACTTGGAGAAGCTATTGAAAATCCTATACTTATTGAAAGAGTCCTACAAGCATTCCCAATGAAATGGAATGCAAAGAAGGTTTCCAATGATGAAATAAATAACTTCAAAGAGTACACACTTGATGAATTGATTGGAACACTACTCCAATATGAACTGGAACTGAAAAACATACTTGATGAGGAGGGGAAAAAAGGTGTATCTTTTAAGTCTTTAAATTTTATTTATAATAATTCTTCTAATTCTGATCTATAGGATATTGAAAAGGAAGACATGGCTCAAATTGTAACTGGAGTCTACAACAGAATGAAAAAGAAAGGATTAAGAAACACGTTTAGTAGAAACCCTCAAAAATAAAAATAAAAGGGAGATAAGAAAGGTGATACAAATTACAATGCTTCAGATGTAACTTTTTATGAGTTTAGGAAGAAATGTCATATCAAACCTGATTGACCTCAACTAAAGAATAAAGAAAAATACAAAAAGAAGGATAAAAAGGCCTTGACAACCAGCTGGAGTTGTACTGAAGAATCAGATTCTAGTGAACAATCTAGAAATGGAAAAGAATATGTTAACTTGTGTTTCATGGTATCACTGGATACGGTTTGTAATTTTAGTTATTATTCTGAATGTTCAAATTCTAAATATGAATCTACAAACCCCAATGTTTTTGAATTAAATAAATAAATTTAATGATTAAGAAAAAATATTTTCAAAGCTGTTGATTTATATAATAAACTTAAAGAAGATAATGAAAAACTTATTTCTGCAAATAAATTAATTTTGCAAGAAAATAAAAAGTTAACAAACACTGCTTCTACTTCTCATTAAACAGTTTATGATAATTTGAGAACTGCCCAAGATTTGAATGAGAAATTAAAAAAGGAATTTAAATGTCTTAAACAAAATTTATCTGATTTTATCAAAATCATGAAAAATATAATGAGATGACGTCTTTTACTAAAACTGATTAAAATAAATATGTTTTTGGTTATGATAAAAGATTACCTCAAATGTATAAAATCTTTTTTGTTAAAAGTACAAATGGTTGTACTTTAACTGTTACTTGTTTTAAATGTTGAATGAATGGTCACTATGCCAATGACTACTCACTTATATTTAAACAATATTTGGGATTTACAAAAAATTAATATTTCAAAATCCTTTTTATCGAGTGTACCTTACAATACATGTTTAAATTCTATATGGGTACCTAAAAATTGTATTACTAATCTTATTGGACCCAAAGTAACTTGGGTACCAAAATTTTCAATTAATTTATTTTTGTAGGAAAAATGATTTGGATGTCTCAAGAACGACATACAGTACATGGACAGTGGATGATCTAGGAATATGACTGGAGTCCCATAAAATTTACCTCATAAAACACATGTGATGGAGGCACTGTTACTTTTGGAGACAATTACAAAGGAAAAGTAAAGGATTTTGGTAAAATTGGTATTTCAAATTCAATATTTATTTCAAAAGTTTTATATGTTGAAGGTTTAAAACATAATTTAATTAGTATATCACAATTATGTGATGATGGAATGTAAGTTAAATTTCAAAATGATAAATGTTTAGTTTTTAATGATGATTCTTTATTATTTTATGGTAATCGAAAAGATAATATTTATACTATTGATTTTTTTGAACTAACAATTCAACATGTAAAGTGTTTGAATGTTGTACAGAATGACTACATCCTTTGGCATTGATGTTTAGGTCATGTTAATTTCAGAATGTTGCATAAGCTCTAAAATCATGATAATGTTTTAAAGCTTCCTTCTTTGAAGAAAGAAAAACTTCATGTTTGTGATGCCATCATGAAAGGGAAGAAACACAAAATTTCTTTTAGACCTTTCCATCATATAAGTAATATTAAGCCTTTACAATTAGTACATCTTGATTTATTTGTTCCAATTCAAATTTATATCCTTGGTGGAAAGAAATATACTTTAGTTATTGTTTATTATTATATTATATTTACTTGTGTATATTTTCTAGCTCATAAAAATGATAACTACTTTTTGTAAATTAGTTCAAAATAAAAAAGATTGTATGATTACTTCTATTTGTAGTTCCAAAGGAGGTGAATATCATAATTAAGATTTTGAAAAATTATGTGAAAATAATGGATATTTTTATAATTTCTCTGCTCCTAGAACTCCACAACAAAATGGTGTTGTAGAACAGAAAAATAGAACTCTTATTTAAATGGGTCGAACTATGTTAAGTGAATATAATATGCCTATATATTTTTGGGTTGAGGCTATTCTTTCTGCGTGTTATATTTCAAATAGAATTATTATTAGACCTTTGCTAAAGATAACTTCTTATGAATTATTCAAAAATAAAAATCCTAAAGTTGGTTATTTTAGAGTTTTTGGCTATAAAGTGTTTGTTTTAAATTCAAAGGATAATATAGATAAATGTGATGCTAAAAGTGATGAAGGAATTTTTCATGGTTATTATTATAATAGTAAATCTTATAGAGTTTATAATAAAATAACGATGGTTATTTAAGAATCTTTTCATGTTATGTTTGATGAAAATAATGTTAAAATAAATTCTGATTCTAATGTTATTGATGATGAGTTTAGAGATTTTAATTTTGGTGAAGATATTCCTCAAGATAAGAATGAATTAATTGAGGGGGAGCATACTCCTTCTCAACCAAATCCAAGATCATGGAAGATTCAAAAAGATCATCTGGTTGAAAATGTAATTGGAAATGTTGATTCTGGTGTCAAAACCATAAATCCTATTTTAAATTATGATTCCAATTCTGATTTTATTTATAATTTTGTTCCTGTTAATAATAACGATGATTTAAAAGATGCAAACTGTATTGTTTCTATACAAGATGAATTAAATCAGTTTGTTAGAAATAATATTTGGACTTTAGTATAATTTCTGGAAGATAAGCAGGTAATTGGAACTAAGTGGATCTTTAGAAATAAGCTGGATGAATGTGGATAGAATGTCAAAAACAAAGTCACACTTGTTGCTCAAGGATACTCTCAAGAAGAAGGTATAGACTTTGAAGATTCATTTTCACTTGTTTCTAGGTTAGACATAATTTGATTTTTTTAGCTTTTTCATGTTTTCAAGGTTTTAAATTATATCAAATGGATGAAAAAATAACTTTCTTAAATGGTTTTATTGCTGAAGAAGGTTATGTTTCTCAACCCTATGGTTTCAAAAATGAAAAAAATTCCCAACCATGTTTTTAAATTATCAAAATCTTTATACAGTCTCAAACAAGCACCACATTCTTGGTATGAAAGACTTTCTTTATTTTTATTAAAAAATGGCATCAATAAAGGAAATGTTGATCCCACTCTTTTTATTAAAAGATCTTCTAATGATATTTTAATTGTTCAGATCTATGTTGATGATATAGTTTTTGGATCATCAAGTTAAATACTTTGTAATGATTTTTTTCTTTACTGAAGTCTTTTGAATTTGACATGTGTTTAATAAGAGAATTAATGTTCTTTCTTGGACTTCAAATTTCTCAAAGGAAATATGTAATTTTTCTTAATAAATCTAAGTATGCTAAAGATTTAGTTAAACGATTTGGTCTTGATTCCTCTAAATACATGAAAACTCCTATGGGTACTAATTGTAAATATGATAGTGAAGCATCTGGTAAATCAGTTGATTTTACGGTTTATAAAGGTATGATAGGTAGCTTACTATATTTAACTACATCTAGACCTGATATCATTTTTATTGTTTGTTTATGTGCTAGATTTCAATATGATCCTAAAGAAAGTCATATTAAAGCTGTAAAAAATAATTGGATATGTTAAAGGAACTTTTGATTTTGGTTTATTTTATCCAAAATATGATTGTTTTGATTTAACATCTTACTCTGATTCTGATTTTGGAGGCTGTAGAATTGACCGAAAAAAGCACATCAGGTATGTGTCATTTTTTAGCGAAATTTTTAATTTTCTGTTCATCTAAGAAACAATTATCTATTGCTTTATCTACTACAGAAGTTGTGTATAACTATGTTTCTAGTAGTTGTGCTCAAATTTTATGGATTAAAAAAACTTTATGTGATTGTGGTGTTTATCTTGATAAACTACCTATTTTTTATGATAATACATCTTCAATTTCTATTTCTAAAATCCCCTTACAACATTCTAGAACAAAACATATTGATCTTAGATTTCATTTTATTCGAGATCATGTGAATATGGATGATATTGTTTTATAATTTATCCCTTCTGAAAATCAGATTGCAGATATTTTTACAAAGCCTTTAGACTCTTTTCATTTTGGGAAAATTAAATTTTCTCTCGATATGTTGTAATTTTAAATTTTATTTACTGTATTTGTTTAGGGGGAGCATTTTTTCACTTTTTATTTATTTACAAAAAGGGGGAGAAGTTTTGGAGAGAAGTTTTGGGGAGAAATAATTTGCTTTTAATCATTTTAAAAATTCATTTATGGTTTAAATTTTTTGGTTTCGTAATCAAACAAAAAGGGGGAGATTGTTTGTGCATGTGCATATTCCTTTAATTTGATTTCATATGTTTTTGTTTGATTGCATTTTCTCTGTATTTTGATGATATCATAATTTGTGTTATTTGGTTTTTTTTGATTCTTATCAAATTGGAAAAATAAGATATTTATCTATACTTTATTAGTTAATGAGGAAGTTTGAAAATTCTTATAGATTTCTCTAAAAATCAATGTAGTTACTACTATGGATTAAGAAATTCTACATTTCACTATTTTAAAACATTTCTGTATTTATTTTACTGAAACTTATACAATTATCCAATTTTCATCAATCCTGATTATATGGAAAGTTAAATTTTTATCTTGATTTCATTAGTTTACATCAATGTCTAAAAATATCTTTTGAATGGACTTTTAATTACATGAATTTATGTTATGCTGTTTTGTAGTAGCAGTTTTTTCAGAACTATATTTCTTCTTTTTTTTGAGTATTTTAGGATCTGTAGATATCGGTTTTAATTGATTATTTTTTTGTTGGAAAAATAATACATTTTTCTACAAAGAATTTGTTTTAACCAAAGTCTGAATCTTCTATTAAAAGTCCTTAAAAATTCATTGATTTTTGTCAAAATATTATATCCAGATTTTTCACAAAAGTATGGTTTACTGTTTATCTCACAATACTATGGTTTACTGTTTATCTCAAAAATGTATGGTTTACTGTTTATCTTATGAAATTATGGTTTACTCATTATCTCACAAAAATATGGTTTATTGTTTATCTCACAAAAGTATGGTTTGTTTTTTATCTCACAAAATTATGGTTTATTGTTTATCTCACAAATGTATGGTTTATTGTTTATCTCACAAAAGTATAGTTTATTTTTTATCTCACAAAAGTATGGTTTATTGTTTATCTCACAAAAGTATGGTTTATTTTTTATCTCACAAAATTATGGTTTACTGTTTATCTCACAAAAGTATGGTTTATTTTTTATCTCACAAAAGTATGGTTTACTATTTATACTCTACGTTACTGTTCATACCCTACATTACTTTACTGTTCATACCCTACATTACTTTATTTTTCATACCTTACGTTACTTTACTGTTCATACCCTACGTTACTTTACTATTCATACCCTAAATTACTTTACTGTTCATACCATACGTTACTTTATTGTTCACTCCGAAGTTATTGTTCACTCCGAAGTTACTGTTCACTCTGAAGTTACTATTCACTCTAATGTTTCTGTTCATTCTGAAGTTACTGTTCATTGCAAAGTTACTGTTCATTTCGTGCAGTTTTTTAAAAATTGATTTTCTGCAAATATATAGATTATTTTTTAAAGATTTTTTTGTGAAAAATTATCGTTAAATATAAGGATCATAATAAAAGAGTTTTTAATATTTTTGTTGATATATTTAGAGGGAACATTTAAAAAAAAATTCAACATCTTTTACAAATAAATTTGGACATTTCAAAATTGTTTAAATTCAAATGTTTGAATATAATTTCCGAATATGCTGCTAGTTTTCAGGAACTATTTTGACTATGTTTGAATCATTTTAAATGTATTTAAAATTCTGTTTTAAATCATTCAATTATTTTATTATTCTGGAGATTTTATTGGAAGACTTATTCAAAATATTCTGAATTACTTTACTATATATTTATTCTACGGGAATAAAAAACAAACGGTGTTGCTATTTTCATAGAGATATTTATGGGATCTCTTGACTCAATTAATTTTTAATATCCTAAGGGAGCGGAGTTGCTTCACCTGCTAGATATTTTTATTCTCTATATATATCATTCTCTCTTATAGGAAAAAGTAGAACAAGGAAATACGAAGAGAAAGTGTTTTGAACATTGAACATGTTGTGCATTTGCAACGTTCTATGACACTCTGCTTCACCACCTACTCGTTCTCTCAAGTGACGAATTATTTCTACTTCAACTACAATTGAATTGATGAAACATTTTGATCTAAACCTCAAGAAACTATACCTATGCTTTAATTCTTATCTTATTTTTCATATGGAGCTGAGTCTGTAACAATACTTCCCATCTCTCACACGCACTCTATTTTTCGGTTTATTCTTTTGCACACAAAAGAATTATTTGTTATTCTTTTTCCTAGGGTTTTGACTCCTAGATTCTAAAGTCAGGATCTTAGGGTTGTGACTCCCAGTATCTAATGTCAAGACTGTTTGGGTTGTGACTCCCGACATCTAAAGTTAGGTTGTAGGGGTTGTGACTCCCCACAAAAAACTCAGTGTCGTGGTTATCATTCCACTAGAAAATAATTTTGTAATTGGGTTATGATTCCCCTTTAAAAATAAATTTTAGTGCACACATATCTCTTTCCGAGTAGAGAGGTATAAGAGTAGAGTAGGCCAACTTTGGACTGAACTACTATAAAAAACATCCTTGCGTTATTTAATTTATCCGCTGCTAATTAACCTTAATAATTAACTTTGATAATTAATTTATTTGATTAAAATTTAAAATCTGGCCTATTCACCCCCCCCCCTCTAGACCATCTGCTATTACCCTGTCTGACCTAACAATGTTGTCTTGTCTAACAGTCCAAATTAGAAAAAAGACCTCCTTTTTGGTCTTTAATAAAAATAAAACAAATTGGGGGGTCGAGCCCCCCCCCCCCCCCCCCCGCTACTTCATCTTCCCCGCAGAGCTACCCTGTGTGGCTCTCCCTCCCGAACTAGGTCGCCAGACATGCCACACCGCTTCATGTCATCCCGACCGGTCACCTGCACCTCTCCCAACCTCTCCTGAACGTGCCACGTTACACCCATAGCCATGGACCCAGGATCCGCCTCTCTAGTTTTCCAGACTGAACCAGGACGCCACTATTGGTTCGCTCTGACCGATCATCATCCTCCTCATCATTGCCATCTACTGTCACTGTCACGCCCAGCCTACACCACCCCGGATAGGCTTCCTCCCCCGGCGCGCCTTCAGAACCCGCTTGTACATGTCCCTCCTCCCTTAGTCACTGGAATTATCTCTAAGTGAGATACCATCCCAGCAGCAGCACTCACGGTCACCGCACCCTTCCGTTCGGCTCCCCGCGGGCCACCTCCCAACTGTTCCCCCCTACTAGTCATGGACAGCCCCATCGGTCTGCCTCCCTCCACTGGCGCAACTAGCTCAGGTCATCGGTCTTGTCTCCTCTAGCCAATAGGGTTGTACAGGTGACCTCTGGCGCCTCCCTACTCGAACACTCCTACGTGCGCTAACAGCTGCACTAAGTTCCCACCGTCACAGCCACCCTGAACAATACTGGCTAGCCCATTTTTTCCTCGGTCCTCCTAATAGGCAGGTAACTTGCACTGCCCGAAAATAGGTCTAGGCAGGTCTGTTCAGCCCGAAATGAGCTTATCCGGACCGACCTGACCCAGAACGCCCCTACACGGGGTCGGTACCTCCCGGATTAGGCCTATGCAGGTTCGCCCCAACCCACACAAGCCCTGCCCAAAGTTTTATGGGCACAGGTGATTTAATTTAATTAAAAATTAATTAAAAAAATTGATTTAATTACATTTGAGAATTATATTAATTAAACATTAATTTTTGGTTATTAAAATTTAATGCGGCCTAATTAATTTAATTTTAAGTTTAATTAAATTAATTAATGAATTTAATTTTTAGTTTTAAAATTAAATTAATTAAATGGGATCGAACGACATATTTTTATTGAATTAAAATTAGAGTGAGATTTTAATTCAATAAAATAATACCCTCGAATTATTTAATGCAAGTTTAATTTTTATTCTGCATTTAGTTTATATACGTGAGTTAATGCGTATAATGATCATGAACTGGAGACCGACCAATGCATGTTCGGTGCTTGTTTATTTATTTTAAATTTATTTATTTAACTATTGCATGATTTTTTAATAATTATTTTTAATTAAATGGAGATCTACATGTCATCTCTGATTCGTTATATGTATAAGGGTTTGTGTGCCCATTCTCAGAGTTGTATTTCATATACTACCCAATTCCCCTCACTTACGTGCGATTATTTTTATATAATGAAAAGACGACAAGTGACACTTTTCTCACTGAGTGATGGAGACACATGAGACAATATTTCGATTCATTGGATGGACATGTGCTACAATTCAAGTCATAGGCGATGCAACTCAAGGTATCACCCCTAGGGTTTTAGGTTGGTCCATTATTCACTTAACGGATCAACCATTGGTATTAGATCATGATTAGGTTGTCATTTTATTATTACATGGTTTATTATTTTTGTGAATATGTAGTTAATGTGCAGTTACATAGAATAATAATAAATAATCATTTTTGCTTAAACATACATGTGACGCGATAAAT
The DNA here is from genome assembly GCA_963277665.1 of Viscum album. Lineage (NCBI taxonomy): Eukaryota > Viridiplantae > Streptophyta > Magnoliopsida > Santalales > Viscaceae > Viscum > Viscum album. Next base: position 747,345,614 of record OY728125.1, read on the forward strand.
TTTCTATATACAACATAGTAAGTTGATAGTGCAATCACATAGAACATGTTTTAAAATTAAAATAGAAAATGATTTCTTTCACCAAATTAAAAATTATAAATCCCTCAAATATATATTAAGTCATTACCACCTTCCATCAATAAAATTGGCACAAAACCGAGTGTTTGGGATGTCGGTCATGCCATAGCTAAGGGTGCCTCTTACTACTGGGGAGTCCTTATAAGAGTGATGGGTTGAAATAACTAAAGTGATAGTAAGGATTAGGCATATCTAACTTGATATCATTTTATAGGAAAGCGTTTAGTAAATCAAGTTCTGATTTTAAAATTTGGGACTTCACTCAACAGATCAAGGAACCGCAAGTTTATGCGGTTGGATAACCAAAAACCTACCTTAAACCCTTAAAGTAGTGATGTATCCATAGCTTGTAGACTATGAGGGGTGGTTCAGGTATCCTTACCACTAAAACACTCAAGTGGAAGAGTATTATGATTCTAACACAAAGGGTTCCTAAAATTCGATAAAATAGTGTGAGACATTAAATGATTTAATTAATTAATCAAAATTTCTAAACTGGTAATCTAGATAAAAAGGTATTAATTTGCTAAAATTTATTTTTGTAGTAAAATGTAAAATTATACCACAAATTTAAAAACTATGATATTATATTGAAAAAATTAAATGTCCACACTACAATGAGTTTACAAGTATAATATGGGAGCTTGTGCATAGTATTATGATATAGGAAACTCAAGGTGCGAGCGTCCCCAACACTGTTAAACTACCTCAAGAAGCGGGGGTGAAATTGATTACAGGGGACTAATGTATAAATCATATATGCTTTCATCAATGTCTGATGTCAGTTGTGGTCACTACACCGGGACATGGACGATAAAACATGAAGTCTCATCTCTGAGATGTTTTCAAAGAGAAAGAAAAGAAATGATATAAATAAGGTGATGTTACACCGGCATGTGTAAATTGAAAGATTGATCATGATCTTTAAATGGATCCATTTTTCATATCATTTTCACCACTTTACTCAAGTCTCGTTTTAAGTTAAAAAACAAACAAGTATTAATAAAACGCTTCATTACCTTTTCTGGTAAAGTTTTCCAAGTGAATAAGAATAAAATATAGTTTTGTTTTAAATTATTATGGTGAATAAATTGAAAGACAGTGTGAAAAGTCCGAAAGGAAAGTAATTCTAATGGAACATTCGCAACATCCTTCAATGAATGAGTTATTAAAGAAGGTTATTTTCATTTCATATTTCAAAATAATACTATAGAAGTTTAAATGAAATTAACTGAATTAAAAGAAGAAATTTACCCACTTCTTCCTCAGAAATATTCATCAATTATAATGTTTTAGTTTTACAACTTGGGTATCAAATACAATATGATGGTGATATATGTATTCTAATATGGTAACCAAGTATGTATAGAAACCTTACTAGAATTCAGGTGTATTCTTCAAGTGGCTGAGAAAGGATGATACTTAGGCCAACAGTGAGAAGTATATGACTTCTTAATTGATAAGTGATAAATTCATGTGGAACTATTATTGAGTATAAACAAAAACATTAATCTCATGTGTCCATGGACACATGAATACATTCTTCCATGTTTCATAATGAAAATTTTGTTTTTGGTATTTAAAACTCAATCACTAGTTCAGTAATACAAGAATTGTAGGAAATGAGTGATGAATATAAATGTAAGACTTATACCCAGTTGTGACAAGATAATTTTTTGTTAATTAATACTAAATGTGGACATCAAGAATATACCAAATATGGTATTTAGGCTCGATATATATAAATAATTTTGGTATTATCGAAATCTTTAGTATGGAAAAAGGAACCTGTAAAATAAAGGTATGTCATAAAGATTTTGGAAATAGTTCAACAAGTAAAAGTGAACTATTCCAAGCATAAGCTAAAGGTATTTAGACTTCATAATATTACTTTAAGAAATTAAGGAATGAAAAAGTGAAGTATTTTCATGTTCAAAAGATATGAGTTGTTTGAGTTGGAATACCAAAGAATATCGTGACCAAGCATTCATCAATCATGATAATATAGGGTGGAGAAATTCCTAAACGCACCTTATATTATTGACATCATGACATTAATGTTAATGAGGAGGATTGATGATGAAGTATTACATGTCAAAATATATCTACAAATATATAGTGTGGAGAAATTTCTAAATGCATATGTTTTACATCAAAGTTATGATGTAAATAGTATCAATGTTACAACTTGTACAAACTTCCATTATATTTCAAGACATTATTTGCAAATAATAGAAATATCCCAAAACCATATGTCAACTATAATGAAAAATGGATATCATATGAGTTTTAGTATTATAGAAATACATTATGTCATAAGTATATGTGTTTGGATGAAAATAGTTTGTTCAGATACAAACAAACTTGCCTAAAGATAAACACATTGTCCATCGAAGATAATTATCCTAACAGTTTCTTAGGATATTATATAAATCCATAAAATAGAAAATTTGTAGTCAAGTAATTGACTACATTCTATAAGAGGGTCCACATATCTACTTGACATAGTGGGAGAAATATTGACTTAGGTTTAGTCAATGCTCTATATGCACAAATGGTTGTCATAGGAACTAGTTCCACAAGCTCAAGTGGAAAAAAGTATGTTCTAGAGACACATACTGCGTAGGAAGGATAAAACCATACTGATGGTTTTTTATTCACCATAGCTAGTGATAAATTACTACAAGTAAGAAGTATATGGAAATAAGTTTCAATTGACAAGACCAGTCAAAATTCAAATAATGGATTCCATGTTTCAAAGTGAAAAGGGGCTTATAAATTAATTATTGGGATGGGTATTCAAGTTAATTGGTACATGGATGGTACAAGCACAGTGCTGATAAGGCTTGATTGGTTTTACCAGGTCGTTATAACTAAATCCATTAAAATTTTACTTGTGATGGCTAATTTTAATGATCATTATATTAAGAATTGTATTTCATGACCATAATTCGTGGAAGGTGTCTATACGATGCAACCAAAAAGGGATGGTCACATTATAGAATGATAATAAAGGTTGAAAGTTACTGAAATCCAATTTAGGGTTGAAGTAAGAAACATGATCATATAATATTCATTTGTAATGAATGTTTTCAGGTGTCTACCAAAGGTTAGTGGGAGTGCTAATGGTTTTCCAAGTGAAATATGTTCGGAAACATATGGAAAACATATTTCTATTTAAGTTATCTAAGACCAAGATGAAATTTATTCTCTAGTGATTGACTTAAATTAGTAAACTATGTTCTAGGGAATAGGATCTACTGAGGTATATTTATAGGTTTTTTGGTCCTAGTCAATCGTACATATAGTGAAATTGTATTGAAAAATACAAGTTGGAATAATTCAAGAGATAAATTGTTGTTTATGTCATAGGGAATAATCTCTTCAGGTTGACATGTTCAGGATATGGGAAGAGATAAATGTGGTGAATAAAAATCCATTAGCTAAAGCGATGGATTAATCACATATTCCATGATATGTTGAAAATCTGATATTTCCAGAATATACTTTATAGTATGAAAATATCAATTATCTCCAGGAGCTCTACAAGTTAAGTAGTTAGAACTATCCGGTTGAACTTCGTAAAGTACAAAAGACTTATACCTGGTATGTAGAGAAGTAATGATTCTAGTTTTTAGGGGATGTAAACTTGTCTTCCATAGATCCATGTGATCTAGTATCACAGTTAGTCTAAATATGTTGAGCGAGTCAAGCTCATATAAGCCAGTGGTAGCCACACCTACAAATACCGAGTACGTTGCAGCTTCTGAGGCAACTAAGAAGCAGTTATTAAATGAAATTATTTGTTCTAGTTTGTGAAATCACACCTTGTAAGAAAAGTATTATCATAATGTAAATTATGATATTCTTACTAGCCAAGATGTCAAGTTATGATATTGGAAAAGTGGGATATACTAATGATACCATCTCTTGATATGTTTTACTCAATGAGACAAGGTCTTAATAGCATAATAGCCACATGGAGAAACCGTGGTAGACCCAATAGCTAAAGTTGTTACTCAACAGAAATATGATGTTCATCATGTGAGTAGCTAACAAGTTTTGTGAGCAAGTTTTCTCTAGTGAAAGTGGGAGTGTTGAAATATTAGGTTCCCTAGACCCAACTATTCAGTGCCTTTTATTGCCTTATCGTGTATATAGTTAGCTATACATTAATTCATTTTACCATTATATTTTTTATTATTCTGTGTCTACTATTGAAATTGTAATGTCCAAAGATTAATTGTCATGTCAAAATGTTATAGCAGATCCCATGATATAATGATAATCTTGAGATACTATGACATTAATCATAAATATATGTTCTATGGTCATGATACATCTCGCTGATTAGACACAATATATGTTTGGCCATCAGGTGTTGGGGGATCAAAATCATTGAGACTTATTCTCATGAAGTTTTCACTTGGTGATGTCTAGTAGTGAGATCGTGAGGAATGACCCACCAATAGGAACACCACATGTTTCGGGTGTCATTGGATGTTCCTATCTACGATCATGTGTGATGGTCTCCTGACTTGAGATCATTTCTAGTGTACATCAATTGATCGCGCACTATGATGTAGGATGAAAACCATGATGTTGAAATTATGGTGTGGTAATTTGTGTTGGGTGCATCATTGATGGAATGAAATTGGTTGAACGATCAAGAAAGGATTTGTCACTTCTAGGTTATGGAATTAATATATATCATGCCATGTTGATAAGGATGGTAGTACCTTCATAATACCATGTTCATGGAAGTCGAGGGTAATTCCACCCAGTTAGATCAACAAATAATAAAGAAAGAAAAATGGCAATGACATGTGAGTGTGTCCTAATTTATGAGATAATAATGACAATGAGATTATATTACACAATACGTGTTCGTAGGTTGGTTGTCACTGGTGTGACAATCCTCATCTCTTCAGGAGCCATGATGGATTTCTATATCCCACCCTTGGTCTATGAGTATTATTCACTACTGTTTATATAAGGGCCTAGAGGGTCACACACAATAGCGTATTCAAGAATCTTCCTTATTCGATTGAATAGGATATTTGGATAGGGTGGACCCCAACACTGGGGTTAGGGATTTTTCCAAGGTTAAATGATCACCAATACAATAAATTAATTTATATTATCTAGTTATGAATAATGGTTATTGAATTTATTTATTAATTTAATTTACAAGTTTTAAGTAAATACATGAAAAAATATTATCTGAACAAATATTAATATATTCAAGGTTTAATTAATATTTACAGGAGTAATATCCAAGTTAATGGATTAATTATTATCATGTAATATATTTTATATATTACAAGAAAGTGATAATAATGTTGAATAATATTTCTGACTTAGTTTAGTAGTCTAAATATTATTTATATAGTGTGATTAATTGTTTGGGGTCGGTCCTACATTTCTGGGTAATTTCATTTCACTCTATAAATAGAGTAGGAGAGGAGTTTCCTATATACTATTCACTGCCTCTCTCTCTCCTCCCCTCTCTCCCACATCTTAGAGAGAGATACTTTGGATCCATGGAGCTCGGATGGAGCTCTCTCTCAGGCATCGCAAGCAGAGCGATGCGGTGATCATCGGAGTGTTGGAGAAGTCATAGTAGCTCTGTGCTAGCTCCCAGATTATGATGATCGGCACTCCCACAGATTACTTAAAGCATGTGTGGATGATCTGTAAGAATTCGAATTCAGATTCTTCGAGCAGTGATCGCCAACGGTCAGCATACATTGTTCACAGATTTGGATCTAAACCATGTATTTTATGGTTTTATTTTGTGCTTAAAACCCTTCACGTGAGATCTTGGGATTTGGTCGGGCATCATTTCGCTAACGTTGACAAGATTACATTGATCGTATGCGAATTTTTTTTAAAAACCCACATGTTTGGGGCTTCCACTATATGCATGGTTCCTATAGTCTAGTTTTTGTTCAATGAGCTAGTTGATTTAAGCATGTTGGATGAAAATGGGTATTCAAGGGAAAGATGGACATGTAAGGTCATGTTAGCACCTATAAAGCAAGGCTAGTGGCTAAAGGATTCCAAAAGCATCAAGTAATTGACTATGATGACACATTCTAACTAGTTTCCATGTTTAAATCCATAAGAATCATACGAGACATAGACGCTTACCATGACTATGAGATTTGTAAAATGGATGTCAAAACAACATTCCTTAATGGGAACCTTTATGAAGACGTCTATATGACACAACCATAAGGGTTTTTGACACCAGGTGAATCCAAAAGGGTTTTCAAGTTACAGAAATATATGTATGGATTAAAGAAGGCATCCAGGTCATAGAATATTCTATTTTATGAAGCCATAAAAGAATTTGGTTTCATTAAGAATTAATGTAATCCATCTGTTTATAAATAGTTTAATGGGAATGCGGTTGTTATCCTAGTAGTATTTTTTGATGACATATTACTTATTGGAAATTATGTACTCGTCTTACAGTTAGTTAAGGACTGGTTAAACAAGTGTTTCTTTATGAAGGACTTAGGTGAAGTAGCCTACATTCTAGGGATAAAGATCATTCGTGAAAGATCCAAGAGGTTTCTTGGACTACGTCAGGGTACATACATTGACCAGATAATAAATATATTTAGTATGGAACAATCCATGAGGGGATTGGTTATAGTTTCACATGACCTACATCTTTCTAAGAGAATGTGTCCTCATAAACAACAGGAGAAAGATATGATGAGTAAGATCCCATACTCTTCATCTATAGGATCCATAATGTATGCCATGTTATGTACTAGGCTTTATGTTTCCAATGCATAGAGCATGGTAAGAAGATATCAAGAATATCCAAGAGAATAACTTTGGACTGCTATTAAGACTATCCTTAAGTATCTGAGAAGAAGTGAGGATATGTTCCTGGTGTATGGAGGAGACGAGAAGCTTTTCATTAGAGGGTATTTTGATGATGGGTTTCAGACAGATCATAATGATCTAAAGTCACATTCATGATATTTTTTCTATCACAATGGTGGAGTTGTGTGCTGGAAGAGTTCAGATCCGCCATTTTTTGTTGATTCTATAGCGGAGTCCGAATATTTAGCGACTTATGATGCATCCAAGGAAGCTGTCTGGATTCATAACTTTTTCTAGGAGCTTGATGTGGTTCCTAGTAGTAAAGATCCTATCACATTGTATTGTGATAATACTAAAGTGGTGGATCTTTCAAAATAACCAAGGTCACATCAATGGAAAAAGAACATTCTCTATAAGTGTCACCTCATGAGCGATTTCTATCAAAGGGGTGAAGATGTAGTGAGTATAGTTTCCAAAGAAGAGAACGTGGAAGACCCCATGAATAAAGGCCTATATCAGCAGAAGCATAAATATCATGTGAGAGCTATCGATTTAAAGGTTTTCAGTAGTTAGTTCTAGTACAATTGGGAGTCTATTGGAGTTGGTGTCCAAGAACCAACTACATTGTACTTTATGATAAACTTTTATTAATGGATTTGAATATTAATAAATACCTTATCACATCTTGATTGTTCTTCTGTGTGAAAATTCATGTGATAATGTTCTAAGGATAGCTATTACACTAAAGGGTCGTAGTGGATCCCTGCGTTTATGAGAACCCGGAAGTGCCATGACACTATTCTTGAATATATGTTCTACGGCCGAATGATGTTATTTAAGGAAAACAAATAATACAAGCCATTATGGGTGAGGACTCGTAAAACTTTGACGCACCTTCTCATGTTGTGTTACCTTGGTAATATCCCGGAGGATATTATGAGAACGAGACCTGCCAGTAGAAAATCTACATTTCATAGGGTCATTGGATGTTCCTATACGTGGATGTGTGTTTTGGTCCTTAGACTTTATAATTATTATTAATGGGTATTACAACTCACACACTTAGATGTATTGATGAAAACTATGATGACACAATATTCACAGTGAGGTAAGATATGTTGGGTGCGTCAAAAGTAATACTTCATTAATAGATCATGCATGAAAGGATTTTTCCCTTATGTTCCATAATAGAATTTGATATCTTAGGCCCTTTTATGGAATTGATATAGCCTAAATAAATCCAGTTCCATAGTGAGGAATGGGAAAGTTCAATTATAGGAATTCAAAGAAAGAATAATTGAGAACATTGGTTGTTGGAATTAGCATGAAACCCACTTGATTAGAGATATCGAGATAAAGGTATTACATTACATGGTTAGAGTTTGTAGGAGGTGACATTTCATTGAGGTGTTAACTTCTTTCACTATGGGTTCCTTGGCATGTTTCTAGATGCTAACCTTGGACTTTATATAGGCTCTACCTAATTCCACTGAGATTGAGGCCTAGAGGGTGACACACTAAGCATGTCCAAATATCTCATTTGAATATTCATTTAATAAGTTGAATAAATATTATTCTCGATTGTGGTTTAATGATTATTCAATGATGCCTGATCTCTTTTACTTCGACACTATTTATTCGAAAGAATATATTATGGGAGAAATAATATATTTATTATCAAATAATTCATTGATATTTATTTGAGAAATAAATAGTAATTATTCAAGGTATAATAAAAGTGGTGGAGGAAATAAAGTAAAATAGGAAAACAAAAGTACACACCGTTTATATTAATATACACATCATGTGGTTTTTCTAGGAATTTTTGAGAAATAATATTATTTATTTGATTAAATATATTTTGTGTAATTCGTTGGGTGCATGTAAAGTAATAATAATAGTCAAAAACTATTATTAGACATGGGGTCTTTCTATGAATTAAATGAAATAAATAAATACCTATGGGTAATTATTTTATTTTATTTATTTTAAGTATTATAAATCCAAATTACATTATTCTCATTAAGCCTATCCATTATTTTTGGTTGTGCACAAAGGATATGGAAAAAGATCTCAAGCCAAGAGATAATTCTTTTCTTCAAAGAACTCTCTCAAGTTATGAGAGAGATCTTTCTCCACTGGATCAAGGAGAGCACTTTGGAAGAGGCTCTCAAGGCAATCGAAGGTGTACATTGTAAGTAAATGATATTCCACACTTGCACCCGGAGATACCTTCGACGATGTTCAGAGATATGTAGAGCATGTGTGGATCATCGCTAGAGGAATACTACACTTGGATTATGCGACACAATGACAGATCACATTAGATTGTGACCAGAAACATCAACAAAAAAATAATTCTATTAAAGTAATTATTTTATTTTAATTAAATTAATTATAACCAACATATGATGATCCTCTCTATGGTTCCATGACTTCCCTCTTTCCTTTTTGTTCTTCGTTCTATTATGAATATTCAACATTTTATCATTGTGATGGATCTCAGATTTATTGTTGTTAATGGTAAAATTAAAGTTGGGTACCCCCTCCACGTGCTTCTTCTATGACCAAAACCTACAATAACATATGCAGGAAATGAGAAAGTGTTATCTATAACAAATTAAAAAGAGACTATTGTGAATCTTATTTATATATATATGAGACTTATTGGTTTCAATGGTGAAATATTTATAAAATTGAGGATATATGAGTTGAATGAAGAATCCATCCAAGGTGTTATGATATTGAAGGATATCATATAATTTACTAGATAGTCTATTTGAAGTGTTTTAGAAGGATTAGATATGTTTATTGATGTCCAAAAATTGATTTCAAGATGATTGAAATTTATTTTAAGAAAATATATATGTATTTTGATGAAGTTAAATAATTTTAAAAGGAAACAATCCTACGACAAGGCTCGTGTATGATTTTTTTATTCCATGTATGATAAATTTATCTATATGTGAGTGAAAAATAAAAATGTTAAATATCATATGTGTATTTATTTTTGGATCCTTATGTAATATTTAATAAGTCCATATGATTTTTTGATTTGGTGTGTGACAAATCATCTATACCAATGATGCTTGAAGGAAAAAATCGATAAAAGTATTTATTTTATGCACTGGAGGTTTAAGGATCCCATAAGATAATTTATCATATTATTCTGAGATACTTGAGATGCCCCTAGAATATTTCATCTATGTATAGTACTTACAAAGATTTACTTTGTGATATTTCAAGAACTCTATATTGAAACATGCGTGGGATAAAATTAAATAAGATATATTCAAACTTGAATATTTTGATAAAAGGAGATATAAATATGATGATGTAAGTGCAATGTTCTTCATGGATAAAACATCATGATCAAACACATGATCATGATTCTTGCTGAAATCAAAGGAGTTCAAGCTATAGGATAATTCTAGAGTGCATAGAGGAGTCTGACACAATATAATGAGATGTCATGTCACCGTGTCCATGTGGAAATATCAAGTGAACTAAAAGGAATGTATTTCATGGAGAATTTTAATTTAGATAAATAATATGGTCTTCATCAAGATGTTTAGGATGTTTTAATGATGATTTGACTTAGGGTTTACAAGCTTTAAATGAGTTGTTCCATGTCATTGAGATTCAAGGTTATTTCCATAACAATTATGGAAACACTATTCACATAATGGTTGGTGGAAATAAAAGGAATGGAAATATATATAATAAAGATAATTGGTTGAGTATTTTTGGGGTGAGAGAGAGAAGAAATTGATTCATATCAATATCAAAAAATATGATCTGAGAGAATCCATGCAATATTGTTTTACAAGTAGAAGAATAATTAAATTAGAAGAGTCCAAGTGGAGGTTTATATATTCTTCAGTGATATTTCTTCAATGAGGTGGTGTATATTATATTGATAGGAAATTGTAACAAGTTAGTGTCGATGGTTATACAAGATCAAGGTAATTCCCTTTCTTAAGTTCCTTTTGATAATTATAAGGTAACTGCATTCATGGCATAATAACCACAACAAACTACGAATATAGTCATACATAAGGAGATTAACCTCATTAAAAATTCTTGTGTGTATTTATATATAGCATTAGTGATGAATTTGAGAGAGAGTTGCTGAAGAAGTATAAGGTTTGAAAGGATTTTCTTTGGTATACACACTCATTCACCCCACTCCCTTTGATGTGTGTTACCCTTCATGTGATCCAACAAAAATAATATTTGATTTCACTTGTTGTAAAAAGAACCCAACTTTTGGATCACCTTCTAAAACCTCACTTATAGAACAAGGTCAGATGATATAAAACTGGAAGCACCCAATTGTAATGTCTAGATAAGGTATCTAAGCTCTAAAATATCATGTTGAACCACACTGATCACCTAAAAAACTTATGAAACAGACATAAGTGGAAGAATAAAATGACTCAAACATAACATGAAACAAAGTAGAGGATTTATCTGGTTTAGAACTTATTATTAAATGGTATAAACACTTCTTCTCTTTATTACTAATGGAGGATAACGATTGAATGATTTTGATATAGTGAACAAGTGATACCACTCTCCTATCTATAAAATATTCTGATGATAGATACAATGACCCCACCATCTTATATTCATATATGATCCCTAACAACTTCCAATTTATAAGGAATTAACTTTATCTTATTAAATCTATTAGATAATAGACCACCTTAACTTTCCAAACCTAGTGATCAGTGCAAGATAACTGGTAAACCTTATATAACCCTCATGAATAATCATATGAAACCTTTTAAAACTATCAAAAAAATAATACTCAAGTCCTTTATATTTATTTATAAATGATCTAAATATCATTCTACACTTTATCATGGTACAAGTTTATTAGGAATTTCCACCTACTCCAGTTTCTGTTTCCGCTAGTTCTACTTATAGAATTCCAAGTTACACTGCCCATGCCTTCATATAGCTCCAAAAACATAATTTTAGAATCACAACACCTACAATTATGTTGACATATCTAGAAAAAAATATCACATCAACCTAACATGGACTTATAGTTATGGGATGATTAAAAATTATTTTAACCTAAAACTTTTCATTTCTTAATGATGGATATATGAGTAGGTGCTATATTGAACCACCAGAATATGTGTCACTTGTACGGATGTGATGTAAACAATAGTTAAATAAATTATGCTTTCTCACCAAATGGATTATTTAGAACTCAGTGACACAATAAGTAGATATTATTATTATTATTTGTGGGTATATCACATTGTTCATGAACTTATGTATTGTGGATTTATTTTGGGGTACCGTTGGTGGTTGCCTACTAAGTATATTTCTTACACCTTTCATGTGCACCATATTGGGTGTACAAATTTTATGATCAGGGATATAGGTAAAGGGAAGGGACTATGGATTGATGGAAGATCCGGTTAGATGGATGGAGTGGGAGACAAGATTAGGCAGAGACTCGGACCCAAATTGCTTTATAACACCATTATTTTATTATTTTTGGAAAACATAGCTTATAATTCACCCATCAGTAGATCCTATTTCTATATATATATGCCTTTCATAACACTATATGGGTTCATGTTATATTATAGCATGGGATATTGATTATGGGTGGCTTATATATGTAATATTCATATTGTATTGGTACTATGGATGATAGTTTATCTTTATTTATACTATTATTAGTGGTTTTATGATATATTTTATAGTATACCCATGATATCGATTGACCCTTATCACTAGTTAGTAGCCTCTGGAACATAATGAGTTGTGTTTGGGATAATGTGGCACCCTCAGATCAACATTGTCCTGGAGGATTGAATTGTGGAGATGCTAAAATGTGTGTATATGAGTCTTTGTGTGTGTGGGTGGGAGTGTTGCAACTGTGTGTGTGTGATCTCTTTCACACACATGTATGTGTTCTTGAATATATGTATAAATTTGTGTGTTTTATGTGTATTTTCATGTGTGTTTATTAATAAAATATATTTTTATGAATTTTTGATATATTTGGATATAATGGATAAGCAAAGGATATTGATCAATCGATCGATATGAGAATATTTAAATGACAGTATCCATAAAATTTATATTATATCACTTGTATTTACTAAAAAATATTTAATTCCATTATGTTAAATATGGTCTGTTAAAGTGTTTTATAGTATAAGATCAAAAAGATCCTCTAGTTTATCATATAATTGATCAAATATTTTAGAATTGGCATAAAAATAGGGAGACAAGACATCTAATCAACCATATACATGATTATAATGATATTAATTTATCCCTTAATATTTATAAAAAACTAAAGTGAAACTAATTTTCGTTATAGGAAATCCACTATGATCAAAGATAGACTTGAATATTGTCCAAAATCTCTTAAAAAGTTAAAAATAGATTTAAAGAATCCTTTATATAGTGGTTTTATCAGTTTTAATAAATTTTTGGTAGTATTGATTTTGTATAACATAGATTCAAATAATGGGTGGGGTGATACAAGTTTCATTGAGTTGCTTTCACTTTTAAAAGTGATGTTTCCAAAGGGAAATACACATCTAAGAAAAACATATGATGCCAAAAAATATTAAACTCTTTAGATTTAGTTATAAAAATATACATTTTTGTATAAATTATTTCATTTTATTTATCAATGAAAATTCATTATTAATTATTTATTATAAATGTGCTTCATCATGATAAGAGAATGGAAACATTTTGTAGAAGAAATTATGGTAATTTCCCACTGTACCTAGATATAGATGATTGTATAGTAATGTTAATGATTCCAAAAAATTAAAATGGAATGTGAATTGTATAATTAAATATAGAAAACCTTGATAACCACCTGATTATCCTCATTGGAAGAAGATTGATTTTCAGTATCCTGAATGTTCACAGGAATATAAAACATACACCTTATATTTTTCATTGGTAGAATGAATAACAATGGGATTCAAAGTACTATTCATAGTACATTTCCAAAGATTCCAATAATTTATAACCATCCTCCATAATTATGCATGAAACACTAATAAGTGGCATTTTTATGCTACTTTTATAAAAAAACAACTATAAATGATATTGATATATGTGTAGCTCCTTTAATTGAATATTTTAGGATACTATGGGTGTTGAAGTGTATTATGAACACAAAAGTTTTTGGTTTATAGTTTTTTTTGTTTGTCATAATAAATTATTTTCCATCTTATATTTATTTTCTAGGATATAGAAAAAATTGGAAACTAGGATTCCATATTTTTTAAAAGAGAACATATTTGATAAGGTTGGAACATGGAATGAAGTATGAATATTTGGGGAATTAAAAATGGTTACATAAAAATCTTCATTTTCATAAGAAAATATTTTTATGGTAACTCAAAAGAAATTCAGTAACCTATAAACTAAACCGGTGAGAAACCATTTAAAAAGGTTAAAATTTTGAATTTTGATATTGGAAAACTTTTTTATAATAAAACATACGCTATGTTATTCGAACAAAAGGTCTTTTTTAATTGAACAAAAATTTTGGAATACATTTCATATGATACATTTTATTGATGTAATGTGTATTGAAAATAATATATATGATAGAATTACTGGTACACTACTTCAAATTCCAAAAAAAATTAAAGACAACTCCAATGTAAGGATATATATTGTTTCCTTGAGAGTAAAAGAACACATGACACCTTTAGAAAAATAATCTATACATTTTTTTCATCCATAAAATCATTGATTATTTATAAGGGAGTGAAATTTTATGATTTTTTTGTAGTTAATTTTCCAAAGGGATGCTCTTTAAATATTAAAAACCTTTTTTCAATAAAATTCTTTAAGATAAAGGTTATAAAATCACATGATCATCATATGTTGATAGGGAATTTTTTTCAGTAGCTAAAAAATATATATTTCCATGTAGGGTTTAACACACAATCAAAAAATTGTGCTAGTTATTTAAGTATATATTTATTAAGATGATTGATCTAGTAAAATTACCAATTTTTAAAGTTTAAATTGTAGGAAAATTATTTAAGTTATAAATGTATTTTTTACATTTTTTATTATAAATATTGATTCAAATAACTATTCTATTGGTTACATAGGTAAACATGTGAGGTAATATTTATTTAATATGGTCTTATCCAATTTATAATTACATGAAAATATTAAAATGGTGTGTGAAAAAATAAATCTAACCCAAGGGTTTCATCATTGAGTATTCAAATAATAGGTGGTTGAATTTTTTAGTAGGTATCTTAAAAATGATAATAATTTTGGGGTTCCAATAACTCGACATATAGGAAGGGAATGTGGTGAAGTGATAATGGAGAAAATAAAATTATTGTATCATTTTTGTGGTTGTAAAAAACAAATCTATATAATCTACACAATTCACAATATATTCAAGAGTATGCATGTAATCATATGATGCATCTCAATAACTAGAATCCCAATAGAGTTGGAATTTGGATCACAAAGTAAAAGAATAAACAATTTATTGATTTGTTGAAATGACATATATGTGACATGTAAACGTTTGATCAAGATTCAGTTTCTGAATGGGTAATATAGTTGTAAAGATATATAATAATATAAGTGAATTATTACATGAGTTTCATCATTAATGCATTTTTATTAAAAACTAAAGTTTTATATGATCATTGTTCACTACAAAATAGTATTTTGAATCCTTTGGTATATTCAATATATATATCTAGCGAAAACAGTTAGAAAAAAATGTATGGAAAAAATTCATAATTTTAGGGAATTAAAGAAATTTGGGAATTGAATTATGTGATATTTATCATATCGGTGTTTGGTTGAAAGTAGGTTGACAATAAAAATGGAGTTTTAATAGATGATTTGGGATTTATATGAGTTAATATTAAAATGGAAGGGTATAAAAATTAACTTTTAATTTTTGTATCATTGACTCAATAATTTTTCTATGTTTATGATACTGATACTATGAATTGGTCAATTTTTTTATTATAAAATGAGATCGATGAGGGAGTAAATGATTCTCAAAATGAAAATGATCCATTTTCCAGTATTTCTATTAAAAATGATTATGATGAATTCTATATAATAAATGATAACAATTATGGAATTTATATTTCAAAGTGGGGGATAACTTTTCAAGGGAAAAAATAAGGGAAAGGTATAAGTGATAAAATCAGTGAAAGAAAATAATAAGATAAGGAAAATAAAAAAGAAAAACAGAATAATTGTTCTATCATTAAGAAGGTAAATTATTTTTTATTTCATTATTTCATTTAATTTTATTATTTTATATAATATCTTTATTACATAGATTTTATTATTATATATAATTTTTTATTAATGTAATTTTTTCTTTCATATATGTTTTTTGACACATATAATATCATTTAGTATTTTGGTTGAAAATATATTTTAAAAACCTAGTATATATAATATTCCTTTACTAAATTTTTTATATATTATTGTTAGGCTTCTATGAGAAGTGTTATTTAGAAGAGGAATTATATCTTCTATAAGAATTGTTTCTAGAGGACATATTATGAAACTAGATAGAAGAATATTTAATGGTACCGAGGTAGTTCTGGAAGTGAAATATAAAGTGGAAGTAGAATCTGAAGCAGAAGTGGAAGCTAGAGAAACCAACAGTGGCAGCATGATTACTGGAACTGGATGATGAAGTGTGGAATGAGCTCTATATTTGAATGTGTTATCATTATAGGTCAAATTTAATAGGTTTTAGATGATTATATGTAGTCTAGGTAATATCATAGGTCCTATATAAATGAGAATTAATGAGTTTATAGTGTGAATTATCAATAATTTTTATAAAAAAAACAAAAGAGGGGTTGTTTTAAAAACATTTCTAAGTCAAACAACTTAATTAAATTGTTTAATAGTTGATAACACAAGTGTATTTTGAAAAATATAATAAAAGTATGAGATCATTTTTAAGTTACTACACTCATTGAAAATTTCCTTTTTCTTAATTGATTATTAGGGGGTTTTTAATCCTTTGGTTGAGGGTTAACCAAGATCTTGGTTACCCATATATCCTCAAAAATGATGCACATAGGACTAAACCTTAATATAAAAATCATTTATTCAAGTTCCAAATTATATTCCTAATTTAAGGTTTTTAAAAGAAATCCTAAACCATAAATATTTGGAAAATAATATAATTATTGTGTAGTCCAATCAGAACAACACAAGTCACACACATAAAATTACACCCTGATCATTTATGAAATTATAAGTGTTTCAATTAAATGAATAAAAATAGGTAAATATAAATATAAAACAACAATTTAAAACCAAAAAATACACCAAAACAATAGATAATTATGTTTCAGGACTCCCTATCTAAGTGTGTATCTCCCTTACAATGATCACACACCATTTAGCCAGCCATTGTGAGGTGTAAGATCATGTGGAACTCTAACTTCATCATTTATCTCTCTATGAGTATAGGATACTCTTGAACATAAAAAGGGATGAGAATAATATTTAGACTCTTAAAATCAATAGAAAATTTTCCCCTTTTCAAACATACAAATGGGGTGCCCAATTTTCCAATTTATAGAAATGTGGAAGGGGGTTTTGGGCACCCTGAATTTTGAAAAGAAATTATATCATGCATTTTGGGTAAAACAAAGTTTTATCTTACTTATTAAAAAACTAAAAAAATACACACCTCTTGACTATCTCTATATAAAATTTATAATCAATTGGAGGATTATAGTTAGAGATATTTTCTAATTAGAAGAGTGACCCTAAGACATTGAATAGTAAATATTCTATCTAATTTATTAGAATTTTGGTTCTTGAAAGGGATGAATTTGAATCCATGTTCTTCTAGTGAATTTCAACCAACATTTTTTTCATTCACCAACTTTGTTTTATACTAATTTAAATTATAGATTAGTTGAAGTTTTTATTTTACTCCACACATGTGTTTCGGCCCTCGCACAATTTTCCCCATTATGTTTGAATTTCATTGTGGACTCTCCAAATAACCTCCACCTATCATTTAAACATTAAAACAAGTAAAATTTACCCTTTTAAAAAAATTGAACACTAAAAATTTTAATCAAATTATAAGTTAAATTGATTATTATATTTTTAATTTTTGTAAAAATATAGTTCAAAACCATTTTATCAGGGTGTAATAAAATAGTGAATCATGTTGTGATCAATCTTGCATAGGAATAACTCTAACGGAATTGCATAAAAATATATAAGTGGTTCTAAAAGGATATATAAAATTATTTAAGTGATCTATGTAAGGATAATCAATATTCTTGCAATGATCTCTAGGTTTGGAAGTTTAATGTGGTGTATTAGCCAATGGTTATGCCAGAATAGAGGTCCACCTATATAGATTAGAAGTTAGTGGATATTGGATGTATAGATTGGATGGTGGTGGAATCATATCTGATGGTGGTAATCTTCTATAAATAAGAGAGTGGGATCATTTATTTAGGTTTGATCTTGTAAAGACCCATAATTTCTATGGAATTTGTTTTTTCTTAAATTCATGGGATTTTTAAGAGTCTTTGAAAATTTACAGTGCTTGATTCTGAGGCCCAGTGTTCCAGGAATCAATTTCTGAAGTTTTTCTCGGGTACATTCAGTAAACGTGCGAGCGGGATTTTTATAAGTTTTGAACCGGTGCTCGGAATTGAAATATGAGGGCACCGTTGAGCTTGCAGTGTCAGTGATTGCTTAGTGAGACCTTCATCGCAGTTGCATTCTTGCGAGAATGGAAGTTAGTTTTTAGAGTTTTTAAGAATAAAGTTAAATAAAAATAAGTCTGGATTATTTTTATTTTGGCGGTTAAAATCTCCAAGTGGAGGTTGGATGTGGGGGCCACCACACCATAACCTCCCATGAAAGTTTATGGAGGTGGGGCCAACCTACACATAACCTCCCTTGGGAGGATAATTAATGTGGGGACCACACGAGATTTAACCCCTTGTAACTCTTGGACTTCCCCCATATTTGTACCAACCCTCTCTTCATTTATTTCTAACTCTCCCCTCCCCTATTCAAATTTTTAATCCATTCCACCGCAATTAATTAAATGAGTAGTCTCATTTAATTAAACATGACTCTTTGTGTTGTTGTGCCAACAAATAATAGACATTTCCTCTATTATTTTTGGTTAGAAAATTAGTAGAGCTTGGAGAACCCTTGGAGAAAGCTCTCAACGGAGAACTATTCTTCCAAAAAAGAATGTGAAGAATGTGAAGAATTCGAAGAACATCGTCAAATAGCTTCTTCCTTCTTCAACTGGATCAAAGGAAGGAGCTGACCATGAAGAACGCCAACGACGCTTCTTCCTCGGTCTCCTACCCCGGACGCTTCCCGACGTCGAAGAATCAGTGCCGCCATCCTGTGACTTCGTCAATGATCAACGACAAGAGAGGTAGGGGTTTGAGTTGTTTGGTTTTCGTTCTACTTCATACAATATTTTGGAATATGTTATGCTGACTGTTAACAATATAACAAGGAGGGTTCGGACCACTCGAACATGGCCCGACCCTCCCCCCTTTGATCTTGTTTGTTGTTGATGATGGAAGCAGAGAACGGTGGCTGGCGTCAGGCCGGCAGCAAAGAAACCAGCACCGCTGGACTGCTGGGTCACTAGAAAGGCACGACACCATCGTGTCGTGCGAATGAAATACGGGTCACGGCGAAGGTGGCGCGACGCCGTCGCGCCGCGCGGTAGAGCAGGGGGCCGCGACGGAGGTGGTGTGGCGTCGTCGTGTCGCGCGGTGGAGATGAGCTGTGGCCAGGGCAGGCCACGGCGGAGAAGCTGGGTGCGGCGCTGTCGCGCCGCGCCGGAGAAGGATCGTGGCCTTAGGCCGCAGAGGACAGGGGAAGGCGGCTGGCTGAGCCGGCCGCTGGTGCACGCTACAAGCGGGACCCAAAGGTTCCCGTGGTTACCTGAACTGGCACTAGCCACCATTTCTGTTAGGGACAACAGGGGGCGGCAACCCCCCCCCCCCCCCCCAACCCCCACGGTGTGGCCGGCCGGGCCACGCGGCCAGCCAGCCAAAATGGGCCACCCATTTAGACTGGGTGGGACTCAAGGACCGGGTCGGACCCTGGTCCAGACCCGGGTCAGGTCGGGTCGGTCCGACTGGGTCGGACCGGACCCAGACCCGTCAGACTTGAATACACTTATTCATCCATAACTCGGGATATGGGTGTCCTATCAACAAACTGTCTACAACAATGGAAAGATTAGATAGAGACAGTTACTTTGGAATACCCCACTTGATGTTTGGACATAGTTGCGGTATAGTCGGGTTGGTTTGAACCTAAAATCCAACTGGGCCCCTGGAACAGAAATACCAATAACTCATAGACCAGGCGTCCGATGGACGCGGCGTCTATTGCATTGAGACCTATATGACGTGGTGGTCCTTTGAGATACTTCCATGAGAGACTTCATGACACTTGGAGTATCGAATAGTAGCTCATGGAGTGGATCCTCCTGGAGACAGGCAGAAAGAGTGAAGAGACCTAGTAGCTGACAGACCTGACAATTGCTTGACTGATTCGACTCAGAGTGATTTGAATAGCCCAGTGGGGAGCGCCTGGTACTTGGCGGCAGACCCATAGCGGGGTAGCACCTGGTAGTTGGCGGCAGACTTGTGGTACTCGACAAGAGGAGGGCCTCTGCAGGCTATTAGGGGGAGTGCCTGGTATTTGGCGGTAGACCCACAATGGAGTAGCGCCTGGTAGTTGGCAGCAGTGTAATGCCCCGACCCCAGTTACCCAGAGTCGGTACATTATTGCGTAACATTGCCATGATCACAAAGATCAATTCTCGAAATACCGATTAGTTTAGTAGCCTTGAAAACACTAGATACATTCATAAGTCTTAAATTACATCGTAAAGTAAAACAAAACTACAAAAACATCTTGTCTTTTATCCCCTCATACTATCCCTGCAGGTCATTTATAATATACTTCTTCACATCCTGGAAAAATTAAAACATTGGAAGGGGTGAGCTCAGATTCTCAGTAAGGATAACAATATAGAGGAAGCTTTCATAAATAAACATAAACATTTAAGGCAATGTATGACTAAAACAAAAGCCTTTTAAACTTGAACTTCAACATAATATGGAAAAAGTAAAATGTGATAATGCCATTTACTTATTCACATGGATATTCTACTGGTCTAATAATCACATGAAATATCAATAACCACTTTCATAATGATGGAATTCATAATGCCAAACTATCATAACCACATAGCCAAGGCCTCGTGCCAAGACTACAAATAATTGTTTGTCAAGGCCTCGTGCCAAGACACTAGTTTGTCTCATGAGACCTGCTGATGTATCGAGGAGCTATAGCGAGCTCCACCCTTCACTTATTAAGTCCAATGCATTCCTCATATGAATAGGTTTAAACATATCATAAACCATAACGTAATCGTATCACATAAAACATGCATAAAGGAAACATAACATTTCCACATTTCAATCACAAGATATCAATAAAACACATTGATATAATAAAAACACTTTCAAAATCATTTTCAATACCAAAATAAAATAAAATTAAAACTTTGTATTTATTTTTCATTTAAAAAAAAGTTATGGCTTGTAGATGAAGCCGAGACTCAAATAATGGTCACGGCGGCGGAAAAGTCGTTGTTGCCTCATACGCAAGACAAAACATTTATTTTGTCATTTAGTAAAAATGATTTGTATAAAAAGATTCCTTTTTGAATAAAAGTAAAAGTCAAAGGGTTTTATACACCGTATAAAGGAAAGTTGTGTATAAAACAAAATATGCCTCAATGAAAGGAGATTGAGACGAAGTACCTTAAAAAGATCATTTTTTTAATAAAAAGGAACTATTATGTGTATTCACTATAATTACACATAAAGAAAGTACAAATACAAGATAGGACATAATAATATCATGACATAATTTGAAAGTAGGAGATTAACCCAAAGAATGGAAATTGGGTTAAGAAGTTCCCTTACCTCGTGTCCGACTTGACTCGATCGTTCGTTAATCTCCTGAATAATAAACTAGAGTTAATTTATACTTTCTTAAGAACCTTTTTCATTTTCATTATTCCTTTTATATCACTTATTACCATATTATGAACATTATGTAATTGTTTATGTTAATAACGGTCATTTTGTCGATCTTTCGTACTTGAGTAAAAAATAAACTTCTTATAATTACAAGTTGTATTTGTGGTAGAATATCCATTATATCCAGAATTATATTCATGATGTAGATATCATATATATCAGATATATCCAGTATATATATTCATTCATAATATTACATAACATTTAGAGGAAAGAAATGAAATGCACCGTTCATGGAGACGGTAAGCTGTACGTACGCATTAACGCTACTTTCATTTCTATTTAGTATTTAATGGAATGAAATCATAATGATATAAAGTTATATTATACTTACAGTATAATATCATATATAATATCATTTAATCCATCCTTTATACATCCCACATATGGTATTAACGATTCAAATCACTTTGAGGGGGCGGTAGTCTGCACTTCCTAAAATAAAATTATCGCGTTTACCCATAATGGAAATCATAAAGGTATGACATAAATGAAAAACACAGAATCATAAGGAAGACAAAAACATAATATATATCATATATAAAAAATAGTGTCCTCATAATGGCCACCATTAGAGGTGTTAAAAGAATATTGAACAATCATCGTTTCGTGAGGCAGAAATTCGCCATCCACAGAAACAGTATGTTCTTTAACCATTAGATGTAGGTGTGTCTAAGTGTAGATCTAATCCTTCTTATAAAAACATCCTTTTATATTTAGGATACTTTTGTTGTTACAAAAGAAATTAATAAAAAGAGTTTAGGGGGTTGGAGAAGCAAAATAAAACAAAATAACATAAGAGAAGACATTACCTTAAAATCGGATAACTCTTTTTTGATTTGAGCCAAAGGCTTCCTTGGGAAGAGTTATGACCAAAGTGAGGCTTCTAGGAGTAATATAGGGAAGTTGGGAGAGTATTTGGGCATAGGTTGGCTGATTCAAATGGCTTGAAGGTGTGAATAAGGTGGTAGAGGTGGGGGCCTTTTATAAGAGGAGAGAAGGGGCACTCTCGGAAAGATTGAAATGTTACTTTGTTATGAAATGATTTTCGGGTTATAAAGGCCCCAAAATGATATCTTTCAAGGCTAAGGTGATAACGGTTTGAAATATACTCATCCAATAGGTTTTTGACAAGTGTAAGCCTTATATTTTACATTATCTTTTCATTTTATTTAAATAGTTAATTAATGAGGTAATCGCTGCATCATGATTGTGTCATAAATATTTTAATTTATTTAATGTCTAAAAATTATAAAAATAATATCATGATTTAGGAAATAGTTTTATCTTAATAATTAATATTTATAGTAAAAAATATGACTTGTATAACCCCATTTAAAAATTGTTTTAGTAAAAGAACTCATGTTTGTGACATTTTTATTTTAACAATAAATAAAAAGTTTTTAATGTGATTTTCCTACCAAAGTGGCTCCATGGGGTCCCCAAGTTGACCCATGGATTTTCTTGGTCGTCCATGACTCATCCAATAGGGTTAGGACAAGTTTAAAGGTATTTTCATATTTTTATAATATCATTTTTACCTTAAATTTCACTAATTATCTTTAATCGCGATTAATTAAACTTAAAAGTTACTATTCACAAAAAATTATTTTAATCCCATTGAACCACATTTTACTTCTTAATGACAACCATGTTTGTCAGATTTTTGAAAATCAAATCACAGAATTGGTAATGTTTCATTTAAACAAGAAATCAGTTTTTTAACTACCACTTAGTGGTTTCACTATTCATCAAAAATTGAAGTTTTTCAGAACAATGCCAAAATTTCACCCTAAGCTATAATTGATATTCCGAATTAAAAAATGATGTTTATTTTAAAAAATTTCAAACATATAAGTTGAATTAATTAATTTTATAATTAATTCCCGCTGTCACAACAAATAGCGTGTTTTTAAGAAACAATATATATCAAAAGATTGACAATTGTTTATGTCCAATTTCAAAGTGAAATTATTTATAATGAACACCATTGGATAAAACGGTAAAAATATATTCTAATTATACTTTAAAACCACTCAATAGTGTAATTTTTCAGTATAAATTATTTTTGATTAAAAAAGTTGTTTTAAGTATTTTTCACTATTCATAAAAAAATGGAAGTTCTTAGAAAATTACAAAAAATTCAACTTAGGATAATTTCGATATTACAAATACAAAAATAAAGTCCATTTTGAAATATAAAATTTCTATAATTTTAAAAAGTGGGTATTACTATTCATAACGGCTACTTTGATTAGTCGCGGTGTGTTAGAACTCGAAGTTGTGTACAATGCAAGCTATTGCATTATTGAAAGAGAAGTGTATCGTGGAAGATCGGGGTGTTACATTCTCCCCTCTTAAATAAATTGCGTCCTCACAATTTGATATTTTATTTGAAAATAAAATGTTGAAAATAGAAAATACCTTTGTGGAAAACCCACATCGGAAATAAGGTTAATAAAATTTAGCCTTAATAAGATGGAAATGGAAATGAAAAAGCCACCACCAAATTATGATCTCGATAAGGAGAACATTGGTGGCAATTAGAGACATATAATTGGAGGAAAAACATAAATATTTGTAGGTAGTGATTGAGGTCATCAATCACAAACAAGTGTAAAATTGAGGGCCTCAAAGCCTTCAATCTATGTTGATTTAAAATATTATCAGTTCAAAAAGACATAAGGTATTAGGATAACACATTTTTTTGTTTTAATATCCCTTTACCAAAGTTTAAGAATTAATTTATTCATAGAATAAGAGAGAGGTATATATATATATATGCTTGACAAGTAGATCTTCAACCTTCAACTAATTTCTACCACAAACTCATCTTTCACTCCAAATGGTAACAGAACTCAAAAATATTCTATTTATCCTAATTGTATAAGGTTCCAAATATTACCACATACCATTTAGATTAGGAAAATTATTTTGTAATAACCAGGGACTTCCTGTAGGCTAGTGGTAGGTAATAAAGGCTTGTCACACTATGGTTGTGGGTTCGATTCCTGCAGCTTTGTCCGACGTGATGAGTTATCCCCCAACCTACAGGTTGTCCTTTTCCTAAAAGTATAGTATTATAATATTCCAAAAGTAATCTTCAGAAATGTTTTAACCTTAAACAATACTATCCAAGGTTCAACTTAATCCATTCCATCCTTTATAGTTATCCAAAATACCTCTACCCAGACTTTCTCTAAAAGGTCTCTAAATTCCAAAATCAATTGTAACATCAGATTCCCCAAACATAGTAAATTTTATCTTATTGTCACATACTAAAATTATGATTACCTTAATCATATTAAGACCTTAATGAAACAACAATTACTGCAGTACAATCCTTATATATATCAAATTATCCTTATAATGAGAATATAATCCTTGAGTCCAAAGGTACCAATACATTAATTATTCCACTTCAACTGTAGTAACAACATAAGATTGTCCTTGATCCCTTGGCCTTTTCTGAGGTTAGTTTCCCTGATGCTTAGAACATTAATTTTCATAATGCCCGGTTTCCCTTCAATTGTAGCATTCAACATTGATAGCCTCTTTCTTTCTCTTTCAATCACGATCCTGGTGACCTTTTTCTCCACATTTATAACAAACTCCCATTCTATTTAGGTAAGTACTGGGGTGATTCTTCCCACAATTATCACATAATGGAAAATCTTTCTTTCCGTTTTTTCCTTTATCTGTCTCTTGTTCCACCGTTCTCTTCTTCTCTTGCTTTACTTTGTTGTCATAAGACTTAGATAATTCCTTTTCTGTCTTGATAGAACATGAGACAATATCTTCATACGATGAGAAGGATTGTGATACTAAATTTTGACGAAGAAATGGTTTTAACCCATCAATGAAACAATCAATCTTACTTCTTGGGTTACATATATAATCTGCAGCATACCTCGTTATCCTTGTAAAGTTGGCCTCATACTTTGCGACATTCTCATCCTCCTTTTGTCTTAGACTCAGAAATTGCCTTTCCATATATTCTTGATGGTCATGAGGAAAGTATTTTTCTAAGAAAATATCTTTGAACTCTCTCCATTCCATACTTGATACTTCTTCATCTTCCTTTGTATTTTGAATCAATAACCACTATTGATCGGCATCTCCAGTTTGGCGGTAAACTGCCATGATAACCTTCTCCCTTTCGCTACTCCCCAAGGTGTGGAATATTTTCTCTAAGGAGTTTATCCATTGCTCAGCTACTAATGGATTTTCACCCCCATTAAATGTTGGTGGTTGTTTCCTCATGAAGTGGTCTAACATTGATCCTCCACGTTGCGGATCAGGGTGCTCCGTACGAGTAAGGCTATTATTCATAACCTGAGTGAGTTGTCCCAGTATGGTGATAAGTTGATCAGCACCAGTTGTATCTCCAGCTCCACAATAATTATCTTGAGTAGGAGGACAATCCCTACATGGAGTACGTGCATTGATACAGTTTCCATTCCTTCCAATAGGTGCCATTTCTAAACAATAGAATAAACTAGATTAGTTTATGAATCAAAATATATAATTACAAACTTTCAAAACACTTAACATAAATTAAACTATTTATGGATATAATCCATAATCATAAAAATGTTTTCTTTGAGGAAGTATATACTCATAACCCTTTATAGTGGTTTGTAAAGAAAATGAGAATTATCCAAAGCATATCCCCCGGGAGTGTCATAACCAAGAGTGCAGCAAGGCCCGTTTTCGTGCACCAGTTCTCGTTCGAGTCTAGCTCAAAGAGGTGTTTTCGGGTTTTACCCTAAGGTACATCTGTTCTAGAGCCGCCTCTACCTGCTCGTATCCAGATAGGGATGTATTGATCGGAAAACTCACAAAATATCTGTAATACCAAAATTCTATGAAGTTCTTCTATACTAATCCTCAAAGTCTATCTTAGGGCTATGTTCTCTAATCAGAGTTTATCTAAATCTAGCTTCCAAGGTTAGTACTAAACTCCCTCTGATACCAACTGTAATTCCCCGACCCCAGTTACCCAGAGTCGGTGCATTATTGCGTAACATTGGCATCATCACAAAGATCAAGTCTCGAAATTCCGATTAGTTTAGTAGCCTTGAAAACACTAGATACATTCATAAGTCTTACATTACATCATAAAGTAAAAAAAACTACAAAAACATCGTGTCTTCATATCCCCTCATACTGTCCCTGCAGGTCATTTATAATATACTTCTTCACATCCTGGAAAAATTAAAACATTGGAAGGGGTGAGCTCAGATGCTCAGTAAGGATAACAATATAGCGGAAGCTTTCATAAATAAACATAAACATTTAAGGCAATGTATTACTAAAACAAAAGCCTTTTAAACTTTAACTTCAACATAATATGGAAAAAGTAAAATGAGATAATGCCATTTACTTATTCACATAGATATTCTATTGGTCTAATAATCACATGCAATATCAATAACCACTTTCATAATGATGGAATGCATAATTCCAGACTATCATAACCACGTATCCAAGGGCTTGTGCCAAGACTAAAAATAATTTTTTGTCAAGGCCTCGTGCCAAGACACTAGTTTGTCTCATGAGACCTGCTGATGCATCGAGGAGCTATAGCGGGCTCCACCCGTCACTTATTAAGTCCAATGCATTCCTCATATGAACAGTTTTAAACATATCATAAACCATAATGTAATCGTATCACATAAAAAATGCATAAAGGAAACATAACATTTCAACATTTCAATCACAGGATATCAATACAACAAATTGATATAATAAAAACACTTTCAAAACCATTTTCAATACCAAAATAAAAGAAAATTAAAACTTTATATTTATTTTTCATTTAAAAAAAAGTTATGGCTTGTAGAGGAAGCCGAGACTCAAATAATGGTCACGACGGCGGAGAAGTCATTGTCGCCACATACGCAAGAAAAAACATTCCTTTTGTCATTTAGTAAAAATTATTTGTATAAAAAGATTCCTTTTTGAATAAAAGTAAAAGTCAAAGGGTTTTATACACCGTATAAAGGAATGTTGTGTATAAAACAAAATTTGCCTTAATGAAAGGAGATTGAGATGAAGTCCCATACAAAGATCATTTTTTTAAATAAAAAGGATCTATTATGTGTATTCACTATAATTACACATAAATAAAGTAAAAATACAAGATATGACATAATAATATCATGACATAATTTTAAAGTAGGAGATTTACCCAAAGAATGGAAATTGGGTTAAGAAGTTCCCTTACCTCGTGTCCGACTTGACTCTATCATTATTTAATCTCATGAATAATAAAATAGAGTTAATTTATACTTTCTTAAGAACCTTTTTCATTTTCATTATTCCTTTTATATCACTTATTACCATATTATTAACATTATGTAATTATTTAAGTTAATAACGGTCATTTTGTCGATCTTTGGCACTTGAGTCAAAAATAAACTTCTTATAATTAAAAGTTGTATTTGTGGTAGAATATCCATTATCTCCAGAATTATATTCATGATTTAGATATCATATATATCATATATATCCAGTATATACATTCATTCATAATATTACGTAACATTTAGAGGTAAGAAATGAAATGCACCGTTCATGGAGACGGTAAGTTGTACGTACGCATGAACGCTACATTCATTTATATTTCGTATTTAATGGAATGAAATCATAATGATATAAAGTTATATTATAATTACAGTATAATATCATATATAATATCATTTAATCCATCCTTTATACATCCCACATATTGTATTAATGATTCAATTCACTTTGAGGGGGCGGTAGTCCTCACTTCCTAAAATGAAATTATCACGTTTACCCATAATGGAAATCATAAAGGTATGCCATAAATGAAAAATACAGAATAATAAGGAAAAAAACATAATATATATAATATATAAAAATAGTGTCATCATAATTTCCACCATTAGAGGTGTTAAAATAATATTGAACAATCATCATTTCGTGAGGCAGAAATTCGCCATCCACAGAAACAGTATGTTATTTAACCATTAGATGTAGGTGTGTGTAGGTGTAGCTAGAATCCTTCTTATAAAAACATCCTAGTATATTGATTATATAGGTTTTATTACAAAATAAATTAATAAAAAGAGTTTAAGGGGTTAGAGAAGCAAAATAAAACAAAATAACATATGAGAAGACATTACCTTAAAATCGGGTAACTCTTTTTTGATTTGAGCCAAAGGCTTCCTTGGGAAGAGTTATGCCCAAAGTGAGGCTTCTAGGAGTAATAGAGGGAATTTGGGAGAGTATTTGGGCAGAGGTTGGCCAAGAAAAATGTCTTGAAGGTGTGAATAAGGTGGTAGAGGTGGGGGCCTTTTATAAGAGGAGAGAAGGGGAACTCTTGGAAAGATTGAAATGTTACTTTATTATGAAATGATTTTCGGATTATAAAGGTCCCACAATGATATATTTCTAGGCTAAGGTGATAAGGGTTTGAAATTTACTCATCAAATGTGTTTTTGACAAGTGTAAGCCTTAGATTTTACATTATATTTTCATTTTATTTAAATCGTTAATTAATGAGGTAATCGCTGCATCATCATTGTGTCATAAAAATTTTAATTTATTTAATGTCTAAAAATTATAAAAAAAATATCATGATTTAGGAAATATTTTTATCTTTATAATTAATATTTATTGTAAAAAATATGACTTGTATAACCCCATTTAAAAATTTGTTTAGTTAAATAACTCATGTTTGTGACATTTTTATTTTAACATTAAATAAAAAGTTTTTAATGTCATTTTCCTACCAAAGTGGCTCCATGGGGTCCCCAAGCTGACCCATGGATTTTCTTGGTCGTACATGACTCATTCAATAGGGTTAGGACAAGTGTAAAGGTATTTTCATATTTTTATAGTATCATTTTTACCTTAAATTTCACTAATTTCCTTTAATCGCGATTAATTAAACTTAAAAGTTACTATTCACCAAAAAAATATTTTAATCCCATTGTAAAAAAATTTACTTCCTAATGAAAACCATGTATGTTGGATTTTTGAAAATCAAATCACAGAAGTGTTAAGGTTTCATTTAAACAAGAAATCAGTTTTTTAACTACCACTTATTGGTTTCACTATTCATCAAAAACTGAAGTTTTTCATAACAATGCCAAAATTTCACCCTAAGCTACAATTGATATTTCGAATTCAAAAATGATGTCTATTTTACAAAATTCCAGACATATAAGTTTCATTAATTAATTTTATAATTAATTGCCACTGTCACAACAAATAGCGTGTTTTTAAGAAATAATATATATCAAAAGATTGACAATTGTTTATCTCCAATTTCATAGTGAAATTAATTCTAATGAACACCATTGGATAAAATGGTAAAAATATATTCTAATTATACTTTAAAACCACTCAATAGTATAATTTATCAGTATAAATTATTTTGTTTAAAAATGTTGTTTTAAGTATTTTTCACTATTCATAAAAATGGAAGTTCTCAGAAAATTACAAAAAATTAAACTTAGGATAATTTCGATATCACGAATACAAAAATAAAGTCCATTTTGAAATATAAAATTTCTATAATTTTAAAAAGTGGGTATTACTGTTCATAACGGCTACTTTGATTAGTCGCGGTGTGTTAGAACTCGAACTTGCGTACAATGCTAGTTATTGAATTATTGAAAGAGAAGCGTATCATGAAAGCTCAGGGTGTTACAAGCAGACACGTGGTACTTGATAGGAGGAGTACCTTAGCAGTCCAAGGTTAGTGAGAAGCTCCTCGGTGTCGCGGCATTCCCACTGTACTTGACTGAGGAGGAGTTATCCAGCAGTCGTGGTTTCGATAGTGAAAATACTGGTTTGAGCTGAGTCATGACTTTTGTGTTTTCCTCATGATTGATATGGGTTACTAGATAATTTAGGTATATGTATGGGCATATACCTAAGTAATAGTTATCTATTGTTTCGTACTTGTAGTTTATCCTTGTTGGATTTTTTGAGACCTTGAGGGTCTCGGGGTCCCTACTGAGTATCTTTATACTCACCCCTACATGGGATATGCATGCACCTCATTTTGTTGGATGCAGATGACGGATAGTGCTGACCAAGGCAGAGTGTACAAGGAATGGACAGTACTTGGAGTCAGACCTCATGACGTGTCGGTACCCGTAGGAGACGGACGGACATGGGGCACTGAGGAGGATATATATACCTACCCTTCAGGTAGGATCTGTGGTGGATGATCCATGAGCTTCTAGACACCTTCCAGTTGTTTGTCTTTTTAGTTGTACATGTTTGTCCTTTCCTTGTACATTACTGTTGGGCTTGTATTTTTGACCCCTTTTTCTTTCCAGCACATCTTTTGTATATATTTTTACTTAGTGTTTTATTTCCATTTGCATACTATGTTTTGTGTGTTTTCAATTTATAAATGCAATGCCTTCCCAGCTGAGAGATTTACACCTTTGGTGCGAGTTGCTAGCCCCTGTCCTAGGGAAGGCGGTCTTGGGGTAGTCACGGAACAGGCCCCGAGTACGGGTCATGAGAAATTGGTATCAGAGGATTCGGTTCTACCACAGAACATAGGACTCTGATATTTCTTTCTGTGAAGCAATAGTGTTAAGGATACTGAGTGTGGTTTTCAGTTCAGGGAGTCCAGTGTTTGTGCGGCGGAAGACGTATCCATACACCAGGACCCTGACTTCTGATTTCGGACTCAGTGCACAAAAACACTGACTGTGTGTGTGTTTTCAAAAGTTTTTCTTTAAGTCAGCTCAACCGGGTCTGCTCACCAGGTATAGTCTTTTCACCGTTTCACATCTGTTTCTTTCAGGATGCCTCCCCGTAGACGACTAGATAGAGCCCCGATATTTGTACGTTCTGATAGCCCACCAAGAGACGAGGCCTCAGTACATGGTCCTCCTCCAGTTGAGGCACAAGCAGTACTACTTCCCATTGTTCAACCGATTCCACCCGCCCCAGAAGCAGAGAGTGCACACCGCTTGAGCGCGCTTCATGAGTTCCAGTTCCAAAGGCCACATAAGTTCAGGGGATAGACAGACCCACATGTGGCTAAGGATTGGCTGGAGGCTGTAGTGAGAGTCTTCAGACTGGTAGGGACACCAGCCAACTTCATGGTGATCCTTGCCGCCAGCCTTCTTCAGGAAGTAGTAGGTAGATGGTGGAGCCTGAAGATTTAGATGCATGATGAGGTGACACTTCTATGGGCAGACTTCGAGGGCCTGTTCTGGGTGGAGTTTGTACCAGTCACCCTTCGAGCGGTGCGGATACAGGAGCTACTTCATCTGCAGCAGGGCAGCATGAGTGTAGCTCAGTACTCAGCGAGGTTCACCAACCTCTCACACTACTTCACTGATATAGTATGGGACCCATTGTTCAGGGCTCGGACCTTTTACCGGGGACTTTGGTGAGAGATCAGAGCTTCAGTTATCTCCCTCAGCATCTTGACATAAACAGGGGGTTGGAACGAGCCCTCCTAGTGGAGAGTTTTTATGCTAAGCAGTCTCCAGCCGGGAGACCCACCACTAGTCAACTTGCAGCGGAGTCTTCTGCAGCTGGCAGTAGATAGATGGAACAGAGGTCCTGCGCGACTCAGGATTGGTTGTGCGGGGCACCCAGAGTGGAGACAGAGCCAGACATGATAGGAGCAGATAGTGTTACTCCTGCGGCGATCTTGGTCACATGGCTCATGACTGTTCAACCCACCATACTGATGATCAACAGACAGAGGAGAGACCTCTCAGGAGGAGGCAGAGTTTCAATCGAGGCGGTCTGTAGGGTGGAGGCAGACGTGGAATAGGAGATGGATGTGCAACTAGCGGTGGACGACAATACAAGGTTTTACCGCCACTACCACAAGGAGGTCCACCCCGACCACAGGGAGCGGGTGGACAGGGGAGCTCTCAGCTTCAGGAAGCTATGGCCTATGACCATGTAACTCCAAAGATGATACGAGGTACGATTTATGTCTACTCCACCATAGCTACAGTTCATATAGACATAGGGTCCAGTCACTCTTTCATTTCCACTGCCCTCGTTCGGAGCTCGAAGATTCTGATGGAGTCGTTGGCTTGATCCTTATAGCTAGAGACTCTTACGGGAGCAGAATCAATGATTACGCACTGGTGCCGGAAGTGTGAGCTTTCTCTAGGAGGCGAGATCTTTGGCTGGGATCTTCTCGTAGTGGATTAGAGGCCTTACGATGTCATCTTGGGTATGGACTTGTTATCTACAGTCCATGCTTAGATCGACTATATTAGGAAAAAAGTGTGGTGTGTCCGCACATATGGGACCATGTTCACCTTCACCAGCGAGAAGGGAACCTTTCCATCGCAGGACGAACTTACTCGGAAGAGGGTGCAGCTGATAACTCACAAGTTGGCTTGCCTTACCCTTGGAGCAGTTGATGTGGAGAGTCCGACTTGTCCTGTAGTGGTGGACCAGTACGCGGATTTTTTTCCTAATGATGTTCCAGGACTACCTCCTCGCAGAGAGGTGGAATTCAACATTGACCTATACCCAAGGACGGCACCGATAACTACTCCAGCATATCGAATGTCTCCCACTGAGTTTCGCGAGATACAGGTACAACTAGAGGACTTATAGGGGAAGGGATTCATTCGGACCATTGTTTCTCCCTGGGCAGCCCTGATTCTATTCGCCAAGAGGGCAGATGGGAGCTTGAGGCTCTATGTTGTCTACCGTCGCCTGAACTAGGTGATCGTAAAGAACAAGTATCCACTTCCAAGGATAGATGATCTCTTGGATCAGCTCAAGGGTGCTCGATGGTTCTCGAAGATAGGCCTTAGATCAGGCTATCACCAGCTCAGAGTTCGAGACGAGGATGTGCAGAAGACGGCCTTCAGGTGTCATTACGTCCATTACGAGTTCTTGGTTATTCCCTTTTGCATAAACAACGCTCCAAAAGTGTTCATGAGTCTCATGAATAGGATATTCCAGCCTTACCTCAATTGCTTTGTCATAGTCTTCATCAATGACATACTAATCTACTCGACTATTGAGGAGGAGCAAGCCTTCCACATACAGGTAGTACTGAACACACTCCGAGAGCACCAGATTTATGGTAATCTCTCTAAGTGCCAGTTTTGGATTCAAGAGGTTCACTTCTTGGGACATGTCATCTCAAAGGCTAGAGTTGTAGAAGATCCAGCAAAGATTAAGGCGGTACTTTCTTAGAAGCCACCCAGGAGTGTGACGGAGGTACTGAGTTTCCTAGGCTTGGCTTGATACTATCGGAGGTTCGTTCCAGACTTCTCCAGAGTCGCAGCACCACTATCATCCTTGACGAAGAAGGAGAAACCCTTCGTGTGGTCGGGGATATGCCAGCAGAGCTTTCAGGAGCTGAGGCATAGGATGACTAGTGCCCCCATCTTGAGGCTTCCAGAGGAAGGTGTTGGGTACTTAGTCTACTACGATGCATTAGGGACCGAACTCGGGTGTATCCTGATGCAGGAGAGATCTGTGATCGCATATGGTTCTTGGCAGTTGAGACAGCATGAGCAGAACTATGCTACCCATAACCTAGAGTTAGCAGCAGTTGTCTTCACCTTGAAGATGTGGTGGCACTATCTGATGGGCGAACGTTTTAGCGTGTACTCTGATCACAAGAGTCTTAGGTATATCTTCTCTCAGAAGGACCTGAACCTGAGAAAGCGGTGTTAGCTTGAGTTCCTCCAAGACTAAGACTTTGAGATAGTATATACTCCTGGGAAGGGGAACGTTGTTGCAGATGCGCTCAGCAGGAGGACTGGTATTCAGCTGCTAGGAGAGGCGACAGAGCAGCTGGATGATTTACAGATATCCTTTGTGGATAGATATGGGGAAACCTTTCTATAGTCTCTCACAGTCACTCATCCGATTCTTCAGCGAGTCAGGAAGGCACAACATGTAGACACTGACTATAAGACGCGACGTGCTCAGATATCCATAGGTCATGCACCTGATGTATTTTCTGAAAGTGGAGAGTATGTCATCCTCTTCAGAGGACGTACTATGGTACCAGTTTCACTTAAGGAGGAAGTGTTGAGGTAATTCCACACTTCCCCTCTAGCGGTACATCCAGGGGTGGCGAAGATGTATCAGGACCTTCGATGACAGCATTGGTGGCCAGGTTTGAAGAAGGTGGTAGCGGAGTTTGTCTCATGATGCCTCACTTGTCAGCAAGTGAAGGTGGAGCACCAGGTATCTGCAGGCTTGGTTCATCCCTTAGAGGTCCCAAAGTGGAAGTGGGATGGGATATCCATGGACTTCGTTATAGGTCTTCCACATACATCCAAGGTTCATGAATTGATTTGGGTGATTGTCGACCGACTCACCAAGTCGGCCCACTTCCTACCGATCAGAGAGCAGGGCTTAGTAGAGAGCTTGGGATGCCTCTACATGCAAAAGATTTTGCGGCTACATGGAGTACCTTCATCTATTTTCTCCGACCGTTGCACACGATTTACTTCCCAGCTATGGAAGGGGTTGCAGGAAGCTTTCGGGACACAGCTTCGCTTGGGCACCGCCTTCCAACCTTAGATGGATGGTCAGGCCGAGAGGACCATCCAGACCCTCGAGGACATGTTATGTGCATGTGTCCTCACCTACGGTCACAGCTGGGAGGATCACTTGACTTTGGTGGAGTTTTCCTACAACAACATCTTCCACCCACCATCGATATGGCACCCTTTGAGCCCTTGTATGGTCGACCTTTCATATCACCACTGTGTTGGACAGATAGAGGGGAGTGAGCACTAGTGGGACTAGAGATGGTACGGGCTACCATGGATAAGGTTCAGATCAACTAGGAGTGGATGAAGACTGGACAGAGTATGTAGAAGTCTTATGATGACAGGAGATAGAGACCTCTGGAGTTTGAAGATGGCGACCACGTCTTCCTACGGGTCTCACCTCGATGAGGTCTACGGAGATTTGGTCGAGGCAGTAAGTTATCTCCACGATTCATCAGACCATTCCAGGTCCTCAGCAGAGTAGGCGAGGTGTCTTACCGCTTAGCCCTTCAACCTCAGTTTCACCGGGTGCACGAAATCTTCCACGTATCTCATCTGAGGAAATACGTGCACGACCCATCCCGCATCATCGACCACGGGGAGTTGGACATCGATGACAGGGTGAATTTTATGGAGGTCCCGGTGGAGATCAAGGATCGACAGGAGCAGGTCCTACGTGGATAGTCGAAACCTCTGGTGGGAATTCGTTGGTAGCGTGGGAACCTCCAGGAGAGCACATGGGAGCGGGAGGCTCAGATGCATGCTCAGTACCCTCATTTGTTCCCTTAGTTCGAGTTGTAGCTTACGAGGATGTAAAGCACTGAGGTGGCGAGATTGTAAAGACCCAGAAATTCCATGGAAATTTTTTTTCATAAATTCATTAGATTTTTATGAGTCTGAAAAAATTTACGGCGCTTGATTCCAAGGCCCGGTGTGCCTGTAATCAATTTCTGATGTTTTTCTACGGTACGTTCAGTAAACGTGCAAGCAGAATTTTTATAATTTTTGAACTGGTGCTCGGAATTAAAATCTGAGGGCACCATTGAGCTCACAGCGTCGGTGATTTCTTAGTGATACCTTCATTGCAGTTGTGTTCTAGCGAGAATGGAAGTTAGTTTTTGGAGTTTTTAAGAATAAAGTTAAATAAAAATAAGTGTGGATTATTTTTATTTTGGTGGTTAAAATCTCCAAGTGGAGGTTGGAGGTGGGGTCCACCACACCATAACCTCCCATGAGAGGTTATGGAGGTGGTTCCCACCCACACATAACCTCCCTTGGGAGGATAATTAACATGGTGACCACACGGGCTTTAACCCCTTGTAACTCTTGGACTTCCCCCATAATTGTGCCAACCCTCTCTTCATTTGTTTCTAACTCTCCCCCTCCCCTATTCGAATTTTGAATCCATTGCATCGCAATTAATTAAATGAGTTGTCTAATTTAATTAAACAAAACTCTCTATGTTGTTGTGCCAACAAATAATAGTTTTTTCCTCTATTATTTTTGGTTGGAAACTTGGTAGAGCTTGGAGAACCCTTGGACAAATATCTCAATGGAGAACCATTCTTCCAATGTAGAACGTGAAGAACGCGAAGAACTTCGTCGAACATCTTCTTCCTTATTCAACTAGATCAAAGGAAGGAGCCGACCATGAAGAATGCCGATGATGCTTCTTCCTCGGTCTCCTACCCCGGACGCTTCCCGACGTTGACAAATCGACACTGCCATCCCACAACTTCATCAATGATCAATGATAAGAGAGGTAGGGGTTTGAGTTGTTTTTTTCCATTCTATGTTGTACAATATTTTGGAATACGTTATGCCGATTGTTAACAACATAACAAGGAGGGTTCGGACCGCTCAAACATGGCATGACCCCCCCCCCCCCCCCTTTGATCTTGTCTGTTGTTGATGAAGGAAGTGGAGAACATTGGACGACGTCGGGCTGGCCTCAAAGAAACTAGTGGCGCATGACCGTCGGGTCATCAAAAAGGCGTCGCACCGTCGTGCCACACGGATGAAAGCTGGGCCGTGGAAAAGGTGGTGCGGCGTCGTCGCACTGCGCGGTAGAGAAGGGGGTCGTGGCCAGGATGGGCTGCGGCGGAGGTGGCTCAGCACCGTCGCACCACACAGTGGAGATGAGCCACGACCAGGGCTGGCCACGACAGAGAATCTGGGCGCAGCGCCGTCGCGCCGTGCTGGAGAAGGACCACAACCATGGGCCACGGCGGACAGGGGAGGGCAGCCGGCTGAGCCGGCCGCCGGTGCGTGCAACAGGAGGGACACGAAGGGTCCCGCGGTTACCTTAACTGGTGCTAGGCACCAGTTACTTCATAGAAAACATGGGGAATGTGGCACCCCCCCCCCCCACCACGTGGCCAGCTGGGCCACGCGGACAGCCGGCCGGGCCACACGGCCAGCCTGCACGCAGCACCCCGGCTGGGCCACAAGGCCAACCAGCATGTGGCCATCCAGCCGAGCTACATGGCCAGCCACCACATGGCCAGGCCACGCGGCTAGCTAGCCGGGTCGTGCCTTCGGGTCAGGCCACGCCTTCGGGTCGGGCAGCGCCTTCGGACCGGGCCGCGCCTTCGTGTCGGACCGCGCCTTCGGGTCGGGCTGCCCCTTCGGATTGGGCCGCACCTTCGGTTCGGGCTACCCCTTCGGACTGGGTGGGACACACGGACTGGGTCAGACCCTAGTCCAGACCTGGGTCAGGTCGGGTCGGTTCGACTAGGTCGGACCGGACCCGGACCCGTCAGACCTGAATACACATATTCGCCCATAACTCGGGCTACAGGTGTCCTATCGACAAACCGTCTGCGGAAACGGAAATCTTAGAGAGAGATGGTTCCTTTGGAATAAACCAATTGAGGTTTGGAAATATTTTGGGTACAGTCAAGTTGGTTTGAACCTAAAATCCAATCAGACCCCTGGAACGGGATTGCCAATAACTCACAAACTGGGCATCCAATTGATGCACCATCTGTTGCGTTGAGACCCATATGACTTGGATGTCCTTTAATATACTTACACATGAGACTTAGTGACACATGTAGTATCGACCAGTAGATCTTGGAGTGGATCCTTCTGGAGACGAGCAGACAGAGTGCGAAGACCTAGTAGCTAACAGACCTGACAACTGCCTGACCGATTCGACTCGTAGTGATTCAACTAACCTAGTGGGGAGCGTCTGGTACTTGGTAGTAGACCCATGGTGGAGTAGCGCCTGGTAGTTGGCGGAAAACCCGCGGTACTCGATAGGAGGAGAACCTCTGCAAGCTATTAGGGGGATCTCTTGGTATTTGGCGGTAGACCCACAGTGGAGTAGCGCCTGGTAGTTGGCAGCAAACCCACGGTACTCAGCCGGAGGAGTACCTCAGCAGTCCAAGGTTAGTGAGAAGCACCTCGATGTCACGATAGGCCCATTGTACTCGACAGAGGAGTAGTTCTCCAATATCTGTGGTTTTGATAGTGAAAATCCTAGATTGAGCTTGGTCATGATTTTTGTGTTTTCCTCATGATTGAG
This sequence comes from Viscum album, assembly GCA_963277665.1. NCBI lineage: Eukaryota > Viridiplantae > Streptophyta > Magnoliopsida > Santalales > Viscaceae > Viscum > Viscum album. The sequence goes on from OY728125.1 coordinate 747,384,718, forward strand.
ATGGGTTTCTAGATAACTTAGGTATATGTATGGGCATATACATAAGTAATGGTTATCCGTTGTTTCGTAATTGCAGTTTATCCTTGTTTGATTTTGTGAGACATTGAGGGTCTTGGGGTCCTTACTGAGTATCTTTATACTCACCTCTGCATGGGCTATGCCCGCACCTCGTTGTGCTGGATGCAGATGACGGACAGCGCTGACTGAGGAAGAGTGTACGAGGACTGGATGGTACCCGGTGGCGGACCTCACAACGAGTCGGTAACCGGAGGAGACAGATGGACGTGGAGCACTGAGGTGTCTATCTTTACATACCCTTAAAATAGGATCTGTGCTGGACGATCCAAGAGCTTCTAGACACCTTCCAGCTATTTTTCTTTTTAGTTGCACATGTTTTTCCGTTCCTTGTACTTTACTTTTGGGCTGGTATTCCCGACCCCTTTTTCTTTCCAGCACATCTTTTGTATATAGTTTCACTTAGTGTTTTACTTATAGTCGTGAACTCTATTGTGTGTGTTTACAATTTATATAAGGCAAGTTATTCCCAGCTTAGGGATTTACGCCTTTGGTTCTAGTCGCCAGCCCCTGGCCTATGGAAGGTGGGCTTGGGGTAGTCACGGAACGGGCCCCGAGGACGGGTCGTGACAGATCTTGTAATCATTATCATTTGTTAGCAATAAATATCAATGGTTTTTCTCTCATGGGATGGGATTAAGTTCCAAACCACATAAATATTTTATGTTTTTTAATGTTGGGTGTGAGTGCTTTCATTATTTGGTAGTGTGTGTTTTGAAACGTCTACAGGTGGTCAAGGTGATTTATCATAAGATGTTTGATCTTAGCTCCTTCATCTTGATGTTTCAATAATATGTTTTTAAACTAAAAATATTCCAACATTATTCCACATGTGGGGATCTAAAAGGGGTTCCAAAATTCTGGTTCTTGGCACAACAGGTGGTATCAAAGATTAATTAAAATCTTCTAGAGGTTATTTCTTTAGCACTTTTTCATTTTTATTCAGAAGTAATGGCGTTAAAATAAAAAAGGTTTGTATTGAAAATTTTAATAGTATGTACTTTATATTTTATAGAATGAAGATTAAATAATATCTATATTAGAAGGATCCTAGTCTTATGTTCAAGGGAATTAAGTTGGAAGTGATAGAAAAATTGGAATGGGAAAGACTCAAGCAAAAAGCACTCAGGGTGATTCCAATGACATTATCCTGAAACATGTCCTTCAACATCCAAGAGAAAATAAAATCATAGAACTCATGGAAAGTTTTTCATACATGTATGATAGTCCTTAAATCATAAACAAGTTTTCATGTTGCGATGACTTTTCAGCATGAGGATATCAAAAGGAATGTCAAAATATGATCATATGAAAGAGTTCTATATTATCTAGAGTCAGTTGGAGTTGATATGTGTCAAATTTACTAAAGTCATATAGGCCTTAATTATTCTTTAATAACTTCTATGATATTAGGATATGATTTTTACTGCTGTTAGTAACTCCAATGGAAAGAATGACTTGGCCTTTGAGTAAATACAGGATCTAGTCTTGAATGAAGAGATTCATAAGAAGGAAGTTATAAATACCCTAGCCCTAGTATCCCAAAGTGAGTATATTCTTTATTAAATTGACATTATATACAAGTGATCACATCCCAAGGGATAAATATTTTAGTAGTCATGGTAAACTAAATACGTAAATTCTTCTCATTTAAATTGGAAATGAAATATAAAACATATTGAGAGTAATTCAACTGCATCCTTTAACTCATTCAAATATTCAATCTTTAAATCAGGGGGAAAGTAAACAAAATAATGGGTGATTTCAAGAACATAGCAAGGGTTACATATAGTGGAATCTATAATGATTGAATAAGTCATAAACAACATGGTAAGGTAAATAACTGAAAACACATTCTATTTAATCAATATATTGATCATGCAATGAATCCAGGGATAATATCAATTCTGTAATATCATGGATAATAATAATTGAATTCTCAATGAAAAATTTGTTAATATTGGAAATCATGATCTCAGGCATCATGATATCATTACCATCAAGTACTTGTGCTGATATAGATTAATTAATTGGTAGGTATAAACAAAAAATCCATTTAATAAGGCCATACAACTGGTTTGTATCATGATACATGTTGATACATCGAGGAGCTATATAATCATGGGCCCCACCCATCACATCATGTCCAATTCATTCATCATATATTTAATGATCAAGTTAATTCAAAAACAATATACCTTAATAACAAATATCTGTATTGAGAAAAGGATATGAAATATCAAGATTTCCCGAATCGATCAAATAACTTTCATAATAAAACACCATATGTAGAAATGGTATACAGTTTAAGAAATTAGCATATGAATGATACAAATAATGTGTATATTTAATTGAAATGTAATTTCCAATAACATATTATCACATGAAAGTGAATGATTCAAGATAAAGTTAATGATGACAAAATTAATCAAGATGTGATAGATGACAATTAATTTATCAGAAAAGTGGATTTTGTAGTAAAATTAAGTCTTTTAGCGAATAAAATAAAATGGAAGAGATAAATTAAGATAAGTTTTCATTTGAGATTTTTATTTTTAAAAATATTTAAAACTTTTAGAATAATATAAATATCATAAAATGATTATAGTGGTGCAAAAAATTATTAATGTCGCATACATTAAAAAACATTCTTTTTAACTTTTTTCAAAGAAATTAAAAAATGGCCATTTTGAAAAACTTTAGGAAGATTAATTTGAAACCTTGTAAAAGTAAAGGGTGATATAAAATATCCTTAAAATTTTGATTAAGAAATGGAATTTTGAAAAATATAGACGTAGAAGAAAAATATACCAGATCAAAAGAGAAATAAGGACATCCTTTCTTTTAAAAATTTCTTTGGTTAACTCATGTGCCAATATAAGTACTGAACCTTAAACATAACTTATTTTAGTGAATTTTGACTATAATTTATTTTCATTCATTCCCAAATATTTTTTAGGTCTAGAGTTTTATATAATTAGTACAAAATATTACATAAAATTTCAATATTACAAAGTAGATAAGTCTACACACCATCCATTTTTTCATAAAACAAAAACTATTAAAATGTAACATTGTTTATTTTAAAGAAAAATATTCAAATACATTCATCATCACATATTCTTTGTCCTTACCAATCATAAAACCTGTGAAAAACATTTAAAAACATGAGATGAGCACAAAAACGTAGTAAGGGAAAATAAGGGAAACAGTTTACAAGCGATCTTTAGAGATATAAATAAGAACATGAGGACTTTAATAAAGGAATTAGAAATAGTAATATCATAACAATAAGAACTTGGATCATAACATGAAAATTTGGCAACAACATTTAATTTAGACATTCATAAGCATATCACCAAGGTCTATCCCCAAGGTTTAATATCACCAAGGTCCATCTATAAGGTTTCATAAAAATTACCAAGGTTATTAACCAAGGTATCATAAATTTTACCAAGGTTATTCACCAAGGTATCATAAAAAACACCAAGTTTATTCACCAAGGTATCGTAAAAATTACCAAGGTTATTCACCAAGGTATCGTAAAACTAGCCATCTCTAGAGATTAATTTCTTTACCCAATGAATTGGAGTACTATCAGGGTGCACCCTTAATATGTATTTATTTTAATGTGATCCACATAGATCATAATCAAACATTTCATAAATAACATATATATAATAAAACAAATGGTTTTCATATCAAAATCATGGAATTTTAAAAAGTGCTTAAAAACATGATCATTATCTCATTTAAAACCCAAGGAAAGGGAATGAGGGTTTTATGTATATCAATTATAGAATAAAATAAATAATTTGTATGTCATTATGAATACCCCTATAAATTTATTAGGTTTGGGTATTCATATAAATAATATAATATAATTTCTCGAGAAAAAGATAGAGATTTTCAGATGAAAATTCTGCAACATAACAGTTGTGCAACATGGCTTTAGAAAACATTGAAAAGAGAGGAAACAGAGGTCATCCATCCATAAATAAATTATAATAAAGTATAAATAAATAATAAAATGTAAATAAGAATATTTTATGTAAATTTTAAATCCATACCACAAAAATAAAACTTTAAAGGAAAAGAGAAGTTTGAGAATTCCCTTACGAAAATTCGGTAGTCTAACAACATCACTTAAAAAATCAGAAAATGAGTTGATGGGAGAGAAAAGGGTCTCTCATAATTTGTGAATAAAATGTAAATAAATAAGGATATATAATAACATACCCCAACCTAATAAAATGTAAATTAAAATACATAACATAAAATAATTTGTTGACTAAAAGTGGAGGGTGAAAGGTTCTCTTACCTTGAAGAGTAACTTTTAAAACTCTTAGATCAGGACCGTGGGGGCCTGAGGACTCCTTGGGATGTATAACTATTATAACTTTGTGGAAATAATTTTGTAATGAATTAAAACAAAGTAATGGGTGGGTATTTATAACAAAAGTGAGGGAATATTTTATTAATTTCAAAGGACACCACATTAGTGGTATTTGTAGAACCATGGGCTTTCCCATGGTATTTGCAGAACCATGGGCTTTCCCATGGTATTTACCCATGGTATTGGCCCCTTGGAACACCTCATATCATATTTTAATCCATAATAGTCAACCAACATCTTATATTACTCATGATATCATTATGACATAGTTATGATGTCATTAAACATAGAGAAAACCCAAAACTGTATTTTTACTAATCATTGAAAATTCAAATGTTTCAAAATAAAATCCCAAAAAATAATCCTAACAATTTTTTGACATGTAGAATTAAAAATTCCAATCCATTTTATAAAAATTAATTTCATTTTAAATTAAATTAAATAAATAAAATACAGATACTTAACTAATAATTGCTAAAACATTTATTTAGTTATACTATGATATAATTATATCACATTACCAATTAAGATGACTAAAACATATTTATACTTTCTTATGTGAGGTTAATATTACATTGTTCGAATTACCATTCATAAGAGTAAAATCACTATTCTAAAGGGTAAATTTATTATTCACCAAAAAATTATTTTGATCTTATTCAACCATATTTTTTACCCTGATTATAACCATGTATGTCCGATTTTCAAAAAAAATTCACAGAAAAAGTTATTTAATAATAATATATTTTTTAATATTCATAAAAAAACTGTTCATAAAGTACTATTCATAAAAAAACTATTCTTCAAATACAAAAAAATGTAACTTATTAGAAAACTTCTAAAAAACCAACCCAAATTAATTTTGACACTATTCAGAACATGATTTTTTTTCAAAATATCCTAATAACTTCACTCCTTTGAACCAAATGTATTAACTCAAAGATAACATGTCCTAATCATCCATAAAATTCATGGATAACATCAAAATTTTCATATTTTATTTGTTTTGATGTTTACAATATCACAAATTTGAATATTTCATTAATAAAATAATCACTACATCATCATTTGTCATAAATATATTTATATATTTAATTTCTAAGAATTATAAATAAAATCAAATGATTTAGGAAATATGTTAAGCTTTATTATGACTATTTATATTCAAATATATCACTTATATAAACCCATATTAAAAAAATTTAATACTTATTAACAACATGAGTGTGAGAGAATCTTTAAACTAGCTTCCATGGGAAGCTTTGTCCTTTTAATTAAAGAAGCTTCCATGAAAAGAATTAAACTGGATTCCATGGGAATATTTGAACATATAATTAAATAGTCTTCTATGCTAATCTTTAAAATGGATTCCATGAGAATATTTTTCCATTTAATTTAACAAGCTTCTATGAGATGCTTTATAATAGCTTTCATGGGAAGCTTTATACTTTTAATCAATAAAGATTATATGAGAAGCTTTATAGCTGCTTACATGGGAAGATTTATCCATTTAATTAAACAAGATTCTATGAGAAGCTTTAAACTAGCTCATCCAATAAAATTATGACATGTGTTAGGGTAATTTTATAATTTTATTTTTACTTTTAATTACCCAATTTACCCTTAATCATGGTAATTAAAAATAATTACGCAAGTTACTATTAATAATGTCCAAAGATACCTACATACACAATCTATACCTTATGATTCAAAATATGTAATCCAATTTTATAAGTTTAACACAAATAATTAGCAAAATTTAATTTAAAATTAATCCTCATTGTCAAAACTAGAAAGCAGGTTTTTAAGAAATAAAAACCATCGAAATATTGGCATGTGTTTATGTCCAATTTAAATTTGAAACTACTAAAAATGACCAAAATTGCATTAAATTATAAAAATTAATACAACTAAATTTTAAAACCAATAAAAAATATAATCAAAATATATAAATAAATTAGATGAAAAGGTAGTTCTGACTTAAAATGTAGTATTTTTCACTATTCCTTAAAAAATGAACTTTATCAAAAAATTACCAAATATTTAACCAAAGTAAATTTTGATGTCCTAATTCTATAGAATAAGTTTATTTTGTCAAATATAACATATAAAAGTTACGGAAACTTGATTTAAAAAGGGTTTTCCATCAAAAGGTGGTAAAAAAACCTTTTAAAAATATTAGAGTATTTTATGCTTAAAATTGGATTCATTATCATTTTATACATCTAAAATTAATTGGATAAATGTAAAAACATTTAACAAATATGTAAAATCATATTATTTTTAATTCTGTTCATTCCTTCTAATACATTAATTAGGCATCAAATACCATTTAAAATAATAATATTATTGTTGTATTATTTTTCAATATAACCCAGTGTTGTGTGCAATGTAAGATTTCAAAGAAACCCATTGTTGTGTGTTGAGTATATTTTCAGATAAAGTGTCCCCTTTAACATAAAATAAATATCTTATTCATGAATATTAATAGATATGAAAATTTATTATTCTATAAATACCTAGGATTTTACATCATTCCCCCTTTTGTAAATTGCGTCCTCACAATTTTAAAATTGGGCTCGGTAACTTCATTGAAAATACCACATCGGGAAAAGAGTAAGAAAAAAATATCACTTTCATATAATGAAAAATAAGTACAAAGGTTACTTGAGATAACACAAACTAGGATTCTATGTAGGAAAACATGGATATGGAAGAGAAAACTAACCATTATTTTCTGATGGAGAGTGATAGAAAACATGATCAGGAGAAACATAACAATTAGAAAACCACAAAATTGTGATAGGTTAATCATTATTTGATTTCACAATATAGAAATTAAACGGAAAATGTTTTTGTTTTAAGATTATTTTTATAAAGTTAAGGAATTTATTTACGAGCTTGAATTAGAACATAAGGAAACATACTTACTTCCCATGTAGAGTTTCATCCTTTAATAAATTTTTACTAAAAAGTCATATTTTCTCCAAATGATGAGTATTCAAGATGACTTGGTCACACCTGAAGCACTAAAATCAACTTCTATATAATCACTTAAAACAAAAAAAAAAGATTAATTATCTCTCCATCATATCATGAAACATTAATCAAAACCAAAATGGTTAGTAAAATACCAGATAATCCCCCAAAAAGAATAATCCATTATAGGGACAAAGAATAATTTTAATCTCTAAAATTCAATAGAAATACCCAAGTTTTACATAGACCATTAAACAAACATATGTCTTTAAAATTACTCAAAATAATACAAACTAAGACTGAAACCCAAAATTCATAATTATTTTATCACATAGTCTTATAAGATAAATTTTAACATGTATCTCCAAATAACATTGACTACTCTTAAAGTCTCGTACTAAAAAGTAATTAACCTAATCACACATTCTCAATGATAGGTTAATAATTTCCATAAATAACCCAAATCTCCATATGTCCACAATAAAAACATAGATTCTTCCAAAATAATTTTCTACCATTACTCCTCAAATGAAATCACATAGTATTATATTTTCCATAGTCATATAGGGTAACCAAATTAGGGAACGTCTTCCAAAATAACACTTATCATGTAATCATCAAATCATTTTCCAATACTAAGGATATCCATTTGATAAAATATATACCTCCCAAATCAACTTATTCTCAATCCATAATATCATTTAAAAATAAATATATAGTTATAATTACCAGGGACATCATGTAGGCTAGTGGTGGGTGATTAAACCTTATCGTTCTTCGGTTGTGGGTTTGATTCCCGCATCCTTGCCTAACGCGATGGGTTTTCACCCATCCTACGAGTTTTCCATTTTCTAAAACTATATCATTCTTATAAAATTATAAAAAATGAGATAAAATCCTCAAAAATAACCATAACATATTTTAACCTCAAAGTTAATCTCATACCTCACATTTTATATCCTAAAAATTAATAACCCATAATTTCCTCAAAGGTGAATGTCTCCAAAAATACCATTAGTCACAATAATATTTCAGATCATAAAGCCTCAAAAGGGTTTCTAAGAAAATAAAATCTGGATCAACCATAAAATTATAAACCCATAATAAGACATCCTAGTCTCCAAATTTGTTTAAACCCTCCTCTGATACAAACTATAAGGACCTGACATTAAACATAACTTATTCTAGTGTCTTTTGACAAGAATTTATTTTCATTCATTCCCAAAGATTTTTTAGTTCTAGAGTTTTATATAATTAGTACAAAATATTACATAAACTTTTAATATTAAAAAGTAGATAACTATATATTCCATCCATTTTTTTCATAAAACAAAAACTATTAAATTGGAACATGGTTTCATTTCAAGACAGATCTTCAAATACTTTCATCATAGCATCTTCTTTGTCCTTAACAATCTTAAAACCTTTGAAAAACATTTAAAGACTTGAGATGAGCACAAATAGTTCAATAAGGGAAAACATGGGAAATAGTTTACATGTGATCTTGAGAGATATAAATAAGAACATGAGAACTTTTATAAAGGCATGACAAAGAGTAATTTCATAAAAATATGAACATGGATCATAACCTGAAAATTCGCCTACAACATTTAATTTAGACATTCAAAATCATATCACCATGGTCTATCCCTAAGGTGTCATATCACCAAGGTCCATCCCCAAGGTGTCATAACAATTAAAAAGGTTATTCACCACGGTATCATAAAATTTATCAAGGTCATTCACCAAGGTATAATGAAAATTACCAATGTTATTCACCAAGGTATTATAAAAATTACCAAGGTTATTCACTAAGGTATCGTAAAACTGGACATCTGTAGAGATTAATTTCATTACCCAATTTATTTAAGGGATATAAGGGCACACCCTTAATATGTATTTATTTTCATGTGATCCACATATATCATAATTAAAAAATTCATAAATAACTAATAGAGAATAAAATAAATGGTGTTCATATCAAAATCATGCCATTTTAAAAAGTGCTTTAAAACATGAACATTATCTCGTATAACCCAAGGAAAAGGAATGAGGGTTTTATGTATGTAAATTACAGTATAAAATAAATATTTGTTATGTCATGATTAATACCCCTGTAAATGTAATAGTTTTGGTTATTCACATAAATAAAATAAGATAATTTTTCAAGAAAAAGATAGATATTTGTATATGAAAATTTTGCAGCATAACGGCTAGGCAACATGGTTTTAGAAAACATTGAAAAGAGAGGGGACAAGGGTAAACCATACATAAATGACTTATAATATAGTATAGGGATAGAATAAAATGGAAATAATATCATGTTATAGAAATTTAAAATCCATACCATAAAAATAAAACATGAAAGGAAAAGAGAAGTTTGAGAATTCCCTTATGAAAATTCGCCAGCCTAACAGCATCACCTAAAAAATCATAAAATGAGTTGATGAGAGATAAAATTTTATCTCATCATTTGGGAATAAAATGGATAGAAATAAGGATATATAATACCATACTCCAACATAAGAAAATTGAAATTAAAAATATAACATAAAAGAATTTATTGACTAAAAGAGGATGGTGAAAGGTTCCCTTACCTTGAAGAGTAACTTCAAAAACTCTTATATCGAGATCTTGGGGGATTTAGGACACATTGAGAGGACTCATTGGGAGGTATAACTTTAAAAACTTTTTGGAGAATGATTTTTTAATGAAATAAAAATAATAAATGGGTGGGTATTTATATACAAAGTGGGGAAATATTTTATTAATTTCAAAGGACACATTATTATTGGTAATTGCAAATCCATGGGCTTGACCATGGTATTTTCCCATAGTATTGGCCACTGGGGACACCTCATATCATATTTTAATCCATAAGAGTCTAAAAACATCTTATATTACTCATTACATCATTATGACATAGTTATGATGTCAATAAACATACTAAAACCCAAAAATGTATTTTTACAAATCATCAAAAATTCAAATGTATCAAAAAATCCAAAAAATTCACCTTAACCATTTTTCTACATGTAGAATTCAAAATTGAACTTCATTTTATAAAAATTAATTTCATTTTAAATTAAATTATTTAAATAAAAGACTAATACTAAACTAATAATTTCTAAAACATTTATTTACTTATACTATGATATAATTATATCACATTACTAATTAAGATGACTAAAACGTATTTATACTTCCTTATATGAGGTTACTATTCCATTGGTTAAATTACCATTCATAAGGGTCAAATTAATATTCCATAGGGTAAAGTTATTATTCACAAAAAAATATTTTGATTTTATTGAACCACATTTTCCACCCTAATAACAACCATGTACGTCCGATTTTTGAAAATCATTTCACAGAAAATGTTATTTAATAATAATATTTTGTTACTATTAATAAAAAACCATTCATCAAATAATATTCATAAAAACACTATTCATCAAATACTATTCATCAAATACTAAAAAATTGAAACTTCTTAGAAAACTTCTAAAATTTCATCCCAGATTAATTTTGACATTATTCATAACATGAATTTTTTCCAAATATCCTAACAACTTCACTCTTTCGAACCAAATACATTAACTCAAAGATAACATGTCATATTTATCCATAAAATTCTTGGATAACATCAAAATTTTCATATTATATTTATTTTAATGGTTACAATATCATTCATTTGAATATTTCATTAATAAGATAATCACTACATCATCATTATGTCATAAATATATTTATTTATTTAATGTCTAAAAATTTAAAATAAAATATCATGATGTAGGAAATCTTTTTAACTTTCAGATGACTATTTATAGTTGAATAGATCACTTATATAAAACCATATTAAAAAAATGTAATACTTATTAAAAACATGAGTGTGAGAGAATCTTTAAAATAGCTTCCTTGGGAGGATTTTTCTTTTTAATTAAAGAAGCTTACATGAGAAGCACTAAACAGGATTCCATGGGAATATTTGTACATTTAATTAAATAAGATTCTATGATAAAGTTAAAAATTTCTTCCATGGGAATATTTTTTCTTTTCATTTAACAAGCTTCTATGAGAAGTTTTAAAATAGCTTCTATGCGAAGCTTTATACTTTTAATTAAACAAGCTTCTATGAGAAGCTTTATACCTGCTTACATGTGAATATTTATCTATTTAATTAAACAAGATTATATGAGAAGCTTTAAAATAGCTCATCCAATAAAATTATGATACGTGTTAGGGTAATTTTATAATTTTATTTTTACCCTTAATTACCTGATTTACCCTTAACCACAGTAATTAAAAATAATTACTGAAGTTACTATTCATGATTTCCAAAGATACCTATTTACATAATTTTTACCTTCTAATTCCAAATATATAATCCAATTTTATAATTTCAATACAAATAATTAAAATTTTTAATTTAAAATTAATCTGTGTTGTCAAACCCTGAAAGTGGGTTTTTAAGAAATAAAAACTATTTAAAGATTGACATGTGTTTATGCCCAATTTAAATTTGAATCTACTGAAAATGAACAAAATTGGATTAAATAATAAAAACATAATACCATAACACTTTAGAAATAATAATTATATAATCTAAATATATAAATAAATTAGATTGAAAGGTAGTTTTGACTTAAAATGTATTATTTTTCACTATTCATTAAAAATGAACTTTATTAGAAAATTACCAAGAATTTAACCAAGGTAAATTTTGATATCCCACTTCTATAGAGTAAGTTTTTTTTCAAATATAACATATAAAAGTGACATAAACATGATTTAAAAAGGGTTCTTCATCAAAAGGTGGTAAAACGACCCTTTAAAAATAATAGAGTATTTTATGCAAAAAATTGGATTCATTATCATTTTAAGACTCTAAAATTCATTGGATAAATGTGAAAACATTTAACAAGTATGTAAAATCATAATATTGTTAATTATGTTCATTCCTTCCAATAAAACAGTTAATAATTAACTACCATTTAAAATAATATTATTATTTTGGTATTATTTTTCGGTATAACCCAATGTTGGGTGCAACATAAGATTTTTAAGAAACCCACTGGTGTGGGTAGAGTATGCTTTCAGACAAAGAATCCCCTTTAACATAAAATTAATATTTTATTCATAAATATTAATAGATATAAAAATGTATTATTCTATAAATACCTAGGATGTTACAACCAAAGAAACTAAAATTTGGAAGAAAAAATGGAAAATCCTTAAATATATATAGGGTGATAAAATATATTAATTTTATGAAGGAAATATTACAATATTATTTCAATGAAAATAAAGTAAATCCCAAAATTGAGATTGTTAAAATAAATCCTTACATCTTTTGTAACTATTAAATAATAACCCATTTAAGGAGTAAACTTGAATTGAAACATTAATCATCATGAATAAATATATATTAATTTTAAATACATCAAAGTGGAATTATATACACTGCATCTAAATAAATAGGGTTATAATACCAATTATGTCTCAACGGTGTGGAAATTGAGATGAATTTTATTACAATGATCGTAATGTTGAAGTGAGAATTAATCAATGAAATTATTTTCTATGAAAAAAGTAAATCCACACAAAAAAAGTATAAATAAAAAATAATATAATCAGAGGTCATTTTACACATAATTATGGTATAGCATAGTCAATTAGTATAAGTATAACCCAATGAATGGAAATTGAATTCGGTAACCACATACCGCAAGTTTGACTTGTCTCGTAAGTGATTTTAAACTCTTTTATAATAAATTTATATTTCTTAGTTTGACATAAAATAACCATATTCATATCTATAATATCATATATGATCCGTTTTTTACACTTTATCACCTATTTGTTAAAAACCATTTATTATTAATAATATTTTAGGTGTTGACTGCAACATTTTTCGTATATGTTTTTATTAAGTATTTTTTTTCCTTGTATATTTATCATGGTTAAAAAAATTATAATTTTATTTATGATATAAATATCATATTAATCCAATTTATAGATATTTATAAGTGGTTTAATTTATAAGTGATGGGAGGGTTACTCTTGGATTTACTTGAATTATTAAATTAATATAAATTAATTTTCAATGAAAAATATATAAAAGTTGACATAATTGGAAAATAATATGATAATAAGTTGAAATCCTCTCACACATTAAAAATTCGACAAGTTTTGGTTTTGTTCTTATCCTTATCTCCAAGTTTTAACCCTTTGTTATCTTTTTTTTTATAATTACTATGATATTAATGTTTTTTACTCTTTAGGGGTCAAGAAAGTTTCTCTAAAAAGACAAGTGAAACATAAATGGAACATGGTTAATATTCTAAACCACATACAATTCACTTTTCTAAATATTGGATTTTTAATAATTTTAAATCATTTAATAAAATATTTTTTATTATAAAATATCATTAATATCATTTTTGGAAATACCTGAAATATTAAAATATAATATGTGTGTAACTCATGTAAAATGGTTCCAAAATGATATGAAATCCAATATAAGAAGTATATGGTATTATTAAAATCACCAAATTAAATTTATACAGGTTTAGATATTATTTTAAACCTTATCTTTTGGATTAAACCCTTTTTTAATAAAATTTAATCTTTATTGTGGTAATGAATTTTTAAATATTAAAGGTTTATAATTTTTATTATAAGGTGAAAAATTGCTCAAAATTGAACAATATGTGAAATTTTAGACCATTTTACATCATAAATTTCTTCATGAAATATGTTTATGAATTTTAAATAATTTTTTAAGATATATTTATCATAAAATATTATTAATGTCATTTTAAGAACTATTTACATAATTTGATTTTTAAAATAACATAAAATAAATTTAATTAAAATATGAAACTTTCTCTTGTATCTAATATGTTATATTTATATACAAAATTTTTGTAATGTAATATTTTATCCATTTTATTACCTTTAATATTTTTAAGATAATTTATTTTATTTTTCTATTAATTGAATAATATTTTGTTAGAGTTGCGTAAGATTTTAAGTTAATTATTCAATCACTAAAAATTAAAATAAATTACAATGATAAAAAACCTAATTTATATTTGAAATAAGTATTTAAAACCTAAATTATCCCCTTTTATCCTTATGTAAAAAAATTTAGGGATATTAAAATCAAGTGAGTGAAAGCTTGTATTTATTATTTTCATAAAATAATATAAAGGTTATAATCAAAGAAAAATTCCACCAAGTTTTCATATATATGAATCTTTGAAGTAAATATCCAAATGACACCCAAAAATATGATAAAGATAAGTTTTATAGAAATTTTTAACCCTTAACCTAAATTTTTCACTCTATTTTATCCTCTTTACCCACACTGAGGAGGAAAATATTTGTCAAAGTTGCTATTAATAATGACCAAAGTAATAGAAGAATATTTACCAATTTTGAACAACTTTATTAAAAATATGGAATCCATTTTTAAAGATTCAATTAAAATAAAAGGTATAATTTAATTTAAAATTAAACTCACAAAGCGAGATGAAAAGAAGTTTTCTATAAAAAAATGTTTTGCGAAGTATAAAGAGTTTTATACCAAAATACAACATAAAATTAATTATAAGGAAATTAATTAGAGTACTAATAATATAAATTAACATATTTTTATTTTAAAACTATTTTAAATAAAAATAGAACTTTGTAAATTCCTTAAACTAAAAGACATTTTTTAATAAAAATCATTATTTTTCACTATTAATCAAAAAATCAATCTTTTCAGAAAATTATCAAAAATTGTCTCTAAGATAATTATAAAATTATGATTTCAAAAATGATGTTCATTTTTTCAAATAAATTTTAAAAAAGTGGTAGAAATTACTTATATAATTTATTTACAAAAATAAATAAAAACTATTTTTGAGGAATCTGTTTTTTAAATAATATAATTACTTTACAAAAAAATATACATGCATCATAAAAAACATGAAAGGACCAAGAATGATCTATGTGATCTCTAAGTAGTGTAGGGGTGAATCATTGATACTTATTTTATAATTCCTTCTTTATTATGAAACAACCTTCACCTCCTATTAAAGAGTTATAACTTTATAGAAAAATAAGCATCCAAACACAACTACAGGGAAACAAGTATTTACAAGGTTTATTACCCAACAAGAGTAAATAGTTCTTAGAATCATTTTTAAATAATACAGTACCACAAAATACACTAGAAAAAATCCTTTTTATATTATTAAAACAACCATAGAATATCCTAACACTTTCATTTCATTATTATTGAAACTACAGTGCATGTTCTTTCTATATATAATATATAAAAAATAATATCAACTTTTAGATAAATTCACCAATTACTCAGAATTTTTTCACTATGTTTCTTGTACTAATTTACTTTTTTTATTCTTGAAAAACATTTCTTCTTCACTTTTTCAACCTATAGAAGGTAAGAACTTGTTCTATCTATTCCCTATTGATGTAGTTTATTTGTTTGATTTTTCTATCCAATTTTCCCATATAGAAAGTCTATCCAATTAATTTTAATAATAAAAATGAATTTATTACACCACTCTATTATTCTAATTTCACTAGATAGAAATATTTTTCTGGTGACTGAAAACTCAGATCAATATAAACTTCTTATCTAAACTCATCCAGGAGATTCCCTGGTTGGAAACTTCTTTCTCAATATTGGATTTTAGAACTTTGATTGGAATCTCTATATGAAACCAATTCTTCATCCATTCCACTTTTCACATGAATAAATAGTACACATACCATAATAAGTACTTTCACCCTTTATATTGAAACATTTTAGGGAGTTTAGGTAAGAAAAACAATTTTGTTTCCCTCTTAATGAAAACTAAAGATTAAAAATTCTCACTCAACCAGATTCTCTAAAACCTTCTCAATAATTATATAATATTCTTGAACACATAATATAACCTCCAATGGATTGAAAATTCTTTAAATTCCTCAAACTCAGCATCCATCACGATTATCCTCAATGATATTTGGAATATTAAAATACCAACTCAGCATCGTCACTTTTGATATCTCTATTAAAACTTCATAAAGAACATCAAATCAACAAAAATATAAAAACACAGAAAAATATTTTGGTAAGAAAAAATTGTAACAAAAAATCCATGTGAATAATAATTTTATAATTCTTCCTCAAAAAACTTCATTTGAAACTTCATATAATAAGTTCATATAGTAGAACATCATGGCTTTCCATCCACCTAATATGCCTCCATCTGATGTCTTGCATCAAACACCTCTTTCATATATATTCATACACCATCCTTTATATAATGATATTTATAAAAAATATTCATCTCTTTGTCTTGTAAAAACTTCAAATTCATGAATTAATATATGTTTTTTTTCGATGGAAATTGTACTGAAAGTTCATTTGGTAAATTTTTTTCTGAATACTTTTTCTGGTTGGTCTTCATCTAGTTACTTTCCTTAGCATAATTTGGTATTTTAACTAATTTAATCTCTTCAGAAAACATCATAAATATAAAACTCAAGTTTCATATTATCGTCTTGTAACAAAAAAAAGTACAATTTCATAAATTTTTTTCTGAGACATAATACAAAATATTTTTCCACTCAACTTCATCTAAATACATCATATGTTTCAATTCATCAGAATCCACCTTTGTACTTTTGAAACTTTCCACTATTTGATATACTTGATAAATAAGCCTCACATTCTTCATACTATAGTATCTTTCAAACTTAATAAACTTCAAGTACTTCATGATCTTCATAAACAAATTTACTCAGCCAAAAATCGACGTGATTTTTTCTATATGATAAACTCCATACAACAGAAAAATGAGAAATTTTTATGCCTAGAAAAGTTTCCCCCCATTTCTACTAAACACTTGGATCATGAAATATTTCAGAACTTATGATTCTAGAAACCTTCATAATATAAAATCATCATCATATTTTTTTATCAAACATTCCATCTGATTGAAACTTTGGAAACTTTTAGAAGATAAAAACATTCAAAAAAAACTTATTTTGATATCCCCAATTACAAAAAGCTCATCAAATGGACTCGGGTTAAGACACCTTCATCTGATCCTCTTTGTATGTTTTTATATCCATCTTATTTCCGTTGTAAATAAACTTTATAAAGTGATGTTATTTTTTTAAGATAACAAAAGACAACCAATTTCATGAAACCTTAAAAACTCCTTCAGACAACTTATTCCCAACAATATCCCCCTTTAAATGTTTTTAACAACTAAGAATATAAATCACTAAAACATTATACCACATGAAATGGATTAACTATCCAACAATTCTATGCCTATGTAAGTGAAATAGATATAGGAATCAAGAATCGTTGAACAAAAAAATTATGGTTTCCACAAGTAGTAAGTTAAGGAACATTTTCTATAACATTCAAACTTTCACAAATTTTTCAATTTTTCAATTTTTAAATTTTTCTTACAAAAACAATGTTTCTTATATCCACTTCACTAAACTGTTAAAATTGTTCACATGTGATGAAATCACAGTTAATCCCTTTTAAAAACTCCCCCTAAATATATCTATTCCTTAAAAAGGTTAAGAACATACCAACAGATAGATTTATGTTACATTGTATCCCCCTTTAAAACACTATCCAAAGACAAGAGAGGGAGGGGATAGATTCACATAAGTTATCTTTAAAGATATAGAGCTTGTGCACCCATGTTCAACTTTATTTTATAACATTTTTCCTTCAGCAATGGTTTTGTAAATATATCATAAAATTTCTCCATTATAGGAACATACTCCAGCTTTAGTTCATTATTCTCTACATTTTCATTGATGAAGTGATATTTTATATCAATATGATATTAATGATAAATTTTCACTATATTTTTAGTGATATTTAAAAAAAATTATTATCACAACCCAATAGTAAGGGTTACTTCACATTCATTATTAAATATTATAACTGAGTCTTCATCCATATAAATTGTGTTATAGCTTCAGTGGTAGCCACATACTCAGCTTCATCCATGCTTAGAGTTATAAAATATTCTTCTTTGTATATCAACTTACACAAACTTCCCACAGAATGAAAACTCCACTATATGTAGATCTTCTATCATCAACACTTCATTCCAAGTCAGTGTCTGTATAACCAAATAAATCAATATTTATTGAGTTGTAATGTTTTATACCAAAATTGGTTTTGACTTTTCTATATTTGAGACTTATTTTTTTTCCTATGAGGTTTGATTCTATTAGATCACTTTTAAATTTTTTACACTTGGTAACAACATAAAAAACATCGGACCTTGAAGCCTTCAGATATAAAAAACTTCAAACCCACTTTCTAAACCCCTTGGGATCAATTTTCATCCCTTATCTATAATTTAATAACTTTGTTCCAATTTAAATCTATGTTGAAAATAATTTTTAATATTCTATTCCAAACTTCCTTTAAATTTTCTTAGCATAATTTTATTGAGATAGGAAAATATATTTCTTCTTTTGTGAGATTTATAATACAATAAATTATTTCATTTATATAAGCATGTATATTTAAAATAAATTCTTTATCACCTCAATAAACTGTTCATGTGTTTTTTTATCAGTCCCAGCAAAGATAATATTGTCCACATAAACAATAATAATGAGGAAAGCCTCATTATTTTCATTGATATAGATGTTATTATCAAATATTCCTTTGTTGAAGTTTAAATTACTTAATAAATTTTCCAATTTGTTATACAGATATCTCATATCTTTCTTAAACACATATAAATATTTCTTCGACTTGCACACATAACATTAATATTTCCTAATCATGAAGTCATGTGGTTTTTCGATGTAAACTTATCCATAAATATCTCCATTAATAATAGATTACTTTACATCCATCTGAAAAATTTTGTAACCTCATTGTGTAGTGATAGCAAGAAATATTTTTATGTTTTATAATCTTTTCATTAGAGAAAAATTCTCATAAAAATCAATTCCTTCAATTTGTTAGTAACCTTTAAAATCTAGTTGTGATTTCATTATTATCAATTCAACATCTTCATTTAACTTTCTTTGAAACACCCACTTTGTACCAATCATATTTTTATAGTTTGGATTGGGTAAAAGTTCCCAAGTATCATTCTTCATATTATAATATAACCCTTCATTCATAGTTTTAATCCACTCCTGATGATTCTAGGATTCATCAACATCTTTTGGATTAATCTACAAATATAATAAATTATATAAAAAAGAATTTGAATCTATTCTATAGTGAACCTATTTTTTAATCTATAATGATGTTATAAAACTCCATCTGTTTCCTTATCAAAAGATGAGATATAAAAATTTGTTCCTCATCACTAAGGATAGCTGAGTTTAAATCCCCATCTTGTGCAGCATCAACATTGTTATTATTATTAGAAACCTTTTCAAGTTTCTCTACTAAAATTACCTCATATTCTTCATCTTCCACATCTATATCAGTTTTTGAAACTTTCTTATCTTATTTTTCAAAAACTTCTACCTTTAAAAATCAATTATATTTCTTATTTATTTACTAAAACATATATATCCTATACCATTAGGACAATAACCAATAAAGATTCCATCAACACCTCTTTGATCAAACTTCCCAATATTTCCACCCTTAACGTATATAATGAAAAGAATTTAGAACATCCTTAAGGTATTCAAACATAGAGTTTCATTGTAAAACATTTCATTAGAATCTTTATTATGAAATGAATTTGTTGTCTTCCCTTTATATAAAATAGAGAAACACTAGTATCTTCTTCTTATAATATAAATAATATCATGAATACTATCTCTATTTATTAACTTGAAAATATTCCTATAACATATATTCCCTGAACACTTATTCGATATATTATTTCCATCCATAATTCTAATATATAATGATATTTCGACATAGCCAATATGAAACAAATTTTCCTTGGTTTGTTGGCCTTTTGTTTCAACTTTCCCGTCATAAAAATTCTTCACAAAAAACCCATATTTTCTAAAACAAATATTTAAATTCATAAAAAATATATGAAACACTTAAATATTTGTGTTTCATACCATTAACAGACAAGGATCTTATGGATTTCAACTCCCCTTCTCTAATGATTTCAGATCCAGCTCCTTTTATTCTAAGTGACTAATCATTTTCAAAAGTAATTGCACCTTCTTTAAAATAATTTAGATTATTAAATAGAATAAAATATCATATCATATGTGAATAGAACCTACTATCCAAAATACAAGGTCTTTATCCTTTTGTATCTTTGATATTAGTTTCAACAATAAGAGATTTTCCCTTGTATTTTTATTTCTTCACCTCAAGATTTTGAGATTTTTTATAAAACAAAATTATGTTGGAAACATGAAAAGACATCATTTTACAAGATGTTATGGTTATTTACATATTTCATAAATAGTTTCCAAGGGTTGGAATATATTTTCAGTATTCACACAAACTTTTACAGGATTCCTTCTATGAGTGGGTTGACTCCCCCTCAAACTCTACTTCTAGTTCCTCCTAGAATTATTATAATATTGATGATTGAACCAACACATAATCAATGTATGTCCAAGTTCCCCAAAATAAAAATATTAACCATAGAAAGAATATTTTCATTTAAAACTTTCCTAATTTCTAGAGTTTTTTTCCTTCCCTTCATCAACTTTCTTACTTTCCACTTTGGAAATTTTTTCACTCTAATTTTTTTTTCATATTTTGATATGTTTTCTTTAGCTTGAAATTTTTTTCATTCTCAACAGAATCACTAGTGGTAACCATTTTTGTTTGATCTTTAAAATTTTATAAACTTCATATTTTTCAACTTTATTGGTTTTGGCTACATACATGGTTTTCTTAACTCTCTTATTCTTATGAACATCTTAATTCTTGTTATTAAATTTTTAGGATAAATGTTGTTGATCCTTCTTTGGTTTTTACATTTGATAACTTTTTATAGCTTTTATAACTGATTTTATAAATTTTGAAGTTCCTTTGTCAACTTTAGAAAGTTTTTGTTGAGTAAATTCTAATTATTCCTCCTTTACCTTGAACTTTTATTCAATCTCAATATTGATATTTTTATATTTATCAAATAATTTCTTTCGAATATCAATATATTTAAGAAACATGGGTTTTTATTCAAGAATGGACTCTTGATTCTTTTTAGAGATTATCTTTCTTCAACTTATTGTTCTCCTTTTCAATTCATACAACCATTTTAAGACATTATTTTGACTCTTTTCTTAACATAAACACTATCTATATATATTTTTCTTCAAAACTAATTCTTTCATCACAGATTAGCTTTTTATCATTAAATTTTAAAATAAAGGTATTTTCAACATCTTTATCACTAAAGTTTTCAGCTTCTTATTTATTGTATCCATATTCATCATATTTAGACATAAATATTATCAATTTGTGTTTATATTTTTTTTATCATTTTTCTTAAAATAATATTTGGATTTATCTTCATTATTCTTGAAGATTTTTCTTGAATTTGTTTCATCCCTATCACTTTCTTCATCATTCTTTATTAATGGGAAATTTTCAGAAATGTTCCCAAATGTTTTGTAGCCAAAAAATTTCCAAGGTATCTTCTCTTTGTACATTCATGTTCCCATTTTCATATTTTTAGATCATAAGGACATAAATTCATCAAATATTTTAATAACCTCACCTTTAGTGTTGAAGTCACTAATTTCCTTATCTTTGAGAAATTTCTTATATTTTCCTTTCTATTAATCTTTGAAGTAAATTTATCAATCAGCCTTTCCTTTACGCTTTATAGCTATTTCTCTGCCCATTTCATACATCATGAGAGTGCCATGAAAATCATCCAGGGATAGAGTTTTAGGATATATATCTTCCAATTAATAAAATTTGGCATCAAAGTTATCAGTAAGAATTCATAAGATCTTTTCAATAACGGTTACTTCTTCCAACTTCTCACCAATTCATATTATGGTGCTAAAAAATGTCATCCACTCTTCTAAAGAAGTCACTAATAGATTTATAATCACCCATATTAATATCTTTGTACTTCAGCCTCTAGATTTTTAAATAGGATTTCTTAACTTTCATATTTCATTCATATATGTTCTTCAACTTATCCTAAATTCCTTTAGTAGTTCATACTCCTTTAATTTCAAGAAACACACTTTCATAGAGTAATTATAGAATAATAGTTTTGGATCTCTCATAATTCTCTAAATATTTCTTACCAGCAACTGTTAGAGAAATATTCTTAGCATGTAGAGGGAAATTATATGTCATAGCTTCAAGAATCTCATAACCAAGTGAGATAAGATATATCAGTATTCTATATTTCTGTATATGATAGTAATTTATATAAAAAACTAGAATCCTCTCACTATTCATATAATTTTGAACATCTATAGAAACTTCTCTTTTCTTCCAACTTCAGTAAAGATTAAATGAAGGGAATATTTACTATGATGCCAATTGAAAGGCATAATAAGGATTTATGTGATCATTGATACGGGAAAGAGATGAATTAGTGATCTTTTTTTAACAATTTCTTTTTTATGATGAAAAAAATTTCACCTCTTATTAACGATTTATAACTATGCTAAAAATAAGAATTTAAATAAAACCATAGGACCACAAGTTTTTACAAGGTTTACTACTAAAAATAGTATTTATTCCTTATAATGGTTTGGAAATAATCCAATACCACATCATCCAATTGAAAAAAAATCATTTTTATGTGGTTATATCAAGCAAGGAATACCCTTAAATTTTCATTTCACTATTTTCAAAACTATAGTGCACATTCTTTCTGTACAAAATATGTAACAAATATTTTTGTAAAAACTTTTAGAAACCTTCACTAATAGGGTCAGAATTTTTTCACTGTGATTATTTTAATAATTAACATTTTATCTTATTACAAAACATTTATTCTTCACTTTCTCACCTAGTGGTGGGAAGAACATATTCTATATGATAACTATTAATAAGGTTTCTTTTTTTGATTTTCAATACAATTTTTTCATCTGTAAAGTCTATCTGGTTCCTTTTGATAATCGAAATAGATTTATTGCACTACTATATTCATTTAATTTCTTATAATAGAAAATTATTTCTAGAGATTGAAAACTATGTTCATTCACTGATCATAAAAACTTTGATTGAAATCAAATTCTTCTTCATCCTCAACCAAGAGATTCCTTGGTTGGAAAATTCATTCTCATGAATGGATTTCATAAGTTCATCTAAAATCTCTATTTGAAACCAATTCTTCAGCACTTCCACTTTTCACATGCATGAAAAAAGCACATATTGTACTTTGTACTCTCACCCTTTATTTATGAATATTTTAGGTATCCAAAGACAGAATACCAGTTTATTTTCTCTCACAAAAAAATTCAATATTCAAAAGTCACACTCAAAACAATTCTTAGAAACCTTATTAATAATTCTAGAATATTCTTGAATACATACTAGAACCTTTAATGGATTCACCCTTCTTTAAATTTCATAAAAATTGGTGAGTATCGTGATTTTCCTTTGTGGTATTTGGGACATTAAAATACCATCTCAGCATCGTCACTTTTGAAATCTCAATGAAAACATCGTAGAGAAATTCAAAAAAATAAGAATATAAAAACACTAAAGATTTCTCTAATAATAAAACTTTGTAAAAAGTCTCCTATATGAATAACATTTTTTTATTCTTCCTCAATAGTCTCCATTTGAAAATTTATATAAAAATTATTCTGATAGAACATCATTCTTTTTTTCCTTCTAATGCGCCTCAATATGATTTCTTGCATCAAAACCATATTTCAGATATCTTCATACACCATTATTTTTCTTATGATATTTATAAAAAAGATTCATCCATTAATATTATATCAAATTAAACTTTATGACTTCATGTATGTTTTGTTCGATGGAAATTGTACAAAAATTTCATCCAGTAAATTTTTTTCCAAAGATATTTTCTAATTAGACATCATCATAATTTGGTATTTTAGATACTTTCATATCTCGAAAAAAAATTCATAAATATTAAACTCAATGTTCTACCAATTTTCTTGCAATAATACTAATGTTACAACTTCATATTTTTTTTCGAGAGATAAATTGTAACAAACATTTATTCATAGTACTTCATCTGAATACTTCATCTATTTTTATTACTAAGGATCCCCATTTGTACTTTATAAACTTTCCTATATCTAATAAACTTTGAAAATAAACATCATAAACTTTTTACTACCACAAATTCTAAACCTCATAAACTTCAAAGACTTCATAAAATTCATATTCAACTTTGTACAACCAATAATCTCTCTAGTTTTTTCTATCTGATAAACTCCAAACAACTTCAAATTGATAACTTTGTATACCGAAAAAAATTTATCCCCCTTTATTATAAACTCTAGTATCAGGAGATATTTCATAACTCATAATGTTGTAAACTTTCATAATAGTAATGCATCATTAGAATTTTTTATTAAAAAATCCATTTGATTGAAACTTTCAAAGCTTTAGAAGAAAAAAAATTACCAGAAAAAAGATTCATCCAATATCCTAAGTTAAAAAAAGATTATTCAATGGACTCTTGTTAGGAAACCTTTTTATAATCCTCTATACTTAATTCCACCTCCATCTAATTTATTTTGTAAGTAAACAATAAAAAGATGATTTGATTTTTATTAAGACAAAAAAAGACAACCATTTATAAAAAACTTTAAAAACTCCTTTAGCCAAATTTGCCCTAGTGTTTATTTTTAACAAGTGTTTATTCCAATTCATATCTCCAATTTTAATTCATAGTTTATAATGGACATATTTAAATAATAATAATTTAATAGTATATCATGGTTCGTTTAAACTCGATGGTGTGTGTAACATATGTTGTCAAAGAAATTAAATTTATTTAAAGATAAATATATTCTAAAATCTGAGGATGTTACATTATTCCCCCCTTAAATAAATTATACCACTATTATTTTATCTCAATCATAAAATGTTCAACATTTTCTGAAAACCCACATCATAGACAGGGATAACAAAACATCTTTCAAAAATGGGAGGTGGGAAACATAATGGTTTCCCAAAATAACACATAATTAGGTTCAAAGATAAGGAGAACATTGGTGGTAAGTTAAAATATAATCATGGAGGATAATAAAAATATCCAAGAACTAATATAGGGTTCTAGAAAAAATGGTCATGAGAAAGTTAATAACCAAAAAACCATAAATCAGTGAGGTTTTAAAAAGGAAAATAATTCATTTAAAATGAATATAGTTGGATAGGATTTTTATTTCAAAATTCTTTTCCTAGAGTTGAGGAATTCCTTTATCATTTAAACTAATAACAACAGGAAATAAACTTACTTGAAAATTATAATTTCATCCTTTAATAAATTTCCACTACAATATCATTTTATGCTCCAAACTATGTGTATTCAAGATGAATTTTTTGTTCCTAAAGAACTAAAAATAACTTATAATGTATCATAAAATACAAAAAATAATAACACATTATTTCTAATATATTTATTAAGACTATAATGGTTGGAACAATGTTCCCAAAAATGAATAAACATTCATATGAATAAATAATACATTAATATCCAAAATTCAATAATGAAACCAAAGTTTTCACACTGATCATTCCATAAATAAATAATAATATATCCTAAATAACCTCAATAAAATAAACATTAAATAAATTTTTTCCCTCAAAGGTTATCTCACAAACTTTATCTTATATCTCCAAAAATGTAATAA
Source organism: Viscum album (assembly GCA_963277665.1). NCBI lineage: Eukaryota > Viridiplantae > Streptophyta > Magnoliopsida > Santalales > Viscaceae > Viscum > Viscum album. The sequence continues at coordinate 747,410,975 of OY728125.1, forward strand.
AACTCTTACCAAATAATCATTACGTTAAACCTAAAGGTTAATATACCTCATTACAAATAAAATATCTCCTAAAATATCATTAATCACCTCAAAATACCAAAAAATTTAAAAAAATATTTTATCCTATAATATCATTCCCAAAATCAACTTAATCTTTATCCATAAAATTATTTAAGTAAAAAAATCATGCTAACCAGGATATCAAGTAGGCCAATGGTTGGTGATGTTCCCTTTTTTTCCTTTGTTGGTGGGTTCAAACCCCATGTTCTTTCCAGATATGATGATTTGTTTCCTATATTTTAGGTTGTCATTTTTTTAAAAATATATTAATATAATTCATATAACATTCCCAAATGTATGATGAAAATCTTCAAAAATAAAATTAATCATCAAATAACTTTTTAACCACTATGGTTTTCTATACAACTTATTTTTTCCGAAAAATAAAATAATATTAACTGACTATCATTACCTTAACATCAATGATAAAATTAAACCTAAAGATTATAAATAACTTTAAACTTATGTCCATAAAATAAAATAGAATTGTTCCTCAAATAACCTTCTCACTAAAACATATACTAAACCAAAGGGTTTTATTCCCATAAAAATCTCCCAAAATATCCTTAATCATGTTAAGATTATATCACATAAAACCTCAAAAGGGTAATCACTAAATTTAAGATTTTGATAAACCTTAAAATTATAAACCCATGACACTTTAGTTTTATTCCATATAACTATGGAATATAATAGTTTTCCATATGTTTTATTCTATGATTTATTGTAATGGTTCATAAAGAAAATGTATATTAACCTAACCATATTGTATGGAAGTATCAAACTAGGTACACAATAATGGAACACTCACCATGAACCATAGTTATGGACATGATATATTCGACCAACTCCTGTCATGGTTATTACCCATAGATTCATCTATGCTAAAACCACTTCCACGTATAGTATCCAGACAGTGATACATTATTATAAAAACCACATAATATTTACCTTAACAAAACTTTTATCATATTTTCCCAAAATTATACATATCCTTAAAGTATGTAATATGGTTATGTTCCCAAATGTATGTTTTACTAAAAAAAATTTCCAAGGTTTCTACTAAAATTCCATCGATACCAATTATAAAGACCCCAACCCCAGTAGCCTAGAGCCAGTGCCTTCATTATAACATTGAAATTAGATATATGTGATCTCATCCCAAAGGAATGAGTATGTAACAACCTAAGAACAAAATTTATAAATATTCCATCATTTTATATGAATATTATATACATTTCAAAATAATACATTCATGGGGACTGTAAAGGTTTGGTTTATTTGGAGACTAGACAAATAATATTCTTATTTCCTGAAATATATTCAACATCTCCCACAAAGGTCTTCCCACATGGTGTGCTTCTTATATATACCCTAATTGGAACCTTTTTCCATAACCTACGTATGTAAACTTAAGAAAGGGGATTTCATATGCTTGGTAAGGGTATACATAGGAGATATCAATCATAATAGGCTAAGATTAACATAAGGGTATGATGAAAAATTCAAGTGTATGTTCTCAACATAAAATATTAATACCCAAAAAAAATGTAGATCATAAGCTTTGAAATCAATTAATATCTAAAAGTATAATTAGTAAGGGTGTTAAAATAGTAATCAGCATCCAAGAGTCATAATATAGAAATTTTAAATCATAAGAACAATAAATCATAATCTTATGAACATATCTAAATGAAATCATGTCCACACATGATCTTCTGAGAATATCTATTAAGCGATAATACTCACACATTATAATTCCAATAAAGATATTTTCAATCATGTTTATGCATTTTTCTATGAGTGTAGCTAGAAATCCATCATCCCCATGAATAAATATGTGAACAAATATATTCAGAATCATGTAAATGCTTATAATTATCATATCATGAGATAGAAATATCACTTTAACCAATGCATTGGTGGGATATAACGGACCCATACATCACATAATCATAATTCATTCATATAAATTTCACAACATCATAACACATTTTCATATCATTATTGCACAACCCTTGTAAAATAATAGGATTTTGTAAACATATCATCATCATAATCATATAACATCCAAATAAATAATATGGATGGTATCATAGGATCATAACACTAGTAATACATAATTAAATTCAAAGTATTTTATCATAGATGAAATTTTTTTTAAAATAATAACTATAATATTTTCTTAGGAAAAGACATTGTTCACTTTGAAATCACTTATATAAAATATAAAAATTTACCAAATATTAAGGAAAACATTTTATTTGAAAATAATCTTGAAAATCTAAAAATTAAGATTAAAATCATTGATCAGACATGATGGTAATAAATTCCATGCATGTTGTATAAGTTAAAAGTAGACATTACTTTCACACTTTTATAAAAAGGTCAAAAACACCTCAATAAGAAAATGACTGGAAAATTCCATTGAAATTTTTTTATAGAAATTAAAACATTGGTAAAATTAACTTTAAATAATCATAGTAAAATATTAAAACATTTCTTAAAACATTTTAGAGAAAACATGGGCATGGAAGAAAAAATATTTCAAGATAAGTGAGAAATAAAGTCGGTTATACTAAAAAACAAATTTTTGTATCCTAAGAATTTAAACAAAGTAAAATGAAAGTAAAAGAAGTAATATCTAAAAAAACATATGAAAATAAAATTTAGGATTATTATTGAGAGTTATAACATTAAATTTCATCATCAAAATCTTAATCCTAAATAATTCTGGTAAATAAGGATATTGGAACATAAAACCCTTACCTCAAGTCTTATCTTTCTTCATACGTGTTCAAAACTCATTTATAATAAATATAAATTTACTATAAATGTATTATAGAACCAAAATAATATATATCATACCATATATTATTTTCTTATTACATCTTATCACCTGTTTATTAATAATTCTTTATTAAAATAACTATTTCAGGTGATAACTACTTCATATTTCATACATATTTTGGTTTCATAGTATCAGTGTTTATACATTGATCATGGTTAAATAATATTAATAATATTAAAAATGATATTAATATCATAGATATTTATATATATATTTATATTTATTTATCTATAAAAGTTAGAGATAGAAAATTTAATTACAATGTTAATGGATATCGTAGGTTGTACGTACGCATGAACATTGTTTCACTTTTTTTATAGATGGAATTAAAGGAAAGTAAATAATAATTCACCTTTAAAGAATTATTATTATATCAAAAAAATTATATATATTCATAAAATCAATATTTATTTCCATCAATGTAAAATAGAAATGAAAATGAATCACATCACTTCGTGAATGTGGTAGTCCACACATACACATGAGTGATATTATCAATTTACAATGGATTGGAATGTAAGAAGGTGGATATGATATTATAAATATAGAAGAATAATTATTTAATAAATATAATATATAAAAATTAAACTGATCATAATAACCATCCATGAAATATGGTAATGGAAAATTAATTATATCGCTATGTGGGGACAGTAAGTCATATGTACACGTGAGCGATACTTTCACTTACAATTTGATGAAAGAGATGGTGAATAAAGGATATTTAATAACAATAATATCATTTAAGTGTATTTATTATATTGAATTTATTATTTTATGAAGAATATTTTAATTTTATACGTGCTATAATAAGAAACAAATTGAAAGAGGTCGGGTAAAATGATTACATCTTCTTCAATAGGCTTACTTTAGATCCCTTTTTAGGGACCCTTACAATCATATTTTAAGAATATTAGAACACATGATTAGTTGATAGGTTATTTTATAATATAATTTGGTAGTTTTTTATTAAGTTATATGGATCATGTGGTGTAAATAAGATAATGCATGGGTGTCCTTTTAAAAGTTAAGAGAGGGGCATGCTTGGAGTTTCTTAAAAGAAGAAAATATAATAAAGTAATTCTCAATACAAATGATTAAAATGGATATATAGTCAAATATAATGTAGAATGTGGTTTAAATATCATCAACCAATATAATTTAGATTGTATTAAGTGGTGTTTTAAACTTTATATTTTAGTTTAACACCTTAGTTAACTAATTTTAACCTTAACTATGGTAACGTATTTATTACGCTTAAAGGGTTATAATTTTACTTATAAATTAAAACTTGGATCGTAAATTTATAAGTTATGATTATTTAAAACATTTATAATCCTTCATTTAATATTTTAATATTTTTATAACTTTTGAATAATTTAATAAATATTATTTTTTATAAAATATTATTAATTTTAATTTTGAAACTATTCAGATAATTTGACTTTGAATACAACAATAAAGAAATGAAATTATAATCCAACCCTTTAAAACATCTCTAATATGTAATATTTATCTAAAAAACATAAAACACAATTATTCATCAAATTTTTTTATTTTTAAATTTTTATAATCATTTATTTTATTTTTTTTATTAATTTAATAAATATTGTATCACCCTTGCGTAAGAAATTAGAATAATTATTAAATCACTAGAAATTAAAATAAAATTACTATGATAAATGAAATTAATTTATATTTAAAATAAAAATTTATAACCAAAATTATCCTTTTATTATACTTATAATAGAAATTTCTAGTTATTAAAGTCAAGAGAGTGACATTTTGTATTTAACCATTTCTTAAAATAATATAAGGGTCATAATAAAAGAAATATGGAACCAGGTGATCATATATTTGAGAAATGGATGGAAATGGAAAAACTAAACTCATAAAATATAATAATGTCAAGTTTTATATAAATTATAAAGCCTTATCCAAAAGTTTTAACCCTATTTTATATGTTTTACCCTTACTGGGGTGACAAAATTTTACTATGGTTTCTATTCATATTGACCAAAAATAAAAAGGACCCATTTACCAAATTTGATCCTAATAATTCCAAATATGGAATATATTTTTAAATATTAAATTTCTATAATCAAAAGAAATTCATTTAATATAAAAACATAGAACACAAGGAAAAATATTATTTTAGAAAAATTCCTATTTAAGTATAAAACTAATTTATACCAAATTCAACAATAAAATTTATTCCAAAGAATTTAATTGGATTGTGAATAATAAATGAGAACTAATTTTACTTTTAAACCATTTTAAAAAAATATAACTTTATAAATTCTTAAAATAAAAATATAGTTTTCAAAAAAAATCAATATTTTTCACTATTCATTAAAAAACAATCTTTTACAAAATTCTTAAAAATTCTATCTAAGATAATTTTTACATGATCGTTTGAAAAATGAATTTCATTTTCTCAAATAAATTTTATAAAAGTTTCAAAAACTAAATATAATATTTTCTCACAAAAAAACAATAAAAACATGCTTGAAGGAAACATATTTTTTAAGCATAATTTGACTTTACATAAAAAATGAATTCTTATATCTTAAGAATTAATCAATATATTTCTATTGAGTAGAACCTTTATATATATTTCATAATTTGTTTATTATTATTCGTACCTAATAATTCAACGACCCGGTTTTAACATTCATTTTTAAATAATAATATTATGTGGTTTGTTTAAGATTGGTGTTTCATTTCATATACGCTATCGAACATAATGTTCTTATTTTAAAATCTCAAGGTGTAATGTCCCCCTTTAATAAATTGTGACCTTTCGATTTTAACTCATGCTCGGTAATCAAGGTTTGATATTTTAAAATTCCTTTGTGGAAAACCCACATTATAAAAAGGGTTAATAAAATATCCTATTAAAAAGAGGGAAAGGGAAATATGAAGGCCATTTGGAATAACACAAAACTAGGTTTTCGAATAGGATAACATTAGTGGGAAGTGAAAATATAAACATGGAGAAGAAAATTAATTCTTGAAGACTAATAGAGAGTGATATAAAACATGGTTAGGATAAATTTAATTACCAAAAAACCCTAAATATGTGATGAGTGAAAATACCACCAATAAGATAGAAATAAATATAAAATTATAACATTTTTTTAGGACCATTTTACTAAAGCTAATGGATTATTTTACTATCAGTATATAGAATAGGATATAATATACTCAATAGATTTATTTCCATATCATAAGCACAATATCATCCTTTGGTTATGATTTAATCAATTTTCACTTCATCTCTTACTCCATGAAATGAATATAAAAGATGAATTTTAAATGCCTAAATCATTAAAATTAATAATTATAAGTCGTTACTTCTATCTATAGTTAACTTAAAAACCAAAATGGTTACCGTAAGTTACCCAATATAGATAAATATAATGCATTAATATTTAAAACCTCAAAAATATCACCCAAAGTTTAGCGTAATCCATTCCATAAAAGGTTGACATTAAGAATCATCTAAAACATGTCAAACCATGATTGAAACCCAAATATGAGAATGATTTTATCTCATACCCTTCCATGATCAACTTAATAATTTTCATGAAATAATTTTAATCACTCCTAAATTCTCGTACCAAAATTTATATACCCTGATCATGTAATGCCCGACCCTATATTCCCAGAGTCGGTGCATTATTTTAATACATTGGCATGATTACAAGGAATCAAGTCTCGAAAGACTGGCCAGTTTAGTAGTCTTGGAAAGTAGATTACATACATGAACGTTACATTACACTTTCTAACATACTAAAAAAATAATCCATTGAGAATACCATTGTTCCCTTATCTTAACCCTGCATCTAAAACATAAAACACTTCTAGGATCCTGGGAAAATAAAACATAAGAAAGGGGTGATCCTAGATGCTCAGTAAGGGTAAATAATTTAACAGAAGCTATAAACTCTTAAAGAAAGATGTGTAATAAAAACAATATCCTTTTAAACATAAAATTGAACATAATATGGAAAAAAATAAATCCAATAATTCCATTTTCCTTTTCACATGGATATTCTACTAGTTGAATAATCACATCTAATAACTAATTTCATAATGAGGGAATGTATAGTACCAGACTTTAATTTCTGTGTCAAGGCCTCGTGCCAGGACCTAGGTACTAACTGTAACCGGACCCCAACCCGGATAGCCTCTGTAACTGGACTCCATCCTGGAGAGCCTCTCTAACCAGACTCCAACCCGGAGAGCCTCTGTAACCGGACTCCAACCCAGAGGGTCTGATGTAACCGAACCCCAACCTGGAGGGATTACTTTTACCGGTCCCCAACCCAGAACATAGTAGTCTAATGCATTAATCTTAAGAAAAGGTTTAAACATAACATAAACATTCGTATTAAAACTAGCATACGAAATGTCAATTACTTTAACCATAAACCATGAATGGTATAAAAATAACACATCCACAATAAAATATTTCACAAAACTTTCAATACAATTTAGAAGATTTTTATCATAATAAATCAACTTCAAACAAGTTTAAAATCCATCAAAGGATGTTGACATAGATGAAAATGATTTGTAAAACTCTTTGAGATAAATATCCCTTTTTCATGAAAACATTTAAAAGACACAAATTTGTAAATGAAGTAATTTAAAAGAGATTTTTGAATTAAAGTGTCTCATATCACTTTGAAACATTTTAAAAGAATTATCATTTCAAAACAGTCATGTCCATATAAATAAATCCTTAAAATCATTTTGAAAACATGGACATTATTTAAAATGATTTAGAAAGAAAAATCTTTAAAACATTTAAAATTAAGATCTAGTTAAGTAGACCCTCACATAAAATATTAAAAGATTAATTTTGAAAACATTTTAATGAAATATGGATATCACTGATAAATATGACCCAGTAAATACTTACACATAAACAATCTCAGATAATAATGAGATTGAGGAAATAACCCTTACCAATTTGGTAACTTACAAAACATACACCCCATGAAAGAAGTATCATACAATGAAGATGTAAATACACATAAATTAAAGTGTATTACACAAAGAATACAATTATTGGAAGTACATACACCACACAAAAGGAAACTGTGGCAATATATCAAGAATCTCATGGGAATAAGGAGTGATATGAAAATCCCTTACCTTGCACTTTCCTTTGTCCGAGGGTACGATTAACCTCCTCTTCTTCAGGTTCTTCCTTTTGATTTGATCAAAAGGGATTCATAGGTTAGATTTCTGAATAAGGAAGGCCACTAGGTTGAAGGGAGGATAGTTGAGAGGATATTTGGGTATGGGTTGGCCCTGCCAAATGGATTTGAAGGTGTGAATTTGATAGAAGGGGGAGTTCCCTTTTATAAGAGGGGTGAGGGTAACCTTAGGAAAAGATTGAAATGTTATTTTATAATAAAATAATATTCAGTTTATAATAGCTCCAAATTGATTTATTTCGAAGTTAATGTGGGGATAGGTCTAAATCCTCTCAACCAATAGGTTTTAGACAAGTTTAGGTTACTATTTTAACCTTATCTTTTAGATTTAACTCTAAGTTAAATAATTTAACTTTTACAGTGTCTTCTTGTATTCTTGCACTATATGGTTAATAAACTTACAATAAACATCCAAAAGAACCTCAAGTGGTTCATTAATGACATATATAATATTATTTAATCCCTTTGGTCGAACCTTGGATTTTTAAGAATATTATATCAACCTATAATATAGTATTTGTTTTAAAAATTAATTTATGTCAATTTTGACACTATTTGGAATTTTGTTTTTTTAAAAATCATAAAAACCTTATCACTTCGAAAAAAATTTATCAAATCAACCCTAAAATGTCATATTAACCTCTAAAATTAGTTTAATTCATAAAAAGTCTCAAATTACATTTATTTGGATATTTATAATATCAATTCTTTTAATCTTTCATTAATAAGGTAATTATTTCATCATCATTGTGTCATAAATAAATTTAATTATTTAATGTTTAAAAATTATAAGTAAAATACCATTATGGATGAAATCTCTTTATCTTTCTAATGAATATATATAGTCTAATTTATCTTATGTATAACCCTATATTAAAAATGTTTTAGTTATGAAAACTTGAATTTAACACTTTTAACTCTTCTTTAAATTAAATAATAATAAATGTCCTAATCTAATAAAAGTGGAGCTAAAGGATCATATTTTATTCCTAATGTTGTTTTCAGTCAAATTAAACTTATACAATAGAATTAGGCCATGTGTTAGGTAAATTATAATATCATTTTTATCCTTAATTTCCCTATTTACTTTTAATCGTGGTAAATAAAAGTAAAAAAGTTACTATTCACCAAAAATTATTTTCATCTTATTGAACCACATTTTACTTACTAATATTAACTGTGTCTCTCGGATTTTTGAAATTTAACTCACAGAAGTGGTAAAATTATGTTTTATACAAATTTGCAAATGCTCCTGGGAGGTGGGTAAAAGATGGTAAAAAGTTCTATAAAATTTTATATATCTAAACTTATTATAAAATGACTCCAATGAATTACGTTGAACATATATATAGATATCATGTATCTATTTTTACCTAAAATAAATTAAAATAAAATAACTAATTATTTAAATAAAAAGTTGATTTTAACCAATAACACAATGTTTTTTCACTATTTAAAAAAATTGAAGGTTTTCAGAAAAATACCAAAAATTCAACCAAAGATAATTTCAATATTCCGAATTCAAAAATTAATTCTATTGTACCAAATTAAAAACATATAAGATTCATTTATTAATTTAAAATTAATTCCCATTATCAAAACCAAAAAGCGTGTTTTTAAAAAGTAAAAACTATCAAAAGATTGACATGTGTTTATGTCAAATTTAAATGTGAAATTACTTATAATGACCAAAATTGTATTAAATTATAAATATATAATCTAATTATAATTCAAAACCATTCATATTAATAATTTATCACTATAAATTTTTTCGATTAAAAAAGTTGTTTTTAATTAAAATTTAGTAATTTTCACTATTCATCAAAATATGAAAGTCATCAGAAAAGTACCAAAAATTAATCCAAAATAAATTTTTATGTCCTGATTCTAAAGAATAATTTAATTAAATTGAATTGAATATATAAAATTGTCAAATATTGTTTTTAAAAATGGTTCTCCATTAAAAGGTGGTGATATTGCATTTTTTGAAAAATACTTATTTTATCAGAAAAAGTGAGTTTGTTCTTATATTATGTATAAGAAACACATAATATGGATGTTAAAATTATATATAGTACATAACATTTCAAAATTCAGTTAATACTATTCATAACCTCTTTTTGAACAGTTAGTTTAGAAAATTGTGGTGAGCTCGAACTCGGTGTTGTGTGTAGCACAAGCTGTTGAATTACTTTAATGAGATAACGTACTATGAAATCTTGGGGTGTTACATTATCTCCTCCTTCAATAAATTGAATCCTCGCAATTTGAAATTGTTCTTCGAAAATAAAAGGTTAAAAATTGAAAATTACCTTTGTGGAAAACCCACATCAGAAATTGGGTTTATCAAATTTAGTCTTAATAAGAGGGAAAGTGAAATGAAAAAATAACCACCAAATTATGATCTCGATTAGGAGAACAATTGTTGTAATTAGATAAACATATTTGGAGGGAAAACGTAAATATATATAGGGAGTGATTGAGGTCATCAATCACAAACAAGTGTACAATTGAGGGACTCAAAGCCATCGATCTGTGATGATTTAAAATATCACCAGTTCAACAAAACATAAGGTATTAGGATAACACATTTTTAGTTTTAAGATCTCTTCCCTAAAGATTAAGAATTAATTTATTCATAGAATAAGAGGGAAATAAATATATATATATATATATATATACTTAACAAGTATAATTTCATCCTTCATCTAATTCCTACCATAAACTCATCTTTCACTCCAAAAGATAATAAAATTAAAAAATATTCTATTTATCCTAATAGTATAGGGTTAAAAAAATGAATTTATATTCATTTGTTAGACTATTTAAAAAAAACTACATTATACAAACCAGGACATCATGTAGGTCTGTGGTATGTGATTCTCCCTTATCGCCCTTCGGTTGTGGGTTCAAGTATCACGACCTTGTCGGACGCGACTAGTTGTCACCCGACCTCTGGGTTGTCCTTTTTATGACAATCCAAAAATAACCTTAACAATTGTATCCAATTTTAAACTTAATCCATTACAACCTTTAGAATTATCCAAAATAATACTATCCAAAATCACAGTCCAAAATTTATAAGGAATTTAAAAACAATGAAGATCCTTTTTGCCACGTAATAACATGTGAACACCTTCATCATGTATTATTTTAAAACATGGTAACACCCTGAATTACCATAAAACCTTATTGATTACATTCATGCTCCCTTATTCCTTATATAATACTGGATATATTCCTTATATCCAAAAAAATTTAACATTCCAATAATGATGAAATAAACAAACTATTAATCGGTTCCAAGGAAGTCAACAATATCCAATATAATTTATACAAATCAACCATCTCTCATTCCAAAATCACTACCTCATTATCAGGACCATATTAAGTATTACCTTTCCTTCAACCATGTATTTTCCAAAAAAAGTGTAGCTTATTATTAAGTCTCTTTTCTTAGAACCATATAATCTCAAATCCTCAACAAAATAGTATTGTGGTACAATCCTTATTTATCTCCTTAATTCATATAACCAGTATATTGTTGATACAAAACTCAAATGAAATAATTCTATAATAACAACATAAGAACACTAGTCATTCAACTTCATATGAGGTAGTATCATAACTTGATTATTATCCAATAGCATCATTTTTGGTATACTCTGATGACTGGGACATTGATTCGCGTAGTGTCCCAATGCTTTATAGATGAATCATTTTACATTTGAAACCTTTTTCTATCCCTTAAAATCACGTACTTGGTGTCCTTTTTCTCCACACTTATAACAAACTCCCATTCCCTTAAAGCGTTTACCAAAGTGATTCTTTCCACATTTATCACATATGGGAAAATACCTCTTTCCCCTCTTATCTTTATCCATATTTCTCTCTACCATCCTTTTCTTCTCTTGCTTCCCTTCAAAGCCATAAGACTCATAGAATTATTTAATTATCTTATTAACATATGATATTATTTCTTCATATGTTGAGAACAAATGGGATACTATTTCCCTTCTAAATGTTAGCTTAATACCATGAAATATATGATCCTTCTTACTCTTTGGATAATACATATTGCTAGAGTTCTCACTCATTCTACTGGGTGCCATTTCTAAAAAATAGCATACACTTGGTCAGTTTATGAACCGTAATGAATAATTCCAAACATGTAATATACCAAATGTAAATTGAATAGTTTATGGATATAATCCATATTAAGAAAAATGTTTTCTTTAAGGAAGTATTTACTCTAAAATCCTTCATAATGGCTTGTAATGAAAATGTGAATTATCCTAAGCATAGCCCCCAGGAGTGTCGTAACCAGGATTACAGCAAGACATGTTGTCATGCACCAGTTCCCATTTGAGTCTAGATCAAAGCGGTGCTTTTGGGTTTTACCCCTAGGTATATCTGTTCCAGAGCCGCCTCTACCTTCTTGTATCCAGACAGGGATGTATTGCTTGGAAAACTCACAAAATATCTAAATTACTAAAATTATAGGAAGTTATTCTATAATAATCCTCAAAGTCTATCTTAAGGTAATGTTATCTAATCAGAGTTTATCTAAATCTATTTCCAAGGTTGTTGGTAAACTTCCTCTGATACCAACTGTAATGCCTCGACCCTAGATTCCCAGATTCGGTGCATTATTTTAATACATTGGAATGATTACAAGGAATCAAGTCCTGAAAGACCAACCAGTTTAGCAGTCTTGGAAAATAGATTACATACATGAATGTTACATTAAAATATCTAATATACAAAAAAAACACTGATAATTTCATTTTTCCCTAATCTTAACCATGCATCTCAAATATAAAACACCTCTTGGGATCTTGGTAAAATAAAACATAAGAAAGGGGTGATCTCAGATGCTTAGTAAGAGTAAATAATTTAGCAGAAGCTATAAACTCTTAAGGAAAGATGTGTAATAAAAAAATATCCTTTTAAACATTAAATTGAACATAATATGGAAAAAATAAATCAAATAATTCCATTTACCTTTTCACATGGATATTCTACTAGTCGAATAATCACATTTAATAACTAATTTCATAATGAGCGAATGTATAGTACCAGACTTTAATTTATGTGTCAATGCCTCATGCCAAGACCTAGGGGCTAACTATAACTGAATCCCAACCCAGAGAGCCTCTGTAACCGGACTCCATCTCGGAGAGCCTCTATAACCAGACTCCAACCCGGAGAGCCACTTTAACCAGGCTCAAACCCATAGGGTCTGATGTAACCGGACCCCAACCCGGAGGGTTTATTCTTACCAGTCCCCAACCCGAAACATACTAGCCCAATACATTAATCTTAAGAAAAGGTTTAAACATAACATAAACATTAGTATTAAAACTAGAATACGAAGTGTCAATTACTTTAACCATAAACCATGAATGGTATAAAAATAACACATCTATAATCAAATATATCACAAAACATTCAATACAATTTGGAATATTTGTATCATAATAAATCAACTTCAAACAAGTTTGAAACCCATCAAAGTATGTTGACATAGATGAAAATTATTTGTAAAATGTTTTGAGAGATATATCCATTTTTCATGAAAACATTTAAATGTCAAAAATTTATAAATGAAGTAATTTAAAAGATATTTTTGAATCAAAGTGTCCCATATCACTTTGAAATATTTGAAAAGAATTATCATTTCAAAACATTCATGTCCATATAAATAAATCCTTAAAATTATTTTAAAAACATGGACATTATTTAAAAGGATTTAGAAAGATAAATATTTAAAACATTTAAAATGATGATCTAGTTAAATAGACCCTCCAATAAAATCTTACAAGATTCCTTTTGAAAAAAGTTTAATTAAATATGGGTATTTCTGATAAATATTTCCTAGTAAATACTTACACATAAACAATCTCAGATAATAATAAGATTGAGGAAATAACCCTTACCATTTTGGTAACATACGAAACATACACCCCATGAAAGAAGTAACAAACAATGAAGATGTAAATACACATAAATTAAAGTGTATTACACAAAGAATGCAATTATGGGCAGTAAATACACCACAAAAAAGGACATAGTGGCAATATTGCATGAATCTCACGGGAATAAGGAGTGAGATGAAAACCCCTTACCTTGCACTTTCCTTTGGTCGAGGGTACGATTAACCTCCTCTTCTTCAGGTTCTTCCTTTTGATTTGATCAAAATGGCTCCATAGGTTAGCTTTCTGACCAAAGTATAGCCTCTAGGATGAATGGAGGATAGTTGAGAAGATATTTGGTTAGGTTTTGGCTGAGAAAAATGGATTTAAAGGTGTGAATTTGAGAGAAGGGGGAGTGCCCTTTTATAAGAGGGGTTAGGGGCACCTTAGGAAAAGATTGAAATATTATTTTATGATAAAATAATATTCGGTTTATAATGGATCCAAATTGATTTATTTCGAATCTAATTTGGGTATGGGTCTAAATCCTATCAACCAATATGTTTTAGCAAGTTTAGGTTACCATTTTAACCTTAACTTTTATATTTAACTCTAAGTTAAATAATTTTACTTTTACTATGTTTTCTTGTATTCTTACACTATATGGTTAATAAACATACTATAAACATCTAAGAGAACCTAAAGTGGTTCATTAATGACATATATAATATTATTTAATCCCTTTTTCGTAAACTTATATTTTTAAGAATATTATATCAACCAATAATATAGTATTTGTTTTAAAAATTAATTTATGTCAATTTTGACACTATTTGGAATTTTGTTTTTGTGAAAGTCATAAAAACCTTATCACTTCGAAAAAAATTTATTAAATCAACCCTAACATGTCATATTAACCTATAAATTTAGTTTAATTCATTAAAAGTGTAACATCCCAAGTAAGTAATGAATAATATATATTTTTATCTATGTCTATTAATGAATTATATAGTGTTTTAGAGGCTTAAAATGAAAATAAATCCAATCTTAAGCATGGAATACACTAATATTGTTAAAAGATTGTTTTACTGCCTTTTGATGAAAAATACTTTTTAAATCAATATTTTGACAATTTTATAATCTATATTCATCAAAATAAACATATTCATTATGATTGGGACATTGAATTTTACATTGGATAAGTTTTGGGTATTTTTCTGACAATGTTCATTTTTTTTAATGAATAGTGAAAAATACTGCATTTTGCATCAAAACTGCTTTTTAATCTAATTTATTTATATGATTAGATTATCTTTTTAATTGTTCTTAAAGTTTAATCTGAATATATTTTTACCATTTAATCCAAAGGTGGTCATTGGAATCAATTTCACTTTGAAATCGGACTTAAACTAGTATCAATCTTTTGATACTTATTGTTTCATAAAAACACGCTATTTGCTCTGACAGCGGGAATTAATTATTAAATTAATTAATGTGACTTATATATTTTGAATTTTTTAAAATAGACTTCATTTTTGAATTTGGAATATCAAATATATCATAGGGTGAATTTTTGGTAATTTTCTGAAAAACTTCAATTTTTGATGAATAGTGAAACCACTAAGTGGTACTTATAAAAACTGATTTTCCGTTTAAATGAAATTTTGTCATCATTTTGTTTTGAATTTAAAAAATCCAACATACATGGTTGTAATTAAGAAGTAAAATGTGGTTCAATGAGATTAAAATAATTTTTTGGTGAATAGTAACTTATTAAGTTTTTAATCACGATTAGTGGTAATTAGTGTAGTTTAAGGAAAAAATAATGCTTTAATAATATGAGATGAGGTTGACACATGTCCTAAACTCATTGGATGTGTCATGGCCGACCAAGACAAGCCATGGGTAAACTTGGGGACCCCATTGAGCCACTTTGGTTGGGAAATGACATAAATAACTTTTTATTTAATGTAAAAGTAAAAATGACACAAATATCATATGTTTTACGAAAACAATTTTTACATGGGGTTATAAAGATCAGATTTTTGATTATAAATAGTCATTGGAAAGGTAAAAATATTTCCTACATCATAGTATTTTTTTTATAATTTTTAGACTTTAAATAAATTAAATTATTTATGACATCATGGTGATGCAGTGATGACCTCATTATTTAACGATTTAAATAAAATGGAAAGATAATGTAATATCTAAAACCTACACATGTCCAAAACCTATTGGATGGGTAGATTTAGAACCCTTATCACCTTATCCTCGAATTATATCAATGTGGGACCATTTAAATCCGAAACTCATTTTCAAATAAAGTAATATTTCTTTACTTTCCAAGAGTGCCCCTTCTCTCCTCTTATAAAAGGCCCCCACCTCTACCTCATTTCACACACTCCTCAAGCCTTTGGCTCGGCCATACCCTGCCCATTTACTCTCTCCACACCCCTCTCCTCATCCTAGAGGATTCCCTTTGGGCATAATCCTTTCAAAGGAATCCTTTAGGCTCAAATCAAAAGGAGTTACACTTTTAAAGGTAATTCATTCTCTCATGTTCATTTGTTTTATTTTGCTTCTCCAACCCCCTAAACTCTTTTTATTTACTTATTTTGTAACAACACCAGTATATTCAATATACTAGGATGTTTTTCTAAGATTTATTCGAGCTACACTCTCACACAACTACATCAAATGGTTAAAGAACATACGGTTTCCGTGGATGGCGAAATTTTGCCTCCCGAAACGATGATTGTTCAATACTCATTTAACACCTTCAAAGGTGTCCATTATGATGTAACTATTTTTATATATGATATATAATATGTTTATTATATCCTTAAGCTTCTGTATTTTTCATTTATGGCATACCATTATTGTTTCCATTATGGGTAAACACGATATCTTCATTTTAGGAAGTGCGGACTACCGCCCCTGAAAGTGATTTGATTCGTTAATACCATATGTGGGATGTGTAAAGGATAAAGTTAATGATATTATATATGTTATTATACTGGAATTATAATATACTCTTATGTCATTATGATTCCATTCCATAAAATACGAAATAGAAATGGAAGTAGCATTCATGCGTACGTACGGCTTACCGTCTCCATGAACGGTGCATTTCATTTCTTACCTCTAAATGTGATGTAATATTATAAATACATGTATATGCAGAATATATATGATATATATGTTATCCAAATCATTAATATCATTCTGGATATAACGAACCTTTGACCAAATTAACAACATGTAAGTGTAAGAAGTCTATTTTTGACTTAAGAACCAAATACCGACAAAATGAACATTATTAACTTAAATGATTACATGATGTTCATAACATGGTATAAAAGGAATAATGAACTTGAAAAAGGTTCTTAAGCAAGTAGATATTAACTCAAGTTTATTATTCAGGATATTAAAGAACGGTCGGGTCAAGTCGGATATGAGGTATGGGACTTCATCTCAATCTCCGTTCATTGAGGCATATTTTATTTTATACACAACTTTCTTTTATACGGTGTATAAACCCCTTTGAATTTTACGTTTATCCCAAAGGAATCTTTTTTATACAAAGCGTTTTACTAAACGACAAAAGGGAATGTTTTTGTCATACGTATGCGGCGACAACGACTTCTCCGCCGTCGTGACCGTTATTTGAGTTTCGGCTTCCTCTACAATCCATACATTCTTTTTAAAAGAAAAATAAATACCATGTTTTACTTTTCTTTTATTTTGGTATTGAAAATGGTTTTCACAATATTTTTATTATATCAATGTGTTGTATTGATATCTTGTGATTCAAATGTGGAAATGTTATGTTTCCTTTATGCATGTTTTATGTGATACGATTATGTTATGGTTCTTGGGAATTATTATGAAGATGGGTGGTTTCGTGATAAAATAAGGGCGGGTGAGCCTGATATAGCTCTCCAATGCATTGGGTAACGCGAAGGAGTGAAACGTTAAGGTTTCTCTGAAGAGATTTAGGGAATATACTGTGATGGGTATTCCAAATGTAACCAAGAGGGTTACTCCCTACGTAAGAATGTTATGAATGCCTCAAGTTACCTTTATGTCTTATGATTTCTATGATTTATTCATGATTTGATGAGGTATGTTAAAGTGCTTATGTTTTAAGGGTAAAGTATGATTTCATTCTTATGTATATATGTACCCATGTTTCCTTTCCATATTTTTATATCCCTTACTGAGCTTTGTATGCTCATCCCAAGTTTTTTGAAATGTTTTTCACAGGTCAAGGGAAAGGTACATGATATGATGATAGTGTCAAGGAAGTGTCAAGAAAGAATCCATGTTTTATTTTAAATATGTTCCCATTTATGGGAAAGAAGAATAATATCTTTATGTAACCACTTTGTTTACATGTGGAATTTAATGCAAGTTTTATGATCTAATTCTCTAAAACTCTAAACCCGAAAAGATCCTCAATGTGTAATCTTGTAATAACTCAATATTAAGTAAGGTTTAAGGCTGGGGCCTTATAGTTGGTATCAGAGGTCGGTTTAGATAACTTTAGGAGTTAGAATTCTATTAAATGATTATCCAAAAATATTTTTTTATGGTCAAATTGAAGTGATATAACATTTGAAGATTACCATGTTGCTTCATCTAAGACATGTTTGTTCAGAATGGTTTTCCGTAGAGGAAATAGGGAAGTAGTGCTAGGAAGGCATACAGAAGGAAATAACCTTCTGAATCAGCATCCTGAGATGGTCGGAATTGGAACTGAACAGTTTGTTGCAGTAATGGCGCAGTTGACTCAGGCTATAAATGGTGGTGGTATCCATGCACGAGATCAGCCAGACCAACTGCAGAGGAACATGTCAGTGGTGGAACATTTCATGAGGCAACATCCCCCATCATTCATAGGATCATCTGACCCTGTGCTAGCTGAAGTGTGGATTAAAGAACTGGAGAAGATTTTCGATGTCATGGGGTGTTCAGACAATCAAAAGGTTAGTCTTGCTATTTACCGTTTGGAGGGTGAGGCAGATCAGTGGTGGTTGATGGTTAAAAATATCAGGGATGCTGATGAGATTGATGCTCTCGACTGGGATGAATTCAAAGGTATGTTTCTTGAGAAGTATTTTCCTAAGGTTTTTCGACTTAGGATGGAAAAGCAATTCTTGGAATTGAGGCAAGAGGAAGACTCAGTGGCTGCCAATGAAGAAAGGTTCACTCGATTGGCAAGGTATGCTCCAAATTTTATCTGAGACCTTGATAGTAAAATCAATCGTTTTTACTCAGGATTAAAACCAAAATATTGAAGGGAATTAGCTTCTCGTGAGTTTAAAAGTTATGAAAAGCTTGTTTGATGTGCTGAGAAGGTAGAAATGGAGTTTTCTAATGACCAAGTGTTCTATAACAACCAGCAGAAGAAGAGACTGAGGTGGCAAGATAAAGGTAATAATTCTTCAAAAAAGTCTGATGGTAAGAAAACTAAGTTTCCAGTTTGTGATAAATGTGGAAAAAGGCATGCTGGGGAATGTCTTCTGAATTCTGGAAAGTGCTACCGATGTGGTAAGATGGGACATAAGGCTCGTGATTGCACTGAAAAGGATCAAGGTGAAGGTAAGAACAAATTTGATTTACAGTTAGTGAAATGTTATAAGTGCAATGAGATGGGTCACTATGAAAATGAGTGTCCGAAAAAGAGTTTGAGTGATGGGAAGCAGTTAGACTACAAGAAGAAAGGGGTGGTGAAATCTTTTGCAACTACTTCGGCAGACGTCGGGCCATCAAATGAAGTTTTATCAGGTACTTTGTTTGTTTTTTCAGATTATGCCAGTGTGTTGTTTGATTCGGGGTCTACACATTCTTTCATCTCTGAAAACTTTTCTAGTAAAATGGGAATACCATCTCAAGAAGTGACTCCTGAACTTTTGGTAAAAACACCTGGGGGGAATGTTGAGGCAAAAAGAATTTATAAGAATCTTCCTATCCTTATTTGTGGAAAGAACCTACTTGAAAACCTTATTGTTCTACCTCTAGTAGAGTTTGATGTTATCCTAGGAATGGATTGGATCTCTATTTACCATGCTAAGATTGAATGTAGATCTAAAGAAGTTTCTTTTCAGAAAGAATTTCAGTTTTTGTACAAGAATGAACCCTTACTGTTGATAACTTATCAAGAGGCCAAGAAACTTGTAAAAGATGGAAATGAATGTTACCTTGAACACGTCGTTGAAAATAAAGGAACTGTTCAGATTAATGATGTGCCAGTGGTAAATGAGTATCCTGATGTTTTTCCTGATGAGTTACCTGGAATAATACCAGATCGGGAAGTTGAGTTTACTGTTGCCTTAGTTCCTGATGCTAAGCCAATTTCAAAACCCCCTTATCGAATGGAACAAATTGAACTTTTAGAGTTGAAGGAGTAATTGCAAGATTTATTAGAGAAAGGTTTCATTCGACCTAGCACATCACCATGGGGTGCTCCTGTTTTATTTGTTAAAAAGAAAGATGGTTCTATGAGACTTTTCATTGATTATAGGGCCTTGAATAATATCATTGTTAAGAACAAATATCCTTTGCCTCATATCGATGATTTGTTTGATCAGCTCCAGGGAGATCAGTATTTTTCAAAGATTGACTTGAGGTCGGGGTACCATCAGCTGAAGGTAAAGGAAGCAGATGTTCCGAAGACTGCATTTTGTACAAGATATAGCCATTATGAATTTGAAGTAATGCCTTTTGGGCTAACCAATGCACCTGCTGTATTCATGGACTTAATGAATAGAATTTTCCATGATTTCTTGGATAAGTTTGTGGTGGTTTTCATTGATGATATTTTGGTGTTTTCTAAAAGTAAAGAGGAGCATGAAAGACATTTAAGGGTTATTTTGCAAACCTTAAAAGAAAATAAATAGTATGGGAAATTCAGCAAATTTGAGTTTTGGTTGCAACAAATTTCTTTCCTTGGTCACATTGTTTCAAAAGATGGCATAACCGTTGATCCTGCAAAAACAAAAGTTGTTAAAGAATGGCCAAGACCCACAAATGTAACCGAGATTCGTAGATTCCTTGGTTTGGCAGGCTTTTACCGAAGGTTTGTTGAAAAATTTTCACGGTTATTTAGTCCAATGACTAAGCTAACTCGTAAGGGTGTTAAGTTCATCTGGACAAAATAATGTGATGATTGTTTTCAGGAGTTGAAAACAAGATTGGTGAATGATCCAGTTTTGGTACTACCTTCCAGGAATGGTGAGTTTGTTATATACAGTGATGCTTCATTTAAAGGACTTGGTTGCGTCCTAATGCAGGATGATCAGGTAATTGCTTATGCTTCACGACAGTTGAAAACCCATGAGGTAAATTACCATACACATGATTTGGAATTAGCTGCTATTGTTTCCGCTTTAAAAATTTGGAGGCATAATTTGTATGGAGTGAAGTGTGAAATATATACTGATCACAAAAGTTTAAAGTATATATTCATTCAGAAAGAGTTAAACATGAGACAGAGGAGATGGCTGGAATTAATCAAGGATTATGATTGTACAATTCATTACCATCCAGGAAAAGAAAATAAAGTGGCTGATGCTTTCAGTTGAAAAAGTAATGCTTCATTAGAAATGTTGCGTTTGGAACGTGATCCTTTGGTTAAGGATTTGATGAACTTTGGCATAGATGTTGTTGGTGTAGGAAGTTCTTCTGTTTTGTTTCAGGTATCAGTGAGATCATCTCTATCAGATAGAATCAAGCAAGCATAGAAGAAAGACAGTGAGTTGCAGAAAAAGGTAGAGCTGGTTCAGAAAGGTAAGTTTCCTGAATTCAACATTGATAATGATTGCGTTTTGAGATTTGGGAAGAGATTGTGTGTTCCTTGTGATTCATAGTTGAATAGAGAGTTGTTATGTGAAGCTCATAGTTCTCCGTTTTCAGTTCATCCAGGCAGTACTAAGATGTATAGAGATCTGCGGGAGTATTACTGGTGGGATGGAATGAAAAGAGATATTGCTGATTTTACAGTGAAGTGTTTGACATGTCAACAGGTTAAAGCAGAGCGGCAGTTACCGAAAGGGATGCTTCAGCCTTTACCAGTGCCAGAGTGGAAATGGGAGAATATATCCATGGACTTTTTTGTGGGATTACCGAAGACATCTCGAGGTAATAATGCAATCTGGGTTATTGTTGATCGCTTGACCAAATCTGCTCATTTCCTTGATATACAAGATACTTTTTCCCTAGATCAACTTTCCCGTTTGTATCTTAAAGAGGTAGTCAGGTTACATGGAGTTCCTATCTCCATTGTATCTGATTGTGATCCCAGTTTCACTTATAACTTTTGGAAAGGCCTTCAGAAGTCGATGGGTACTGAATTAAATTTTAGTACAGCATTTCATCCTCAATCAGATGGGTAGTCAGAATGAACAATTCAGACCTTGGAGGATATGCTACGAGCTTGTTCGATGGATTATCAGGGAAGTTGGGACCAACATCTTTCTTTGGTTAAATTTTCCTATAATAACAGTTTTCATTCCAGTATATAGATGGCACCATTTCAGGCATTATATGGGAAGCGGTGTCGAACTTCAGCTTTCTGGGATGAATTGGGTGAAAGGAAGTTGATGGGACCAGAATTGGTAGAAGAGATGGTAGAAAAAGTTCAGCTGATTCAGAAGCACATGAGAACAGCTCAGAGTAGGCAGAAGATTTATGCAGACAACAGGAGGAAGGATCTAACTTTTGAGGTAGGTGATCATGTTTTTCTCAAAGTATCACCATGGAAAGTGTGATGAGATTTGGTAAGAAAGGAAAGTTGAGTCCAAGGTTTAATGGACCATATGAAATTCTGGAGAGAGTTGGATCAGTTGCATACCGGGTGGCTTTACCTCCGAGTTTATCTCAGGTACACAATGTTTTTCACGTTTCGATGTTGAGAAAGTATATGCCAGATCCATCTCATGTTTTGAGTCCAGAGGTAGTTCAGTTGGAAGAGAACCTATCTTATGAGGAAAAACCATTCCAGATTCTTGACCATAGGGAGCAAGTGTTACGGAATAAGGTGATTCACCAGGTAAAGGTTTTGTGGAAAAACCACATGATTGAAGAGGCAACATGGGAATCTGAAAAAGCAATGAGGGATAAGTACCCCCATTTATTCGATAAGTAAATAAATTGCGGGGACGCAATTTTCTAAAGGGGGGAAGGATGTGAAATCCCAAGTAAGTAATGAATAATAGATATTTTTATCTATGTCTATTAATGAATTATATAGTGTTTTAGAGGCTTAAAATGAAAATAAATCCAATCTTAAGCATGGAATACACTAATATTGTTAAAAGATTGTTTTACAACCTTTTAATGGAAAACCCTTTTTAAATCAATATTTTGACAATTTTATAATCTATATTCTTCAAAATAAACATATTTATTATTATTGGGACATTGAATTTTACATTGGATAAGTTTTTGGTATTTTTCTGACAATGTTCATTTTTTTAATGAATAGTGAAAAATACCGCATTTTACATCAAAACTTATTTTTAATCTAATTTATTTATATGATTAGATTATCTTTTGAATTGGTCTTAAAGTGTAATATGAATATATTTTTACCATTTAATCCAAAGGTGGTCATTGGAATCAATTTCACTTTGAAATCGGACTTAAACTAGTATCAATCTTTTGATACTTAATGTTTCATAAAAACACGCTATTTGCTCTGACAGCGGGAATTAATTATTAAATTAAATAATGTGACTTATATGTTTTGAATTTTGTAAAATAGACTTCATTTTTGAATTTGGAATATCAAATATATCTTAGGGTGATTTTTTGGTAATTTTCTGAAAAACTTCAATTTTTGATGAATAGTGAAACCACTAAGTGGTACTTATAAAAACTGATTTTCCGTTTAAATGAAATTTTGTCATCATTGTGTTTTGAATTTCAAAAATGTGACATACATGGTTGTCATTAAGAAGTAAAATGTGGTTCAATGAGATTAAAATAATTTTTTGGTGAATAGTAACTTATTAAGTTTTTAATCACGATTAGTGGTAATTAGTGTAGTTTAAGGAAAAAATAATACTTTAATAATATGAGATGAGGTTGAAACATGTCCTACCCTCATTTTATGTGTCATGTCCGACCAAGACAAGCCATGGGTCAACTTGGGGACCCAATGGAGCCACTTTGGTTGGGAAATGACATAAATAACTTTTTATTTAATGTAAAAGTAAAAATGACACAAACATCATATGTTTTACAAAAACAATTTTTACATGGGGTTATAAAGATCATATTTTTTATTATAAATATTAATTGGAAAGATAAAAAGATTTCCTACATCATAGTATTTTTATTTATAATTTTTAGACTTTAAATAAATTAAATTATTTATGACGTCATGATGATGCAACGATGACCTCATTATTTAACGATTTAAATAAAATGGAAAGATAATGTAATATCTAAAACCTACACATGTCCAAAACCTATTGGATGGGAAGATTTCGAACCCTTATCACCTTATCCTAGAATTATATCAATGTGGGACCATTTAAATCCTAAACTCATTTTCAAATAAAGTAATATTTCTTTACTTTCCAAGAGTGCCCCTCCTCTCCTCTTATAAAAGGCCCCCACCTCTACCTCATTTCACACACTCCTCAAGCCTTTGGCTCGGCCATCCCCTGCCCATTTACTCTCTCCAAACCCCTCTCCTCATCCTAGAGGATTCCCTTTGGGCAGAATCCTTTCAAAGGAAGCCTTTAGGCTCAAATCAAAAGGAGTTACACTTTTAAAGGTAATTCATTCTCTCATGTTCATTTGTTTTATTTTGCTTCTCCAACCCCCTAAACTCTTTTTATTTACTTATTTTGTAACAAAACCAGTATCTTCAATATACTAGTATGTTGTTATAATATTTATTCGAGCTACAATCTCACACAACTACATCAAATGGTTAAAGAACATACGGTTTCCGTGGATGGCAAAATTCTGCCTCCCGAAACGATGATTGTTCAATACTCATTTAACACCTTCAAAGGTGGCCATTATGATGTCACTATTTTTATATATGATATATAATATGTTTATTCTTTCCTTAAGCTTTTGTATTTTTCATTTATGGCATACCATTATTGTTTCCATTATGGGTAAACACGATATCTTCATTTTAGGAAGTGCGGACTACCGCCCCCTGAAAGTGATTTGATTCATTAATACCATATGTGGGATGTGTAAAGGATAAAGTTAATGATATTATATATGTTATTATACTGGAATTATAATATACTCTTATATCATTATGATTCCATTCCATAAAATACGAAATAGAAATGGAAGTAGCATTCATGCGTACGTACGGCTTACCGTCTCCATGAACGGTGCATTTCATTTCTTACCTCTAAATGTGATGTAATATTATAAATACATGTATATGCTGAATATATATGATATATATTTTATCCAAATAATTAATATAATTCTGGATATAACGAACCTTTGACCAAATTAACAACATGTAAGTGTAAGAAGTCTATTTTTGACTTAAGAACCAAATACCGACAAAATGAACATTATTAACTTAAATGATTACATGATGTTCATAACATGGTATAAAAGGAATAATGAACATGAAAAAGGTTCTTAAGAAAGTAGAGATTAACTCAAGTTTATTATTCAGGAGATTAAAGAACGGTCGGGTCAAGTCGGATACGAGGTATGGGACTTCGTCTCAATCTCCTTTCATTGAGGCATATTTTATTTTATACACAACTTTCTTTTATACGGTGTATAAACCCCTTTGACTTTTACGTTTATCCAAAAGGAATATTTTTTATACAATGCGTTTTACTAAATGACAAAAGGGAATGTTTTTGTCATACGTATGCGGCGACAACGACTTCTCCGCCGCCGTGACCGTTATTTGAGTTTCGGCTTCCTCTACAAGCCATACCTTCTTTTTAAAAGAAAAATAAATACCATGTTTTACTTTTCTTTAATTTTTGTATTGAAAATGGTTTTCACAATGTTTTTATTATATCAATTTGTTGTATTGATATCTTGTGATTGAAATGTGGAAATGTTATGTTTCCTTTATGCATGTTTTATGTGATACGATTATGTTATGGTTCTTGGGAATTGTTATGAAGACGGGTGGTTCCGTGATAAACTAAGGGTGGGTGAGCCCGATATAGCTCTTCAATGCATTGGGTAACGCGAAGGAGTGAAACGTTGAGGTTTCTCCGAAGAGATTTAGGGAATATACTGTGATGGGTATTCCAAATGTAACCAAGAGGGTTACTCCCTACGTAAGAATGTTATGAATGCCTCAAGTTACCTTTATGTCTTATGATTTCTATGATTTATTCATGATTTGATGAGTTATGTTAAAGTGATTATGTTTTAAGGGTAAAGTATGATTTCATTCTTATGTATATATGTACCCATGTTTCCTTTCCATATTTTTATATCCCTTACTGAGCTTTTTATGCTCATCCCAAGTTTTTTGAAATGTTTTTCACAGGTCAAGGGAAAGGTACATGATATGATGATAGTGTCAAGGAAGTGTCAAGAAAGAATCCATGTTTTATTTTAAATACGTTTCCATTTATGGGAAAGAAGAATACTATCTTTATGTAACCACTTTGTTTACATGTGGAATGTAATGCAAGTTTTATGATCTAATTCTCTAAAAATCTAAACCCCAAAAGATCCTCAATGTGTAATCTTGTAATAACTCAAGATTAAGTATGGTTTAAGGCTGGGTCCTTATAAAAAGTCTCAAATTATATTTATTTGGGTATTTATAACATCAATTATTTTAATCTTTCATTAATAAGGTAATTATTGCATCATCATTGTGTCATAAATAAATTTAATTATTTAATGTCTACAAATTATAAATAAAATACAATTATGTATGAAATATTTTTATCTTTCTTATGAATATTTATAGTCGAATTTATCTTATGTATAACCCTATATTAAAAAATTTTAATTATGAAAACTTGAATTTAGCACTTTTAACTCTTCTTTAAATTAAATATTAATAAATGTCCTAATCTAATCCAAGTGGAGCTAAAGGATAATATTTTATTCCTAAGGTTGTTTTTGGTCTAATTACACTTATACAATAGAATTAGGACATGTTTTAGGGTAATTATAATATCATTTTTACCCTTAATTTCTCTATTTACTTTTAACCGTGGTAAATAAAAGTAAAAAGTTACTATTCACCAAAAAACTATTTTCATCGTATTGAACCACATTTTACTTACTGATATTAACTGTGTCTCTATGATTTTTTAAATTCAACACACATAAGCGTTAAAATTAAGTTTTATAAAAAAAATTCAAATGCTCAAAGGATGTGGGTAAAAGACGGTAAAAAGTTCGATAAAATTTTATATATCTAAACTTATTATAAAATGACTCCAATGAATTATGTTGAACATATATATAGGTATTATGTATCTATTTTGACCTAAAATAAATTAAAATAAAATAACTAATTATTTAAATAGAAATCCAGTTTTAACCAATAACGCAATGTTTTTTCACTATTCATTAAAAATTGAAAGTTTCAAGAAAAATACCAAAACTTCACCCTAAGATAATTTCGATATTCCAAATTAAAAAATGAATTCTATTTTACCAAATTCAAGACATATAATTTTCATTTATTAATTTAAAATTAATTATCGTTGTCAAAACCAAAAAGAGGGTTTTTAAAAAGTAAAAACTATCAAAAGATTAACATGTGTTTATGTCAAATTTAAATTTGAAATTACTTATAATGACCTAAATTGTATTAAATGATAAAAATATAATCTAATTATACTTCCAAAACATTCAAATTTATAATTTATCACTATAAATTATTTTGATTAAAAAAGTTGTTTTTAATTAGAATTTAGTAATTTTCACTATTCATCAAAATATGAAAGTTATCATAAAAGTACCAAAAAGTTATCCAAAATAAATTTTTATGTCCCGGTTCTAAAGAATAATTTAATTTCATTAAATTGAATATATAAAATTTTCAAATATTGGTTTTAAAAAGGGTTCTCCAATAAAATGCAGTGAAATTGCATTTTTTGAAAAATACTTATTTTATCCAAAAAAAATGAATTTTTCTTATATTATGTCTAAGAAACACATAATATGGA
The DNA here is from genome assembly GCA_963277665.1 of Viscum album. Taxonomy (NCBI): domain Eukaryota; kingdom Viridiplantae; phylum Streptophyta; class Magnoliopsida; order Santalales; family Viscaceae; genus Viscum; species Viscum album. The sequence continues at coordinate 747,439,191 of OY728125.1, forward strand.
TGTTAAAATTATATATAGTATATAATATTTCAAAATGAAGTTAATACTATTCATAACCGCTTTTTGAACGGTTAGTTTAGTAAGTTGTGGTGAGCTCGAACTCGGTGTTGTGTGTAACGCAAGCTATTGAATTACTTTAATGAGATAACGTACTATGAAATCTTGGGGTGTTACAGATAAGGTATTATCTAAAATATATCTAATTATTTCCCAAAACAATGTCATAATAAAATCATATATTATACTAAAATATGATTCATCCATTATTCCTAAAATAATCTTATATATTAGTAAACAAAATATTTCTATTGGAAGTCTGAGTTCATCCTTGCATCAATAAACTATCATATGTTGATTTATAATATCAAATACAGTTTATTTAGTCTATAAATTTATATGGAATCTATGTATATAGAACTAATCAATGCATAAGATCATATCAAATTTCACTAAAATATGAACAATAAAATTTTCATACGGATCATTCATACAAGCATCATTATATAAAACCCAACTCTAGATTGGAGGATAAGTGTGACCTAATTATCATGTTTTACTTTAGATATTATGATTTCATAAGCTTTCCCTTTTTTCTTTGACTTCATATGTTCTTGTGGCTTATTATCTTAATTTTCCCTTGGATTAGGGAATTGATTTTTATAATGCCCAAACTTCTTGCATCTATAGCACTAAAGTGTGAGTAGTGTATTTTGTTGAGATCTATCTCTATTAATTTCATTGATTGGACTCTTCACGTCACTTCAACATTCTTTTTATTGACATCCAGGCTGCCCATACTTGAAAAATATTCTTTTTCATTTTAGGAGTTCATCTGAGTTCTCCTTCCCACATTTTTAGAAAGTAGGATCACAACTACAAAACCATTGTTTAACAGCATTGGTAATTATCAGAGCTAGAAAAAAAACTTGGTAAATGGAATATTTATTAGTGATAAGGAAAGCACTGATAAATTTAACCTTTTATCAGTATTGATAAAGGATATCCTTTATCAGTGCTTTATTTTTATCACTGATAAAGGGTACCTTTTATCACTACTTTATTTTTAACGCTGATAAGGGTCCGAATAAATAAAATGAAATAATTAAATAAATAATAAATAAAAATGAGTTTATTAAAAAAAATTACAAATTTTTTTTATTAAATAATTATTGATAAAAATGAATTAATTTTTTACAAATTATTAAATATTAAACATTTAATTAATTAGATAATTATGATAATTAATGTTATAAAATTGTATATATTAAATATATATAGATATATATTAATGTATTTAAATATGATTTATATATTAAAAAATATTTATGCTCTTTACATTAAATAATCATATATTTATTGAATAATGGTTTATAATTAAAAATTAATATGAATTAAAAATATTGAATAATTGCAAAGTACTCGACATATAATTGAATGTCATTTTATTTTTTAATTTAACATAGATCAAATCTGTGTTATATTGATTTCACATATACATAATTAATTCATTTTTATATACAATGCACACACATACAAATTATCTTTTTTTCAATATTTTTAATTTGTACATATTCTTAATTTATTCCATTTCACTCATTTTTAACATATATGCATTCACTTAAAATTAGATATTCATTAATAATGTTAAAAAAATATTTGTAAAAAAATTATAAATAAATATATTTATAAACGTACATTTACTATATTTATAAAATTATATATTTATAATTATAAATATATAATTTTTTAATTATTTATGTAATTATAAATAAATAATTATATATATTTAAATAATTATTCAATTTATAACAAATTTAATTAAATAATGAATATATTTACTATATTTATATATATTTATTAAATATATATATATATATATATTTATATAAATATATGTGATGATATAAATATCGTTTCTTTTAAAATAATTCTATAATTATAAATAATTAATTACAAAATTTTAATAAATTTATTTAAAAAGGAATATATTTAGTATATTTATATTTATATATATTTATTAAGTATATATAAATATTTATAATTTTTCTAATTATAATTATAATTATAAATCATTTATCAGCACTTACATAATAAGCGCTGATAAAATCATCCTTATCAGTGCTATAATTTTAACACAGATAAATATTGACTTTGTTAGCTCTTTTTTAGTACTGATAAATACCTACCTTTATCAGTGCTAAAAAATGTTGATAAAGAGTCCTTTTATCATCACTGATAAAAGGAATCTTATCATTGCTTATTTGTGAATGCTAATAGAAGTGTCATGGTCTAATTAAAACACCTAACCGTTTGTAAACCTGTCATGATATCAGAATCTTTCCACGGAAGCCACCCGTTGTCGATGCTCCTCCTTGGTGAATCGAACCTCGAATCACACCACTCAACTACATCTCAAACATCTCATCTAACATCTGGTGTTTGATTGAAGTTAGGGTTTCTGAAGTGGGATTCGTATTTTCTTTAACCTATCAATGTAGTTCTTCTGATTTTATTTGTGTGTTTTTTGTTTCATTTTTGTTTTCTTCTTTGATGATGTCGTTATTTATGGTCTGGTGATTGTATACTAGTGAGGTATGCATTTTGATTTTCTTAACATCCAATTTTGATTCGACTCTTGATTTCTCATGGAGATTTTATTGTTTCTGGACTCGATGGTGACACATGGAGTTTAGTTGGTTGTTTTATTTTGATTAAATTTCCCAATTTGATCACCCAAAACTATCATACATATTTTTCATTATTTATTTTATCAATGGTATTCTATACATATGAAATTTTAAAAATTGAAACTATGTATTTTGTGTGTGAGGGAGTTGAAGGTAGGTTAAGGGGTTTCTTTTATATTATACTGATTCATATCTTCTTTTTTCTACTTATCTGGGTTGGTGTGGGAATCTAATGTATGGATGCATCAGGGAAGTTTTTATTTAAATTTTCTTTCTACTAGTTTTATTTATTTTTTGGGCCAAATCATTCCCATGGTGTTGTTTTTCATGCCTTGGTTCTTATTTCTAGTCTGAGGGGGATTGATAATGTCCCTTGGAAACTATTAAGGGCCAGCTCAAGTGTTTGATATATGGTTTTCTTAGGTTTGTTTTGGAAACAATATCTATTATCAAATGTGTTGTACCTTTTCTCAATAATCCAACTTCCTATGTCTCTAAACTTTTAAAAAAACTATTTTATTTTTATCCCTCTTTAGATTAATCTAACATTATTTATAAATACTTTTAATAACAATATATAAAATATTATACTTTAATGTTGTGTACTATTTTCCAACTACATTATAAATTTTCATCATCATTTTACTCCCCCTCTTTCAATAATTTACAAAAAAAAGATATCCTTTTTCTATTACCCCTTTCTAGTTATACCACCTTTTTTGAGACCTATATAGCACTATAAGAAATTATAATTTCTTTCCCAGAAATGTATATTTCCAATAATTTCACCCCCTTTTTGAGTATGTATTTAACTAATAACAAGTGGATTTCCATGGAATCGCTTTGATACCTAGCTATATGACATGTAGAAAAATAGTATGTCCAACATTTTTACTATAAAAAAATTGGCATATGAATAATCTCCCACACTCTATAATATAGATTGAAATTTCATCCACAACATTTAAAAATTTTATTCAATTTTCCATAGATTTCAACATGGGTTTTCAATCATTCATTTGAAATCTATAAAACACTTCCCTCACATACATGGATTGGGAAATAAATATTTCATGAATTCCATGAGTCGCTTATAAATAAGGAAAATTACAACTCACTAACAATCAACATCTAAAAATTGGTTATTATTAATGTAGAAAATTTTTATCTTCATTCAACTCTTGGACCTCTAAATATTATTTCATCCACATTGATAAACACTGTTAGGCAAAAATCCCTCAAGGTAACATTGTAGTATTTTTTGGTTGATTGTGTTAGTTGAAAAAGTTGGTTTCCATAAAGAAATTTTCTAGTTCCAAAGAAGTTGTTGAAAATCCATGTTGACAAAAGAACAATCAAAAAGGAAAGGACGATTTGAAGGTGGTACAAAAGAGCAGTACAATGTGGCGCCGTTTTCTAGTGTTTTCCAAATTTCAGGGGTCCAAAATTTGGAGGTTGGTGAGCATCGTGAAAAGTGGATATCCATGAAGATCATATTTTAATATTGAAAAGGAATTAATTTCGCGAAGAGAGTCTTCATGGTTTGGAATTCGCGAAGACCAGAAGAATGATGGCGGTGATTCTTCGCGATTACGTAAAAGCTTTGTGAACGGAAGAGTTGAAGTGCATCGCAGCGGTGAAGGGCATTGTGAGGGAGCTTTGTGGAGAAGGAGTGAAGGAATGTTGACGATGATGCTCTGTGATTACAATGAGCTATGCGATCAGAAAATTGCCATAGTGCTTCGTGATTTTGAGAGAATTCCGGCGGAAATTTCAGAGCTTCGCAATTGGTGATGACGTGGCTCGGACTTCGCGCGGAAGGGTAGAGGGTCGGTGGAATTTCATATAAATAGAGGTCGACCCCCTCAAGAGAAGAGAGAATTTTCTGAGAAAATATTTTTATCTTGGTTTGCGAAGGAAGTTCACGAAGGCAGTGTGCTTCGCGGAAGAAGAGCTTCATGGCGGCTATTCTAGCTCCGCGAAAGTCGTGTGCTCCGCGTTGGCTTAGTGAGCTTCACGAGGGAAGTCACTTTGCGACGACTTGAGCTCCGCGACGGCCTAATCATTGCGAAGGCTTGATCTTTGTGACGGTCTGAGCTCCACAAAATTGTGAGCTTCGCGAAAAGGAAGGATCTTCACGAAGGCTTGTTTGAGCATCGCGAAATTGGAAGTCTCGCGAAGTAGGGTGCTTTACGAAGGTGTTTCCAAAGTTAATTGCCCAGTGGTTTAGAGGCAAAAGATTATTCATCAATGGATGAAAGTTGGACTTTAACAGAGAATCTATCAACAGTTGAGGATGTGTGCATTCATGAAAATGAAGAGACCTACAAGTCTATAAACTGTGATTGGATCCTTTCCGGAGCAGTGAGAAAAGGAAGAGGAAGAAGGTGATCCTCTCCACCGGTAGTGAGCCAGAGAGAGATAAATAGGGAGTGACCCTTGGGAAATTAGTGATCTTACCCCAAACATTGTAAAGACAGTGATCCTGGGCATAGAAGTGATCTAGCCTGAACATTATTGGCAGCGAGCCTTAGTGTATTTGGTACAGTGGCACATCGCCATTGTATGCTCCTTGGACGTAGCCCAGTGAGGGTGAACCAAGTAAAAATCTATGTGTCTGCCTGGTTTCTTCCCTGCATTGCATCTAAAGAATAACCATCAGATAAAGATAAAGAGAAGTTATCAAGATAAACACATAAGAGCAAACAAAGTGACCCTTGTAATAAAGATGTCAAGATCCAGTGGGACAGAAAGAACATTAGGAAATAATATCCATACCCTGATTCACCCCCCCCCCGCCTCTCAGGGTATATAGGCCCCTATTGGTCATAACAATTGGTATCAGAGGGAAGTTTGCTTTTATCAGATTTTTTTGCTTCAACTTGGTGTAGTCGATCTTTGTGGTTAAAGAATCAAATTGCTCTTATCTCAGTGTGCCATGGAAAAGGGAAAAACATCAAAGAATATTCAAAAGTGAGGCGGTATTCCTCAGTGTGCAAGTGTGTATGTAAAAAGTGTGATTCAATTAAAAGAATCAAACAGCTTGCTGAAAGAAGGCCTTGATGAATCTGATAGGGAAAAGATTGATTCAATCAATCATGATGTAGTAATAAGTGTAGTACTTGAACTTGAAAGTGATACCGAAACAACTGATGATGAAGAAGTTTCAAGAAGGAGGCCACCAGTAGATTTTGTCAACATGAAAAATAAATTGGATCGAAAATTGGATGAAGAAGTCAAATCTAAAGATATCCAGATCCAAGTATTGGAAATTGAGGTCAACAAGCTAAGAGTCTTAAATCAAAGGCTTATTTATGTGTCTACTGAACTAAGGGAGAAGAATTATTATCAAGGTGAATAACTACAGAAGATGGATAAAATGAAAGGAAAAAAAGGCTGGTGATTATGAAGAGAATCAAAAGTTAGATGAAGTTCATAATCTGAAAGCCAGAAATGATGATCTAGAAACACAGTTGTTTGAAGTAGTTCAGAAGAATCAGAGGCTACAACAAGATAATGAATCTGTCTTTGAATCTGTTTCTTAGGAAAAATTTAAATTAATGAAGCAAGGTGACATGGTGGAAAATCTCACACGGGAACTAGAATATGAGTTGAGAAGAGGGAAGAATATCATAAAAGAACTCAATGCTCAACTTGAATCAAGAAATAAGAAGATTCAACAATTGGAGGAAGTAATAGTGAAATTGAAGAAATAAATGGAGATATCGAATGAAAAATGAAAACCTAAGTCGAAGGATGCACTACACTTACTATTCGATTGTCCTTTGGAAGGTGATAAAGTGAAAAAGAAGTATGAGATTTCTGAGGAGAAACAACAAAACATTTTCTCATCTCAAAGACCCTATAGCTTGGGAAAATATGGCATTGTATTTGATGAATCCCCTCCCATGCATGATAGAATGGGAGCCATGAATAGTTCCAGGATTGGAGAAAAACATATAGGTGCTAAAGATAGGCCTAAGAGGATAGTTACAAAAAGAAGTGATGATATGTGCTTTTTCTGTGGGATTCATGGACACACATCAAGATTCTGTTCAGAGGCTCTGGAATACATTTTAGGGTGTGAAAACAGAAGCATTACCAAATCTGAGAATAAGAAGAAGCATCATGAGAAATTAGAGAGAAGAGTATCTCAGAGGAAATCATCTGTTAGATGCTATTACTGTGGAAGAATGGGAAACACCATGAGTATGTGTCAGGAAGCTCAAGATCCCCGGGTCAGAAGAATAACTCAAGGTGTATCAGCATCTCGACATAGAAATGACGAAAAGAGGTATGACTTTGATGGAAAATGTTTTATATGTTCAAATTATGGGCATTTGGAAAGAAATTTCAGCAATAAGAATGCAAGAAAGGAAAGGGAACTTGAAAGGAGATTCTCGACTCCAATTATGCATAATGAGAAATTCTACACTGAGAGACAAAGTGGTAAGGAGAAGAATAGGCTTAGAGCCTTAGGGGAATCACATGGAGCTAAACGAAAGGTGTATCAGTCACCTCCTCTTTCATACTCACAATAGCCCTCAAGGAGAGAATGTGAACAAACCTGGAAGATTAAGGGGAGATCTACTCCAGTTGTGATAAAAAACAATAAACGTTAAATGGAGGACTCACCACTAGTGAAAAAAGTGCGGTGACTCAAACATCTGATAAAATAAAGATGAACAAAGAATGTAATGAAAAATTCACATGTCATGTTCCACAGTGAAAAGTGGAGGAAGGTGCAATATCCTTGCAATGGTGGAAGAAGCAAGGGAAGATGGAAAGAAAATATATTCCTACTCAGAGTAGGAATCAAGGGAAATGGAATTTTGGTGGAACATCAAAGACGGAAATGTGTACTAGTGGGTTTAAACCCCAAATGGTGATAAAGGCTAAGCCTGCAGGATCCTCATATCAGAAAAATACTCAACATGTGAGTAATTAATTCTTAGTCATATGGCCAGAGCAGTTGAAGTTGGCTAGGTAGCTAGAAGAAGCAAGGAAAGAGTGTGATGCTCTTCAATAAAGAATCAAAGGGTTGACCCATCAGGATCAACCACAATCCTCTTCTTGATAATTACGAAATCACCCATATCCCTATGTATATAAATGTTGTTAAATAATGATTCAAATGTTTCAGGTTTTAGGGAGATATGATCTAAGGGGATGTTGCATCTAAATTTTCAAACTAGAGAAGTGATATGCTTCAAAGTTTCAATTGATTCAAATCAGGTACTAGAGTTGACGAATAAAGGGAGCAACAGAGAACAATAAGAAGTGATTGGGTTATTAACTTTATCTCTTATTTCCTGCACCGAGTTCCAACTTAGTAGGCTTAGGGATTATGTTAATGGTTCAATGCTGAGTGCTAGATAATAAAATATGCATGAGGAGAAGAGTGTTTATGGGTCTATACAGTTGGGAATAACCCCAGGATGTGTTTCATAACATAGGGGGAGCATTCAATAACAAAATCAGATGCAAGATCCATCAACTCAATAATTGGATGACCCATCTCAGGTGTTGTCTATCGAGAGAAGACATATTGCCAGAGAAGCAGCAATAATCAGGAATATCATGCTTATCTATTTTTCTCTAACAATGTGGTATCAGCTAACTGCTTTCAGGAAACCAAGAAGCTGCGAGGGAAAATCGAAGGTGTGTCAACAAAAATCTGAGAGAATAAGTTCAAAGAAATGATTTCATTGAACAATGACACAGTGAAAAGTTTTCTGCTGAATGTATAGAAGGTCAAGAGACTCAGGGGGAGTAGAAGTGGAAAATGCTAATTCAGATGTAGACTCCCAGATAGAGGGAATTGATGTCTATGAGAAATTTTCACTAGTTTCAGGGCTGGAGATGATCAGATTATTCCTAGCTATTACAGTAAAAAAGAAGTTCATGGTATTCTAGATGGATGTCAAATCTGCATTCATGAATGAGATTCTGGAGGAATAAGTACATATCGATCATCCAGATGGTTTTCTTATTCATGAGGTTGAGAATAAGGTGTGTCGGCTGAAGAAGGCATTATATGGGCTGAAACAAGCATCAAGAGCATGGTAATCAAGTCTCGATCAGTATTTGAAGAAGCTTGGTTTTCAACGAGGTGGATTTGATTACAATCTCTATTTCAAAAACAACAGTAATAAAAGGATGATGGTGATGGTTTTTGTCGATGACATAATATTTGGAAGATCAGATGAAACACAATGAAGGCAGTTTTCTAAATTCATGAAACATGAGTTTGAAATGTCTATGATTGGTGAGCTGATGTTTTTCCTTGGTTTACAGGTTACACAAGGAAGGTATGACTCGTTTATTTCTCAATACAAATATGCCAAGGAGGTTCTGAGAAGATTTGGAATGGAAAATTCCAAGGAAATTAAGAATCTTGTTTCTACCCAGATGTAATTATCCAAAGATGAGGATGGAAAGGTAGTTAATATCACATAATACAGGAATATTATTGGGATTTTACTGTACCTGACAGTGATGAATCCTGACATTGTATTCGCCACATGAAAAGTAGAGAGATATAAGAGTAATCCCAAAGAAAGTCACATGCTTTCTGTTAAAATAATACTTCGGTATATCAAGGGAACAATGGATTTCGGCTCGATATATAATGGGAAATCTCAGACAGAGTTATTAGGATATACTGATGGAGATTGGGCCAGTTCAGCGGATGACAGGAAATCAAAATCAGGAGGTGCATTCTATCTTGGTGGACTGTGTATTTCTTGGATAAGAAAGATTCAAGATTTCATTTCATTGAGCACCACATGAACTGAGTATATTGTGGCCACTCAAGCATGCACACAGTTATTGTGGATGAAGCAGCAGCTTGATGATATGGGAGTGGAAGTGAAGTCTCTGATCCGAATTCAGTGCAATAACTCAAGTGCTATAAATCTCAGCAATAATCTCGTCCATCACTCATGGAAAAAGAACATTGATATAAAGTATCATTTTATCAAGGAGAAGGTTGAGCAAGGAATTGTGAAGTTGGAGTATGTGCCTACAGAACTATAGGTTGCAGAAATTCTGACAAAGGCCTTACCCAAGGAAGCATTTGAAAGGCATCGACTGGCTCTGAGAGTTCAGTCGACTCCCTGCACTTAAAATATTTTGGATATGAAACGACCCCCCCCCCCTCCCCGAGGTATGATGTGTTTTTCACTAATGTGCTGATATGTGTTCTCTACTCTGTTCCAGACTGCAAAGGAGTGACCTTTGGATTCGTTGAAAAAGGGGGAGAAAATAATGATTGTTCAAGGGGGAGATAGTGTGGCTATTTTAGAAAACCTGGATGATATGGGGAGAAGCTGACAAGTGGAGCAGCGAGATAAGGGGAGAGATTTGAGATAGCGGGAGAGTTTCAAATCTGATGGTGCTAGAAGTAATCGATCAAATACTAGATATCACGACAGATAAGGATCATAATAAAAGAATAATAGTGAGTTTGGAATGGTGAGAGAATGTTTCCAGCTATTACCAATTGGTGTCGGTATGGTTCAAAAATTGGTATCAATTTTGCAACTGGTATCTGCTTGGAATCGACAATTGGTGTTTAACATGAAGTTTTTCATTGATGAACTTTTCATACTACTCTTGTTTCTCACAACGAGAATTGCTCATGTGGGCTTAGAGTACGTGTTAAGTGATTCCTTGAATGCTATCAGAATCGCAAGAGGAAAATGGTGGTAGCGGTTGGAAGGAGATTCAGAGAGGTATCAAAGTGCAGAAAATTATTCTGAGAATAGTTGTGAAGAGTTATCAACAAACCCAAAGGGGGAGATTGTTAGGTAAAAATCCCTCAAGGTAACATTACAGTATTTTTGGGTTGATTATGTTTGTTGACAAAGCAGGTTTCCATGAAGAAATTGTCGAGTTCCAAAGAATTTGTTGACAATCCATGTTGACAAAAGAACGATGAAAAAGGAATGGACGATCTGGAGGTGGTACAAAAGAGTAGTACAAGTTGGCGCCATTTTCCAGTGTTTGCCAAATTTTTGGGGTCCAAAATTTGGAGGTTGGTGAGCATCGCGGAAAGTGGATATCCATGAAGATCATATTTTAATATGGCAAAGGCTTGAATTTCGCAAAGAGAGGCTTCATGGTTTGGAATTCGCGAAGACCAGAAAAATGATGGTGGTGATTCTTCTCGATTACGTAAAAGCTTTGTGAATGGAAGAGTTGAAGCGCATCGCGGAGGTGAAGGGATTTGTGAGGGAGCTTCACGGAAAAGGCGTGAAGGAATGTCAACGGTGATGCTCCATGATTACGATGAGCTCTGCGATCGGAAAATTTCTGTGGTGCTTCGCGATTTTGAGAGAATTCCAGCGGAAATTTCAGAGCTTCTCAATTGGTGATGACATGGCGCGGACTTCACGTAGAAGGGTTGAGGGTCGGTGGAATTTCCTATAAATATAGGTCAACCCCCTCGAGAGAGGATATAATTTTCAGAGAAAATAATTTGCTCTCAGTTCGCGAAGGAAGTTCGCGAAGGTAGTGTGCTTCGCGAAAGAAGAGTTTCACGGCGGCTATTCTAGCTCTGCGAAAGTCGTGTGCTCTGTGTTGGCTCAGTGAGCTTCGCGAGGGAAGTGACTTTGCAATGACATGATCTTCGTGGTGGCCTAAGCATTGCGAAGGCTTGAGCTTTGCGATGGTCTGAGCTCCTCAAAATTGTGATCTTTGTGAAAAGGAATGAGCTTCGCGAAGGCTTGTTTGAGCTTCGCGAAATTGGGAGCCTTGCGGAGTAGGGTGCTTTGCGAAGGTGTTTCCAAAGTTAGTTGCCCAGTGGTTTAGAGGCAAAGAAGTATTCATCAATGGATGAAAGATGGACTTTAACAGAGAATCTATCAACAGTTGAGGATGCATTCATTAATGAAAATGAAGAGACCTACAAGTCTATAAACTGTGAATGGATCCTTCCCGGAGCAGTGAGCAAAGGAAGAGGAAGAAGGTGATCCTCTCCGCTGGCAGTGATCCAGAGAGAGAGAAATAGGGAGTGACCCTTGGGAAAGCAGTGAGATAACCCTAAACATTATAAAGGCAGTGATCCTGGGCATAGAAGTGATCTAGCCCGAACATTATTGGCAGTGAGCCTTAGTGGATTTGGTACAACAGCACATCACCGTTGTATGATCCTTGGACGTAGCCCAGTGAGGGTGAACCAAGTAAAAATCTATGTGTCTACCTGGTTGCTTCCTTTCATTGCATCTAAATTATAACCATCAGATAAAAATAAAGATAAGTGATCAAGATAAACACATAATAGCAAACAAAGTGACCCTTGTAATAAATAGGTCAATATCTATTAGGGCATAAATAAAATTAGGAAATAATATCCATACCCTGATTCACCCCCCCCCCCCCCTCTCAGGGTATATAGGCCCCTATTGGTCATAACAAACACTTTCAGTCTATCCGTAAAATAATTTTTTATGTAATGATTATGATCAATTCCTCATTTTTAAAATTAAAGTTTATTGAATAATTCACCTAACCTTCAATAACAAGCTCTTATTTCTTGTTTTAATTCAAACATTACCTTTGTTAATTCAAAAAAACATTATTCTCATATAAAATAATAAGAAAACTATCTTTTTGTTTGATGTAATCCTCCTATTCATGTAATACATTAGTAAATACTAATTTTAAATCTAGTTAGAGTACCTTGAATTTCATTGGGATGGGTCAGTGTGGTGTTATGACATCCCAAGAGTCTTGATATGTATTCGAATATTGACATATCATTAGTTTTAAATGTAATAATTCCTTAGGTTACTACATCACTTGTTCTAATACATTTTTATATCTTCTAGTTGATTGAATGAGAGTTTATTATTTTTGTTTATAATATTTGAGTTTCTTATTACTCCTTAACTTCCTATATTATATTTTAATTTGTTTAAAAGGTTTAAGAAATATTTTATGTATTCTTTTCTTAAATTCAATTACCCATTTTCTTTATCATATTGAAATTCTTTAAACAATAAAGTGTTGGGTTTCCCTTATTATAATTATATATAACTTTCACTTTTGATAATGAATATATTATGTGTATTTATTTATATATTGTATAAAATTAATCTTTTATGAACCCAATAGGATGGATATAAACCAAAAATGAATGCATGATAATCATTTGAAAAAAATATATATGAAGATGGAGTTAAAGAGTTCATCAAGTTTTGAAGAGAGCATGCAGATGACACTTCTAAAATCCTTCGTTTGTGTTTACGTTGTTGTTATTCAAGGAAAAATAGTCCAGAAGAGTTTTAATAACGTTTTATTTGTCACATAAAAGATCAAAGTTATCAATTTTGGACTAAACATGGTGAAAACCCGAATATGGACATCGATTTGGATGATAATATGGTTTATGAATCATTTTATATAAATACCATTGTAAAAGATGATGTATATCACATGGAAGAAATGAAAATGGAAATTTAATATAACCTTCATGATTGTCCAAAGTTGTTTGAGGAGTTAAATAGTCGTTCTAAGAAACCATTTTATATCAGTTTTACTAAATACACAACATTTTCAGCTGTATTGAAGTTATATAATTTGAAAGATGGTAACAGATGAAGTGACACCAGCTTTACAGAACTACTTGGTATTTTAAAAGATATGCTACTAGAAGAAAATAAACTACCATGTCGAACATATGATGATAAACAAATGTTACATTCAATGGTCATAATCTCTAAAAAATACATTCTTGTCCAAATGATTTCATATTGTTTTACAAGGACCATGAATCACTCCTAAAATGACCTAAGTGTAGCATAGACCGATACAAGAAAAATTAATCAAGTCCATAGAAATATGTATAGTACTTTCCTATAATTCCATGGTTTAGAAGACTATATGGATGTCAGGAAACTGTGAGACAATTAACATGGCATACAGATACAATAATTAAAGACAGGAACCTTCTTCATCCATTAGATTCTCCTCGGTGAAAGAAAATCGATTCTGAGTTTCTTGAATTTGGAGATGAGATGAGAAACTTTCATCTTGTGTTATCTACAGATGGAATAAATCCTTTTGGTGTACAAAGTAGTAATCACAATACATGTCCTTTCATATTGGTAAATTATAACATGTTTCCATGGTTATGCATAAAGTGAAAATACATTATGTTGTATCTTCTTATATCTAGACCAAAGCAACCCGGTAATGACTGACTGAATGGCCTGAAGGCCGAAATTTTTATTGATTTTAGATAAGCCCCATTTTAAGGGTAAAGGGGGGAAACTAAGACTTCATAGACATCAAGACATTAACAAAATTCTAGAAAAAAGGGGTTGAAACCCAGAACAAGACTACACAGAAGTGCCTCTACCCAGCATCAACATCATTAAGACATGCCTCCACCAAAGCTTGGCTGATTAGTAGGTAGTCCCGTGAAAAAAATACATGGGCACGGTACCGATGGATATTTCATACCCTCTAAATATTCCAAATATGAAATGTCATGCGTAGAGAAGACCACCATATCTATCCTCATATGAAACAAAACCTTGTAGATTGTCTGAGTTCCCCAATAGACATCACATCGAGGCATAGAACCCATAGACCATTCAGAAAATCAACAACAAGAAAACCATCATCCTAGACACAATTCACCTAAAATCTCATCGTCGCTATCAAAACTGCACATAGGAGCCGCATCAAGCCACCCAGAGAACTCATCCTACCGGAGAATGAAACAGAATATATCAATATTGACGCGGAATACCGGATGAGGACCATCCATCCCTGTGGACCGGGAGCTCGATCACTAAGCCAGAGCCCAACTGAAGATGGGGTCAGACCCCAATGTTGCAGAGGACCAGAATCCCATCATAAACCAAGGACCCGACCATACCGCCCATTGCTAGACCCTAAGCCTGGAAACCGCCACATAAGACTCGGATCCTGACCACCAGCTGGAACCGCCGAGGAAGACGAAACCCGACCACCATGTAGCAGAAGGTCAGACCAAACTCCTTTGTCGTAGTGCAAGACAACCAGTCCTATAGCCGAATCTCAAGACCATGCGACCACCGCCATCACCGCAACACCAAATAGTTGAGCCTGAAGAACCATGTTGCACCGCTGCAGAAGCCTAGGAGCCCAACCATCATGCCGAGGATGATCGGAAACCCAACCGTAGAAGGCCAGATCTCGAACCTCACTGTGGCTATGACACCTAACAACCAGGCCTGAAGAAAAATCCTAAGAAACTATCTCCATCATTGTAACTCCAAATAGCCAAACCTGATGAACCACATCTACACACCACCGCGCTGAGAACACGCTGAGTAACCAGATAAGAAGGTCTTGGAAAAACCCTAGAAAGAGGAAGAAGAAGGCGATGAGGGAAGACCTAGATTCACAGCACCCCTTACGGGCTCATTCGGTAATGATATTGATGTCTATTTGGTTCCATTGATCAATGATCTAAAATTGATATGGGATACATGTGTTATAGTGTATGATTCTCATATAAGTAAGGAATTCACATTGAGGGTCATGTTGTACATAATGATAAATGACTTCCCTGCTTATGTAAATTTATCAGGCTATAACATTAATGGAATGTTGGGGTTTCCCATTGGTGAAAAACAGACATACATAGTTTGGTTGAAACATTTATCAAAGATTATGTTTTTAGGACATCAGAAATTTTTTCCTCAATGACATAAATATTGATCTCAGATGACAGAATTCAATGGGAATATCAAACAAGGTACAACACCATCTCTAGCAATGGGAGATGAACTGAAAAAAAAAGTAAAAAATATTAACATTGTTTTCGGTAATCCATTTTTGAAAAACCTTAAAAAAAACTAGGTTTGAAGAAGATATCAATTTTCTTTGAATTACCATATTTGAATTTTTTGTATGTTAAACATTTTATTGATGTCATGCATGTAGAAAAACAGTATTTGATAGTTATATTGGAACTTTACTAAATGTTCCTGGAAAAATGAAAGATGACATCAAGGCTAGTTCAGACTTGATTCAAATGGGGATAAGGGAATATTTGACACTAGTGAAGGGTAAAAGAAAAACTTTTCTTCCTCTAGTAGCTTACACTCTATCCATACAAGAAAAATTGAAATTTTTCCTTTTTATTACTAGTGTAAAAGTTCTATAGGGGTATTCATCAAATATCGAGAATTTCATGTCAATGAATAATTTGAATTTACAATGACTAAAATCACACGACTATCATGTTTTGATGCAATATTTAATGCTTGTTTCTTTCTGTTGAATTCTACCTCAAAATGTATGACATACATTAACCAGACTCTACTTATTTTTCAATCAATATGTTGTAATGTTGTAGACCCGGTGAAGTTTCCCATCACGAATAAAGAAATTCCAGTTATATTATGTGAATTATAGATGTTCTTCCCACTATCATTCTTTGATATAATGGTCCACCTAATGTTTCACTTGGTCAAAGAGGTTCAACTATGTGTTTATGTCCATTACAAATGGATATACCCCATTGAAACGTATATTAATATTTTGAATGGGTATGTAAAGAATCAAAGTAATCCATAATGTTGTATTGAAGAATGATATATTATTGAAGAAGCTATTGAATTCTATACTTATTACCAATCATATGTTGAAATCATCAGTCTCCCAAAGTCTCTTCATAGTGAAAGAATTATTGGAGAAGGGGTTTCTGGAAGACATGTTTTTATAATTACCTTGATAGAGTGGGAGTAAGAACATATTTACATATTATATAACAGTGAAGATGTTGATCCATACATTGAATCCCACAAATAAATTCTTATAGATTTGAATCCATCGAGGGATGAAGGATGGATATAAAATACACATAATCGATAGTTTATATGATGGTTTAGAGATAAAATTTATAAGGAGTTATCTAAAAATCCTAATTCATTTTCTAAACAACTACAATGGCTAGTGATAGGACCAAATAAAAATGTTATATCTTACACTGGTTTTTTCAGTCAATGGTTATATGTTCTATACAAAAGAACATGATAAATTTAGTGTGATGCGAAATAGTGGTGTTATGATTGTGGCTGAAGCGATTCACATATCTGGTTCCATGGATAGAAATCTAATTTATAAAAATATGTCATATTTTGGAATTATCGAACAGATATACAAGTTGGATTATAAAACATTTCAGGTGCCTCTTTTCCATTGAAATTGGGTTGACAATATTAATGGAGTGAAAGTTGATAAAATGGGAATTATGAAGGTGAATTTTAGTGTGGAAGGGGAAAAGTATGAGATGTTCATAATAGAATCACAAGAAGTGAAATTATTTTATGTCTTTGATCCAACAAACAATAATTGGACAATTTTCCTACAATCGACTAAAACATATATTGAGTCATATGAAGATTCAATCAAGGATGACCCTTTCATTTGGACATTACAATCAGTTCATGACGGTACCAATATAGACAATGTCTTGTACATTAGATGGGACCATAAAGAGGGGATTTGTATTATTGATAGAGGAACCAAATACTTGAAAATATTAAAAAATAAAGAGGTTTCAATGAGAAGGTAAAAGTGTTTTTTAATATATTATGTTTTTCTCATAATATTATATGTTCTATACTACATTAACATAATTTAAATTAAATTTTTGACTACTCATTCAAACAATTTCTTCTTCACATGATAGAAGAACAAAATATAATAGAGGAAAACCTTTGGAAATATGTAAAGGTAATGTTATGATATACTTTCTCTATTTTATTGAAAAATTAAATAATGAAACATAGATTTAATTTTCATTACTCCATGCAGAGTGTGCTTATTTTAGAAGATTTATGCCCATGTTTCATGCCTTTGTATGAAGAGAAATGATGATATCTCTACTCAATCACAGAGGTAATATTGATGTTTTCATAGTAATATCATTATCCATATAATTAATCTATTATTTAATATTTATGTTTAATTTATTTATTTTTAGTATTACTCACATAATAATTGTTTTCTTATATAGGTGGATTATTTTGTTCTATTTGGGGTGCTCTATCCAACTTCCATGCTTCTTCCCTATCCGAACCTTTTCACCCATGTAGTGTTGCATTTATCACTTTATTTCAAGTTCTCTCCAATGACTTTGTAGGAAGAGAAACGACGTTGCCTCTACTCAATGAGAGAGGTAATTTTTATATTTGTACAGTAAAATAATTTTCCATAAAATTAATGTATTGTTTCATATTTATGTTTAATTAATTTATTTTCAGTATTAATCACATAATATATTTTTTTCTTATACAGGTGGATTATTTTGTTCGATTTGGGGTGCTCTATCCATCTTTCATCCCTTTTTGTACCAAAACATCCACAGAATTCTTCTCCCATAAAACCTTTTCACCCCTACAGTGGTGCATTTATCACTTTCTTTCAAGTTACTTCCATTTACTTTTAAAGAAGAAAAATGATGCTACCTATGCTCAATTATATACGTAATATTGAAGTTTTTGTAGTAAAACCATTTTCCATAAAATTAATGTATTGTTTCATATTTATGTTTAATTTATTTATTTTTAGTATTACTCACATAATAATTGTTTTATTATATAGGTGGATTATTTTTTTCGATTTGGAGTGTTATGTATAACTTTTATGCTTCTTCTCCCTCAAAACCATTTCACCCCTATAGTGGTTCATTGATCACTTTCTTTCAATTTACCTCTATTTCCTTTGTAGGAAGAGCAACGACACTATATCTTCTCAATTACAGAGGTAATCTTGATGTTTTCATAGTAAAATCGTTATACATAGAATTAATATATTATTTAATATTTATGTTTAATTTATTTAATTTTATTATTACACATATAATAATTGTTTTCTTATACATGTGGATTATTTTGTTCAATTTGTGATACTCTATCCATATTTCATCCCTTTATGCACCAAAACTTCCACATAATTCTTCTCCCTCAAAACCTTTCACCCCTGAAGTGTTGACATTTATCACTTTCCTTAAAGTTCCCTCCACTTCTGAATCATAGAGGTAATATTGATATTTTAAAAGTAAAATAATTTTCTATAGAATGAATGTATTATTTCATATTTATGTTTAATTAATTTCTTTTTAGTATTATGCATAATAATTGTTTTCTTATACAGGTGGATTCTTTTTTTCAAGTTGATGTGGTCTGTTCAAAGATGATCATGAAGTTCTGGTAGTTCGACAAATAAATTCATTTAAAATCATTATAACATTTATATTTAGTATTTTTTGAGACTTTGGGGTGTTTAGGAATTATCCACACCTCAATCTGACACACGATGTGACCAGTATGACTCCAAGTACTTCTTTCTATTTTAAATTGACATTAATTTTAGTAAAAAATAAAAGTGACATACTCAAAACCGATCTAAAATATTCATATTATTTTTATACTTTAAGAAAATTATCCATAAGTTATTTTTAACATGTAATAATCAGCCCCACCTCAATGTGATACACGATGTGCCTTATATGACTCAATGTGTTCGTTATCAATTCAAAATTGATATTTGAATTTTAAAATTTTTAGTCACTTAAAACCAAGAAAAAATTCTCAGTTTCTTTTGATAATTTAGTACAATGATCTATAAATAATTTTTGAATTATAAGAATTGGTCTCACATCAAACAGATACATGATGTGATCAGTATGAGTCAAAGTGTGTGTCTCAAGTTAAAAATGACATTTTAGTAAAAATGACAACTGACGTAATCAAAACAAAAAAAAACACATTCATATTGTTTTTATACTTCAATAAAACGATCCATAAGTGATTTTATATGTGAATGAATCAATCACACCTCAATCTGACACACGGTGTGACCGATATGATTCCAAGTGCATGTTTTTATTTAAAATTGACATCAATTTTTATAACAAAACAACTGACCTACTCAAAACTGAGAAAACACATTCACATTATTTAAATACATTAGGAAAACAATACATAAGTCATTTTTGATGTGTAGGAATCAGCCACACCTCAATCTGATACTCAATGTGATTGGTATGAGTAAAAGTACATGTTTCAATTTTTAAATGACGTTTTAGAAAAAAAGGCATGTGACATACTCAAAACCAATAAAACACATATATATTATTTTTAAACTTTAATAAAATTATCCATAAGTCATTTTTGATGTTTAGGAATCAGTCACACATCAATCTAACGTGAAGTGTGACCGGTATGACTCAAAGTGCGTCTTTTTATTTAAAATTATCATCAATTTTAGTAAAAAGACCAACTAACCTACTCAAAACTAAGAAAATGCATTTACATTGTTTAAATACTTTAGGAAAATTATCTATAAGTCATGTTTGATGTTTATAAATTAGAATCACCTCAATATGATACACAATGTTATTGGTATCAATCAAAGTGCATGTTTCAATTTTAAAATGACATTTTAGTAAAAAAAGAAAAGTGATGTAATCAAAACTTAGAAAACACATTCGGATTGTTTTGAAATTTTTGGAAAATAATCAATAAGTCATTTGGGATGTGTAGGAATCATTCTCACTAGATGTACAGTGTGACCAGTATGACTCAAAGTGTGTCTTTTTATTTAAAATTGTCATCAATTTTAGTAAAATAGACAATTGTCCTACTCAAAACCAATAAAACACATTCAGATTGTTTTTATAATTTATGAAAATGATCTATAAGTCATTTTTGATGTGTAGGAATTAGTCACACCTCTATCTAATACATGATATACCCAATATGACTGAAAGTATCTGTTATCAGTTTAAAATCAATATTTTAGTTTAAAAAGTGTCACTCACTGAAAACCAATAAAATGTGCTTGGATATTCTTTATAATTTACTAAAACTATTAATAAGTAATTTTTGAAATTTAGGAATCCATTTCATATCAAACTGATACACGGTGTGATCAGAATGAGTCAAAAGTGCATGTTTTCAATATAAAATGACATTTTAGTAAAAAAGAAAACTGACTTACTTAAAACTGAGAAAACACATTCAAATTGTTTTTATACTTTATGAAAATTATACACAAGTAATTTGAGACATTTTGAAATCACCCTCACCTCAATATGATGCACGTTGTGACCGTTATGACTCGAAGTGCATATTTTTATTTAAAATTGGCATCAATTTTAGTAAAATTAACATTTTTTGTTAATTTATTTCTTTATATTATTACTAACATAAGAATTTTTTTATTATACATGATCCTTATTTTGCTCGAGTAGGGGTGGTTTGTTCGTCAATTTCATGAGTCGGGTCAAGATTAAAATATAAAGTAACATTGATGTTTTTGAATGTATGTAATAATTTGTATTTATGTAATTGTATAAACCAATGTTTGAAATGTCTATATTATAGTTTTTTTCATGTGTTTATGTTTAAAATTTCATTTTATTTAAATATTGTATTTTTATATATTTCTATTGATATCTGGTGTTTTATTGGTGTCGTGATGTTCTGTTACAACACATTGCAGTGGTGTTGCAGTGTGTTTTTATAGAACACTGTAGTATGGCCCTCTATCAGTGACTTTAAAAGTGTTGATAAAGGTCTATTTATCAGTGATTTTAAAATAGATGATAAATGTCCCATTTATCATCACCTTTTTTAGTGCTGAAAAAATACCCCTTTATCAGTTCTTTTTCAGTGCTGATAGAAGACCAAGGATTTTAACCTCACTCATGTAGTCAGCACTTTTCTAGTGTTGATAAAGACCATTTCTAGTGCTATTAAAGGCCAGTTTTGTAGTAGTGGATGTTGAAATTTTTTCTTCCCTCCATGTGAAAAGCCAGTGGATATTCCATGAAAATACTTCTTCCTTTTCTTATCACTAGAATTGTGAGGGTTTTTAGCTTCCATTTCCACTTTTAGTGCATATTGAATGATTTCATTATAGCTTCCAAAGTCCCTTATAGATAATTAATTTCAAATACTTGGTTTTAAAACACTAAAAAATTGATCAATTTTACTTTCAAGGATGATGATTAAACCATAATCATCCCTTACATGTCTTTAAAAATTTTCCCCATGGGTACCAATGGATTCATCATCTTTCTTCTTAATCTCAAGGAATTATTTTTCCATTTTTTGTATATAGAATATGAGAGAAGTACATACTAAAAAATATCATCTTAAAATCATCCCATTAAATGGAGTAAATTTCATCTTATTACCTTGTATTCTTATTATGATTTCACCATTTATATTCTTGGACTTCTAAATGATAAACAACTAAGAAAACTTTTTCATGGTATGAGCATTGAATAACGGAAAATATATGTTCCATAACATTGATCCATTACTCAAAAATTAGTGGATCCAAAGACCCTTGAAAGGAGGGTAGAAATTTTCATATAAAAGATTCAATGGCATGTTTCTCCCTCCTTAGTACATTCAAAAATTCAACATGATTTGTGTTACCACTCATAGCTTGGGAGACTTGACTGAGAATTGTCACAAAATATTGCATCATAGATCCTAATAAATTTGGTTTCTCATAATATTGGTCATTCCATTGGATGTCAAATTTATTGTTCACATGATTGCATTGGGTTATAATCATTTACTAGACTAAAAGGTATTGTGTGAGAAACAATATTCATAGTGATAAATCAAATAATCATGAAAAATCATTCATGGGATTTTAAAATCATGACACCTCCTCTTCAATCTATGGCACATTAGGTTTAAACTAGGACATATTTGGTTATCATTTATTCAAATACATTATAATGGTTCATAATAAAAATGTGAGTTAACCTAAGAATATCCCTTGGGAGTGTCAAAACAAGTTTTTAGTAATTATATGCTCCTAATGAACCAGAATGATAGTCGAGA
This sequence comes from Viscum album, assembly GCA_963277665.1. Taxonomy (NCBI): domain Eukaryota; kingdom Viridiplantae; phylum Streptophyta; class Magnoliopsida; order Santalales; family Viscaceae; genus Viscum; species Viscum album. The sequence continues at coordinate 747,461,752 of OY728125.1, forward strand.
TACACTCACCAACTCTTTTCTGGGTTATTACCCCAAGATGATTTTTTTTCAAAACCATATCCATTTGTAGTATCTAGATAGGGATGTGTTTCTAGAAACCATGGGTATAGCCCACTGAAATTTCATATTACCCATGGTTTTGGTAAACTATGGGTATACATATATACCCATGATTTATAGAACTGTGGGTATACATTTTCACATCACAAAATATATACCCACTGTTACGTAAATTGTGGGTATAGATTATTTTCTTCATAGCACACATACCCATGGTTCAACGAATCATGGGTATAGATAGTTTCATAGCATCATATATACCCATGGTTTAAAGAACCGTGGGTATAGATGGTTTTCCCAGAAACATCAACTGCCCACCTTACTTTCACCTTGCTCATACAAACTAGAGAAAACCAGATCAAATTAGAATGAAAACTAGAATGAAAAAACAGTGGAATCATAATGCATTGTTTTCACCTGTTAAAACATAATAAGAGCTGGCCAAAGTGTTCAAAGAAGAAAAAAATTATTACTAGAAACGTTCTAAATAAATTATTAATGATGAAGCATCACAATAATTCATCTCTTATTGAATAAGAAGAAATTATGATAGAGGATTTAAAATTCCTAGATGAGAATTCAAAAAATAATGCTGACATAAAAATAAATGGAGTATATGCTGAATCTAAAAATGTTAAAAAGATGCCCAGAGGAGAGACATAAGGGAAAGAGAGGCCACCTATGTTGAGATTCATGCTTTCAAATCTTTCCATTAAATCTACTATAAAACATACAATAAATTATGGATAAGAAATATAGGATAAATAAAATGCAGCAGTTGGAAAAGAAGAAGACAAATTACTTACATACCACTCAATGTCGGTTTTTTTCTTATGGATTTTCTTGTTAGGTCTTTTTCATTGTTGTCATTTCATACTGACCTTCATCTAGATTTGGTCCTCCTTTTACCTATCTGGATTCAAGTTTCTTTGATCTGTGCATCAATAGTTTTTGATATCTCTACTTCACATCCTGATTTGCATGCACACTTTTGTTAGAACCATAATGAAATCCAATATTTTGATAATAATTTCCCATAACATTCAAAATATGTGTTGAAGCACCAAGAAAGGATACCATGTTGGATTATGAACTACTTTTTTTATTTCATTCAAATCAGTTGAATCTTTTCTTATGCTAGAACTTGACGAAAAAAGATTTAAAAAATTGTGATTAAACATGTGGTAGCACTTCCACTCCATATAACCTAATCTAGATAAAACATGACACTGTGGTATGTTTTTAGAAAAATATCTTATAAATTGACCACAAATTTAATTAAAATTCCCAAGGTTTTAGCAACTATGAATACTTGGAACTCTAGATTGGGATGATAGAAAACATGTTTTCATTTGAGTTGATGTATGATAACATGAAAAATCAGCAGACAGTTGATCTATATTTATTTTGATGTCAATATAAGGAGTCATCTTCAATAGTTTCTCAAATCTGTCATCATGAGTAAGGAAAGTGCTTCAATTTATGTAATATTATAGGCATCCAAATGCAAAGTTATAGACACTACAAAATTAGTGTGATTATTTGATAATCCTTTAAGAATAATTTCAATGCAATCATTTCAGATAAATCAGAACCAATGAAAGCAAGGGAATCAATGGTTTTCTTGATGTTGATAGGATAAGATCTTATCGAGGATGTACCATTTTCCATATTAAAAAAAATTGTTTTTAATTTTTTTCTCAAGATCAGGAATGACTACCAAAGAACAATTCCAATGTATTCCAGATGTGGCATGCTCTGTATTGGGAATATTTAAAATTTGAAAAGAAAAAATAGTCAGACTAAAATTATCATCATTACATTGTTTGTGATTTTGAACAAAGGTAATAAAAAACAACACAAAAAATACCAAACATATAACATTCATAAGTCATGTCACTTATTTTCTAATCATATTATTTAGTTTAATTTCTCTCCACATGTAAATTTTTAAAGACTGTAATCATAATATCTAGTTCCATCCATCCAATTTTCAAAACACTTTTAAGGGGAAAGTTAGAACCCTCACAACATTAAACACAAAAAGATACTACAGATTTGTTGAAGAACAATTTAAGCCGATTGGAATCAATTTCCCTAAACAATATCCAGGGAATATAATTTACCTGGGAGTCAGGGTAGCCCTTTAAGATTCCTTCGTACTGATGAGCCAAGTTGTCCCAAGCTATTGTGAACTCCTCCCTATTAATATTCTCTATATTGAAGCCTCTGAGCAGAATATTGGCCTGCTTGTCAATCCACTCGCCTTATTCCTTAGTGGTGGTCACACAAAGTGTTCTTCTCGTCTTCTTCAATGGAATCATATCCATATCGTTCTTCATAGTTTCTTCATCCGAGTGTAAATGTAGGTCCATGTGTTCCAGCCCTGAGGATTTCTGTCTTAGAGGGCCTCTGGTGGAGCTTGTCTCACATTGCTGTCCAGGATCCCTCTTCTTTGTCGAGGGAGAGGCAGGGACACCAACCTCACCCCCTGTAGACACTGTGTTGCAATTTGTGTTGGCCACTGCATATGAGTTTCTCATAGTAAGAGGAGACTTTGGGAGAGGCTTGCCCTTAATTGTAGATCTAGTGATAGGAGGACTAGGTAGGTTAAAGTACTCCTTCCTACGCCACCCCCTCCGATTGTTTTTAATAAATCCATCTGAATAAATAGTGGTGAACTTTCCCTTCCATGAGGAGGATCTGAGATATTCCTTCACAATGGTCACTTCCTTGGGCTCAGCAGAGGTGTCCAGAACATCGTCTATCTCCTCGTGGGTCTCTCCCGCATCCACAAAGTGATCCTCTCCATCCTTACTGACTATTTCCCCACTAGCTTGGCAATCATCATCCCCCAACACTGCATACCGGTTTTGGAAGCTAATATTTGACCCATCTCTAACCTTCTCAGCATAAGACAGGGTCGCCTGCATTGGCATATCGGAGGCTGCTTCTTGTTGATAGCCTCTTCCCATATATTTAAATTGTATTAAGGTGTCCTCTAGACACTGGGAATACTCACCAGAGTCAGGGTCCTCACAAAGTCCCTCAGTCACCTCACTAACATTGGTTTCATTTGTTGGAGACATCTGGGTTTCCATTTCCTCCAGGTGGACCTCCTTCAATCCGTCATTGCTACCTCCAGACGGGCCGCCTTCAAAAATAATGAGCAGGTCTTTCCCTACCTCTTTACTACGACCTAAAACTTCTTTATCCTTGGAAACCACCTCGCTAGTATCCCTGTCGGATGAAATGTATTTGCTTACCATTTCCCATGGGATGCACACCCCCAGGTCCCTCTTCAATCTGTCAAACACCATAGCTATATTCGGGTTTGGAGGGGGGTAGTATTTTCCTCACAGAATCCTTTGCTATAAGACCAGAAATATGTCCTGGTGCCTCTATCTCCTGTTTCTTTCCATATTCAATACCGCTATTGGCACACACTGGTTCAACTTCCATATATTTTCCGCTGCCTAAACCCATACAAAACCCATTTCTGTCATCGCTTGGATTTGGAACCTGCATCGGAGCCATCCTCCCACTTCTACAGGTTACCTCGGAATGACCCAGCTTCTTGCTGGAATTACAGAAGTCAAGACAAGTTTCAAAAACAACAGGTTTTTTGTGCCGAAACTCTCCCTCCACTGTAATCCACATTAAATCACTGGGTATTTTTGAGACATCAATTTCTACACATATACGGGGACATACCGGGTGATAGATCACCATTTTTCTTGAATCATTACACAGAAATCTACCCACAAGATTTCCAAGCATTCTCAAAATTGCAGGGTTCTGAAACGGTAAAGGAAGTTGTGGAAAACTAACCCAAACCGCTGTTATAGGGGAATCACGATGCATGTGGAAGTCATACGACCAATGGAAGAGGTAAAAAAAGAAGACCATTGTAGCTACAAGGTCCACTAGACCAGGTTTTAACCAAGTCCTCCTCTATTGCGAATCAAATCCAAATGTGCCTGGAGTCGAGCATACCCATTGTAGCTCTATCCTGTAAACCCCATGACCTAAAGATATACCTATCAAATGAATCCACCGAGGGACGCCTTTTCTTAAATTATAAAATCAGGGAGAGATTCAGCATACCTAAAGCCTCGTTGAACTCTGATGTTGAGATCGAGAGGTTTAGGATGCCATTTATCTGGTCCGAGACATTAGGGCCAAGATAAATCTGAGGAAAGGAGGGAAGAAACTTAGGGTTCAAGAAGGGAGAGAATGATGGAGCCTTTCCAGTGAAGGGAGTTGGTGGTCCCTCCCCCGGCGGGGGAGGAGGGACCAGTACAGGGGCTACCGCCATCGCCGAAGGGGGGGAAGGCTTAACAGAATCGCTCCCGCTTTGTGAGACTGTGAAGCCCTTTGTGCATGTCCTTCTCATCATAATAATATCTTTTTAAAATACCATCATTAGAGTAATTAAATTGAAGGTACTGAATAATGAATGTACATTAATTCCTACAACACCGAGTTATATAATATAATTGAATCTACACCCATAAATTTTTAAAATATAGAATTCGAATATGGAATTACACCCAAATAATTTTCATAGATAAACATGGTTAGAATTCCACCAATAATAAATAACAAATGAAATTTGGTTTCATTACAAAGAACACATAAATACATTAAAAGACATAGATGAAATTACATAAAGCATAATACAACATTAAAATATCAATTGAGGTTTAAAAAGAGCCTGATAAAAAATAAATGACTATGTTGGCATCACATTCGTGATGTAAATTGATAAACATTTTTAACTTTAAAAGATTGTTTCAAGATCATTTATATTCAAAAATAATAATGGACAGAGATAACCAAGAAGGTGAAAACTATAAAATCATCTTCAAATCAGATTTATCATCTTGTTGATCATGGAAATGAGGTTGTATGAAAAAATTTGACTGTCTAAGTGAAACAAACTGATTGAGAGTATTCATATAAAGATGATCTAAAGATCATATCATTGATTGAAGACCATCAACCCCTAGTTCCTTAGAATGGTTCATGAAAATTAGAAAATTTTAAACCTACACCTCATGTATAACACTAAGTAATTTAGTGTTCATATTAAAAGACACCATCAGTTGCAGACACTCATCCACTTCTGTCAAGATGATAAACTGTCCAAATTTGAACAATGAGTCAAAAAATCAGTGACCAACCATTTAATAGCATTTCTATAATCCACCCACTATTACTTTGAACTCTATATCATGTGAATAAAATTCATTAAACTCCTAGAAGATGAATTTTGATGAAAGAAAATAGTATTCTAGTCCCCTTCCAGCAAGATTACTTTTGATGAAAGAACACAGTATTCGTAAAAATTATCATCAACTATCTAAGTGAAACAATCTAAGGGAGAGTATTCTTAGAAAGATGATATAAAGATCATATCATTGATTGAAGACCATCATCCCCTGGTGCCTTAGAATTGTGAATAAACCTTAGAAATTTTAAAACCTAAACCTCATGTATATCACTAAGTAATATAGTGTTCATCTTCAAAGACACCGTTAGTTGGAGACACTCATCCACTTTTTTTCGAGATGATAAACTATTCAAATTTGAACAATGAGTCACAAAAACTGGTGACCAACCATTTAATATCATTTTTAGAATCCACCCACTATAAATTTGAACTCTATATCTTGTGAATAAAATTCATTCACCTCCTCGAATATTAATTTTGATGAATGAAAATAGTATTCTAGTCCCTTCCATCAAAATTCATTTTGATAAAAGAACACAGTATTCTCGTCCCCAGCCTGAAAGAGCATCTAACTTGATCGAAGCTTCAAGTATTAATCCTTTGGATAAATGATTCAACATGTTGCTCCAAAAAAATAAAATTACTCAGTAAAAATAATTCAATAAGTTATATATAATCCTCTCAATTCATTGGATTTCAATGTCAAGGTTATAATTGTTTATATCCCCCAAAACTGTAAATCAATATCTCCAACCTGCATATTATGAAGTAAGCCTTCACACCCTCAGAGCCACACCTCCTTGATAATATGTTTGTAATTTTTATATTTTAACCACAAAGTATCAATTTTAAAACTTCTCTTTCAAGGCTGGGAAACATTACCTCTACTGAAATTCAACACAATTGGATTATGTTCCAAAGTAATAGAAAAAATATTATTATCTTGTTCAATTTGTATTGGGAACCAATACCTTTTTATTAGATGTACAACTGAACAATGTCTAGTTTTCTATGTATTTAGAAATAAAATAAATTGTGTTCTTGAATAGCTTGATACTATAATTGTGCAGGCATGAAAACATAAATAATAATATGTTCTAAAGTTCCATGTAGTATCTGGAATCTAAAAGATTCATTGATATCTAAGAATCCTAATATTTCAAGCATATAGAGTATGATATATCAAATGATTCTATGATCAATATAGAGAAACAGAGTTTTTGAATCATTTAACAATATCAGTAATATCCAAAGTGGAATAATTTATCATAACTTTCTAGGAATCATTGTCTCCCCAAACAACCACCAATGACATGTGCTCAACCTTCCAAGACATCCTTTGTGAAAGGTGTGAAAACTCCCCATCATCTTCGCCAAATTCCACTATGATAAGTTGGAATCAAACCCATTCCCTACCAAAATCTCACTAAAATTAGCATCCATTAATTAAATGATATACAAATGGATAATAATTGAAGAACCCAACTTAAATTACCATAAAAACACACTAATAACCATCCCCTCTCTAGAAGAATCAATGGAAGGTTGTAGGTGACCGCGATGGGATTAATCAATCCTCCTGATGAAGCTGAATGCGGTGAAATGGGGTGGAGGAAGGTGGCAAGGAAGCTTCTATAATGTTATAACTACATAGGAATTGAAATATTTAATCTCTATTCCTCTTCAAATATAAATCTATTATCATGTAAAATGGATAATGAAAGCATTCCTACAATAAAACCATCATGTGAAAAGTGCATCAACCATAAAAAACATTCCAGAGACAAAGAGAACCAAATATAGAAGCATTACATTTTTCATATTTGTTACTTGAACATTCTTCAACCCTTTTCTAGTGCACCAATTTTATCCATTGTTAATCTCTCTAAATTAGACTTGAAAATATTCAGTCAATAGAATTGAATGCTCAGTTTATCTAATCTTTTCACTTTCATCCACTTGTGTATGAAACATGCATTCATAAGGAAATCATGAGTAAACTTGTGTATAGATTTGTACTAAAGGTATCATGTACCTAAAAAATGATGTTTATATCCCCACTAAGTTTCACTGATCCACATTCAATCCCCTTCATGCCTTATCTAGGTTTTTATTTCCACATGAGCACTTATCTGATGTCATACACCATAAATAAATAATTATTTATTTTATCCAAAGTAGAATAATTTATCAAAACTCACCAGGAATCATTTTCGCACCAAAATAGCTTCCAAATACATGTAATTAACCTTCTAAGAAATCTTCTATGAATTCCAGGAAATCTCCCCATAATCTTCATCAAATTCTGCTATGATAAGTTGTAATCAACAACCATTCCCCTAAGAAAATCATGCTGAAATTAACATCCACCAACAAAATGATATACAAATGTAGATGAATAGAATAACTATCCATATATTACCATCGAAACAAACTAATAATAGTAGGATAATAATTCAAATCACAGTGTAACAACTCTGATTTTATAATTTTATCGATGCTTTTCAGAAGAATAATCAAACCCTTTCAATTTCACATTAGAGAATTGAATATCACTGCATTTCCAAGTTGGATTCCCAGAATGCATCAAGAACACAATAAAATAGTGAACTTATAAGATGTATATTGTAGGGTTTTACAAATATGTTTCAATGTTACCTTGGAAATTCCATAGTGTTCTAATGATAGATTAAAAATCCATCCATCCATCAATGATTCTTTGGAGAACAGCTTTGATAAATGATTTCTTTCCCAGATAGAGGGAGTATTTTGATAAATCACATTTGTAGAATGTGTTCTAGATTTACCTAAAACAAGTATTAGAAATATTTATCTACCATAACTTTGAAATATCTCAGTCTACCAACAATGTATTGTAAATCCAACATTTTCTCAATGATGACTTTGAGAATATCTTCAAAATACAGTGTATTGTGAAGATTGAGGGGGTATTTGAAGGAAAAAACTTTCTAGGTTATGTTTTATTAGGAGACTGAATTTGTATCATGGTACAAGATCAAAGATAATTATTTTAGGATTTGAAAAACTATAGGTTTTTTAAAAAATGTATGAAATTAGATTGAGATTTATGGAGGGAGAAGAGATTCCAAGAATCATTTAACACATACTTGGATATTGTGGATATAAAATCAATGAAACCCTACCTGTCATGATAAATTATATGCGGATTCTAGGATAGAAACTCTTGAAGCAACATAAATATGTTTACTCAGGATAAAAATACATTGTAAGGATGAAAACTATGTCATGGCACACCTTCTCAAAGTTGAATCTAACTAATAGGGTGCATTCCATTGTATATATCCTATAATTCAAAGATAATACCACAGTGCTAGGTAAAAGATCATGATGTAGATTTCTAACACCAAGAAGAATGATATATCGTAACTCAAATCCACAACATAGTAACCTAGAAAAATGAAGAAGCAGTGAAACTCAAATCAGCCCCCCACCATGCACCAAGCCCCACCCCACTACACCCACCCCCTCCCCCTTCACCCATCCCCACCCCCAGCACCCAGCCCCACCCCCTATACCCATCCCTCCTCCCCCCGCACCCACCCCACCACCCCCTACACCCCCCTCCCCCCTGCAACCACCCCCTCCCCCTGCACCCAACCCCACCCCCTATGCCCAGCCCCACCACCAGCACCCCCTCCCTCCTACCCCTACACCCAGCCCCACCGCACTGCACCCACCCACCCCCCCATCACCCATCCCCACCCCCTTGCACCCACCCCCCTACATATAGCCCCCTCCCCCCTACACCCAGCCCCACCCCCTGCACCCACCCCCCTGAACCTAGCCCCACACCCTATATATAGATCATAACTCCCTATACCTATAGGTATTATACCTATCCTACATACTTTGAGTCATAATTTAGAAAATTTAATTATAGTTCAGGTTCATCTCCCATGGAAGGCTATATAAGTGGGATTAGTTAAAAGGGTTAGAATATCCAACACTATCAAAAAAACATTTGAATTAAATGGATAAAAGAATTTATATTTTTAATGTAATATATTCTTAAGTTACTAAAAAATTAAAAATTAATGTTTTTGAGAAATATATCCTTGAGATTATTTTTAGATAATCCTTCCATGATCTTGAAGAATTACTCAATATTTCTATCGATGTCAATGCTTTTCATGAAGATGTTAATGAACAAAAGGTGATGTGGAATGAAAAATATTATAATAATCATGGAAAATGTCTAAATAATAAATGAAAAACCTAAATGAGGACTATGAAAACAATACTTGAGTTTTTGATACTAAGAATAACTTACTAAATATTAAGTGTTTAGAAAAGATTGTTAGATTAAATAATCATGAATCGTGAAATGATGGAACTTCCCAAATTTATATAAATATATACTACAACACAATTTTTCATTGAGGATCATGACACCAAGAAGATCATGATATTATCTTTCAAATGAGGGAAATGACTTCCAAGAATATCGTATCACATAACTGAGAAACTATCTTACATACTAATGTTATTTCAGTTTCTAGTAAATGTTTTAAATCAAACTCTTGGAAAGTATGGATGTTGAAAAATAATCATTATCCCACCGTGTTAATGGTGAATGAGAAAAAAATGTATAAATTATTTTCCCCCAATATGTTTTCCAAAGTGTGGGTTCCCCACTTTAAAAGAAAAAGTTTCACAATCTATGAAATTTATATAGACTACACTTGGAAAGAAGAGAATAAGATTCATAGTGAATCAAACTAAATAGAATGAATAATCGAATGAAAAAAATGAATCTGAAAAATATTAACCCAAACCAAACAATGAATCAATTAACCATGCCATAAAAATATTAGTGACTCACTATCAAAGAATACCTGAATCCGAAAAATGTAGAAGGTTATTCTCGACCTAGAGGGGATTCACGTTGGGTGATGGAAAGCTCAGCCTAGGGGGGATGTACGAACTAGGAGGGGATTCTCGACCAAAAGAGTAGGAGGGGAGATGCGCATCAAATATGCTCATATCTAAATTATAAAATTCTAAAAGGTGTCAAAACAATCCTACAAAAATTATAATTGAGTGAAACTTTTTCACTTATTTATAACCACTTACTAAGAGGTGAATATATACTCATGATACTCTGAGTTAATTCCACATTTAGTTACAATTGAGACACGAGTTGCTTAGAAATAAAAAATGGGAAGCTATAATGTCAAATAAAACATAGATGAGGTTATAAGATATTATAAAAACACCTCTCACCATCTAAGGATCATATTCATCGTCATGCATAATCTAATAAAGTATAAAAAAAATCTAGATATATCATGATGACCTTATGCCTTAGATTCTTACCTTGGTGATGGTTTGTATGACTATTGGATTTTCCCCTATTACATGTTACCTCACTTAGACATATCAAGGGTTGGAGAAGTTCATGGAGTAACATTCCCATTATCCTGAACCAATGATGTATGACTCTATTTAAATGTCACACCCTTCTTAAAAATCTACCTATAAACCCAAAAAAATCTCTAGCATGTACCATATCATTCAGGGACTTGGCATATCCAAAAACCCAACCATTTTAATCAATAGAACAACTTCAGATTTCACAAAATAAAAATTTTTGAAAAAACAATTAGGGAATATATTCGTTTTCTACCTTCATTAATTTAAACCTATAAATTCAATAATTTATGAATAATAAAGAGATAATAAATGTATTTCAATGTCACTATATGGGATATCATTTACAGGTTTTAAATTCTTACTATTTTGGAAAGGTACAAAATATAATAAGAATGTGTTGAGACATGGTGTAACATCCCAAGTAAATAAAGAATAATACATTTTCATATTTATTGATATTTGTGAATTAAATATTAATTTTACTTTAAAGGGGGATTCTATGTTAAATGGTATACCTAATACGAAACAACAGGTTTCTTTGAAACTTACGTTGCACACAGCTTTGGGTCATACTGAAAAATAATAATATAATATTATTTTAAACGGTAGTTAACGCCTGGCCATTGTATTGGAGGGAATGAAAAATACTAACTAAAATATGATTATACATGTTTTTAAAATGTTTTTACATTTATCCATTAAAAGTTAGAGGCTTAAAATGTGAATGAAACTAATTTTAAGCATAAATACTCTAATATTCTTTAAAAGGTTGATTTACCGCCTTTTAATGGTGAACCATCTTTAAATCAAGTTTTGGTCACTTTTATATGTTCTATTTGACATAATCAAACTATTATTCATATTCGAGACATCAAAATTTACTTTGGGTAATTTTTTGGTATTTTTCTGATAAAATTTATTTTTTAAATGAATAGTGAAAATACTGTATTTTAAATAAAAACTGCATTTTAATATAATTTATTTATATTGTTATATTATCTTTTTAATTGGTTTTAAAGTTTAATTAGACTATATTTTTACCATTTAATCTAACCTTTGTCATTTTAAGTAATTTCACTTCAAAATTGGACATAAATAACTGTCAATCTTTTGATAGTTATTATTTCTTGAAAACACGCTTTTGTTTTGACAACGAGAATTAATTTTAAATTAATTAAACCAAATTCTATGTTTTGAATTTGGTAAAATAGACATCATTTTTGAATTCATAATATCAAATATATCTTAGGCGTAATTTTTGGTATTTTTCTGGAAAACCTCAATTTTTGATTAATAGTGAAAACACTGAGTAGTAGTTAAAAAGCTGACTTTTTCATTTAAATGAAATTTTACCGCTTCTGTGAATTGAATTTTGAAAATAAGACATACATTTTTGCTTTTATTAAGTGAAATTTGGTTCAATAAGATGAAAATAATTTTTGTTGAATGGTAACTTTTGACTTATTTACCACGGTTAAAGGTAAATATGGTAATTGAAGGTAAAACTAATATTATAATAATATTAATTTACCCTAAAATGTTTCCTAATACTTTTTTTTGATACATTTACGACCATGGGAATACTTGGGTTTATTGTGGGACCCCATGGAGCCACTTAAGAGTGATAATGACACTTTATATTAATTAATTTAAAGTAAAGACAAAAATGACATAAACATATATCTTTTAGTAAATCAATTCTTACATGAGGTTATATAAGTTATCTCTTCAACTATAAATATTAATTATAAAGATAAAAATATTTCCTACATCATGGTATTTTTTTATAATTTTTAGACATCAAATAAATAAAATTATTTATGACACAATAATAATGTAGTGTTTACCTCATTAATAAATGATTTAAATAAATAAGATTATAAAAATTAAAAAAATATCCAAAACTTTTTCAATTATTATTGGATGATTTTATTTAGAACATGATTCATCTTATATTATACTTTAATGAGTTTTTACCTTTATAAATGGAAAATAATTATATAATAAAATAATATTTTCAAACTTTCCTAAAGAGACCGTCCTCCCCATTATAAAAATCCCTCAACTCTAACACATTACTCACACATCTAAATCCCCTTGGATTGTCCAAAATCTAACCAATTAAGCTCCATACATTCATATCTTAAACCTAGAAGAATTACCTTAGGCAGAAGTCACTTTAGGAAATCTTTTTGGTTCAAACTAAAGGGAGTTACTCGATTTAAAGGTAACATCTTCTTTAAAGTTCTTTTATTTTATTTTACTTCTCCAACCCCCTAAGCACTTTTTATTCCTTTATTTTAAAACAAAACCAGTATCCAAAATATACTAGGTTATTTTTATGAGAATTATTCTAACTACACTCGCACACACCTCTATCTAATGGGTAAATAACATACTATTTTTGTGGACGGCGAACGACTGCCTCACGAAACGATGATTATTCAATTATCTCCAACCGCCTCTCATGGTGGACATTATGATGGAACTGTATTTATATGTAATATATATTATATTTATATTGTTTCTATGATTTTTTAGTTTTCATTTATATAATACCTTTATGGTTTCCATGGTGGGTAAATACGATAATTTCATTTGAGGAAGTGCGGACTACCGCTCCCTCAAAGTGATATTACTCGTTCATGCCATACGTGGAACATATAAAGTATGGAGTTACTGAAATTATATATATTATATTATACTTAAATTATAATATAACAATGTATAATTATGTTTTCATTCCATTAAAATACGAAATATAAATGAAAGTAACATTCATGCATATGTACAGCTTACCGTCTCCATGAATGGTGCATTTCATTTCTTATCTCCAAATTTTATGTAATATTATAAATACATATATATACTGAATAAATATGATATATATGATATCTAAATCATAAATATAATTCTGGATATAATGTAATTTTGACCACATGTAAAATTTATAATTATAACAAGTTCATTTTTTAACTCGAGTTCCGAACGTCGACAAAATGTATGATATGAACTAAAATAATTAACCAATTGTTATAGAAAGGTAATAAGTGATATAAAAGGAATAATAAACATGTAAAAGGTTATTAATCAATTATTAATTAACTTAAGTTTATTATTCAAGAAATTAAAGAATGAACGGGTCAAGCCGGACACGAGGTAAGGGACTTCATCTCAATCTCCTTTCATTGAGGAATACTTTGATTTATACATGACTTTATTTTATATGGTATATAATAAAACCCGTTGACATTTATTTTTATTTAATGGTAATATTTTTCTATGAATCTTTTTACTAAATGACAAAAGGAATGTTTTTAACATTTGCGGTGAAAATGACCTTTCCGCTACCTTAATCGTTAGTTAGCTTCCTCTATAAGCCTTAATGTTTTTAAAATGAAAAAGAAACCCATTATTCTATTTTTTTGTGTTTTTTGGTATTGAAAATGGTTTTTGAAATCGATTTATTATTTCAATATCTTGAAATTATTTATTTTTATTACAAAAGAAATGTTATTAGGGAAATATTTATATTTTTAATATTTTATGTGTTATGATTTTATAATGGTACTTAGACATTTGACGGGTGGTTACATGATAAACCGAATGACGGGTGGTGCCGTGATAAACTAGGATGTGTGGTTACGTTATAACCTTCAATTCATTGGGTATGGAAGTCGGCCGTATGGCTATTCCATTTAGTGATATGTGTGGAAGTAGACTGTATGGTTATTCCATTTAAGTATGTTTATGTCCCAAGTTACCTTTATATGTCATGTGTTCTTTCTATGGGTTTTATGGTAATATTTTGGTTACAAAATGGTAAGCAATGATATTTTATTTAGGTAAGAGTATTCATTACTTCATAAAGGTGAAAAGTATTACTTATGATAAGGTATTCATGGTTTACTTGTTGTTTTTAAAAACTAACAGTTTTCCTTCTTTGTGTATCCCTTACTGAGATTTTTATGCCCATACCAAGTTTTTGAAATATTTTTCACAACACATAAAGTGGAATATGGTTAAGGATGGGATCAAGGAAAATTCATGTTGTCTAAAACATGGAACTAGACATGAATCTTTTTTTCAAAGTGTTTTTATTTTATAAAAAAAATGGATACTGAGTAGAAGTGTCTACAAGTAATATTCAAGTTGTTTTGTTTATTTTATTACCTAATTCTCTAAAGCTATAAACCTGAAAAGATCCTCAATGAGAATTATTAACTTAATTCAAGATTATGTAATGTTTAAGTCTAGGTCCTTATATTTGGTATCATAGGTCGGTTTAGACAACTTTAGGAGTTAGGGTACTGTTAACTTAATATCCATAAATTAATTTATGTTAAAATTGAAATGATATAGCATTTACAGATTACCATGTTGCTTCGCCTAAGATATTTCTATGTTCAGAATGGTTGTCCATAGAGAAAAGAGGGTAGTTATGATGGGATGACATCAGGAGGAAGATAACCTTCCCAGTCAGCAACCTATGATGGTCAAAATTGGAACTGAACAGTTTATTATAGTGATGGCACAGTTCACTCAAGCTATAAATGGTGGTGGTATCCATGCATGAGATCAGCCAGAAAAACCACATAGGAACATGTTAGTAGTGGAACATTTCATGAGGCAACGCCCCCCATCATTCAGAGGATCATCGGACCCTGTGCTAGCTGAAGGGTGGATTAAAGCACTGGAGAAGATTTTTGATGTCATGGGGTGTTCAGAACATCAAAAGGTTAGTCTTTCTATTTATCATTTTGAAGGTGAAGCCGATCAGTGGTGGTTGATGGGGAAACATATCAGAGATAGTGAGGATATTGATGCTCTTGATTGGGATGAATTCAAAGGTATGTCTCTTGAGAAATATTTTCCTAAGGTGGTTCTTCTTAGGATGGAAAAACAATTTTGGATTTGTGGAAGGAGGATGACTCAGTGGCTTCTTATGAAGAAAAATTCACTCGACTTCCAAGGTATTCTCCAAATTTCATCTGAGATCTTGATAGTAAGATAAATCGATTTTAATCAAGACTGAAGCCGTGATATCGAAGAGAATTAGCCTCTCATGAATTCAAAAGCTATGAGAAACTTATCAGATGTGCTGAGAAGTTAGAAATGGATTTTTCTGATGATCAAGTGTTCCAAGAGAGTAAACAAAAGAAGAGGTCCAGTTGGAAGGAAAAGGGAAATAATTCATCAAAGAATCCTGGATGTAAGAAAATTAAATATCCATCTTGTGAGAAGTGTAGTAAAAACCATCCTAGATAATGTTTATCAAAGTATGAAGAGTTCTTATGGTGTGGTAAGTCTAGTCATATTGCTCATAATTGTAAGGAAGATGATCAAGTAGGTAATGAAAATCCAACGATAAGATATTTTAAGTGCAATTAAATGGGTCATTATGCAAATGAGTGTCCAACGAAGAACACAACTGAGGGAAAGTGGTCAGACTACAAGAAGAAAGGGGTAGTGAAATCCTTTGCAACTAATTCAGCAGATTTTGGGCCATCGAATGAAGTAGTATCAGGTACATTGTTTTTTTGTTCAGAATATGCCAACGTGTTTTCTGATTCAGGGTCTACACATTATTTCATTTCTGAGAAGTTTTCTAGTAAATTGGTAATTCCATCTCAAGATATGAATCCTGAAATTATGGTAAAAAATCTAGAAGAAATGCTGAGAAAAAAATAAAACATTAGAACCTTCATGTCCTTGTGTGTGGATAGAATCTTCCTGAAAACCTCATTTTTTTGCCTCTAGTAGAGTTTGATGTTATTTTGGGCATGGGTTGGATTTCTGTTTATCATGATAAAATGATTGCAGAGCTAAAGTGGTTTCTTTTTAGAATGAATTTCAATTTGTGTACAAGAATAAATCCTTATTTTTGATAACATATCAAGATGATGAGAAACTAGTAAAAGATGGAAATGAATGTTACCTTTCACATATTGTTGAAAACAAAGGAACAGTTCAGATTAATGACGTGATAGTGGTAAATGAGTATCTTGATGATTTTCCTGATGAGTTGCCTGGTAAAATACCTGACTGCGAAGTTGAATTTATTGCTGACTTAGTTCACTATTGGAATTCTACCCTTTACCAATGGTTCAGAACCGTTGGTAAAGGTCTAGAAATCATTGGTATATTATATACCAACGGTTTCCCAAACCGTGTCCAAGTAAGCCGTTAGTAAAGGATTATACCAACAGTTCTGTGTAAATCATTGGTATAGGTGTTAATGTAAGATATATAACAATGGTTTCACAAACCGTTGGTATATTTTACCCTTATACCAACAGTTCTAAACCGTTGGTATATAGTGTACAATATTCATCCAAAGTATATACCAACGGTTTCTAAAACCATTGGTATAATATACATAAAAATGTTATACCAACAACTTTGAAAACTGTTGGTATACATCTGATGTAGCTCCACAGCAGCTAGCAGCCCTGCAGCTCCATAGCAGCCAGCAGCCCCCTCCAACCTGCAACTCTCCATGACCTTCAAGAACACATACACATACAGAATCCAAAAGCCTACATGGGATGTTTAAAATTCATCCAGAATTCAGAAATTTAGAAATTTAAAATTCATTCCTCACTCAAACCACAACATAAGAGAAAAATCCAGAATCCAATATATCCACAATCCAATACATCTAGAATTGAAATTCAATAAAACCCATAACACCAATACAAAATTAAAATCCAATACATCCAGAATCCAATACACATAATAGTATTCAAAATTTATAATTCATTACCAATACAGCCAGAATCCAATACGTCCAGAATTCAGAAATTTAGAATTGAAAATAAATAACACCCATAACAATATTCAAAATTTATAATTCACTCCTCACTCAAACCAAAACACCAATACACACAAGAGAAAAATCCTACATGTTATAGGAATCACATGGGATGTTTACTCATGGTCTTGGGTTGACTATCTTAAAACCAACAGAAAAAACTTGGGTAGAGTGGATAAGGATCATGATACCCATAAGATAGACAATGGTAGTGGTTATGTGCTTAGACCTAATATTAGTTATAGGAAGCACATGGGATGTTTATATTCCTCTAATGACTATGTATCCATGTATAAATGGTTCCTGATGTGTTAGTGGGAAACATTGGCCAATCTCGACATATGAGATGGGTTACCAGAATAGCCTACATGTTTTTCATAGACTTTTCAATTGTAACAAGGAGGTATGTGGGTAATTGTAATTAGGTCTCCTGGTTTTGATGTGAGATGAATCCCCATTTGGGTAGTGGGTATGAATATTCAATTATGTCTTTGGTATTGGGTTCCCAAAGGGACTTTGGTTTGGTCCTAGAACCCACTGTTTGAGGATGGGATTGGCGTATTAAATGTCATGTGTTTGTGAATAGGGGTAGGACTTCCTCACATGAGAAGTGGATTTTTTGAGGCTGGATCATGTATCCTCGTGTTAAAGTATCTACAAAATCTGAATATGTTTGGTCTGTTTTCCATATGCCAATTGTTTTCACTTAAAATGTTGTCCATTTTAAACAAAAGACACACACTTCAAGTGATACCGGCCACACCATTACTCGGATTGAGGTGGGGTTGACTCGTACACGTCACATATGACCCATCGATTGTTGTCCTAAAGTATAAAAAACAATCTGAATGTGTTTGGTCAGTTTTCTGTATGCCAGTTGTTGTTTTCACCTAAAATTTTGTCCATTTCAAATAAAAGTGAGCCACTTTGAGTGGTACCAGCCACATCGTGCCTCATATTGAGGCGGTGTTGACTCGTACATGTCAAAAATGACCCATGGATCATTTTTCTAAAGTATCAACACAATCCAAATATGTTTGGTTGGTTTTTCGTGTGTCAGTTGTTTTTACTTCAAAGAGTATTCATTTTAAACAAAAGAAATACACTTTGAGTGTTACTGGCGACACCGTGCCTTGGATTATGGTGGTGTTGACCCGTACATTTCAAAAATGACTCATGGATCCTTGTCCTAAAGTATCAATAGAATCCTAATGCGTTTGGTCCATTTTCCGTATGCCAGTTATTGTTTTCACTTAAAATGTTGTCCATTTCAAATAAAATTGAGTCACTTTGAGGGGTACTGGCCACATTGTGCCTTATATTAAGGCTATTTTGACTCTTACATGTCACAAATGAACCATGGATCGTTTTTCTAAAGTATCAACACAATCCGAATATGTTTGGTCGGTTTTCCGTATGTTAGTTGTTGTTTTCACTTAAAATGGTGTCCATTTCAAAAAAAAAAAGTGATACACTTAGAGTGATATCGGCCACACTGTGCCCTATATTGAGGCGGGGTTGACTCTTAAACATCAAAAATGACCCATATATCGTTTTCCTAAAGTATCAATAGAATCTGAACGTGTTTGGTTGGTTTTTCGTATGCCAGTTGTTGTTTTCACTTAAAATTTTGTCCATTTCAAATAACAGTGAGACACTTTTAGTGGTACTAGCCACACCGTTCCTAGAATTGAGGTGGGGTTGACTCGTAAACATAAAAAATGACCAATGGATATTTGTGCTAAATTATCAACACAATATGAATGTGTTTGGTCGGTTTTCCATATTCCAGTTGTTGTTTTAACTTAAAATGTTTTCCATTTCAAATAAAAGTCAGAGACTTTGAGTGGTACCGGCCACATCATGCCTCATATTGAGTTGGGATTGACTCGTACACATCACAAATGACCCATGGATAGTTTTTCTAAATTATAAACACAATCAGAATACGTTTGTTCAGTTTTCCGTATGCCTGTTTTTTTTACTTAAAAGAGTATCCATTTCAAATAAAACTGATAAACTTTGAGTGGTACCAGCCACATCATGCCTCATATTGAGGTGGGGTTGACTCTTACATGTCTAAAATGACCCATGTATCCTTTTTCTAAATTATCAATAGTCTCCTAATGCGTTTTGTCAGTTTTCCGTATGCCAGTTGTTGTTTTAACTTAAAAAGTTTTCCATTTTAAATAAAAGTGAGACACTTTGAGTGGTACCAGCCACACCGTGCCTCAAGTTGATGTGGGGTTGACTTATACACATCACAAATGACCCATGGATCCTTTTTCTAAAGTATAAATATAATCTTAATGCATTTGGTCAGTTTTCCGTATGCCAATTGTTGTTTTCACTTAAAATGTTGTCCATTTCAAATAAAAGTGAGACACTTTGAATGGTACCGGCCACACCGTGCCTCGTATTGAGGTAGTTTTGACTCGTACATGTCACAAATGACCCATGGATAGTATTTCTAGAGTATTAACATAATCCTAATACGTTTGGTTGGTTTTTTTTTATGCCAATTGTTTTTACTTAAAAGAGTATCCATTTCAAATAAAAGTGATACACTTTGAGTGGTACCGGACACACTGTGCCTCGGATTGAGGCAGGGTTGACTCTTACACATCAAAAATGACCCATGTATAATTTTACTAAAGTATCAATAGAATAAAAATGAGTTTGGTCAGTTTTCCATATGCCAGTTGTGGTTTTCACTTAAAATTTTGTCCATTTCTAATAAAAGTGAGACACTTTGAGTGTTATCGGCCACACCGTGCCTCAGATTGAGGGAAAGTTGACTCTTAGACATCAAAAATGACCCATGGATCCTTGTAATAAAGTATAAATAGAATCTTAATGCATTTGGTTGGGTTTCCGGATGCCAGTTGTTGTTTTCACTTAAAATGTTGCTCATTTCAAATAAAAGTGATACATTTTGAGTGGTACCGGAAACATTGTGCCTTAGATTGAGGCGGGGTTGACTCTTACACTTTACAAATTAACCATGGATCATTTTCCTAAATTATTAATAGAATAAGAATGTTTTTTTTTCGGTTTTCCATATGCCAGTTGTTGTTTTCACTTGAATGTTGTCCATTTCAAATAAAAGTGAGACACTTTGAGTGGTACCGGCCACACCGTGCCTCGGATTGAGGTGGGGTTGACTCCTACACATAACAAATGACCCATGAATTGTTTTTATAAATTATAAACATAATACGAATCTATTTGGTCATTTTTCCGTATTCCAGTTGTTGTTTTCACTTAAAATGTTGTCCATTTCAAATAAAAGTGAGACACTTTGAGTGGTATCGGCCACACCGCGCCTCGGATTGAGGTGGGGTTGACTCGTACACATCACTTGGTCATTTTTAGTGCCATCAAGTGTAGATTGAATATCCAGGTAAGTCTAATTCTCTCCTTTCTTCCTCTTTTCGATTAGGGTTTGCACTCTTCTCTCGTATTCTTCCAAATCTCTAAACCCCTATTTTATGTTGGGATTTAGGGAGAATCTTGAAAAGAGCTTAGATTGGGATATGAGATGTTTAATTAAGAGTGATATTGTCTCCAAAATCAAGGTAGGTGGTCGGTGCTTGGTACTAAAGTAATAGTAACGGAATATTAATTAGATTGGGATTTAGGGTGAATCTTGAAGATAACTTAGATTGGGCTCAGTGACCTTATGATGTAGTGATTGGTGTAATGATGTTGGTGATACACAGTTGTGTGAGGTACCTAGTGGAAGATGAGGATATATGTGTTGGGGGTTATGAATGGTAGGAGGAGGGTAGGGGGCTGTCCAGGGTCTCGGGAGGAGGGTGGGGGGCTGTCTAGGGGGCTGTTCAGGGTCTAGGGAGGAGGGTGGGGGGGCTGACTGGGGGGGATGTCTGGGGGGATGTCTGGGGGCTGTCCGAGGAGTTGTCCGGGGTATAGGGAGGAGGGTGGGGGCTGTCTGAGAGGCTGTCTGGTGAGCTGTCTGAGGAGCTATCTGAGGGGTTGTCCTGGGGGCTCTCTGGGGGGCTGTCTGGGGGGTGTTCTGGGGGGCTGTCTGAGGAGCTGTCAGGGGGGTTGTCTGGGGTCCAGGGAGGAGGGTGGGGGCGGTCCAGGGGGCTATCCTGGGTTCATGGGATGGTATTTACATATTTTCTAAGAAAATTATTTCAAGGTTAAAAAAATAATTTCATTATATCAACTTCTAATCAGACCACCAAATTTCTAAATTCCACAAAAAGATTAAAATTTCATTAAAATAGGGGGATGTCACAGAAAATCATCAAATCAAGTTTTATTATTTATAGATAAAAAATAAAGATAATGTGACCTACCTAATCACACATATATTGAGACATAACAAATCAATAAACATCAAAGGTTAGTAATATTATTCAAAAATGTAATGGATCAATATGTCCCTCATCACCATCACTATCATCACCATCATCTTCAACCTCACCCTCATCTTCATCGCCATCACCATCATCATCCCCACCCTCCTTGCCCCCATACTTAGCCTCGGCCTCCTCATCTCCCTCCTCCTCTGGCTCGGCCTCCTCCTCGCCCTCCTCCTCCACCTCAGCCTCCTCCTCACCCTCCTCCTCCTCCACCTCAACCTCCTCCTATCCATTGTCTCGACCACCACTAGAACATCCACCTGGTGCACCATATATTTAATGCATCGATGACATATATTCCTCACAAGCAATGCTAGCCTCTGGTGGAAGTGTTGGATGTAAATCTTTCATCAGTTTCATAAATGTAGTGTTTGCCATAGCAGATTGTGATGTCGTCTGTGTGGCCCTATTTTCAGCCTGTTCTGCTTGTACCTTAACCTGCTGCAACTCAGTGGCACTACAACTCATACTTGAGGAGGGCCAATAACTCGTCGGAACTATACTCTTCCCAGGCCGACATCGTACTCAACCAGGGTGCTCATCTCCCAACACCTGATGTAAGTGATTTTTTGGCCCAAAATTGTCAGGTTCCTGGGCATCAAGGGCCTCTAAAGCAGCCTGTTACAAATATAAATATATTATTAAGTAACAAAATATAGAATAAAATTTTAAATCTACAAAGTAAAACTTACAATCTTTCATCGAGTCGGTTCATTAACCACACTTCCATCTTTCTTCTTTCTACTCGAGCAAAAAAAATTTGCTTGAGGCACGCGTCCTTCTATATTCAATTTATGCCTCTATAATGACATTGAATGTAGGAAACCATAATTAAAAATAGGATACCAAAAAAATAGTAATTGAATAACTAAAATTATATAATAACTTTAGCAATCGAATAAATTACAGAGGAATAAATAGAAAGTGCAAGTCGTAAAGAAAAATTATAAACTGTCATACCAGCTGTCTCTCATGACCTGGCATCATAGTACGTCCCAATGTGTGGATGTATTTCTTAGCATCAATGCTTTTTTTATTTCTTCTAGATACATCCTAAATAAAATCCAAGAATTAGTATTAATGAAAAACATGAAAACTTTCATTTAAATACTTCTAATTTGATTAATATCATAAATTGGCTAGTTTCCCAATGAGTAATCATATATCGATACTATTCTAATGGAAAATCATCCACGATAGGGACCACCTCCAACTCTGTTCCCACTCTATCATGCCATCCAATGTACAACTCATTCTTATAATCTCTCTAAAGCTTGCCTAAATCCTTTAGACATGTTGGTCATGTACCCTCGCCATTGAGGAAATTAAACCATAGCTGAAACCAAAATATTAATTCATATAAATACAAAAATGAATATATTTCATTAAATACAACTGATTTTTTTACCCATATCTCTTCCCAGGCTTTATCCTTGACTTCATTTGGAAGTTGTCTCCAAGAGAGCGGGCTGACCGGAATGATGTCAGAGTATTTGGAAAGCATCGCCAGAAAACTCTGATATTGCTACCCTAATTTTTAAATCATCTAACTATCCTCATTATATTCCACCATCAACTATGTGTGTCGGTTCTACACCGAACGCATGCGTGTACACCCCCGCCCATGCCTCCTATCAGTAGATGTATCTTTTATGAAAGAAAAACAAATATTTTATCAATACATGTTATAATGAAAATAAATAAAGGAGTAACAATTTATCAGGGTTGTATAAGTATACCTAAGGTAGTCTGATCAATGGGCGCAACAGGATTCGCAAAAACTGAAGGAACACCCTGTACAGATGGAGTGGGTCCCAATGTATGCTTTATAGGGATAGACTCTGGTGGAGCAGTAGTTGAATAAGATGAAATATAAAAGCCCGGAGAGATAGAAGTAGTAGTAAAAGAAGATGACAGGGATGGATAGCTATATGTTGGATGGGGAGTGGGAATCATCATCAGATATGATACAAACGGGTGAGGAGGGTCAGATGTAAATGGTGGTGAAAACATGGGAGGCCTAAATATCTCCTGTTTCCCTAAGGGCACACTGAGATCAGAATGTGGGATGGATGGTATGTCAGTGGGAGGGGCAGGGTCTAATCGGGTATGTCGACTAGATCGTCTAGCTCCCGTACCACTCCCCCCCCCCCCTCGTACGAACACCCTCAATACTGAGACCACTACTCGGCTTATCCTCAAATAATTGTCTCCTAATAGATGGATCTTGAAAAAATGTTTAAAAAAATTAATCACATGACATTATCTATAATTTAAATAAATATATTTGAAATAAAATACTCACTGTAGGAACTAGTGATGGAATGCCCCGCTCAGTCATGCGGTGATTGTTGTCCATAATCTGTTTTCGTCGCCTCTCTTCAATTGGTTTCATTTCCTGCATTTGAAAACAAATATGGAGTCGGGAGGAGGTGTTTAAGGTTGATAATATGGTGCCTAGTATAGGGAGTCGGGGAGAGGGGAGTGTGTTGGGTCCCTTGGACCCAAACATTATCCAACCCCCATCCTATCTAAAGGTTGCATCTGTAGGGGAAAACAAGAGGTCTCCCAGTGAGCTGAGCAAGCAGTTTGGGCAGAAGCCCCCCACTGAGGGCTCGAGGGTTGATCTAAGGAACCGCTTTGATAGTCTGGTGGATCAAGATCAAGTAATGTTGCATGAGGAGGATGATTCAGGTGCTGATAGCCTTAGTCAAATTTCAGCAGACAGCTGGGATCGTCTTTAAGGGAAAGGTCCTCACAACCCTAGAAGGAAGAAGGGTCTCAAAGGAAAGAGTGACTCCAGAAAATGCATTGTGGTTCAGGGGAAAAAACTAAAGGGACGTAAAGACTATTCTTACCTGCCAAAACCAATGGAAACAAGGTAGGCCAAGAAAAGTGGAAGTAAGGGAAACAACGCCCCGAAGGACAGAGATAACAGTGATCTAAGTAGAGAACCAAAGTTAATAGAAGAAGAGGTTTGGGATTTCCTGACGCTCATATTTCACTCCAAGGAAGAAATGATTGAGAAAGACATGAGGCCCAACACCTCAATTGAGGAAATTTCTAGAATTTATGAAAGAAGGTTGCAAGTTGAGGCCACTAAGGAGCAGGAAGCATGGATCGACAAGAAAGATCGAATAATTTCTCAGGGTTTCAATCAAGGGAAAATATATTTGGAAGAATTCATTCAGACAATGGACAGGATGATCTCTCATCTCGAAGAACTGCTCAGGGAGGATCCAAACACACAGGTTAGCACTTTGCAATGGGAATTATATAGAGTGGTTGATTCAAATAACCTCAGTCTGGTGTATAATAATTTTGTGAGCTCCTTTAGCATGTAGTGGTTGTGGTTTTCTGAATGATGGTTTCCCACTTGCCCTTAAAGTGGATTTTTAATAAAAATTTATATTTGGATTTGGAAAACAAATATGGGAGTAAATAGAAAAAGATAAATAATGTGTAACCCAAAAAACAAAATAAATAAGAGGGAATAGGGGGATTCATGGATAATTTAACTAACCATTGTTTTAGGTGTGCTTGAACAAATATATAATGAAGTCAAAAAATCATACAAGATGAAATAAAAAATAATAATTTTTAGTAGGATGATTATTTACTAAGTTTCATAAGTCTATTAAAATCATGGAACATTGATTCTAACAGATTCATAAGTGGAAAAGAAATTGTAAAAATTAAGGAAAATTCTACTTTCTTAATCTCAGGTAGATGATGTAGGTTTCAATATTAAATCAATTTGAATAGAACCAACCTTAACAACCCAACTTGAGGTAAACCAAAAGAATTGATGACATGAATGGATGATTTTATATATTTCCCACCACAAATTCAGGTTCATAGTCAACTATAAAAATTGATCTATTGGAGTCATCAAAAGAAATAAATGGATTGGTTCCAATGGCGGTAGGGATGGTGTCAATTCCATCATCACCATCATCAAAAATATGTCTTGTAATTACTTCAACTATGACACTGAATTCAGGTCGAAGTTGGTCTTTGACATAAAAAACATGTTTAGCCATTGATGCCAATACATATGGTTCTTCGGTAGTAAGAGTGCGAGTCATATTAATTACTCAAAATCCAAAATCATCAATAAATGTTCCATGTCTCATCATCAAATCAAACCAATGGCATTTCATCATCGTGACTCGTCTATGAGAGTAATAATCCAACATTATTATTTTTTCAATGACTCCACAATAACCCACATTTCTAAATCATGTTCTACTACCTAATGCACTGGAATAACAATCTGTTGTGGCAGTAACCATAATATCATCATGTTGTGTTCTCATGTTATTTTCTCATTTAGTGAAAATAAATTTGTACCCATTGATAACAATTGATTTATAGTCACGAACCACGGTATTTGGACCAAAAGCCAAAGCTCTTATTTCCTTAGAGACAAAGTCAGTAGAAAAATCAATACCTACAATATAAATGAATATTAAAATTAATAAAATATTGATTTAATTATTTTAAACAGTAATATTTTTACCTTCAATTTTAACCAAGCATAAAACTCTTTGCTATGAAAAGTCTCCCTCTTTCTCAAAGATAAAGAACGATGCTTTCTATTTATCATTTTTTTATGTTCCCTGTAGATGAAAAATATGAATAGTTTAGTAGATATATATGTAAGACATACATATTAAATTTAGTTACCTGATGTATTCATTGAACAAATCACAGTTGAACAAAACTGTGTGATGTGCCATCTCCCGCTCTTCAAGGCTTAATGTATTCAATGTATATAATCCATAAATTCCTTCCATTTGAGGAAGTGATGGAAAACTAGTTTCAATTTTCTCATACTATTCTTCTTCATTTCTCATTGTTCTTTTCATTCTTGTAGTAAGATCATACAAATACATTGAGCAGAAATCCATACATTCTTGAACCAAGTAACCGTTCACGATAGAACCTTCGGGATGATTTCTATTTCGAACATAAGACTTTAATGTGTACATATTTCTTTCAGTTGGATACATCCAAAAAAAATAAACAGGTCCTCTGAGAAGTATTTTAGTGGGAATATGAACAGTCAGATGTAGCATGCATGTGAAAAATGATGGAGGAAATATTTTCTCCAACTCACACAAAATTAATGGGGCATCTGTCAACATTTTTTGCAAGAACAACTTGGACAACTTCTTAGCACAAATATCTCTAAACAAATGTCACAACCGAATAAAAGTAAATCTTACATTATTGGAAAAAAGATGACAGATTGTTATTGGAATCAACTCGTGTAGAAGAACGTGATAATCAGGAGTCTTAAAAGATTTTAGCATCAACTCTCTTCTGTTGACCCATTTAGATATGTTGCTTAAATATCCATCAGGAACTCTAATAGTCTCTAATACTTCCAGAAATTGTTTTTTTCCTGTAGGTGTCATCACATAATAAGCACATGGAACTTGTCATTTATTTTCACTAATATGCACAGGATTCAATTCTTGTCTGATGCCCCAATCCACCAAGTCACGTCGAGATAGTAAATTATCTTTTGTCTTTCTCTTAACATTTACAAGTATCGAAAGCAAAATTTCACATATATTCTTTTCAATTTTAATTACGTCTAATAAATGACGTAACAAATTGGTTGACCAATAAGGCAAATCAAAAAATATACTCATCTTCCTCTAATTGTAACAGGTTTCAGTGGAAAACATTCTTTCTCTTTCCAGATTTCATTTCACCCTTCCTGAATGAAAAACTGAAATATTTCAATTCATTAAGAACATCAGTTCCAAACATACACTGAGGTGGATCATCGGTCTCTGTGGTATTATCAAATCTTCGACGATTATTTCTATATGGATGGTCCATTGGAAAGAATCGTCGATGTCCCATAAAACTGAAACTATATCAATGTTTCATTCTTTTGGATCGTGTATTTTTCATACAAACAGGACATGATAGTTTTCCCTTCATGCTCCATCCAGACATTATTGCATAAGCCAGAAAAACATTGATCGTCCAAATAAGTGCAGCACGCATCTGAAATATGTCTTTCGAATATGCATCGTATGTGTACACCCCCACATCCCAAAGAAGTTTAAACTATTTTATTAAAGGTTACATGTATATGTCAAAA
Source organism: Viscum album (assembly GCA_963277665.1). Taxonomy (NCBI): domain Eukaryota; kingdom Viridiplantae; phylum Streptophyta; class Magnoliopsida; order Santalales; family Viscaceae; genus Viscum; species Viscum album. The sequence continues at coordinate 747,489,792 of OY728125.1, forward strand.
TTAATGTCGTGATCAGAAGGGCTAGATATGAGTATACTCATGAAAGTGGAAGGTTTTTTCATACACAACCATGAGGGAGGATTATAAATGTGTATAAAAACTATACATGTGTTGTGAGAAGTAAGAATCTTACCAAATGGATTAAAACTATCGCATGAAAGACCTAGCCTCACATTATACACGTTAGCTACAAAATCAAGATATCAAGCATCAAACCTCTTCCATGCAAATCCATCTGCAGGTCGAACCAACTCATCATTAGTCTTCTTTCTCTCGGTATCATGCCATCTCATTTTTATTGATATTTCATCAGACATAAAAAGATTCTGGAGTCTTGGAATCAATGGAAAGTTCCACATTACTTTCTGTGGCACGCAGGATGGTGTTCCATCAGATTTTGACTTCCAGCGTGATGTGCCAAATTTTATACAATAATTTCGTTCAGTGGTTTCCTCCCAGAATAAACTGCAATCTTTTGGGCAAGCATGAATTTTGTTTCTTGAAAATCCAAGTTCCTCAACTAACTTCCATGACATATAGTGGTTTGAGGGAATATATGCATCATCTGGAAGTAAATACTTTAATAAGGTAAGAATGTAATCGACTACTATATTAGAAATCCCATACATAGTTTTCCCATGAAACAATCAGATTAAAAATTCTAGCCTTTTCATTTTATCGCACTATCGATATACTGGAGTTGTGGCAGCATCATTAAATTTCTTCACCCTTACAACATCATCATTTTCATTAGACACATCATTTGTGCTCATATCGAAGTCTTTTGGATCAGAATCCTTTCTTTTTCATGATGATGAATAAACGAAAACCATTCATATAAAAAATTCCCCACTCCAATCCTCTCATTTGAATCATCAACAATTTGAGATTTCATTTTCTCTCCATTATGATACCACACATAGTAGGTTTCTTGAAAACCATATTTGTTTATGTGGTAGTTGACTTCTTCATGGCTCAACCAAGGTATGCCAACACAATTAGAACATGGGAAGTGTATGCGACCACTATCTGAAGCATTTTGAAATGAAAAATCTAAAAAACTCTCCAAATTGTTTTGAAAATCACTTGAGATCCGATCAGTTTCATACATCCAAATTCTATCCATTCTGTAAAAAAAATAATTTTTATAATTCATTTCGTCAAAATCAATTCAATAAGATTGAAGTTCCATCGAAAATATATTTAAGTAAATGAGAATTTTTCACTTTATATAAAACCATAACTGACACACTACTCTATATGAGAATCATAATATAAAAGACAAAAAAAATACTATATTTATATCAAAAAACCTTTTATGAACTATACATGAGTGTACAAGATCATGTACACTTGTGGAGGAGAATTATTCAAGAGTTTACTAAATTTTAGATCGAAGAAATTTTATATTTTTGTAGGTAATTTGAGTGATCACATACATTGACCAAGGGGGAGGGAGTGTCCATGGGTGTGGGGTGTCTAGGGTGGTGGCGGGGCTGTCAACGGGGGCCAGAGGTGTCCAGGGGGTGGGGGGATGTCTAGGGGGCCGGGGTGTCTAGGTGGGTGAGCTGTCAATAGGGGTGGTCGTGTTGTCCAAGGGGGTAGGGGGTGTTTAGGGGGGTAGGGGGTGTCCAGGGGGTGGGTGGGATGTCCAAGGGGGTGAGCGGGGTGTCTAGGGATGAGTGGGGATGTCTAGGGGTACGGGGGTGTCTAGGGGGGGTAGGAAGGCTATCCATGGGGGGTGGTGGCGATTTCCAGGGGGTACGGGGGTGTCCAGGGGGGTGGGACGGCTGTCTAGGGGGGTGGTCGGGCTGTCCACGGGGGGTGGTCGGGGCTGTCCACACGGGGGGTGGTCGGGCTGTCCACCGGGGGGGTGGTCGGGCTGTCCACGGGGGTGGTGGGGCAGTCCAATGGGGTTAGGGGGTGTCAAGGGGGGTGGGGGGCTTCCAGGGGTGGGGGAGTCTGGGGGGATAGGGGTGTTTGGGTGGGGGGTGGGAGGGTGTTCAGGGGGTGGGAGGGCTATCCATGAGGGTGGGAGGCTGTCCAGGGGGGTACAGGCTGTCTAGGGGGGGTGGGCGGGCTGTCTACGAGGGTGGAGGGGCTATCCAAGGAGGTCAGGGTTGTCCAGGGGGGTGGGGGCTTTCCAGGGGTTCCAGGGGGTATGAGGTGTCCAGGGGTGGGCAGGCTATCCAGGGGTGGCGGGGGGTGGCGGGTTGTCCAGGGGGGTATGGGGTGTCCAGGGGGGTGGGCGGGCTATCCATGGGGGGTGGCAGGGCTATCCAGGGGGGGCGGGGGTGTCCAGTGGTGGGGGGATTTCTAGGGGTGGGGGATTTTCCAGGGGGTATGAGGTGTCCAGGGGGTGGGAGGCCTATCCAGGGGGTGGCGGGACTGTCCAAGGGATACAAGGTGTCTAGGGGGGTGGGCGGGCTATCCACGGGGGTGGGGGGCTGTCCACGGAGGGAGGGGGGTGTCCAGAGGGTAGTCGAGGTTGTCCAGGGGGGGTACGGGGTGGGCGGGTGGGATTTCCACAGGGTGGAGGGGCTGTCCAGGGGGTACGGGGTGTCCAGGGGGTGGGGCGGGTTGTCCACGAGGGTGGTAGGGCTGTCCAGGGGGTCAGGGGGTCCAGGGGGTGGGGGGATTTATAGGGGTGGGGTGTCCAGGGGGTACGAGGTGCCTAGGAAAGCCCACCCCCACCCCCCTTGGATAGCACACCCCCCCCACTAGACACCCCCCCTCCATGGAAATCCCATACCCCCATCCCCCCACCTGGATAGCCCCCCCCCCCCCCATGACAACCCCCCCCCCCTCCCTGGACAGCCCACAACCCTCCTTGGGGAATCCCATACCCCCTCCCCCCACACCTCTATAGCCCCTCCTAGAGCCCCCCCCTACCCCATGGACAACCCACCCCCCACCTGGACAGCCCCCCACACCTGGACATCACCCCATACCTAGACATCCCCTACCCCTCTTGCACCCCCCCTAAGGTATTTTTATTTAAAATCATTTTATTCATTAAGAAAGCCAAACTATCATGCATTATCCATTTCACTATACAAAAAATATAAAACCCCACTAAACATAATACATAAACCCCACTAAACCAAAAAACATAAAACAAACATAAAACAAACATAAACCATACCCTATGCCCCAATAAACAAAAACCTAAAACAAACCCTTTACCCCTGCACTAAACAAACCCTAATAAACTGACCATTTAGGATGTATTAAGTGTAGAACAAAAAAAACATAAAACATATAAAGGGTTCTGTACTCCAACAGCACTAATTCTAATTTTCCCGAAATCAAAACATCAAACATAAAATAAAAACAGGAAGAACAGTAAAACTAACTTACTAATTTTAAGTGTAGAAATAAAAATTAGTTTGATTAAAGATGGATATTTGTTTGTAAGGTGTTTTGAGGCCGAGAAGACTTTGGGAGGAGGTCTGGATTAGGTCTGCATTCAGACGTACTGGGAGCTGGGGCACTGGGTATTTGGGGGAAAACTTTCCAAACGGTTTTTAAAAACTGTTGGGAAAGCCTCTCTTTACCAATGGTTTATTAGAACCATTGGTATATGTTAGAGGAACTAAAGCTTTCCCAATGGTTCTGTCAAACCGTTGGGAAATCTTAACTATTTTAACACATTTTCCAACAGTTTGAGAAAACTGTTGGCAAATGTGGCTTTTATTGAAGTATACCAACGGTTTCTTCAAATCGTTGGTATATATCCATTGGGAAAACCACTATTTCAAGTAGTGGTTACTAATGATAATCCAATTTCAAAACCCCCTTATCGAATGGATAAAATTGAACTTTTAGAGTTAAAGAAGCAATTGCAGGAGTTATTAGATAAAGGTTTCATTCAACTTAGCACATCACCATGGGGTTCCCCTATCTTGTTTGATAAAAAGAAATATGGTTCAATGAGACTTTTCATTGATTATAGAGCATTGAATAACATCACTATTAAAAACTAGTATCCTTTGCCTCATATCGATTATTTGTTTGATCAGCTCCAGGGATCTCAGTATTTTTCGAAGATTGAATTGAGGTCGGGGTACCATCAGTTGAAATTAAAGGATAGAGACATTATGAAGACCATGTTTCATACTATATATGGACATTATTAATTTTTACTTATGCCTTTTGGGTTAACCAATGCACCTATTGAATTCATGGATCTAATGAATATAATTTTCTGTGAGTTCTTGGATAAGTTTGTAGTTGTGTTCATTGATGATATTTTGGTTTATTCCAAAATTAAAGTGGAACATAAAAGTCATTTAAGGGTTATCTTTAAAACCTTAAAAGAAAATAAACTGTATAGAAAATTCAGAAAGTGTGAGTTTTGGTTACAATAAATTTCTTTCCTTGGTCACATTGTTTCAAAAAATGGCATAATTGTTGATCCTTCTAAAACAAAAGTTGTTGAAGAATGGTCAAGACCCACAAATATAACTGAGATCCATAGTTTTCTTGATTTATCAGGTTATTAAAGGAGGTTTATTGAAACATTTTCATGGTTATCTAGCCCAATGACTAAGTTAAATCAAAAAGGTGTTAAGTTCATTTGGACAAAATATGGTGATGATTGTTTTCATGAATTGAAAAGAAGATTAGTGAATGCTCTAGTTTTGGAACTCCCTTCTAGAAATGATGAGTTTTTTATCTACATTGATTCTTTGTTGAAAGGACTTAGATGTATCCTTATACAAAACGATCAGGTAATTTCTTATGGTTCACATTAGTTGAAAACTCGTGAGTTAAATTACCCTACACATGATTTGGAATTAGCTATTGTTGTTTTTACTTTAAAAATTTGGTGGCATCATCTTTATAGAGTAAAATGTGAAATATATACTGATCAAAAAAATTTAAAGTATATATTAACTCATAAAGAATTAAACATGAGACAGAGGATATCGGTAGAATTAATCAAGGATCATGATTGCACGATCCATTACCATCTGGAAAAATCAAATAAAGTGGTTGATGCTTTGAGTCAAAAAATTAATGCTTTATTAAACTTGTTATGTTTGGAAAAATATCCTTTGATTAAAGACTTGATGAAATTTGTCATAGAAGTTGTTGGGGTAATAAATTCCTCTGTTTTGTTTCAGGTGTTAATGAAATCATCTCTATCAGACGGAATTAAGAAAGCACAGAAGGAATATGGTGAGTTGCAGAAAAAGGTAGAGTTGGTTCAGAAGG